>JAUPFN010000003.1:21362164-22752164 GCA_036924255.1 Apodemia mormo | reverse complement strand
AAGCCATAACGTATTGTTTGTTTTGCTTTAAAAATTTCGCACAAAAAATGCATTTTTACGTGTTTCTTTCGCTTCTTTCGTTTCAAAGTAAGTAAGAAAAAAGAAGAAAATATATAGCTGAAAATGAATTTAATATTAAGATAGATCAAGTACCTATATATTAATGCATCAGTGTGTTTACAGCAGTAATAATTTATAGAGGGGCCTGCCTGAAAGAGGGAATCGATGCAGTGGCAGCCATGATGGCTGTAAGGGCGTGGCGTCGCGACGCTCTCCAATCCTATAAGAGCTTTTACGTTATTGATTTCAAGGGAGTCGCTTTTCCATTCCCGTCTCTCATGATGCGCTGTAACCTGAACTCTTATTATTTTTATTTCTCATCAGTCATCAGATACAAAGAAGAAATAAGTACAATCCGATTAAATGTCAAAGTAGCCTCGATCATCATTTAAGCAGTCGATTTCGATTAGATTTTCTGAAGGTATTTTATTTTAAAAAAGAGCATTGACGTAATAAGATATATTATACATATATAGACATTAAAATCCGTAAGGTAATTAACTTAAGCTGTCTGGTTTATAGTATATGCAGATTAAACCCTCAGCGGATTTCTAGAGATAATCGTCAGTTAGACTCAAAAAATAGAATTAGAATAAATATTAGGTTAATTTGGATAAGTAGGTATATCAACATCAATCATCATTGTATAAACGTATACGATGATAATTGATGTTTATATACCTAGGAATTTATATCAATGCACGATGGAGCGGAAAAGGCGCCGAAATCCTACGAAATCACCTGCTTAAATGATGATCATTGGGTTTGATTTTTATTTTGTGATATCAAGACAGAGATTATACAACCTTTTTTACGTTTTTTGTTTGTCAGTCTGTCTTTTTGTTTGTCCGAGTTAATCTTTTTGAAAGGCTACACCGATTTTAATAAAATTTCACTAAATGATAAAGGGGTTTGTAGGACACCATAAAAGTGACATTATATCCCAGGAATATTTAGACTTCCATTACGAAAATCCTTCATCAACTATGCAAATATCGAATTTTCCTATATTAAGTAACGAGTAACGCCCACGTAAGATATGAAATAGCTTAGCATTTTTAATCTCATACACATATTCAGAAACAGATGAATGATTTTTTGGAATTTATTACACAAGTGATCATAATCTAGAAATACAAAAAGGCTTCCGAATTCAAATTTTAATAAATATTCTGAATTTCTACAATTACTACTACGTTTTCTAACCTTTTCAAAATTTTAACTTACGTTATAAAATATCTTTCAATCTGAATTTTATATTTTATACTTAATACCTAGAGCAAAAAAAAAACGTTTCAAGGATAGGGCTATATGAAAAAAATGACGTCCTTTTTAGTCAACCAGTATCAGTAACCGGTATGGAGGCAAAAGGTCTTGGATTTGCCATCTTTGGGTCGAGTAACCGTTATGACTGAGTTTTGTTATAGTAAAACTAGCTGCACCGTACAGCCCGCTGCATTACAAAAAGTTTTGGTAAATCCTGTAGGAACACCGGAATTTTTCCAGGATAAAAAGTATAGGTATAGCCTACTTTTTATCCTGGAAAAATCAGGTTATTCTTGGATATCTCAGGCATATTATGCTGTTCAGGCAAACTGAGTTGAATGCCATTCGAAAGATCAAAATCGATCATCGTTTCCAAAATATACAGCTTTTCAAAAATCAATAGATATACTGCCATTTTTAACAAAATAGATGTTTGAAATAAAAAAAGCTATGCTCATAGGTATATTAGTTATACTTTTCAGGGATGGCTGCAGGGTCAACCGTTTACAGTTTTTTTTTTTTTTGTAATGAAAGTTCACTTCCTATTTAGTCCCATATAACTAAGGTAAAGATCTGATCGGCGGTTCTAGAGATACATAAGATTGGAATTTTTAAGTTATAATATCTCCGTAAACTCCAATTTACCCGTTGCTAAGCTGCTATTGTTGGAGCTGAGCTGTAGCAACGGGGTCTAAAGGTGGCGAATTGTGGACACATATCGTGGTTAACTGCGAATACTAAATAAGCAGTTCTCAACTAACAGCGACAAGCTTAACCTAAGAATATCTTGTGTTATAGCGAGTTTACGCCACCATTAAAGCTGCGACCGAAGAGTTTGTTTCTGGAATGGTTTCTGTGCAGATACTAAGGAGGTGATACCTGGCAGCTGCGGTTCAGCAAGCAAGGAGAAACTTCAACTAATGAACTTCTCTCCCACTTTAGTAGTTGATGAAAGGCCTTACTCTTCAAACCGAAATACGACAATGGCAAGCGACATTGACTCTATGCGGGAGGAATAGGTAAGGCGTTGGAACCGGATAAAGGCTTGGCGTTAAAGTTGGTCGAAATTATGTCTATTCCGATTTAGGTACAATATATTGAAACATACCTAGTGATTTTTTTTATATATCATAAGATAACAAACAAGCAGATGGGTCTCCTGATGGAAAAGTCAACCATCGCCTATAGACACCTAAGTTGTTAATGGTGCGTTGCTATCTTGTGGCGAGGTCTAATGCCAAGTGCAAAGTTTACCGGCTACCTTATCTCCTCCAAACCTGGACACGACAGTGTCAAGCACTGAAGCCATTGCGGCAGGAATAGGCAAGGCGGTGTTACCAGACCCGGGCGAGACAATGCAGAACTCTACCAACTAGTAGCCACGATGGTAGTCACTCGTATAGCCAATCGGTCGCCTTTTACGACCTGCCTGGCAGAACAGCAGTTGCCCTATCCTTCAAAGGCGCCTGGGACCAACACGGGGAAACATATATTGATTGCATATATGTTTGTCGCGACGATACATCACGACGTTGTACGGTAATCCGCGATTGAATTTTTCAAATAAATAAATTTCACTCGTAAAGAAAAAAATAACAGTGTGATCGTCGATCACAAAGGCTACGTTGCCTTTTAGGCACTCGTTTACGAGCGAAGGGCTCGCGTACATTCGAGTGTGCTGTTAAATGAACCAAGTGTAAATAAATACAAGTATGCATATAGGAGCGCAGCAGGCGGCCCGACGCGTAACGAAGGGGCCAAATTTAATAAAATTCTCCATCAAATTGAGATCTCATTTTTCTCAAGCAGTTCTTTGTACATTATTCTATTCGTTAACGCATATCATTCTCTGCATCACACTAATTTAAATACTAGAGGCATTATTTTTATTTTATTACAAGTTGGTACTTTTCTCATCTCTATGAAACAAAGATACGTATGTATGTTTCTTTTAGGTAAACCACTAAAGTGTTTATGATATTAGTTTTCACTGTCTATATGAAAAAAAAGTATATCCCCGAAGGGGTAGGCAGAGGTACAACAAGTGCACCCACGATTATCCGAAGATACTCTCTGAAGATAGTCCCACAAATGTGATAGGTGGCAAGCCTATCGCCAACCGGGCACTTTCCAATCCCGGGCAACTTTGTGTTTCTCAGAAAACTGAAAAAACACTTTACTTATGTGCCCGACCCGGGAATCGAACCCGGGATCTCATGTGGTCAACGCCAACGCTGGAACATTAGACCACAGAGGCGACTTGTCTATATGACTAACTAAATTTCCATAATACATTTTTAGAAAAAATATTTCTACATACCTATCCTAATTTAAATATTTGTATAGTAACCCAAGCAGCAATCAAGTATGTTTAATACCCATAAAGCAGCTCATATAGAACTTAAAGTTCTATTGCAGCCGTACAATGGTGTAAAAAGATGCTTTTATCGGTATAAGAGACCTTTATGAGTTTTTATACAGCCTAATGCTGTACAAGGCCTTTCTTAGAGTTCCGCGTAAGCTTTAGGCGTTATATCTGAATATTAATACACTACTGTACAGCTTTAAGCAATTTGTAACTCATTAGGCTGATTTTAACACTTAAAGCTATACATTAGCTGTATTTTGTTTAGCACGGGAATTTATTACAGCTTTAAGTGTTATTATAGTATCACTCAACGCTTGTTTCTGTAAAATGGGCCGTGCAATCACCGTTCTACACCTAATATTTATGGCGTAATATGGCGTAATGTAGACTGTTATGCAGCCAATGGTGTTAAAAAATCTGCATATACAGCTATAGTACAGCTCAAGGCTGTAATACTGAGAAAATTGTTGTTTGCTGTTCTTATATCTGCATAGTTGATATCATGTGGAAAAAAATCAAGAGGAAGATTGAAAAGGAATATTTAAATATTATAAATTACCAACCAAGTAATCGTGATGAAGATAAAGCTGAAAAATTACTAATTCAGGTAAACCTACAATCGTCATTTTTATTAATGTTCAAGGAAAAGGGTTCCGTAACAAAAACAATAAAAAGTGATTGTAGGTTATCTGATTTATTATTTTTTAGGTTTATCTTCTTCATTAAGGTTACTTGGTTGGTAATTTACAATAACTGATTTTTTTTAATGTCATAAGATAGCAAACAAGCAGATCGGTCTTCTGATGAAAAGAATCAACCATCGCCTACAGACAGCAAAAATGTTAATGGTGCGTTGCTCTCTTGTGGCGAGGTCTAATGCCCCATGCATAAGTTTACCGGCCACCTTACCCTCCAAACTGGAACATGACAGTGACTAGCACTGACGCTTTGCAGCAGGAATAGATAAGGCGGTGGTACCAGACCCGGTCGAGCCAATGCAGAGCTCTATCATCTAGTAACCACGATGGAAGTGACTCGCATAGCCCATCGGTTGTCTTTTACGACTTGCCTGGCAGAAAGGTAATTGGTCGATTCTTCAAAGAATAAATAAAAAAGAGTTAAAAAGAGAAATAAAAATCATTACACTGAGAAAATATGTATTTTTTTATTTTTAACTTGCTACTATACGGAGTTTTACAAAAGCGGTATAGTAAGTCGAAAGGGAGGTGACTCAGAGGGTCATTTTGAACAACTTTTGTTCAAGGATTTGTGAAAATTCCCGAAAAACAATTTTGCTTTTCCATTGTGAAAAGTCACGTGACCAACAAAGTTTCTATGGAGAATCAATATTTTTTTCGCGAATTTCCAAAAGTCGTTAAACAAAAGTTGTTAAGAATGACCCCCTGAGCCACCCCCTTGCGGCTTTCTGTACCACTTTTGCAACACCCTGTATATATGTATACTTACAATCGTTTTAAAAATATTATATACTTAGATACAATTACAGGCAAAAGAGTATGTGTTTCTCTTTGAAGAACTAATAATATTAAATCACAAGCACGAAATAACGTATTCTTCTTAAAAATATTTTTGTGATAGACCAATATTTAAAGGGCTTGATTTTTCGTTCTTGATCAACTTAGTTATATCAAGTTGTTTTCTTGGTCATTATAATTCACCTTTATCCTCCCACAAACTGGGTACGATACAAATACGGTTTTGGCTCCTCTCAATTGTTTTTATTATTTTATAAGGCATATTTCCCTGAAAAATAAAGTAAAACATGATTAAAATACATGTCTCATAAGTTATAGTTAACAATAAGTTGGTTTAGTTGTAAAGTCAAACGACCGACATCAATACAACACAATAGCGATATCAAGTGACAAACATATGTTTTGTATTTAGGGTTCTTCAATTTTTGTACGCATCTCTAAACATAAGTTAAGTGATTACTGTACAATAGATTTATATAGGGACTTAGTACAGCCTAAAGTGTATTTGGACGGTAATTAAAAGCCAATAGCCGTATAATAGAACAAAAAAGAGATTCAGTACAGCTATTTGCAGTATATCACCCTCCAAATACACTTTAGGCTGTATAACAAAACGCCGCCATTATTGTGTATTAAAAACAACATTAAAGAAATATATTGTTAAATAAAAGATATATTTAGCAATAGCTAAAGCTATATCTTGACAAGCAACTTATATTATGATCATTATGCCTTTATATACAATATTGTACCATAAATACTTGTATATTCTAACCTTAAACACAAACACTTACCGTATTTTAATAATAATAATAATAATAATAATATCTTTATTTGCATAAAATAGGGTACATAATAAGATCTTATTTAAAAAATATGCTTCTCTTTAATCCTATTTTGCCTGTTTTGTGGCGTGCAAATGTTAAAATTATGTTTATAATCATAGTAAATTTAATTTAAAAAAATGTTAATAATCATAGTAAATTTTAAATTTAATCTTATAGTAATTTTTTTATATATATTTACTTACAATTACAATATTATCCTCACTAAATAAACAGAAACACTTTAACTATACCACCAAATTAATACTAAGTCAATGATTTTGCAATGATTTTATTTATGTTATCTTGATTATTTCGTTGGCGCGTGAATATTTTGAGAGAAATCATATATAATTTCTCAATAAATTATAATTTGCACTTTGAATACACGGTTTTATACTGCTCCAAGTCCAAGAATTTATCGTTTATTAATATATTTTTAATTATGGCGTCTGCAGATACCAATATGTGATATAATTAATGTTATACAATATCAAAAACCGATTGTTACTTTTTATCATTTTCAAACACCTATTAAGAACGTTTAGCTGTACAAGAGAGTATATTTAGTGTTATAGTTTCTTTATACACCGAATAACAGCCTTTGTACAGCCTATAACAGCTTGTACAGCTATTGTGCAGCCAATTAACTCTTAGCTGTACAAGACAGTTACAAGAGAGTATCCTTAGTGTTATAGTTTCTTTATACACCAAATAACAGCCCTTCTACAGCTTATAACAGCTTGTACAGCTATTGTGCAGCCTACATAACGCAATAAGCTGTATAACTTGGGGCCCTTTTTGGTGTTATATCGGCTGTAGAAGCGCTTCTACAGCCTTTGTACGGCTTCATATACAGCTTTAAGTTTAAAAATGAACCTAAATGCAGCCTATATACAGCTTAACGTGCTACTTGGGAACTTAGCGATCGCATTGTTACTTTGAGTATTAAGTTGGTTTAATACTCAAAGCATTGTTAGTAAGTTTAACATGAGGTTTTTATATCATATAATTTTTTTTTATTTCATAAGATAGCAAACAAGCAGATGGGTCTCCTAATGGAAAGAGTCAACCATCGCCTATAGACACATAAGGTTAAAATGGTGCGTTGCTATCTTGTGGCGAGGTCTAATGCCAAATGCATAAGTTTACCAGCTACCTTATCCTCCAAACCGGAACACGACAGTGTCAAGCACTGACTCCATTGCGGCAGGAATAGGTAAGGCGGTGTTACCAGACCCGGGCGAGACAATGCCAAACTCTACCACCTAGTACCTTAGGTCTGGTCCATAAACGCTGATAGAGCCCAAAACTTGGTGACATAAAACAACCTCTTAAGACATATGACTTATTTAATGGACGAACAGAATGTTCACCCGGAGATATGTATCTCCGGGTGAACATTCTGCTCGTCCATAAAAGTCTAAACCGTAAACCTATACCTAAGTTCAATTTGAAAGAAAGCCTTTAGTGAAGAGCAGAGGGCATTGTTAGCACGGGCAACAGACGTCATCAGAGATACCATTTGTTGTCACACTCATCGGTTTAATTATATATAGTAACTAGCTATTGCCAGCGACTTCGTCCGCGCGGATTACGTTTACTCCACACCGCTCCTCCCCCGTAGGTGATAGCGTGATAATATGTAGCCTATATGTTAACCCGACCTGTTAGTAATATTCAAGCAAAATTTGAAGTAAATCCATACAGTACTTCTTGAGTTTACCCCGGACATACATACAGACAAACAGACATACAGACAAACAGACAAAAATTCTAAAAACTATATTTTTGGCTTCTATATCGATTATAGATCACGCACAAGTATTCTTTAAAAAAAAATATTCAATGTTCAGTTTTGACTTTCCTACGATTTTATTATATGTATAGATAAAACGACTCGATTTTGGGTCGATAGCTTCTTCAGCTTCCGTAGAACGAACATTTTCCATATTTTAAATTGTACACACCAACTTACACTATAAACTCGGTCATTTATGAATAAAATATGGTCAATTATTTTATTAAGGAGGGTATACTTTCCGTGTAGTCCCATTTTATTTGGTGAAGATCTGATGAAGGGTTTCAGAGATATAGGAAATGGAAAGTCTGATTGATGCTGCAGTTTTACTGCGGCAATTATTTTTTAAAATATTATGACACAAAGACCTTGATATCGATGTAGAGTGACATCTGGTTTATTTTGATACTGGTAGAAGTTAATTTTTAAGATTGATAATATGAAGTTTAAGTAAAGACACTTGATTAAATCAAATGATTTTGCAATAAATAAAAATTTATTGAAAAATCATTTGATTTAAATTGCGATTTAAATCATCAATTGAATGGAAATTTTTATACATGCCAACTATGCTAAAATATTAAAAACCTTTTACAGCTTTCTTTTATTACTTGTACCCATAGAATAGCGTTATTACTCTATGCTTGTACCTATTCTTTTAAGAAAATAATAGATTTGATAAGTAAATACCTAACATCTTTGTAGGGTAATTAGAGTGAACCGAATGTCTCTAAATTTTCCGGTTCACCATAATTCACCAGTTTGTCGATTGGCGAGACATGTGATGAACACAATCGCCGCATTTTACAAACCTGACGACTAAATTGCGTATTTTAATTGATAATCGGGATGAGGCGCGGGAATAGTAATTCAGCACTCGTCACTCTCGTCAGAATTCAAGCTGTCGATTAGATGTGGGATTTTCGAGTATAACCTCGATTTAAATTAAATCTGTTTAAATTTAAAGCTAACCTCCTACAGTTTTTTGTAACACTAGAGGGGTCCCCATTACAGCTCAACAACCATCCGTGTCAATTCAACGTACCCTAGATGTTCTAAAACAATTTGAAAAGCGTAAGCACTTAATTATATTTCTATTATAACAACGTAACTTTTCCTATTATAAAATTACAATTAATCATCAAATGAGGTTACGTAAAATAAACAAAAGTTGACGATGGACAAGAAAACCATTACGTAGATGCAAATGTTTCAAAATTAATGCATTAACATGCGTCTAATCGCGTACCTCATCGGATCCGGTTTAATCAGCGTACAAGAAAGATGTCATTCAATGAATGGGCCGTTGAGCGTGACCGACATGCCATATTCGGTGTTATAGATTTTTTCATCGCAGTTATTTATGTCTTAATTTTCGTTACATATTAACCGGAAACACCATTTTGATGACGTGTCATTAGCAGACGGACTCAGACGGATCTATGATGTATGATGTCATTAACCGGAGTCTAACATAATATTATGAATCATTATACTTTAGGACTTCGAAAATCTTAACAGACTTAACCTACTTTAATACGGATTTCAACTTGCTAAATACATACCTACCTATTTAGTATTTAGTGTTTATGGTTTTTTTATAACAATAACGTATGAGTCTAAAATTATAAATTGCGATAGATAAATATAGGACCCCGTAATTGTTAAAACTGAATGTATGTTAAAGTAACATAGACAAACTCTATGATAAACAAAGGACGACTCAGTTTGACCATTAATTACCTATATTATAATCTCCTCAAAAGTTTGAGTATATATACCGTGTATAACATAATACATATCTACATATTTTTACATATTTTGTTCGATAGGTATACTTTTGTCAAACTTAAAGTCGAATTTAATTTAATTAATGGCCAAACACATGGTTTTAATAAAATAAAATAAATAATAAAGAATGAAGAAATATATTACACACACGTAATGTGTTTTTTAATGCGTATTATATAAAAATATTAGCTTTCTGCACTTCTTTATATTAGCATTAACTGTGTCAACTTTCATACTTCTCAGTCCGAGCAATTTTCGTAAAAAAGAGTGTAAAGTATTCGCTTCACGTATTAATGTGTCGATATATGTATATAAGTATCAGTAATAAAATAAAGCCAGGTCGCTTTTACCCCATGTTGGTCCGAGTCCAAAAGTTATACTAAGTAAAAAAATATTATCTTAATTACTTAGTATAAAATACTAAGTAATTAAAATAATATTTTTTAGTAGGTAGGTACATACTTTAAGTTTACGTGCAACGTGAATTAACAAGTTTCAAGGAATGCAATTGCTGAGTCACCTAAAAGTACTATTATTGATTTATAATGAAACAGACACAACATGGAGGATTTCAGATTATGATATTAAAAAAGTCTCAGTGGCGTGGTTATTTATACCTACCTGTTTCGGTGTAGAAATATGAAATTCTGTTTGAAACTCTACTTGGATAATTCATTTGAATGAAATTCATCAATTTCGGTTTTTCTGTAAAACTTAACATTTGAGACAGGATGTGTCCGTTTATCGATAGGTTGGCCAACTATCACAATATATTTTTCCAGAAGCATCTATACATATGATAAAATCGTAGGAAAGTCAAAACTGTACATTGAATATTTTTTTAAAAAGAATACGTACTTGGGGCGTGATCTACAATCGATATCGAAGCCAAAAATACAGTTTTTAGAATTTTTGTCTGTTTGTCTGTATGTATGTCCGGGGTAAACTCAAAAAGTACTGCATGGATTTACTTCAAATTTTGCATGAATATTATTAAAAGGTCGGGTCAATATACAGGCTACATATTATCACGCTATCACTTATGGGGGAGGAGCTGTGCGGAGTAAACTATGTCCGCGCGGACGAAGTTGCGAGCAACAGCTAGTCTTATATATAAAAATCAATTGCTGTTCGTTAGTCTCGCTAAAACTAGAGAACGGCTGAACCGATTTGGCTAATATTGGTTTTGAATTAATTGTTGAAGTCCAGGGAAGGTTTAAAAGGTGAGAAAATATAGAAAAAAATAAGAGTAGTTAAAAAGGCAGAACAACGTTTGCCGGGTCAGCTAGTATACTAATATATCTGGACGAAATCTCAGACTTTAGCCATAAGCTTATCTTTTATGCGTTACGATAAGTATCTTTTAAAGAGATGACGGATTAACTTTGCACAACAACTGATGCTGTAAAACCACGTTTCCGCTTGTGATATATAAGACAGCGTTTTTGAAGCTTTGTATTTGGATATAAAAAAATCACGCAAAAGAGTAAAACACGCTATATTTTTTGTTAATTTTCCTTAAGAGTAGGCAGTCATCTCATACCTGAGATGCTCATATAACTCAAGACTGATTTATGTTCTTCGGTCTTTATATCGGCGGAATAGCCATTTTACATAAGGCAACTTTTTCTTATGTGCCGCACGCCATAAACGAGAAGTTTGACCGATAAGAAGAACTTATATTTCGATTAATGCCACGACAAACGTTTTCTCGTTGCGACTCGTCGAATAAACAAGATATGGCTTTTTCATATTGATCAAATCTCTCTTTTATTGCTTTCGACATATCACACGCACACGTTATTATCAGCGGCCAGGATCTTTAAGTTAATTATCGATGTGTCAGTGTGCAATAATGCATTATATAGAAAGATACCTTTCCAGTTTCCTTCTGGAAGTCGCAGCCGCGGTTGTTGTAGGGCGAGTGGTCGAACACAAGTTGGAGATTTGTGCCTGTGGCAGTGAACGCGATCTCTGTGTGGCCTTCCCGGCAGCCGCTGGTGAACCGCATCTGCCGCTCCTCTGGAGGACGGTCGCGGTACCCCGTGTACCGAATCTGTAAAAAAGATACCAATTTTTACCAAGATCGGTCAAACCGTTCTTGAGTTATAAAGAAACGTACCTACATACAGACAAGTAGCAAAATTGATGTTGACGATACAGCGAGTCAATTTTTTAAGTATAGCAAAATTGATGTCAGTGAGCCATAAAACGAATAAATAAATAATAATAATAATATTAGTGGATAAATTAAACGAACTGATTTAACCTCAGAGTAAACAAATTATTTGTGTATATTATGGGTGTTAGACAACGATACTTATACATAGAAATACATATATAAATACTGTAACATACATCGTATACACCCAAACCCAGAAATACAAAGATATGTGTTCATCACACGTATATTCCTTTGTTGGGAATCGAACCCGAGCCTCGTCGACTCGTGATTAGGTTCGCTAACCATTCAAACGACTCGACGGGTCGCGATAAATATCACGATTTAAACTTAAATAAAAAAATCGGGTAATCTCATAACTTATTTATGATAATTCCGATGAATGTAGATATATATGTCTGTAATACCTTTTGTAATTTTTGTATTATTATGACTCAGAAACAGGGAGGCAAGGCAAGGCCTACTTACTGTGTCTGCGATTACCTTTCTAATTAATAATGTGATCTTGGTCCTTTAAACCTATTTGATCATATTTGCAAATTAGTGCTGGTTTACATTACTTAAGAATGAAGCTTAACATAACTTAAGAATCAAAAAGATAAAAAAATATTTTAAAACCCACGATCAGTTTACTAACGTTAAGTAACCTAGGTTTTTTAGTTACATTTTATTTTTGATTTATAAAAATAAAGTGTCAAAAATTATTTTATCTATATTGTTGTTAGGTATGTATGTTAAAATGAAAAAAAAAATAGCTTTTACGTCCATTTACTATGTAATCAAAATTAAAAAGAAAATGGGCGTAACCTGAAAATGCGTAACCGCTCTTAGTAGCTACCTTTAATTATTTTTGATTGTGTTTACACTGTTTAACGCTAATTTTGTCGCTTTCATTCATACAACATTACATTGGAAAGAAAGATATAGGTACCTTTAATGTGCGCTAATTTACAACATAGGTCAAAATGGTTTAATATTTTTAATAAAATACGTATATAAGTACATAGTAATAACTAATACAATAGTCTTTCTTGGATCTATGTTTTAGTCTCGCCCGGCTCTGGTACTACCGCTTATCTATTCTTGTCGCAATAACGTGAGTAGGTAAGGTACTTGTCACTATCGTGTTCCAGTTTGTAAGGTAAGGTAAACTTATGGATTAGGATAACAACGCATCATTTACATCTTTGATGTCTATAGACGACGGTGCTTTCTTCCCATCAGGAGAGCCATCCACTTGTTTGCTATCTTATAATATTTTAAAAAATAGGTAGGTATATATTAAACATACGAACTAGTAGATACAGGGAACTAAATAAACTAACAAATTAACTCTGAAATTGTAGTTTTCAATTCGTATGAAAAAGTTATTACTTATAATCTAAAATTATAAAACGATCATCGACACATACCTATTATTACTTAAATAATATTGACCTTGTCAGTTGTCATCACTTACGCTATAATAAGTAAATAAAATACAGAAACATATTCATTAAATGACCAATGTTTTGTTATTTTAAATTTTTTGTCATTTCATGTTTAAAGTAAGTTTGATTTCAATCTGAGTTCTCTCTTTTGGAGCAGTAAATACTATTGATACAAATGGTAACCTACCATCTATATCAAGACAAATATTTAAAGCTACTGCCAGGGTTAATTCAAAGCAAAATCAAATCATTGAAATAGTCCCTTTAAACACTAAACTTTACAAATACGTTTTCCTGTTAATTGTTTCACGTTTCGTAATTGATACGCACTTAGTTAAATGTAATTAGTCAAATTAATTGAATCAGTAATTACAAAAAAATAATAAAATTACCTCGCTCTCTCGACTTAGTCTTTTAAATAAATCATCAGATTCGAATTTTGCCTTCTGGTCTGGAACAACTCTTGGCATCTTGAAGATGAATCTTGGTTTTGGTTGTTCATATAGTCCAATCGAATCAAATGGTAACATTCCTGCCAAGGCAGCTGGGTCACTCATTGCGTGCATTACACAGTCTTATTTACACGATTACACTACTAAACATCACTAGAAATCTATATTTTGATTCAGCAGTGATTAATTAATTAAGAGTCAACAGTCCGCTTTGGCACGTCTACTTGCCTCTACGACACTTCGATACTGAATATGTTGTTAAGCGCGCGCTCGCTTTGGGCGAATTTCCTCTAGGGCGGAGTTTTCTAATGGAGGGGCGCGTAGCACGCCAATGACGAGGGTCTACGACACCGCCCTTCTAAATCCGACGCCTTCTTTACACAATTTTGGAAGCTTTCATGCAGAAAGAGGGTTTTCTCCCCTCGACACGTTTCAAAATAAATACAGTAAGTAACAAAGCACATGAATGTATAATGATGGGTATTATATTAGTTCAACGTTTGAAGTGTTTTATGTGTTCGTATGATAGCTTTTGTTCCTTTGTGATGAGATAAATGTATGTTATATACGTCCACTTTTATAGGGGAACAAATCGGGAATCTGATAATATCGAAATATGATATTTTATTGTATCAATGGTAACGTAGGGTGCTCATGTAACTAAAACGTCTGAAACACGAATATGAATACATGTCGAATATGATTTGGGAAAAAACAGTATTTACGAAATCCATGCCAGAAATATATTGTTCTTGTCAAAATAAGAAATTTAGGTAGAAAACCTATCCTAGCAATAATAATTTCTTAAGCACATGTAACTAAGTATACATATATAATAGTAAAAACCATGGGTGTGAACTGTAAAGCACATATGAATTGCATGTTACATAATTTTCGTCCAGAAAAAATGGTTAAGTACTACAAAAATCTGCGTAAAAATATTTTCTTGTTGGAATAATGAATCCAAATTTCGAGGAAAGAACAAGGACCTAGGATTCAGGATTTCCCAAAATATGCAACTTAACATAAGCAACTTTTATTTGATTTTCACCTTAAAAATAGATATAGCCACGCTAGTTAGCTATAAAGAAATTAACTATCTTATCAACTAGGAACCAGTAGGTAGTTGATAAGATAGTTAATTCTTAATACTTAATAAAAAAGACTTCGGCAAATAATATGTATAAAAATTGATGTGCCCAAAAAACACATTGGCACGTCCAAGTATTTATCTGTAAATGTCTTATAATAAAAGTATAAAAAACTGTTATCAGGTTGACCCTGCGAGCCATCCCTGAAACATTCTGCTAAAAAAATACTGTTTCAGCAAACATATTTTTAAGTTGTCTCAAAATTTCTCAAAATCTTGTGGACCGAACTGGTTCAAATTTTTAGGAATTGAGCTAAGTTCAGTGGAATCCAATCGGATGCCATCAACCGCGTTTCGATCGGTCATGCCGTTCAAAAGTTATGAGATGTTTACATACACACATACATACACACACATACATACATACATACATTCATACATACATACATACATACATACATACATACATAGAGACATACTGACGTCATCGTGAAAATAGTCGAAAAAGGTTCCTAGAACTTAAAAACGTGGAGATCTGGTAATAACTCGATTTTCGAAAATCGGGGCAAAATCGGTAACTTTTATCTACGTACGTAGCGGGAAGTTTAAAAACAAAATACATAAGTAAAAAATAAAAATATCTAGACAGGCGGAATAAACTAAATATTATTTACCAGTTACCTATCTGTCGTCGCAGCTGATAATTCTCAACACTAGTAGGTACTATTGTTTTGTAATAGCCATAATTAGAGTCAAAAGCTTTACGTGTTCTCTGAGGTACGGCGATGTCACTGCGCCATTTTCTTGCGTCTTGCTACTAACAAAAATTTTGTTAGTCTGATCAACTGAATATTATAAAGTCACAGATTCCAAAATGGGGCAAAATCATTTTTGGGTTAACAAAACTATATCTTTAATTATAATTACGATCTTCAGTTGAACGGTTTAAAAATATATATTTCAAAGCATAGCATAGCAAATTAACAAGGGGCTTTTCTGATGAATAAACATAATCCTATAGAAGATAAGATGTTAATGGTGCATGGCTATCCATGTGACGGGATGGTAATTTCTTTTTTCCTCTTCAAATAGAACACAACAATAACAATAATACCCAATATCGGTGGAAAAATTACAGGAATTGATCTAACCCACAGAGCACATGAATACTATCTAACCCCAAAGTAGGTAAGCCAATTTATTTACTTGTGTTATGGGTATTAGTCAACGATACTAAAATATAGAAATACATATAAAAATACTGTAACATACATAATAAATACCCAAACCCAGAAAAACAAACATCTTTTCTCATCACACAAATGTTTGTCCCTGTCGGGAATCGATTTCCCCCGCCTCTTCAATTCATTAGGTTTGCTAACCACTCGACCGATAGGGCGAGGACCAATCACAAGATCTGATGCTATTGCTGCAGGAAAAAATAAGACGTTAATACGTTAGAGTTCTGCATTGTCACGTCCGGGTCTGGTACCACCGCCTTACCTATTCCTGCCGCAATAGCGTTAGTGTTTGTCGCTGTCGTGTTCCGGTTTGGAGGGTGAGGTAGCCGGTAAACTTATGCATGTGGCATTAGACCTCGCGACATGACATCAACGCATCATTAACACCTTCGGTGACACGGTCTCTATAGGCGATGGTTGACTCTTTCCATCAGGAGACCCATCTGCTTGTTTGTCATCTTATGATATAAAAAAAAACGTGTTAATACTTAACCCGCGGGAGACGTTGCGGAACTTTACCATCTAGTAGTCACAAAAGTAGTGTCACGATTAGACTCCAACTTTTACTTACTTACTTTTGTGACTTCGCCTGTTCGCCTTTTGCAAGCTGCCTGGTAGAAGAGTAGATGATCTATTCTACAAAAGGGCCCCAGAATTTCATAGGGTAAATATTTGTTTAATATTTCATCTTTCATATTTCCCCCTTCCTCCTACCTCACTACCAGGGATACATTTTTTAAAATCTTTCTGAATGAAAGTGCTCGTTTCTTAATCCTCACATTTATGCTATTCCTTGTTTGGTCAAATTCGTCAGCGATAAGGTTTTATTGATTTCAGGAATGCGAAACCTATGTGTTAAGTCTAGATTTACACTAACTGTATACCAAACTTGCGATGATATATATAGCTAAAAGCAACCTAACAAACCTACAGCATCATTGCGTATCAAGTTTTTTTCCCCGTGTTAGTTCCGGGCTCCTTTTCCGGTAAGACTTGCCTGGCAGTACGGCAGTTGGTCTATTCTTCGACCAACTGCGGTTCTGCCAGGCAAGTCGTAAAAGGCGACCGACTGGCTATGCCAGTCACTACCATCGTGACTACTAGGTGGTAGAGTTCTGCATTGTCACGCCCGGGTCTGGTACCACCGCCTTACATATTCCTGCCGCAATAGCGTCAGTGCTTGTCGCTATCGTATTCTGTTTTGGAGGGTAAGGTAGCCGGTAAACTTATGTATGTGCGATAGACCTCGCCATGAGATAGCAACGCACCATTAACATCTTTGGTGTCTATAGGCGATGGTTGAATCTTTCCATTAGGAGACCCACCTGCTTGTTTGCTATCTTATGATATAAAAAAAAAAGTCAGATAATGTTGTGTTCGACGGAGTTTGCAGGTGTGGGACAGATTTTATAGATGTGGGGTCTAAAGGCAAGGATTGAGTTACAAACATCTAAACATAAAATCTTTCATATTTGGTAGGAATAGCCCATAAGCACTTAACTCGAAATTATTAAGATTTTATAACATCAATAACGAACGATCTTCACGACTAGGCAGGGGAACCGATTATTGATAGATGACACACATACCACCGACAAGTGACCACACGCATTCGACCGCCCCACTGGTCGAGTGGTTAGCGACCCTGACTACGCAATCGACGGGGCACGGGTTCGATTCCCGACGAGGACTAGCATTTGTGTGATGAGCATAAATGTTTGTATTTCCGGGTTTGGGTATTTATTAAATATATTCTAGTATTTATTTCTATGTATTAGTATCGTTGACTAACATATATAACACAAGGAAATAATTTGCTTACTTTGGGGTTAGGTCAGTAAGTGTAATTTGTTCCGTGAATATTTATTATTTATTACACCACAATTCGCCAATTTGCAGGCCAACTGTAATGAAATTAGCGTGTTATTTGTGATAGCCAAACAACTACCCGTGTTGGTTCGGGCTCTTCTGTAAGAAAAGACCATCTGCCATAATGTCAGGCAGTTCTTAAAATACGAACGATCCTCTATACGCAGGACTTCCCAACCAGGGAGGGCACGCCCCCCAGGGAGGCGTAGAGAAATGTAAGGGGGGGCGTCGTACGTAATATGTAAGATTACATTTCCAAAAAAAAACGAGTAGGCATTGAGTAGGTAAATAAGAAGTATAAGGGGGGCATGAAAATATTATTTTTGGCTCGGGGAGGCCCGGCGAAATAAAGGTTAGGAAAGTCTGTCTATACGTGTCACTACCATCGTGATTACTAGGTGGTAGAGACCCGCAACATCTCGTCCGTTGCCTTGATACTGTTGCCATACTTACCTATTCCTGCCGCAATAACGTCAATGCTTGTAACTGTCTTGTTCCGGTTTGAAGGGTAAGGTAGCCGATAGATGTATGTGGCATGCCATTACGCCACATAGATTGCAACACACCATTGACATCTTTGGTGTCTATAAGCAATGGTTTCTCTTTCCATTAGGAGATTCATCTGTTTGTTCGCTATCATAAATATCGCTATACATAAAAAACCAACAGCTTAGTATGCTTCACTGAGGTATGAAGTATTTTTATTGTGTTTTATTATGGCCATGAAATACTTTACTCTGGAATTGGACTCTTTATGAGATTATGACTGCCAAAGAGGCTGACCATAAATACCAACAAGACAGTTAAAAAGTATTAGTATTTATTTTGTTCTTATTTAATAAGCTAGGTATCTAGCTTATTAAAGAAGAACAAAATAAATATCATCAGCTGAGGATTGTCTTATTACCAAGTTACTTACTTTCGAATTTCATTCATTGGTACCTATATTAGACAACCGTTATTGATAGGCAAGTACACGCTCGCGCTGTCGGGAATCCACCCCTAAATATTTTAATTGTAGCTGAGATCCTCCACTCCTGTACCGTACATATTGCATAGAATTAAAACAAAAATGAAAATCAAATAAATTAAATCAACTCCGAGATTATGATAATTATCACATTATATATGTTACTTCATCAATTACTGTAATACATTTCGTCTCCGCTTATTTATGTTATTGAATTTTCAGTTTATTTTAAGTAAGACTACTATTGGAGTAAGTATCTTGGATAATAGTTACGATTGCACAGTAAGTAATTTAATAGATTACACTTATTTTGTAAATGTATAAATATTTGGTCTACAAATTTTAACATTTCTTAATATAACTAATAACCATGACCTGCGAAAATTTTAACGTTTTAAAAATAAGAAAATGTGACATATAAAAGCAGTGGAATTTTCAAGTGAAGTTATGTTTAGAATAAAAAGAATTTTTAGCCTCAACCATTTAGGATGAAATTTAAACTTTTTGGTAGGTACTTAAAAATACTTACCAGATTAATTTCATTGTCAGATTAAGTACGGCGTAGCCCGCGTAGGTAATTGTCGTTTCCCCTTTTATTATGTTGATCCAACATTATGAAATATACCTAAGTATAAAGAATAGTTTGCATAACATTAAAAAGTATTTAATTTAATAGATTTGAAAATTTATATATTTATATCAAAATTTACCACGAAATTATTAGACTCGTTAGAGTCTAGGCTAAATCGTAATAATGACAATCTCATTCAAACAACTATTAAAAGCAAAATAAAATATCTATGAATATTTCGAAGCTACATAATATTACTATATCGAGTAGACAGTAGTATTAATAGCTAGTCGAATGGGAAAAGACTTCCTAGTTCGTAACTGTTTGCGTATTCTGAGTTGTACAATTCTTATACACGATTTCACCGAGATATGACTTGGTGCGTTTAGAACGAACCATTTTAAATCTTATACTTTAAATGAGCAATTCGAATTGGCTATAACAATTTTGACGAAATTTTGTATTTAGATAGTTTTTACTTTTAAAATTTATCTCAGCTGTGATAATTCTCTTTCACATGAAAAAGAAAACATCATCCGAGCGAGGTTCGTTCACCCAGCTAGCTGTTAATAAATCGTAATTAATAGTAATTTATAAAGCAAGATACATGTCTCATACCTTTTTTCACAAATGTACAAGAATTTCAACAAACATATTAAGATGTGATCCTTTTAACGCATTTCCGTTTATAATGGGCGGCGTGGGGTGTCGCCAAATGTATCAAATGTTTTTAAAAGGTATCATTGAGCGATTGATGGCGATAACAACAGATCTCAGTATAGTCTTTGTTAGAGTTTATAAAAACTAGAATAAAAGCCGACAAAGCAACTACTTTAATAATATAAATGGCGAAGTGTCCGTATGTTTTTATTGTATTTTTTACGACTGTTTAACTGATTTCATCAAACGACTAATCTAGATAAGGTTACCTCGAAGACTAAAGTAATTGCTCACATATCTTGGAGAACGAGATCTTAGAAAAAGACAGAGAAAATAAAGCCCCAAAAAACAATCTATCAATTCGATCATAGTCGTTCAGTTTTGATCCTTTCTGGTTGCCACAAATTAGGTGGTAGAGTTCTGCGTTGTCTCGTCCGGGTTTGGTACCAACGCCTTACCTATTTATATCACAATAGAGTTAGTGCTTTTCACTATCATGTTCCTGTTCGATGGGTAAGGTAGCCGGTGCTTATGCATGTGGAACTTATGCATGTGGCATTAAGACCCCGTCAAAAAGATAGCAAAGCACCATTAACGTCTTTGGGGTCTATAGGCGATGTTTGTCTCTTTTCATCTAGAAAGTCATCTGCTTTTTTGCTATCTTATGATATAAAAAAATCCATTAATTTGCTTGTTTACTTGCAACGAAATATTGTAACAATTTTTTAGAATTACTTGATTGAGTCTTAGGTATAAGTCTTATGATTATTAACGTCAATACAATTTAACTTGAATTCCTTTATTATAGTTTTTTTACTCCTCCTCCTATATTTACTCCTGATAGAAAGAAAAACCCTCAAATATAAACACCAAAGATATTAATGGTACATTGTTATCCGTGTGGCAGAATGGCAATGCGACGTGCATAAATCTACCGTCTATCTTACCCTCCAATATTCATGGTTTTTTATATCATAAAATAGCAAACAAGCAGATGGGTCTCCTGATGAAAAGAGTCAACCAACGCCTATAGACACCAAAGATGTTAATGATGCGTTGATATCTTGTGGTGAGGTCTAATGCCACATGCATACGTTTATCGGCTACCTGACACTCCAAATCGGAACACGACAGCGACAAAGACTGACGCTATTGCGGCAGGAATAGGTAAGGCGGTGGTACCAGACCCGGGCGAGACAACGCAGAACTCTACCACATAGTAGCCACAATGGTAGTGACTCGCATAGCCAATCTATTACGACCTGCCTGGCAGAACGGCAGTTGGCCCATTCTTCAAAGGAGGCCGGGACCAACGCGGCGAAAAGTAAAACGGTTGAGGCTAAAAATTCGTTTCATTCCAAACATAACTTCACTTGAAAATTCCACTGATTTTCTATGTCACATTTTCTTATTTTTAAAACGTTAAAATTTTCGCAGGTCATGGTTATTAGTTATATTAAGAAATGTTAAAATTTGTAGACCAAATATTTATACATTCACAAAATAAGTATAATCTATTAAATTACTTACTATGCAATCGAAACCATTATCCAACTGGTCGAATGGCAGTTGGCCTGTTCTTCAAAGGAGCCCGGGATCAATACGAGGAAAATCCACCAAACACGATAATGACAAACATTGACGCTATTGCGGCAGGAGTAGTTAAGGCAATAGTACCATATACGAAACGAGACGTTGCGGAACTCTACCACCCCGGAGTCACGTCGATGGCTGATGATGATGATAATGACTCGTATAACCAATCAGTTGCCTTGCAGAATGACAGATGGCCTTGTCTTCAAAAGAGATGCGAATCAACACGAGGAAAACATTGCACCATTATAATAATAAGTAAATAAATATTCACGGGACAAATTACACTTACTGATCTAACTCCAAAGTAAGCCAATTATTTGCTTGTGTTATGGGTGTTCGTCAAGATACTATTCTAATGTTTAATCTTAATAACAGTTATTATCCTCGAGACTCGTTTCATTTCCTGCATCCCTTTGTAGAATATCTTCTTTTTTAAATTGACAATATGTAAATATATGTAAAAACTCATATTTCCAGGATGTCGGTGTCGGTGCCCACCAGCCCACCACGGCTGGTGGGGCGTCGAAGAAGAAGAACAGATCTACAGTCCGCTGGCTCCCCCGGCTGTTTTGTTATGTAATTTAGATATAAAAAATCTGCTTTATTTATCCGTCATTCTGTCTAAATCTCTAAATAACAAACGGAAACTAATTATTAGAAAAATTAGGATAATTTAATTTGAAGTGAAGATATTCAACGCGCGTGTGCCTTCTGTAATAGACAAACACACCGACATCCTGGAAATATGAGTTTATGACAATGTGAAGTCTATAAAGAGCGTTCGCTTGTAACGACACTACTTTCTCTGTTATAAATGCAATTTTATTTATCCGGGCCTCCTTTAAAGAATTGATCATCTGCCAGTCTGCCAGGCAGTAAGTAAGAGGCTAAAGATTGGCTATAGAAGTCACTACTGTCGTGGCTACTAGGTGGTAGAGTTCTGCATTGTCTCGCCCGGTTCTGGTACCACCGCCTTACCTATTCCTGCCGCAATAGCGTCAGTGCTTGTCATTGTGTTCTGGTTTGGAGGGCGAGGTAACCGGTAAACTTATGCACGTGATATTAGACCT
The DNA here is from genome assembly GCA_036924255.1 of Apodemia mormo. Classification (NCBI taxonomy): domain Eukaryota; kingdom Metazoa; phylum Arthropoda; class Insecta; order Lepidoptera; family Riodinidae; genus Apodemia; species Apodemia mormo. The sequence continues at coordinate 22,729,427 of JAUPFN010000003.1, read as the reverse complement.
CGCCACAAGATAGCAATGCACCACATTTCGTGTCTATAGGCGATGGTTGACTCTTTCCATCAGGAGACCCATCTGCTTGTTTGCTATCTTTTGATATAAAATAAAAAGTTAGCCGGTAAGCTTATGCGGGTGGCACGAGCACCTTACCACACGGATAGAAACTCACCATTAATATCTTTCGTCTATAGGGGATGGTTGTCTCTTTCCATCAGGAGAGCCATCTATTTGCTTTCTTATTACATAAAAAATGAAGTTTTCAAATCTCAATAGTTATACAAGACTTCGTTAAGTAGTTTATTAGTTGCATAATTTGATAGCTTGTTCCCGCATAGGGATGAATATATATAAATAAGCGCTAAAATCATAATGCTCCTTTTGGTCTTGCCGTAGCCGGGTAAAAAGGTCTTCGTGCCAAATCTTTCACAGAATAGGCAAATATAACTAATATTATGATTTTAGTAGACCTGTCTCGCGTCCTCCAAATTTATAAATCTTGTACGGGGTCGAAGACTTTCACTGCCCTTACATATTACTGATTGTTTTCTTAATATTCCCCTCTGGACATAGTTGTTACCGTTTTTGTTGATTTGATTCCTTGCTTAGGCCCCACCCAGCCTGGCCTAGTCCCAGCCCAGGTAGAGCAAGATTGTTGTTCAGCGCCCTTTGCTAGTCATTTTCATCATTTATACACGAGTGTATTCCGCTACACAAGCGCTTTTCCTTAGCGCTTTCGTAAGTGCATTATCAAAATTTAATTATTCGCTTTAATTTGTTTGTTAGGTTTGGCAATCTAGCGCCCTTTCTCGCCTGGCGCCTAGAGAATAAGAATAAGAAATTATTTATTAATAGACAACTTTAACCGTAAAAAATATATTCTAAATTAAAACTAAACCAAAGCTTTTGTTAACAGATGTATATCTAAAAGAAAAGAAAGCAAAAGTGATAGAGAAAAAGCGACCGCTCCTCTCGCTCTATGCCAGGGCCGGCGCTGCGCAAAAGGCTAGTGATGGTAAAACGTGTCTCCGTAGATGACTAGACAGAAAATCGTCCTGTTAATTCTAGTCGGTTTTGAAGAATAGTTCAACTGCCTTCCTGCTAGGTATTTCGTATAAGGCAAAAAAAGCTTTAACGTATTATTGTGACTTGAAACTGTGTTAGACTGCAGCAACGTCTCGACTGGGTGTGGTACTACACCCTTACCTATTTGTACCGCAATAACGTCGATGCTTACCGTTATCGTGTTCCGATTTGAAGAGTGTAGTCAGTAAATTTATGCATGCGGCCTTATATTAACTCCATATTGGCCCGGGTCCCATTTGTAGATCAGACCCGTCCTGGTAGAACGGCAAACAGAGAGAATAAAAGGCGACCAAGTGGCTATGCGTATCACGATCTTCGCGACTACCAGGTGGTACAGTTCAGTAACTGTCTGTCACTGTCGTGTTCCCGTGCGAAGTGTGGGGTAGCCGGTAGGTAGACTTATGCATGTAGCATTGTCATCCAAATCCAAAAATCCAAACAAATGATAACGTACCATTAACATCTTTGGTGTCTATAGGCGATGATTTCTCTTTCCACCAGGAGAGCCGTCTACTTGTTTACTATTTAATGATATAAAAAATACAACCATACTAGGTATACGCATAGCAACGCATCATAAACATTTTTGTTGTCTATTGGCGATGGTTATACAATAAGGTAAAGCTTGTCCTTCAAACGGAAGTATGGAATATTATAGTGAGCGTGGAACCATGATAAGGTCAACATTATGACGCAGATGCATTATACAGGAAAGTTGCTGCGAAATTCCGTCTATTAACAAGTCACAACACGTGTATCGTACGAGTAAACGAAATTTAATGACTCAGACTAGATTTAAACCTGTTTATAGTAAAATATTTCATCGTCGAATTTCGTCAATGAAATATTTCAAAGAGTATTTCGATTGTATTTTCGTATGTTTGTTACGACTTAACTCAGAACTCAGACATTTCCTAAACAATTTGGAAAATTGTTTTTTGGTTGGGAGGGTGTATTCCCGCTCGGTCCCATATAAATTTGGTAAAGATCTGATTTAGGATGTCAAAGGTACATACGAGTACATGAGCTAAACTTGTTCGGCTCTAGGAATGTGTACAATATACCTATCGATAGTTTCGCCATTTATTACATATCTACATACTTTCTAGAAATAATGGGATTTTAATTGTTTAACTATATTTAGCATCATCGACATATTATAATTCGATCGCCAACCAAACTTTTTACTGTTTTATGCCGAGTTCCTTAATCAATGATTCGTCATTCTTAGCAGTAACCATTAGCAACGATAATCCACATACCACATAAAGTAGCCGGTAAACTTAAAAATGCAGGTAGTATTAACACCCCGCCACACGGATATCAACGAATCATTAATATATTTGGTGTCTACAGGCGATAGTTGCTTTCTACCAATAGATATAAAACGGCAACCATCCACCAAAAGTATCACCTGCTGTTTGCATATTAAAATTTAAAACAAGACCAGTGAATTATGTGACCATTATGTCATGATGTTTTTCAGTGCATACTCCGCAAGGAGTCGGTGAAATTTTAAAATAATAATTTTGAATCTAGTCACGTATTGTTGAAATAGTGGACACGTGACGGAGAGCGGTGGCGTTTGATCTCAACGCACTGCGCAACGCGGGACTCAACTAGAAGTGCACGCACGCGGCAGAAGCTTAGCAATGCTTATAGTAAATGCTTAAATTATCACAGAATCACGTCTTCGCAAGTGTATTTTTTTAATTTATTTCTTTTTATTTTAAAGTTCGACTAGCACGATTTGTGAATTTGCCAATGACGGGTAATGATCAGTTTTACGTTTCCTGTTTTTTTAACATATTGTCAATTTAAAAAAGAAGAAATTCTACAAAGGGATGCAGGAAATGAAACGAGTCTCGAGGATAATAACAGTTATTAAGATTAAACATTAATACCTTACCGACCATACCTTTATCAAATGCGCACGAGTATTTCTGATGATCAATTTTGAATAGCTGCCTGACTGACGCCCGGCTCAGAACATTCCTCATGATAGAGCCGACAAAAGATGCCGAGTGATGCCACATATCTACGTAACGCCAAAGAATCAAGCTGATTTGAAATAGTCCCGTCATCGAAGATTCGAGCCGCTCTACGTTGAATGTGATGAAAAAGGAAGGAGCTGGTACTATGGAGCCAGCCCATAAATGAGAGCAGTACTCCATATGAGGCCGGATTTGCGCCTTATAAAGCAGATTATATGTGTATTTTTTTGTATGTTTAGGTATGGAAAAAAATATTTCGTTTTTTTTTTCAATAAATACAAACACTTTTATCGATAAAAATGCAGAAAAACGAAAACAAAATTATTTGTGTTTTGTTAAAGAATGGTGAGACCATTAGGAAATTCGTATACTTGTGTTAAAATTTAAAAACAAAGCATAGAAGCGGCCGCCTTTGTTCGCTGCTGCTATCTTATAAGTTATAATTGACAACAATAAATAAATAAAAATGGAACTGGAAAGAAATGCGCTAAGAACTATGCAACCATAAGAAATGTGTTTAAAATACGATAACAGGTTATAAAATAGAAAAAAGGGAAACAATAAAGAAAGCAACAGAATTAGACTGTTCTGACAATTAAATGTTTTTTTGGGCCTGTTAGCGCGCCTTATGTTTTGTACCCTAATATTAACTTGTAAAGCAACTTTAAAATTAAAGCGTCTAACAAATGACTATACTGCCCACAATGCGTCTGCGCCTGACATTAAAATACTTGCTAATGGGAACATGTTGTAACCCTTTCGTTGTACTTATTTTATTGTTTTATACAGGGGTCAACTAAGCAACTGTGAAAAGTTTTATAGATCAATTAATTAAACGTGTACACAGTTATTGTTGTTAAGTAAATATGGAAATAGGCTAGACAGTAACAATGCTTTGATTTATTACTCTCGTTTGTCACAAAAAACCGGGCAAGGTGAGAATTGAAAGGCATTTGCTACGTTCTGAACTCACTCCCCTAACATTGTATCGGGATTCGGAACTGACAATCGTAGAACCATATAACACAATTTTTATTTATGCAAACGGGCTGTTAAACATCCTTAAGAATATTTTTATAACCGAAATTAATAATTTCTACATTATAAATGTGTCCTTTCTTGGCAATGAGTAGGGATTTAAACCTAAACAAACTATATTTTACTAAGTAATTCTTTACAAAAGCAATTAAGTAAGTAAAATGTATTTTATTTGTGGTAAGTAAAAGCAATAATTATTGGGCGGTAGAGTTTTGTGACGCCTCGCCCGGATTTAACACCATGATATTAAATTTTTTTCAAAAACTTTTGTAAACAAATAAAAATGATGACTTGACTAGAATTGAGGATATGGGAAAATATCACTCGATCTGGGCCCTTTGAAGATTAGACCATTCTGACAGGCAGTTCGTAAAAGGCGAACAATGTGCTATACCTGTCACTACCATCGAGACTACTACTACTATTTTTTATATAGAAGAGCAGGAAGAGCACCTGGTGGTGAGTGACCACCGCCGCCCATGAACATTCGCAATACAAGACGTCTTGCAGTTCCGTTGCTAGCTTTTTAAGATTGAGTGAGATCTTTTCTTAAAGGTCCGCAAGTATCCGTTCGGAAACACCTCCGCCGGTAATTGATCCCATAAAGGAATACACTCTCCATGATTAATGTAGTAAAACAGGCATTACGAATCTTCATTTCTGCGTAATTCCAAATAGTTGAGCCGAATAGAAATAGGGCAAAGTAGCCAGTAAATTTGGGCATATTGTATTAGATCTCACCAAATTAAATCGAAAATACACGGGAAGTATAATATTCCAGATAAATGTATTTTCAAAATCGGATAATAAATGATCGAGATCTGAAGTGACAAACATAAAAACATAAGATAGTAATGTACCATTAACATCTTTGTTGTCTGTAGGCGATGGTTGACTTTTCCCATACGGAGACTCATCTGCTTGTTTGTTATCTTTTATAATATTATGATATAAAAAATAGCTTAGTCTTCGACGATTTGAAATGCTCTACGTTGAATGCGATCCAGAAGAAGAAGCCAGTACTGGGGAGCTCCGGCCCAGAGATGAGACAGTACTCCATGTGAGGTAGAATTTGGGCCTTGTAAAGTTGGAGGCGGCGACTGGCATGAAGTATACTGCTTCGCTATGCTAAGCACCAAAGAAAGGCTTCCTTCCAAATAACCGCGGAACTGAACGTTGTTCGATGTGTTAACTCCTTGAATTAGTATGCTCAAACTTAAAATGATAAAAAACGTATACATTTAAAGAACAGTATCCAATTCATGTTATAAATGTGTTTTACAATCTGTAAAAATGCAGTAGACTTGGACTAGATTCACAAATAATTTTAACCATAAAGCTGACTGCGTGTCATGCATTTTTTTATATTTATCTAATAATTAGGTTTAATTAGATTATAGTAAACCTCTAAGTTACATTTATTAACAATTTATCCTACTATAAATGATTTAAAAGCCCTACTATTAATATAACAGGAAGTATAGCACAATTCCAACTGAGATACGAATTCCGTATGTAGGTACGATGCTAGTAACCGCCATTGGTGTGGGTGTGAGAACTGATTGAAATGGACGTGATACTACGTTATCTCCCTATTATATTTTTATTAATTATTTTTACATACAATTTATACGAAACTTATATTCTATGTATTCATAACAGCTGTCGGAAACCTTTTCGCAAGCAAGGACTATAATGTGTATTGTTAAATAAATTGGTAAAGTGCTTGTCGGGCCACGCGCAATGTAAGGTTCCGAAGTTGCCCATAACAATAACACGGACTAAGAAGAGAGCGTATGTTGTTTCATACTATAAACATTTAAGCTATTTTATGTCAGTGACGGATATATCTGCACAGGTTTGCCGCCTATAAAAACTTCTCCAAGTACATTTCATAAGTTGATCGACTTTTACTCAAAAACTTGTGTAGCGTTCTAAGTCGTGATAGTTTTCCTTTTAATTTCATTATATTTACTACTACCATAATTTTTTACCACCCCTAAAACTAACCGTTTAGCTGGCAGAGGGGGAGGGAGGGGGGGGCTTGACTCTAATAAAAATTAGCACTTTAAAGCTTAATATTTCACAAATGAGTCCTTTAGAGAAAAAATTAACATTCGCACTTTACTTGTAGAGGACAAGGAGCTAACCTAAAAAATATTTTTCAAAATTTTATGTTACCACTTTGTTGCCGTAACTAATATGTATATACATGCAAAATTACAACTTTCTAGTAGGTACTAAGAATCTCTGAGCTAGACTGCAGACGGACTAACGGACGCACAGCGAAACTATAATAGTTCCTAGTTTACACCGGAACCCTACAAGCTAAATGGCGGCGGCGAGCCTTGTTTATATTTCAACCGACTTCCCAAAAGGAGGAGGTTTAATAATTGGGCTTTACACTTACCAATGTTTTTTTATGTTTGTTATGAAAAATTATGTTTAGGTATATAAAGAAGGTAATTTTAGCCCATGGCTTTTCATGCGTGGCATACAGTAAGTATTAAAATAAAAATAAAAAACTATATGAGCGGTTGACCCTGCAGGCCATCCCTGAAACTTCTCGCTAAATTAAGTTATTTTAAGCTCAAAAGAGTTAAAAATATAAGCATAGATTTTTTTTTAGTTCAAACATCTAATTTTTGAAAAGCTGTATATTTTGGAAACGAATTCATCTTAATTTTTGAAATCTAAAATATTATTTTGGCTATATAATCGATAGGTTGAAAAATTACGGAGCAATGTCAAAAAATATTTTTTTTAAAAATTTTTGTCATTGATAAATCCCAAACATTGATCAATTTTGATACAATTAACGCACTTTTTAAAGGAGAAACGCTGATAAGATTTTTAAGTCGATCGGTGTATTAGCGTTAAAGTTATTTCAAAAATATTAAGTAAGTTTGATAAAAACAACGTAATGTAAATGTTTAAAAAGTTGTAACTTTTGAAGATTAGATTCGATTTTGATTTTTGATACGGCATTCGACGTAGTTTTTTTAGTACTAAAATATCGTAAAATACTAAATAATTATTGGTTGAAAAATTTCGAAGATATGTCGGAAAAACAATTTTTTAAAATTTTTCGTCAACGATTACTACAGATACTAGATGTAATTTTTGAGGAATAGAGCTGAATAGTTTTTGTACTCAATCGGTACATTAATCTGGAAGTTATATTAAAAAATGTTTCGCCAAAATTTTTTGTTCTTTTTACAAAAATTCTCATAATCTCTTGGGCAGACTTGGTTAAAATTTTCAGGGAGTTTAAGTTGAGTGAGAGTGAGATAAACCGCGTTTCGATCGGCCCCTCCGTTCAAAAGTTATGAGATGTTTACATACATACACACACATACATATATACAGACATACTGACGTCATCGTGAAAATAGTCGGAAAAGGTTCCTGGGACCTCGAAACGTGGACATCTGGTGAAAACTCAGTTTTCGAAAATCTGAGCAAAATCAGTAACTTCCTTATCTACATACGTAGGGGGAAATTAAAAAATGTCTTAGTTAACCAAGCTATGCCCATTTCTCTTTTTGTAAAGTTTTAAGCTGTATCTATCCTACACCTTTTATACCAAGTTTCATGGTAATCAATTAGGTATATATAAATTTATTCTATGGTAAATTGGTCAGTCGGTACGGCTGGTTTTGTATGCTAGCATGATCTTTTTTCACTTACGTATCTACAAAGGAGTTGCGACTTGTGGGCTGCCAGAATGACTGACATGAATAGCTTGCCTCCTGCGAGCTGCGGATTGCCTACAGCTGCTCTACTTGATACAGCAACAAATTATTTTATATGTTACTGGCTGGTATTCGACTTGCTGGTTCAAAAATGCTTTTTAAAATGCAATATCCGTAATGCAGTATTTAGTTGTTGTCTTTTCGTGTGTATTTGTAATGTTTAAATAATATGTAAATAAACTAAAAGCCCTGATGATGCTATAATAGGCGAAACCAGTTGGCTTTAAAATAATTAAATGTTCGTTGTGAAATATTTATTTCCCCGTGTTAATTCCGGGCTCCTCCCCGTGTTGGTTCCGGGCTCCTTTGAAAAATAGGCCAACTGCCATTCTGCCAGGCAGGTCGTAAAAGGCGAATGATTGGCTATGCGAGTCACTAACATCGTGGCTACTAGGTGGTAGAGTTCTGCATTGTCTCGCCCGGGTCAGGTACCACCGCCTTACCTATTTCTGCCGCAATAGCGTCAGTGCTTATCGCTGTCGTGTTCCGGTTTGGAGGGTGAGGTAGCCGGTAAATTTATGCATGTGGCATTAGACCTCGCCACAAGATAGCAACGCACCATTAACATCTTTGGTGTCTATAGGCGATGGTTGACTCTTTCCATCAGGAGACCCATCTGCTTGTTTGCTATCTTATGATATAAAAAAAAATGGTGAAATAGTACGAGTGTTTGACAAATAAATGCAGTATCCGGTACGATACGAGCGTCACATATGTATTATTAAGAAAGACAACTGTTCCATGAATATAAACTGCTTGTAAGTACAAGTGATAAGTGGATAAAGTTTTATTCTGATTAGATAGTAATCCAATCATTGCTTTTAAATACAAACAAATAAGTATTTACAATATAATATTCAAAATGGTTTATTTAGATATCTTAAAACTCAACTATATTTGTTACTAAGTATGTATTCCTACAAAAGAGGATATTTCATTTAAATTTGCAGACACGTGATGACGTATCTTCATTGATGTTACATCGTTACGATGCCGCTTGCAAACGGCCATAAACCAGCAAAGAAGCCGTCAGACGTTGTTTATGCGAGCGATTCCGGTCATCGCTTTGTCTTTTACCGCCCGGGTTTCGGCGACACCCTAATAAAAGGCGTGGCAAAAAATGCCCTAATAGCTGTTGATCCTATTCTAAAGCAGTAAAATGCAACAAAATTAGCTTTTGTTAAATTTAAAACTGTAAACGGTCAGAAAGTCGTCGGGACTAATTTCGTGCATCACGAAAATTGACGCATTTATTGGCGTTGTAACTTAGACATTATTTTATGAAAAGAATAGTTACAATGGTCGCAACAAAATGTTTTGACTTTTGTAATATTGTTCAATACCACGCAATAAACAAATAAATTGCCAGAGAAAAAATGTTACCTGCAATTTTATAGGTATAGTCTCGACTTTCTCTAATTCACGAAAGTTGTTAAAATAACATTTTGAAATAGGTAGGTATTAGAGTAATGAATGTGGTGTAGTGTTACTGTGGGCAAAGTGTTACATTGCGTATATCTTTGTCCCTGTTTAACATTTTGATATATTTGATAACGTTCTGATCTGATACGGATTAGACAAACACTAGAGCGGCCATAGTGGTACGGTTGTCATTTTCGAACTTGTTCATCGTCGTTGCGTGTTATTGGTAAAAAACAGGAATTTCAGTATCAAAATGTAATTAAATTGCTAAATTTTTTCCATTCCAATACCGCTTTTTTGGCTGAAGGTGTTTGCTATTTTATCATAAGCTTATGTTCATTTAGCATTACTTGCGACAAAAAAGTTCGATGCAAACATAACCTGAAAAAAATTGCAGATTTTTTTAATCCGCATGGTTACTGTGTTACGGTCGATAATATGTCTGTAACAATAAATACAATTTTTGTTTGTTTTTTACTTATTTGCTTTTATCTTCCTAGATTCAACAACGTAGTAATAAATCGCAAGCGGAACGGTGAAATAGGTCTGCGTTCAAAAAGTAATATGACGAAAGCTATTTTGGTGGTAGAAAGTAGCGTAATCCCAAGGAAATCTGCCACACGTGTGGTTGTTATGACTTTGCAAAAGATACGTAAAGGAGAAAAAATATCGATGAAATATCCGATGTCAAACGCATGCGAATATCTCCAAACTAAGCGAAATGAAGCGAAACAACAGTTTTATCTTTATAACTTGAAAATTCACTAAAGAAAGAAATTTATCAAATTGGTCCAAAATGTGTTACGGTCAAGATACCAAAGTTTGATAAATACTCGTTATTAAAACTTGATAATTTTTATGTTTTGTCGACTTTTTGATAAATACTATGTAGTAACATTAATGTTTATTTTTTTAACTTCCCGCTACGTATAGATAAGGAAGTTACTTATTTTCCCCCAATTTTTGGAAATCGAGTTTTCACCAGATGTCCACGTTTTGTGGTCCTAGGAAGCTTTTCCGACTATTTTCGCGATGACGTCAGTATGTCTATATGTATGTATGTGTGTGTGTATGTAAACATTTCATAACTTTTGAACGGCTTTTGAACCGATCGAAACGCGGTTGATGGCATTCGATTGAATTCCGCTCAACTTACACTTTCTGAAAATTTGAACCAATTCGGCCCAGGAGATTTTGGGAAATTTTGAGAAAACCCCAAGAATTTTTTTTGGTGAATATTTTTTAACATAATTTCCAGATTAATGTACTGATTGAGTACAAAACTAATCAGCTCTATTCCGCAAAAAACTGCGTCCAATGCATAAATTGCATCAAAATCGATTTAACTTCGAAATTATATTTCGCCGTGTTGGTCCCGGCCTCCTTTGAAGAATAGGCCAACTGCCGTTCTGCCAGGCAGGTCGTAAAAGGCGACCGATTGGCTATCGAGTCACTAACATCGTGGCTACTAGGTGGTAGAGTTCAGCATTGTCTCGCCCGGGTCTGGTACCACCGCCTTACCTATTCCTGCCGCAATAACGTCAGTGCTTGTTGCTGTCGTGTTCCGGTTTGGAGGGTAAGGTAGCCGGTAAACTTATGCATGTGGCATTAGACCTCGCCACAAGATAGCAACGCACCATTAACATCTTTGGTGTCTATAGGCGATGGGTGACTCTTTCCATCAGGAGACCCATCTGCTTGTTTGCTATCTTATGATATAAAAAAAAAAAAAAAAAACCAATAATTTTTTGGTATTCTATGATATTTTAGTACTGAAAAAACGTCGAATGCCGTTTCCAAAATGAAAATCGAATCTAATCTTATATCTCGAATATATATATATATATATATATATATATATATATATATATATATATATATATATATATATATATATATATATATATATAAATCAATTGCTGTTCGTTAGTCTCGCTAAAACTCGAGAACGGCTGAACCGATTTCTTAAATTTTGGTTTGTTGAAGTCCAGGGAAGGTTTAAAAGGTGAGAAAATATAAAAAAATAAGAGTAGTGAAAAAGGCAGAACAACATTTGCCGGGTCAGCTAGTATTAATATAATTTATTCAATTAATTTTATTCTATATGCTATGCTTTCAATGACCAAGTAAAGCTATTGGTCCTGGTTATCAATAGAAACAGGCGAAATTTGTGAAATGTCAACGACTTGTGAAATAATTGTTGTTCTAAAGGGTATTCCCCAAAATCCATTACTTCCGCGTACATTCCTATCGATTGTAGTCAAGATCTTGTTCAATTTTATGCATTATTTATCTTTTTAATTAAAGCAGGATACACTTGTGTGTACTTAGTGACTATTTATTTGAAATGGCATCTCGTAATTAGTACTGTGACTAGTGAAACAAAAGGCTGCCAGCCACTACGTGATATCAAAAGTCTTACTTCATCTTCGTAATTATAGCTTGTATCCGTCCGCCTCGCGTTTCAGCAATAAGCCTATTCGTCTCAGATCATAAGGTCCCAGGTTCGATATCGAGCAAAAGTGTATCAGAGGTTTTTTATTTTTATTTTTATTTTTACTGACTTTTGAGGATAACGCAAATCCTCAAAAGTCTTAGTAAAAATAAAAATCTCAGTAAGACAGTCTGGACCTTTAACACCCCCTGGTATTAGCATGTAAAGTACTATGTTATCTCAAATAGTAAGCGATAGTCGCTATCAGGTTGGAAGACAAAGCGGCGAATCATGGACTGGAAAGACTAGACTTTCGGTTTTACTCTGCTTACTAGGCAAAGGAACTGGCGTGGTGATATTTTTTGTTATTGCTATTTGCTTTGTATTACATTATAATCTATTTACTTTAGCATTACAGAATAAAGACAAAGTTAAGAATTTCCCTGACAAAATCAGGTGTTTTACAACATTATTTGTATTTGTATTATGAGTATATATAATTAATTACTTGTATTTTTATTGGTATTATGAGTAATGTGTAAGAACAACAACTGACCATATTGAATTTAATAAAAGTTAGCTAAACACTTTAAGATTTTTGCAGATGTCGGATCAAAAACGGGGTTCTAAGGAAAGGCACTTTGACAAAATTATTTATATCTCGTTAGCATTGTTGCCTCTTATTTGAAAAAAATATACAAACAAAGTAAACTCGTACGAATACTATAAACAAATGGATATGAATATTTTTCTTTTAAAAATATACTTAGTGAAACGGACGGATAATATCCTTACACAATATCATAATTATAAAGAGTTTTAATGTAATCGTTCGATTTGTATGTACCTACTTATATTTTTAAAATATGTAATTTGCCAGAAAGTTCTAAAGTTTTTTTTTCTATTTGAAAAAGAATCCAGGAGCAGCACCAGCAGCCCGAGGTCCGGTGGTGCACTCAGTTGAGTTCAAACTGAGACTGAACACAATTAATTCTTTTAGTAATGATTAAGATCGCTTTAAATGGCAAATGCTGACTGTATAATGGACTGTATAATGGTTTGATTGGTATAACCATCAATTTCTTCAGCTGCACTCAATTTATAGGTAAACACTACACTGGCATAGGCTACATTTTAAACCAACCAGCGGGGTCAGGATCAACCTGGTTAAACCACGGTAAATGATTAGTGTGATTTAAAATACTTTTCGTCTATTTAATAGACGGGTGAAGGTCGATTTCCACTCGGGATCTTCACTAAAAATCGTAATATGTAAACAGTTTAAGTGCGGTGTCGAACGGTTAACACGATTGTTAGTGGTACAGGAAAATTGATACTAAAATAATTGCGTAATGATGTTATTGAACTTATTCCAAGTTGTGTGACTTCGCTACCATATTATAGTATACATGTATACATATATTATGTAACTTTTTAGCCGACTACCCAAAAGGAGGAGGTTATCAATTCGGCTGTATGTTTTTTTAATTTCCCGCTACGTATGTAGAGAAGGAGGTTACTAATTTTGCCCCGATTTTTGAAAATCAGGTTTTCACCAGATATCCACGTTTTGAGGTCCTACGAATGTTTTCCGACTATTTTAACGATGACGTCTATATTTATATTACGTACGTATATTTATATTACGTCTATATTTATATTACGTACGTATATTTATATTACGTCTATTTTCCTCAAAATCAACCTAATCAATAAAGGTTATATTTATTACATGTTACTACTACTATTTCTACTTGCGGGCGAAATTGCGTGAGTCAGCTTGGGTATTAAAATAAATAATAAAAACTGTCATACCTATATCCACGAAGATGTAAACAGAGGTGCAACTAATGCACCTACGATTAGCAAACGGTGTTAAGTCCCATGATGTGATAGGAGACCAACCTGTCGACAGATTGGGAACATGACCAGTCTCTGGCAAGTTATATTTTAGAATAAATTGTTCGAACCAGACTACGAACCCAGGACTTAATGCTTCAATAGCCGGTCTTTTCCGAATAAGTCACCTCAATGATTTGCCGGTCCGCCAAATTATTCCAAATCATTGAGGTGACTTATCAGGTATAATTCGTATTTTATAATTAGTATCTTATAAAATACTCACTGTTGCCTACGACTTCGTGGCACCCCCCCTCTATCTAGTGTGACGTCACATATTTCGCATATTTACATTAAAAAATTTACAAATCATTTCCCGCCAATTATTTTTTTTCAAAGAAGGTTGCAAAGTTTTAAAAATATAACATTCGAAATTCAAATAGTTCCGATTAGCTAGAAGTGCAAAACTTTTAGTGTGCCCTATGTATTAGATATTTACGTTTTAAGTTTGTTTTGAGTTTAAGATCTCAGGAATTTTTCATGAGTATTTTATAAATTCTTGATCGATAAAAATACATTACATTCGGTTTGGATCCACTAAATCCAGACTTCTTGAAAATGAAACTGATTAATTGCAAATCAATTTCTTTTCTCTTCGTGATACCTCAACCCAACTAGCAATTTCAGGGATGAACTGCGGAGTATTGCAAAAAATTGCTTGTGTTATGGGTGTTAGTCAATGATACTAATACATAGAAATATATATATATATATATATATATATATATATATATATATATATATATATATATATATATATATATATATATATATATATATATATATATATATATATATATATATATATATATATATATATGTGTGTGTGTATAGCAAGATGTTCAACAGAACGGCACTTTTCTTAAAACTCTTAAAAAAATTAGCTCTGTGGGAAACGGCTTAGTCGAAAAGTTCACTTTATTTCAATTACTTTTTGATTCAATAGCTCTCTAACTAATTAAACATTTAAACATTAGCGATTATTATCAAGTTTATCTGTCAAGTCATTGTCAAGTATTTGTTCACAACGATTTTTGTTACCAGTACACATCTGCTAAAAGTACTAATTTTACGATTTTCTTGTACCGTAACTTGGTACATATTCAGGTATTTCCAGGTATTTCAGTGTTTTTAAGTAACAAGACTTTTATTGTTGAAGGTTTAAGGATTACTAAATACAAATTTAATATCACGTATTTAGGCATTTTCTCACGTACCATTTTTTCGTGGTTATTGTTGAACTGCTAGCGAAAATATTTCTTTGTTTTTATTTTTTGTATCATAAAATAGCAAACAAGCAAATGGGTATCTTAATGGGAAGAGATAACCATCGCCTATAGATACTAAAGATATTAATGGTGCGTTGCTATCTTATTGTGAGGTCTTAATGCAACATGCATAAGTTTACTGGCAACCTCATCCTTCAAACCGGAACACGACAGTGTCAAGCACTGACGCTATTATGGCACGAATAGTTAAGGCGGTGGTACCAGATCCAGGCGAAACAATGCAGAATTCTGACACCTAGTAGTCACGATGGTCGTGAGACTCGCATAGATAAACAATCGCCACTTACGACCTGCCTGGCAGAATGGTAATTGGTCTATTCTTTAAAGGCCCGGACATACTATAATTGTCATTGAAACTTTAAATTTACTGTATTATTATGACGTTTTTAATGACTTACATCTAAAGTATACATTTCATAAGAAATAATCAAAAATATTATATAATATATTGTAATAATTTTAAAGAATAGTAGGTTTGAAAGTAACTGAAATGGTAGATTGGTAGAATCTGGTATCACTGAATCGCATATATTACATAGTTAATTTTTTATGTATTTTCAACCTGGATTCTGTCAACCGGACTGGCAACAACGCATACCTATCGCGGTACTGCTCTCACAAAATATCGTGTACCTGCTTACACGCGCGGTATGACAACATAGCAAACGCACACTGTCAAAATTATTTACACTAATACAACAGCTTCTTCCTCTTGATCGCATTCAACGTAGAGCGGTTCGAATCGTCGACGACCAGGCTATTTCTAATCGGCTTGACTCTTTGGCGTTACGCAGAGATGTAGGCTCGCTCTGCATCTTTTACCGTATTTATCATGGGGAGTGTTCCGACGAGTTGTTCGGACTAATGCTTGCCGCTAAATTCCACCATCGGACATCGCGTCAAAATTTAAAGTTCCATCCTCACCACCTCGATGTCTGGAAATCCACAACCGTGCGCTTTTGTCGACACCTTTTGCCTCGCATTACTCCTTTGTGGAATCTATTATCCTCGGGGGTGTTTCCGAATAGATACGACTTAGGGACCTTCAAGAAACGAGCTTATTCATTCTTAAAAGGCCGGCAATGCAGCTGCAATACCCCCGGTATTGCGGATGTCCATGGGCGGCGGTGATCACTTACCATCAGGTGCACCATCTGCTCGTTTGTCCCCTCTACTATAAAAAAAAAAACGTAAATTTAGACAAAATTATCAGACTAAAATAATGTACTTCCAGGCTACTAAATTGTAAAATATTTCTTTTGCGTAAATAGGAGAATAAATAAGGAAGACATAATAAGTTCAAGCTCATTGCAAATAACTTAAAAAGGTGCATCAAAACTTTGTATGGAAAACGTTTAACCTTAATGAATTAAATTTGTAATGCATATTATAAATACTAGCTGAGCCCGCGACTTCGTCCGCGTGGAAAAATTTCGAAAAAAAACATAGCCTAAATTACCCCTTATCACATCAGCTATCAGCCAGTGAAAATCCCGTCAAAATCGGTCTAGCCGTTCCAGAGATTAGCCGGATCAAACAGACAGACAGACAAAATTCTAAAAAATGTTATTGTGTATCGTGTATAGATCCATATGCATTTGGTAAAAAGCGGTTATTTTAATATTGCAAACAGACACTTCAATTTTATTTATTTGTATAGATTAGATTTCTGCAGTCCTCCACAATGTAAACTTTAACTGTGCTTTTCATATTTCGCCGTTTGTGTTTGCGCGTCGTTTTCGCGTTTGTCTTAAAAAAGGAATACAAAGTTTTTGCTTCACGTTTTAATATACAGATAATTCGGATGTGCTAAATACTAATTCAGTTATGCACATACATATTTATCGATTACTATAGTAATAACACAATTGCCTGCGGTTTGGCTACCTTGGAGGCCTAGTTAAAAAACTAACATTTTGCGAAAAAAGAGAAAAGGTCATTGAATGTTAAAATAGGATATAAAATAAACAAGGAAAACCGGTGATTAATTGACATAACGCTTCTACGAACCGAGCGATTGTTGTCGAGCCTTCGAACGCGCTCGTAGCTAACTATTACGTCAAGATCGGAAATTCCTAACTAGTCACCGAGCAGTAGAGTCGTATTTATTGCGTCACGATTATTTTAATATACGTCACTGATAGAATTTGTTATTGTAATGCTGATCGATAGAGGAAAAAGTTGGCCTTGATATTTAGTGTGCACGTCATCGTTCCGATTGAGGTACAGTCCCGGATAAGGAGATATTCTTTTAATAATGATGTATGACGAATGATGATGATAGTTGTTACTATGGGCGTCACATTACAAATGTATCCTTCTATATTTGGTCAAATTTTTTGATAGCTTTCTTTTTGTGAATCAATGACAAACAATAACAATTATACGCTTTTAAAATTTTAATATGGCAGTCTGTATGATCCGCTATAACAAAGAAGGTTTCACCAATCTTGATGAATTAGTACACAATAAGAACACGTGAATCTGTACAATATTGGCAGCATCGGTAATTTGTTGTTCATTGAAATAAGCCCAGCGGAGCGAACGGGTGTTCGCTAACATATCTATTTAAGTACTATAATATATATAAAGATGCTCTAATGTATTTTTTTTCTCTTATGTAAAATATTAATTTTTATCCAGTGATATGTAAATGTCATTGCTTTTATCCGTACATCGAGGTATCATATATCCTAAAGATTATTGATAGGTACTGTATGTATCTCGGAGTTTACATAGTTATAGTACCCTCTCGTTGAGTCGTCACGTCAGACACGTCGTGAGCCAAGCGAAAGCCGCATCAGCCAAACTTAATATTAACATCTAAGCTACCAACCAGGCAGAAGCTAGCATTGTATAAGACGTATATCCGCTCACGCCTAACATATGCAGCGCATGCCTGGTACCAACTAGTCAACCAGAAGACAGTACATCGAAGCCCAGCAGAGCCTGACCCTGAGACGAATCATCGCAGCACCACGCTACGTCAAGAACTCGGTAATATCAAGAGACCTGGGAATGAAATCTGTTATACCCACGGGACATTCTACCTTCTTCCTTGAAGCCTAAAGGTATCACCTGATAGAGCCGCCGCTTTCGCTGCTGGTCGTCGTCTGGGCTTCCCCAACGGGTTCCACCCAGAGCGGCTGACCTGCGCGGAGTGGCGTAAAGAATTGGGTGATTCCTTTTCCAATCCAACTCCCTATTTTGATCTACCAATTTAAAACCAATTCCATTATGGTAACCCAACGACCGCTAGGTGTTTACCTAGCGCGTTTGAAACTACGGTCATGGGGCCAAGCCCCGAAACCGTTTCTCAATTCTCTCTGCCGACCCCGTAAGAGATTTGGCGTAAGAGACGTGTATGTGTGTTGTTTACGTTTTATGGTATGGTGATGCCGATATTAAGATATAAAAAATAATTCATAGTGCAAATTAATGTACTTACATTAACTTCTCAATTCAAAACAATAAATAAGAACTTTAGCAATACTAGTAAGTAGTAGTAGTTTTGGAAGTAGTTTTAAATTGTTTGAATAATCCTAGTTTAAAATTAGAAAGTAGTCAAATAAAATAATATTTGTTTTAGTTATGTGGTATCTGTGGTCTAGTGGTCCAGCGTTGGCATTGACCACATGAGGTGCCGGGTTCAATTCCCGGGTCGGGCACTTAAAAAATGTATTTTTCCAGTTTTCTGATAAACACGAAGTTGCCCAGAATTGGAAAGTGCCCGGTTGGCGATAGGCTTGCCACCTATCACATTTGTGGGGGGACCAAGTATCTTCGGCTAATCGTGGGTGCACTTGTTGTACCTCTGCTTACACCTTTGGGGATACGGGCGTGAAGATAATTGTCATATTATCGTAGCCACTCTGTATGTAGGTAATTAAAGAATGAAAATTGTAGTCTAACACAAAAATAGCTCAGCGATACTACTTACAAATAATAAATAAGAAAACTATATTAAAATTACAAAAGAAATATGAACATAAGCGGATTTGTTTCTAATCGTAAGAACGTAAATGGTCATTAATCATGGACTTTTTGCAATGAACTCTCCAACCGGATCGTTTACACGTCATTACAGAAAGCTTATTTTGTCGGGAGCGGACGGCACCGTTTATAACGCGTTATCTTCAAATCAACACAATAACAAGTTTAATAATGGACATGATTAATGTGCTAGCAGGATGACGCGCACTTTGCGCAAAGGGCACGGGAGGCGCGTACACGATTTTGTACGATGTTGCTGCGAGCGCTCTCTCAAAAAGTTTGTGGGGCTTGCCTTAAAAAAGCGCTACATTGATAACTTTCAACACGGAGTTACTTCCTGTTGAGCCTTTAGCAGATGGGAGCTACAAGGGACTTGTATCCAACTCACAATTTTGCTAGTACCTACGTTGCACCTAAAAAAAGGCAATAGAGCGGAAAAGGAATTAGTACGTGTGTACACATTATTTTTTTTTTATTTTACTTCTTCCAATGACCGCCACGTTTTTCGAGTGGTTAGCGACCCTGACTACGCAATCAACGAGGCTCGGGTTTGATCCCCGACGGGGACAAGCATTTGTGTGATGAGCATAAATGTTTGTATTTCCGGGTTTGGGTGTTTATTATATATATTCTGGTATTTATATATGTATTTCTATGTATTAGTATCGTTGACTAACACCCATAACACAAGCAAATATTTGCTTACTTTGGGGTTAGATCAGTAAGTGTAATTTGTCCCGTAAATATTTATAAAAAAAATGAAGGAGTGAATATAAAATCGGGCCTTTGTTATTATTATTAAACAATGTATACTAATATTATAAATGCAAAAATCTGACTGTGCTTGTCTGTCTGTTTCTTATACTTGACATATACAGACTGCCCCGTTGGTGGAGTGGTTAGTGACCCTGACTACGCAATCGTCGGGGCTCGGGTTCAATTCCCGACAGGTACAAACGTTTGTGTGATGAGCATAGATGTTTGTAATTCTGGGTTTGGGTGTATATTATATATATTTCGTTATCTATATATGTATTTCTATGTATTAATATCGTTGACCAACACCCATATTACAAGCTAATCATTTGCTTATATGGGGTTAGATAAATTCGTGTAATTTGTGAAGGAATATTTATTTAATTATGTATTAATACTTTCACAGCTAAACTCCTGAATTGATATTGATGAAATTTAGAAAGGATGTTATACGCGGGGTCAAACTAAGGCTACTTTTTAAATTTGTGTTTGACTATATCGTGTGTATATGTCTGTGATACTGCAGCTACTAAACGGGCTAACCGATTTATATAAAGTTTTTTATTTAAAAAGTAGTTTTCTAGCGATGGTTCTAAGACAGTTTTTAACAAAATCGGTTCAGACGTTTCAAGATCATAAACTCTTTTCAATTTTTTGAAAGGAATTAATTTGTTCAGCTCTGATTAATACATAATGTGGTACTCTGTTACTTTATTGATATTGTAATGCCATTTACATTTTAAAATGACAACTACATTGACCTGGTTTGAAGATTCTCTTTCTAAGATCAGCTTTTTTCATGTTGTGCTCTGCAAATGATGCACATGAAGCAGGAAGATGGTCTGATGACAAAGAAATGTGTAGGGATCTAATTAAATTTTTCATTTACAGTACACGAGCAGGTACCTATGTATAGCTATACATAGCATAGCCAGCATAGCCAATCGTTCGCCTCTTACGAACTGATGGTCGAAAGGGGCCCGGACAAATACGGGGGAAACTTTATTTTATAGTACAGCAAACAAGATCGTGGCTATTCTAGTAGCACACATAGCACACATAGACGCCTCTCACGGACGCGATATCTCGGACTGGTGCGGATCAAACTGTCCCGGACCATTCCGAGATATCGCGTCCGTGAGAGGTGAGATTGACTACTGTTAGTCTCCAGTATACTGTGCCAAAGGTGTTAATGGGAAATAATTTTGACCAATACTTGTAAAACAAATATATATATATATATATATATATATATATATATATATATATATATATATATATATATATATATATATGGCCCATAAAATAATAAACAATACTTCTGCAATTATTATATCTGCAATAAACATGTTTTAATATAAAAAGCATTAAAAATTGTATCCAGATTATAAAAAAAATGCTTGCTGATCACATATATTTTTTAAAAAGGGTATTTTTTTACTGCATAAATACTGGAACATTCGAACCCGATATATGTACCTAAATTAAGATATATCATATCACATTAAATATATTCCAGTATTTATTTCTATGTATTAGTATAACACCTATAACACAAGCAAACAATTTGCTTAGTTTGGTGTTAGACCAGTAAGTGTAATTTGTCCCGTGATTTTTTTTGTGATTTTTTTACTAGAAGAGCCACGATCTTGTTTGCTGTACTATAAAATAAAGTTTCCCCCGTATTTGTCAGGGCCCCTTTCGACCATCAGTTCGTAAGAGGCGAACGATTGGCTATGCAAGCAGCTACCACCATGGCTTCTGGGTGATAGATTTCTGCGTTTGTCTCACCCGATACCACTGCCTTCCCTATTCCTGTCGCACTAGCGTCAGTTTTTGATACTATCGCGTTTCGGTTAAGGGGGTAAAGTAACCGGTAAATTTATGCATGTGGCATTAAGACACCGCCACCCGGATAGTGTGTGATGTCACAAGACAACAAACAAGCAGATAGCTCTCTGCTTGTTTGCTGTTTTGTGACATAAAAAAATAAAAATAAGAAAATTGGATTGATGCAAGAAAAACAAAAAAGCGCCTGATCTAGCGCTGAATGCGCTAAGTTATAATCATAATAGTAAGTCCCGATAGTCTGTGCTTGCGTGTAGTTCCCGAGCCCCGACTCCCGTTCCAATGCAAGTCGCCCGCCCCAAATGACCAGACATTATTTAATTGAAATGGAAGTGAAAGGGTGACAATTGTAATAGAATAGTAAAAAGGGTTTAGTTTTTGCGAATATGTCGCAATGAATTATCGCGCAAGCCGTGTATTGTAACAGTTGTATTTTACTGTTCCCTTAATTCAATGACGTTGCCAAGTTAAGGAATAATAACGTCATTAAAGATTTGAAATTAAACATTATTAAGGAATAACGTTAAACTTTGTGACTGCCATTTTTTTCGTTTGTTTAAACATACATTAGTATCAAAAAGCTTTGCACTAACCGTATTATGGTTTTACTTTACTAATTTATTACTAAATATTAAAGTATGATGATAATTTTGTACTAAACACTAACGACAAATATACAATAAAAATAATAATTCATAATATATTTAAATAAACTAAACTAAAACATAGCAAAAAGTAAATTAACTATTTATCTATAAAGTAGCCAAAACAACAAGAGTACCTGAGCTTTTACGATCATAGAAAACACCAACTGTCTAGGTACAAACTAGCCAAAATAATCTATATACATATAATAAAATCGTAGGAAAGTCTAAACTGTACGTTGAATATTTTTTTGAAAGAATTCTTGGGGCGTGATCTACAATCGACATCGAAGCCAAAAATATAGTTTATAGAATTTTTGTCTGTTCGCTGTATGTCCGGGGTAAATTCAAAAAGTACTGCATGGATTTACTTCAAATTTTGCATGAATATTACTAACAGGTCGGGTCAACATATAGGCTACATATTATTACGCTATTACCTACGGGGGAGGAGCTGTGCGGAGTAAACAAAGTCCGCGCGGACGAAGTCGTGGGCAACAGCTAGTGCAAAAATAAACTTATATTTTGCCTACGACGAGCTGTCACGCTGAAAAGAAACCGGTCTAATTTTTTGCAAGACGTTGTGCAAAGTTATTCGCTATTCTATTTTCTAAGATGCATTTTCAAGTACCTACGTTTCATAATTTATTTAAAAGGTGGTAGAGTTACGACTTACGCGTCGACGTGCATAACGCCAGGACACGATATTCCTGGTCACACATTTCCTACACCGTAAAGTTCGTCTTATCACAATCGTGTTCAGGCGTTCGGTCCAGTGGGCTAGCGAACCCAAGCTCTTAGGAAGTTTCGGATTCGATCCCCGAGTGAGTCAACTGGTATTGAGGCTTTTTTCGAAAATCCAAAATCTTAGATGCAGCTTGAAGTGTGACGGTATGGTGTATTACTACTTTCGTGCTTCGGATGAGCACGTAAAGCCGTCGGTTCCGGTTATCCTTTAAAATAGTGGATAATTGTTATCAGGTGGGTAAAATACGGCGTTGGGGATTACCAGTCACCTCAGCAACCGTTGAACCGGTAATTCGTGATGAACTGGAATGTCTATAGACGTTCGGTTTACTCTACCTAGTGCCTACCCTACAAGGGAACTGGACGCCATGATACTTTTTTAACTTCCCTCTACGTATGTAGGTCAGGAAGTTACTGATGTTTCCCGATTTTCGAAAATCGAATTTTCACCAGATGTCCACACTTTGGGGTCCTAGGAACCTTTTCCGACTGTTTTCGCGATGACGTCAGTATTTCTGTATGTATGTAAGTATGTATATGTGTGTGTGTATGTGTGTATGTAAACATCTCATAACTTTTGAACGGCTTAACCTATAGAAACGCGATCATTGGCAGTCGATTGGGTTACGCTCAACTTTCTGAAAATGTTGACTAAATGGGCCCAGTAATTTTGAGAAATTTTGAAAAAACCCCAAAAAAAATTTTGCGAAATAATATTTATTTAATATAACTTCCAGATTCTTGTACCGATTGATTACAAAAACTAATCCGCTCTATTCCTTAAAAAACTACGTCTAATGCACAAATTGCACCGAAATCGGTTTATCCGTTTGGAAGTAAATGTTGGTAAAGAATTTTGAAAAAAGTGTTTTTTCGACATAACTTCGAAATTTAAAAACCAATAGTTTTTTGGTATTCTACGATATTTTAGTACTAAAAAACTACGTTGAAAAATCAAAATCGAATCTTCAAAAGTTACAGCTTTTTAAATATTAAAATTACGTTGTTTTTAGCAAACTTACTTAATATTTTTAAATACCTAACTTTCAGGCTGACTGACTTTAAATCATGTCAGCTTCTCTCCTTTAAAACTGCGTCATATTCTGCTAATTTAATAAAAATCGGTCAATTTGTTTGGGATTTATAAATGACGAAAATATTGGAAAAAAAATATTTTTAACATTGCTTTGCTCAAATTTTTCAACCTACCGATTATTTAGCTAAAGCAATATTTTAGATCTCAAAAATTTAGTTGAATGCCATTCGAAAGATCAAATCGATCATCGTTTACAAAATATACAGCTTTTCAAAAATAAATATACTGCCATTTTTAAGATTAGATGTTTGAATTGAAAAAATCTATGCTTAGAGTTTTTACTCTTTTGAGCTTAAAATACTTTAATTTAGCGGGAAGTTTCAGGGATGGCCTGCAAGGTCAACCTTTACAGACTTTTTTTATTAGTTTTTCAGGTACTTTACCCCCGAAATCGGAACACGAAATCGGACTGTCACTATTACAGCAAGTAAGATGAAAAAACTAAACACAGGCGAGAGTTTGCTCTACCACTAGTAGTTACGATGGTGGTAACAGATTTTGTCAATTGTTCGCTTTTTATAAACTACCGAGCAGCCTGATGGTTTCTTTTTTAAAAAAAGATTAAGGCCTAATTTTGGCCCTGCACCATAAACATCTCCAAAATTGCCTTCAGACCAAAATCATAAGACAACAAAAATAGAAGCAGCTTATAACTACTAGGCGGTAGCGTTCTGCATTGTCTCGCCCAGGTCTGTTTTCACCGTCTAACCTATTCCGGCCACAATAGCGTTAGTGCTTGTCACTGTCGTATTCCGGTTTAGAGGAGAACGTAGCTGGTAAACTTATTCAAGTGGCATTAACACCTCGCCACCCGGATAGCAACGCACAATTAACACCTTTGGTGTCTAAAGGCGATGGTAGTATCTTTTCATCATGAGAACCATCTGCTTGTTTTCTATCTTATGGTATCAAAAAAACTAGTTTTCAATATATAAAAGAAACAAAAAAGATTAGATAATGACTGATTAAATTAGTTAACTTTAAAACAAAAAACTTAAAAAAAAACAAGTTACCATAACTTGTCACGTTTATTTATTTCGTCAATTCTTCGGATTACGTACGAACAAACAGTTGCAGGTGAAAAATAAATACATCAAGATTAGTATGGGACTATAAATCACGCTTAGAATTGTTTACGCGTTTACCTTCTTGTAAAGCTGGAGTTATGGCGACTGATCGAAATAGAAACGAAATCTGGCTGACATTCGCTAACTAATGATCCCGTGTCACAATGCCTCTGTTAGCTCCCTGTCGAGCGACTTTTAAGACTTCTTTGTTAACAAAAATTTTTAACACTTCACTATTTGATTTGTTAGATTCTGTGACATTTGCAAAAAATCGATTGATATGTCACGTTTTTATTACTGTTTGTGTTACTACCTGGCTCTTTTATGTAAAGCAAAATAAAGGTATTTGTATGGCTTTTGATACTTCCGTACGCTATTTGCGCAGTATGACATTTCACATAGTTGTTGACTTTATAGAATCATAAGACAGATAATAAGACGCATAGTGATGGGCTTTTAAGCGTGTTAGAAGTCAACGAATATTTCTGTGTAATTATTATACGAGTTCTTACTTCGACATTTTAGAGTTTGACAACTTATTTCCTGGTTTATTTAATACATTCAAGTAGCCTTAAAGAAATCCACAGCTAGCGGTAAATTACCGCTTCAGTTGTTAATTCAGCGAAAACTATTGCATTTGTAAGACTTTAGAAGTAATTGTACCCAATTTCCTTTCTGCAAGCTTTCTTAATCAAACAGAGTAACATGTCATTCCTAGTGTACCTATAAAATTTTTATTGTTATGTCTTTATTGCAGGGCCTTCTATTAAGAGACCTAATACAGACTTTAATATAATATGTTCAAATATGGTTTTCCCGCATTAAAATGGTGACATTTATCTACATTATTGTTAGTCCATCTGTGTTCTAAATTTTATATACATCGATCTAGTCATCAGGGTGTGTTTGAGTAAGAAACATACATGCATAATTACCTATTCATTATTCACATGTATGATGCAGATGCACCCTTAGCTTATCGCATACTTGCATATCGAAACTGATCTGGTAATGGTAATGGTTTCAATCTGTAATATAATGCAGATATAGGTAATTGAGTTATGATAAATCCATATCAAAAACTCAATTTGTCTAATGCACAGAATTATATCCTATCCATTGAATTATAAAAAAACGGAAATAGCTGCCAGATTGTCATTAAATCCACGATATAATATTCAGTAGCCTAGTTTACAAAAGTCATGATTTATATTTAGAACTAGCTGACCCGGCAAACTTGTTCTGCCTTTTTAACTACTCTTATTTTTTTATCTTTTAAACCTTCCCTAGACTTCAACAATTAATTCAAAACCAAAATTAGCCAAATCGGTTCAGCCATTCTCGAGTTTTAGCGAGACAGAACAGCAATTGAGTTTTATATATATAGATAATAATTAAAATATGCTAAAACAAACTTCTTGTGTTAAAATACTCTATAGAAACGCAAGGAGTGTATGGAGGGAGCAAAGCATGAAATCAAATTGTTAACGCGGACCTAGTGAACATATTGATATTTTAATTAGATTTACAAAGTCGCCTCTCGCTGCTTCGCGGGCTACACCCAACTCTTTGAGCCGATCTAATGGCACCCCGCGGACTCTATTTTAAGGGTTGTCGGGGCCCGCTTTGTATGAACTCAATATTTACTAGCAAATGCATTATAGTAACAATACTTAGTCAGTTTTTGCATTTTACGTAGCAGCTTCCGCGTTATCGTTTTCAAAAGGTTTGAAAATGTCGCTCACTGCGTAATTATAGAGGAACGCGTCACAGCGGGTCGCTTACAATTCTAATGTAGCGACTACAAAATACACTCGAAATTGCTTCAACGTCTAAAGGTGATCGAAGGTTAAAATTGTGCTTTGTTATAGTCTATTGTTAACATTGGAATACAGGTTGTAATTAAAAATAATGCTTCATGACGAATTAATTACTGAGAAACATATTTGTGTAGTTTTCACGCTGTATAGTATTAAGCTCTAGCTTACATCGTAGAGCACACATTTTTAAATGTATTCTCATATACTCTTGGATATTTCTTAAAAATGTCACATATTATATATGTTCTTTACTAAAAAAGGCATTTGCTCGCCAGAGTACATATTACGCTATGCCTATTTCTAGAACAAGACCCGCCACCAACCCATGGCCCTATCGTCCTTTCGGTCATACGGACCGCGTCGTTGCTCAGGCTTCAGGATCTCGTGCATGTGCATTCTCGTGCATTCTCTTAGCTCCCTAGAAGTTCTTCTTACATGTCACAAGAGTCACTCTTCCCCTTCTGGGGCTGACAATACAATGTCAGATTCGCATCAGCCGTCAGTCCCACTCCACTCTTTTGCGATACCACGACTTAGAAAACTCGCGCACCATCGCAAAGTTCACCTCCGAAGACACAAGATCTTGGAAATTAATTGGTACCTCTTTGCGCCTAATAATACCCCAAGCATTCACGTCCTCTCAACTGCGTACAGCTTGCAGTCCCACAAAACGTGGTCTCTGTACTCCTCAGCCTCCACAAGCACAGTTTGCCAATTGCTTAAGTTGCCAGTCCTGGAGGTGGCCACGAAAGCACCTATGTCCCGTAAGCATCTGAGACGTCACATAATCGAGCTCCACCCATCTAGCCGCCAAACGCTCTTTTATTAAAGGGAAAAAGCGCTTTAGATCTCTCCCTTTCTCTTCTGAGTTACAGCGCTTCTGCCACTCCGATATGGCGTTTCTCCACGCATCTCTTTTAAGTGCACTTTTCCCATTGCAATTCGTTGGTACAAGAATCCGCAGCACCTCCAACTTGCCCGCCCGAGATACCTCAATATCCGCTGGTAATACGTCTGCCAGTACAGGTAGCGTCAAAGAGGTCACGGTCCTGTAGGCTTTTGTTAGTAAAATTAACGTCGGCCTTTGACATCGTAAAAGTTTGCTTTTTACAGCATACGACCCCGCTCTATGCTGCCTGACCGTCGTAGCATACGTTATGACAGCAACAAGAGTACCTTAATACAATATTTTCAAGGCTTTGTAACGCATACCCCACCGAGAAGCTGAAACTCGCGACATTTTGCCATGCTATACCTATTATACAATTCTATATTTATGTTTCAATTATGTATAACAATGCTCACATATGCAATGTTTCATTTAGGAATTGTCGCTGGGTGACGCGCCGTACCCCGCAGCGCGAACCTCATGCTGTTCAGTCGGTACACAGGACTCTAATTAATACACTAAACTCCGATTGACACAGGAAAGTCAGTTTATTGCCTTAAGCGGTCATTTGTTATGCTCAATTAGAAACAAAATCAAATGCATTTTGCTTACACACTGTCTATTGATACCATAATGCTTCCATGCACTGGCATTGACATCATAGAACAAAGGCAATTGGCATAACCACCTAGGTACATAAATTTGAAAAAAAAACGCTATTTTTGTCACGTTACTCAAAGAGTTGGAATCGGCGCTATCGAATAACTAATTAATGTTTCTGCCTGAACATTTAATTATTCGATATCTATATCTCTGCTTGTCTGCATTGAAGATTTGATTGGCGATTCCAACTTTGAATATGAAACTTGAAAATATTTTCTGGTAAGAAGCACTTACTTGAACCCTTTTTGCCTTGATCAGATCTGGCCATCTGGTGTAAAGGCAGTCTATACTGCGACGTAACCAGAACGTGAAATCTTGAGCGTACCTAGAAGGTACGTACATGTATTCAAGCTTTGCGTATAGAACTTTGTTCATCATGGATATCTATGTATTTCAAACACAAGAGAAATACAATCTTCGGATTTCATATATCTTGAACTTGACTATTATCTGCTTTCCGGACCGGCAATTCGTGCAGTGGTAATCGATTAATATCTCTCCCGGATTTGGTATCACTACATTACCTATTACTATCGCAATTGCATCAGTGCTTGTCACTACCATAAACCCGATTTGGAGGGAAAGGTAAACTTATACATGTGACATTACTTACAACTGCCACACAAAACGCAACTTACGCATGTTTGGTATATAAAAGCGATGGTTGTTTCGCTCCATGGGCCACCTGCTTGTTTGTAATCGTATTGTATAATTTAAAAAAAAAACGAAAATTTACGACCAGGCATCTTCAAACACAAGATCTCGGCGTCCTCCAGTACACTGTACAACTGTGGATGTCCATGGACCGACGTTCAGATCATTTGCCATGACGCGAGCCTTCTGCTAGTTTTTAAGAAAATCTATAGCTATTTGCAAAATTTCTCAATATATCTAGTCATCTCAACTTTGCAGGAAATAATAAAACTAATTTTTGTCTTAGTAAACTAATGCTTTTTTTTATATCATAAGATAGCAAACAAGCAGATGGGTCTCCCGATGGAAAGAGTTAACCATCGCCTATAGACACCAAAGATGTTAATGGTGCGTTGCTATCTTGTGGCGAGCTCTAATGCCATATGCATAAGTTTACCGGCTACATTACCCTCCAAACCGGAACACAACAGTGACCAGCACGGACGCTGTTGCGGCAGGAATAGGTAAGACTCGAACAAACACTTTAGCGACTTTGCTCATCAATTTAATGGCTATAAGACACTATTTAAAACACTACACTTTTTTAAACATTTTGTAATTTCTGGTTTGGTCTGGTTCATAAAGAACCAGATTTTTTAAAGTAGATGAAAAATAAAGTAGGTAATCCTTATATTTGAACGAGTGAAGTTCTCCGACTCTGGCTCTACTACTATTGAGTAGATGATAACCCTTGCTCGGGACGTTGGGAAATTTGGTAAACGAATTGATAAAAAAAAGGATTCTTAGATTGGAACATGAACCTAATCAGTCAAGAAGTTGTCGTGATATGGCAGTTGTTCGTAAAACTTGGAGATCCAGAAATCTAATCTAATAAAGGAATCGCGAGTTCACAATTCGAAACAAAGTACTAGTCTTAAAACAACAAAATTCTGGTTCGTTAATTTATTATATATTAATTAGATTGAAACAGCAAAACAGACGACATATCGAATCTTTGAAATAAAGAAAAAATCATATTTCTGCCAAAGTTTCTTGCACTGATTTAATATTAGACGAAGTTTGTTTCAAAAACAAACTACATTATTTGAATTTTTTAATAATAACGATTCGTTTCGGCGTCGTTTTTTGTATCATCGTTAATATAGAAAGGCAAAAAATCGCGCCTTTAATGGAAAAGTTACTGATCGTTATCTCCAGTAATTTTCCACTGCTCCTCTTTGTCAGTGGTCTCCAGAGCAAACTAACTTAGTTGTGAAATATTTTTTTTGTAACCTGCTATTCGCGGTAGACTGGAAAGTATTTAATAAAATATTGACGCGAATTAAACACAAAATACGCGAATAGCCGTGTCGCCATCGTTTCCGATTAGCTGTATTATTGATGGTTAAAAAAATGAATGGCAAACAGGTCAGTACCTAGTTTTTGTTAATAACGATCGATCATTATCGTCTCGATCGTCTATAATGGTCAATCGTTTAAATTATAATGACTTAATACATAAAATGAAATGTTAAAAAAAGACAATTTGACGTCTAAACTTAAATTAGAGTTTCAATGGTTTATTACCTTGACATTTAAGGGAAAGAAAACTTGATATTCATGCACACATGTTGATGTCTGATCAGCCGTGCGGTTTTCAAACCATTTTTTCCCGAACTCATACGATTTTTTAAAGGCCGACAATGTTCTTAGAAGATCTCAAATACTGCAACTGTTCGTAGGTAATTTTCAATACTCATCAACTTAGATCAAATAATATTTGTATCTAAGCTTACCAACAATTCAGCGTCCTATTCTTTAGCTCCCTATTCCATAAAAATACCTTTGTTTGTGATTGCTTCATTTTTATGTTATAATTGTGCGTTCATCTCTGTAAATCATCGACATAGTTATTTCGCTGCTGTAAATGCGTCGTCCAGAATACGTATGACATATGTTTTTGTACAGCAATGCTTGTTAGATTCGAACAAAGACTTAACGTATTGTTGGCGTCACGTCCCATGACTACAGTCATCAGAACATTACTACAGTCTCACTATATTGTTAACTTCTCTCTATTTTATTTCAGCTTGAAAATTGTACGGCATGTGCATTATCAATAGAACTGTTATTGAGTTTCTTCACACTGTTCGTTAAAAATGGGCAGTTCGTAAAGGCCAAGGTTTTCTGTGATTGTGACTACTGGGCACTATAATTTTCCTTTTTCTCGCCCGGATTTCCTGCCGCATTAGAGTGACTGCCGTGTGCTGATTTAGAAGCCAAAGTTCTGCAGGTTCTATCCTATGACGTAAAAGGTCTGACTAGTACTGTAGTGTATTATTTTAATACAACGTCAGAGAGCGGAAAGAAACTACACATTGATTCATTTTTTATGATTAGTATTTAAAAAGAAATTAATCAATACCACACTGATTTCTTTACAGAGTAGACCGGAGAATTGTATAGTCCGTGTTAGTTCGGGCCCACGGTTTGAAGGATCAAGAATAGACTATCTGCCATCTAGCTAGGAAGTTCGTAAAAGGGGAACGAACGATTTGTCAACTATAAGCAATTGGTCAACCACCGTGACTATTAGGTGGGAGAGTTCTGGAAAGTCTAGCCCGGGTTGTACCGCCACCTTACTATTAAGTACACACCTGATAGCACCTTTTCTTAGAGCACCTTGGCTTAGGAAGTATGTGCGAAATTTTATTAAGTAAAATGGAACAACGTATGGTTGTCCGAAGTACTCAGCACAGTGGTTGAACTCAAGAAAGAGCGAAAGTTAGCTAAGAACAATATTCTCAAAAATGTGGAATATTGTTGATGTGAGTACCTACCGAGTGGCTACAATTTCTTAAGATCTGGCTAGACAATTACGGCAATTTTGTATGTTAAATGATAGTAAACATGCAGATGACTCTCCTGAGGCTAAAAGTCCCCTATAGACCATAAATATGCTAAAAGTGCATTGCTATCTATGTAGCGGGAAGCTAATGCCACATGCAGAACTTTACAGGCTACGTTACCCTCCAAACCAAAACACGATAGTGATAAGCATTGACGCCATTGCAGCAGGAATAGATAAGGCGTTGGTACCAGAACCGGGCGAGACGCAGCAGAATTCTAACTAGTAGTCACAATGATAGTAACTCGTTTAGCCAATCGTTTGCCTTTTACGAACTGCATAGCAGAAGGGTTAGTGATCTATTCTTCAAATAGGGTCCGGTCTAATACAGGGAGTAGATCTGTATTTTTAATAATTGCAAGCCATGATATAAAAGTTAGCTGCTTCAGGACAACGCTACACACTGCGAAACAGACGGGCGCTAAATTAGAGGCGCTGCGAATTGCGATTGAGATGTCTCCGACACCGATCGTATTCTCCAAACTTTGCTCTAATCAATCATTTTCATGAAATTTAAACAACTTCTTGCAAGGCAAAATATTTAATTCCGATGTCTAAAATACCTTTTTGTTGTTTTTACAGAGAATAGCAAACAAGCTGATGGTTCTCCCGATGTAAAGCGAAAACCATCGCTTATAGATACCAAAATACGCTAATGGCGAATTGTTGTATGTTTTTTATATCATAAGATAGCAAACAAGCAGATGGGTCCCCTGATGGAAAGATCCAACTATCACCTATAGACACCAAACATGTTAATGGTGCGTTGCTATCTTGTGGCGAGGTCGAATGCCACATGCATAAGTTTACCGGCTACCTTACCCTCCAAACCTTTGGAAGGTAAGGCCTTCCAAACCGGAACACGACAGGGACTAGCTCTGATGCCATTGTGGCAAAATAGGTAAGACGGTGGTACCAATAACTGGGCGAGACAATACAGAACTCTATCACCTAGTAGTCACGATGGTAGTGACTCGTATAGCAAATCGGTCGCCTTTTACGACCTGCCTGGCAGAACGGCAGTAGGCCTATTCTTCAAAGAAGCCCGAACCACCACAGGGGAAGGTATGATGGTATACATACGTATAGCTAGTTATACGTATGTATACCATCACATGTATCGTATGTATAACTAGTTATACGTATGTATACCTAGCGATCAGTACAATCGACGTAATCGATCATATAGCAAAGAGGAATTTCGCCACGTCGAGTCTGTCGACACTAGCTCAGTGGGAGAGCGTCCTGGCTTTAGGGAAATGGTCGCAGGTTCAATCCCTGCGTGTCGATATTTTTCTTTGTTATTTTTAAAGTTTTCCAGTTTTCCCAAGCAAGGGGTGAGTGCTGTAACACAAAAATAATTAGAAATACGAAAGTACTGATCAAAATTATAAATGTGAATTTCATCTGTAACGATGAACTCATTTAACTAGTTATACGTATGTATACCTAGCGATCAGCACAATCGACGTTATCGATCAAATAGCAAATAAGAATTTCGCCACGTCGAGACTGTCGACACTAACTCAGTGGGAGAGCGTCCGGCTTTAGGGAGACGGTCGCAGATTCAATTCCTGCGTGTCGATATTTTTCTTTGTTGTTTTTAGAGTTTTTCCAAGGTATGATGGAGATGGAATGCCACATACACAAGTTTGCCGGCTACCATACTCTCTAAACCGAAACACGACAGTGACTAGCACGACGCTATTGCGACAGGAATGTGTAAAGCGGCGGCACCAAACCCGGTCGGGACGCTGCAGAACTCTACCACCTAGGTAATAGTCACGATGTTAGTAATATGTATTAGCTTCCTCTAGTCTTTCACGAGATGCCTAGTAGTAGGTCAAGTTACGTATGCCTGGTTTGTATATCAATAAAACGACTCGTTTTAGTTACGTGGTAACATTTTTTTATGGGGCGTAAACTAAAACTGTCCCTATAAATTTCAAATTACCGAATGATCCTAGAAAATTGTGGAATAGAATGATATATCTTGTTATTATTAAATTAATTGCTAATAGACCGGGATCCCAGGAACAAACTTTTTTTGATTTATAACAAGCTGAATTTTTGTGAACAGATCTTTTGACGAGACAACCATTTTTTTTATCTTCGAAAAATCTGGAATCGGGTAACTAATAAAGATAGATAAAAATAAATCGCCTCTGTGGTCTGGTGGTCCAGCGTCGGAGTTGACCACATGAGGTCCCGGGTTCGATTCCTGGGTCGGGCAATTCAAAAATGTGTTTTTTCAGTTTTCTGATAAAAACAACGTTGTCCGGGATTTGAAAATGCCCGGTTGGCGATAGGCTTGCCACCTATTACATTTGTGGGACCAAGTATCTTCGGCTAATCGTGGGTGCACTTGTTGTACCTCTGCCCACCTCTTCGGGGATACGGGCGTGAAGATACTTTAAAAATAAAACTGTAGAGTGTTGGACTAAGAAAAATTTCTACTTTACGTGTAGGACAATGTTACCCTTGAATAACAATAATAATTAACAAGCTGTTGTGAGAAAATTAGGTTGTTATTAAATTGATTAATACCAATTTAAACATGTCATAATTTCGAAACTATAGAGTGAAGGACTCGCCAGAATAACCATCGAACGTGTAGGGCAAAAGTTTCATCGTGTTTTTCATAACATAATCAAGCGATTGAAGTCAAAAAATAATTATTGTTATTAATACATATTTTTCCTTTACCGAATCAAAATTTTCAAAGCCCCATAACTTTATTATCTACCCAATTTGAGATTCTTCGAAGATAGAAAAGATGGTTGTCTCGTCAAAACGAAGCTGTTCACAAAAATTCAGCTTGTTATTAATAAAAAAAAGTTCCAGGGATCTCGGTCTATAATGGATACTGCTACGAATGAGGATCGTTGATTATAAAAACCCAGCATTGGACATATACTATTACAGAAACTCCATTTTTCCAATAATACAAAAAAAAGCGAAAAAAACACGTCATTAATTAATACGTGACAAAATATCGCCCCCATCCGTGCTACAATAGTTCTCTTAGCCCCAGGCCAAGTATCTGCAGAATGCGTGTAATTATTTATTTGCCCTTCGATCCCTCGCTGGGCCCACTTGGAGCTTTCAATAGCTAACAAATAAATGCTAAGAGAACAATGCAAGATATTCCAAAAATGCGCATATTTATTCGGAGTGGAAGTTTCAAATAAATATTGCTTTTTCTTATTCTATAACGTTCTTATTTGATATTTTATTTTAATTCACAGGCAAATAATAATATTATTACTGGACAAATCACACGAATTAGTCTAACCCCAAAGTAAGCAAATTATTTGCTTAGGCAACGATAATAATACGGAAATGTAACGTAGTACATACATAAATACGTACTGTAATGTATACAATAAACATCAAAACCCAGAAATACAATCATGCTCATCACACAAATGCTTGTCCCTGTTGGGAATCGAATCCGAGTCCCATTGATTGCGTAGTCAGGGCTTTTTACCAACGGGGCGGTTAACGGGGGGAACATATTGCTTTTTCTTATTTTATAGGATAGCAAGCAAGCAGATGGTTCTCTTGATAAAAAATATAATTACCGCCTATAGACACCAAAGATGGCAATGGCGGTCATCCGAATTGAACTTTAACCACATGAACAAAGACGCAGTCAATAAAATTAACCAACTTCCAGTTGCTCAACAACAACAGGCTGCCTCGTAGTCTAGAGCATAGCTTTCGGATTTCATCTTATTTATGGCTCAGATCATGAGCTTCCGGATTCGATCCACGGCCGTGGATTGGATTTGGATTTTCCAAAATCCAAAATCTCAGTAGCAGCTCAGAGTCTGGAGGGTGGTGTGTTACCACTCCCGTTATCGCTTAAAAATATTCGATAAAATCGTTGTCCGATCAGTAAAATGCGGCGATGAGGATCACCGCTCATCTCGCCAACCGACAAACCGGTGAATCGCAGTGAAATTGAAAGACTATAGATGTATGGTTTACTCTGCCTAACTGCATATTACCTTTTGTTTAGGTGCATTGCGACAGTAATGGCTCTTCTGTAAAATGGTGTTTCTTGAGAAATTTAGACGTTGTCGCAAATGAGCAATATATTATGAATTGTATTTTATATACATATAGTGACCAACTTCGAATGATTCATTCTAGGAGGAGGATTATAAATTGTAAATATACTCTCTTAAACAAAAAATAATTTTGCAAATTCGTTAACTTATGATGAAGTTATGCCCGACATACATAAAAATATGCACACATCCGTATTGAGAACCTCCTTTTTCGGCCGTCCGTCTGGGTTCTAAGAAGAATAGACCAACTGTCCTTTTGTCAGGCAGGTCGTCAAAGGTGGCGGATTGGTTATACGCGTCACTACCATCGTGACTATCACGTGGTAGAGTTCCGCAACGTCTCGCCCGAGGTTTCGGTACCACCTCCTTATCTATTCCTGCCGCAATAGCCTTAGTGTTTGTCAATGTCGTGTTCTGGTCTGAAAGGTAAGGTAGTCGGTAGACTTATGCATGTGACATTGATATCCCGCCACATGCATAGTAACGCACTATTAACATCTTGGTAGTCTTTAGGCGATGGTTTCTCTTTCTATCAAAAGATCCATCTGCTTGTTTGCTATCTAATGATATAAAAAATACTACTAAAGTTAAAAATACCGCCATGCCCATATCCCCGAAGAGGCATGCACAAACGCAAGTAGTGCACCTATGATAAGCTAATGGTATTAAGTCCCAAGATGGTGGTCCCAGGATGGTGGACAGGTGGTCACATACAGACAAATCGGGCACGTATTTTGAGATCGAAGGAATCGTGCTGTCCAGAAAAAATGCTTTTAAAATTATCCACCATCCTTACTTTTTAAACGACCAATTCGTGCCAATTTGTATTTACAATTGGTTTCTTCGAGCCGGCTGCAGAAAAATTTTGGTAGTCTTTTACTGTTGAAATTGATTTAAATATGTATTAATCCGTAATAATTCATTTTCACATGAAAAATTTCGTGCGAAGCTCGGTCGTCTAGCTAGTTATTATTAAAATGTACCGTATTCATGTTTGTGTAACGGAGAGGTTTAACTAAAGATAGGCTAAGGAACTCGAATATATTGTATAGTACAAAGTTTTTTAGCAATGCCCTTTTTTAAATGAATGAAGAGCTTAAATGGTATCGTTTTTCGGGCAGCTACAAAATATAAAATGCACAATAGCTTCTGACAAAGCCGGAGACAAATATCTCGCGCTGGGTCGCTACTATTTTGACATTTTAATTTCACCCTTGCTCAAAATCCTTTTTGAATCGCGTCGGGGGCGCGAGTGTTGAGCTCTCTTGATACTTGTGATCGGCTAGACAGGGCTTTGATTGACGTTTATCGCTGGGATTAAAATACAATTAAATATAATTTTAAATTGAGCACGACTTTTTTAAACTACAGATCCCTGAAAATGGCAGAGCTACATTTTATAAATCTTTGCAAACATAATTGACTTGTTTGATGTTTTTCTACCTTTAATTTAGAATGTTTATTGTAATGCCAGTTTTAAGATACTTTATAGATTTTGGCACTATTTTAGAGTTTTTTGTCCCATAAATGTTACTGTATTCATACATACAAAATCAACAAAAAATTGGTATTTGAATTATCTTAACTCCTGTAAATGTCTGCTTTTTATAAAGACACAAATGAATGTAATAACATACTGGTAAAACATACATTACTTCGACGAACACGAGAATTTGTATCTTTGTCAAAAAAAACATTGATTTAAAAATGTTTGCCTTCACAACATTGTTTTATTACAAATCAACACGCTGAATACCACGCGTGTTAGTCAGAGAGGAACAAGTGTTAAATATTTATAATAATCAAAGCCATACAACACAGAATTTAAAAAGGTTTCTAATATTACAAGAGACAAGAGTATTAAATTATGTGTCCCAAAATCTATATTTTAATATTATAAATGCGAAAGTTTGGATGTTTGGACGGATGTTTGTTAATCACGCAAAAACTACTAAACGGATTCGAATGAAAATTGGCACACAGGTAGATTATAACCTGGAATAGCACATAGGCTGCAGCTAGTAAACAATAAAAACATAATCCCAAAAAAGCATATTTGATATTTGGGCATTTTTAATGAATGAATTTTTAATGAAGTTAAATATTTAACTACTTTATCGCTTTCCATTCGTTGGACCGTACCATAATCAAGAATATCAACCAGACAATATTCGGTATTTTTGTGTAATGTAATGGGATATCAAACGGGCCTTGTGATGGAAAAAGTTAAATCCATTGCTAATAAGCTCGAAAGATGTTAATGATGCTTTGGAATGCAGGAAAAGGTATCATATTAAACGCATTAGTTAATTGTCTACCGTATTTTCTAAACAGGAATAGAATATTGCAGTAGGAAAAAGTAAGATGGTTTTACCAAACCCGGGGAAGATATTGCAGATCTCTATTCATAACTAATGTACTTTTTTATATCATAAGATAGCAAACAAGCAGATGGCTCTCCTAATGTAAAGAGACAATCATCGTCTATAGAGACCTAAAATACTAATGGTGCGTTGCTGTTCTTATTTCGGGTTGTTATCGTCACATGCACAAGTATACTGACTACCTTATCCTCCTACGTGGACCCCACTGAAAAAACTCATCCCCTCTGATCAATAAAAATCTTGTTGGTTTGAGCTCACCCTGTGCTAGAAAAAATCTTTAAAAACATATCAACATTTTTTTTGACAAGACAGAATATGATTTTACCGGCTGGTTTCCGAAAGAAAAAGTAATTTTGACAAGTATTTAATATATTAATAATTTTTAAATGATCTGTTAAACACAGATTAATTGTCATTAAAATCAATTTGCGTTTCGGAATCCGGCCGCATGTTTTGTTTAAAAAGTGTGGGACATTATAAAACACAGTCCCACACTACGTATGTCTGTACATCTGTATGTGCACGATAAACTCAAAAAATATAAATCGGATTTTCATGCGGTTTTACTAATAGACAAATAAATTCATGAGGAAAGTCTAAGTATATAATTTGTTAAGGTTTTGTATAAATTAGTTGAAATATGACGATTACTTATGCTTGAAGATATCAAAATGCTTTTATCGAATATATCCCTTATCCCTTTGATATAAGACAAAATAATGCATAGTGGGATTGTAATCCATTTTTATAGGTTTATAGAAAAAATTGCGATGTCATTATATGTCTCTTTCTCTCTCAAGGATTCTTCTAACTTCTTAAAAATTATGGTCACTAGATAGATACAATATTAATCCTTATCAAATTAAACAGTTATTTTAAGCATTTTAAAGAGCTTTTTCGAAATGCAAACTCACGCGCGAGAAAATAAATTCAAACGATATCATACCGATGGATTTAAATCTAATCCACATGGTCGACGCAACAAGTTGATATTACTTCAGAAAAAATGTAAGCATATATGTTTTACTACCCGTGCGAATCTAGGGCGGGTCGCTAGTTTTAATAATTTCAAACAGGTATAGACCAGGATGATTTATCTCGTTCGCTCACCCGCTCGTTTAGGAGAGCCTGTATAATAGCCATAGATAATTTGTGTCAATCACAAAGTATTGAAATGGCCACGTCCGCCTCTGCTTCCATTTGAACATTTGCCCTAATTAAAAATTGAGCCCTCGTACACAAAAGTCAATCGCAGGATTAATATTTGACGTGAGCTCGTTCCTCGACTACACTTTTGTCCTCTTTATAGAGCATGTTATTAGTGCGTCATACCATTAGGATTAATTTCCTATTTCTAAGGTCATTGTTGTCCTGTTATAGAAAATAAACCAATTACATTTAAAGCCAATAGCAATTCTACATTTACATTTAAATTAAAGGAATCTGGTACAGAACGATGCAATGTTAGCCTCCGCGCGTACCTTGGTTTTTAAATAACAAATTAAGCAGATTTAAAACTATTTTAGCCATAAGGTTTCGTTCCGGACATGTTCCATTAAACTCCTTTGGATTTATGATAGGAAAATATCATCTCCGAATTGCGAAGTTTGTGATAGATGTGAAGACATTCTACACTTTCTGGCGGAATGTGCTAGGAATAAAACTGGGAGAGAAGCAGCAATGAGAGAACTAAACCTTGCAAAGTACAATGTAGGCAATTTTCAAGATGTGTTGGCAAACCCTGGATCAACTGAATCACAAGTATTGTATTCTTTCATTTAAATTAAAAAAAAAACCAACAATGCAATAAAATCTTATCTTGTTAGTGATGAAAATATTTTTTAAATAAAATTTAGTCTGCGGGAATCTGGGGCATATCCTTAGTCTATGTGTATAAAAGGACTAGCTGATCCGCGCGGCTTCGCCTGCGAGTAGATTAACATGTCGTCGATATAATTTTTCAAACAATGTTTCATCCCCTATTTCAGTATTTTTGAAAAACAAATAGCCAATATTTGACTCCGGATCTTCAATTATTTTTATGCCCAATTTCATAAAAATGGGTTCAGAGGTTTATATCGGATAGGCAGACGGATAGATAGACCAGCAGACTTTCACATGTGTATTTGTATGGACGAGTGTAGAGTAAATTAACCAATGACAATATTATAGTAATTATATTCATAGTCTCATGATTCTATTGAATGGACAGGTGTCCAATCTGTATGATATTTTTAATTTTATTATTATGAGAGTGATGAATGGATGGATTTAGGTAGAAAAATAATACATTATCTAAAAATAAATGCTAGCAATTTATTAACCTTATATATTAGCCTGCATCTTCGTCATCAAACTACCTGTCTGGTCTCCAAGCTTCCTTTGTGCAAAAATTCGTGCTGTTGGGTTGTATTCTTGCAACGTGAAAGAAGGACAAATAATCAAATAAAAAAAAACACTTTTTATTAATAATTTTAGTGCAGTGTATGGGCTAACAGAATTCCCATGGCTTCTGTGATATTTCATTGATTAAATAACGAGGGTTATGGTTTAAGCTTGACATTACGATTACACATAATAACTTATTTTATCGCCTCCACAAAACCAATTTCATGACTGAATTTGTTTGCATTTTAGATTTGCACAATTCTTGATTTGTGGTGATGTCCGCATTGGATTGTACTATTTGCTGTCTCCTTCTATTTTATTTACAAAATCCGTTATTGAAAGAGACAAAAAATATAGTTAAAGGGTGTATTGGTCACGCGGAGCAATAGTAACCCTTTCATTTTTCCTGCGACTGGTAAACGGTAATTTGATTTCACGCGCATCTGATGATTAATGTCATACCTTATCGCTCCATATTTTACCGATTTAGATGTTATTTCGACATTAAATCATGCCCATACAACTATATTCGATGTGTAAAAACGTAGTCATACCCATGGCCCAACCAGTTTTTATGACACGTAAATGCTATACAAAAATGCTTTAACATTCCACTTCCAGAGAGATTTATAAAAACAGATTAAACTAAAAATTGCATTTTTCACTATAATTAGAATGTTAAAATAAAGTTAAGCAAAATAATTGCTTTGTCTTTATAGTTGACTTTACCTCAGGAGATAAAATAAATATGTTCACGCCGGTTTCATTAAGAAAGAATCAGAGTAAGACAAACATCAATACAATCTTCGGTACAACAAATTTCACCGATTTCTCAGGTTCCATGGGGTATGCCTTCGAGACACGAAAATGGTGGTAATAAATGTTAGATTCAGTCATCAGACTCAGAACTACAAGTGAGATTTTGTCTTAAAAATACCAACATATTTTACCCTGCCCGAGGTCGAACGTGGGACCTAAAAATCAGAGACAAACAGGCTAATCACTAAACCAGTAGGCAACCTAGGACTTAAAAGATACACCTACAATAACACATATAAAACAATTACGGTACCCTGATTAACAAACACAGACTTTACTACGACGTAGAGTTCTGAGTTATCTCCTGGATACGGGAATTAATGGGGTTCGTATTTGATTCCCGGCAAGCACGAGAATTTGTGTGATGAGCAAAGATCTTATATAGTAGATAGAGAGTTTTAGATGCTTATTAAATATAATCAGTAGTTACTTAGAAAATATGTATTATATGTAAAGTAACCTTATAAGACAAGTAAATAATAATTTGTTTATTTTGGAGTTACATCGATTCATGTAATTCCTTCTTTCCTGAAAACTTTTATGGCATTTGTTTTAAACGGGTGAAAATCAGTAGTTACCTTAAAACTTTGTTAAATAGATAGCCCCATGACACAAACAAAAAAACTAATATGTAATTCATTTACATATAACATTTCTTGTGGAACGTCTATATTATTATATTACGAGTCTATCTGTATTAATCTATACATATATCTAATCTATTTATCTATAATCTATAAATACATAATAAAATCGTAGGAAAGTCAAAACTGTACATTGACTATTTTTTTAAAAGAACACTTGGGGCGTGATCTACAATCGATATCGAAGCCAAAAATATAGTTTTTAGAATTTTTGTCTGTTTGTCTGTATGTATGTCCGGGGTAAACTCAAAAAGTACTGCATGGATTAACTTCAAATTTTGCATAAATATTACTAACAGGTCGGGTCAACATTTAGGCTTATCATTATATAACATATTATCAAGCTATCATGTACGGGGGAGGAGCAGTACGGAG
The DNA here is from genome assembly GCA_036924255.1 of Apodemia mormo. NCBI lineage: Eukaryota > Metazoa > Arthropoda > Insecta > Lepidoptera > Riodinidae > Apodemia > Apodemia mormo. The sequence goes on along the minus strand of JAUPFN010000003.1, from coordinate 22,686,766 downwards.
TAAACGAAGTCCACGCGGACGAAGTCGCTGGCAACAGCTAGTACATAATATATTGTCTTGGCCATTGCATGAAAACAAAATGTACAAGTAATACATATTATCAGCGCATATTATCATATTAAATCAGATTGTTTAGTGCGATTGCCAAATTAATATATATATATATATATATATATATATATATATATATATATATATATATATATATATATATATATATATATATATATATATATATATATTTAAAATGTAAAAGATTTTTAATATTGATATGGTAAAAACTTAAAGTTATTAACTTAAGACAGAAGGCCCCGGTAAGTAGGGACTAAATCAATTAACCAACTTGGTATAACATGGATATCACAACTTTTGACGGTAGAAAAACTGAGTTGCGAGACTTGGGTTTTTCACAAGTTATGTTTTTGATGGCTAAATGCCATATTAATGTTATAAAGAGGCACAGTTTGTTAGTTTGTTTGTAGGAAATAAGCTCTGGAAATTTTGAACCTACATAAAATTACTTTACCAGTAAAAGCTGCATTATTTTTAAGTAACATAGGCTAAATTTTACCCAGTCCTTGTGATTAGGGTCTAAGCAGGTTAAAACTACGTAGACTAGGTTAAAAAAATTTAATATCTATAATCCATACTAATATTACGTTAAATATAACTCTTTCATGGCTAAAGAACCGAATGGATTTTGATGAAATTTAACGGATTTTAAGATAGACGAAAATCCGGAGTCATACACGGGTTAACTTCTTTCTCAAAACTGGGTTGAGTTTTGAGAAAGAAGTCTACTAAGGAGCCATAACACAGGTAAAATATCGGCGAAATGTTAACCTGCTTTCGGGCGAGGCCGCGCTGCTAGCCTAATCTCTACTATATTTATATATTTGAAGAAACATAATTCTGCAAAAAATAGAAGAGGAGCTTGGTCACCTTGATATTTATAATAAACAGAATTAATATAGTAATAATAACCCTTTATTTTCAGATAAAACATCCATTACCTTGTTAGTAGTAATAATTTATAAACTTAATAACTAAAATGTTAGTAGGTACTTATATAAATAATTTTATTTTATTCACAGAAAGTTTAAATAATTTAAACAATAATTTGTTTATTAAGTTCTTTCATTTAATATTAATGTACATAATAGTATACGTTTGAATAAATTAATAAAATTGTCTGAGGGCCGGATATTACTAAGTCGGCACGTGCCAACCGTACCAACTTTCAATGAACGAACTATCAGCTCAATTTATCTCTACACGAACAAGTGTTAATTGCCATTATACATATATTAGTTAGAAGGAATTATGATTACAACTATATTTTTCATATCATACAAGTACTACTTAAACAACCTTATGGCTTTCCTGCTGAAACGGACACCCATATACGACCTTTGCTTTTTTTTATATCATAAGATAGCAAACAAGCAGATGGGTCTCCTGATGGAAAGAGCCAACAATCTATAGACACCCAAGATGATAATGGTGCGTTGCTATCTTCTGGCGAGGTCTATGCCACGTGCATAAGTTTACCGGCTGCTTTACTTCCAATTCGGAACACGACAGTGAATAGCACTAACGCTATTGCGGCAGGAACAGGTAAGGCGGTGGTACCAGACCCGGACGAGGCGATGCAGAACTCTATCACCTAGTAGCCAAGATGGTAGTGACGCGGATAGCCACTCGGTAGCCTTTTACGACCTGCCTGGCAGAAAGTCAGTTGGCCTATTCTTTTTAAAAGGAGCCCGGGACCAACACGGGGAAAAGTTGCTATCCGTGTGGCGGGGATGTGATGTCATATGCATATGTGTACTGCCTTGTATAAGCTTCCTTATACTCTATACCAAAATATGACTGTGACAGGCATTGGCACTATTGTGGCAGGAGTAAGTAAAGTATAAAACCGGGCGAGACGTTACAGAACCCTATCACATGCCTATCACCTAGTAAACACGATGTTAGTCACATTTAGCCAATCGTTTACCTTTTGAGAACTACCTATCAGAAAAGCATATTATGGTCTGTTCTTAAAAAGAGATCAGGACTAACTTGGGGTGTGTAACTGTACTAGATTGACATGTAACATCCTATTCATTTATATATATTATACTCGTACCTACTTTAATTTTGTCCCGAAAAGAAAGCAATATTCCCGTTATGCATTAAGAAATATTTTGGGGCAAAAATCGAATATCTTATATATATAAAAATCAATCCCTATTTTCCTTGGCCACGACATCACGCCTGAATGGCTGGATGAATTTCGATATTTTTTTTATTGTGTTTGTAATTGTAAGGAGAAGATTCTTATAAAAGAAAATATTAAGAAAATTGCGCGGAAAAATAGACAATTTAAGAATACTTAACCACCATATAAAGTTTAATGCCATTTTGGTTGGGAGGAAGGACAATCCCGTAGACTTATATAAACTACGTGTCACGTTGTTTGTCCGCTATGGATTCCTAATATGAATGGCAAAACAACGTTTGCGGGTCAGCAGGTTATTAATAAAAAAGAAAAGATTTATTTATTCATTCGTTTCAAATGGATCGTGAAAGAGGCTAATAAACGATTTAAAAACTTTCCGCTAAATTAAGGTACTTTAAACTCAAAGGAGTAAAAACTATAACCATAGATTTTTTTAGTTCAAACATATATTTTGTTAAAAATGGCAGTATATTTCAAATTTATAATTTTGACGCGTATGTTTACTCCAACACGAAGATGTATCTGTTTCATAACCAGCGCCTATTAATCAATCTGGAATTACGTCGTCAAATTTACATTATTTTTTAATCATCATTAGCTGTGTCCGTGACTTCGCCCGCGTGGTTTTTTTAAAAAAGTAGCCTAAATTACTCCTTATTACATCACCTATCTACCAGTGAAAGTCCCGTCAAAATCGGTCCAGTCGTTCCAGAGATTAGCCGGAACAAACATACAGACAGACAGACGGACAGACAGACAGACAAAAATCGTAAAAAGTATTATTTTGGTATGTGTACCGTGTATACATCCATATGCATTCATTTAAAACCGATTATTTTAATATTACAAACAGACACTCCAATTTTATTTATTTGTAATAGATAATAGATAACTTTAATTTTTCTCGTTTTATCGCTAAACAACGTCATTCCATATGTACTAAATTAAAAGAAAAACACAACAGCATGCGTATCAAAATATAGATACAGAAAATAAACGCGCATATAGAAACGTAAAACAATTGACAGAAAAACAACCCAAAAGTTCATGGAGCGGTGGATATAAGATATGACGTAATAGGTCACCGCTCTAAGAAGAAGATGATAGAAGAGATGTGCAAGAAAGACCAAACAACGTGCCCATCCATGGCAAGTAAAATTTTATTCGGATATGACATAAACAAATCTTCTTCTTCCATCCCTGATCCCGTTACTAGGGGTCGGATCTCCACACTTTTTTGCGCCAAGTTAATCTATCTTGGGTTGTCAGTTCAGACAATTGGGCTTTCTTGAGGTCTCTTTTATATTTGACCACCAGGTCAGTGGCGGGCGGCCCCTACCTCTTTCCTGTTCTGGTAAGTTTAGCGCAATTTGTACAACGTGTTCTACTTCACGTCTTTTGACATGTCCATACCAACGAAGTCGATTTTCAGTTATTTTATCAGCTATTTGTACGACTTTAAAGCTGCCTCGTATGTATTCGTTACGAATTTTATCAAGCCGAGTCACACCACCTGCCCATCTTAGCATCTTCATTTCGTTGGTATACACCTTTTGTTCATGCGTCTTCTTCATCGTCCAGCATTCAGAGTCATACAGTAGAGCCGGGCGCACTGCCGTCTTATAAAATATGACATAAACTAATAATTAACCTAATATTAAGGTTTATATGGATGGATCACACTACGACTAGATGTAGAATGAAAGTACTGTACAGCACTAAGGGTAATTAAAGGTAGAAAGTATAGAATATATAAAGGTAAAAGTCCGTGAATATGTTACAGTGCTTGTATAGTTTATGAACATAGGTGCACCGCGTTCCTCCAATTTTATAGTTTTATATCATCGTAGGTACGATTGCTTTTAAATGACATAATCTGGAGCAGTTTATACTCATTTAAATAAATTAAAATGTAATTTTTATGTTTCGATATAACAATAAAGTTGAGAAAATTTCGTGCTCTACACGATTAAACACGCCGGGGGAAAACTATGTACGAATATTTGCAATATCCCGCCAGAACTAGACAAACGGAACAACCAAAATGGTTTAGTTCACGCAGGCGAAGCCGCGGGCTGAAAGCTAGTTTTTATTATATAATAACGTAGGTACGGTTATGATCGTACCTTCGTTATTTATTTCGTTCAGAAGGGAATAAAAATGTGTGTGTAATTTAATTTCATTAGATCATATCATGTTTATTCTGATTTGTTAGTTTCGTAGGCAGAAGGCTGAGACATGCGTATTGATCTGAGTGGAGTACGCGTAGAATTGCGCAAGCGTAATGGATAAAACACCTACAAACATAAAAACTTACCTAAACCTACATGTAGTTTGAACACCGAATATGAAAACACAACATAGGGGGAAAATTTGAAAATATTTTCTTTATAAAACTGAATACATTTTTAAGTCTTTATTTAAAGACGCTTATGTAAGTTATTTATTTTGTAAGCAGTTGGTTTGAATAAATCTTTTATTGAGTGCCCGTGATTTCATCCGCGTGGAAAAATTTCTAAAATAAACGTAGCTTAAGTTATTCCTTACTACCGTGGTTTATAAGATAGACAATTCCGGGGTGTTACCTGCATAGATACGGTTCCCGTGGGATTTCCATTTCCAGGATAAAAACTATCGTATGTCCTTTCTCGGGACTCAAACTATCTTTGCACCAAATTTTATTTAAATCGGTCCAATGGTTTAGGCGTGAAGAAGAGACAGGCAGACAGACAGAGTTGCTTTCGCATTTATATAAGTTGAAGAACATACCATCTAATGGTTCTACCAAGCCGTGCATGAAAGGAGAAAGATTGGTTAAACATGCCACTACTCACCGCTATTGCGACATAATAAAACGCCTCGCTCAGATTTAGTTCCATTACTTTACCTTGTCGCATTAGCGCTAATGTCGTATCTATTCGGGTCTGGTACCACCGCCTTACCTATTCCTGCCGCAATAGCGTCAGTGTTTGTCGCTGTCGTGTTCCGGTTTGGAGCGTAAAGTAGCCGGTAAACTTATGCATGTGGTATTAAATCGCACAACAAGATAGCAACGCACTATTAACATCTTTGGTGTCTATAGGCGATGGTTGACTCTATAAGGAGATCTGCTTGTTTGCCATCTTATGATATAAATAAAAAAAATTGTTAATATTATGTTATAATTTAAAGCAATACATCCCTGTCACATAGATGGCAACGCATCATTAACATCTTTGCTGTGTACAGGCGAGTTTGGTTGGGATTTTTTATTTCGATAAAAATCAGTAACAACCCGCTGTCTCGTATTTTAAACAACAACACGTAGAGCTGTTCGTCCCAGCAGTTAAAAATATTAAGCGATAATAATTTTCACATTTGGCAAAAGCAACTTTGAGGATTACCACCCATTTCGTCAGCCGACAAATTAGAGAATCATAGTGTTATCTAAGACTCCACTATAGAACGACCTTCACCGAGCTGGTTTATAGATGAAAAATATTTTATATCCATTATTTAAATGTATTGCAATCATCAATAAATGTATTGCAAGTGTCAATAAATATATTGCAAATGGGTTGTCTAAAAAATTTCAGTCAGTTTGAAGGGGAAGGTAGCCGGCTGACTTATACATGGCATGGATAGCATGGCCATCCCGCCACACGGATAGCAACTCAATATTAACAACTTTGGTGTCTGTAGGCGATAATTTCTCTTTCCATCAGGAGAGCCATCTTCTCGTTTGTAACTTATGATATAAAAAAACGACGAAAAAAATCGGTAAACGGTTGACCTTGCCGGCCATCCCTGAAACTTCCCGCTAAATTAAGGTATTTTAAATTAAAAAGGGTAAAAACTATAAGCATAGATTTTTCAGTTCTGAGAAATATTGAAATGTCTCAATTGATAAGTCACAAAAAACAGCAAGAAAACACATGCGAATGAACCAACGAAACAATCATACATGCAATTTATTTTGATAAAAATGGCAGTATATTGATTTTTGAAAAGCTGTATATTTTGGAAACGATGATCGATTTTGATCTTTCAAATGGCATTCAACTCAATTTAACTATTGCTGTAGCTAAATAATCGGTTCAAAAATTTCGAAGCAATGTCAAAAAACTTTTATTTTCCAAAATTTTCGTCATTTAAAGACCCCAAGCAAATTATCCGATTTTTATCCAATTAGCAGAATATGACGCAGTTTTAAAGGAGAGAAGCTAACATGATTTTGAAGTCAGTCGGTGTATTAGCCTGAAAGTTATTTCAAAAATACTAAGTAAGTTTGCTAAAAACAACGTAATTTTAATATTTGAAAAGCTGTAACTTTTAAAAAAATTTGATTTGATTTTGATTTTTAAAACGGTTCCTATTCAACGTAGTTTTTTTAATACTAAAATATCGTAGAATACCAAAAAATGGTTGCTTTTAAAATTTCGAAGCTATGTCATAGCTAGGGATAAACCGAATTTGGTGCAATTTATGCATTAGACGTAGTTTTTTGAGGAATAGAGCTGATTAGTTTTTGTACTCAATCGGTATAAGAATCTGGACGTAATAAAAAATTTTTTTGGAGTTTTTCCAAAATTTCTAAAAATCTCCTGGACCCATTTGGTTCAAATTTACAGAAAGTCTTAGTTGAGCGGAATCCAATCGAATGCCATCAACCGCGTTTCGATCGGTCAAGCCGTTCAAAAATTATGAGATGTTTACATACACACACACACACACACACACACACACATACAGACATACTGACGTCATCGCGAAAATAGTCGGAAATGGTTCTTAGGACCCCAAAACGTGGACATTTGGTTAAAATTCAATTTTCAAAAATGGGGGCAAAATCAGTAACATCCTTACCTACATACGTAGCGGGAAGTTAAAAAACAGATATTCCAAATACAAGCTTTAAAAACATTTTCACATTGACCTAGGTAATTCGAAGATGTAAAAAATTGCATTCTTACATGTTTATTAGGGTTTTTATACGATCTTCAAAATCCTCTTAAGTTGAAAAGGATTTATGCGCTGTGAGAATAATAAAAGATCCTTTAATACTTGTATATTCGTATAATGTGTCTAAGTAATCAAACAACATTGAATCTATCCTAATCCTCGCTTGTTTTGTTCGACAGTTTCATGCTCCGCTACGCCCCCGATCAAATATTTGTTTATCTCCTATGCTCACTTTTATCGAGATTCATCCATTGTTGAAACTCGAGTTTTACTAAAAAAATATGTTTTACTACAAGAAGATATTTTTATTAAAAACCGATGGATATATGCCATCACTTTTTTGATAAAAAGAGAGCACGTGGCGCAATGATCGATCACCTAGCTTTTCTGTTATAATTTATCGCATAATGAGTCGAAGGTCATGAGTTAAACGATGATGGATGTCAAAGATTTGATTCTTTTATTATAATACTAGCTGACCCGGCAAACGCTGTTCTGCCTTTTTAACTACTCTTTTTTCTATATTTTCTCACCTTTTAAACCTTCCCTGGACTTCAACAATTAATTCAAAACCGAATTAGCCAAATTGGTTGAGCCGTTCTCGAGTTTTAGCGATATATATATATATATATATATATATATATATATATATATATATATATATATATATATATATATATATATATATATATATATATATAAGCAGAATGCTCTCATTATAGACAGAGATAACCATTGCTTTTACACACCGGTGTTATTGATTACCTGCTTTCCGTGAAACAGGTTTTAAGAATACATGTAGTATAACATAGTGTTTTTTCAGTGTTCGTCGCTATCCAAAACACGATAGTTACAAACACTGACGCTACTGAGACAGGAACATTTAATAAAATTGGCCAAGTACGTGTCGGACCATGCGCAATGTAGGGTTCCGTAGCTGTCTATAACAACAATGCAGATTACCAAGAAAAATTTCACATTGTTTTATACTACGAACATTTAATCTTTTTAACGCCTGATGACGCGAACTAAATATATCTTAATTCTTTTAATATTCTTGCTTTTAATATTAATTCTTTTAATTAAAAAAAAATAATAATTATTCGTAAATTTATAAAGCCTACTTAGTTCTATTCGATCTTGATGATTCCTACATACAACCTACACGCACACGCCAAAGTCGCCGCCGGCGGTGACTGGCCCCTGTTTCGGCCCGCCAACACTCGAGACGCCGCGCCGGTCAAAACTCATTAACCAGTCGAAATACTGGTGCCACTTATACTCCCACTCATCTTCACGATACTGTCGTAAGTCAAGGTTGGGTCTCACAGAAGACACCCTTAGGGCGGGCTCTTAGTCCACATAATTTAAAGTCTGGCTGAGGATTCGCTCGCTCGAAACACCCGGTTTCGCAGTAGTAGGCATAGTAGCAATCATTTGGACCAACTGCTTAAGTTAATTTTTAAGCAACCATTTAGCTGGCAGGGGGAGGATACTTTATTTTAAAGATTTATTTAAAGATTAATATTTCACAAACGAATCTCTTTATCGGAAAATTGTTTTCACAAATCACCAATATTTTTAAGGACGTTCCAATGACACCCTACAATATGGGGTACGCGAGTAAAAAATTTTTTTTAGTTTTTAATTTTACCACTTTGTCGACGTTACTTATATATTTTATGCCAAATACAACTTTCTAGTACTAAGAGCCTCTGAGCTAAGCTGCGGATTGACATGACGAAACTATTATAAGGGTTCGTTGTAGATTACGGAACCGTAAAAATGGCAGTAATAAATCCGGACAAGGCATTGTGGAACTCTACCACCTTGCAGCCACGATGATAATGCCTTGAATGGCGTAAGGAATAGATAAGGCGGTGGCACAAACTCAGGCGTGACATGGCAGAACTTTAACAATTAGTACCAATATAGGTGTGTAATACCATAGAAAAAATCAAATAGTACTAAGCCAAATCCAACATATTTCCGTCGTTTAGCGATCGATAGATATGCACAACTCTCGTACCCTAAGTGTGAACATCTGTATTTGCGTATCGCGCTCCCACTCATACACCTATTGCAATAAATCCGTATTCAAATAACTTTAATCGTTTAAGTACACAAATCCATTCTCGCTACAAATGAATTATAATTATTCATACGCGTCGGAGACGGCACAATCCTTTCAGTCCATAACAGTTGTTTGCATATCGCTTACTATAAAAAATAATATATTATATTTATCGAATACTAATTTTTACTTGCAGTTTCGCTCGCGTTAAAATTTGCTTATGATAGATAAGTACCTCGAAAACAGTACTCACTTTTTTCTGGATGAAAGGTAATTATGTGCTTTTCTGTGGCCTTAAGAGGCAGTTTACACTTTAGACCAACTTTTGACGAGAAATCAAAATTTTCCAACACCTAATTTTTCATATTATAAGGTACTTTTATTTAATTAAATATTACCATTAGATAGTATCTTTTAAATATTGCCTCAACGAAACAGATTTTTTAATCATCAATTGGATTTCTTATAATAAATGTTCTCCGAAATCAAGTTTCGACAATTAGGTACGCAAGGAAGCTATTTTTCCAAAAGGTATTGCTACTGCTAGAATCAACAAACTTAATTAGAAAATATACTAAATTACTAAAAATATCCAATAATTGTGCCTGAAAAAAAATTTGTGCCTGAATGGATTACTTTTTTTTCCTAAAAGATCTATAACTAAGTATATCTAATTAATTAAACGAATATTCCTATTTCAACGAAAGTGAACGAAACATTAACTGGGTTTTTTGTTATCAAATAATGATATTTTCCTATAGGAATTGGCATAAAATAAAACTATATTCTATTCTTATACAAAAATAAGTCACTTAAATAATATTAATTTATTTTTTATTTCAAAAATAAATAAAAGAGAATAGTATAAAATCCGCTACGTCCGTGTTCCAAAATTAGTACCGCGTAGTAATAATTAAAATATTAAAAGTATTAATACTATTTTCATTTTACCAGCACTAAGTGCAGTATATGGACGACGACTTCCAGCTCTCACATCGATTAGAAAATACCTAAATTTCAGCTGGGTGATTTTGTGAAATGCCTCTTAACATCGTGTATGCAAAATATTAGTCAGTTATATAGTTAAAGCATGAAAGCGTAATAAACACACAAACTCACTTTTTACTAGGTAGTAGAGCTCTGTAACATCTCGCCCGAGTCTGGTACCACCCCTTGCCTATTCCTGGCGCAATAGCATCAGTGCTTGTCGCTGTCGTTTTCCGATTTGGAAGGTAAGGTTGCCGGTAAACTTATGCATGTGATATTAACACCCCGCCCCACGAATAGAAACGCACCATTAGCATCTTTGATGTCTATAAGTGATGGTTGTGTTTTTTCATAAGGAGAACATTCCATTTGTTTGCTATCTTATGATAAGTATGAATCGTGAGGATTTTCGTTCATAATATGTAGTTCGTTTGATAACCGATATAGTAGATATCTAAAGCTGAAATATTTTTTTAAATCGGTCTAGTATTTTTAGAGTTTATCCATTACAAATAAAGAAACAAATATTTTCTTTTTAAGTTTTATGTTTTATTTGTATATAGATTAATTTGTTCAAAGGTCGTCTCAAAGTGGAATGTTACGTAAACAGGTTTACAAGGCCGAAAATATATTATTTTTCACTCGCCAGTATCTTACATTCAATCTGAAGGTAGGGCACAGAATTTTACTTCATGCGTTCCTAGAAAGGTATGAATCATCTATAAATTAATACTTGAAGGAAAAACTTTGTACCCCTTTTCAAAACAATAACGCGAACGGTAAAGTACGAAATTTGGCACAGTTAAAGTTTACATTGCGGAGGACTGCGGAAACGTAATAATTATTTTAAAATAATATGCATTAGAAATTACTACCTACATTAAATTAATAAAAATAAATCATTTCACATACTACATTCATATGAACCTACATGATAATATACACGCATGTTATTTTCTTTACGGGTAAAGAATGTTGTCAATCTTCAATGAGATTTTATTGTTTGGTTTATAATCAAATTTCGATCATAGGCGATCACTACTAATTTTTATTATGTGAAATGACGTCATACAAAATTTGCGTAGTAAAGTCGAACTCGGTGGCCAAATGTTAATGTTGTCTTCTAGACATTGTCATTGATCTAAATTCATAACAGGCGAATGATTGATCCAACGTATATAACGTATACCTCCCATCGTGGCTACTAGGTGTATGCACCCAGGTTCTGGACCACGGGGTGGGCAAACGCAACATTTTTAGACTATATTTTTATCTTTTTTTTTTATATCATAAGATAGCAAACAAGCAGATGGGTCTCCTGATGGAAAGAGTCAACCATCGCCTATAGACACCAAAGATGTTAATGGTGCGTTGCTATCTCGTGGCGAGGTCTAATGCCACATGCATAAGTTTACCGGCTACCTTACCCTCCAAACCGGAACACGACAGTGACCAGCACTGACGCTATTGCGGCAGGAATAGGTAAGGCGGTGGTACCAGACCCGGGCGAGACAATGCAGAACTCTACCACCTAGTTGCCACGATGGTAGTGACTCGATAGCCAATCGGTCGCCTTTTACGACCTGCCTGGCAGAACAGCAGTTGGCCTATTCTTCAAAGGAGGCCGGGACCAACACGGCGGAAATATGTTATCTTATATTTTTATCTATAACAGTAGATAGCTAGTATTCCGGGGGGGAGGGGAAGTTACGTTTCGACCGGGCTTGGTCTCACCTATTCTAATACTAATGCGTGTCTTTATCGTATTGCGGTTCGGAGAGTGAGGTACCCAACCCGCAATGCAGATGGTAAAGCACCGTTAACATCTTTCTTGCCTATAGCCTATAGGCCATGGTTATTCCTTGCCATCCTATCCATCCATTGGATGAATCCAACGTTTGATAAAAAACAACAAAAACACAAACAATATTCACACGCTTTTTATTGTTCAATGCTTAACACATCACAATAAAATAACTAATAGTTCAGTAAACCCTTTATAGATATTACAACATTTTTAATATAATAGGAAGGTGTGTGTAATAAGTGATCAATAAAATTATCCAGACTCACGCTTTTCGTGCGCAATCGGTTGAAAATGTAAAACGGGGCTCTACATTTTGCGCATGGCGGAACTGATCGGTGTGACAAGTTCTCATATGACACGTTACATGTAACTTATTCGAATACAGACTATACTAACGATTACGTTGACTCTATTGAATATCCATCACCGATATGACACCCTTCGATTGACACTTTTAAATTGTCAATACCGGCGTAGTATTGTATACTCTTTGATACCGGCTGAATATTAATTATTCTTTCAAATCTATACCAGGGTTTTATGCAATTCTTTACTTTGCTGCACTTTGTGTTTCAAACGCAAGTCAATCAATTCAATACTGTAGAAAGAGTATCTTCAACGCACGTATTCGAAGGAGTAGGCAGAGCTATAACAAGTGCATCCACGATTAGCCGAAAAAGCCTGGTCCCACAGATGTGAAAGGTGACAAGCCTATCGCCAACCGGGCGTTTTCCATCTCAAGCAACTTTGTGTTTGTAAGAAAACTGAAAAACACTTGTTTTTTAAGTTGTCCGACCTGGGAGTCGAACCCGGAATCTTATGTGGTCAACGCCAACACCGATCCACTAGACCACAGAGGTGATAAATACTAGCTGAGTATCATTTTCTTTTAAATCCGAAGTTTTATGTAAATTTACGACAAGTTTTTATTTTTTCTGCGCTGACGTCTAAAATAAAACCAGCGAACTCAATATCGTTGAATAAAACATTGATGTATAAAAAAATTGTTTTAATATCAATGAATCACAGATCTCGACATCAATTTTTGATCTTACTAAAAAAATAATTGCACTTGTAACTAGGGATTATTTTTATTAAAATTAAATGTTATCTGAACTTTCACCATGCGATACCATAAGCACTAAATTACAAGCAGATTTATAATTAATTAGTTGTTTTTAATCATGTGTCTTATTCATCTATAGATGACAACTATATTACATTAAAATCAACAATAGAACTAGAAAATATAAATCTTGGATACACCAATTGCAACTTTTCTTACTTTCACCACTTTACAAATAGGCAGTTATGACCAATGATATTTTATAGAATATTATTGGTTGTGACGGTATTTATCTAGGCATTTCTTCTATTTTTTATATCAAACAAATCTTGGTTGCCTAATATACGCAATTTTCTCCGAATACGAATTAGGGTATATTCAAATTCAATATACTTTGTTTGCACAAAAAACGTTACAAGATTTTGTGCAAATGTTTATGTGCTTATCTTGTTTCGCTAGATTAGTGGCATGCGAATTTAATTAACTCATGGTTGCAGATTCTAGGCAACAATCAAAGTTTTCCGAGGAAAAATCGTAGCTTTTCATAATCATTTGGATGGTAAAGCTAACTTAGCTTTACCATTCAAATGATTATAAACTGTATGTTGCTTGCTTTTTCGACACCTAAAATGGTAATGTTGTCACATATAATAAGGGAGGTATTCTAAATAGAGAAGCTTTTTTTTGGAAAATAACTGTTTTTATATGCTCTTTAATATGAAAGCCTTGTATGTCAATTTTGAAATTCTTATAAAGACTTGGGTTGTAACATGTCGTTAAAGTTGTTTGGATGCATTCTTGCATTCGCATCTCGATTTTTTAAAGAAAATCTAGATGCAGTATGTGATGGGCACGGCGATCGATCAACGGGGCGGCATACTATTTAAGATTATTTTAAATAAACTTTTTCTTAAATACGTAATTCATTGTCATATTTTATTTATGTTTTTAAGTCACTAACAGAACAATATAAAATGTTTAGTAGACCAGAGTAAAAATTATTAAGCTACCACGTTAGTCTTACCAGTTCGGCTTAGATCATGAGATACAGGTCCGGGGATCAATTCTCGAGTCGAGCAAATTGTTCAAATTTTTTAACTATTATAATTTATGGTTTTGAAAAAACATGTAATTTCGTTGGTTGGTAAAGAAATCAAAGAAATTACATAATAAAGGAATCAACAATGACCCTCTCATTTCCACCAGATGTGCGATAAACGTTATCAAGAGGGTTAACCGTGACCTCATAAAAAAACGGAATTTATTACATCTCACGACCCTTGCCCCGAAACTAAGACAGCGGAGGAAATAATAGAAAAATATCGTAATTAAAATCCAACCCTTCATGTCGTTGCGTTATTTTATAGAGGGATGAAATTGGAGCGAGACGCGCGTGACCAATGTGATGATATAGTGGTAGTAGACTCAAGAATCGAACCGAAAATGAGTGTCGGTACTAGTTGAACATGATCGATGGGCTCGATTAGTTAAAACGCTTAACAGTCTTGGTAATTTAAAAAAAAACATCATGGTTGCAAATTTATACATATATATTTTTTCTGATGATTAAAAAAATTAAATCTCGTATGTATTATGAAGTTTTTTTTTTGTTGACAACATTAGTATGTTTGTAGATTTTTCATATAATAAGATAGGAAATAAGCAGATGACTCTTCTGATGGAAAGAGACAACCATCGACACCAATATGTTAAGTGTGCGTTACTTGTGGCGAGGTCTTGATGCCACATACATGAGTTTACCAGCTAACTTACCCTCCTAATCGGAACATGACATTGATCAGTATTGACGCTATTTCGGCAGCAGAGAAAAGATAGTTGTTCCTAATAAAAAATAAAAAGATAAAATTTTGATGGAGAAATCAAGGTATTTACCTTTTTAATTTTTACTAGGTACGTTGAAAAAAAAATGTTAAAACGAGAAATGGAGTAAACCAGCAGCAAAACCAAAAGCAAATAGCATACTCCCTCAACACTCGTTTCACTTCGTA
This sequence comes from Apodemia mormo, assembly GCA_036924255.1. Classification (NCBI taxonomy): domain Eukaryota; kingdom Metazoa; phylum Arthropoda; class Insecta; order Lepidoptera; family Riodinidae; genus Apodemia; species Apodemia mormo. Next base: position 22,671,655 of record JAUPFN010000003.1, on the reverse strand, counting down.
ACCGATGCATCTTTCCGGTTTATTAAAACCATTAATTATATCAGTGTTATCAACACAACAACCACAACATATCTTCACGCCAATTCCCTTACAGGGTAGGCAGCGACAATTGAGTGCCATATGTCCAGACGGACTTGCGTCGCTTCCTGCACATTTATAACTCTCTTCATGCCAACACGCCGCGCCGGTTTCGAAAACTCTTGACACCACCTTCGGACAGTATCCGACCAATTTGATTATGGTACTTTACTCTTGGTCTCCACGGAACCTACATCCATCCACATTCGGATTGTGTATTTATTTTGTTAATCGTTTATCTGCCATTCTTTCAACATGTGCGAACCGACGGAGCATGCCTTTTTCGCATTTTAACACCGATACTGTCTTTCATTCCTAACCTCCCTCTCACCTCGATATTACGAACAGTGCTATCAAATCTAAAAATAAACAAAACGTAGCAAGATGTAAACGTATTTTTATTTCTGACATATTTTACTTCTATTACCGAACAATTCCATTCTTTCTGATTATAATTTCATGTTCATTTTGTATTGGAGACGGCTACCAAATAACAGAAGCCTCATTCTCGGTTCGGTCGGGACGTGACCGGGCGTGGTTATGGCTGCTGCACCTCAGATCTCAGCCCATCACGTTTTATATTGTTTTAGTTGGTATTCGAGTGTAAACTGGCAGCTCATTAATGGCGTAATCGCAGACATTTTTGTTTAGCATGATTATTACGATGCTATTATAAAAATGATCTAAATTACCGAATTTTAATCCATTTCAAAAGGTGAGCCTTATTTTGAATTTATACATTATCTACTTTGGTCTAATTTCAACAGACACTTAAATATAGCTTATGCTAATGTTGGCAATATTTTACACAAACATATATAAAATGAAGCCATCAATTTCTAAATTATTGCGTCAATATAAAGCTGAAGTATTAATTCTCTACTAATTATTAAAATCTTATGGAATCTTTAGAATTGCTAATTATTAAACATATGTTTAACTATTTAAATAAGGTAATAATTAGATTTTTAGAGATTAGTCTACTAAAATAAAACACATTAAAAAGTCTGTCAGATATGTTTTAGAAGCATTCGTGTTTATGAAATTGAGAAGTGAAGTTGCTTAATGTACAATAAAGTGTAATAAGTTTTGTATTTTGTATTTAATATAATTCGATATTCCGTCATTTGATGTTTAAATTATTAAACCTTATACCTTTTACCAGGTGGAGCAAACACTACTTTCTAGATTCTTTACTTGGTGAAAGCCCTTCGCTGTTGTTGGTCCATACCCTTCTGCATTTCTATCAGGTAGTTCGAACTTGTTACTATCAACGTGACTAGGTAGTTCTTGAACATCTCGCTTGGGTTGACACCACCGCCACGTATGCATATGGCGTTTCATCTACATTCTACGCAAACAAATGTCTTTGCGCCATTTTATTGTTTCTATCGCTTCTTTGCTTCAATAAACGTGACAAGTTTGAAAACTCAGTTTTGTACTAAATTTAATTTATTATCAAAACATTCTTATGGTTTGAGACAGCTAAGGTGTTAAAGTTTATACGTAATCTACAATAAATAAAAAAATTACACAATTAATTAAAATAGTTTTTTGTAAGTTAAAAAATGCTCTACTGTAAAATTATGTTTTTAAGATAACACGTTATTGAAGCAAAGAAGCGCTATCATGAGAGTTATTTACTGTCGTATGAGAAAATTCGGTGGCTGCCGTGATACTTGAAAATTTGTTCTCGACTTCAGCGTATTACGGAAGTTCCGAAAAATGTATTAATTATATAATATGTTATACGTTAATAGCTAATCATGTCTTACTTATAAGAAATCTTGCAAAAAGCAAAATAACATGAAGCATTGTAATAGCTCATAAAAATTATGTCATTAAGACTGGTTTCTTTTCAAATCACCTTTCAAAAAAAAGTAGTATTTCAAGTAAAATTAAATGATATTTGTATTTTTTTAATCTCATATTTCTATTCATGCATAGTTTAGGTCCGCGAGCACCTATGAGCAAATATTGAAATACTTTTTAAATGAAGTTAACCTAATATAATCTTTTAATGCAGTAAAATTGCAATAATCGTCTCCCATTTCCTGTATCTCTGAAGCTCTACACCAGATCTTCGCCAGATTAAAATGGGACTACGCGGAAAGTATACTCTCCCAAACAAAAAAAAAAAGAAATTTCAAAATCGGTTCATAAATGACAGAGATCTGAGGCAACAAACATAAAAAACATGCAGCCGAACTGATAATCTCCTCCAATTGGGAAGCCGGTTGAAAATTATTCATTTTAAAATAATGTTATTATTTAAGTATTTTCTTATAGTTAAATTCATTTAAACAGTACTTATTATTTGTATGTTGTAAGTATTATATAAAATTTATTATATACAAATATATTGTCTAAGTATCACACATAGTCTGCGCGATAAATTAAAAAGTGTCTAAAATAGAGATACTGCTCTTAAAATTATGTGCAATAGCTCATTAGATCCGGAATGATGCCTAGAAAAATGTGCTAAAAGCATGTATTAGCACATAAAAATTGCAAAAGTTATAAACAACTAAAGATGAGTAGAAAATGTCATTTCGTTTGTTGCTAATATTTCATAAACTATTAATATTTAAAAAAAATTAAAAAAAGATTCGGAAAGAGGAGGAAATTTCCAAGAAAAAACTCTAGATCTTGGAACTCTATCTCCATTATTTATCACTGTAATTTAACGCTGAAAATGGGTCTCCGCACGACATTTTTAGGTTGCGGCACGGCCTCAAAATCGAGTACGACATATAAATTAACTAGCTGACCCGCGCAGCTCTGCCCGCGAGTATATTAATAAGTCATCCAAATAGCTTTTAATAAAAATTTCATCCCCTATTTCAGCCCTCCAGGGATTGATTTTTGAAAACAAATAGCCTATATTTGATCCCGGATCTTCAACTATATCCATGCCAAATTTCATGAAAATCGGTCCAGCGGTTTAGCCGTGAAAGCGTAACAGACAGACAGACAGACTTTCGCATTTATAATATTAGTATGGATTTATTTAAGATATTGAATATTCTTTTTTAAATTTGAAAAAAATGTGATGTATTTCGAACACTATAAATAATTTATTTCCGTTTGAAATTTTATTTAAAATTAATTTTTCAACAAGTAAAACGATTGTTAACTAACAAAATTTTCTCGTACTTCCGTCTTAATTGTTAATGAAAAAAAAAATTTTAAATAATTATCGTAAAAAATTTTCGCTTCGTGGAGCCTTTCTTATATACATACTTAACAATATCACGCCATCAAAGATAAAAAATTTTCATACTTTGCTTATAATAATTATTGTAATTTATTAAAAACTGAAAAATCCACGTAATGTTTTTAAAAGTACAATAATGATTATACGCAAAGTATTATTTTTAAGTACTATTTCGGCAGGAATAGGTAAGGCGGTGGTACCAAACCCGGGCGAGCCAATGCAGAATGCGAGAAACTCTACCACCTAGTATAGCCACGATGGTAATAACTCGCATAGCCAATCGGTCGCCTTTGACGACCTGATAGGGTGAACGGCAGTTGGCCTATTCTTCAAAGGAGCTCGGGACCAACACGGGGAAAACTGTAAACAACCGGCTTTTCATTTTTCTCCCGAGTAATATTCTTTTTTAATAAATTTTTGTTACTTGTAATGGTTACATATGACCAATAACTATTATGTATGTCCTTCAATATGTACATTCTTTAACCAGTCAGCCTGTATATGTAAATAAAATAAAGCAACATCTAGTCCATATAAATATTTTTTTAATGTATTATTACTTTGATATAAATAAGATAATTTTGTTTGGTGAATGAAGTTATTAATAAACTTATTGAATTACGCGTGTAGATTGGCACTCATTGTGCCGCATCGACCACGACATAGCAATACGGTTTTAAAGAAACGAAACAGAATGAGGGTTGACTTAATAAACACACTGGTTTACTTATGATTATTATTAGTACTATTTTATACTATTATTAGTAATACTCTTATTATAAGAGTATAGTATTGGTTGCTAATGTGGTTGTTTTTGAAACACGATAAATAACTCTTGGTACTTAAATAAAATGTTTCGGATATAAGTTTGCAACTTATGACTTTATAATATACATTTTTAATCATCAGTTAAATTTCAAGAAAATAAATATTGTTCAAAAATGTAAGAGGCTCTTTTTTTGAATATCGATAACATTTTTCTACACATCTTTTGTGATTGTATTCTAAGGCAGGATACTTTTATTGAATTACTGACATAGAGCCAAACGTTTCAATAACCTATTATAAAAACTTGAACTTATACAAAAGATTAAGTAAGAATAACATTACTCTATGCTATATGCCGCTTCGTTTTGAATACATTATGTGAATTGAGACCGTATTACATGTAGGATAAATATAAATTTCCTTTACGTTGAAAATTGTGCATCGTCGACTCTAGGTGCGATACACGAGTTGCAAAATTGTTTGTTGTTTGTTAAAGTATGCGTGAACGAGAGATCTTCAGAGGAGTATTGATTGATATTGAATAGCTAACAAGATGAATGGCTGTTTGACAATGAAACGGTCTGCTACCTAGACGTCTTACTGATTGTTGTTGTGTTGCGATGAAACGTAATCACTTGATGTTTGCATTCAAATATTATTTATTATAACAATAAAATATATCTGCCTTTAATGTTATTACATTTATTGAAGATAGCTGAATTAGCAATGATTAATGTTACATTAAAATTACAATTATCATGTAGTTTTGGTATATATCGCCGAGAGTTGATAAACCGGCAAGTTATGCCGGCAACGCAACTGCAAGACCTCTGGTATTTCGGATGTCCATGGGCGGCGGTGATCACTTATCACACCTCCTGCTCGTTTGCCCCCTCTTCTATAAAAAAAATAATATAAAATAAAACATCATTCCATTAATAATGCAAAAGTGTGTAGGTACGTGCTTGTGTGTATGTCTGTTATTTCTTCAAGTTGAAACGGATGATTCGATTTTGATAAAATTTCGTATAAAAGTAGTCTATACCCAGACTTAACTTACTTATACCTATCTACTTTTTATCTGAAAAAAAAAGGTTCCTACCGTTACTGGCTATCGTAGCTGCTAGGTGGCAGAGATTTGCTACGCTAAAATAATGAAGTGAATTTGAATGAAATTTCGCAAAATATACTACGAAGTTATGAGATGTTTCCGTCTAATTAAAAAAAATGAATAACGCAGTGGGATCCATGTCAGACACAGCCTAAAATAGCTCGGAAGATTTTTTATATTATAGCATAATAAACAAGCATATGGTTCTCCTGACGGAAAGAGGATCAAATTAGTCCTTGTCTGAGCAAAATCTTGAAAAATTAAATGAAATTGGCAACAAATTAATATATCATTTACAACTTTTTATGTCTTCAGTGTGTATATTTTTTTGGAAACCCGGACATTTTCACCACCTTAAAATATACTTGGGGACACCGGGACAGACTACTTGAAAACAGGACGTATGATCACAGTAAGTATACAGTTAATTGAATGGGTATAGCGTACCTAATTTAAAATTGTATTAAATTATATGTTTTATTACAATTCATTTTAATGTCATAAATTTTATCCACTACCTACATAAATATACAATTATGCTAGATAGGTACTTTCATTTCGTTCTCGAGTTAAGTATCTTCTGAAATTCGCCGTCCACGCTGGTGGTCTACACGATTCGTGAACATCAATGTCCTCATCCATTCTCGAGTACTTTAAATATCTCTTTGTACGGCTGAGCACTGAATGAATGTTATTGTTGTCTAAATCCTAATCGAGTGCATTCTACCGTACGATTCACTTGAGCCAAGCAGACATTGAGACGTCTCAATGTAGAAATAGATCAATATAGTTAAAGGCGATTATTTTATTCACTTTGGATAGTAAGAATTCGCAACACATGAACTAGTTTGAAACGCATCATTCTCTGAGTAAGCGTATTAGCTTATCTACGATATTTGTTCTATTATTTAAGTACTATTTGAGATTTTACTGTTGATAACGGTGGTAACTAATTCAAACAGTTCAGCAGTTTTTCCTTTTAAAAAATATTAGGATATTAATTTATCAGAAGAAATCAGAAATCAGAAGTACTTTATTCAATAAAACTCTTTAGAAGTTATTTTGATACATTTTCTTCCGGATTTCCGGATCGGAAACGTGGCCATACATTGACAAGATCCGGTGGAAGAAACTCAACGGGCTCGTCTTTTTTCATGTAAGTATATTTTTATAAGTAAGATTTTTTAGTAAGATAAATAATAAGATTACGATATATATATATATATATATATATATATATATATATATATATGTGTGTGTGTGTGTGTGTGTGTGTGTGTGTGTGTGTGATTCATTTCAGAAGAAGAAGGTCGTTTAGGAAAAGTGTCTACATCCTTATAGTCTGTAGAGACATAATGCCCAACGGTTAAAAGATAAGCCCAAAATGTTAACATTCTTATATAGACAAATTTTATATCCATAATATATAAAATATATAAATAGGGCTTTTATTTGCACATCCTAATAATAAATCAAACGGTTTTAAGTAATGAGATACAAATATAAGGTTAATTAAATGTGAAGAGGGTGAACTAAACACGGTATTGTTGTAGGTAATGTAGAGTGACACTACAATAGCAGAATGAAACAAAGCACGTCGTCGGAGGCGGTATGGCGGCGGCCCATCGCGCACGCGCCACTTGAAGCTCGTTAGCGACGCAGACTCCATGGGCCCAACAATACTAAACACGGCTAAAACAATACCAGACCGTACGTTACCATCATGCTAATTGCACACGAACTGTTGTTTTAAAATGCATTTATTTTGTGATGACTATTCATGCCGACGCATTTGCACAGCCGACGCTACACAAAGTTGAAGGGATTGAATGACCTTGTGTGGATTTTTCCACAAGAGTTAACTTTTATCCATCTACTCTAGCTCTAGAAAAGAAAATCTGCACGTTCCGTGCCAAACACCGTGTCTATCAGTAGGTATTCATGTATTTTTTTTAATGTTATATAATAGCAAACAATCAGATGGCTCTCCTGATAGAAAAAGAAAGCATCACCTATAGTACACCAAAGATGTCAATGGCGCGTTTCTATCTCTATCGGGATGACAATGCCACATGCGTAAGTCTACCAACTACCTTACCCTTCAAACCGGAACACAACAATGACAAGCATCAATGACGCTATTGCGGCAGGAATAGATAGACGATGGTACCCTACCCTAGGCCACTTTGTATGCACTTTTGTGGTACATTTTACTGAAAAAATAGCGCACTTCGAGGTTTGAGCTTTGACGTGGTAGTTTAAATTCATGTCTAAATATGATCTACCATTAAAGTACCGTTTTATAAACACTAAGAAAAAAATTAAAAAATACATGTATTAGAATTTTATTTCTACTAACGCCATCTATTATGAAACTGGCGAGTTAAAACGCTAACGAGTTAAAACGTTACTTTGGCGTGGTAGATTTAATTCATTTTCATTCACTCCATTTTAATACAATATTAATCTATTAATACACTTGTACTTTTTAACTTCCTGCTACGTATGTGAAGTTACTGATTTGGCTCCGATTTTCAACAATCGAATTTTCACCAGATGTCCGCGTTTTGAGGTCCTAGGAACCTTTTTCGACTATTTTCGCGATGACGTCAGTATGTCTGTATGTATGTATGTGTGTGTGTGTGTGTGTGTGTGTGTGTGTGTGTATGTGTGTTCATGTGTGTGTATGTATGTCTGTATGTAAACATCTTATAACTTTTGAACGGCTGGATGAAATGCGGTTGATGGCATTCGAATGGATTCGACTCAACTTAGACTTCCTGAAAATTTGAACCAAATGGGCCCAAGGGATTTTGATAAAATTTTGAAAAAACCCAAAAAGAAATTTTGGTGAAAGATTTTTTTAAATATAACTTCCTATATAACTTAATGTACTGATGAGTACAAAAACTAATCAGTTATATTCTCAAAAAAAATAAGTCTGATGCATAAATTGCATCAAATTGGTTTGGAAGCAATCGTTGACGAAAATTTTGAAAAAAGTCTTTTTTCGACATAACTTCGAAATATTTCAACCAATCATTTTTTAGTATTCTACAATATTTTAGTACTAAAAAAATTACGTCAAATGCCGTTTTAAAAATTAAAATCGAATCTTATTTTCAAAAGTTACAGCTTTTCAAATATTAACATTACGTTGTTTTTAGCAAACTTACTTAATGTTTTTGAAATAACTTTCAGGCTAAAATACCGATTGACCTCAAAATCTTATCAGCTTTTCTCCTTTAAAAACTGCGTCAAGTACCGTTGATTGGATAAAAATCAGTCACTTTGTTTGGTATCTATCTATATTTATAAGAAAATTTTTGGAAAATGTTTTTTGACATTGCTTCGAAATTTTTGAATCTACCGATTATTTAGCTAAAACAATAGTTAAATTGACTTGAATGCCATTTGAAATTGACCATTTGAAATTTGATCATCGTTTCCAAAATATACAGTTTTTCAAAAATCAATGTACTGCCATTTTTATCAAAATAAACTGCATGTATGATTGTTTCGTTGGTTCATTCGTGTTTTCTTGCTGTTTTTTGTGACTTAGCAATTGAGATATTTCAGTATTTCTTAGAACTGAAAAAAAAAATCTATATAAGCATAGTAGTTTTTACTCTTTTGAGCTTAAAATACCTCAATTTAGCGGGAAGTTTCCGGGATGGCCTGCAAGGTCAACCGTTTACAGATTTTTCACAATATGATTATTGTGAAACAGTACAAGTATATTAATTGATTAATATTGTATTGAGATCAATTTTCAATCTTAGCCCGAGGGTAAAAAGCTAAAAAAAGGTATGGTCGTGCCCGTATCTCCGAAGAGGTAGGCAGAGGTACAACGTGTGCATCCACGATTAGCCGAAGATACGTCTTAGTCCCACAACGTGATAGGTGACCAGCTTATCACCAACCGGGCATCTTTCCAATCCCGGGCATCGTTGTTTTTATTAGAAAATTGAAAAAAAACTCATTTTTAATTTGTCTGACTCGGGAATCGAACCCCGAGGGTTTCTCTGAGAGAAAAATTTGAAAAATTTATTCGCTGAGTTTCTACCGCCAATTCTTCGTGCCTGCAGTAAGTCCAATATTAATCCTAAAAATTTTGAAGGTTAATTACATTTAAAAAAAAAAAATCGAAAATCGAAATCGAAAATCTTAGCGAAATGTTAAAAATGTGTTTTTCTTTATAAGATTAACTTTCATTTTTAATACCCATTTTCCTTTCTTCCAAAACTCTTTTGCAAGAAAGTATCATAAATGAAAATTGATTTCTATCAATATTAGGCTTTAAGAGCGGCGATGATTTGGTGGCGCGAGATGGATCTTGAGTTGCTACATATTATAGGTAGGCCGAACTAATTATAGGTAGACCAGAAAATATGGTGTAAAATTTTAGTAGATAATCTTTATATTTGTTTTATGTAGATAACACTGATAATAATAAAAATCGTGTTTTTAATAAATCAAGAAAATTTTAAAGAAATTTTTCTTGTAAGTTTAAAAAAATTGTCTTAGAAACATGTTTTTTTTTTGGTTTTATTTTCCTGCGCCCTTCTAGACCAAAGCCTGATGACGCCTTTGATGGGAATATAATGTTTGGATAAAAATACGCTGGCTTTTTTTAGGTTAGATAATTATAAATGAAGTCCATACATTAAAAGATGTAATTCTCATAAAAATACTTTCTTAACAATATTACTAGGTAGTATAACTTTGCGAGCTCTTACAAAGCTCTGCTTTTTGCTAGTTTATATACTGTAGTCAGTGACATTGAATGCGAGGTTCTTTTGTGGTTTTCTGATGCTATTTCAGACATTCGTGTTGGCGATAATGTCAATGCGTTAGTTTTCGCGATAAGATTGCAACCGCAGGCAACATATAGTTTGCGAGTGTGTATTTGCCTAGATTTCACTTACTATATAATTTTAGACTCTACAAAGAAGAGACATCTAAAAACATCAGTCTGGTTGACCCTGCAGGTCATCTCTGAAACTTCCCGCTGATATATTTTAAGCTCAAAGCAATTACAAATATAACTAAGCATAGATGTAATTGAGCTCGAAAGGTTCAGAAATCAAAAGTTACATAAACAAGATGTAATTTTAAATGCGATGAACGATTTCATATTTTGAATGGCATTGAAATTTTAAATTGAAAAAAGAACTGAATGAAATGATGAAGTACAGTAATAAAGACACTTTTTCAATTTTTTGTCAAAAAATATTAAATCCGGAAAAAATCAAGCGATTTTGAACCTATTTACGCTATTTGGCGCAGTTTTATAAGTAGAAGAGCTGAGAAGCTAGAAGTAGATCAAAAATCGATTTGTTAAAAAAATCTCGATGTGATTCGAAAAAAACACAAGAAAAAATACCCAAATGAATAAACCGATTTTCTGGTTTAAGACATTTATTTTCACAAGAAGAATATGTTGCACTCACTTACCTGAAAATCATAACCACAACGCGTACATGAACTAGGTATTGTGCACAATAAAACAAATATATAACAATAAAACAAACAAAATTTAAATATTTACACTGCTAAACAACTTTATCACTTTTAAAGCACTCGTATATAATATACAATACAGAACTAGCCTGAACTACTGCTTCGAACTACTTTAAACCGATTTTCATACCAGACGCATTTTTTAAAGAAAAGAGTTGATTAGATTTTATAATCAATGGATTCATTAATCTGGCAGACATATTAAAAAAAAACATTGTTTCATCGACAATGTTTTTATGTTTTTTTTTTAATTTCTCAAAAACCCCTGGTCAAGGATTTCAGATTTTTACGAAGTCGAAGTTTGACAAAATTTGATCAAATGCTATCAAATGTGTTTCGATTGGTCAAGCCATTTAAAATTTTGATGAAAATGAACAGTTTACATACACACATATATACTTAGTCACACACATACATGCTGACGTCATCGTGAAAATTTATTTTTATTTATTTATGTCATACTTTATTGTACATATAAAAGTTTGATTAAAATTTCATTTGTGAAAATTCTGCAAAAGGCGAGCTTATCTTTGTATGACATTTCGAGCAGAGTCCTTAGTCATAGTTTAAAATAAGTGCGCTAAGAGCCAACCCAAAGCAGGGAATTGACTAGACGGACATGCCCGACGGACATGCCCGACGGACATGCCCGACGGACTTCACTACTATAGGGCAATAGACATTGCACAGTCTGTCAAGTGTATTATCGACGTGGGCCGTTCGGCCTATTGTAGCAAACCTGTGGCAAAGCAAATGTCTGTGTAATCAATTCGAGGTTCGGTCTTAAAAGTGTCTCCTATGAGACCGAACCTCGGCTTAGAGCCGTATCTTGATAAAAAATAAGTGGCACCAGGATTTCGACTCGTTAATAACTCTTGACCGGAATCTCGAATTTTGGCGGGCCGACAGTGGGCCGAGTCACTGCCTGCGGCGACTACGGCGTGTGCGTGTAAATTGTAAAGTGTATGATGTAATGGGAACATCAGGATCGGATAGGAAACCAATCAAAATGACAGCCATTCAAGATGTAACCCACACCTATCGTAAAGAAAATATGTTAATTGGTGGTAATTTTACCCCGATATTATGTCAAATTTCATTATACAGACACAGTCGGGATAAGCCACTCGTGTGGCATATTATGTTACATCGATACCTACAAATTGAAAGTTGGCTTTGTTCCTGCTAACGAAACAATAGCGTAATATTAAAGACATGGTTTTCCGCATGAGTTGCCAATGTTAGTCATCACTTCATTAATACGCAAACAGCAACTCTTTTTACGTCAATTTAAATTATCAAAACAATTATTAAAAATTATCGCTCCTTTTATACACTAAAAATACAGACCCTAAGAATTCGGTTGCGCTAAAGGGAAAATTTAATTTTGATTATATAAGAGGATATTAATCAAACAAATGGGTAGCTTATTCGCCTCAGAATATGAGGTAGTGGGCTTGATCTTCGAGTCGAGCAAAAGTATTATTCAGGTTTTTTCGAGGTTTTTCCCGAAAATCCAAAAACTTCAATAGAACCTCGGAGTCTAGTAGGCGATATGGTACCACTGTCGTACTTCAGATGAGCAGATAAAGCTGTCGGTCCCGTTTATCGCTAGAAATAGTCGATAATCTTTATCAGGTCGGTAAAAATGCGGCGATAGGGATCACCAGTATCTCGTCGTGACCGACCGACCGACAGACCAACCGACTAAACGATGAATTGTGGCAAACTGGATAGTCTATAGACGTTCGGTTAACTCTACCTACCTCGTAAGGGAACCGGAAGAGAAATAATACTACTACTACTAGTGCCTATAAATACATAAGTCGTTACTGATAGGTTGGTGTCCGTGTGACAGGTTGAAATGTCACATACATAAGTTTATTAAATACCTTACCTTCAATATGGAACACGCATGTAACAAGCACTGATATTATTGAAGCAGGAATAGGTACGACAATCGTACCAAATGTGAGCAAGACATTTACACTTACAAATTAACTAAACATCCGCATTTTATGAACTGTAAAAATTCCTGATTTTTACCTTTTGCTGTTTCTTGGCGAAATCAGAAATACTTTATTCAATAAAACTTTACCAAGTTATTTTGGCACGTCAACATATTTTTTAAAACTTCTACCGGATCGGAAACGCGGCCACACACTAAGAAGATCCGGTGGAAGGAAAGAAGTCTTTTTTTTTCAGATCATCTATTTTTTTACAATATCACAATATTACAAAAATATATATGAGATCGGTATGAGGAACAATTAATCCCAGGCTTTTTTATCTTCAATATAACCTGAGATTTTATAATATCCTTTTTACACAGTTTTGTTTTAACACATTTTTTAAATGTATTGACTGGCAGATCTCTTAGAGTTTCGAGAAGTTTTTTGTATAAGTGTACCTATACATAAAAGAGTTAAGTATCTACTTATTCTGTGGAGACGATATGCATGCATAACAAATTGTTTTTGTTCCTTGTATTTAGTGAGTGGACGTCACTATTTTTTTTAAACACGCAAATATTTTTACGAACATACATCAAGTTCTCAAATACATATATTCGGATATAATAATTAGAATATTGATTTCTTTGAATTATTCTCTGAGGGAAACCCTCGGGCTAAGATTGTAAATTACCCTAATAGCTCTTTTCTGCAATACAAATATAGTATTTATTTCACCAGAATTTCCCCAGAGAAGAATTCCATATGACATAATGCTGTGGAAGTAACAAAATTATACTATTCTTACAGTGTCGACATTAGTTAACTAATTTTTTTTAACTGCATAAGTTGCCGAACTAAGTCTATTTGCTGAAAGAAACGGAAACTGTATGTATTTTCCTACTCCTCCTATATACTTCTGACTTATTTCGTTTACCTTTTCCCCAGTGAAGAGAACAAGTAGAACAAATCCTAACTTGACATATCTTTTCGGGGCAATCTGCACACCTGCTTTCTCTTGGGGTAAGGGTCAACTGGTGAAGAATACCAATAGGCATTAGTTCTGCATGTGATATTACCGTGTCGCCACACGGATATCAACATTTTTGGAGTCTATAGAAGTTGGTAGTCTCTTTTCATCAGAAGGTCCATCAACTTCTTTGCTATACTACAGTGGAGCATCTTCGCGACCGTATCCTCGAAGATGTAGGAAGAGGTACACATCAAGTGCAGCCACTAGTAGCCAGATACTTAGTCCCAAAATGGCAGCAAGCATATCGCCGAACGTGCACTTACCCAATACAGGGCTACGTTGTCTTTATCAGAAAACCGAAAAACTCATTTTCCCCCGTGTTGGTCCGGGCTCCTTTAAAGATAGGTAAACTGCCGTTCTGCCAGGCAGGTCGTAAAAGACGACCGAGTGGCTATGCGCGTCACTACCATCGTGGCTACTAGCTGGTAGAGTTTTGCATCGGCTCGACGTATACGTCAGTGCTTGTTACTGTCCTGTTTCGGTTTGGAGAGTAAAATAGCCAGGTAAAGGTAAATTTATGCATGTGGCATTATGACCCCTCCACAAAAATAGCAAAGCACCATTAACATCTTTGGTATCTGTCTATAAGTGATAGTTGTCGTTTTCCATCCGGAGACCCATCTGTTATTTGCTATCTTATGATATAAAAGTTTGCGAAATCGGCGCCATATTTGTTTGGCACTAGTGCCTCTCTGTTTATTTTATAAGTAATTTGGCATGAAGTTTATAAACGTAAGTACGTATAAAATTAAAATGAAGTGTTTGCTAAGATACAAAACTTAAAAAGTTAAACATCTCCAACGAGAGCCCAAACTAACTAAAAATTAAAACCCTCCTATCGGCTATCCCAGTAACAGGTGTTATAAAATATACAAATATGTATACAATATGTAAGTTTGTAACTTTCTAATGTTAGAACGACTGAATGAATTTAGATTTTTTTTATATCATAAAATAACAAACAAGCAGATAGCTCTCCTGATAGAAAGAGACAACAGTCGATGTTTACGGTGCCTTGCTATACATGTGGCGGGAGTAGATGTCACATGCATAAGTTTACCAGCTTGCTTACCCTCTAAACCGAAACACGACAGTGTCAAGCATTGACACTATTGCGGCAGGAATAGGTAAGGCGGTAGTACCAGACCCGGGCGAGACTATGCAGAATTCTACCACCTATTAGTGAGGCGATGCAGATGGTACCAGTCCCGGGCGAGACGTTGTAGATCTCTACTACCTACTAGACATGATGGTAGTGACTTGTATAGCCAATCATTCACCGTTTCGAATTGCCTGGCAGAGTGGCAGACGGTCTACTAATGGGGGCCCGGGCCAACACGGAGCCATAGATAGATTAAGAAGTAGCGTACAAATTATTAGAATCCTTACAACCTTAAAATTATGTAATTCGTATGCCACTTTATACATGTCCTGGAAAAATGCTTTATATCTATCCTAGAGTAATGGAATTAGCAGGTTTCTAATCCTATTAACATTATAAATGCGAAGGATGTATACATATACATATATATAAAAATCTATATATATATATATATATATATATATATATATATATATATATATATATATATATATATATATATATATATAATTTTATACAATATATATTTATATATTATATTATATTACAAGTATTGATCAAAATTATATCCCATTAACACCTTTGGCACAGTATACTGGAGACTAACAGTAGTAACGTACAGCAATTGATTTATATATATATATATATATATATATATATATATATATATATATATATATATATATATATATATATATATATATATATATATATATATATATATATATATATAAATCAATTGCTGTTCGTTAGTAAATATAAATATAAATATTCACGGGACAGATCACACTTACTGATCTAAAAAAATGAAAAAATATTTATTTGCAAGAATATGGGTGTCACAAGTTATTAAAATAACCCCAAAGTAAGCAAATTATTTGCTTGTGTTACGCGTGTTAGTCAACGATACTATAATACATGGAAATACATATGTAAATACCAGAATATATTTAATAAATACCCAAACCCGGAAATACAAACATTTATGCTCATCACACAAATGCTAGTCCTCGTTGGGGAGCGAACCCGTGCCCCGTCGATTGCGCAGTCAGGGTCGCTAACCACTCGACCAGCGGGGCAGTCGAATGCGTGTGGTCACTCGTCGGTGGTATGAGTGTCGTCTATCAATAATCAGTTCCCCTGCCTAGTCGTGAAAAACGTTTGCCGGGTCAGCTAGTCTATATATATAACAAATCAATTGTTGTTCGTTAGTCTCCCTAAAATTCGAGAACGGCTGAACCGAATTGGATAATTTTGGTTTTGAATTAATTGTTGAAGTCCAGGGAAGGCTCAAAAGGTGAGAAAGTATAGAAAAAAAATAAGAGTAGTTAAAAAGGCAGAACAACGTTTGCCGGGTCAGCTAATAACCAATAAAAAATATAATAAGTATCTTCACGCCCATATCCCCGAAGGGGTAGGCAGAGGTACAACATGTGCACCCACGATTAGCCGAAGATACTTGGTCCCACAAATGTGATAGGTGGCAAGCCTATCGCCAACCGGGCACTTTCCAGTCCCGGGCAACTTTGTGTTTCTCAGAAAACTGAAAAAACACTTTTTTTATGTGCCCGACCCAGGAATCGAACCCGGGACCTCATGTGGTCAACGCCAACGCTGGACCACTAGACCACAGAGTGAAAATATAATAAAAAGAGTATAATGCTTAACTACAGAGTAAACCTCAACGAAATCAGTGTAGTTATCTCTGACGAATATAAAAATAACGAAATTGGTTGCTATTGATTTCTGGTACTAATGTTTAACTATAGGAACCCGGCATGAATCGTGTCACCGTCTTCGTAACTATTAGATGGCACGTTTCTGCAAAATCTCATCAGGGTTAGATACCATTGCCTTACCTTTTAATGCCGCAAAGGCAGTGCTTGTTGCTATCGTCTTCGCTTTGAAAAATAATGTAGTCGGTAAACTTACGCATTTAGCGTTACATACCTACTTGCCACAAGAATGCTATATCTTTGGTGTAATTTGGCGATGAGTGTCTCTTTCCGTCGGGAGAACCATTTGCTTGTTTACTATATGATAAGTATATAAAAAATGTGCTTTTTTCTTTAATTTCTGATTCATATTATAAAATAAATAAAATGTTAATGGCTTTCGAATAAAATAATGTCTCATTATATTGCATGCACCGTCAGAAACGGCTGCAAGCAATCTGTAGAGTTGTAGACATGACAATATGTAGGCAATTAACAACCGGCGCAGGCGCATTCAGCGACTAATGTGTCTATTAACAAATGTATTTGCCGTGTTCAGGCTCGCTCGTAAATTCCGGGAACAACTGGAGCAGTTGGTTCGGGTCGCCATTACAAATATATCATTCTGTTTTTAAATAGAACACATTTCTTGTGACAGATTAATTAGTTACTGAAGTGTTTATAATGCAAAGAAAGCTGATACTCGTTTTTTTTATGTCATTTGATAGCAAACAAGCTGATGGCATTAAGAGTTAATGAAAAGAAAAAATGAACGCCAATTAGACTCCAGAGATCTTAATGATGCGTGACCATTCCTATGGTAAGAATGAAATACCAAATGCGTTAATTTACCGACTTCCTTGCCCCACAAACCGAAACACGATGATGGCAAACACCGACGGTATTGCAGCAGGAATATAATAGGCAAAAATCATTATACCTCTGTATGTTTATAGTTGGACGATTGAAGTAAGTTTACCTTACAACCAGGAATTTTTCGATTCGAGTAGAAGTTAGGAATATTTTGGCACAAAATTGCAATGTAAGAAAAAAAACAATAGATACTTAGTTTTACCACCATTCGTTCTTTATTATAAGCTGTGTTTTTGTTTTGTTGCGAAATTGATGGTGCATTTTCAGTAAGAGTTGAAGCATTAAACTATTTTGAATCATTTAACTATTCGAATCTCATTGATATAAAAAACCCAAGATACACAATCAGTGTGTCAAAACGTCCTTCAGAAATGGACAATTTTAAATTGTGCGCTCATTTCAAATAGAATCACGTCGGTCGCGACCAAGGAACTTATATACTATAACTGGAATTTTTACGAAGTAATATTTGAAAAATAAAAATGTACTTTATTTCGTAACAAATAAAGTTGACATTTGTTTCTTACATAACAGAGGGGAAAAACGTTCTGAGCAAGACAACGACAAGAATGGATGTTGTCCCTTTCTTGCCATTGCCAGTGTAAATAAAACTATCTAGATGGTAGATTTTTATATATTCGGTAATCATTAAATCCTTTTTATTCATACACGTCGATAAATAAATTAGCATAAAATGTATTGTAATTAACATAGTGAGTTCTAAAATGTGCTTATTTTAATTATTACGTAATTACTTATGCAATGCAAAAACTTAACTTTCTCAAATTAGTAGAATTATTTAGTAGTAATTTGCTAACTACGCATGGCCGCACTTATATATGGCGATTGGCGCCTTATTTAGTAGAAAGAGACACACTCCACCCATGTCGTGGTACTCTTCGGAACAATTTTGAAGCGCGTGTGAACATTCCGGGTAGAATGTAACTTCCTTGGTCGCGCCACTGTCAATTTTTTTTTCGTACACTGCTTTGTAAAAACAACTATAAGTCTTGCACTTAAGGTTGGTTATGCAAAGCCATATGTTTTTGCCATATCTATAACTACTTAAATGAAGTTAGGGACACTTTTGAGTGTCAGTTTTGTTCGGGACTATGCATCTAGGGTTTTTTTTATATCCATAGAATAATAACGCATAGAAACCAAATCGACTCGCGCTATATTAAGCCATTTCAAAGAAGCCTGAGAAGGCTTCTTACGCTCGCCGGCCGCTCAGACATGTGACACGTGCTACACAGAGTACAGCTCTCGCAATTTCAAAAAATGTGAGTTACTGTGTGGTGAAAGGTTGTCACCGTGCTTCACAAAAGCGTATTTAGGGCTTGAAGATCACATTTCACAGATAAGAACTACTTGGCATCGGATATTTTTGTATAAATTCCAAAACAAATAAATCGTAAATATCTAAATTGAACGATATTCAAAATGTTGCCAGCCAAAGAGGAAAATATTCTACCACGTATTTGTTTTTACCTATTTTCATTATAATTAATAACGTGTGTATTACTATTTTATGTGCGATATTACATAGCTTGGACTTTGCTTTTGCATAAAAAATATTTTTTAAGTGTTGGGACTTATTTGTCCTTGAATTTAATTTAGTAAGACATTTGCAAATTAAACACTTAACGTATTTAATCAAATTATTATATTTGAAATAATTAAAAAAAACTATTGGAACCTTTGCATCAAATTTTAGGAATATACAACGCATAAATATTACAACACCGTTTGTCAAACCAATATTACAAAGCTTATATTCGCGTATAATGAGGACTTTTAGAAGGCAAAAAAAATGTTCCAACTAGCATTATAGATGCCACAGTGATCACTAGAAAAATACTGTTACTGCTAAAAAGACATCTTTTTTAATTTTTCTTATAAAAATAATATGCCATGGTACAGCATTATTTCGTGTTTTCCTAAGTGTCAAGTAGTTTTTTTGCCGATATTTTCAAGTTTTATCGACGTAATGTAGAGTAACGTGCTTTAAAATCGGTCTGCGCCAAATGTTGGCCTCCTAATATGTTAATGCAGATAATTAAGTTTCAATTCTACATTTTTTTTTATATCATAAGATAGCAAACAAGCAGATGGGTCTCCTGATGGAAAGAGTCAACCATCGCCTATAGACACCAGAGATGTTAATGGTGCGTTGCTATTTTGTGGCGAGGTTTAATGCCACATGCATAAGTTTACCGGCTACCTTACCCTCCAAACCGGAACACAACGTTGACGCTAATGCGGCAAGAATAGGTAAAGCGGTGGTACCAGACCCGGTCGAGCCGATGCAGAACTCTACCACCTAATAATTAATTAATAGCTTGAAATTTATGTTGCGAAAAACGATATTGCTTACACGACTTAATTAATTTGTGCCGTATACTCCAATCCATATATAATAGCACGTAGAAGCCAAAGAGTAGCCACAAAGAGCTGTATTGTTTCCGAATCAGCTAAAAACGTTGGAGGAGATTACGCACAGGAATTACGTTTTTCTATATTCTAAGATCTGAACCAAAACAGTTGCGCACGATAGGTGGTGCTCAAGTAGTGCACAGAGCCAATAGTAGCTTGACTCAATATAGTAGTCAGAAATATTATGTTTAGCTTAAAATATTTTAACTTTTTAAACTGATTTAAATAAATAATTTGATTAATAAGCATACCTATGATATTACTTTTTACCTCAAAGTGCTTGTAAATATTGTTCCTGCTTGCCCGCCCATCTGCTAACGTTCAAGCTAGTTTAGCTTTCACCAAATATATAAATATACACACATACACGCACATAGACATACACATAAAGACACACAAGCATTCGCCAAGCAATGTACAAATTTGTAATATTTGTATTGTACAATTATATTTTAGTTGATATATTTCAATAACTTTTTTTTAAAGAATTACTTCAATAACTGTTTTTATAACTTCAATAATGTAAACTTGTATTGGCCATATTTTTTATTTACGGTTGGTGCTGTTTGGTTACCGCTGTTTGATTACTGATATATACAAAACAAATATCTTGACTCTTTAACATTTCCCTGTAATTCTCATTTTACCTCACCGGGAAAAAAATGTAAGTTTTAAGTTTTTTATATGTCTAATAATACTATTGAAAAGAAAGACAATCTTTATTTTAATGAGGTAAAAATATTTTAAATTACAAATGAAAGCATAAAAACTAAAAAAAATATAAGGTTAAATAACTTTGGAATATCATCTTGAGAACATCTAGAATATTTCTCAGCATTTAAAATATTTTACGTAACCGAATAAAAGTATAAGTTTCAAGTTTATACTTAATGACTATTAATGTTATAATATGAAAGACTATTTGTAAGGTAGACCTATTTTAAATACCGTTCTGGGAAAATATTTATTTGCTTGCAACATTATTCACGCAATAATGTGTCTTTGTGTGCGTGTCAACGCAAGTAATTACACGAAGGGTGACGAAGGTCATGCACACATCGATACGATACGGTTTTGGCTTAAAATATGAACGAAACGTTGAATGCAATTATCACTCTAAGCGTTATTACTTTAAGTTTATATCAATGTCGAATCTTCTGAAGATATTGCAATAAACTCGCATTGAGTACATATTACTGTGCCCCTTTTCATGTAACAAAAACGGGTTGTGGCTGTGTTATGGACACAGCCGTGTATGTATTATTTATTTATTTATTAAAACTCTTTAATGCACAAAATACACAACAGGCGAACTTAACGTCTATGGATATACTCTTCCTGTTAACCTTCATTTGTAGAAAACTTGTAACGGGCAGTGCACAAGAAAAGTGCTAAGGAACAACTGTAAGTACATAATTTTACATTTAACAAAAAAAAGAACACTATTGTCTAATTTGATAATACGGGCGTGAATAAGTCTACGTAACGGGTAATATTTTGCGATGATTTCAATTTTAATTCGTCGTACAGCAAGCCTACTCTTGAAAACAATATAAATCTTAAACCAATATTGCCCATATTGATTCAGTATAGTAACGACCTAATTATTGGAAATAGATGTCATCGTTACACGTCAAGCTATTGTTACAAGTGGAAATTTTAAGTACCGTTTTAAACAAAATAACGAATAAAAGCAATAATGAGTAGTTTCAAAAATTTCGAAATCCGTGTGGCGCTGTCGCCGAATCCAATAATTGAATATAGTTGTCCAAAGTACGAAATACTTTAAAATTCATTTCATATTCATTTAAAATTGAAATCGGTTTTCAAGAATAGCCCTACTGGTGCTGTCGTTGATCAGTTCGGATACCTTCATCTTATTGCGTTATCGGCACTTCGTCAATCTTTTATATTGGGGTTCTTGAGTATCATTAGATTAGTATTTGAAATCCCTTTCAGACGGCATACATTCCTAATATTTTGACTTGGCTTTTGAAATTTTTTTTGATCGATAGCAACTTTTTTTCTATTTTTTTTTCACTTATACGGCATATATATATTTGCTATAAGCATTTAAAATTCATTCTTGCACTTACACAATCGATAAATCTTTACAAGAGCTGTCGAACAAAACTTAATCAAACGTCTTGATTGCTCCGAGTAAAAAGATATATGTACTAGGTATATTATGGAAATTCTGAAACGCAGCAAAAATTCCTAAAAATGGCGGTACTGACTCCGCCATCCCCAGCAAAGCATCGTAGTTCGCACTCAGCTAAACAAATGCTTGGATTCCTTAGCTATCCAACGGTATCTAATTAGATTTTCTATGTTCATGATAATTATGTAGCTATAACACCAAATGTTATTATCCCCCAATGTTATCAAAGAGTATACAATACTACGTAAGAAATGTTATCTTCAGTTTTTGACGTGAATAGCTTTCAAAGTAAGGTGTCCCTCACTTATATTCACAGTTATACAGTAAAAAGAAAAACCTTGTCCGATCGTCAAAGACATTGCTTAGTAGTTTAGTACAATCATAGATAGATTATATATGTATATTGTCTATGCCTATGTCTATTATTTTGTGGATATCCTTAGATTTAAATAAATTTTCCCTGATTAAGATAATTAATGTATAAAATAATAAGGGGGGTAAGGTTAAGGGTAGTCTTTTCCAATTTAAATTAGTCACTAAACTTAAAAGTAATTAGAGGATAAATTCGACTATTATTTTTTTATATTTCATCGATCTACCTTTATTTCAGGTCGAACAGGGTTTTCATTACTCACTGTAGGTATATAATTTTATTTTAGTCAAAATGCTAATTAAGAAGACTGTAAAAGTGTGCGTATCTTTCGTAAAGCATTAGATTATCTTTTTATAAAAACACCATGAAAAATATGTGATTTCTTCAGATATTTTTTGTGTCATCTGTCTCCTTGAGCAATTTATTAAACGTCACGACATAGTACGACACGAGGTTGCCACCCGCGCGTCGGCACGCGTGCCCTTTCCCGGCCTAATAACTTAGACCCTTTTGTTTTTCTATACAAAGCTCTCGTTTATTTATGAGATCTATCCACGATTATGGACTAGCACGCTTCAAATGTAATCTCTTCAATCGTATCTTTAAATTCTTTTGATCTTTCTGTGATTTTAAATGCAAACATACGAAGCTGTATGTAGGCACAATAATCATGAAATTATTTATTAATTATGAAGTAAAATATTTAAAATTTAATAATAATTAATCATAAATAAAATTTAATAGTAAAGCAACAAAAACATATTTAGTTTTGCATGGATTTTTTATCGTATTAAGATGGTAAATTATATTCGCAGTAATATGGTGCAAATTATTTAATTTTATAGCTTTGAAGCATATTAAAAAGAACATTCCAAAATTATGGTTCGTGGACGTGGTAGGTAGAGGTACAACTATTGCATCCACGATTAGCCGAATATACTTTCATAGTCCCACAATATGACAGGTGGCAAGCCTTATCCCCGAAGAAATGTCCGTGCAGGACAAGATCTACAAAAAAATCTACGACGTTATATGTCTATATCCTAAGAATAACCTACAGTAACTATTTTACCATTTGATTTTCAACGTGTCAGTTACGATGTATAAACCATCAAAACGGTCTGGCTCTTGATGTAAAGTCTTCTGATAACCCCATATGTAACATATACAAAATTCAGCTTTTATACTATGACGAAAGTATACATGGACGTACCCGGTTCTGGGCGAGGGGGGGAGGGCAAAAGTGACATTTTAAGAATATATTTTTATCTTATTATATTTCTATTAACAACAGTAGACAGTTAGTAGGAGATAAACAAATTGCAGGAGCGGGCAGCTGATCGCCCCTCCCTGCCCTCCGCCCGTCTCGGTACGCCCATGAAAGTATACTTATCTATACTAATTTTATAAAATTGTAGAGTTTGTTTGTTTGGTTGTACGCGGTAATCTCGAAAACTGCTGAACCGATTTGAATAATTCTTTTTGAGTTGGGGATATCCAACTCAAAAAGAATTATTGTTTATCGAGGAAGGTTATAGGATATATAACATCTTGCTACGACCAGTAAGAGCGGAGTAAACAAAGTCCGCGCGGACGAAGTCGCGGGCAACAGCTAGTAATTTATAAAATTTTAGGTGTCCGGCAGAGGGTTGAAACCATGCTAAGTATCCGGCAATGGCTGACGTCTTTTCCAATACCATACCGAAGAAAATATTAAAAGACTGAGCTTTAACGAAAGTGAGGTACTATTTTTCGCGCTTTTGTAACCTGTTAGCTGTCAAAGTAGCCATCGTCTAAATTTCATAATCCTTGATCGTTCTTATCTGGATTGGGGACTACACGCTGAGAAATTTTCAGGTTTTATAGAATGACGAAGGTCTGGCCAACGTGGGCTCTTAGGATATTACAATTGATTTTTAAAAGAAGAGTGATGTGAGGTCACAGCTCAGATCATTTTATTTATTTATCTTTATTAAACCACATACAAAATATCCAAACAACAAATAATAAATCACCACCCCCTTAGTCGAGTGGTTAACGAACCTAACTACGAATCGATGGGGCTCGGCTTCCATTCCCGACAGGGACAAACGTTTGAGACTTTAGTGATGAACATAGATGTTTGTATTTGTAGGTTTGGGTGTTTAATACGTATGTTATAGTATTAATCTATGTATTAGTATCGTGGATTAACACTCATAATACAAGCAAATAATTTGCTTACGTTGGGGTTAGAACAATTAGTATAATTTGTCGCCGATATTATTATTACCTTTTACAAAGTATTCTCTACCTACTAACCATTGAGATAACCAGACAATAACAAAAAGTGGTTTTATTCGGATGATACTCTTAGATATCTAGATTAGTTCTTTCCTGCATACATATAAAAAATATTAGCAGTTTCTCGTGATTTCGTTCACGTTATCAAAAATCATTACTTCCCTTTACTGAGTTGGGTATAAAAAGCTTGTGTCACTCCTGGATACTGTAACTTTCTAAAGGTGACAGAAATTTAGAATCGGTCTAGTAGTTTTTGAGTTAAATCGTAACAAACAAACAAATAAAAACCTAACCTTTCCTCTTTATAATATTAGTTAGACGTAAATAACTAATAGCAAAAACAAAAATAAGATTAAATATGTATATGTCATCTTCAAAACATTTTTAAGCAAACATGCTTTAAACTTTTATAACAACGGCAAAGTTAGATTTTTCTTAAATGTACTAAAATTTTCATCGAATGTTTAAGTTTTTATTGATAGCAACATCAATGTTTTCAATTAAAATGGTATAAAAAAATTAAATCAATCCCTAAATGCAATGAGATGCTACATTTTGTTTTCAAGAGGGCCTCATTGAGTTGTCAAAATTATGCTTTTCACGTCCGTGATGCGAGCATCGCATTACTTGTCACTTAAAATGCAAAATGCGAGACACCGTGACACATTTTTGCATCAATTGTTCTGCCCTTTAGCGATTTTATTACAATGTATTCAAAATATATTACACTAGGTATTTGTCTATCAAGCAATATATTTGATAGCCCAAAAACAAAATGCTTGCAAATCTATATATTATATAAAAATCAATTGCTGTTCGTTAGTCTCGCTAAAACTCGAGAACTCTATCACTTAGCAGCCAGTTGTGGTTTTGTTTGTGTTTGGAACGGTGGAACCACACAAAATTTTCTATGGACTATGATAAGACATTGTCAAAAAATCAGACCTTTAGTGAATTTATTCACTGATTTTCTAGTTTCCTGTTAGTTAGTTATTGTTTAAAGGTTGCGCTTGGAGCCTACCTTGAAAGTGTCTGTTTTGAAATAAAACCGGGACTTAAGCCAGTATCTTGTATGATAGTGGGACGGAAAGTACCATTGTAGTTTAAACTCAATACTGATTCTCGACTAGATGGTTTTATTTCTCATTTTCTCCTTGGCTAGCATCTCAGGTGGGAGCGAGCCGAAACCAAAGACTAATAAATAGACTAGAGAACAACGTTGCCGCTTAGAACAGCAAGAGAACGAAAGACAGTTGATATGATATGCACTAGTAGCAGGGGACTACCTATTGAATTTAATTAATGAAATAAGAACTTTTATTGACCTACTTAATTATCTTTGACCTGGATGTTCTATTTTTTGGCAAGAAAAAATACATACAAATAAATTTAAATTTCTTACCGGAGAACCATTTCACCTAAATGTTGTAATCGTAAAAAACATAATTTTAACATGTTATATGCGGGCACCGCTATGATGAAAGATTTGCGGTTTAGTCGTCTTTTCTAACCAAGAATCCACTTTTGTAATTTTGTGGTCGTGTTGAGAGAGCGGACGTTTATGGTATGAATGAGGTACTAAATCAAAAAAACATCATCAATGCGGCACAGAATTTCAAATTTCCCTTTTTCAGTTAGTAATTACACCTCAGGCCAAGGTCGACATTAAACTGGGCAATATATTGGATTTTCTTATATTACCTACTTCCTTAAGTCATTAAATAAAACAAAGTCATTGCTATGTTGATGTCATTTGTGTATTTAACAAATTGTTTGTCAAATTACACTAGCTATGATTAAACGCTGTTTCTAAACTTGGCTTTCTCGTGTTTTAGTAGACAATTTAAGTTCAATTCAATATATATGCTAGTAATAAATAAACGCAAGACAAACATTTAACTACTTTTCAGCTGATGAAGCTTACGAAGTAACTATTAAGTAATCTGTGATGAAGCTGTCAGTTTTACATGTATGTAGGTACGTAGGACGTAAGTTATTGTTGGAGTTTGATAATATTTTAGTATGATGATCTGTTTAGGTGTTCAAGCAAGTTTGTATATGTATTTTTATAAGTGTTTGTATATTTGTATGTTTGTCCATGAATTTTTCAGAAACTAAAAGCCATATCGAGATAATTCTTTATGATTGAAATGAGGTATATTCCGACTTAGGAAACAGTCCAAGTTTCATCAAAATCGGCTCAGTGGTTTTTGGGATATGTGTATAGGTGATAGTTGAAAACCGTATATATATATAGTCTCGATGGTGAGGGTGTGTGACATTCAGTTCCCTCTACCTGCTTCGAAGAGAAACCGGCGTGATAATATTTTCAACTAAACTATTATTGTATTTTAGTAAACATGCCTTTAAAAAAATCAGTAGTTTGATTAGCTTGCGTGTGGTCTTCATTAATTTAATATTTCATTGCTCGCTGGGCTGTATGGCAGGTGTCAAATGACACTCTGTTCAAATCAACGTTATTTGTGTAAGGTGAAAGGGTCAGCGCACATCGACGGAATGGTAACGAAAACGCGATTTTCTTGTAAATATGACCATTCTACACTAATTAGCTCTATGGCCTGTCACTGTGATAGCGGATTTTTAGGGACGGGTAAAGTGTTCAACTGGAAATTATAGATTAGGCTCTTCACACCTGCATTAAAAGCTGTGTGGCGGAACCTTGCCTTAGTGCTACGTTTTGAATACTTATAAAGGGAAAAGACGTGGCACTACGCTCTGCCCTACGGACGGTGCGAAAAAGAGGTTTTTATTGTCAAGACTAGTAACGATGGTATCTTGTTACGGTATATTTGTGTTGGTAGTGGGATAATCTATGTCGCGATAATTCATGGAAGGACGTGGCGGCATTTCTTAAATGTGATGATAATGCACTCATCGGGTAAGTGACCAGCTTCGGCCGTTATCATTTTATTAGAAGAATTGGCAAATCTATCGCAGCATCGTTTTGTTGATATATTGCGTTAACGTTTGGTCTCGGTGAAAGTCTGGATTTTGTTGTTGAGTATATTGCAGACCAAAATATGTTTGGTTTTTGTTGTATATTGAGGAGGAGCCTAGTTTAAAGACTACTGACACATGGTCAAAATGTTATTCGTATAGCTCTATAGCCAATAATAAACTCAGTGAAAAACTTCTACGTAGTGTTATTTAGTCCTACATCACCTACATCGTTAGATGCAAGGCTTTACAAAGCTGTCAAATTTTCGTTATTGCTTTAAGCGACGAGCAGGCTTATATGAATGTAGTTGACGCTTGTGATCGCTACACAATACAAAGAACCTATTTGTTTCTGTATTTTATGTCTATAGCAATCTTATGTAAAATTTAATTTAATTTGTTGCATTAATAGGTTTGCCGCTTGTCTTTCAGTTGACGTAGACCCTAAAGCTACAACGACCCCGTGATATGTCCGCATTATTTTGTTTAAATATGTATTGTCTAGGTTAAATAAGATTTTATATCATACATAACAAACAGTCAGTTCGCTCTATCAGTGAAAATAGATAACTATTGCCAAGATTTTAATGGGGCGTTTTGATTCATGGACCATGCTTTAGGAATTAGATGCAATACTTACATAAACGTTACCTTATATCTTATCCTCTGACCTAGAACACGACAGTGTCTCGCACTGACGCCTAAAAAATTAAGACGATGGGAAAGCTCGGAACAAACTTTACAACATTCAATAACCATAAATAAAGCCTCGGTTTGTGCCTCGTTGATAGTACCTAATAGTTTCAGCCTTATCGTTAAACAGGAATGCAGATGGTTTATTTAACAGTAATAGCGATCGCCCTGTGGTCGAAATGCGACCATAGACTTGAACAATAAAATCTTTTAAATTTGACAACAAACTTTAGCCGTAAGGAAAATATGTAGTATACATGTGTGTATGTTACCACCAATGATTTCTGTGTACTAACGGTTATCACGTATGTCAAATGAATGCAGTGGGTGTAATGTTAATTCTTATTAATTTAAGATATTCCCAATGCATGTTACTTAAAAATCTTAGGTTTTTGCAGTCTTCCGCAACGTAAACTTTAACTGTGTCAAATTTCATACCCCACCGTTCACGTAATTGTCAGAAAAACGGGGACCAAGATTTTACTTCACGTATTGCAAGCGACGCTGTGCTTTATTCTCGATATGGCGCTCTGTGTCGATTTCGCAGAATAAAATCGTTATTATACCTTAAGTTAGGCAATAAATCACAAACTAAATCAATAAAAAAATGGATGTTTCATAAAACTAAATGTAGTGAACAAAAAAGCGTATTTTTCTTAATCTATTTGTTTAGTA
This sequence comes from Apodemia mormo, assembly GCA_036924255.1. NCBI lineage: Eukaryota > Metazoa > Arthropoda > Insecta > Lepidoptera > Riodinidae > Apodemia > Apodemia mormo. Next base: position 22,642,704 of record JAUPFN010000003.1, on the reverse strand, counting down.
TATATTACAAAAATGGAGTTAAAAAATTATAACTCCGGCTGTCCGTTGGTTTGTGCACTTTTTGTTGTCTTCGCGTTTTATAAAAATATAGACAATTGATTGTTTTAATGAAATTCGATGAATTAATACAAATTTTATTTAACTTGCAAAGTAACAGATTTTTTGCAAAGAAACAGAGACGTTTTTCAACCACTTGTAGATATTTGGCAGACTTGTGTAAGACGGTGATCTCATTATGGAGCTTGAATGTAGGAACTAGTACTCCCAGATGCAGAATGCTGAGATAGTCGAGATGGTTTTGTTATTATGAATGGTTTCCACATTCTATGGTGAGAAAACTCATGTATAAAAAGCGCTATGTTTAACAAAATCCATGCATTAAAAGATACTAGTAATTGTCTGTGGCCAAAATTCGACCAAAGACAAAACAATAAAATCTCTTTTAAGTTTGACAACTGACTTCAGCCGAAACTGACTAAAGCCGTAAAGCCGTAAGAAAACAGTAAGTATACATGTAAGTACCTATATTATCATGTGTTTTTTGCTTGTAATAGGTACTATGCATTCCAAATAAGAATATGACTGTCAGAATGACACATTGCTCCGCATTTTGCAAAAACTTCGTAAGTGATGAGTAAGGTGTGCAAAAAAATTCTAACAAAGAAATACTTTAAAAAAATTAATTTCATTCTAATTGGTATATTTTTATTTAGATTCCCATCAAATTATGTAAGAATATTATATTTTTATACTTTTTAGCCTGTTTTGGACAAAGACAACCCAAACCCATAAAAATCGCTAAAAACTAAATTGGTCCCGTCGCGTCGTTTTTGACTTGTAAGTGGTGTAAATGACACGACATTTTTATATAATTTATTATAGATGAACACCTAGACTGATGCTTTTTACTAATTTTTTATTGATGAAAATAATATTATTAAAACGTTGTTTTTCAATAAATCAGCAATATTTCTTGAACAAATCGTCGCCTTAGAGGTCAATGGGTCTAAGCCACATTTTTTGCGAAATGGAATTAAGTATATTAACGTGTTTTGAAGGGGTCAAAGTTTATATTAGTCAATTCATCTAAGTTCTAACTGATATTATGACTGTTCATAATTATGACTGTTCATAATATCAGTTAGATGAATTGACTAATATAAATTTTGACTTGTTCACAACACTTTAATATACTTAACTCCATTTCGAAAAAATGTGGCTTAGACCCATTGCCCTCCAAGGCGACGAAAAAATTTTTTGCTGACATTACTAATTTCACACTTGTGTTATGAAGTTGATAACAAGCGCGATCCTATTCTTAGTTGGAACGCATAGTTCAACTTACACCCGCATGTAACAATGGACACAAATTCATTGGTAATTCAAAATCTCTATACATAATATATCCTATTATTGTAACCACGTGTTTTCACTGTACTGCGAAAACCAACTTTTATTGAGATCAAACCTTTGTTTTTGAGTAATAATGATCTAAACAGGGAATCTACTAATTGAGTATAATTTAATAACTTTCTTATTTTAATTTTATATAGTAGGTAAGAACATCGATTTTATCGAAAACATATTATTATATAATTACCATAAAATTCAAAATAAAATGAACGTAGTTCAAGACTCGAAGGATGCATTCGCGGTCGCGACAGGAAACCGCAAACTATCCACCTAAATAACTCCACGGCTGCAGAACACCAGATAGTGTTTTATTTTAGACGTATTATTGTCATAACTAAACCAACGCGATGTTTATTGGAGTAAACAAATGTCCTACAACGATTTTTCTGGATTCCATCTGCTCAATAGCAGACACCATTGGATCCTCTCCTGCTTCTAAATTTCGATAACAACCCCATCAACTCAGTGCCAGCAGATAGAGGAAGATTGTCGTTCTGCGCCTTTGTTTGACTCTGCTGCAGCTGCAAGGCATTTAACCAGTATTTATCTAGCAGTTAATATCATTAATATCATCGATAAAATTTTATTATTCAACCGGTTATTTAGGTAAGCGATTCATTTCGTTTCTCAACAAAACAACTGCATGATTTGTGGAAGCTTATACCCTGTTCCTAAACTACTTGTTTCAAATGTTTTTCTTCGCGAGCGCAGGTCCTGCCCTTATGATAGAAATTTCGTTACTATTAGCAAGAGTAGATAAGACAAAGTTTTTGAAATTGACCAAATATATATAAATTTATATACCCTTCAATATTATTTTATTAATTCAACCTTATATAATAAAATTAAGTAATTACATTATGACTGCACCACAGGCTCCGCTTCGACTAATGTAGTTAATAACGTAACGTACAATATATATATATATATATATATATATATATATATATATATATATATATATATATATATATATATATATATATATATATATATATATATATATATATATATATATATATATATATATATATGTATATATATATATATATATACATATATATATATATATATATACATATATATATATATACATATATATATTATATATATATATATATTATATATATATATATATATATATATATATATATATATATATATATATATATATATATATGTATATATATATATATATATATATATATATATATATACTAGCTAGAAAAATATTCTAAGATAAAAACCCGCATAGTTCCCATTCCCGTGGGATTTCCGGGATAAGAACTACCCTATGTCCTTTCTTGGGTCTCAAACTATATTTGTACCAATTTTATCCAAATCGGTTCAGCGGTTTAGCCGTGAAAGCGTAACAGACAGACAGATAGGGTTGTTTTCCATCATAATAACTTCTCTAAGTAAATTTTATAAGCTGGTCGACTACTACTCGTAAACTTGTAAAGCTTATTTAGCCCTGATATGTTGCTTTTAAATTATTTTAAATAAAAATTAAAACAATTAATTTTAACAAATATTAGTACTTTAAAGCTTAATATTTCACGAACGGATCTCTTGATCAAAAAACTGTTTCACAAACCCACAATATTTTAAATAGCTATCTAACAAACATAAACATATGAAATATAAAACAAATATTTTTGAAGAAGTATTTCACCACTTTGTCAGAGTGATTGCTATGTATGCTTTGAACACATATAAGTAGTAAAATGAAATGACTTTGAACACTGAATATCGTCGGCACTTTGTAAAACGCCTGAATGAAAAGTAGTATTCTGATGTGTGGGGATAACAGATATTATCAATGATAATTTTAAATTTTAAAAATAGTACCTTCAGTACATATTGTTAATTGTCAAATTGTCAAGTGTAGTAAACAATACTAATTTTTGCTCTCATGATGCGTTAAAACGCGAAACCGGTTGGTTTTAATAAATAAAAATCAAGTAAAACAGTACAAGTATTTTAATACAATATAAATCCAACTACTATGTAGGTACATTCGGACCAAATTACAGGTTTCTAGTACTAATAATGTCTGAGCTAGGCTGCGGACGGTTGACGGAAACGGTGTATAAAGGTTCCTAGTTAACTTAAGGACCCCAAAATTGACGATTGAGTAGGTACATCATAAAATATATACTGGCATAAAAATCTGTGACAACAGCTAATGAATCAATAGAAGTGTTGAACTTAACAAAACCAATCAATCGATTGAACCATGAGACTTGTGATCTGGAATTAAAGCTTTACTTAACGATTTAAGTATTGAGCAGGATATTTATGGCATTGAGCTAAATCAATTACCTAATCGATTAAAAGGTTCATACGAACCGGTTCTGTTGAACAACGGGTCAGCACTGATTCGGTTCTTTCAGATCGAACGAACGATACATGCCTATTTTCCACATCAAACACATCAAACAATAACAAGCCGAAAGCAAAATCAGTGACCTGGATGTGATGCCCATTGCCAAGATATTGAATATTCTCCTTTAAGACTTAAGAAATAAGACTGCCAAATACATATTAGATGATATTATTACCTATACGCTACAAACTTTTACTTAAATCAGGATTTATGATAATGTATAGATTTTTTCGAAATATGCTTAAGCATTTGGTACAAATAACCACTACTGCGAAACCGGGCTATTTCGAAGAACATAGTGCTTAGCTAGAGTTTAAGTGGACTTTGAGCCTGCTCTAAGCGTGTCTCCTGTAAGACTGAACCTCGGCTTAGGGCAGTATCTTGATGATAATTGGGAGAGTACAGAATTACGACTCGAGTCGTTAATAACTCTTGACCAGGGTCTCGAGTGATAGCACTTACCGGACCGAAACTGTGGGCCTAGTCGGCGCCGGCAGTGACGCTGGCGTATGTGTGTAAATTGTAAAGTGTAGATTGTGATGAGATAATCCTGACAGGACAATGTATGGAAAAAGTTATTAATGTTATTATAAGTGAAGGGAAATCTTGACAGCGTGGTTTAAAAATATAACTCTTACGAAAAACAACTAATATTATTTTATAATTTATCATATTTTACCAAAATGAATTGAAAAAGCGTTTAAATATAAAAAAAAAATATTTAATTTGTGTCGCAGTTGCAAATACTAATAATATATTAATTACCTAACTCTTTATGTCTTCTTCGGAAAATAGATGGCGTTACTTGTACTGATTATGATGAGATTGTAGATTGTGATGAGCTGATAAACCTGACAGTATAATGTATGGAAAAAGTTATTAATGTTATTATAAGTGAAGGGGAATCTTGACAGCGTAGTTTAAAAATATAACTCTTAAGAACAACGACTAATATTATTTTCTAATTTACTATATTTTACCAAAATGAATTGAAAAAACGTTTAAATATAAAAAAAATATTTATTTTGTGTCGCAGTTGCAAATACTAATAATATATTAACTACCTACCTCTTTGTGTCTTCTTCGGAAAATAGATGGCGTTACTTGTACTGATTATGATGAGATTGTAGATTGTGATGAGATAATCCTGAAGGACAATGTATGGAAATTTATTAATGTTATTATAAGTGAAGGGAAATTTTTACAGCGTGGTCTAAAAATATAACTCTTAAGAACAACAACTAATATTATTTTCTAATTTACTATATTTTACCAAAATGAATTGAAAAAACGTTTAAATATAAAACATATTTAATTTGTGTCGCAGTTGCAAATACTAATAATATATTAACTACCTACCTCTTTATTTCTTCTTCGGAAACATAAATGAGAATTGAGAAAACATTTTACTATTAAATTATATGCTCAGTTTTTTCTAAATTTATATTTAGTAAAACAGTACATGTGCGCATACCTAAACATATACAGAATGTGTATGTGAATTATTGTAAAGATTACTATTTATCTTGCGAGTAATAAGTTTTTAAATGTTTTTTTTTTTCTACAGGATCTGAAACCAGGATAAAAAAAACCCTATACGTTGCTCCAGGCTCTCAGCTATCATATTGCCAAATTTCATTATTTTGTATCCAGCAGTTTTTGCGTGATTCTAATAATTAGTGTTCTGTTATTGATATTTTAACCGACACATTTCAAAATATTTAATGCACAGAAATTACTTTTCATTTTTTTATTTTTTTTATTTTAACATACAAACGTTCAATAAATCCATTAAATAAAATTGACGAACCAGTCTAATCAATATTTTCGTGCGAGCAACATATCTGACGACGAAGTTTTCGCGGCAACCATGCTGACGATTTTTTTAAATAAATCTTTATACAATTCTACACACTCGAGTAAAAATTCCCGTTCTTTATCTTTTATAGCATTCTTGCTCGCCATTTTGCTTAAATTTACGACACGACCATACATTTAACACCGTGACTGACCCAACGCTCCAAACTCTGATGTGAAAAATATTGTGCAATGTTAAGCCTTACACAGTGAAAGACAAAAATATTGCACAAAAAAAAATTAAATCCACTCAATCTTTGAATCTTTGTGCAATCTTCAATATTAGCACTAAACGGTCAATAATATTGCACAATATTGCGTACTGTGCAATATTATAGACCGTTTAGGGTAGTTTTTCTTTCCGTTAGGTTATATTGTTTTGTGGTTTAGGGTTAATATTGAAGATTGCACAAAGATTGAACTAAAATTTGAGTGGATTTTATTTTATTGTGCAATATTTTTTATTGCACTGTGTAGGCTTAACATTGCAAAATATTTTTCACTTCAGAGTGTGGAGCAGTCGCGTTGGGTCTGTCATGGTGTTTAATGTATGGTCGTGTCGTAAATGTAAGCAAAATGGCGAGCAAGAATGCCATAAAAGTTAAAGAACGGGAGTTTTTACTTGAATGTATAGAGCTTTATTTAATAAAAAATCACCAGCATGGTTGCCGCCAAAACTTCGTCGTCAGACATGTTGCTCGCACGAAAATACAGACTGGTTTGTCAATCTTATTGAGTGAATATTGAACGTTTGGAATCAAAGGGGATATACAATATTATTGCACAATAAAAATATTGCGCAATATTATTGTAGGTCTATGTTCATACGCGCTTCAGAATCGTTCCGAAGAGTACCACGCCATGGGTGAAATGTGTCTCTTTCTACTAAATAAACCGCCAATCGCCATATATAAGTGCGGCCATGCGTAGTTTGCAAATTACTACTAAGTAATTCTACTAATTTGGGAAACAGGTTTTGCATTGCATAAGTAATTACGTAATAATTAAAATAAGTACATTTTAGAACTCATTGTGTTAATTACAATACATTTCATGCTAATGTATTTATCGACATGTATAATTAAAAGGGATTTAAAAATTACCGAATATATAAAAATCTACCATCTGATAGTTTTATTTACACTGGCAATTGAAAGAAAGGAACAACATCCACTCTTGTCGTTGTCTTGCTCAGAACGTTTTTCCCCTCTATTATGCAAGAAACAAATGTCAACTTTATTAATAACGAAATAAAGTGCATTTTTATTTTTCAATTATTGCTTCGTAATAATTCCAGTTATCGTATATAAGTTCCTTGGGGCCGCCTCAAATTGCGTTTTTCTTCAAGTAACTTTCACCGTCGAAATGTAACAGACGTGTTCTGCTGAACTACGATTTTAATAATCTAACTTAGATATTCAAAATAAATTTAACTTGAATCTTAGCATCCAAAGACTACAAAGAGAACTTGTTTGCGTATGTGTAAGAACCATCTTAATACTCACAAAACAAATATAAACCTACCTAGTAGAAATGCATGCGTGTGGGAAACTTGTGGCATAATTAAATAAAGTTGTACGTAACTGACGGTGACAGTATATTTTCGCAATGCCAAAACGATCTCGACCTGTACCGTGACGGATGTGCTCTTCCTATCATAAATAACAATGGCGGGTTTTCATACATGCGAATACCTGAAAGAAATTTGCAGTCTTCAACATCATGAAGGTTGTCTACCTGTGTTGGTCCCGGGCTGCTTTGAAGAATAGGCCAATTGCCGTTCTGCCATGCAGGTCGTAAAAGGCGACCGATTGGTCACTACCATCGTGGCTACTAGGTGGTAGAGTTCTGCATTGTCTCGCCCGGATCTAGTACCACCGCCTTACCTATTCCTGCCGCAATAGCGTCAGTGCTTGTTACTGTCGTTTTCCGGTTTGAAGGGTAAGGTAGCCAGTAAATTTATGCAGGTGGCATTAGACCTCGCCACAAGATAGCAACGCACCGTTAACACCTTTGGTATCTATAGGCGATGGTTGACTCTTTCCACCAGGAGACCCATCTGCTTGTTTGCTATCTTATGATATAAAAAAAGGTTTTTGGAATTGAAATTAATACCAATTTTTTTATTATTATTATCGATAGGGAAGTGCTTGACCACGATCTCACCTGATGATAAGCTAAGATGCGGCCTAAGATGGAACGCGCTTTCCTAGAAGGTACCAGTTCACTCTTCTCTTGAAGATCCCCAGATTGTACTCGTCGGTGAACACAGTCTCAGGAAGCATGTTCCAATCCCATGTTCGAATGAAGATTGTCGAGTCAAACTGCTTTGTCCGGGTACGTGGAACGTCCACCATATGGCGATGCGTGGAATCTGTGCGCCTAGACGATCGATGTAAAAACGGGAATTAAGTCGTGCGATTCAGCAGCGCACTATACTCCCAATAAATCGTTTTATCAAACAAAGAGGTTAATATTTTAAAAATGCTTTGTAATATTTTTAAGTGAAGTAAATTAATTATAAAAATACAAAAAAGTTAAATAGTTTTAAAGATTTTTTACAAATTTAACGCAAGTAATCATTTATCCAAGCATAAACAAAAATCAGTGAAATAACTAGGTCCAAAATATAGTAACATATATTGTATTTCGGGCTATAAGATACCCCATAGATCTAAAATAATAATCCGTAATACTTTTATTGTGCAATAATACTGAATACCCCTTTGAATCCAACGTTCAATAAATTCACTCAATAAAATTGACAAACCAGTCCAATATTTTCGTGCGAGCAACATGTCAGACGGCGAAGTTTTGGCGGCAACGATGCTGGTGATTATATTAAATAAATCTCTATATAATTGTATACACTCAAGTTTTTACTTGAGTGTATACAATTATATAGAGATTTTCTCCCTAGAGACTCCCCTCTTTATCTTTTATAGCATTCTTGCTCGCCATTTTGCTTAAATTTACGACACGACCATAATATATAAAACACGGTGACTGACGAACAAACGCGACCGCTTCAAACTCTGAAGTGAGAAATATTGTGCAATATTAATCCTACAAAGTGCAAGAAAAAAATATTACACAATAAAAATTAAACTCGCTTAAACTTTCATTCTATCATTATGCAATCTACAATATTAACTCTAAACGGTCAATAATATTGCATAATACGTAATATTGCGCAATATTATTGTAAGTCTATGGGACGCCTAATGCAAATAATTGGGTGTGTTCAGCGAAACTATAACCTCAGTAATCTGAGTTAGATAGAGTAACTATAATTTTATAATGAGCGAGCGGTTTCAGTCAGGAGTCAGGACACACTTTCTATCTTTAAGTAGATCTAAGGAAAAATAGTCAAAATTATACCATTACGCCGCGCCGTAACATTTTCTGTAGAAATAACTACATCAAATTAGTTTTAAGGAATATAAATAGATTAATTATTGTTTTCTTAATTTAGATCAACTAATATTATAGTATAAGTGAAAGTTGGTTGTTACAGAGGCATTTTAAATTAACTAAAGTGCTTGATGTTGATGAATCGGAAGTGAAGCACTACTTCAAACGCTTTGAGTTGAGGCGTGCAAAAATATTTATAGTATTTTAGAGTCATATGTAATATTCATATTAGAGGTAAGTTTTAATCTAAAAAAAAACAGTAAATCGGTTAACCCTGCAGGCCATTCCTAAAACTTCCCGCCAAATTGAAGTTTTTAAGCTCAAAGGAGCAAAAACAATATCTAAGCATAGATTTTAAGCTCAAAGTTAAAAAAATTAACAGTTTATAAAAATTGACAGTATTTTAATTTTTTAAAAGCTGGTTATTTCAAAATAATGATCGATTTGCATCCTTAGAATGAAATGGAAAGCAATTTAGAGCCTAAAATGTTTTATTGACTACAACAACAACAACGAAGAAATGTCAAAATAACTTTTTATTCAAAAATTTTGCTATTGGTAAATCCCGTACGAATCAGTCGATTTTAATCCAATTTACAGTTTAAGAAGTTTTTTAAGTAAAAGAGCTGTTTAGACCTAGAAGTCAATCGGTGTATTATTCTGAAAGTTATTTTACAAATGTGAGTTTCTTGCAAAGAACAAAATATTAATATTTGAAAAGATGTAACTTTTGGGAACTCGATTCGATTTTGATTTTTAAAACGGTGACGCGTAAACTGTAGCTACACATTTACTTTTGGCAAATTAACGAAAAACAGAAACATTGAGCTTTTTGTGTTATTATTTATTACGTACCCATGTCTCAGAAGAAAACATGCAATGAATACATAATTTCTAGGCCTCTGTGTCACGTATGGTCGATATATATGATTAGTGAAAGATATGGATGTGTGTGTTTAATTTTTAATTCCTACCGTCAGGGACTAGCCTCTTACACGTTTCTCACACATGCCATTTCTACTATATAATTGTTCTGTGACTGAGATATTAATTCCGCCCTTTGAGTATATACCTCCAGAGAGAGTATTCCTAAGCAACTGACAATTAAAAATGTCCTCAGAAAAATCTGCTTGTGTGAAATGTCAACGAGTGTCACTTGTGTACTTACAGTAATTAAGCTACATTAGTGATCATGGTTGGTGTGCCAATCCTTAATTTTTTGCTATCCCTGCTTTCAATATAAAAAGTGAAGGTTAAAGTATATATTATACATACGTATTTAATTTAAATACCTAGATACAATTACAAAAAACGGGCATAAATTATTATACGATTTGGAACTTGAAGTTTTGGAAGGAAATGTAACTTAAACCGTCCCGTTGGTCAAGTGATTAGCAACCCTGATTACGTAATCGACGGGGCTCGAGTTCGATCCCCCACGGGGACAAGCATTTGTGTGATGAGCATAAATGTTTGTATTTCCGGGGTTGGGTGTTTCTTAAATATATTCTAGTATATAAATATTTATTTCTATGTATTAGTGTCGTTAAATGACACTCATAACACAAACAAATAATTTGCTTACTTTGGGGTTAGATCAGTAAGTATAATTTGTCCCATGAATATTTATTTATTTATTTATGAAATTTCACATGCGAAAAATCGGTAGGTAGGTGTAAATAAATAAATACATCATGCACATTTCCATGCGAGAATAGATGTTTTGGTTATTCAGAATTTAAACCGATCTTTAATTTATTCAAATTAACTTTTATACGTACTTTTGGAGAGAAGACATTTATGGAATTACTAGATGAAAACCCAGCTTCGCTCGGAAGTCTTATAATACGCAATCTTATATACTTCCTAACTCAAATAGTAGACATTAAAAAGTAGCAACACTGTAGTGACGTCTTCTTTCAACTATTACGTTGGTTTAATAAAGACAACACTATAGCGTTGCTATTTTTAATTTCTACTCTTTTATGAATGAAGAGAAAATAAGTTTCACGATAATCTACGCTCTGTTCTACGATACTTTAATAAATGCTCACGCCATCTACACCACGTATTTGTAACCTTTAAAGAAATATGGCCGATTTGTCTGTCAGCGCCGTTAGAATTTTTAATCACTATTTTAACAAAATACTCGACCATCCGAATTTTGCGGATATATATTGTCGACTTAAAATTATTATTTTTTACGCTTTATAATTTAGGTAAGGTTTCTATTGAGTCTATCGTAACCCTTGGCGAAATTATTAATACAGACTACCAAATCGAAATACGGCCCTACACTGAGTTGATCCGGCGGAAGAAACTTAGCGAGATTGTCTTGTCTTATATTGTACTATATAATTTTTCATAGCACGACTAATTACAATAGTAAAAGACTATCTAGATACATTTCATCAAAATCGATAGAGCTGTTTTGGAGAAACAATTAAATATATGAATTACTCGTTTAAAGTATAGAATTTGATTTGTGAAGCAATAATAACTAGGTAATTTCAGACATTCTTGTCTTCTTAATAATTTAAGATTTTACAATACCCTTTCCTACACAGTTTTTTCAACAAATTTTTAATTTGTTTACTGGTACATAATAGATCTCTTATACCATCCGGCAGTTTAACTGTAGTAACTTATTCTATGTAGACGAGATGCATGCTCCACAAGATTCTTTTCGTTCCTTGTATTTAGTGAGTGTACATCCCTCAGGGAAACCCTCGGATAAAGATTATTAGTTCGTATTTATAGCTTTTTCTGTAAAACAAATAGGTATAGCTTTTATTTCAGCAGAATTTCTCCACCGAAAAATCCCATACATGAAATAGTGCGGTGGAATTAAGTATATTTCTTACAGTATTGACATCAATTAAATGTCTCATTTTAACTGCAAAACCTGCCGAACTAATTTTATTATTATTATAATTTTATCTAGAAGTATACCTAAAACACGGTTAAGTTCACCTGACTTTTTTATATTATAAGATAGTAAACAAGCAGATGGGTCTCCTGATGGAAAGAGTCACCCATCGCCTATAGACACCAAAGGTGTTAATGGTGCGTTGTTATCTTGTGACGAGGTCTTAAATGCCACATGCATAAGTTTACTGTCTACTATACCCTCCAAACCGGAACACGACAGGGATGAGCACTGACGCTATTGCGGCAGGAATAGGTAAGGTGGTGGTACCAGACCCGGGTGAGACAATGCAGAACTCTACTACCTACTACCTAGTAAACGTGGTACGTACCTAATAGACTCGGATTATAAGTACTACTGTACTAAAAAAATGATGTCATTAATTGTATAACTGCGATAGCTTGTGATGGGTAAAATACACTTTACGGTTTTTTATGGTTCCTTTTGTTTTCTTTTCCACAAATCCATCTTTACATAATGACAATATGAAATTGATTAAATACTTAAGCCGCTGCTCTTTTTGGCAAGGTGCTGACAGAATACCAGCGTTACAGTCTATGCTGTAACATAATGCTGAGTCAGTAACCCTTTCCCTAAAGTATTTAGGTTAATTACTTATATTTTTAGTCTTATTCTTAAGTTAAATATCTAGTAGTTAAGAACCTACAATATGCTTATTTTTTTATCTATCTTTACTTTGTTTTGTGTATCATTTTTTGGGAATAAATATTTTTCTGTTCTATTATTTTTATTCAGTTTTACATTGCTATTTTCTTGCCTCACGTGAGGCAATGAGGATTTAACATTCTTGATTTGGTTGTCATTTAATAAAATGTATTTGTGCCGAACCAGTGTACTATATTTGAAATCGCATTATTTACTTCGACATACTTACCACCTCTTCTTTTCACTTTGAATAAAATTGAAGGGACATCCGCAAATATATATGTGTATATATTTATAGACATATAGCTACTTCGAGGCACGAGTGTGTTAAACCGTCCCCCTCTCTCTCCGTCTTTGAAGAATATACCATCTACCATTCTGCCAGGCAGTTCTTAAAACGCAAACGATGGGCTAACAACATGTATAACTAACATCGTGGTTACTAGTAAATAAATAAATAAATATTCACAGGACAAATTACACTGACTGATCTAACCCCAAAGTAAGCAAATTATTTTGCTTGTGTTATGGGTGTGTTAGTCAACGATACTAATACATAGAAATACTTATATAAATACTGGAATAGATTTAATAAACAGCCAAATCATATACAATACAATACAAACATTTATGCTCATCACATAAATGCTTGTCCCCGTCGGGGATTGAATCCGAGCCCCGTCGATTGCGTAGTCAAGGTCGCTAACCACTCGACCAACGGGCGGTCTAGTTGGTAGAGTTCTGCACGTCTCGCCCGAGCTGCCACAAAAGGGCTGTCTACTGATTCATGCCGCAAAAGCGTCAATGCTTTTTACTTTCGTATTATAGTTTTGAGGGTAAGGTATCTGGCAATACCATCCTACCCCATCACATGGATAACGTCGCACTAGAAACATATTTTTGTGTCTATAGACGATGGTTGTTTCTTTCCTTTAGGAGTGCTATCTGCTTGTTTATCAGTAATTTAAATTTTAATAGATTTTATTTTATTTTAGATATAATATTATACATATATATCTATCTACACGTTATTGCACCATTTTATTATGATTTACCAAGATATATGTTTCCCATTCTTTTTGGAAAATTACCCCAGTAATAAACCGGCAGTACTGATTAATCGGACTAAAAAATTTTTTTTTCATATATAAGTGTAATTGTAGAACAAAAATTGCTCATGAAATGTGTTCTTGCTATTATTAGAAGATTTTTCAAGATAATCGCGACAAAATTTTGTCATTATTTTTATTATTTTGTCATTAAACAGGCATATTTTATAATTTTCTTTCAGCTCGTTCTCATATGATTGTTAAAGTGACACTATTTGACGTGTCACCCAAGTCTACCATATTTAGTAGACTTTTACTGGGGACCATTGACGGTGGTAATATTATACACGTCAATGCTGGGGACACTTTTTATCGCCTAACTATCAGACGTGTAGTATATTTATGATTCCGCCGAACAGGCCCATTGCTAATAAGCTGTCAAGTGTTTTATACATAAGTAATCTATGGTCAAGTGTTGTCAAATGTCAAGTCTATGGTCAAGTGTTGACAATTGTCAAAAATCAAAATTAGATGTATTTACCTAATTATTTTAGAAGTCAAAACAAATTACAAAAATATTTTTAAAGCTGTAATACAACTGTACTTATGTATTGCTTCTTAGACATATTAACTATTTGATTTCAAATAAAGGATTTCTAATATGAATTTCGATGCTAATGGTAAATATATTACGCCTAAATTACCCACAGCACAAAATATTATGGAAGATTTATCAAATGAATCGAACAGGAAATTAAATAATCACATAAAATTTACACCTGGTGATAATATACTCATTGAAGCGTATAGTTGTTATTCACATATGAACCACATGAAAAATGATATTGAAAAACAAAAGGATTTGAATGCTAAGTTAGAAGAATTGAATAAGGAGCTTGTGTTGAACATTGAAAATATGAAAAAACAATAAATCAACAATTTATTAATAAATAGGTCACTTTATGATACTACCAAGTTTAATTAATTCTTCTTCTTTAACTAGACCTAAATAGTAAAGACACACCAAAGCAGCACCTTGCTCAGCAAACTTCTTATTTTTCTCCCAAAATGATGATGTGTATCTTTTTCCATTAAATGTAAGTATTGTGCAAAATAACTTCTCCTCTTGGTATGTTTGATACTGGGGTAATTTATATCCATTTTTTCCAGCCCATGAATGAAGCTGAGATTTAGGTAAATTTAAGTCATTATAATTAGCTCTAATAAAACATACCTGCAATAAATACATCTTTTTAAGAAAATATCAAGTGTATGTCAAACCCACATGATTACCAAAGGTGATTTAGAATCAAGTAATAAGTTATAACAAAATACAAAATATATTATCTATGTATTTATAAAAAATAACCAACAAGCTTAAAACAAAATATTTTCATTAATAATATACATATAATAAGGGTTATTGACCTGACTTTTTCAAAATTTCAAGTTTAATGGTTTGGAAAAACGTAATTTAAGAAATGGCTTGGAAACTTTTTCTCATGTGAATATTTATTTACAGGTTTTAATAATAAATTTTAAAACCTTTAAGTAAATATCTACATGATGGGCCATTATTATAAAAAATCTCAAATGGATTGATATAAAAGTTAATCCATCCCTATAATAAATAATGTGCATACCATTTTTACTTTATAATTTCGTTACAATAAAATGTGATAATACACCTAGATATATTGTTCATAAACTGTTTAGCTTAACTTAATCATTAATGAACCTGTGAGAGACAGATCGAGGGGTCCTACATAAGTTGTTGTTACTTAAAAAATGCGATTTTTGTTTTACTTATGAAATGAATCCACTTTTATAGATCTTTTCATAATACGAAGAATAAAAATAAAATTTCTATTAGAAGTTGGATTTTTCTAACAGAAATTTTAGTTTTATTCTTTACGTAGGACCCATCAAGATGGTAAAAAATTATGATTGTTCTCCTTTTTTAAACTTCCCATTCTGTCCCTTTATATATTTTTCAATTGCACATATATCTTTAATCCGGGAAAAATCATACCTAGATGAGAGAAGAGACAACTCTACCACCCTAGTAAAATTATAATTTACAAGTAAACAAAAGTTCTAATAACATGAAATTGTTAGTACCTTTAATTGTGCTACACCATCCAGGTCAATATTATTAGTTTTTTGCCTTTTGTTTGGAGGTTCTAAATCACTAGGAGTAACTTGCCATCTTCCTTGGATACCCATTTTTTGGTATTGGCTTTGCTTTTGTTGACAATAATCCCCTAAATCCCAAATTGAGCTGTACATAACAAAGTAAATAAATACACATAAAAACATTTTAATATGTTATCATTAATTGTATAATGTAAATATTTTAAATAGATATGACAAATAAACTCACTTGTACTTCCAGTTCTCATGCATGAGGAAAGTATAAGTCAGTTTATTTGTCATATCTATTTCAAAATGCAGTTTCACCAAGTGCCGACGATGGAAAGTATCCAATTTTGTAAATATTTTAAATGTAGAAATTGCATATCTATACATATAATAAAATTGTAGGAAAGTCAAAACTGTACATTGAATATTTTTTTTAAAGAATACTTGGGGCGTGATCTACAATCGATATTGAAGCCAAAAATATAGTTTTCAGAATTTTTGTCTGTTTGTCTGTATGTATGTCCGGGGTAAACTCAAAAAGTACTGCATGGATTTACTTCAAATTTTGCATGAATATTACTAATAGGTCGGGTCAACATATAAATAGTTTACATATTATCACGCTATCACCTACGGGGGAGGAGCAGTGCGCAGTAAACGAATTCCGCGCGGACAAAGTTGCTGGCAACAGCTAGTAATATATAAAATATGAAAGATTGCACATACCAGATTTGTTCTAATGTTTGACATTCCAAAAATTTTCGGCCTCTTGGAGTTTCTTGTAATTCTCTAAGAATATTTTGAATACAATATTTAGTGTTTGAAGGTGAATTGTCATAGTCAACTGCAAGTTTGAGATATTCTGTTATTACTGTGTCCATGGGTAACATGCCATCTTTTCTAAAAATCGAACAGTTCCATTCAGCTGCACGTGCAATCATTACACTACTACATCCAGTTAATTGTTTAAATTTTAAGATATCTGTATATTTTTCTATTTCTTTAGAACCTCCACTAAAACAATTTGTATTGTAATAAGTATATGTAAATGTGTTTGAAATATAGCCTATATATATATAAATATAGTTACTTAATAAATATAGTTACTTTTTAATTTCCTGCTAAGAGACGGTACTGATTTCACCCTGATTTTGGAAAATCGAGTTTTCGTCAAAGCTCCACATTTTAAGATCCTATGAGGCTTTGTAGATTTTTTATGATGACATCAGTATATATATCGACGGTCCCTATGTATATAAGGATTTAAGGACATGTCAAAAATTTAATTTTTTTATTACATATTATGTAATATTTTTTTCCAAAGACTCATATCTATACAAGATTTTTTTTCATTTTATGTATTTCACTACTTATACAAATCCAATAAGAGAACAAGTGTAATAATTATAAATAATAGATATTGTAGATGCGGATATTTATATATATCATTCTGTAAAGTGATTCAAAATGCATGTTTTAAAATTTAAAACACCGTATAATGAGACATGTCTTTATTAATGTATTCTTTATTAACAAGTACCTTCTAGGGAAGCGCGTTCCATCTTAGGCCTCATCTTAGCTTACCAAAAGATCGAGATCAAGCGCTTACCTATCAATAATAAAAAAGAAAAATCTTAATATTTTTGGTTGATTATCTTAGGTTTCTTAAATTATGGTCTTGAAAATAAAATAAGTTATTTTATGTATACGTTGAATAAGCATTTCTTGTTTACAGCATATAAAAAGATATCTCCGATTTGTTCGATATAAACATCAATGTAAAAATGGCAACATATCAGTTTTATCAGGAAAATATTAAAAAATTTATAATGCTTAAATACTATTGTGAACTACCTCATTGTAGAAAAAAAATGTTTATGATTAATGATTATGCATAGAATTATTTCAAGGGACATTCGAACATTAATTACGCTCTCCTGTAAACTTCAATTTTTGACATGTCACTTTATACATAGGGACTGTTGATATGTATATGGGTGTGGATGCGTGTATGTGTGTGTATAAGCCACTCATAACTTTTAAACAAATGAAACACAGTTGATGCAATCAATAGGGTTCCACTAAAGTTAGACTTCTTAGGAATGTTAACAATTCTGCCCAGTTGATTTTGAGAAATTATAAAAAAACTCAAATGCATTGGATCAAAACTAGTTGATTTGTTCAGTTTATCTTTGACATTAAATTTAGAACAAAGCATTTTTTTGCTACATAATTTTGAAACTTTTTCAACCAATAAATTTTGAACCCTCTACAATATCTTAGTTCTTTAAATTTGGGTTATAAGCCATTTTAAGCTCAAAATCAAATTAAGTGTTCAAAAGTTAAAACTTTTCAAATATTAAAATACTGTTGTTTACAAAATCCAGATTTTTAAATTACATTCAGACTAAATGTACAAAATAATTACAAATCTAATCAGCTCTTCTTGAAAAACTGCATCAAATGTCTTAAATTGGATAAAAACCTTTCAATTGGTTTAGAAGTTATTTGCTTTTAAAAAAAATTATATCCCTTGTTTTGGCCCAGGTCTTATGCCATTCTGTGAGGTTTTTTGAACAAGAACTTGGTGAAACATGTTACTATAAAGAAATAATATTATACAATAGTGATTTCAAGGTGGAGTCTGATATTTGGCATACTTTGTTTATATTGAGAAGCAAAGATAATAAAAATTGAAATATTAAATGACATTTTTGAAGTGAAAACTTCTTTAGGCGCGTTGAGCGTTTTGGTAGAGGGTAAAATCCTCGGTTCGCGTCACCGACATGCTAATGATAATAGTATATCTATAGCTATGTTTTGCATATAGTTTTAATTACTCTCAACTTAATAGTTCCGTTTTCACTTCTATCGGCAGTCCCACGACTGCTACTGTTTTTTTTTATTAAATAAGTCTTAACAGGCATTTTTAATTGGTTAATAATTTGTACATAGACAATCTTTTGACAATGAATGGCTTTACCCTTCTCTCTTTTCTGATTAAATGCATGAATCTTCATTAGTTTTTTTAGCTTATAATTCAGAATATTAAATTCATAAAATACAATTGTCAAATTCCTAGAAAAGATCGGACATAATTTATTAATTCTTAGTTTACATTGATTCTAAGTTTGCCTCTAAATTTGGAGTATACAACCCAAGTGAACAACATTGTGGAGTTTGAAAAACCGCATCGAAAATGGTTTGAAATTAACAGATTAGTATTACTAGATCAATTCTTTATAACACCAATTCCTAAAACATCTCAAAGCTGCTATTATTAGCGAAACCAGTGGGGTTTAACAATAAGTTTAATATTTTGTCAAGTAGTATAATACAAGTGAGTTTATTTAAAGTGTATATTATGAAGGTGCAATAATGATAGTGATCCTATTGTTGTCAGCTTCAACTGAACAAAACTGCTTTATTATTTAGTACTAAAATAATATTCAACAGCAATTACTTACTTGGCAATTACTGGAATAGATATACTTTTAGCAACATGACACATTATATCAGTATGAACAGCATGCTGAGGTCTTTCATTACGAGTTCTGCCATGAATAGCTATGGCTTTAATTCCTGATTTTTCTAATTTCTTAACAACCTCAAGGGTTTCATCTGCAGTTTCAAATATTCTTATTTTACATGTTACAGGTATAGAAAGGTTATTGACTAAAGTTTGTAATATATTATATGCCTTGTCAGTATTTTCTAAAAGAGCTATCCCCATTCCTCCTTTAATAGAGAACTCTTTTGGACATCCCATGTTAATATCTATAGCAGCAACATCACTTTCTCTGTAATAAAGGAACATATGGAACTATAATTATACTCATTGAGGAAACAAAGTCAATGAAGAAATTAATATGCTTACACGAGTTTTGCTACTTTAAGAGCTCTTTCAGCATCACAAGTACCAAGTTGTAAAATAACTTTTCCTTTTTCTTTTTCACATGTCCGGAAAACTATGGTTCCATCAGTTTGATCAATAAAATCTACAGTGTTCAGTATTTCTGTTAATAAACAAAGTTCATTAAGTGTTTGAATAATATTTCATGCCTAATGGCAAAACAATAGTTAGTAAAATTGATAACTACAATTATTATTTGCAGTCTTTCCGTGAATAAAGCAGGCATTGTAACGTGTGAATCCCGTTACCTAATAATTCGTTATAATGTTCGGACAAAACAACCTTTGCATTTAGTATAGTCAATTGAGACTGTTAAATCATGAGTTGTGCTGAACACATCCTTAAATGGCATAGATACAATTTGCGTATGGCATCTCTTTGTTAATGTCATAGCGTAAAATTCTGTCACCTGGTTTTTCTGTCAAAAATGAAATTCAGCTAAGTTTTGTCTAAAATATTTAAAACTTTTAAAAATAGATAATGGGCATAGTTTCGCCTAAATTTAGTCGGAAAACTTGTAGACGGCACGAAAAAATGCGTGCCGTATAAATTTTTATTAATCGCAAGAGTTTACTAATTTATCAAAAATGTGATATTTCTTCATACACGTGTTCATCACCTATCTGAAAATATACTTGGGAAAGGAAAAAGGTGACGTTAAAATCGCCTAAATTGAGTACCCCCAATTATGCCGAGCTCGATCGGAGAGATATCCACGGCCACCATCTGACACGTGTTTAATTTTCCGATGGCCTAGGATCTTCCCGCCAGTAAAGGTTTGCAGATTGCAATTGCAGTAAAGGTTTGCCGATTCCCGGTATGAACTCATTTTTTTTCCATCCAAGTCAGTCTATCTCATTTCATCTCCTGCCTTATTGTGCGATTTTGCTTTTCAGATCCTGAACTTATTTATTTTTTTGATAAGTGATTACCTCAATCAGCCCACCTCAAGATTAAAAGTTCCAGCTTCCCTTGCTATCTGGCTATATGGAGGGAGTCTGTGTGACGCACCTGGGTGTGGCGCTCGTTACACATATATAACACCTAGAATCCACCAGGTACCAAACCATCGTACCCGTTATACAGACCATTATTACCTTCCTTACATAAATTCATTGACACCTTGTCCAGGTATAATAACACAACTATTATTTTTTTATATTTGTATTACGAGGATGTCGCATTTGGCTACTAATGTATATTTTTAATACAATTTGGCTTCCTTACGTTTCTAAATATTTATAATACAATTTGGCTTCGCGAACAGTGACACGAAATTTATTGGGATAATACATTTGGCACTTTTCTAATTAAAATACCCAATACAGCATATATGTATATAACAAAAACCTTGAGAGGTGTCAAGGGACACCCGGATGGAACGAAGTTCCTTTTATTATTATTTACAAAAAACCTGTATACACTCAACAAAAATAATCGTCGCGACACCACACTGTTCAATGCGAAATAGAGATGAAAATATCTGGCTTGCTTTCTATGAGAGAGAGAGAGACAGACAGAGAAACATCCGCACGCCGCACAGCTTACAATACCTTACTATAGCAAAGTGTCGTGAATTTTCCATCTAGCCCCCTTTCACAACGCGCGATAAGGAACTTCATAGAATTTCGACCCACGGTCGAATTTCAGCACCCGGTCGAATTTCGGCATCCGGTCGAATTACAGCACCCGATCGAATTTCGACCCACGGTCGAATTTCGGAACCCGGTTGAATTTCGAACCACGGTCGAATTTCGGCATCCGGTCGAAATTCGACTGGCGGTCAAAACTCGGCAACCGATCGAAATTCGACACGGTCGAATTTCGACACTCGTTCGAAATTCGACTGTCCGTCGAAATTCAACTTTTGGTCGAAATTCGACATTCGGCTGAAATTCTGTATAAATGTCGAACATTTGGCACTAGAAAAAAAAATAAACTCAATCAAATAGTAGATAGACTCTTTCACTTTCAATGCACGAGCTAAAGGGAAGTGGTTGGATATTTCTGTGCTTACAATACCTTACTATAGCAAAAAGTGTCGTGACAACTTTTCGTAAGAATTTTTTCCGTCTAGCCCCCTTTCACAACGTGCGATAAGGAACTTTGTTCTAATAATTTAAGATTTTTGTTTTTTTTTTTATATTAATTTGATTAAGAATAGAGATTTAAATTACTATCATTTTTTCTAATATATCATTCAGTGAGGAAGAGTCCACATAAGCCAACCCTAGTGCCTTCTCTTTTGAAATTTATATTATTATATATTAAATTACATATTTATTTATTGCTAAACATTTATTAATAGCATTGGTCAATATAAAGTCTTTACTTCATATTTATTTGATTGTCTCCAATTTTTAATAACAGGTGCAAGCTGTACTATACGGGCTTGCTTAAAGTATGCCATCTCTTATATTCCCCTACAAAGCGAACAAAGTCGGTCTCGCATGAAAGAATTGTTATAAGGTGCAAAACCAAAGACTAATTCATAGTTATGACAGAGTTAGAAAACACGAATTTCCAAAGAGTAAGCAAGAAAGATGTATAGAAAGCATAAGTTGTTTTGAGTTCATAAATGAAGTGGTATGCAGTGCTAGATTAATCCACAAGCAAATTACACAATAGCTTAGGGCATCACAGTCCCCAATAATGGTGCCAAAAAAATGTTGTAAGCACATGTAAGGTTTTATTTATATCACAAGTTAACAAACAAGCAGATGGCTCTCCAGGTGGAAAGAAACAACCATTGCCAACAGACACCAAAGATGTTGATGGTGCATAGCTATCCTTATATCCTATCGCAAGGTTAATGCCACATGCATAAGTTTACCAGCTACCTTACTCTCCAAACCAGAACACAAGTGACAGGTACTGATTGTGGCAGGAGTAGGTAAGGCAGTGGTACCAGACCCAGGCAAGACACCGGTTAAGTGACACTACCAAAAAACCTAAATATTTAAAATCTAGTTATCTGTCTAGAAGATCTAAAGATAATCTAACAAACTTACCTTCTATGTAACAAGTTACATAGAGATTTAACCGATTCAATGCAGTGGTCTTTTTATGACCAAATGAAGAAAAGTAGCAAATAGGATGCAAGAAAATGCATTTCATATGAAATTTTATATGCTACTTGTAAAATATTCCATGCTTAGTTTCAGTTGACTCATTTTAAATTCAATATGTGTCCAATGTATAATTGGACTCTAGAAACTGAGAACCGTCTTAATTCTCTTGAGGCAGCATGTTTTTAAACCCAAACTCAATTGTGTGATAAATGTGACGATTCCTATTTATTACAATACTTCCTTCACATTCATAAAATTGAATTAGAATTTCATTGATCTCATTATACTAAGTACCTATACTGTAGACTCACCATTTTTCCTACGTTTAGAACGGAGCAACTTCCAGTCAATTAATTCCTCTGTATATACTAAATCTGCACCATATCTTAATGCCAGCAACCGCATAGGTAATGTACCAATACGTACCATAGGTGCCAAGATAACCTTATTTTCATATGTAAACATTTTTAAATGTAATTTCTTACAAGTAATAATATAATAATACCTCTTGTCTCTAAATGCCCTAACTATATTGAATCGTTAGGGGTGCTTTCATTCAATACTGTGCACAATTTATTAAAAACTCACAATAAGCGTTTAAAGTAAACGAATCTAAAACCAAAATATTTGTTTAAAAACTGATAATATTGCGAAAATTGAAAATAGAAAACTTGTGCCTAGCTAACCTATGAGAATAAAGTGAAAAAAATAATAATTAATTTCTATTGTAACATAATTGAAATTTGTACATAGTGAGTACGTATCATAATATTTATATGTCACAGACCAAATCGCTTATCCAAAAAATTTTATTATTTTTTCTAATTTATTTACCACACAGTGCACACCATAACTTATGTCAAAATTCAAATGACATTTGTGATTTGACAAGTGAATCAGTATTAGGCATTGACCAAGGAAATTATATACGATATCTGGAATTACTACGAAGCAATATTTGAAAAATAAAATTGTATTTTATTTCGTTAGCAATAAAGTTGATATTTGCTTCTTACTTAACAGAGGGGAAAAACGTTCTGAGCGAGACAACGACATGAGTGGATGTTATCCCTTTCTTGCAATTGCCAGTGTAAATAAAACTTTCGGATGGTAGATTTTTTTATATAATATCTGGTAACCGTTAAATCCCTTTTATTCATACACGTTTATAGATACATTAGCATAAAATGTATTGTAATTAACATATTGAGTTCTTAAATGTGCTTATTTTAATTATTACGTAATTATTTACGCAATGTAAAAACTTTTTTCTCAAATCAGTAGAATTAGTAGTAATTTGTAAACTATGCACGGCCACACTCAGCTGGCCGTACGCTTTGGCGCGCTTTATTTAAAAATATAGCTGATACTTTAAGTTAAAGTGTGTTAAAGCATAAAGTCCTCTTTTTGCTTACTGCTATAAGTTTTTTCTGTTGTAAAATGGTGAAAAATTGTAGCATTAAGTGCTGTAATAGTGAAGCGTATGCTGGTTGCGGAATTTTATTTTTTAAGTAAGTTTTTTATTATATTTACAAGTTTCTTAAGTAGGGTAGCAATAACAACACAAAAATTCGGACATGTGAATACAAAGAAATTACAATTCAATCTAACATTTCATAATACGTCCCTAAGGAATGTCATCATAATCAAATAAGAACCTACTTTACGTAATTTTGTTATTTAATACTAAAATCATTGTGTTGTAGTAACTAAGTACATTACCTACATACTTTTTGGTAGTAACTGTTAACTAGTAGTAGATACTTAACCTCTTGTTCATTATTTTCTTGCAGGTTCCCAAGAAATGAGATTCTTCGACAACGGTGGATTGAAGTTATTCCATTTAAGAAAAAAAAATCATATTACAGTTTAATTTGCAGCCGTCACTTTAAATCCGAGGATTTAATAATCCATAAGATAAGATCAATACTGAAACCCAATGCTATTCCATCTATATTCCCTGTTGTAAGCTTAATCATTTAGTATTAATTTAGATATTTTTTAATTAAACATACAAACGTAATATAGGGTCATTGCGTCGGTAACGCGACCGCCTCTAGTATGCGACCACTTGAGGGCCTAGGTTTCTTAATTAAAGATATTTTTTTTTTCTCATGAAAAAAATTAGCATTTTTTTCATGAGAAAACAATGAACAATAAGCATTGAATATTCAATGAATAATTATGTAACAAGAAAATCATAAATTTAAACCTATCTTCTAAAACTGAAAATAGTGCCCGAGTTCGGGTGATGACTTAATGGTGTGTTTATGTGTCGCGTATTGCAATAAAAATACCACACCGGGTGGCGAACAAAGTTACCTTTTGTTACCTTATACTAATGTTACACTCAATCAAGAAGCGTTATTATTTCAATTATAGAACATTGTTTGTTGGAAAGTTGTAGTGACATCATTTTTAGCTTATATTTCTTTTTAAATCCAGTGGTCGCAAACTGAAGTATATAAATATCTAATACGTTCGAAAGCGGCCATGTGGTCGCATTCGGACACTTAAAGCTATAAAATATTTTGCTTATTATGATCTCAATGATGCTTTCATGATTGTATAATTTAGAATCTGATGTAGAAGCATAAAGATGCATCTCATTAGTTTACGACCACACGTTTTCTTGATAGAATTTTGTTTAATTCACTTACTAAAATAGGTGATCTCAAACCCACCCTGGTCGAAAATTATGATGTTAGTTTGTAACCGCCCTGTTTTAATACGAAAGAAAGTAAACTAAAATAAGTAAATAAATAAAATATTGCTTTCTTTAGATGACAACAGGCCCGCAAGATAAAAAAAAAAACAAAATGAAAAATACTGGTTTTTTAGGATTACTTAAAGGAAATTTACTCGGGTGTACTGGGGTGTATATTAGCGCGCAAGATAAAAAACACAAAATGAAAAATACCAGTTTTTTAGGATTACTTTAAGGAAAATTTACTCCTTGTATAATGAAAAATTTACTCGGGTGTATAATAGAGAGGAAAATGACGTTGTCAAAATATTGCTTGACTATTATGTAGTTGTCAACCACAACAAATTTAGTAAAGTAATATTCAGAAAATACGGTCACTTTTATTTCTTCGAATCCCACGAATCCCGTGACAGCGAGTGATAGCTCCGTTATCATCCACGAGTTGACTAATAGCTAATGAGTCTAGTCACGAGTTCAGCAAATCACTGTTTGTAAATAATGAACATCAATAAAGGATAATTTGAATAAAAATGATATCTATGCGTGGGCGTCCGTATGAGTATAAACATGTTATAGGATAATTAGCTCAATATTTAAGTACCTAATTGTTTTACATATTTGGTATTAAAATCAACTATTGAACACTCTCCTTTAGTATGTACGGTTTTTATCAGCCAAATTCAATATAATTTACAGATGTGAAACGAAAAAACTACTTGTTATTAGTCTAGATGATTAGTGTTTAAAATGAATATTTGTTTTTTATATTATAAGATAGCAAACAAGTTGACGGCTCTCCTGATGGAAAGAGAAACCATCGCGTTTAGACATCAAAGATATAAATGGTGCGTTTCCATCCGTGTGGCGGGTTTGCAATGCCGCATGCACAAGTCTGCCATCTACCTTACCCTCCAGACAAGAGCAAGACAATGACAACTAAGTGGTAGATTTTTGCACTATCTCGCCCGGGTCTGGTACCACCGCCTTATTTATTCCTGCCGCAATAGCGTAACTGCTTGTCAAAAAGTTTACTTAACTCTTGACAAGAAATAATTTCACTACCATCGTGACTACTAGGTGGTTCCGCCTTAGCTATTTGCGCCGCAATAGAGTCAATGCTTGTCATCGTCGTGATCCGGTTTGGATTGTAAGGTAGCCGGTAAACTTATGCATGTGGCCTTAGACCTCGTCAATACATAGCAACGCACCATTAACATCTTTGGTGTTTATAGGCAATGGTTGTCTCTTTCCATCAGGAGACCCATCTGCTTGTTTGCTATCTTATGATATAAATTGACATTATTGCTGCAGGAATAGCTTCTGCGATGGTAGCAAATACCCGGGCGAGACGTTGCTGAACTCAACCACCAAGTAGTCACGATGGTAGTGACACTTATAGCCAATAAGTCGCCTTTTACGACCTGCCTGGCAGAACGGCAGTTGGCCTATTCTTCAAAGGAGCATGAGACCAACATGGAGAAAAATGGACCATTTTAGGAAATAGGCATTTTGAAAATGTTGTATATTTTGGGAATTGGACATTTTGAACTTGAACTTTGGAACCGGAACCGAAGTGTTTTATCCAGGACCCTGTCAGTAGACTGGCATTAAGACTTTGCAATATTTCTCACCGTATCCTCTAGGTTTTATTGATTCTTCAGTATCGCTGGACTGCTTCACTCGAACAATTTTTAAAGCAATGTAATGTAATTGTCATCTGTCCTTCTTTAATGCATACATATTCTAGAAGAGTATTTTGATCTTTTATCTGTATGTATAATGCTCAATTCGGCAGAAAGATCACACATGCAAAGATATTT
This sequence comes from Apodemia mormo, assembly GCA_036924255.1. Taxonomy (NCBI): domain Eukaryota; kingdom Metazoa; phylum Arthropoda; class Insecta; order Lepidoptera; family Riodinidae; genus Apodemia; species Apodemia mormo. The sequence continues at coordinate 22,615,334 of JAUPFN010000003.1, read as the reverse complement.
TTACCACACTATTTACCTGCGAAACAGCTCAGTATGAAAACAAATCCAGCTATTTATTTCAGTTACATATCAAGTAAAATATTCCAACTTTTATTATTTTTAATAATCCTATTTTACGCTCTCACACATTAAGATGGGCCGCAGCTGGTCAGGGTGCTTCGCAAAAATTCGCCTTGATCAGTTTGATACATTTTATATAAACTCTCGTACACTATGCCGGGGCAAAGTGTGACAGATTTGCAGAGCGGAATTGAGCGCACACAATTTTCTCCGTGTTTTAAGTATGCATTTACAAAATCAGAAATTATGGGTTAAGAACGATTAAGGGCCACAAAGAACATGCAGTTCGGCAGTTAACTGTACACAAAACTAGTCAATGTGTTGCGGCCCGGCACGTTACTAATATGCTAGCATTTATAGTTGCAATCCGGCCCCCTCCACCTCACTACAGCCTGTCGTAATAATACGATATCATTAGACAAATCACACGAATTGATCTAACCCTAAAGTTAGCAAATTATGGGTGTGAGTCAAAACAACATATTATGAATGTGCATTTCCCTTCGTCAATAAGAGCGATAACAGACATTGTTAACCTACACGACTTTCAAAAATTGATAGCCGTGGGTGCTATCCAGGACTTATCGTAGCTGTCCATATCAGTTCTATTCCGCTTTTTTAGAATGAAATTGTCCTGTTGCACAAATATGTATGGACACCCTAGTAGAAAGAGACACACTCCACTCATGTCGTGGTACTCTTCGGAACGATTTTGAAGTACCTGTGGACCTTCCAGGTAGAATATAACTTCCTTGGCATTGACCTCTAAATTTATATATTTCTATGGTATAGGTATATATATTTCTATGGTATTAGGTATTCGGCGTTGGCAGACCCGTGAAAAATTTGTTATAGTATCAGGGCCGTAAAGTTATTGTATTTTCAATAAACTTATTGTTCATTTCAAAATTAGATTTAATTGTCTTCTGAAAGCTTTACTTTTTTACTTTACTGCAAAAGAGAATCACTGAAGTAATTTTATTTAAACGATATTCCGGCAATTATTAATCAAATTTTTTTTAATTGCAATTTTTCAGCCAAGTTTCTAATATACTTGAGAACTTAGTGGTAAAGCGGGAAATTCGTCTCAAACATTTCAATAATTATTATTTTTTAAAGAAAATAATAGGTACCTAATTTTATATAAAAAATTGCTATTGTTCAAAATTATTGTATTTTTGTCATGATTGTACTACAGTAGTACACTTACCCCTCGGCTCCATTCGCTCTGTTCCCTGCACGCACTCTTCTTTCAACATCACCGATGTACCTTCCATCCCTGCTAAAAGCACATCCAAGATATACACAGTCATCTCCACTTGTTCCAGCACTACATCATCGACCAAAACTCTTACATCCGTTCTGGTTGCTTCTCTTTCAAATACTAGAACTTTAGTTTTCTTCGCATTCAAAAAATGGTATTCAAAATAATAAACATATTACAATAATAAAAAGATTACAAAATAATTAACATAATATTACGAAATGATACAAATTTAGGAAAAAATTCAATTAGATAGGTACTAAAGGATGAAAAGAAAGGTATGTTTAGTAAAAGTATAAAACATTATTCATCAAGCATGGATAAAGTATAAAACATGTTTGCAACTAGTTGTATACAGAAATTTCAATAAAATTAACAATACTTGTATAAAACACGACAGGTCTTCGTAGATGAGAACGCTGTCAGTGTATCCGACAAATCAAAAACATGTCTTAGACACAAGTGTAAACGCGAGTGTGTTTTATACTTGTATAAAGACTTGTTGGCTACACAGTGTGAACGAAAATATGTTTGAGACAGTTGCAATACATGTATAAAACAAATAATTATGTTTTGACAAGTATTCTACAAGTTATGTATAAAACAAGTATAAAACATGTTTTTGACGTGACAACGTCTTATAATTCGATAGAGCTGGCTGCACGCACGAAAAAACATGACTCATGCGGCGTTACCTCGCTCTGAGGCGTTCCGTTTAAGGCTTGGAGTACAAGCGAGAGCTTAAGACGTTGTCACGTTCAACTATCGTCTGTAAACCAACTTTACAGACAACCGATTTTTTTGGTGTAAACGAGGGGTCATACACCAAGGTATAATACATGTATTTGACAAGTTTTATGCAATGTTTTCGTTTCTTGTTCACATTGAAATACATTTACAAAACTTGTATAAAACATGTTATATACAAAACTTGTATGAAACTTGTTGTGCACAAAACTTGTATGAAACTTGTCGAATACAAAATTTGTATAAAACATGTAGACAAAACTTGTTTTATACAAAACGTATAAAACATATAGACAAAATTTGTATGAAACTTGTTGTAGGTAGGTAATACAAAAATTGTTGGATAAATTATTTGTAAACTTCTAGTTGCCTGCCTCTTGTTCATGATCTCACATAGTATAGGTACTTGTTTTAGTTCTTTTACAATAGGAACATATCAATCGGCCATTCTGTAATTTTATTAAGTTATCCTCCTGGGTGCCTAATTAACTGCTGTTTAGCACAACAATCACAATGAAAAGTGAAGATACTGAGGATTTTTTTTTCATGGGTGCAGTGTACACTGTATTATACAATACAAGTACATGCATATCTTCATACCAGATGCCTTACGGAGTAGGCAGAGAGAACCGAGTGCCATTCATCACGATCCTTGCAGGCTAGTCTCGCTTCCTCCATATTCATTACTCTTTTCATATACATACGCCGGTTGCGAAGGCTCTTGACACCTTCGGACAAAACTAGAACAATCTGATTATGATATGTCAGTCTTGGCCCTACCCAGTACCTACATCCTTCCACATTCGCATTGTATAACATCTGCTTTGTTAACCTTCCGTCTACCATTATTTCTACATATCCGAACTAACGGAGAATGCTCTTTCTCATCTTTACACCGAGACGTTCTTTCAAGCCTAGCATCTCTCTCATTTCCACTTTACGAACCGGTCCGCGAGGGTCACGCCACATATTTTTCGTAGCGATCTTACCTCGACCGCGTTGATTTGACTTTCATGCCCTTTCTGAAAGCACATCCAAGATATACAGTCATTTCCACTTGTTCCAGCACTACATCATCGACCAAAACTCTTACATCCGTTCTGGTTGCTTCTCTTTCAAATACTAGAACTTTAGTTTTCTTCGCATTCAAAAAATTAAATTCAAAATAATAAACATATTACAACAATAAAAAGATTACAAAATAATTAACATAATATTACGAAATGATGCAAATCTAGGAAAAAATGCAATTAGATACTAAAAGATGAAAAGAGCAGTATGTCTGGTAAAAGTATAAAACATTATCCATCAAGCATGGATAAAGTATAAAACATGTTTGCAATTAGTTGTATACAGAAATTTCAATAAAATTAACAATACTTGTATAAAACACGACAGGTCTTCGTAGATGAAAACACTGTCAATGTATCCGACAAATCAAAAACATGTCTTAGACATAAGTGTAAACGCGAGTGTGTTTTATACTTGTATAAATTGTTGGCTACACAGTGTGAACGAAAATATGTTTGAGACTGTTGCAATACATGCATAAAACAAATAATTATGTTTTGACAAGTATTCTACAAGTTGTGTATAAAACAAATATAAAACATGTTTTTTGGTGTAAACGAGGGGTTAGGATTCAAGATTAAAAAAATCATAAGATTATGGTATATATACAATAATAATAATTGTACGTCTGCTAGCATCATAGACATAATAAATACATAGATATTCATATTTCTATGGCTAGCGCTGCGGAGGACCTGTGAAAAATGATTATTGTTGATTTAATTTTGATATGAACAATAATTGATTGAAAATATACCTAATGATTTTAAGGCTCTGATGAGCCTTAAAATCATTAGGTATATTTCCAATAAATTATTGTTCATATCAAAATTTAATTTAATCGTCTAAAAGATTTAGTTTAAAAGACAATCACCAAAGTAATTTTATTTAAATGATATTCCGTCAATTATTAAACAAAATTTTATTAAAATGCACTTTTTGAGTCAAGTACCTAGCTATATACTGAGAAGTCATTTATTGATAAGGCTAGAAATTTGACTCAAACATTTCAATAATAATTATTTTTTAAAGAAAGGTAGAAAATTGCTATCGCTCAGAATTATCGTATTATTGTCAAAATTATAAACTTAGGATTGAGGATCAAAACTTCATGAAATTATGGTACATGTCAATAATTATTGTACGTCTGTTGACACTGAAGTGAATAATAAACCATGAAGTAGGTATTAGGTAAAGGTGGGGCTAGCACTCGTGTTCGGTGCAAGGAAGTTATATTCTACCCGGAATGCTTACACGTACTTCAAAATCGTTCCGAAGAGTACCACGACATGAGTGGAGTGTGTCTCTTTCTACTAAATAAAGCGCCAAACGACATATATATAAGTGTCGCCATGCGTAGTTTGCAAATTACTACTAAGTAATTCTACTAATTTCAGAAACACTTTTTGCATTGCATAAGTAAATACGTAATAATTAAAATAAGCACATTTTAGAACTCACTATGTTAATTACAATACATTGAACGCTAAATTATTTATCGACGTGTATGAATAAAAAGGAATTAACGATTACCGAATATATAAAAATCTACCATTTAGATAGTTTTATTTACACTGGCAATTGCAAGAAAGGGACAACATCCACTCTTGTCGTTGTCTTGCTCAGAACGTTTTTCCCCTCTGTTAAGTAAGAAACAAATGTCAACTTTATTTGTTACGAAATAAAGTACATTTTTATTTTTCAAATATTGCTTCGTAGTAATTCCAGTTATCGTATATAAGTTCCTTGGTTCGGTGTTAATCAAATTGAAACAAATAAGTACCTATTCAGCTTCATGGAATAGGTACACTGATAAATTGAAATACGCAATCAGTGTTGCCAGCTTAGCGACTTTATCGCCAGAAATAATGACTATTGGTAAAACCTTAACGACATAACTGGTGACTTTGAAGGTGCGATGAAAATATTTTTAGGCAGGGATTTTTTTTGTTACCATCAAAAATAATAAAAAGGTCTTAGTTTCCGCTGTAGAATCGAGTACAAAATTTAAATGTTTTATTGTTTCGTTGTACCATGCAATTTATTTAACAAATTATTGAATCAAATATTTCTCGCTAGTGTTAAAAACACTCTCAAAAAGCATCCACTGATAAAAAAATTTGAATAATTACACCGAACATTTATACAAGACGTATGAATGACAAGAATAAAACATTTAAATTTCGCGCTCAGCGTTATAGCAGATCTACTGTAACTTCTTAGTCAGATATATCAATTATTGCAGCTTACTGCGGACGATAGCCAAACGACGCACCGACGCTATAGAGTATACCGACTATAAAGTAACGTGTAGTACGTTACTACCAGCGTATTGTCAAAATAACTTGTAAATAGTTTTATTGAATAAAGTTCTTCTGATTTCTGATTGATAACTTGTTAATCTAAAATAGTCAAAATCTACAGGCTATTTTGTAGGGTCGACAATTTTATACCTACTAATGAATCGCAATTTTCAACTGTTTAACTAATTTTTTTTGTGAGTTTGACGTTAAAACACATACATTCGCGCGCTCATACTTTAATTGTTATCTAGAAATTCTTGTAAAGCGGGGAATTCACTAGAAGGACATGCCCACGGGTAAGCTCTTAGACATGCCCAGCGGACTTTGCTACTATAGGTCTGTGCAATGTCAGTCAAGTGTATTACCGACGCGGCCTGTCCGGCCTATAGTAACAAAATCCGGCGGGCATGTTTGCGAGCTTGCCTGCGGGAATATCTGTGTAGCGAATTCCCCGCTTAAAGCGACACTAATCTTTTGTGTCCGTCCCACACTTAATTCCATGGAACATAGAACAAGTCGTTTTCATTTTAAACAACAATAATCCGAAACACACAAACAGAACATTTAAAAATATACCAAACTGCGTTACAATAAATTTTATTTTGCTACAAAAAAAGAGTATTTACGTCCTTTTGTAGTCTATTCAAAATAGGCTCATCTATTTGTACAATAGTGAAACTATAATCTTAAATAGTTTCGCTATTCTACAATAGATGGCAGTATTGATTTTTCCGTAGTTTTCAGTTGGTCATATTTGAGTAGAGAACTTTCTAGAACGATATACGTAATGACTGTCATTACGTATATCTTTCTAGAAAAATTAGGTCAACCTAAAATGAACTTTATATGTAAGGTGTACGGCTGATTTTAGCTTGACTTTCTATTATATCATTAGAGATTATATTAAATCAGGAATTTAATTAAAATAAAATGAAAATTGTACTTTCGGATGATATGAAATATCTCCATTTTTAATCATCTGTATTCTACTATTATTTCTGCATTCAAGGATGGCACAATACGGCATAATTCAGTGTATAATAGATTTTCGCACGACGACTATCTCCTAAAGATATAAATATCACTAAGGCAATTTAGAGTAACAACGCATAATAGTGACGCACGCGGCACGCCCACTCTTCACTTCCCTTGTTTTCTTTGTTTCATGCTTAATTCAGTTTTAGTGACTTTCTAGCGACATTTTATATTAAGTCTAGCGACTCGTATCTATTGGAGTTGGCGACACTGTATGCAACTTGCATAATTTGACTAATGACAAATTGGTTTTTCTAGGTTGTTTTTGTTTTGAAAATACGATATATATTAACATCATAATACTTTATAATTTGTGATTAACATTTCTGTATATCAAATTAAAAACTCGTTTTGTGAGGAATCTAACAGTTAAATCATAGTGTGCAAAACTAAGCTTTTCTGCTACTCATATAAACTCAGAAATATTAAATAAATTACAAAATGAAACCAACGATAGTTGCAGACGAAATGTTTCCTGAAGGTGTGGGCCCATACATGGATTTAGAAGAAGTTAGTAGTAGTTTTAAGAGGTAGAATAAATTGTAAAACTCTCAAATTTTGTATCCGAAAATACACTGACCGAAATACGCTGATACAACTGAAAATACTACAATAAAAATCAACGTTATAATCCATAGAATTGCACAACATGAAAGCTATTTATTTAAAACTTTTAATCATCGACTTATGATGAAACTTTATTTAAATAATTTATTAAAATACATTAAATAAATAATAAATAAATATTCATGGGACGAATTACACTTACTGATCTAACAAAGTAAGCAAATTATTTGCTTATGTTATGGGTGTTAGTCAACGATACTAATGCATAGAAATACATACATAAATATATATATATATATATATATATATATATATATATATATATATATATATATATATATATATATGTATGTATGTATGTATGTATACATACATAATAAACACCCAAACCCAGAAATACGAACATTTATGCTCATCACACAAATGCTTGTCTCTGTCTGGGATCGAACCTGAGCTCGATTGCGTAGTCAGGGTCGCTAACCATCATCCAACGGGGCGGTCTCAACATTAGTACATTGTTTGTATTTTAACCTTTTCACAGCCACAGTACAAAACAGTCAAACATGCCACCATGATTTATTGTAAACAACACTGTGCAAAAATAGAGATGTGACCATGAGTATACTATGGACATCAAATTGGTCAAATACAGTGAACTTGATCACTACTCATCCCACCTAGCGACAAACCGGTGAATCGGAGTGAACTGGAAAGTCTATAGACCTTTGGTTTACTCTGCCTGCCACGCAAGAGAACCAGGCGTGATGAGACCTAAATGTATAGTACATTGATTAAGACCGTGTCGCGTAACGCGCTATCAACACAGAAGAGCGTGGGGTGGCGGCGGTGTGTCCTTGATGTCGACTAGCGTGTACTAGAAAGTGTAATATCCACATATCACATATTTTTAGAGAAATATTGGTCGAAAATTAAGCCCCTAAATTTATTATTTCATTTTAACGAGAATCGAATACCGAGTACTCTCCAGATGTATTGAAGGTAATTCACCAATCAGTCTGTATATATTATTTACACTATTATTTGCATTTAGTTAACAGACGGACGCAATCTGATATATAATATCCACTATAGGTACAGTTTGCGTCCTAGTGTGATTAATGATTATCAACCTCTGTATCTGTTTCTACAATCATAACGATGTAGATGCAAATTAGTTATTATAATATGCATACTAATAATGTCCAAATAAAAAATAACCCAATGTTTCTTTCATGGTTAATAACTTAAAATTAAACAACCGATTACAAAAATAGATTAACGAGTTTGCGTCCATTGTGGTCGCAAAGTGGAAGATTTATGTAGTAATTTGCATTCACTTCATTTTAAGTGTTAACAATAAAAAATCAATCAACTTCATAATTGTTTTTAATTTTTTCTTTATTAAGATCTAGAAACAACTATATAACTTAAATTGTACATAAAACAATAACAAACTTACCGCCAAACGCATTGATGTTTATTATTTTTTTAGAAACTTTTCACACGTCCACATTACTTTGTTGTACAGCTGAGATTAACTATTTTTTTCTAAACTGGAAAAACTTCTCATAAGAAACTTTTTTCTATGTGTATGTGCCTCTTATACATTCAGGTATTGGCAGAAATTACCTTCGATCTTATTAGTGTCTTAGTACACTTATTTTCAAGTATTATAAAAAGGAGATCCTTCCAATGGTGGCGAACTGGGTGATGGACGTGAACAAGCGAACTTACCCTATTCAAGTTGAAAATTTATTTTCAAGACAATTTTTTTTTAATATCAAAAGATAGTATACAAGCAGATGGGTCTCCTGATGGAAAGAGTCTACCCTACCATTGACTATAGACACCAAAGATGTTAATGGTGCGTTGCTATCTAGTGGCGAAGTCTAATGCCATATGCATAAGTTTACCGGCTTCCTTACCCTCCAAACCGGAACATGACAGTGACTAGCACTGACGCTATTGCGGCAGGAATAGGTAAAGCAGTGGTACCCGACCCGGTTAAGCCAGTGCAGAACTTACCACTTAGTAGTCATGATGGTAGTGACGTGCATAGCCACTCGGTCGCCTTTTACGACCTGCCTGGCAGAATGGCAGTTGGCCTATTATTCAAAGGAGCCCAGGACCAACACGGGGAAATATATAGACTAGGTATATACAATAATCAAAATGTCTTGTTGCTTTATGTAACTCGAACATTTCTGGTTAGTATAGGGATTGCTTTATACTTATTTCATTGGTAAAATTTGGATGTGCCCCATCTGTGAGTCGTTTTGTTCTGTATTAGAACTTACATTTTGTTGATTTGTGATATAATGTGTATATTGATTATAAAACAACTCTAAAAATCAAATCTATCAATTCTAAAAATCAAATCTACCCACATTATTTAGTTCAGTTCAGAGTAGTTAATTGTGTGAAGTTCGAAACGTGTGCAATAATTTGTTGTGATTTTATAAATTTTTTAACAAAGCAATCGGGCATAATTTCTGCAAATGGAGCAAATCGAGCAGCATGCCGTCATTAAGTACCTGCATAAGAATGGGCTATCACTAAAAGCCATCCGTGATGATATGGTCAGTACATTAGGGGATTCTGCTCTGTCTTATTCATCCATCAAAAAATGGATAGCAGAATTCAAGCGTGGCAGAGAGAGTGTGAAATATGAACTCCGATCTGGAAGGCCTTCAACGTCCACTACTGACGAAAATTGATTTAATTATGGGAGACCGCAGATTAAAAATTAGAGAGGTAGCCGAGATTATAGGAATCTCTTATGAACAAACTCAAAATATCATAGTCAACGAATTGACTTTCCACAAAGTGTCTGCGAGGTGGGTTCTGCGACTGCTTTCAGTTGAACAAAAAAGGATGCGATTTACTATTTCACGTGACTGTTTGGAGTTATTTGAAGCCAATTCAGATGATTTTTTGAATCGTTTTGTTACAATGGAGGAAACATGGATTTATTACTGTGTACACCAGAAACAAAACAACAATTAAAACAGTGAAGAAGGCGCTTTTGTCGGCAAATAAGGTCATGCCTTCAATATTCTGGGACTTGAAGGGTGAGATTATGATTAATTATCTTGAAAGGGGTTAGACTATAAACTCTGATTACTACTGTAGTAAGAACTATGTCGTTTACGAGAGGAAATAAAAGAAAAATGTCCAAGAATGTGCTCAGAAAAAAGTCCTGTTTCATCAAGATAATGTCCGTGTTCACACGTCTGTTCACTCAATGGCTGAAATCCACAATTATGGCTTTGAACTATTTCCGCATCCGCCTTATTCACCTGATCTGGCACCGTCAGACTTCTTTCTGTTCCCTAACCTGAAAAAGCACTTGGGAGGTCAAAGATTTTCGACAAACGACGAAGTCAAAACAGCAGTAGACGCATATTTTGATTCTAAGGAATAATCTTATTTTTCAACGTTTTAAATGCTTTGAATGGGAGACGAAGTGCATCGAACTTGATTGTGATTATGTAGAAAAATAAAAATATAACTGATTTAGTATGTGTTTATTTTCTTGGTTAGGCCGAATACTTTTCAATCCACCCTGGTAGTTCTGCACAAAATAATGTATTTTTAAGCATAACATATTTTTTCTTTACAGGCTGGTGGGCCTTCAAATTTATTAATGGATTTAGCAGCAAATGAAAAAGCTGTTCATGCTGATTTTTTTAATGGTAAAACTACATAATATTTTTATAATTGTTTTCTACTTATAAATGTTTTATGCAGATGCTTATGTTTCATTTTTTGTTTCAGATTTTGAAGATTTATTTGATGACGATGATTTGAAATAATAAAGCACTACAGTCAACATTAATTTTATCAGCATTATAGAAGCCAATTTAGTTTAGTTTGAAAAAAGTGGGCAAAATCTGTAAACAAACAAATATAGTGGAAAAACAGCAAGAGCACTAATTTTAGTAAAAATAGTTAAGCTGGTTTTTTTCGTTGGTATTGTGAATATATCATAAAAATTTACAATTGAGTTTTTTTGTATGAATTAAACCCTCTTAGATCTTGTAAAACATTACATTTATTAAGTAAAGTTTAATAAATAAAATCGCATTTAATGTTGTGTATAGTCATTAATAGTGAAAAACATGGTGAGTTTTCATCACCCGTTTTGTTTACTAACAAAATGGTGTTGATTTAGTTTCTTTTAATTTTCATTTCATTTTGAACCTGTTTGCTAAATTAATGTGGTATTATTTTTTATGAAGCTAAGTATATTATTTATGTATGGTTTCATTTTTTTATATAATGGAAAAGTCTGCAAGCAGATTATTCTGATAAAGAGAAAAACTTCACATATAGACACAAAGATGTTAATGCTTAACTATCCGTGTGCAAGTTATGTAATAAGTTTACCAGCTGCCTTTCCCTTCAAACCGTAACACGAAAGCTCCAATGCTATCGCGGCAGGAACAAGTAAGTTGGTGGTACCAGATCTGAGCATGAAGGGGCAGAATTCTACCATAGAAAGCTACCCACTGGTCATGATGACACTGATACAAGATGCCTTGCAGAAAGCAGATGTATTCTATAAAAGAGGTATAAATCAACACACAGAAAAGTTTCAAATGTTTAGCAATAATTTACCCTTCATACTCTTCAGTGACAGATTTTTCGTGTGGTATGGGATTGACCCATTCAATGGCAGCCCCCACTAACGATTTATATACCCCATGTTGATTCCGGGCTCCTTTGAAGAATAGACCAACTGCCGTTCTTCCAGGCAGGTCGTACATGGCGACTGATTGACTATGTGAGTCACTATTAAGTGGTAGAGTTTTGCGTTGTCTCCGGGTCTGGTTCCACCGCCTTACCTATTCCTGCCGCAATAGAATGCTTGTCACTGTCGTGTTCCGGCTTGGAGGGTAAGGTAGTCGGTAAAGTTATGCATGTGGCATTAGACCTCGCCACAAGATGGCAGCACCATTAACATCTTTGGTGTCTATAGGCGATGGTTGACTATTTCCATCAGGAGACCCATCTGCTTGTTTGCTATCTTAATCTTATAATATAAAAAAAAACCAACAGTAAAATATGGTACGCAACTGCTTGTTAATTTAACACATGGTGAGTCATAAAGTATAATAATGATTATACTTCTTTTATATAATATTCCTTGGAGAAAATGATAGCCGGTAAGCATGCTTGTGAGCTCGTGTTCTTATTTTCTGTTTGAAAACCGAAACACCACTGACAACAGCTATTGTTTCATATTATGACATTTTCTTCTGATACCGTTTTAAAACTGTATAGTATTTTACTTAATCTACCATTGGCTCCACTAGAATCTTTGTATTATTTTTTAATTTAGAGCCTGTTCAAAAATATATTTTACATATTATAATCGTAAAAATTATTTCACATTTTTACACCAACACTTTCTTTCAGGCCTAACCTATCTCTCAATTCAGCATTAAGGACTCAGTTCGCGAGTGTTACGGCACATAATTGCCGTAGCGGTCTCTTCGGGACCTCGCCACAAGATAGCAACGCACCATTAACATCTTTGGTGTCTATAGGCGATGGTTGACTCTTTCCATCAGGAAACCCATCTGCTTGTTTGCTGTCTTATGATATAAAAAAAAAAACTTAAACTTAGGAAAAAAACTTAGGATAATAAGAAATTTTAAACAAGAATCTATCAGAGATATATTGCCTACGGAGACCTAATGGGGAATCAGCACACTCAACTCGTAGTGCGTTTTTGAGTGAGGATTTCATCGCTCCTGTTATGATACGTAAACATTTTGCTTGTAGCAAGTTCAAGTTATTAAGGGGAATTTTATTATAGGGCTCAAAGATAAAAGATCCAGTCTCAGCCAGTGTTATCACTCAAGGAAAAAAATAAGACCCACGAGCAGTGTTGCCAGATCCATTTTTATAAAATCAGAGGTTCGACTAGAAAAAATGAGATGTATGGAGAAGTTTTTCAAATAAATCAGAAGATGCATTTAGTTTAATAAAACAATGTCAGGCATTAAATTAGGAACTTTTATAATAGAGTCATGTAATCATCTTCGCAGGGTTTATGCCGAACTGATTTATTTCACTTCCTGTGGAACAAAATTCACGTTTCAATATTCAACTATGTGCCCATCATTTTAAGTATATTTTACGATGACATTTTTGTAATGCCAACCGAATGTTGATAATTTTGTGTTTCATTTCATGCAGGTTTTGTTACTTATAATATTTTAAAGTATTTGAAAAAATCAGTAGACTTTCAGTTCAAATCAGTAGATCAGTAGAATTCTGGGAAAATCAGTAGATCCTCCGAAAAATCAGTCTGGCAACGCTGCATATGGGATTACTTTCCGTTCGTAATACATGGGGCACACTAAAAGTTTTGCACTTCTAGCTAATCGGAACTATTTGAATTTCGAATGTGATATTTTTTAAACGTTGCAACCTTTTTAGTAATAAAAAAAAACAATTGGGCGGACATGATTTGTCAATTGTTTTTTTATCACATCAAAATTCTACGTACGCAACGAAAATGGAATTAAAACGAAAAGATTTTAGAGCGATGATTTTTTTGATTTTAAAAGCTCTCTTTCTCCGCAAGACTGTGCTGCTCGTCTTCAAAATGCTTTTGGGAGAGAAGCACCTTGTTTTAGCACCGCGAGGCGAGAGGCGAGAGAGGTCGACTTTCTTTACATGACGAATTTCGAGAAGGGCGGCCTTCAACTGCTGTCAACGAAAATTATGTGGCTACTTTTAAGCGGTTAATTGAAGAAAACCCCCGGATTACCTATTGTTTTTGATTTAAAATAATGATCTAAATTAAAATAAATGAACAATGAAAATATTAAAATACTGAATGCCTATATAATACAATAATCTAATAAATACATGACTTTTAATTAATAATAAAAATGAATTGCTGAAATGTAAAATGAAATACTTTATTCAACTAAATAAATAGCTCGATTATTCATATTTATATCTATTTGTTGTTATATTTTGTTACTATTTTTTGCGGTTATTTATTTATCTATTCCCATCTCGTGGTTAATTAAGTCTTTTACATTTTAGCGAATACACCATCGAGTACGATAAATAATTTTATCCTCCACAATTATAAATGTATAATTTTACAGTCATTGAGAACAATTCATAAATCACACAAAAAATTTAGTGAGATTTCTCTAGTGTAATAAAATGTAAATTGTTTTAAATAATAAAGCATTATGGTCATTTAAGTGCAGAATTGCGCCTCAAATCCATTTGCTCGCGCGATACGCACTACTTTACACTGAACATTTGAGTTCAAGCGAGGGTACCATGTAATATGTAAATTTGTTTATCAGTGCAAAACATATCAAATTGAATATTATGAATTATGACGTACGAATTAGATAAATCATTTATTAGTATGTAAGTTCTGACCATTTTTGACATTTATTATTATAATTAATATTTTGTAGCCTTCGATGAAATCAACGTTAAATGGAGATTATAATTAGATATTAATGTTATTTTGATAAACCGGAATGTGATGTAAGTAAAATTAAAATTAAATATCGCATGCCGTAACTGGTCAAATATGTGAGACCCGTTATATAATTCTAAGACCTTAATGTACCATATTTGATGCAATAAACTATATTCTATTCTATGAGCCAAATTCAGAAAATTTTACACGAAGAATTGAAAGTTTGGAAACTTTGTTGTCGTTGGATCCGTCATGAATTGACAGCGGGTCAGAAGCGGGCTCGCGTGGAATGGTGCTCACAGATGCTACTGAAGTACGACCACGGACATTCTAATGCTGTTTATGACATTGTCACAGGAGACGAAACGCGGATTTATTGTTTTGAACCCGAAAAAAAAACAGCAATCTTGTGAATGGGTGTTTGAAAATGAGAACAGGCCAACAAAAGTGAGACAAGCGAGAAACGTTGGTAAAAAAATGATCGCGTTTTTTTTCTCAGCTACGAGTCCCATCTGTACAATTCCACTTGAAAATCAAGTGTCAATGCCGAGTGGTATTCTACCATTTGCTTACCCAGGGTGTTAGAAAAAGTTCGTGAAAGACGACCCAAAAACCGCATTCCCCTACACCATGATAACGCTTCTTCACACACGGCCAACAAAACAAAGTCATTTTTAACTTCCGAAAAAGTACATCTCATCTCTCATCCTGCGCATAGCCATGATGAATGATGTCCTTGCCTAATTCGTAAGTACGACTAAAACAATTTGTTTGAAAATAAATTATTGTTTAGTTCGCCATGTTTGTGAGAGTGAGATAGTACAATATAAAAGTAAGCGAGAGAAACGTAGTCTGCTACGTTCATCGCATTACTTTGCGTTCGACTGACCGAGCATAGGTTTAGCAATTGCGATGTTAGAGCGTAACATATCTTCCCTTTTTATATCAATGAGTTTATTATGTACTTTCGGCTAAAAATCCAGATTCGGTCGGTCACTACTTATTATCTGATTTGCCCCCTCTGGCCCAAAAACTGGGCCCATGCTTATCTTTATAGAACACTATAATCTTAGAAATTTAATAAATCAGGGTTATCCAAATAAAACAATATATAATATGCGTCCTGCACAATTTATTTCATTATCTTCTTTTAAACAGTTTCACATCTAAAATAATGAGAGAGGACATTTTATTAATTAAAAGTAAACATGATCCCTATGTGGGGGGAAATTAGGTCAATAAACTCATCACTTGAGATCAAAGAAATTAAGGTAAACATTTAAATACATGCCAAATTCAAATGTAAATTAATTTCCAAGAAACAATAAATTGTAACAATAAAACACAAGCTAATTACTGTAAAAAAACTTATCAACAATATATTTTATATAGCCTGAGAAGTGTCATCAATAAAATACAATAGATATAACAGTTAATTTAAAAGAAATTTTTCAGCACAAAACTTATTTTAATTGCTTTTATTTTTTTATTAGTCAGTCGAGGAAGCAAATTATGCTCACCACTACATTTTTAAGGACACTGCACTATCAATGCGATTGTTGGATATTAAATGTACAAAAAACTTGATACAGCACTCAAGAGTTGAGTGCATAACACATGTGACATTCAGACCGGGGTCCCAGGAACAAACTTTTTGGTTAATAACAAGCTAAATTTTTGTGAGCATCTTCGTTTTGGTGAAACGCAAATGTTTTCTATCTTGGTTAAATCTTGTAATAATATTTATTTTTTTGCTCGCTTGATTAATATACGAAAAACACCTTTTGTCGTACACATTCGATGGTTTTTCTGATGAGTCCTCCGCTCTAGACTCGAAATTATGAGATTTTTAAATTGATATTAATTAATTTAAAAACAACCTAATTTTCTCATAATAGCTTGAATTATTATTATTATAATTCAAGGGTTATTTTGTCCTACATGTAAAGTTGAATCTTTTCTTATTCCGAGACTCTAAAGTTTTCTTTTTTACCTATCTTTATTAGCTACCCGATTCGAGATTTTTCAAAGCTAGAAAAGATGAGTGTCTCGTCAAAACGAAGCTGTTCACAAAAATTCATCTTCTTATTCAAAAAAAGTTTGTTCTTGAGACCACTGTCTAATTTTTGAAACAGTGTAAGGCCCGGATTCCACATAGATTGAGTTTAGTAGAGAACAATTCAATTTTTATATAGCTTGGTTGACTTAGTAGGTACTTGTTTAATACATGTGTCATCGAGCATGTAATCTAATAGAGTAGCAATATGAGCCATCTAATTCCGAAACTGATCAGTGTTTTGCCACTGATAAATAGCAATTCACGCTCGCACTAAAGCAGTACCGCACCTAAAAGTGACCTGTGTGTACGTCCCCGATACTCTCGAAAATATTCAAGTTTGGTATATTATACTGCATAATGTCGTGTTGTTCTATTAGATGGTGTGGAAAAAGCAGCAAAACGTCGAATTATAAAACAGACGGAATTACGTTTCATCGGCATCAATAAACATTGATTTTATTTTAATTTACTTTCATATAATATGGCTCAAGTTAAACTGGACAGATAACACGAAACACGTGGACACTTGTTTATATGCGTCTTGCTCTTGCCTAGGTGTAACCTATATACAACACTCTCATTTTAATCAATACGCGTTTACTATTGCTGCGTCATTATCACATTAAGCTGAGTCGGCCAATCACAGCATTACACTGGCGTAGTGTTTTGGCGGAATTTGTTTTCTAACGAAACAAACAACATAACCACTCTTCTGATTACATACTCGATGACATGTGTAAATATATTGTTGATGCGATTCCCTTACTAACAAAATAAGCAGCGTCTGTACAGTCAGGAATATATTTTGTCAATTTAAATTAGCGCTAATGATATTTTGCAACTGACCATCAATTTTCATGCTTTGGCGAGGTACAGAGATGTCAACACACTAATAGTAAACTCTGAGACTGAGATTTTTCTACATAAAAAATTTCATTACTCACCATTTACTCTTATTATGAGATTACACTGTGGCTATATATCACTTATTTGTGTAGAGCAATCAAAACACAAACTTGAAATTTTCCTTCTGCATGGGCTACATTTTTGTCAGAAGATTTGTGATGTGTTGCCACGATAAAACTTCGTAATTTTGCTACGGCGAACTAGATGAAAACATATACTCCGTCGATAATAATCTATCTCGCTTCAACATGTAGACCAATGTAGAAGCGAGATGTACTTAGTTGCGATAGAAAACTGTCAGAAGCTTAAGATTCGCGATTCAGCTAAGAGGTTGACCACACACACATTGTGACAAAGTGAATTTTCGCTATAGGGCGATAATGTAGCCAAAGCATATAAGCAAGTGTGAAATAGGAAATAATTAAATTACATTGTATGCTCTTCACTCTATTATGAAGGTCAGGGCATATGAAGCCAAAGACACAAACCCAGAATAGTGACAATTACTTATAAACCAAATATCTAGGTATATTACATAATTAAATATCTCTTATTTAAAAATTGTTTCTTAACCGTATACAAATAACTTTGTGTACAATTATTTGTTTTATTTTTCTGAACGCTGTTGTATTCTATTTTCCTTTGTAATTTATTATAAATGTATGTAGAAGTATAAAAATCTTTTATCTAAAGCAAACTATATTAATATGCATCTGGCAATCTTTACAAATATCCACTATTATGGAATCTAGACCGTAATATTACTACTCATCAACTTCGTCATTATCTTCATGAAATAATGTAAAACATATCTAAATAGACAACTCAAATTCAAAGCGAGAAATAAAACTGAATAACATTGTGATTTTAATTGATGACAAAACTCAAGCGTAGTGTGCACTTAACAATACTAACACTGATTTTGTACAAACAGTACAAAGTTGTTGTTACACATCAACGTCACTGCTATCTTCGCTGTATTCATTGCCATCTTGTTCTTGGTCTTCAGCATCGATTTCACCTTCTAATGCATCTTCTTCACCCACTTCATCAATATCTTCCTCTTCTAGGATATCTGATATTGTGTTACTTATTCCCTTACCCATTTCTGAAATTTAAATTGTTAATTTTATTACCTCTTTAACTTTTTAACCGCCGTAGCATTTTTTTACTGAACTGTGCCTCCACCGCCGATCATATAAAAACAATCTAAACCAATTAGTGCTTACAAAAATTACCTAAAATCAATATGATTTTGTTGATATCTGTCTTACTGTACAATATACCTTGTCCCATCTCTGTAATTGTCAGTTTCCTATCTCTGACGTCATACGCGGTCTTATTTATACGACTACGGCGTAAGTACCTATTACTACAGTGATGATACGAGGGACCTAATAGAGATGTTCTACACGTTAACTTTGTAAGAGTAGGTATATGAAATTATGAAATGAAAAATAAAATATGATACTAAATTCATTTAAGATTCTCCTTTTTATTCTATATTAGCGTAGGAAAAATCTATGATCTTAGGTGGACATGATAACACTACTGAAGTAGGAACAGGTAAGACGCCACATAAGTGTAAACGCCTAACGACGCCTTATAAATTCATGCCAGTTTTTTTTGCAGAGTACGCGGAGTAAATAGAATGTCACAGGTTGACTATTATTCAACAGTTTAGAACCTTACAAATGGATGGGGATCACTATTCATTTTATCGTTGTCGCATTTTGCAAATTCATTTGAATTTGTTTCTTATTTCATTTATTCTCAAATAAGCTATTTATGTGTAATATATGGGTATAGGAAAAGCTGATAAGATTTTTAAGTCAATCGGTATATTAGCGTAAAAGTTATTTCAAAAATTTTAAATAAGTCTGGTCAAAACAACATAATTTTAATGTTTGAAAAGCTGTAACTTTTGAAATTATGGTTCGATTTTGATTTTTGAAACGGCATTCAACGTAATTTTTTTAGTTCTAAAATATCGTAGAATACCAAAAAATAATTGATTGAAAAATTTCAAATTTATGTCGAAAAAACATTTTTTTCAAAATTTTTCGTCAACGATTACTCCCAAATGGATGAACCCATTAAGATAGAATTTTTTGAGGAATAGAGCTGATTAGTTTTTGTATTCAATCGGTAAATAAATACTGTTTCGCCAAACATTTTTTGTTTTTTTTTTTAAAATATCTCAAAATCTCCTGGGCTGAATTGGTTCAAATTTTCAGGAAATCTAAGTTGACTAGGATCCAATCGAATGCCATCAACTGCGTTTCGATCAGCCCAGCCGTTCAAAAGTTATGAGATGTTTACATACACACATACATACATGACTTACAATGGCATACTGACGTCATCGTGAAAATAGTCGGAAAAAGTTCCTAGGACCTCAAAACGTTGACGGTGAAAACTCGATTTTCGAAACTCGGGAATCTACATAGTAGAGCGGGAAGTTGAAAATGTAAATATTTTTAACTTTTTTAGTTTAGTTTTAGTTTTGGTTTTGATAGCCACATTTATGGTGAAGGATATTACTACTATTTTATTTATGTTTTTAGTTAAGCGAATGAAATTGCGGATAAACACCTAGTTTTGGGAAATAATAAAGTAACCATGAATCATGTACACATGTCTTCTAACTGTATTCTACAATGGTATTTATTAAGATTACATAATAAAAAATACTTACGTTCAACATAACTTTCTAAAGTTTTTGGTACCATACTTTTAAGTTTCTCAAGTTCTGTATCTGTACAACTACCTTTGTCTAAACCTGAAATATAAATTTCAATGTATAACACATTTTTTTAAATTTAAGGTGGTATCTAAATTTCAACTATTTTTTGGATATAAAGAGAACCATTCAAATCAGATTTTACATTATTGGAACTTCAAAGTATTTGTGATCTTGATTTCAGTGTAATTTAGATGCTGTTTGTATTGGATTTATCTTGAAGAAGGTACTGTTTTTATTTAGAAAAGTATCTATTCTGATAGATGGGAAATATACTAATCATACATAGTCATTTAGAGAATAATAAAATATGGTTTGGTTTTAGTTATTTAAAACGTGGTTTTTGAGTCCCGAACCCAAAAACAGTTTTGCTTTGCACCATTTTTACAGTTTTGCTTCGGCAGTACCCCTTGTTCTCTAAGGCATCAGCAGGCTAAATTGAAATCATCATTTATAGGTATATCTAAAAGGTTAAAACTATATGAATATTACAAGAACATCAATAGGGCCTTTAATCTTAACATACCTAAAAAAATGTGTTAACGGTTGACTCTACAGGCCATCCTTAAAACTTTCCGCTAAATTAAGGTATTTTAAGCTCAAAAGAGTAAATACTATAAGTATAGATTTTTTCAGTTCAAACATCTATTTTGTTAAAATGGCAGTATTGAAATTTTTAAATGACTGATGTTCTGAGAGCTAACAGAGCCTAAAGCCTTGTTCTGGCTTGGCTAGCGTTATAGTTGAGTAGCAAGTAATTTAATGACTAAACATGTCCGAGCAGCAAAAATTTTATTGACTGATTAGTGTATAATAAGTCTAATTGGTCCATTTAGTTCTATTTTCTCAAGTCACTACCATGTGCCCTGCATACTGGCTCACCGACTTATCAAGTTTTAACCTCTTGTTTTGTTGTTTTGAATTTGAAAAGCTGTATATTTTGGAAACGCTGATTGAATTTAGTCTTTCGAATGATATATTTACTCAATTTTTGAGATCTAAAATATTGCTTTAGTTAAATAATCGATAGGTTGAAAAATTTCGAAGCAATATCAAATAACATTATTTTTCAAAAATTTTCGTCATTGATAAGTCCCAAACAAATTGACCGATTTCGATCCAATTAACGGTATTTGACGGATTTTTAAAGGAAAAAACTGATCAGATTTTTAAGCCAATCGGTGTACAAGCCTGAAAGTTATTTCAAAAATATTAAGTTTATTATTAGTATTATTATTAGTTAATATTTGAAAAGCTGTAACTTTTGAAAATAACATTCGATTTTAATTTTAGAAACGGCATTCGACGTTGTTGTTTTAGCACTAAAATATCGTAGAATACCAAAAAAATGATTGGCTGAAAAATTTCGAAGTTATGTCGTAAGAACACTTTTTTCAAAATTTTTCGTCAATGACAAGAGAAAGAAAGATAAGGACTTGGCATTAATTTCCATAAACAATCAAAACTTATAAACTTGCATGCGTTCCAACGTTGAACAAATAAAAATGACTATCTCTGTCAAACAAGTTAGAATTTTCATAATAGACAAAGCTACAAAAAATTTTGTCAGTGCTCTTATTTCAAACCATTTAAGAAACTTTACGTCACCTGCACCCAAAACGCTATTACTAAAATACGCTATCAATGTAAGTTATGTCAAATAACTAACCCTTTGATTACAAAATAATAAATTGATTTTAGCGTTTATTTGTATTTTTCTATAATTTTAGTGTGTACCTTAAATCTAAAATAAAAACTAATTGTTAAAATAACATGCTCAATTGCAATATAATTTATCAATTGTTATGTAGACAGTAAACAGCTGTTCTTAAGTCCGCCATTGTTAAGGACGAAATGACACGGTTTTCCCTTGGTTATTTCATATCTAGTAAGGAAACTACCCTTCATCTAAGGTTTTCTTCCAAACGAATAAACCGATTTTAATGTACATATTACGCATTAGACGTAGTCTTTTGAGGAATAGAGCTGATAAGTTTTTGTACTCGATCGATTAATCTGGAAGTTATATTAAAAAAATACTGTTTCACATAAGTTTTTTCAAAATTTCTCAAATATTCCTGGGCCGATTTGGTAAAATTTTAAGAAAGTCTAAGTTAAGCGGAATCCAATCGAATGCCATCAACCGCGTTTCGATCGGTCCAGGCGTTCAAAAGTGATGCGATGTTTACATACACATACACACACACACATACATACATAGAGACATACTGACGTCATCGTGAAAATAGTCGCAAAAGATTTCTAGGACCTTAAAACGTGGAGATCTGGTAAAAATTCGACTTTCAACAATCAGGGCAAAATCAGTAACTTCCTTATCTACGTACGTAGCGGGAACATAAAAACAGAAGGAAGACTCAGTAGTTTTGTTATTTATAAATATATTTTTTATTTTTAATAATTCCTTGTACATATAGGTACCACTTCATTAAAGCCTAGTTCCCATTATGTTAGTATTTTAGTCCAGTAGATACTTTAGTAGCTAATAAAAATCATTCGTGCTTTGGTCAAGCCTGCTTTACAAGTGAGATGAACATCTTATAAAATAAAACAACAAGCGCGCGCAAAACAGCGTTTTTCAACTAATAAGCTCAATTAAAACAAGAGGTTAAAACTTGATAAGCCGGTGAGCCAGTATGCAGGGCACATGGTAGTAACTTGAGAAAATAGAACTAAATGTACCAATTAGACTTATTATACACTTATCAGTCAATAAAATTTTTGCTGCTCGGACATGTTTAGTTATTAAATTACTTGCTACTCAACTATAATGCTAGCCAAGCCAGAACAAGGCTTTAGGCTCTGTTAGCTCTCAGAACATCAGTCATTTAAAAATTTCAAAGAATAAATTAAAAAGAAAGTAAGTAAGTATCTTCACGCCCGTATCCCCGAAATGGTAGGCAGAGGTACAACAAGTGCACCCACGATTAGCCGAAGATACTTGGTCCCACAATGTGATAGGTGGCAAGCCTATCGCCAACCGGGCACTTTCCAATCCCGGGTAACGTTATTTTTATCAGAAAACTGAAAAAACACATTTTTGAATTGCTCGACCCAGGAATCGAACCCGAGACCTCATGTGGTCAACTTCGACACCGGACCCCTAGACCACAGAGGCGATAAAATTAAAAAGAAGATTAAAAAAATAGAAGTCAAGGTCGTCACCGAGGCACATCGCCGAAATAAAACACACACGGAGACGGGTTTTATTGTTTGTTTTTTTTTTCGCAATAACATCGAAATCCAGCTTAAACATGAGATTGGAAGTCAGCTTAATTATAGTAGTAACTTTTTTATATTCCCCAAAAGTAATAGGGATGTTTAGATGTTTTGTGATATGGATTTATAATTTGAGCAATTTTAACTCTATTCAGTGTTCTATACAAAGATGGCTTTGAGAAAGACGGAACTAAGGACATCACTACAATATGCTTCTTAATTTTTTAAATAGTATTAGAAATAAACGACTTACCATATAATAATCCCATTCTTTTCAATATGTCTATGTCATCATGGATTTGGAACCTTTTGTTAAAATTAAACATATACTCTGTCCTGGAAAATATTAAACACAATTAAATAACACTTTGATTGTATATGACCATCTTGTTGGCCTAGTTGAATGTATATGATGTATTTTTCCATTTTACTTGCATATTAGATCCGAAATATTTTACAATTTTCTGCTTATAACTAAGTTACAACTCATTAGAGAGCGAAGCAAGCCCTAACACTATTCCACAATTTATACAGTTTTGTGGTGTACATTACGAAACATAATTATCACAAAGAAAAATCTGTCTGTGAACGAATTTCATAAAAAATTTAATCTTTCTAGCAGAATCAGGTAAAGATTATATATAGTGTGTGTCACTCTCACAGGATGAATCTATTGATACCTCATTCTTAAATCCATCAAGCTTTTTAGGCTACAGATCATGTCATAGAAACAAACATCTGCATCTGCACATATACTCTCCAAATACAATCCTAGATATGAAATTTAATAGTAATTTAGTCTAATGTATATTATTTTGTAGTTTACTTATCGTTATTTACAATTACATGCTTTAATCTATATTAATATTATAAATGCGAAAGTTTGGATGGATGGATGTTTGTTACTCAATTACGCAAAAACTACTGAACAGATCTGAATGAAATTTAGCACACAGGTAGATGATGCCCAGGAATAGCTCATAGGCTACTTTTTATCCCGGAAAAATGAGTTAATCCCGCAGGACTCGCTAAAAACTTTTATACTGCAGCGGGCTGCATGCTGCAACTAGTAAATTATAAAATAACAAAAATTATCACACGCCAATTCATTTGCGAGATTGTTGATTGGCGAGATGTATGGTGATCCCCATCATTACATTTTGCTATGACCAGATGCCATAGTTATTACTCAGTTCTTGCGGTACAAATGACACGCAATATACATTATCAATAGAGACAAAAACACAAAAGCCAAAGCAGAGTGAAACCGCACAAAAATTCGCGAAAACTTGGCGATTCTTCTGTGAAAGATTTAAAATAGATACTGTGGCAGCCATGGACAGAAACATCCTAGTTTAAGATTGTAAAATATCTGAAAGCTTAGGATATTTTTTCTCGTTTCATCTGCAATCAGTCAAATTTGACTATAATCAGATTTGTTGTGAGATATTTGTAACTTTTGCACAAAACAGGGCCTGGCTCTGAAATTTCCTTGTCAGTAAGCACATTGGTTCTTTTAACCCGATCGTGGAACCAGAAGAGCATGTGACAAGGGATTTGGATGTTTTTTAAGTCCATCCCTATATTTTTGCGAACATAAGTTTGATTACCTTAGTAATGGGAGTAGCATTTTTAAGTGCTTATGAATCTCATCGTTTCAAACATACCATAAGTGCTTACGCTTAGGATATGCACGCAATATATATTGCACGCTCTCACGTCTAAACAACCGAGAAAGCGTGTAATATATTTCGCCATTTCGACGAATTTTGGTATGAAGATGGTTAAAGATCCAATATCCAATAAAGGCAACATTTTTAAAAAATCTATGAAGAAAGGATACTAAAGTTTGCTTCAAGTAAAAAGAACACTGAGCAAGTGGTCAGGGGGGAGTTTTAAGCATGGATATAATTACATCTAATCATACTCAGCGCGCGAAGCAAAGGACGATTAAATAATAGCGCGCACGTAAATATTTGCGACAGCGACCCCCCCTCCCCCCCAAGCCATTCTTATGCCCCGATTACACTTTGATTAGAGCGACTGCGAGTAATTAATGCAGGTGCTTAGTATTAATCAAAAAATATATGTAGACAGCCGTTGATTGGTGCGAGTGATTACTAATCACAATCTATCCACTTTTACTATGCTACACTTTTATCTAAGCTCCTGCATTAAGGATTCGCACTCGCTCTAATCAAAGTGTAATTGGGGCCCTACCAATAGTTGCGTTTCGTATTTGCATAATGCGCAGGTATATTGTTAGTGTTCTTTTTACTTGACGAGCTCCTATATGTTACGGTGCTATAAGCAAAATTGTTAATTTCCCGTAAACAATGTGCATACCCTACCCTTTACAGCACATTAGTTTGCGCTTACAATTATGCCGAAATACGGTTTATTCACAAAATCTATTTATTTATTTAATATTTTATTGTACACAACTTATAAGATTTTACAGAGAAAAAAAAATATAACTAAAAACGTACAAAAGGTAGACTTATCTCTAAGGTAATAAAGATTTCTTCCAGCCTACCCAGCTTATGAAACGATTATAAAGAAACAGCAGATATTGTGCACAATCAAACTTAAAGTTAAAATACACATGAGATAAGAAAAACAAAAAAAAAATGAGAATGACTTACCAAACTATGAAATAAAAAATAACAAAAATAAAAATTATACACAGAAATAACTATATTTTAAAAGAGAAAGACAGATGGTGATTTCTTAATCGTTTTTTAAAAACTGGCAGGGATGAGCTATCACGAACATGAAATGGGAGTGAATAAGTTAACGCCCTGAACACTAAAAGAGCGAGAATAGGCTTGAGAATGAGATTCAGGAAACTTCAATAACGAACGGACAGATTTGCGACAAGGAGAATCAGGGGAATGTAAAAAGGAGAACCGTTCACGAAGGTATTGAGGAGCTGCTGGGTTAAACAGTATTCTAAAAAGTAAACACAAAATATGAGTATTCCTGCGAAGACGAATAGGAAGTAACTTATCTTCACGGCTAAAATGTCGATATAGCTGTAAATCGTCAGCATAGAGATGGTAATTGGAAGATATATAAGAAGATACTGAATTAATAAAAAGGGAAAATATCAGAGGAGAATGAACTCCACCTTGGGGTACACCAGCTGTAATATCTAGCCAATCAGAATGAGATTCTTTGTATAAAACTATGTGTATGTCTGCAATGAAATAAAGACGCAAGTGCAATATTGAGTATTTTTACCAAATAATATCGGAATTTCACCAAGACCCATATGCCGACGGTTTAAAATGTAAAACAATCATAAACTATGGTACAATATAATGAACTTACTTGTCATTTGAAATGCTACAGTCTATTAATGCCTTGTCACTAGTATTTACAACTATAAACGGCAGATGTATTGCCGACGATGGGGAAGGTTTAATTCCTTTATTTTCTGCTTCTTTATTTCTTTCTATTAAACTTTTAAATGATATATGCTGAAAATAAAAAATATTAAAATTAAAAATATTTTCAGACTTGTTTTGTAATTTTAGTTAAAAAAATGAACGGTAATGTGCGTGTCGGTCTATACGCGATACAGAGTTCCAAAGTTGCCCATCACAATAATGCGAATTAAGAGAAAAGTTCTTCTATTTTTTCATACTATAAATATTTAAGCTAGTTAATATTAATGATGGATACATTGCACCACAGGTTCATCACTTATAAAAACTTCTCCAAGCATATTTTATAAGTTGGACGACTAGTGGTGGGAGGGGGGGGTCCTTCGCTACCATCACAGTATATAGTTTATAGACACCTGGATGTTCTAATGGGATCGTTTCCCATTAGAACATCCAGGTGTCTACAAATAGATTGTAGCTGTGGGAGAGCATACATCGGTCAGACAAAAAGAACCATTTCATGTTGGGTCAAGGAGCATATCAAAGCAGTAGAGAATAACAACGTTAATAAGCCAGCAATTGCTGAACACCTGGTGTTGGGCCAAAAGACAATCGATATGTCCAAATAAGCATAGTGATGTGGTTAATGTGTATTGTCAAAATGGCTTTCGTGCGAGTTCAAGTGGTAAGGGCAAACAAATAAGAAAAAGGGTAGACAGGCTTGTCTGCTCATAATAGTTCCACTACCCGCAATACTTCAGTTCCCCCATGATCATGATGCTTGCAACAGCGCTGAAATATCGGAAAAATAGTCCATCACACAATCACGGTAAGATCCCGTTAATTATTAATAATTCTGTTGAAAAAAGCCGTGAAAGCGTATAAGTATATAATATACGGATTTTTTGGTTGTTCGTACCGGCGAGTGTGAGTATAGATAGCGATAGGGTGCGAGTGAGAGGTAAATAGAAGCATCGCCATTTTCAATCTCATTTTTTATGCGTACGAGTTGTATATATGTCACCGCGAAATTGTCAATACCGTTAGATTATAATGTACCTGGGTCGCAATTTTGTTACATTATAATGTAGCTAAGTGATATTATAATTTAACTGCTAACATAACTTAAACAAATTATAAACTCACTAGGTAGATTATAATCTAACGGTATTGACAATTTCATGGCGACATATATAACGTGAACTATATTGAAGAATTAGGTCTAAATTAAATTGTCATGGCACAGTTATGTTTAATCTACTTATTAATGCTTAAGTTTTATCGCGTTTCCTGATTATTTCATTAACTGCCCATTACTAATATATATAGAACGGCTATAGCTAAGTACTATACATAAAGTAAAAGGTAAATCGCCGATTACACGTAAATGTTATAGCTAGACATCGGATAATATGCATTATCAAAATGCCAAAGTATACCGGAATCCTGGACCAACACAGAGAAAATAAATAATTTATCCCACAACTGGGATAAAGATCATACCTGCATTATTAATTCTTGCAACTGTTGTGTCTTTTTTTGTATCTGGTCTACTTTCGCTTGCTTTTCCTTTTCTAACGACGTACATTCTTGTACTGAATTTGTAGGTAATCCAAGCCATCGGATCTCCTTTTTTTCTTTAGATATAATGTTCATTGCCATTAATACGTTTAACGCGTCGTAAACTCTTCGGCGTATGTTCTTTGAATCGTATTGCTGTAATGTTAGAAATTTCTGTATTACATTTATACTAGGCATTTTTTTAAAGGGTTATTACTCGTGATTATGTTTTTTTTATATTTAACAGTACAGCAAAAGCTCCGTATTACCTGTAAAGTTTCTTTTTATCTCTAACTTATTGGCATTGTCACAAATTACATTACGCGCAGCGAGAATCTATATTAATATTATAAATGCGAAATTTTGGATGTTTGGATAATAATAATAAACAATAATCTTTATTGTTCCAACATTTGACTTATTCTAGGTTGACCGCTGACCTCTATACTAGTTGATACTGTATTAAAGAAACCAGTGGCCCCGCTTCTAATTTGTTACAGAAAATGTGTACATTGTTTGTTCAAGTGTGTTTGTACACAATATGTGTGTGTCTATGTGTATGCGGGTGTGCGTGTATGTGTGTGTGTGTCTATGTGCGTGTGTATTTGTGGGCGTGTGCGTGTGTGTGTTTGTTTATATGTGGGTAATTTATGAGTATGTTTATTGGAATTCAGCATTTTGTACAAACTATTAGTTTTTTGCAACTATTGATGGATGGTTGTTTGTTACTCAATCACGCGAAAAATACTGAACGGATTTGAATTAAATTTGGCACACAGCTGGCTGATGACCTGGAATAGCACATAGGCTGCTTTTTATCTCAAAAAAATCCCGCGGGAATCTCTAAAAACCTTTATAATGCAGCGGGCTGCACGCTGCAGCTAGTCATTAATCCAATTGATCCAATTATAAAAAATTAGCTTATTTTTTGAAAGACAAAATGCTACAGCTAAATATTAATCAGCAGCAAAGCAACATAACAGCAGCACAACAACAAGAACATATGTTAAATTCTTTCAATCTTTACCTAAAGCTGACATAAAGATTAATATTTTTTTAAATATTACATTACATCTATACATATAATAAAATCGTAGGAAAGTCAATGTATGTCCGGGGTAAACTCAAAAAGTACGGCATGGATTTACTTCAAATTTTGCATGAATATTACTAATAGGTCGGATCAACATATAGGCTACATATTATCACGCTATCACCTACGGGCGAGGAGCTGTGCGGAGTAAACATAGTCCGCGCGGACGAAGTCACGGGCAACAGCTAGTAGTAAATAAGCAGATGGCTTTTTCGATAGTAAGAGAAACCATCGTCTATAGACACCAAAGATATTAATGATGCGTTATTAAAGCAATGAGCAATGAAAATTATAGTGACAAGCATTGAGGCTATTGTGGCAGGAATAGGTAAGGCAGTGGTACCAAATAGTGGAGTCGTCGAGTTGCGGAGACCCGCTCATGTTAAAGAAGAAGAAGGTACCAAATAGCTCGGCGAGACGTTGCGGAACTCTGCCACTTATTAGTCACGATGATAGTGACACAAATAGCCAATCGCTTTGTATATACAGCCTGTATGCCCCCTTTAGAAGAATAGAATGTTCTATCAATATAATGATTATATATTTTATATATATTAATAATTTAGCCAAGGGGTACGGTAGACTCGATTGAAACCTTGCCTGAATTATAAAGTGTAAAAAAATAATGATTTCGAGTTAACATATATCCGTAAAATTCGGATTTTCGAGTATTTTGTTAAAATCGTGATTAAAATTCTAACGGTGCTGACAGACCAATCGGCCATATTTCTTTAAAGCTTACAAATATGTGGTGTATAAAGCTGTGGTTGCCTATAATTGGGAATATCTCATCATGTATTATATAAAGCCTAGAGTGTGTACTTTCTGTTGGCAATCCAAATAAAATAAATAAATAAAATAGGTGGCTGTCTTAAGTTGGCGGGGGGAAATTGTTTTTTTTTTTGCTATTTCAATTGCTCGTTAACTGCTCTTAACTGTGCGACAAAAATTTTTTTTTACGTTTTTAGTTTTTTTTTTTTAATTTTCAAAAATTGACTTAAGTTGGCGGGGGC
This sequence comes from Apodemia mormo, assembly GCA_036924255.1. NCBI lineage: Eukaryota > Metazoa > Arthropoda > Insecta > Lepidoptera > Riodinidae > Apodemia > Apodemia mormo. The sequence continues at coordinate 22,584,819 of JAUPFN010000003.1, read as the reverse complement.
AAATTGATTTTTGTTCTTAACTGTGCGATCAAAAAATTTTTGTACGTTTTTTTTTTTATAAATTTCAAACATTGACTCTTTCGGAAATTGATTTTTTATTATTATTTTTTGCTATTTAAATTGTTCGTTGACTGCTCTTAGTTCTGCTTAAGAGTCTTAAGTCAATTTTTGAAAATTAAAAAAAAAAAAACTAAAAACGTACAAAATTTTTTTTTGATATATATATCTATGTATTAGTATCATTGACTAACACCCATAACACAAGCAAATAATATGCTTATTTTCAGATCAATTTGTGTAATTGTACAGACAGAAAGACAAAAATTCTAATAAACGAATTATTAGTATTTTTGTCTGTCTGTTAATAAGATTGATTATTATAAGATTTTAAGTCTTTTTAAAAACGTTATAATACTAATTGTGCTAATATAATGCCAATCATGCTAATATATGCTAGTATTAAAAAGTTTGTGTCAAACCAGAAACATACTTGACTATCCGCTGAGCCATGCATACCAGCAGCAAACTCCAGCACCAGTTCATCTGCCACTTCATTGTAAGATGTGAAACCTTTATTTCTAACTTTTTCACAAACTTTCATAGAAAAATGTCTCAACCCTTTGCCAACTTTGTCTGCATGTTTACGGCGCTTTGTTGTGCTGTAAAAATAATAAAAATGTATAGTAATAGTAAAAATGAAAATGTATTTTTAAGCAAATCATTTGTGAATGGTTGCACTAATTTAACAATTTTAAACCTTCATCATTGTTCATTGGTAAAGGAAATTTTAACTCATGTCGAATGAAGCACTTGCAACTGTCCTAAATACTGCAGCGAAGTAAAATGTACATTGTGTACTGTGTTTCTGTTTGTGCCATTGACATGGCGGAAAATGTGGTGGATATAAGAGAACTGTGCTGTTGGGATCTCCTTTGTTTTCCTGAACTTCTGTATGTTTAATCCATTCCTTACACTACATCTTGTTTCGGTAGTATATAAGATTATAACATTGCAAATCAAATTACCTTCACTTCCAGATTTAGAATGATTATACAAGTTAACTGGAAAGGTTGTACATACTGAAAGAGGGTATTTAGTACTCGATTCTGATACTATACATAATAGGTACTTAAATTGACCTAATTTTCCAATAAAAATATATAGTACTTCTATACAGAAGTCATTGTTTACAAACGGCGATTATTAGTACATCTTGAAGTGACTATATTTTTGAATGTTATCATACTAATTCCGTTGAGAAGAAGAATTTAACTACCATGTCTTTCAATATGTACAATCTTTTACCATTTAGCTTGTATAAGTTCTATACAATACTAATGAAGTCGGTCGCCATTACAGTGACGTCAGCCATTTAGATAGTACACTTTTACAGTAAGCACACTGTCAAGCGAAAACATGACGTAAGAAATTACGATGTCATAACAAGTAATAAAAGCTGCATTATCATAGACGATAATAGATTTGGTTCCAGCGTATTAGTATTTCGCAGATTATTTTTTCAAGTCATTTAATAGTAGACAAGCACATGACTCTCCTGACGGAAAGAAATGACCATCGTAATATGGAATAAAAGATTGATGACATGTTCAGCTAGTAAATTCAATAAAAACTTAGCTTTCTGCACTATCCATGTAAAATTTAACTATGCCAAATTTCATTCTCCTCAGTTCGAACAATTTTCGTAGAAAAGGGTAGAGTTTTCGCTTCACGTATTAATATAAAACAAGGTATGTACATTATCCGTAGAATTCTTAAAATTTTCAAGCAATAATTAATAATTAATTAAAAATAACATTATTAGAAACAAAAACTTACTATTCTGCAGGAGGATCATTATCGGAGTCATGTCTTCGACGAGAGGCGTGTGACATTACTTTTATTAAGTTATTGTCTGTTGTTTCGGTTTCACTTGAATTAACTTCCACAATAGATACAAGTTCTGAAGCTGATTCCGTGTAATTAAATTCTGTTTTTGAGTCTTGGTGTTGTTCCTTAAACAAAAATGATGTTGTATGTAATTCATCAATTATACATTACAGTTTGTAAAGATGTTTTAATGTTTTTAAATGCTTTACTCCTGGACGAATTGCACCAGATTTGGTACATATGTATAGGTATAGCACGTCTTACTTAACATATGTATACGATAAGTTAGGTATATCCCGGAAATTTTTAAATTGTAAAAAAATAAAACTTTTATCGCACAGTGGGATGTTAGGCGCAGCTACACCCGGCATTATAAAAATGCATCTTTTTAAAAATAACTTTCAAGGGTAAGTTTTCCGCCGCGCCAGTAACACAATCTATATAAATCTGTAACTGTCTGTATGTATCTGTCTGTCTGTTAAATATTCAGTTTTTTTTTATCAAATTTCGTCATAAATATTCGCCTTATGAATGGCTAACATCAGTTTTATTATTTAAAAAAAACTGTATGTCTATATGTCCCGTATAACCCAAGATTTATTGGAATGATAGGACCTATATTTTTTATCTTAAATGCATTTACGCTGGTGTTAACTGAGATAAAATATTTTTATTCCATAAACATCACAAAAAGAAAAAGTGCCGTAAAAATGTATTTACGCGCATTCGCATTGTAATGGCTAGCGCTATATTATTACCACAGGTCATTCACTATCCCGGCGTTGAGAAGGGTCCAGATACTTGAATAATAATCGCAAGAAATATATCGCTAAAATGGATTCCACAATTGACAAGCTTCATTAATAATCGCCCTACTGCACTCATGAATGCGACAATTTGACATTCGGCATCTGAACTTGAATCGTTAACCGTGTGAAGGTTTATTAATAATTTCACGAGACACATCCTGAGGCTTAGCTTGGCATAACAACGAGATCATCAAATCATTGCGTTAAGGTTCTTGCGTATCAGTTTTCTATTCAAATTAAACAGCAGCAGCAGTTAATGGTGCGTTGCTATCTTGTGGCGAGGTCTAATGCCACATGTATAAGTTTACCGGCTATCTTACCCGCTAAACCGGAACACGACGGTGACTATAGTGCGCGCGGAACTAGTTGGCCGCGCCTTAGGTGGTGACAGGGGTAAGGGGGCGGGTTGTCAACTGCTCGCAATGCACATGAGCTTAGACAGTGATGACCAATCTGAAGATATCGTGAACAATATTTTTTCATTTATTGAAAAGAATAAATAAAATACAAATTGAACTTTGTAATGTTAGTTCAGTAATTTGGTAGTTTTACCTGGAAAGTTTTCCGGTAGTTTTGAAAATTGCTTGTTTTATGGATTTCGGTATGCTCTTTTTGAATTTCAACTTTGCCACCTCGTATCTTCGCCACTCGCGCCGCCATATTGAAAAATGGCGCCTAAAAACGGTTTTTGGGAATATCTCCTTTACGACGCATTTTACGATAGTACATTCGTGTACTAAATTAAATTAGAGGAAATTTCCTACACTTTATGTACTAATATTTTTTTTCATAAAATCAATAGTTTTGGCGTACGAGCGTCAAAAAGTATTGTTCGTTCCGTTTTCGTGCACCACCACGTGTTTTTCGTATATTTTTCTAAAATATTCTACTATTGCCGCCGATATTAGAAAAGCAGGTATAAGGGTAATGTGTCGCCTTTGTGTTGGGTCCCTTTCTCTCTATCTATGGGTCTCTTTCTATCTCGACCTTCAACGAAACACGTGTCAGTGGAAGTTACGAAAAGTATTTAGTTCAGGCTGAGTCATCAGTATACGTTTATCGTGATCGGCATTGAAGATACTCTGCGTTGAATGCGTTCAAGAGGAAGGAGCTGGTATTGTGGAGCCCCTGGCCAAAGATGAGAACAGTACTCCTATGAAGCCTGATTTGTGACTTGTAGAGTCGCAAACAATCGACTGTTTTGCCCTGTTCAGAACAACAAGTTTCTTGGACGAAAGCTTTGCTTTTGCCTCCAAATGACCACGAAACGAGATAATGATGAGTTATGGATGTGTATTAAATATGTGTATTATATAATAAAAATCAGAATTATTCAAATCGGTTTAGTAGTTTTTGGGATTACCACGTTCAAACAAACAAACAAACTCAATTCTCAGAATCACTTGATTCTGAACTCTCTGAACTTGATTCAGAATCATCTTGTAAACTTATAATGATTTGGTCCATCATAGTATCAAATTTCATATCATGATTCCAGTATTCCTGTTCATTTTTTTGTACGTGGTCATCGCATTTTTGCCATTGTTCGGCAGAGAATTCGGAAAATAGCCTTGTTAGTATTGTCATTTTCTCGTCCAATGTAGCATTAATGTGATCTCTGGCCAGGCAATTTTTAATATTTGCCCACACAAGCTCGATCGGGTTGAGGTCTGGATGATATGGAGGTAGTCTGAGAACAGTATGACCTGCAGCTTTCAGAAGTTCGTCAATCTTGAATATTTTTTCTGATTGGGTCGCATTAATCAACCTCAGGAGTTCAGCTTTGATCATCGTGGGAGAAAATGTTACATTATGATTTTGCAACCAGTTCTGCATATTAATTTTCAAACTGGACATAGTCGGTTTCTTCTCAACTTGCACACAATGATAGGCAGCATTATCCATAACTATGACTGAGTTAGGTGGAAGTTTAGGTATTAATTTTTGATCAACCCAGTTGTAAAAATTTGTAGAGTTCATGTCTCCATGATAATCCCCCGTTTTTGAATCTGATTTAAAAATTAGCAAAGCATCGTCAACTAACCCGTTCCGGCTACCAGCGTGAACTATTATCAAACGCCTTCCTTTGCCTATATCTGTATAAATTCCAGGCTCCAACGAAGATTGCCAACATTTTTGGACATTGTGACTTTGGTTAACGTAAGTTTCGTCCAAAACGAATATATTTCGTTTGTCTTCTCTGAATTTTCTTATAGCCCTCATATATTTCACTCGCCATTCAACAATATTTGGTCTCTCTATTAAAAGGCATCTCTTCGATTTACATTTTTAAATGAATATCCCAGTTTGTGCTAAAGTGTTCTTAAAAAAGTCAATCCGCAGTCTAAAATATTATCCTCTTTTAACACAGCATTTAGTTTTCGTTGACTTGGAATTTTTTTCTCTACCGTATAAAACTGATTTATTTTTCTTCTTATCACTGCTAAATCAAAGTCATCAACTTGTATTTTCTTTTTTATTTCTTTTGGTCTACGTGGAGAACTAAATCTTGCTTCCCCTGTATTTTGCAACGATTTTTTACTTTCAGCAATCACTCTCCTAACACTTCGTTCTGATATCCCTGTTGCTTCTGCTACTAGTTTATGTATATTCGCATCAGTTTTATATTCTAAACTATTGACATCGGCTTTCCGTTTATTAAAAAATGTATGCACTTTAAATATTATTTCCTTAGATTGTCTTTTTATCGGCGGACTCATCTCGCTATTGCAATCTTATGTGCGTTTTGTCTAAACTAGCCGGAACTTTCAACGCGTGTTGCCGTCGCAAAGTACGGCGCCGTACTGAGTAATGACAGCAAGCGCCCCTGCCTCTCCGCCCCACCGTTCACATACCTAAGGCGCGGCCAACTAGTTCCGTGCGCACTATAGCACTGACGCTATTGTGGCAGAAATAAGTGAGGCGGTGGTACCAGACCCGGTTGAGTCGATGCAGAAGTCTACCACCTAGTAGTCACGATGGTAGTACGTCTGTAAAGCTAGAATGGTCGAATGGGCAGAATCATTCGTTTCTTAGGTCAAAATTAAGTGCTCATTTAGTGCTAATTTAGTGCTGCAAAATCAAATTTTACGCCCAAATAGGATGATCAAAAATTAGAAAACTGCTAGCTTATATGTGAGCTAGCATTGTACTCCCGGTTATAACGCTTCTGGTGTTTAGCAGAATTTCGCGTTAGCATTAATAATTTAGCGCTCATTGAGTGCTGACAATATATATATATATATATATATATATATATATATATATATATATATATATATATATATAAAAGAATTGCAAAAACAAATCCCATTTTAGGAAATATTTTAGAATACTGCTAGTTTAAGCTAGCATTAAACTCCCGGTTATGACGCTTCTAGTGTTAATCAGAATTTCGCGTTAGCAATAATAATTTAACGCTCATTGAGTGCTGACAATATATATAAAAGAATTGCAAAAAAAAAATTCACATTTTAGGAAATATTTTAGAATACTGCTAGCTTATAATTAAGCTAGCATTAAACTCCCGGTTATGACGCTTCTAGTGTTAAGCAGAATTTCGCGTTAGCAATAATAATTTAGCGCTCATTGAGTGCTGACAATATATATAAAAGAATTGCAAAAAAAAATGCGATTTTAGGAAATATTTTAGAATACTGCTAGCTTATAATTAAGCTAGCATTGTACTGCCAGTTATAACGCTAATAGAGCTAAGTAGGACTAAATGCCACAGTAATATTTTAGTGCTCATTGAGTGCTTCACATATATGTGAGAGAAATAAAGAGATTTTTTTTTCGATTTTGAAATCGATTATAGAAAACTGCTAGCTTATAATTAAGCTAGCATTGGTCTGCTGGTTATAACGCTTATAGTGCTAAGCGGAACCAAGAGATAGCAGTAATAATTAAGTGCTCATTGAGTTCTTCAAAAATATGCAAAATAAATTAAGAGAACATTTTTTTTTTGAATCGATAATAGAAAAATGCTAGCATATAATTATTCTAACAGCCTACTGCTAGCTGTTACTCTAATAGTGCTGAGCAGAAATATGTGTAAGCATCAATAATTAAGTGCTCATTGAGTGCTTTAAGTATATACAAGAGAAATATAATTTTTTATTTTTTATTTTGGAATTGATAATAGATAACAGCTAGCTTATAATTAATTTAACAGTCTTTTGCTAGCAGTAACACTTATAGTGCTCAGTAGAAATAGGTGTTATCAGCAATATTTTAGTAATCCTCAGCAGTATTTTTTTTTTGATTATAGAAAACTGCTAGTTTATAATCAAGCTAGCATTGTTCTGCTGCTAAAATATTGCTGCTAACACCTATTTCTGCTTAGCACTATTAGTGTAACAGCTAGCAGTAGACTGTTAGAATAATTATAAGCTACCGTTTTTCTATTATCGATTCCAAAAAAAAATGTTCTCTTAATTTCTTTTGCATATATTTGAAGCACTCACTGAGTACTCAATTATTACTGCTATCTCTTGGTTCCACTTAGCACTATGAGTGTTATAACCTGCAGGATAATGCTAACCTAATTATAAGCTAGCAATTTTCTATTCTCGATTCAAAAATCGAAAAAAAAATTAGGAAAACGGTTGACCCTGAAGGCCATCCCTGCAACTTCCCGCCAATTCTATACCTAAACGCTTGAAATTGCACTTATGACGTTTAAGAGCTCTTCGAGCTCTTAAATACAATTTGTGTATTATTTGAGCTCTCTGAGCTCAAAAAAATAGCTTTTGTATGCTTTTGAGCTCGTCGAGCTCAAAAGTTTGATAAGAGTTTGATAAAACACTATTTTTTATTTTCAAATCGCAATAACTTTTGAATGAATGAACCGATTTTCACGCGGTTGGCGGCATTCGACGCAGTTTTCTAAGCTTCATAAAAAATCTTTGAGTTTATATCGACAGAGTGGAAAAATTCGGAGTAATTCCGAAAAAACGCTTTTTTCGGTTGTCTTTCGTAAAGATAACTCACGAACGAATTAACCGATTTTGACCGGACTGGTGGCGATCGACGTGGTTTTTTGACGTAAAGAGCTGATTAGTTTTTGAAATTGATCGGTAGAGCCGTTAAAAAGTTATTTCAAAAAAAAACACTTTTGAAAAAAAAAATTTTTGTAGTTTTTTTACGATTTCTCAAAATCTATCGGTCTGAATCGGTTCAAATTTTCAGGAAATCTAAGTTTGGGCAAGCCCTTTCGAACCATTCGAACCACCACCGCAGGGGGTAGTCAGGGAAGCTTCCTATGACCTTAAAACGTCGAGATCTGATGAAAACTCGATATTTGCAAAACGGGATGAAAACAATAACTTCCCGATTTTTGAAAATCTGAGATTTTTAGCGGGAAATTAAAAATTTTCTCTCTATCTCCCTTGCACATATTTTGAGCACTCAATTATGAGCACTTAATTATTGATGCGTACACTAATTTCTGCTAAGCACTTCTAGTGTAACAACTAGCAGTAGACTGTTAGAATAATTATATGTTAGCAGTTTTCAATTATCGATTCGAAAATCAAAAAAAAAAAATTCTCTTTATTTCTTTTGCATATATTTGAAGCACTCAATGAGCACTTAATTATTACTGCAAACACTTGTTTCCACTAAGCACTCTGAGCGTTATCACCAGTAGACTAATGCTAGCTTAATTGTAGCTAGCAGTTTTCTATATACAAAAAAAAAATTTTTTTGATCGTTTTGATTTACATTTTCGTGTAGCTATTAAGTAACAGAGTAAGTGTAATAAAAATTTAAAAGTATTAGTCATTACCTTCAGATGGAAATAAAATTTTTAAACCAGCTTAAATTTTAGGCCGCTAGACCAAGGAGTCCCCTTAATTTTAGACTAGCAGATTTTTATCATCGATTCCAAAATCAAAAAAAAATATTTTTTCTTTCTTTCTTTTACATGTATTTGAAGCATTTAATGAGCACTTAATTATTACTGCTAACACTTGGTTCCACTTAGCACTATGAGCGTTATAACCTGCAGACCAATGCTAGCTTAATTATAAGCTAACAGTTTTCTTTGATCAAAAAAAAAAATTACTGCTGCGAGTTACCAAAATATTGCTGCTAACACTTATTTCTGCTTAGCACTATTAGTGTAACAGCCAGCAGTAGACTGTTAGAATAATTATATGCTAGCAGTTTTCTCTAATCGATTCCAAAATCGAAAAAAAAAATTCTTTTCATTTTTCTTGCATATATTTTAAGCACTCAATGAGCACTTAATTATTACTTTTCTCACGATCTCCCTTGCATATATTTGAAGCACTTAATCAGCACTCAATCAGTACTGCTAACACTTGGTTCCACTTAGCACTATAAGTCCTATAACCGGCAGAGCAATGCTAGCTTAATTGTAAGCTAGCAGTTTTCTAATATCGATTTCAAAATCGAAAAAAAATTTTCTCTTTATTTCTCTCACATATATGTGAAGCACTCAATGAACACTAAAATATTACTGCTGGCATTTAGTCCTACTTAGCTCTATGAGCGTTATAACTGGCAGTACAATGCTAGCTTAATTATAAGCTAGCAGTATTCTAAAATATTTCCTAAAATCGGATTTTTTTTTTGCAATTCTTTTATATATATATATATTATCAGCACTCAATGAGCGCTAAATTATTATTGCTAACGCGAAATTCTGCTTAACACTAGAAGCGTCATAACCGGGAGTTTAATGCTAGCTTAATTATAAGCTAGCAGTATTCTAAAATATTTCCTAAAATGTGATTTTTTTTTTTGCAATTTTTTTATATATATTGTCAGCACTCAATGAGCGCTAAATTATTAATGCTAACGCGAAATTCTGCTAAACACCAGAAGCGTTATAACCGGGAGTACAATGCTAGCTTACATATAAGCTAGCAGTTTTCTAATTTTTGATCATCCTATTTGGGCGTAAAATTTGATTTTGCAGCACTAAATTAGCACTAAATGAGCACTTAATTTTGACCTAAGAAACGAGTGATTCTGCCCATTCGACCATTCTAGCTTTACAGACGTGATGGTAGTGACGCGCATAGTCACTCAGTCGCCTTTTACGACCTGCCTGGCAGAACGGCAGTTGGCCTATTCTTCAAAGGAGCCAACACGGGGGAAGACTTATTAAAGTCCATTGCGTAGTTTAAAAGTAAACACACACATATATATATATATATATATATATATATATATATATATATATATATATATATATATATATATATATATATATATATACAGCCGACTTTGCTTTATACAAATTTAAAGAAGTTGAAAGATCTTATGAAATCCATACCACATCAGCCTTCATCTCCTCTCCACCAACCTCACCTTTCCATATTTACACTGTATATTTTTGTAACAAAAACTTATACTTACCAAATTTTCAGCTTTAAAAGTAGGTTCAACAGGAATTCTATTTTTATAGTCCTGTACAAACTCGATAGGAACTTCAATTAATTCTGAAAACAAAGGTAAATTCGTTATGGACAAATAAGTGTGGTCGCAGCTTTTCCAACGATTAAAATACACATAGATTGAATAATAGCATTTCACACGCGATCACATTTAACCTTTGCTGATTTTTTTGATATTTAACATCTTTACAATACATTTTACTTTAACATTTAAACTGTGTACATTAATGTAAGCGTGAATTGTAATTTTGTTTAGTTTTTTTTTATATCATAAGATAGCAAACAAGCAGATGGGTCTCCTGATGGAAAGAGTCAACCATGGCCTATAGACACCAAAGATGTTAATGGTGCGTTGCTATCTTGTGGCGAGGTCTAATGCCACATGCATAAGTTTATAAGTTAGTTAGTTGAATAATAGTTACCGTGAATTGCAGTTTTGATTAGTAGTAATAGAAAAGTCGACCTTATTGATTTTAGGAAGAAGTGTTTTTCTATTGACTGTGAATTGTTGTACAATACGATCACCGATACCAACCGTTTTATCTTGGCTTGTAACTTTGTAAGTGCTAGACCAGTGATTCCCAAAGTGGTCTATATCGACCCCTAGAGGTCTATGACAACCTGCAAGGGGTCTACGTCAGCGAAAAAAATTTGGGGGTCCACGAAATGAAAATGAGGGTCCACGATCGTGGATCTCAACACATACACTGATAGTACTTTAGTACTACCAGTACTATCAGTGTATGTGTTGAGATACACATAGTGTACACTGATAGTACTGGTAGTACTTATAATATCAAAACATATACATTATTTATAAAAGTACCTATGAAGTAAAAAATTTATTATATATGATTATAAAATTGCGTAAGTTGTAAGATGTTGGTATTCACTTTGTGGACGCAATACATTTTAAACTTGTAAAAACCTGAGAATCGCAGTCTCAGAGCTTCGCTACCTTGCACTGACTTGTTCAATTTGTCACTCTATAAATACGAATGTGGGACAAATACGTTTATTCGTTTCCTGAATCTTGAAAAGGAAAGTGCTAAGAAAATATTTTAAAAAATATAAACAGATAGTATCACACAAATTATAGCGAGTCAGTGTTATTTTGTTTGAGAGTGCTGGAGAAAAGTAAGTACATTATTTTTTATTAAATTTTAGTTTTGTAGCCTGATGTCGCTGAAGTTTTTAATATACCGCGTTTAGCAATGCAATATGCACTCAGATGTTACCAAGGGACCAGCCACTATACACACAGACCAGAAAGTGGTGGAGTACGATGCACGTCAGCACGCGATGACAGATTTATGGTGTTGGAAATCTTAAGGAACCGGTGCCTTACAGCAGTTGAGATAAGACAGCGGCTCCAAAACGCGAGGTTTTAACGTAAGCAAGCGCACGATAAGAAGGCGAATGGAGGAAGTGAATTTAAGAGCCCGTGGACCTGCTCGAGTCCCTGAACTTCTCAGACAGCACCGAGTATCTCGGCTGTGATTCGCACGAAAACACGCTAACTAGGCCCGTGAGCAATGGGCCTAGTTTTTGTTCTCCGATGAGTGTGAACAAGCATTGCGAGTTCCAGTATGGTCGAGTATGAGTATGGTGAAGGCAAGGAGAACGGTACTTGCCAATAACCACAACACAATATTTGAATTTTCATGGAGGCTCCATAATGGTGTGGGGCGGGACAAATTCTGACGCTCGTACAGGGTTAATCATCGTTGACAACCGCTTAAATGCTATTCGATACATTGAGGAGATCCTTCAGGATCATGTAATGCCTTATTCAAAATTTATCGGATGAGCAGAGATTTTGCTAATGCACGATAACGCTCGCCCTCACATTGCTCTTTGTGTGAAAGACTTCCTACAGGAGGTTGATATACAGAAACTAGAGTGGCCAGCTCGGTTACCGCATTTAAATCCAATTGATCACATCTGGGACATGCTCAGAAGAAAGATTAGATTCAGCTTGATTCTTCCACAAACTCATGCAGTGCTGAGAAACACGGCACTGAAGGCGTGGAATGACATTAGTCAAGTGGACATCAGAAATCTCATTCAAAGCATACCAGATCAAATGTAGGCTATGATTAGAGGTAGAGGAGACAACACTCAATATTAAAGTTATGAAAGAATAAAAAAATAAGCTAAAATTTTTGAATTGTATCCTTATAAAGAACAACATTGTTTTAGCAAAAAATTCGCCTTTTTGTAATTTTTTGTTTATGTTGAATATTCATCGCAAAAATCTTTATTAAATTACATAAGATATTGAAGAAAAGGTTTATAGAATATCTCTGCTTTTAAAAAAATAATTTAAAATTAATCAAATTCATGTTATCGCAAATTTTGTGTTTGGCCAAGATTCCGTGCCTGTGGGTGTATATATGATAAACATCCGAACTATGAATTAAAATCATATACGCTCATTATACAGTGTGCCTCATCAAAATATGAGGCCTCATTAATAAAACATCAAATATACACTGTGCCTCAGAATGCATATAAGAAGCCGGGCGTGGCGGTCATACGCATTGAGTAGCTGATGTAAAAAATATTTAAAAAAATCTAAGTCGAAAAAAGTTTTTTTTGCGTAATACAAAATTAAAAAAACGTTATTAAATGTTATCGGTATTAGGATTCCTAATTTATCGAACAGCTTCGTCATAACAAAGATTATGCTTCTATATCACTCATTCAATTTATGTCCATTAATAAAATTTAATACAGCTTTTTTATTTTATTTTTTGTATTAGACAAAAAAAAATTCGACTTAGATTTTTTAAATATTTTTTACATCAGCTACTCAATCCGTATGACTGCCACGCCCTGGCTTCTTATAGGCATTATGGGACATACTGTATATGTTTACATATATAAGTATCCGTCTATCAGTAATTATATATAATTAGTTTCCGGAACTTAGTTTGTTATATTTTATGGCACCACTACCTAAAAAATAAACAATTATATCTCTTCTACCCTAAGTTGTCTAGCAGGGAACGCTCTTTAGCGATAAGACCGCCTTTGTGTAAATTATTACAATTTGTTAAATTTTTTGGTGCACAATAAAGTATAATCATTAATTTATGTTTCTCTCTGTTGGAAATCGATCGCGAGCTCCATCATTTGCCGAGTCAGGGTCGCTAACCACTCGACCGACGGGGTGGTGAATAACAGAGTTTTCTGTATAGAGAATCTGTTTATTTATGTAGCTCGGATCCTTGTTAGTACCGATTAAAACGACGGTTATACGTACAATATGTTATTGTGCTCACAGTAGCGATTCACGATTCACGTTGTAGCGATAACAAACGATTGAAGCTGATTGGTTCTATTTGGATTAATTCATACGCCCTTGTAAACTTTACCTTCAACGTTTGAACTGATCGACACGGAACGCTAATGCATTTGCAAGCATCCCAATCATTTTTTTGATATCATAGGATAATAAGCAAGCAGTTGGCTCTCTGATGGAAAGAGGAACCACCGCATATAGACACCAAGGATGTTAATGGCACGTTGCTATTAGTGTTGCGGATCGATTATACCAAATGTATAAATTTACCGGCTACCTTACCCCTCATACTGGCACACGATAATAACAAGCACAGACGTTATTGCGGCAGGATTAGGTAAGGTAGTAAATCAGAACCGGCAAGTCATTGCAGAACTCTACGGTCCCCTCTACCATTTAATAGTCTCAATGGTAGTGACAAGTTAGGCCACTTTTTAGGATCTGCCTGGAAGAAAAGCAGAAAAAATAAAAATCGGGGGTCCAACTAATAAATGTATTTATCAACACTATCTACTTGGCACATGTGCTGGTATATTGCACCGAACAGCACCTGGTTGCACGAGCAAATCAAGAGGTAAACATGTCTCTTTTTGCAATGTGCATGTATTATTATATCGAGAAGTCAGTCAATACACAGCCTAATTTTTTATTTTAATAGAGCTGGCTACGTTCTTCCTTGTTGTTAAAAAAAATTGTGACACCGAAAATAACTTTTTTTGCTGGATTTTGAATTACATCTATAGTAGTCCGGCATTTTGATTAATTATTGTTGGAAGGGTACTGGGTATCTAAGTAGGACATAAAATTAAAAGAACCTAATGAAAACGGCTAAAAAATCGAACAATATCACATAGAATATGCGATTTTATTAATTTGAACAATTAAAGACCGGTAAAATTCTTTGTACCTGACTGCACGGGTATTCAATAAAAATTATCTAAATTAAAAATTATTTTTTCAGTATCATATTTTTACAAAAATTAAGTTATTAATTGAGTCTCCTTTTAAGTACGCGAGCACTTGTGTTAGGATTCAATCAGTACCAATCAAAAGAAACCAAGTGATTGGTGACAAAATCACGTAGAAACGCCGATTTCAGCTGTGCAGTTGGCGACCTTCGATTGCTGCAGCAATCACTTTCTCCACTGTTTAGAAAATGCAGTGGTGGTTTTTCTTACATAGAAATTGATGATCTTTCAGATGAACTTTGTTTTTTTTTCAGTAGGTCGATCGTACTAATTATCTAGGTACGGAGGGTCACTTATCATTCTGCTGTCACTGATAAAGCCAATCATGGGGACATGCAGCACTACATTTTCATATAGTCCTAGCTGTCCCCTATATCGAGGAACAAACGAAATTTGGTGGTCTTATCGTACATAAAATCGGATTTTTATCTCGTTTTACCATTTTCGCCGCCAGGTGTTTTGCATTGCAGCATAGCCATTTCGAAATCCCATTGATTACGTATATTATTATGTATATACCATTCGATAGTGTTACGGAACTAGGTTTTGTGTCATGGGCTCTTAGACCATAATATAACCAGATGTCGATTTCAGCTGCTGTTGCAAACATGCCTCAAATATTTAGTCATAATTAGGTTGTCGTTTTGGGATTACTAACCTTTCTAATAATTAAATTCATAAAGTATATTTACAATTAGACCATGTCTTGACTTCAGCTATTTTGTAAACTCACAAAGCATCATCATAAAGTTGCGCTATATATCATGTTCGAATTGCATAATTTTCTGGGAGCCATTTTCGGATTATTAATCATTCAGATTGAAGTAGATTCAGGATATTATTGATTGTCTTGAATTCAGCTGTTTCGCGAAACCATCTTTGATGCAATTGTAACTCTCTTACGTGTCATTAACTCTGGGTGCCATTTTCTTTTAAGTCACCACTCGGATAAACCAATCAAATGTATGCTCAGTTACATCAGAAATTTTAAAAGCTTCTCGGGATTCAAAAAAAAGCATTCGATATGCATCATTTAAAATCTGATGACTTAGTTTTTTGTGTCATAAGGGTATAGCAAACGAGCAGAGGAAAAAGGCCCTTCTGATTGAAAGAGACAACCATCCTTTACAGACACTCAGATGTTAATTATTATGCTTTACCATCGGTGTGACGGCTTGAAAGACCTAAACTAGCTTACCCTCAAAGCGGAACACGAATGTGAAAAACACGCTATTGCGGCAGTAAAATTCAGGGATTTGTGCCAAATCCGGGCAAAACAATGCAGAACTCTTACTAATACTTACGCGTTTGGTCAATCGTTCGCCTTTTACGAACTGCATGGCAGAAAGATGGTCTATTCTTCAAAGGGAGCCCGGATTAATACGGCAGAATGGAAAATCATAACTTATTAAGACATTACATAGACTACTACGTTGTTTTTCGTAGATTTTTTACCATTAGCCTTTTTATCGTCTTTTAAGGTCGTAGTCACAGTTTCAATTTTAATGTCGAGTAATAGGAGTAAATAATGAGAGGATCTAAATGTCAGAGGTAGCGAGTAGCAAGGAGTCTTGAAGTTTGTGGTGGAACAATATGTTTGTGCAGAGAATACGAAAATCTGTCTACCAATTTTATTGCAAGTAGTTGTTGAGATTGACAAATACGGCGATGTTGATCACCTCCCAATCTATCATTAAACGATAAACCACGTTAAATCATTATGTCTAATAGTAATAACATTCATTCTGCCTATCCAGCTATCCAAAATCAAGTGAACGTAAAATTTTATTTTACCGTTTTAGTGGTTATTACCTTATTCACCTCAGAATCTCAGATCATGAGGTACCGAATTTGATCCTCGGGTCGGGTAAATGCTAATAAGTTGGATATTCCTACTCTTAGTAGCAGCGGAATCTAAAGGTGGTATATTAACATTCGTTTGCCGAAAGAGTGGTGATGAGGTACACCATCAATCTCGCTAACAAATAAACCGGTAAATTGAGGTAAGAATTTTTTTGTGTGGTTCACTCTGCCTATCTACAAGGAAATCGGCGTGATAATACTATTTTCTTTATAAAATGATACCTACTATTTTAAAATTACGCTATTTTCTTTTTTTAAATACTCTAGTAGGTAGTTAAAAATCTTGGCAGATTGTTTTAAGATCAGTATCTTCAAGCCCATATCCCCGAAGGGGAAGGCAGAGGTACAACAAGTGCACCCACAATTAGCCGAAGATACTTGGTCCCACAATGTGGTAGGTGGCATCGCCAATCGCCAACCGGACATTTCCAATCCCGGGCAACTTTGTGTTTCTCAGAAAACTGAAAAAATACTTTTTTTTATGTGCCTGACCCGGGAATCGAACCCGGGACCTCATGTGGTCAACGCCAACGCTGGACCACTAGACCACAGAGGCGACTAAGATTAGTAAAATGATTACCGTATAATCTAAATATGTTTTTAACATAGCGTCTGTCGTTCACAAACCACATGTTTGACTTATACTACGACCGTTGGACATTTTTTTGTGTTTCGTAGTCCTGTAAAATTTTGAGATAGCTAAAATACATAGAATTTAGTTTTACCATTTAAATATTGTTATAATTTTTATTGATATATTCTATCTCATTTTAATGTTGCCTTGGTTTAGTGATTAGTGATTACCACAGATTAGAATAAGTAGCGAAATTTATCGGGATTATATGATGTTATCTTAGAATGAATACGTCAATGAATTTCATTATCCCATTAGTTATGGTATACAAGAGCAAATAAAACTTGTAACATTTTTAAAAGGGGTGATTGAAGTTATCAATAGAGTTGTTACTCAATTATAATATTATTATATAATACAAAAATCTTCTTAATAATAAGTAGAAAAGAAGCCTGGCTATCACTTTTTCTTTTGCATTTAACAAACTATTTATTGTTAATTTGCCGCGACCATTGATCAAATCTATGGTGATTGCTAGATAACAGTGATATAAATAAAAATCCTAGGTAATTTATTATTATCTCGTAACGAAATTATAGGTCTTCGAAAAATTTACATTTATGCTTGAAACTATTTAAATATATTTTTAAAATTTACTTTTACAACATCTGCTGTTTGACACGTTAAAAAATAAAACATTTTATTTGCGAAAAAAAGTGAAGTGACGCCATATTAGGTATATTTTAAAAACTTAACAAATAACTTTTTTGGCATGCCTGGACAATTCCAGCGAGCTATAATATGTATTTTAGAACTGATTTAGTGCTAGGGAAAACTGTTTTTTTTTTAATATGAAAAATGTTAGCATGGCTGAGATAGTACCAGGGATCTTCTTGCTTTCAAGCCAGACAACGCTATTCCAGCTGAACTACGTAAAATTATCCTTTGTTTTGTAATCGATACATTCGGTTGTTCTGAACGCTAGGCACACATATTATGTGTACCTCTGTATGCTCCAGTTTGATGAGTTCCTTTTAGCAGATAAAATTGACATTTATAATACTGACCAAAACTTTCGTGTTTCTAACTACACATGTATTGTAATCACTGATACCATGTTAAGAAAAACTTTTTTTTTGTTTTTATATCATAAGATAGCAAACAAGCAGATGGATCTCCTGATGGAAAGAGTCAACCATCGCCTAAAGACACAAAAGGTGTTAATGGTGCGTTGCTATCTTGTGGCGAGGTCTAATGCCACATGCATAAGTTTACCGGCTGCTTTACCCTCCAAACCGGAACACGACAGCGACAAGCATTAACATTATTGCGGTAGGAATAGGTAACGCGGTGGTACCAGACCCGGGCGAGACAATGCAGAACTCTACCACTTAGTAAGTTTATATAATCTGGAATTGAACTATCAACTATCTTGCCTTCACGCTACGTTATTTGAATTGGATTTATCTAGAGCTGTATAATGTACCTACTTAATAAATATATTTACAACTTTAGGGCAATGTGTTACTATGTGATTTTTCATAAAAGATTTTTTGCTCATTTCTTTAATATATATGCCTATTAATATTATATACCCATCAGTTGGCGCAAGTTTCATAAAAGTTATACGTGGTCACTGGTCATTCATTAAAATCTATGAATAAATAATCAATCTACCACCCCGTTTTCGTATTTTGTTTTTCAAAAATTGCATGAAACAAGCCTCGGGTATATTGTGTCCAATAAAAGAATTATCAAAAACGGATCGTAAAAAGTTATGCATGGTCATACATGAAAATCAATGAGATAACAATCAATCATCCCTCGTGTACATACCTTTATCGTTGGATTTTTTTAAATAAAACGGGACGACCCTCAGGGTATACTTATAGATATATAAATTATACATAAAATAAAAAAAATATATATTAATATCGGATTACTCTGTAGAAAGTTAGGCGTTTCCTTACCTAATATAAAAAAAAATGTAAATGGTCGGCATTGCAGGCCATCCGCTTTCGCTAAAAGCGAAAAGCGAAACTTTCCGCTAAATTATGGTATTTTAAGCCTAAAGGAGTAAAAACGATAAGCATAGATTTTTTCAGTTTAAACATCTATTTTGTTAAAAATAGCAGTAAGTATATTGATTTTTGAAAAACTGGACATTTCGGAAACGAGGATAGATTTTGCTCTCGAATGGAATTCAACTCAATTTTCGGGGTCGAAAAAATTACTTTAGCTACATAATCGATAAGTTGAAAATTTTCGATGCAATGTTAAAACGTTTTTATTTCTCGTCATTAATAAATCCTAAGCAAATTGACCGATTTTTATCCAATTAACGGTATTTCACGCAGTTTTTTAAGAGAAAATGTTATAAGAATTTAAAATCAATCGATGCATTAGCCTGAAAGTTATTTCAAAAATATTAAGGGCGCGTATTCGATTCGTAACGAAAACTTCATGTTTTCAATTTTTTCCAGAGTAATATCGTAATAATGTGAGCAACTTATTCGAAGGATATTACAGTTTTCGCAAGATTAAGTCTTGATTATTCGATTTATTGCAGGTTCAAAATTTGATCGGCAAAAGAATGCGCGCGAGGATTTAGAGTTTTTAAAATAATTCTTCTAACTAAATGAGTTCATATAACGAACTGAAAAAAATCAGCATATTAAACATTACCTTATTTCACATATAATATATATTTAAGGTTTCTATTGAAATATTTAATTAATCGCCTCTGTGGTCTAGTGGTCCAGCGTTGGCGTTGACTACATGAGGTCCCGGGTTCGATTCCCGGGTCGGGCACATTAAAGTGTTTTTCAGTTTTCTTAAAAACACAAAGTTGCCCGGGATTGGAAAGTGCCCGGTTGGCGATAGGCTTGCCACCTATCACATTTGTGGGACCAAGTATCTTCGGCTAATAGTGGGTGCACTAGTTGTACCTCTGCCTGCCCCTTCTGGGATATGGGCGTAAAGATACTTTATTGAAATATTTACTTACTGGTGAAAAAAAAACGTTAAAATGAGCTAGATGATTTTGAAATTTTTTAATATTATTTTTTAATCAACAATATTTTTGCCACTTTGGCTCTGTAGTGCACTTTAGGACCATATATCCCGTTGGGAAAATTGCATGAAATAAAATATTTTGTCACATTGCAATGGTTGAATTTGTCTTGAAAGATAACTCTGACGCCTATTTTCGTAAAACGCTGTGCAGGGATTGTCTTCGTTTTAATAAACCAGTATCAAAAATTACATTCCTGCTCTGTAGTGCACTAAATCAAAACTTAATCTTGCAAAATCTATAATATACTTTTAATAATCTGCTCACATTATTACGATATTTCTCTTCAAAAAACTTGAAAACTAAGTTTTAGTTGCAAATCGAATACGCGCTCTTAAGTGTGTTAAGAACGTTATTTTAATATTTTCAAAAGTTACAGCTTTTCAAATGAGAGTGAGGAGAGTAGGACGATTTTTTTATTGTTTCATTCTATGAACCACCCTGTTGGTCGAGTGGTTAGCGACCCTGACTACGCAATCGACGGGGCTAGGATTCGATTCCCGACGGGGGGGGGGGGGGGGGAAGCATTTGTGTGATGAGCATAAATGTTTGTATTTTTGGGTTTGGGTGTTTATTAAATGTATTGTATTATTTATACATATATGTATTTCTACGTAGGTCACACTATAAGTTTTGCGTAACTTAAAAAAAACATGTTATAACAGAAATATTAGGTTTATTGCTTTTCAAAATAATCTACTTTACATTTTAAACATTTTTTCATGCGATTGAACCATTTTTTAAAATAGGAGGACCACAGATCTTGAGGCATGTTTTCTACGTGCTGATTGGACGCTATCACTGCCTCTTCGGAGTTGGTAAAAGTAAAACCTCTCATCAAATCTTTGATTTTGGGGAAAATAGAGAAATCACAGGGTGCTAGGTCGGGGCTATGCGCAGGATGAGTGACGAGATGTACTTTTTCGGAAGCTAAAAATGACTTTGTTTTGTTGGCCGTGTGTGAAAAAGCGTTATCATGGTATAGGACCATCAGACCATGCGGCTTTTGGGTCGTCTTTCGCGAACTTTTTCTAATACATGGTAAACAAATGGTAGAATACTATTCGGCATTAACATTCTTTTGATCTTCAAGTGGAATTGTACAGATGGGACCCGTAGCTGAGAAAAAAAACCGCGATCATTTTTTTACCAACGTTTCTCGCCTGTCTCACTTTTGTTGGCCTGTTCTCATTTTCGAACACTCATTCACAAGATTGCTGTCTTTTTTCGGGTTCAAAACAATAAATCCACGTTTCGTGTCCTGTGACAATGTCATAAACAGCATTAGAATGTCCGTGGTCGTACTTCAGTAGCATCTGTGAGCACCATTCCACGCGAGCCCGCTTCTGCTCCGCTGTCAGTTCATGAGGGATCCAACGACAACAAAGTTTCCGAACTTTCAATTCTTCGTGTAAAAATTTCTGAATTTGGCTCATACTAATCCCCAATAGTCCTCGAATTGTCTCATAGGTAATCCGGGGGTTTTCTTCAATTAACCGCTTAACAGTAGCCTCATTATTTTCGTTGACGGCAGTTGAAGGCCGCCCTTCACGAAGTTCGTCATGTAAAGAAACTCGACTTCTCTCAAATTCAACAAACCGTCGCCTCACGGTGCTCAAACAAGGTGCTTCTCACTCAAAAGCATTTTGAAGACGAGCGGCACAGTCTTGCGGAGAAAGAGAACTTTTAAAATCATAAAAAGTCATCGCTCTAAAATCTTTTCGACTTAATTCCATTTTCGTTGCGTACGTAGAACTTTGATGTGTGATAAAAAAACAATTGACAAATCATTTCCCGCCAATTGTTTTTTTTTATTACTAAGAAGGTTGCAACGTTTTAAAAATATAACATTTGAAATTAAAATAGTCCGATTAGCTAGAAGTGCAAAACTTTTAGTGTGCCCCATGTATATATTAGTATCGTTGACTAACACCTATAACACAAGCAAATAATTTGCTTACTTTGGGGTTAGATCAGTAAGTGTAATTTATCCCGTGAATATTTATATTAATGAACATTTAACCTATTTAACGTCAATGACGGATGAATATATCAGCACCACAAGTCCACCACCTATAAAAACTTCTTCAAATACATTTTATAAGATGGTAAATTATTACTCCTAATCTTGTAAAGCCTTCTTAACCATGATATACTTCAACTACTACCGTAATTTTTTTTCGCACACTTATAACCCGTTTAGCTGGCAGACGGGGGCCCCCGTGACTTGACTCTAACAAAAGTACCTACCACTTAAACTTAATATTTCACAAACGGATCCCATAATCGAAAAATAATTTTAATAAAGCTAAAATATTTTTTGATTCCTGTCCAACGATACCCCACACTATCGTTGGACAGGACGTTGGAGGGGACGCGAGAGAAACAAAATAAACGTAACGGCCTGGCTACGGGAAATTTGCGTCCGCGATTTTTCGCGCGGCGCGAACGGCGAAGCGTCTAGCGTCTGAAACAAATGTATGGGAAAGTAATAAACATGCCACGTGGTTTGGCGACCGGCGGCGGGGTGACCGACGAATTTTCACTGCCGCCGCCGCCGGTTCGCGTGGTCGAGCGGTAAAGTGGGCTTTTAGGTGTAGAGGAGGTAGGGTGAAGTAGCCAAATGTCGCCCCCGAACAAAAACGCACTTTCGGACCTTACTAGGTTTAAACCGTTATCATAAAAACATATTAATTTGCTTTTTCGTGTTATTTAATATTTAAATTTTTACAGTACTGATGTTTCGAAATGACTTCAATGACGAAATACAATTATATAAGCGTTTTAAGTTTTAAAGAACCTGACTTGTTTCCATATTTTCGGCCAGTGTTTCCCTAATTTCGGCCTTCTTTTTCCCTAATGTCGGCCGCCGGTAAAGGATCTTTTAAACTGAAAACAAGGCAATAAATCTGCATACAATTTTAATTACATTTAAATCAAATATTTTTGGTATACGTAATAGGTATATATACTTAATTTTTTATCAGTTTAAAAACAAAAATCTTCCGCCAGTCTATATCTATACTAATAAAATAAAGAGGAAATATGTATTTGAATTTTTGTTTCTTTGTTACGCTTAAAACCTACTCAACCGATTTTAAAAATCTTTTACTTTTAAAAACTACACTATCGAGGAGTGACATAAGCTATGTTTTTTCTCGATTGCACAAAAGAAAATTATGGTTTTGAGTCATGCGAACAAAGTCGCCAGTAACAGATAGATTTAAATAAAATTGAAATTTACAACAATAAAAAAGAATCAAGTAGTTTTAATCATAGGATAGCCCAGAAATACGAACATCTGTGCTCATCACTCAAATGTTTGTCCCTGCCGGGAATCGAATCCAGCCTCTTAATTTTTTTGTTAGTAGATTTGCTAACCACTCGACCAACGGGGCGGTCAATTTGACGCATTAAATTAATGTATTAAACAACAAATAAAGACATTGTTTTATAATCAATTTTTAAACAACCTGTGTATATATTATGTAAAAGTTAAAAGGGGCCGAAATTAGATTATTTGAATTCCCTAATGTCGGCCGTGATTTAAAATGTTTATTATTTCAATTTACGCTACAGATAAAGGCGGCCGGACTTCGGTCATTAAAATAACGGATTCAAAACGCTCTTAAAAAACAAATTATTGAACAAAAATATAACTGTTCCTTGAAATTCTATGGAGTTCTAAATTTGTATCTTTCGGCTTAATGTCGACCGGGGGTCGACTATAGGATTTTATATCAAAATGAGTGCCCTAATCTCGGCCGCTGTTATTTCTTAACTAGCTGTTGCCAGCGACTTCGTCCGCGTGGACTTCGTTTACTCCGCACAGCACCTCCCCGCTAGGTGATAGCGTGATAATATGTAGCCTATATATTGACCCGCCTTGTTAGTAATATACATGCAAAATTTGAAATAAATACATGACGTACTTTTTGAGTTTACCCCAGATATACATACATACATACAGACAAACAGATAAACAGACAAAAATTCTAAAAACTATATTATTGGCTTTGATATCGATTGTAGATCATGCCCCAAGTATTCTTTTAAAAAAATATTCAATGTACAGTTTTGACTTTCCTACGATTTTTTTACATGTATAGATAACAAATGGGAATAATTAACAAAATTGCAAGACATAATGTTCTATACCCTTTTATTATTCTGCAGAAGAGAAATAAAAGCTATTGTAATGGTCAAAAACACAATCCCCGTGCATGGTCTCCTCTAACGTTTTTAGCTTAATCGGGGACAAAACAGCTCTGTGTGACGACTCGTTGACTTCTACGTGCTATAACATTAGAGTATATGACAGAAATTTATTAAATGAGTAAAGTTGTGATTCGCAACACAAACTTAAACCTAAACAGAATTTAAACTTAATTATCAGCACAAACATTAGGTGGCCGACATTAGGCGACGGCCGATTTTAGGGCACTTTACTCCTAAAAATATATTTTCCAGATTTTATTGTACCACTTTGTCGGCGTGACTACATTTTATGTACATTCATTTCAAATTAGTTTTATATTAAACCCGGTATTCCTACATACTCATAGGAGATGGCTCACCTGATGGTTTGGGAAACCATCTCCAGTAGTCAACAAATATTCATAAATAAATAAATATTCATGGGACAAATTACACTTACTGATCTAACACCAAAGTAAGCAAATTATTTGCTTGTGTTATGGGTGTTAGTCTACGATACTAATACATAGAAATACATGTATAAAATACAGGAATATATTTAATAAACACCCAAACCCGGAAATACAAACATTTATTCTCATCACACAAATGCTTGTCCTCGTTGGGGATCGAACCCGAGCCCCATTGATTGCGTAGTCAGGGCCCGCTAACCACTCGACCAATGGGGTGGTCAACAACAAAGATATTAATGGTGCAGTGCTATTCATGTAACTGGATGGTAATGTCACAGAGACGTTATGGAACTCTATCAGCTTACCTAGTAGTTACTATGGTAGTGAAATGTAAAAACAATTATTCGTTAACTAATCGCGGTAAGATCCCGTTGATTTTTAATAATTCATTTGAAAAAAGTCGCAAAAGCTTAAAAGTATGTATAGACAATTGTTCTTCTTTTACAAACTGTCTGTCAGATTGAGAGATGGTCTATTTTTCAAAGGGGACACAGACCAACATGGGGAAAAATTTTCTGTATCAAATAAGATCTTTACTTTTATTTAGCTTGTTTACCATAAATAATGGGATTAAGTGGTGTATCTTAACTGAGATAACATCACTTAATCCTGGAAAATTGCACTACCTATTCCAATCTATTGTGTTACACTGTTCATCTTGAAATATCGAGAAGGGAGTTTGAAACACAGTTCCATCAGTAAAAAAAATATTTATTATGGAGGATATTTTTTTGGATAGAGGAAAATATTGATGTAAGCCTGGAATTAAAAAAAGGTTGTAGTATCATCCGAGAGTAGAACTCTGCATTATATCAAAATAAGGAATAATGATGAATTGGAATGTTAATGGCCATAAAGTGTTGTCAGTACATTAACTTGTCAGTGCTAGGTATCACAATGAACAAAAGATGTCATCAAAATATGATGATGGTTAACTTGCAAACTAGGTCTATAGTTGTTTATCTGAAGTCTTAACATTCAGTTTAATCGGTTTACCCAGCAAGGGAACTAAGCTTAGTGATGTTAAAATCATATTTTATTTTTTAAGTTTACTATCTGTTGAAATATTATTTTCTATTTTAAAAGTAATATTGACGATTATCAGGCGAAAAACTGTCATACTCATTTTATTTATTATCAATAATGTCAATTAAGAATAAAGAATTTTTAAATGTATTCAAAACACGTCATGCGTTTTCAGTCTATTTTAATCATTGAATTAAGATTAGTATGATTCACAGCTATCTACATAAGTTTTTTATGAATTATTAAATTAACTTTGTTTATATTTGTGTTTTAGCATTTTCCCCGGGCTTGGGAAAACATTAGAAACTTTGAAAACGACGAAGAAAGTTTTCCCAAGCCTGGCATAAGTGCTGTAATTAGAAACACGAAAGTACTGATCAATATTATAAATGTGAATTTCATTTGTAATGATGAACTCATTTAACTAGTTATATGTATGTTTGACTACATATGCATGTTTGTTATATGTATGTTTATACGTATGTTTAACTAGTTATATGGTTGGCGACCCTGACTACGCAATCGATGGGGCTCGGGTTCGATCCCTGACAGGGACAAGCATTTGTGTGATGAGCATAAATGTTTGTATTTCTGGGTTTGGTTTTATTAAATATATTCCAGTATTTATGTACATGCATTTCTATGTATTAGTATCATTGACTAACACCCATAACACAAGCAAATAATTTGCTGACTTTGGGGTTAGATCAGTAAGTGTCCCGTAAATATTAATGAATATATGTAGGTATGTCTAGCGATCAGTGCAATCGACGGAATCGATCACACAGGGAAAAGAATTTCGCCACTTTACACTAGTCGACCCTGGCTCAGTTGGTTAGAGCATCCCGACTTAAGGGAAAGTCGCCAGTTCAAATCCTAGCATGTCAAAGTTTTTCATGACTTTGTTTATCTTACATCAATTTTTGGCTGGAGATTAAACAAAATATGATGTAACCCAGCCATTTTCAACTTTTTGTCTGGCACACTTCTCATTTTATGAAAGTTTTATGACAAGTTTTATGGTAAAAACAGTAGCCAAGTAACCAAGAGCACCAGGTGTCTCTTAGCAGCTAGCATTTTGTGCTCATGGTTTCAATGCAGCTAACAATTTGCAGCACACCAGAAAACACAGTAGACCAGTTAAAAACCAATGACATAACTCTTTAAAACTAAAGAAAGTTTAAATAAGATTAATTCCTCCAACTTAATAAGTCTTAATATAGTAAATTTGACTTAATTCAGAAGAGATTACTTTGAGTTTTTATAAGCATGCTTAATTATGTTTCAACCATGTTATATTTTAATATGGAAAAATGTGAAACAAAGTGCAAGTGGATAAATAAACAAAACCACTTACTTGATTCAAACTTAAGAGCACCAGTTGTTTTAACAGGTTGATATAGTGTTTGGGTTGTGTTCTGAAATAAGCAATGTAACCCATTATCAGCATAAACAAGATTTAAGTCATGAAAGAAACAAAATTTGCAGTACATACTTTGTTACTTTACAACTCCTAAACCTCTTTTTTCAATTGTCACAAAATACAATATGTACCTTATGAATATAAAATTATTCCATAAATATTTCATCTCGATGCACATCCTGTCACTTTTATTTCTATAAAAATACACCTTTGATGACAAGATACTTGAGATCACTACTTGAGTAATCATACTTCTAAACTTATTTGTTTCTATTATTAAATTATATTACTTTGTATAAAAATCAAATACTTTAAACAATAATTATGACATTGAGACACAGAATCATAAATAAATAAAAAAATACTTGCAATGAAATGATAAAATATCAAACTAGGTATTATGATGATATTGTAACAATCCAATGAATATAAATATATCAGGGAACTCAAATATAAATCTTAAGATAGAAAAGCATTTGTGTGATGAACACTGGGTTTTATAAATTAGTCTTAGGTTAAATGTTAAGTATTTGTATGTAAGTAATTTAACATTCAGGGTACAACTACGGAATGTTGCAGGATATGTGGTGTATTACATATTATAAATAAATAATATTTTTAAACAATGTACAAAAATGTTTAATTTGTTTAATATTATGATGATTCTAATGTTAAATCAAAGAAACCCATTGACAGCTTGAAATTTTTAATGTCAGTTTTCAATTGATTGTGTAATTTTATGACTGAATTGAAAATACTTTCAAACGTGTATGGAATACACATTATTTTATAGGTGCCTTTTTAAACACCTTCATATTTATTATATGTAGCAATGTTGTAACTACATATTATTTTAGTCCAAAAACGCCTGGCCGTGTAAATTATTATATGTATTTAATATATGACTGAAAAAACTTCAATTCTTGCATTTTTACAGTAATACATAATAAATTACATTTGATAACCAGGAATAAATTCATAACACATGGCATAGCTTAATATGTGACACAAATATTTTGCTCAATAATTATTTTTAATTGACATTCAATGAGTTTATTTAAAAAAAGCTTTTATACCTAATATTATAACTTCTTTTCAACTCAGCATTGGCATTAGCAAATTATAGTGAACCTAATACATATCTAACATAAAATAGTTACTACTTACTACATAGTTAAAATAAGATGAAACTTGTAAGGAAATACAAGCAAATAGACAGTGTTTGAAACATATAAATGCAAATACTGAATGAATTTGCATTTATATATTTCAAACACTGTCTATTTGCTCTTTATGTGAACAATGCAGTCTATCTTTACATGACAAACCTTGACAGAGACATCTAAATATAATACTGTTATTTTAACCATGTAGAACTAAATTTAATATACACACATATATAGTTTTAGCATTTATAGATAAAAATAGATAAAGACAAAAATGCAAGTTATAAATCAATTCCACAAATATGTATCTATTATAAATAATCAATTTAGTTTGGCTTCTGTCAGTCTAATGTGAACAAAAAGATTTAAATACATTGAATGGATTAATTTTAATTTAGAAAATAATACAAACCGGTTTGATATCTTCTTTTGATATTTTGATCTTTACTGGATTTGTTTTTAATTTTATTTGAGCAATAGGATGATTTAAAGGATCCTGTACTACTTTAACCATTTGAGGTTGTCCTAAAACAAATATTTCATAACCACAATCGCATATTTTGCAAGTAAAATTATAAATTTTTAACTCAATGTTTTGTTTCAAAACAGTAATGTTTGCAGGGGAAGACCGAGGCCTAAAATAACAATCAGATACATTTATTGCACTTGGCGAATATCAGACACTGTGAAAATAGTCGTTAAGTTTACCTAAATATGATAGCTAGTGTATGGACTAAATGGTTGATGACCGAATAAAAAATAAAGTATTATATCCTGAAAATTGAGCGTCGCTACTTACTAACCATTGGCGTCATGTATGAGGAAGTTTACTATACTATTAGTACTCTGGGACATTGTCGGAGAACTCGTCTTGATAGGACATCCATTTACTTATCTCAATAGTGGATTTCTATGAAATGGAAAACCAAAAATAAACTATCTTTACTGGTATGGTCAAAATGGCGACAATATATTATGAGTTTAGAAACCTGAAGGTCAGAGAAATAACAATTAACAACGTTCTATAAAATAAACCACCTATATTTATTTAGCTTCAGTCACACTTTCACATTCGGTAAATAATTTGTTTCACTGTAAATAATTTAAATAAAACTACAGTCCAAACAAGTACGCAAGTAAAACATTGACAAGGTAGCGCCGGTCCTTAAATTTACCAGCTGATTGGATGACGCTGTTCACGTGTAAAGTACCAAATTCCAAAACCAGAAATCCCCGCCCGTTTTATTTCCGGAAAAGGCGCGAAATTATACTGAATGATAATATTTCTATACTCTTTGACTGTATTTATATTGTTCTGTGGACTGTATGTACTACCTAGCGCCATCTGAAAACACCCTTGAAAAAAGCGTAGCGAAACTATTTGCTGTCAAGGTACTAGTTATTTGGCAGTTTGGCATTACATAATTATTATTACGTCTTATTTTTGTCTATTTTTTACGATAATTGGTAAGAACAAGGGCTGAACTACGCATTTTCATATGATTACTTACATTAGAAAATTCACACGCCGTCTGGCATATTTGTCATATAAATAGAGTAAAATCGTGACACAATGGTAACTACCTACCCTAGAGAAGGTAAGAGATAAAGTTATACACCACAAAATAGGTAGGGTGTTGATTTATCCATACTAATATTATAAATGCGAAAGTAACTCTGTCTGTCTGTCTGTCTGTCTGTCTGTCTGTTACGCTTTCACGGCCAAACCACTGAACCGATTTGGATAAAATTTGGTACAAATATAGTTTGAGACCCAAGAAAGGACATAGGATAGTTCTTATCCCGGAAATCCTACGGGAACGGGAACTATGAGGGTTTTTATTTTAGAATTTTTTCCACGCGAACGAAGTCGCGGGCACAGCTAGTTAAGAATATAACGATAAATTAAACTTTAAAATGTATGTGTTGATCTGAATTAAAGGTTAAATTTGTGTTATGCTACGAAATAATATGCTTAAAACTTTTGAAGACTGCGTTATATTATAATTTGTAACCAATCCGCCAAATTTCCTAGTCTCTTTATTCCACATTCATATCATATAGATACGCCTCAGCGCTACATGCGTGTTCTTTTTGTCATTAAAAAGTTAATGCAGAGTAAATGTGTCCACTCTTTCGTTAATTATAATATGTATAAATCTGTTATGCTCGCATTTCTGTCGAGTGTCATTGCTATTATAATATACCAATCAGGCAGACATCTGCAACCACCAAAATAGGCTGGCAGATTACATATACTTTTTAAACTGTTAAAAGAATATGTTCTCGAGAATTCAGCATCGTAGGAATAGGTCATGAATTATTATCCTGCAGGCTTAGGATAAGCAACACGATAAAATTTTATCGACCTCGTTTTCTCGATTTTTATGTCACTTTCTCGATTCGCTAACGCATTTGACACTTGATTCGACATGATACTTCAAAGGAAGAGAAAATGATCAATTTTACTCGACGGTAGTTATTTTCTCTATCGATCGAAACGTCTTGCTGTCATTTTATCGATTTGTGATTTGACACTTCGTTAAAATTTGGTTAAAATGTTGATAACCTTATCCACTATTTCATATTATTATACTTTAATTATACAATAACTACAAAACTTTTTGATTTCTATTCATTTTATTAAATATAGATTTCGGTCCAGTGTTGGCAGTAGTATGTATGGCAGGCAGGCAGTATCGCATATATGTATTTAATAGTGGTGGCAGTTCCATATTATACCTATTATGTGCTAAATATCTACGGTTAACGGCAAGCCTGCAAAATACAAAGAAGGCACATAGGAAATTTGTGTGATCTTTTTACACAACGGACGGAGCATTCCAATCACTATAGCGCTTCAATAAACCCAATAACCATGGCTCTCTAAATAATATAGACCCTTGTGAATTTTGAGGTTTAGAGCCACACACCGATCAAGGCATGCCTCTTTAGTTAAAGGTAAGTGAACATAAGAGACTTGTAATTCAGTTTCTAGTAGATATGACAGCCATCCAACTTCATTTACTGTAATAACAGAATATCTTTGTAGTAAATACTAATTTGACTTAGGTGAACTCAATAAAGTTATATTTTTTCAAAAGTTATGTGTAGTTTTTCGAGTTTCTTTTTTAAACAGTTAATATGTTACATATACATGTCAAGTGTATGTTAAATTTCAGCTGGATACAAGTAATAATCCTTTTCTTGGTGGTCAACTTTTCAAAATACTTACAGCCACATACCAACAAACAACAACAATGCTTACATCATAGAATAATGATGCAAATGTGTTATTCCTCTAAGGCTTGCATTGATTATGTATTTAAGGAGTTTTTACTACCCATTCAAGTTATATTTTGTCAAAAAAGTATTTGTTTTAATCAGTTGTTTTCAGACCAAGTTCCATGTATGATTAACATACTACTATGATGTATTATTTTCTGTAATATTCATAACTTAAAATATCCAATATGACACATGTAGTTCTCAATTACCTAGGTACCTACATGTGTAAACATTATTATTTTATATTTGTCTACATTTAAAGATAATTTACCATACAGAAAGGCAGTCAGTTCTTGTTATTATTGTTTATTACAATTATATATGTCAATAAAAATATAATTATTATTTGCAGATAAGACTTCAACTGCAGAATTTTTAATATTACTGACAAATATCCTAGAAGAACAAATGATGCCCTCATATGGCATAATTGAAATGGATGAAATGCGAAGACTACACAATAGAAGATATTGACGGATCCTATGTATACTGGTGCAACTTGCAAAACAACGGAAACCATTTTCTTGCCTCAAAAGCCTTAAAATTACCTTATATTTGTCCTAATGTAATAAAGTATTTAAAAATTTGTACAAATTTTCAAATACTTCTATTGATTTATGTCAAAACTAGCTGTTGCCCGTGACTTTGTTTGCGCAGACTTTGTTTACTCCGCACAGCTCCTCCCCCGTAGGTGATAACGTGATAATATGTAGCCTATATGTTGACCCGACCTGTTAGTAATATTCATGCAAAATTTTAAGTAAATCCATGCTGTACTTTTTGAGTTTACCCCGGACATACATTGACTTTCCTACGATTTTATTATATAAAGGTGTAGATTACAAGCTACAGAACATTTAATCCGGCCTCCAGTAAAGTTGTGTCATTGCACTTGCACAAGTATACGTAGGACCCTTCGATATGATAATTACAAGTATTTTCTTTTAGAAGTGTTAACTTTGTTACTTTTGTTGTTGTTTTTTAATCGAAGTGATTTTGGTAGTAACAATACTTAGTGGATTATTGGTATAATAAAAAACTTTAGTGTTGTATAAGATTTATTTAAAAAAATATATACTCTAGGCAAACCTTCTATCTAAGTATTAAATAATTTTATATAATAAAAATGAAACTTATAGTCATCAATGTCTAATTTTAAGTATAAGTTTAATGACACACTATTCATAGTATTTAATGTTTTAATGCCAAACATAGATTTTACTATATGGAAAAGTCTTGTGAAATAATTTTTATTTTCTTTAATAAAGTTACAAAATGAATAAATCACACAAAATACAAAATGAATAATTATAAAAAGTGTGTAATATGAAGCAGTCTTGTAAAGAAAATTAAATTTGAGTTTTAAAAAATATACAAACACATCTACTTTACTAAACTAACAATTATTATTAATGTTTGTACTTCTCAGAATAGATAAATAATTTTCACAATTTATCACCTTATGACTTAAATTTATTAACATGTATCTTTGAATTTTCATTAATGTAACAAATTTATAGAAGATTACACGCACTATATTAAAGCTATTATATTTTAAATTTAAATGTTTTCTACAATTTAAATATCTCTTGTTATCTCGCATAATTAATCAGCAATGAAAATTCAATATCAAAAATTAGTTTACTATATAGTATGAGTAGTATGGAATTTCACTTGAAAATAAAAAATCAACAAGTAAAATATTTTTTCCTAAGGTAACATTAACTTTCTATTAATTTAAATTTTATAAATTACACATATTAGGTACATTAAGACTATCATGTTATAAACTTAATTGTTTTCTACAAATTAAAATTTATTTTTCAATCTTGCACAACCATTAAAAACAGCAAGAAAAATATAATATTCAGCATTAACTTATAAATCTTCTTAATCAACAATTTCAAAAATGTAATAAATAGAAGGGCTTCTTTATTCTATTTCCATTATTCGCTGTTTAGTCAACCTGTAAACAAATATATCTTATCAAAATGTTGTTATATATGTTTACTTAATATATTTTTTTGTCAGTTAACTCAGGACTTATGACTCCAGTCTTGCATGTTGCATTTTGTGTAGTGTTATATAGATTTGCATTGTAAATTACATAATGGGGTCGAAAAAACAATTGGTTACATTTATAAAAGGGAGTGAAAGAAGCGTACACTATTCTCCAGAGAAAGCTTCTCATATTATTCAGGATTTTTGTACAAGAATCAAGTTTTTGATATAATCTTGAATTTATGATATTAATTTTGTAAAAAACCACAACTTTTACAATGAAAGAAATATATTAAAATATGTTTAAAATTTGATTCTTTCAGTCTACCTTGTTAGATGATTTGTCATGGAGATATGTATGTAAATAAATACTTACACAGTGTTCCATTGTTTTCCTTTCTTCCTCTAGAAACTATAATGTATGAAGTATTTGTAGAATATATGGTGTTATATTATGCTTTCCCAATATTAAAGACTTTAATCTTTGGTGCTACAAGTCTAGTCCATGAATCCACCATGGTGACAAAGTTAATTTATGCTTATTACTTCTTATCCTGAAAAGAAAATCATAATTATTTTTAATAACCTATATAGGCTTTTAAAAAATATAAGTATAAAGAAGTACACTACTTACGTTTTATTTTGTGTTCCCATTTCACATACCTAACACAATTTAATTTTGTACTAGAATCGGAAGAATGATGATGATTTTAGAGATGTGAGAACCAAACAGTATAAATCAATAATTCCTTGTACGTAATGGTTAGATAATTAATTAATTTATAATTAATTACAAAATACAAATTAGTTAAAGTACAATACTTTTTGACGTAATGTAAATAAACTTTTAATTTTTCGTATAGAGAAAATAATTCTACGAATTCTCGTGCTACTCAGTGTTACCAACTCTATTCAAAATTACAACTACTTACATGGATTTCTACAAAATTCAGTAGAAAACTAAATGTAAAATAAAAGGTTAATTTAAAGCTGGTGCTTCTTTTGTATTATTTAATGTTACTATTAATAACATATACTCAGGAAAAATAATACATAAAAACATATTATAATAATCAAAATATTAATTAATCAATCAAAAATAACAAAAAAATCGAGTGTAGCTCACACTCGTTTTTTCGTTAGAAGTAAATGTAAGAAGACAAAATAAAATAAAATTTATATACTCTTTGAGTAAGTCTTTGAATCAAAGAGAGATAAACTGAAAAGTCGAAGAAAAATGTTTTTCGTTCTTGAGATGTAAATCACAGACCGTGGTCCCACAAACTAACTTTTTTTTTATTAACAACAAGCTGAATATTTGTGAAAAGCTTCATTTTGACGAGACAACCGTCTTTTCTATTTTCGAAAAATCTCGAATCGGGTAACTAATAAATTAACTTTATTTACGCTGCGAAGATATTGGGTTCGGTAAATAATAAATATTTATTAATAACAATAATTATTTTTCGACTTTAATCGCTTGATTATATTATGAAAACTACGATGAAACTTTTGTCCTACATATTTGATGATTTTTCTGAGAATCCCACTTATGAGATTTTTAAATTGATATTAATTAATTTAAATATAACCTAATTTTCTCACAACAGCTTGTTAATTATTATTGTAATTCAACGGTAACTTTGTCATACACGTAAAGTGGAAACTTTTCTTAGTCTGACACTCTAAAGTTTCCCTATTTTATCTATCTTTATTAGTTACCCGATTCGAGATTTTTCAAAGATAGAAGATATGGTTGTCTCGTCAAAACGAAGCTGTTCACAAAAATTCAGTTTGTTCTTGGAGACCACGGTCTAACAGTAAGTCTTAGGTTGGATTGCTTGCATCTGGCTGATTTTTGGAGCTATTAATAGATAACATTATTTGTAACATAAAATACTGTGAATTGTATTCTGTTCTATGTTATTTTCTAGTTGGCATAATACTATACATTTATATTTGTTTATCGATATGCATTTTCGTGTCATTGTCAAATCACAACATATCTATGGAAGTTTCTCATCAAAAAAATTAATCAAAAATGTTGATTGATTAGTCTAAAAGATGTTAATTTACTCAATAATGTTAGAATTATAATTGAAAGGAATAATTATAGTGGAAAAAAATTGCTTGTTAATAATAATTGTTACGCACTTTTACGCATAATTAGTTACGCAGTTATACACCCAGAAATAAATACACGCTGGCATCTTAATTGCCCTTTACATTAAAACATCTTATGAATCATAATTCATTGTTTCAGTTTTATAGAATAAAAAACTAGTTTTTATGGTCAAATCTAAAAAGAGAGAATAATTCAAAAACCTGTAAAATATCTTTAATTACAATTGTAAATAGGTACGGCTTCACTAGGCTTTGGTTATATTTCCTTCGACTCTGACAAAGAAGAGAAATGATGACAGGAAGTTATAAATGTAAACAAAAGCTCATAATGATTACCACAAGTTAAATGCACCAAAGGTGTATCTTAAAAATCAGAATTAGTATAATATCTATGTCTTCTAGTGACAACATTTATTTCTCTATTCGAGTAAACTTTTTGTTTATTTTATCTATGACGTTTTAAATGTTTATCGTGGCATGCTTAATAACGTCCATCGAGATATTAATAAATGTCAAGCAAACGTCACTTTCTCGATCGATATATATCTCGTGGTGCTTATCCTAAGCCTGCAGGTAACAACTTTGCTATCGACTGGCGCAGACTTTTATAAATTTTTAGGATGGTGGTGCAACCTCAAAGTGCCTGTCAGAACGGCACTTTCTTTATTTACCGATAGTAAAACACAATGCGAGACTATGCAAAACAATACCTCCTAGAAGCCACAATGGTAGTGACTGATGGTAGCCAATTGTTCGCTTCTTACAAACTGCCTGGCCGAACAACAGAATTATAAGAATTTCTTAGTAAGCATTTATTAGGTACCTATTGTGTGAAGTACCTACCTACTAGGTCCTGCAAAATGATGACAATGTCTTAATGATAATAAATTTATCTTGACGTAGGCTGCTTAAATATTTTACATACATAATATTTAATATGCATAGATCAAGTTGTAATTACTATATATATTCTTGTCACATCTCCTGTATTATAAAAAAATGAAAGAAAGAAAGATAGTTTATTTTTCAGTGTAGCCATAGATTTTGATCAATTTTATTCTGATCGTCTATGGGGCGCCTTAACAGGCTTCAGCCTGTACCATGAAGTAAAGATGCAGCTAGCACTCGTATTAATCATATAAAATAGTTACCTACGTTACATCTCATTCTATGAAGTCTCGCCATCTCTTTATAAATAGCTGTGTTAGAAATAGAGGGTAAGACCTCGGAGATGACAGCAGTATTAAAAGTTGTATTTCATGTAGGTATTAGAAATGTTGTCTCCAGATAAAAACAGCTTCACGGCCTGTACTATGCGTTCCAATTAAGAATAGGATCGCACTTGTTATCAACTTCATACTACAAGTGTGAAATTAGTAATGTCAACAAAAAAATATTTGTTCCAAAAATATTGCTGATTTATTGAAAAACAAATAACGTTTTAATAATGCTATTTTCATCGATAAAAAATTAGTAAAATGCATCAGTCTAGCTGTTCATCTATAAATTATATATAAATGTCGTGTCATTTACACCACTTACAAGTCAAAAACGACGGGGCCAATTTGGATGCGATTTTGGTGGGTTCGGGTTGTCTTTGTCCAGAATAACAACAATAATATTCTTCTGATTGAGTACCACACGGAGTATGTAATCCGCCATGTTTTGTTGCGTAGGTACGCACGTTTTTTCGTAGTCGTTCCATAGGTTTCCTTATTCAGAAGTAGGTGTGCAAAAAGTAAATTAATACGTAGGTGTATGGCAATCTATACATATAATGAAATCGTAGGAAAGTCAAAACTGTACATTGAATATTTTTTTTAAGACTACTTGGGGCGTGATCTACAACCGATATCAAAGCCAAAAATATAGTTTTTAGAATTTTTGTCTGTTTGTCTGTATGTATGTCTGGGGTAAACTCAAAAAGTACTGCATGGATTTACTTCAAATTATTTTGCATGAATACTACTAACCGGTCGAGTCAACATATAGGCTACATATTATCACGCTATCACCTACGGGGGAGGTGCTTTGCGGAATAAACAAGTCTGCGCGGACGAAATCGTGGGCAACAGCTAGTACAAAGTACAAACGTAAGTATGTCAATGTCACTCTGCCAACACTGTAGTCACAAATTATAAAGTAGGTACCTATTAAGTACTAGTAGTGAACCGCAGAACAATATAGGTACCTAACTAATGGAACTCATTCTAGATTCTGTACCTGTAGGGAACACAATCACAGACTACTTAGAGATGAAGCATCTATATCATAATCTAAGAAGTATGAATGAATGAATGTAATTTCAATTTGTAGCCCGTACCGTAGTCCGTAGTACTCTAATTAGTCTGTGGTCCGTAGTACTCTAATGCATAGGTATTAGGTAATTAGTCTGTGGTCCGTACTTACATACCTACCATCTGTGTGTTTGAATGTTTGTTTTGTTTACATTTGGTGTTCATTGGTGTGTTAATATTCCCAGCGATTTTATCTATTAATTATTATTTTAAACTCTATTGTTTGTTTTGACTTTAGGTTTCTAGTGAAATTATATTAATGTAAAAGAACTGTTTATATGTTGTCATTCGATACAATATGAATTTTCTTACGTCTATTATATTTTTTATGTTTTGTGCTGTTACTGCTTCTGAAATTAAGAATTTAAATAATGTTCCCCCAGAACATATCCCATATATTTTCAATTCCTTTTCGACTTTAGCTAATGCGTGTAAAGTTGATTTAACCTGTCCTTACAAATCTATGGTTGATAAAAATGTTTGTTGGGGTTATGAACTTAACTGTAACACGTCTAATTCATATCACGTGCGCCCCCGTTGTCCTGGGGATCATAAAGGATGGGTGAAAAGTAAAGAAGCACAATATGATACATTTTATACTCAAGCGGATTTTGGTAATGTTCAAAATTATTCTATTAGTGCAGGGCTTCCCAAAGTGTAGGCACAGAATATGGAGATAACAGAAGACAAACTTGTGTATGTATTTCACTTTTTATACCTAAACTCGGCGGTCACGCTAGTGTTTTCACTTTGGCTTATGCACAAAAAACTGGCACTAGTATCTTACTCCAGTAAAATAAAGTTTTAAATAAAAATATGTCATTCTTCTTTACATTTTTCATATAATGTAGTCTTAATGATATGAAAACGACAAGTAAAGGCGATTTGGTCGGCATCCACATGCAAGCATTGAAAAAAAATTAGTGTTTTTGCAATTACTCAAAAACTGTAAGAGTTAGTCAAAAGAGTTCTGAATAAAATGTGTAGAACTTATAATTTTACATCAAAAAGGTTATATGACTTTTCCTCCTCCGGTCAAAATCAACTGAGTTAGGTTTTTAAGGTGAATGATTTTATAAATGATTGGCAGAGCCTGCGACTTCGTCCCCGTGGAAAAATTTTGAAAATTAAAGTAGCCTAAGTTTCTCCTTATTACATCAGCTCTCTGCCAGTGAAAGATTAGCCGGAACAAACAGACGACAGACAAACATTGTATAAAGTATTATTTTGGCGTATGTTCCGTGTATACATCCATATGCATTTAGTAAAAAGTGGTTATTTTAATATTACAAACAGGCACTCCAGCTTTATTTGTATGTATGTATAGAAGATAAAATTTAAATAATTATATTTATATAATAAAATAAGATTACATTTTTACTTTAATAATGAAGAATGTTAACTAATTTTGATTATTAGCACTCCATATTCTCTGTGAAAAATAAAAAATACTAGTGAAAGAATTACTTCGATATGTCAATTAGTTTCCGATTTAGAAGTAAAATAAGTTGAACCGCACGACGCTGGCTGCCGTTGACGCTGTGACGTCATCTCACAACACGCTCAGTCTAGTTCGCTCGGCGGCCGGCGCTCGCAGTCGCGCGCCCGTGCCGTCGAAATTACACCTCAATACTTTTCCAAAAAAAATGTCCAATCCAAATACTAGGAAATCATGAGTTGTGCCTACTGAACGGATCTGGACGAAGTCTGGAATAACTCACGGCTCCTTTTAATTCTGGGAAAATGTACAGTTCCCGAGGTTTTTTTTTTTTTCGGAATGTCTTAATTGCTGTTAGCCTTATGGGCGGTCACAGCTTCACCGGTCGCTCGGGCGAGCAGAGTGCTCAGCCAGAATTTAAAGGTGTAGGGCTGTACGCCCTCCGCCCTAAGGGTGTCTCCTGTGAGACCGAACCTCGGCTTAGGGTGGGGTCGTGATTTGCGATGAGAGGGCTAGTGGCATTGTTTTGTCCGTCCGCCGAACCTTGCCCTTGGGCTCGGTTCGCCGAAGGGCGAAACAGGGGTCCTCGTCGCCGCCGGCGGCGACGGTGTCGCGAATGTAGGTGTGTAGTGTTATCGTGTAAACCGTTGGCCAGAGTTATCGGGTCATCGGGATCGGTAAGAACGTGGCGGGGCCTACGTAGTTTGGGATCGGGATTAGGGTTTGGGATGTAGTCAGCCGTGGCTACCACCAGTGGGTTCGGATGCGAGATGGCACGATCGAAGTATCTTTCGGAGATGTCTTTGAAATGCTTTGCTAAGCTCGGCAATTCAAGATCGTTATGGAGGTCTACGTTGCGCATATACCACGGTGCTCCCGTGGCAATACGCAGGAATTTATTTTGTACCACTTGCAACGGATGCAAGTCCGTACGGGGGAGATGGGCAAACGCTACGCAAGCGTATGAAAGGATGGAGTTCCCGAGGTATTTATTTAAATTAAGAAGAACGGTAGGTACCTATACACGTACATATACCTACGTCCTATGTACCTACCTATAGCTACAAAACTAATACATATTTGTTGTCTTTAACGTAAAAATTTAATGGTAGATAGGTCCTTCTATTATTTGAGTTGCATTCTTTCATTACGACATTAGTTGGGTATTTTGTTTTGATAAAATAATTTAGAACAGATAAACTATTAAGCATAAGTAGTAGCAAGGAAAGTTTTCTTACCTTTGCATTTTTCTTCCTCGCATTTCGGCGCCAACGAAATGACTGCCCCGTTGGTCGAGTGGTTAGCGACCCTGACTACGCAATCAACGGGGTTCGGGTTCGATCCCCGACGGGGACAAGCATTTGTGTGATGAGCATAAATGTTTGTATTTCCGGGTTTGGGTGTTTATTATATATATTCTGCTATTTATATATGTATTTCTATGTATTAGTATCGTTGACTAACACCCATAACACAAGCAAATATTTGCTTACTCTGGGGTTAGATCAGTAAGTGTAATTTTTCCCGTGAATATTTATTTATTTATTTATTTAATCACTATTTGTTGATAAATAATGCGCAACTATTATTCCATCTAGTTTAGGTGAAATATCCGATTGCCCTTTTTCGAATCCTTCATTCATTTTATTAATCGAATAATATTTACTATTAATAGACTATTAAAGTAATACGCTGACGAAAACAACAAAATACTGCGCAAGCTATTACACCTTACTATACTATAACCGCTGGAGACTTGATTTGATACTAAGCGAGGCGCGGCGCGTTGTGTCATGACGTCACAAGCGGTCACGTGGCTGTTAGCGAGACTTGATATTTTTCGAAACTTTGAATGTCTATAAAATCAAAACTACTAGGTATTTTTAACTACAACAAAAACTAGTGTATTTGTATACATACAGGCTTTACTGAGACAAAATTGCAAGCGATTTGGCATACCTAGTAACATTCTTCATTGTAATTAGCTTTTATTCATATACATAATTAAATTAATAATGTATTATCTGACTCTATCTGACTCTAATCTGAATCTAACTGAGATTATATTAAACTAGCTGTTGCCCGCAACTTCGTCCACACAGTCTTTGTTTACTCCTCACAGCTCCTCCCCCGTAGACCCATAGGTGATAGTGTGATGATATGTAGCCTATATGTTGACCCGACCTATTAGTAATATTCATGCAAAATTTGAAGTAAATCCATGCAGTACTTTTTGAGTTTACCCCGGACATCATACAGACAAACAGACAAAAATTCTAAAAACTATATTTTTAGCTTTGATATCGATTGTAGATCACGCCCCAAGTATTCTTTTAAAAAAATATTCAATGTACAGTTTTAACTTTCCTACGATTTTGTTATATGTAATATAGATTATCAATTTAATTATATATTAAGTTTTATATGTAATATATTATTCACTAGCTGAGCCTGCGACTTCGTCCGTGTGGAAAATTTTCGAAAAAAAAGTAGCCTAAGGTACTCCCCGTCACATCAGCTATCTGCCAGTGAAAGACCCGGCAAAATTGGTCCAGCCGTGCAGGAGATAAGCCGGAACAAACAGACAGACAAAAATTGTAAAAATGTTATTTTGGTATATGTACCATGTATACATTAAATAATAAAAAAAATGGCAAATTTCCAGTGGTGTCGTAATAAAAAATCTTGAAATAAATTTGGGAAGCCCTGTAATAATAATATATAAATGAAAAGGGTAAGCTTTAATGTTAATTTGTTATTGGTTTGTTCAAGGATATGTTCGAGAACAGATACAAGAGCTTATGGTAATGTGTGAAGCCACATATGCTCATGACAGCTCCTTAGAATGTTCAAAATATTTAAGGTTAGTTAACTACATATTTAAGTGTTTTAAAATAATGAGAAAGGTGTAACACTTGTGGAGCGGGTTTGTAATATTGAAGTGAGAGAGAGAGAAAGGGTATGCATGCTCTGTTGGTTTGAACATGTAGAAAAATTGGTAGATATATATATATATATATATATATATATATATATATATATATATATATATATATATATATATATATATATATATATATATATATATATATATATATATATATATATATATATATATATATATATATATATATATATATATATATATATATGGATGTGGGAGGACGTAGGTACCGCTGCCAATACCTCAATGTATGTCGGGCATATAGACGTAGAAAAAAGTTATTTACGAGTTTTCCTTCCAGTTTAGATGATTAAAATAAGGTGTAAAATAACTAACACGACTTTTATAATATACTTAATATGTAGATGAATGGCTAGACTGATATATTTTACTGTTTTTTTTATTGATGAATATTATATTTTAATACTTTTTAGCCTATTCTGGACACAGACAACCCAAACCCACAAAAATCGCAACAATATTGGCCCCGTCGATTTTGACTTATAAGTGGTGTAACTAACATGACTTTTTTTATGTATATAGATGAATGGTTAGACTGATGTTTCTACTATTTTTTTATAGATGGA
Source organism: Apodemia mormo (assembly GCA_036924255.1). NCBI lineage: Eukaryota > Metazoa > Arthropoda > Insecta > Lepidoptera > Riodinidae > Apodemia > Apodemia mormo. Next base: position 22,541,947 of record JAUPFN010000003.1, on the reverse strand, counting down.
AATGATATTATTACAATGTTATTTGTTCTTCAATAAATCAGCAATATTTTTGAACACGTATTGTTTTGCTGCCATTACTAATTTCACGCTTGTGGTATAAGTTGATAATAAGCCTGATCCTATTCTCAGTTGGAAGGCATAGTAATAGATTTAATTTTCACTCGCCGACTATAAGCTGTTTTGCAGGAAACACATTATCTATTCTTTAAAAGGGGCCCAGAATAAGTACATAACAGGCTATGTTGTACATGCCAAAGGCGACAATGTGTTGTAAAGGCAAATTCAGTTGGCTTAATATTTCTATTAAAATGATAATAATTAAAATCTATAGAATTGGTGTGTGTAAATTTATTTTAAGTAAAATATAATATGAGTATATTTTTGTACAGGTTTTGTAGAGGGAGAAATCTTATGCTTAATTTTACTGGTCTCGTGGGGCGTGGAGATAATCTAAGATACAAAATGGACATTCTCGGCCCAGATCAAATAGGTAAGAAAATCGTTTTTCTTTTTTTATCATCACTCAGTACAAACATAAGAATTATTGAAATAGCTGAAAGTTATAACGTTTGTATAATTTGATATTTATATACTTAATCAATTTTGATATTTGTATTCTCAATGAAGACTTAATGCTTTAATTAATTTGGTAGTATTTAGTATAAATTGGATTTTTATCTTTTTTTACCATACCACCATTTACCTGTAATTATGTAAATAATTAAGAGAGGTATAAATACATGGTGTTTCTATCAGTAATTGTCCCTCTAAATTTTCATTAAAACAACCTCTCTTGAAACATTTGTCAGTATAATGGTGTCATACATTATCGCAGTAATGTATGTTTTATATGTAACTAGCTGTTGCCAGCAACTTCGTCCATGCGGACTTCGTTTACTACGCACAGCCCCTCTCCCGTAGGTGATAGTGTGATAATATGTAGCCTATATGTTGACCCGACCGGTTAGTAATATTCATGCAAAATTTGATGTAAATCCATGCAGTACTTTTTGAGTTTACCCCGGACATACATACAGACACAGACAAAAATTTTAAAAACTATATTTTTGGCTTTGATATCGATTGTAGATCACTCCCCAAGTATTCTTTTAAAAAAATATTCAATGTACAGTTTTGACTTTCCTACGATTTTATTATATATATATGTTAATGTTATATTTAATTAAAATTTTAGTTAAGATTTTATATTGATAGTGTACAATTGTCTTAAGATTTTCTGTGCATTCCATGTCGTTCTCAATTAATTAAAGTTGACGGGAAGATATTGCCATATAGAATTAATTTTACCTCTGTACATGTTTGTGCATGTAAATAAAATAGATAAAATATTGTTACGAATGATCTAAAAGAGTAAAGAGTTAGAACGCTTGAAAAATCTAGAAATAAAAGAAAGAGGTAGGCTGCTTCTATTCATAAACAATAGCCGTCATTTTCAAAGTAGCTATGCCATAGTAATGGATCTTCTGTCACCTCATCATAGGGCATAAGGGTGAAAGTAGCGTGTACTAGGCCATGTTTACATTTAAAATGATTGTTTACGCAATAATTTCGGAACATTCCATGATCGAACTTTACCTTCGGTATAAATAGGGATATGTTGGCGAATAGAGTGTAGTTTCTATAAAGCGATCGGAAAAGATACTAGGGACGACCAGTGTAAAGCGATGTAGTCAGTGAATACGGAAAGTGTTTTAGTTTAGTGATTCAGTGTAGTCGGTTAATTCTACTGTTAGTATAGTGAGTGTTATTATTGTTCGTTAGTGTATTTACGTATTGCAATGTGGTGTATTGTACCTTTGTGTTTTAAATAAACAGTATATGTATTAAAATGTTTTTTTAATCTTAAGATATTGCAAAAAATGATCTCATTTAAATGACAAGAAGAATGAAACATTATTGCATAGGCGATTTGCAATAAATTGAGGTGACACCTAAAGAGTTCCTTAAATAATTTTCGATTTCATACATATCTTCACGCCAGATCCCTTACGGACTAGGCAGAGAGAACCGAGTGCCATATTTCACGATCCTTGCAGGCTTGTCTCGCTTCCTCCACTTTTATCACTGTCTTCATACAAGCATAAACATATTATGACTCAGTTTGATTATAGACTTTACAATAAAATATATTCTAAGTTTGACAAAATATGTTTGTGTAATGCATGATTGTGTGTAATGTTGATTATATGAGTTTAATTTATTTTTAATGCATATAATATAAATATATTAGCTTTCTCTATAAAAACTTAATTGTGCCAAATACCATACTCCCCAGTGCGTTCGATTTTCGTTAAAAGGGGTACAAAGCTTTTCCTTAATTTTTAATGTATAAATAAATATTACTCGTTCATAAGGTAATTTACCAGTTTAAAAATTGACCATGTTATGCTTTCCTGCCAGGTAATTCGTAAAAGGAATGATTACCCAATTGTGTTTCTACCATAATTGTGACTACTAGTTGGTACTGCAATGATTTGGCCTATTTTAATACCACTGACCTATTCTTGCCACACTTCAGTGCTCCTTTTTATTTAATTTAAGGTATTACGATTATTACCACAGGTTATAATGAGTTGGTAGCTTAGTTTAATTGTAAATTAATTCAATATTTTAGATTATCTTGAAACCTGCTGTTTTAACATTAGCTAGAAATAAAAAAAAATACTTCAAAGTACTTCAAAGTTTGACACAATGCTGGGATGCATAAGTTTTTTAAAATGTAGATAAGCTTAGTTATTAGTACACTTATTTTAATACTAAAAATATTTGAAGCAGTCAGAAACTAGTGAAAATTTATTTAAATAAAACATCTTTCATATTAAATTAAAGTTTATAATAATTAACTTTAATTGTGCTATTAATGAATCTATTAGACCGTATGTGTAAATTAGCGCTCATTCAATCGCATCGATTACGATTATTTAAAGGGTTATTATGAACGACGAAGGTTGATTGCTAAATTATGATCACAATCAAACAAGTTTATTAACAATTACAGGTGGTTTTTGCACTTTGCATAAAACAAGGCTAATGGATGAGACGGAACATATGAGTGCGTTGCAGTCATGGGCACCGGAAATAATGAACTTTGTGAAAACACCTTATAGACCTATAACTGATGGAAAATGTGATGTTGTTATAGATAAGCCAACATATATTATGAAACTAGATGCAAGTAAGTTAAAGCTGTAGCTTCTATATATATATAATATATATAATAATATATATAATAGCTATTTGTCTTGCTATGATAGTGAATGGTTATGCGTGATACTTTGTGCATGTGGGCTACTTTTTAGCATGTACTGTTAAAAATACTTTTATTAAAACTTTTTGTCTTGTTTTTGGAGCAGCATGAGAAAAAATTAAACAGAATGTGTCAGAATGATCAGATGTACTCAATTGAATGGGTGGAGTAGGATAGAATTTTTTAGTGACAATAAAAATCAGAAACGTTGGAATTCGATTCCGATTGCATAGTTTATAGACTACAAAATTAAAAATTATAGCTTTACAACTTTTTTTTAACTTTCATTGAAAAGTTTATCCATCAAAACGTTGTCGACCTGTATTACAAGAAATCATACTGATATTGTAAATGCAAAAGTAACTATGTGTGTCTGTCTCTTTTTCACGTCTAAACCACTAAGCCGATTTGAATGAGATTTGATAAAATATAGTTTAAAACCCGAAAGAGGATATAGGATAGTTTTTATCCCGAAAATCCCACGGTACGGGAACTATGCGGGTAAAAGCCCGGAATTCGATATATTTTAAACCGCGGTAATAAGGATTATACCGCGGTAATAAATAAGGAAATAGGCTATTTTTATTTTAGAATTTTTTCCACGCAAGCACAGCTAGTTTATAATAAAATTATTTGAAAACTGGAAAAAATTAAGAAAAACGTGTGTGTATACATGATTCAATGTATGTACGCATGTATGCAGTTACACTCCCTGGGTATAACATAATTTAACATTATAAAACTGCAACATACTTTTCTATCTCCTGTAGCTATCTCTGAAACTCTGAATCAGATTTTACCTAATTAATATAGGACCAAACGAGAACTTTACCAAACAAAAAGAATCCAGCTCCAAATAGCAAATAGTAGAAGTCGGTTGTTGCAGTTTTGCTGCACTTACATTATTATTAGTACATTTTATAAGTTGGTCGACTATTACTCAAAAACTTGTAAAGCCTTCTAAGCCGTGATAGTTTTCCTTTTACTTTAATTATATTTACTACTACCGTTATTCTTTACCAATCCACTAACCGTTTAGAGTACTGAGAGGGTGAGGGGGGACTTGCCTCTAACAAAAATTGACACTTAAAAGCTTAATATTTTACAAACGATTCCCTTAATCGAAAACTTGTTATCGCAAACCTAGATTATTTTTAAAAACCCTATCCAACGATACCTCACACGATGAGGTACGTGAGAAAAAAATTAACATCCCCACTTTACATGAGTTACTCTGAAAAATAAGTGGTAACATAAAATCTTCAAATAATTGAAGATTTTATGTTACCACTTTGTTGACGTGACTAATGTGTATATTCATGCCAAATTATAGCTTTTTAGTAATAAGGATCTTTGAGCAATCAATGCGGACAGACGGACGGACGGATGGACATAGCGACACTATATGGGTTCCTAGTTTACTTCGGAACCCTGAAAACGTATTACAAAAGGTTTTACATAAATCCATTGAGTGGACTTGAGTTCCGAGGAATAAATTTTACTCTGCTATTATTATCTGTGATCAATTACATTTTAACTTTTATTTTTTTATCTTTTCAGCTGTTAATATGTATCACCACTTTTGTGACTTCTTTAACTTGTATGCATCCTTACATGTTAACTCTACCCACCCTTCAACATTCTCTAGAGATAACCACATTTTAATATGGGAGACCTTTACTTATGAGTCAGCTTTCAAAGACACATTTAAGGCATTTACTAACAATCCGGTCTGGGATTTGAAAGAATTTCGTGGAAAAATAGTGTGCTTCAAAAATGTTGTGTTCCCACTTCTTCCTCGCATGATATTTGGGCTTTACTACAACACACCTCTTGTGAGTATCTATTTGTATATTTCCTTAGTACATAGAATAAAAAATGATGATTTTATGATATTTCTCAAATTTTCCTTGGTTATGCCAAAACCTGGCTATTAAACTGACTGCTAAAGAAAATTGCAACCTTTTACAACTTTACAAACAGTAAGTATAAACTTTCATCATTAATTATCAAAATGGCAATATTATCGAAACTATTACGTTCTGGAATTGTCTTCAAATGACATTAGCATTGCGCCGAATCCAGTGTTATTGAGACTACAATATTATGTTTATTCGGAATCGTGCCCTATATATATAATCGTGCCCTATATAGGGATAGGCATACCCATTTTTAACACCTCTTTACCCGAATGAACAGGTAAAGCTGTCGATCCCAGTTATGGCAAGAAACAAGTCGTAGTTGTGATCAGGTCGATAAATTACACTTCTAATCAAAAGCGGAAACAAAGCTGGTGTTCCACAAGGCTCTGTACTATCACCTACGCTGTTTCTCCTTCACATCAATGATATGCTGCAAAACAACAGCATGCATTGCTATGCAGACGACAGTACGGGAGATGCTATAAACACAGGTCGTGCGAATCTTTCGAAGGCATAAGTAAATGAGAGTCGGAAAAGGCTGGTGCTTGAAATTGAGACATCCCGGAGCTGATCTCAGATTGGGGTGAGAAAAACCTTGTCCAATTTAACCCCTACAAGACACAAGCCTGTGCGTTTTCCACTAAAAGGAATCCTTTTAATAAAGCTCCAATATTCCAGAACTATATTATATTCAATCTCTAATAGTATTAATTTTTAGGCATTGAAATTGCAAGTAACGTCCAATTTCATTATCATTTGGAGGGTAAAGCTAAATTAGCTTCCAATAAACTGGGGTTATTAAATCGGGCTAGACGGTACTTCACTCCTGCCCATATACTAATGCTTTACAAAGCGCAAGTCTGACTGCACATGGAGTACTGTTCGTACCTATGGACCGGTGCACCCCAGTATTAAACCCTTCAATTCGACAAAATCCAACGCAGACTGAAGCACCTTGTCGACAGCCCCACTCTTACTAGTGGTCTTGAACCCCTTAGTCACCGGAGAAATGTGGGTTCTCTATGTGTTTTCTATAATGGGGAGTGTTCTCATGAGCTTTTTAATCTAATACCGGCTACCACGTTCCGCCAACGCATTACACGCCGTAGTGAGGGATTCCACTCACACCATCTTGACGATTGGTCATCTACGACTGTTCGATTTGCACGTACCTTCTTTATACGAACAGTCAAGCTTTGGAACAGTTTACCTCACACGGTTTTTCCGAGTAGCTACGATCTTGGGATTTTTAAGAGGAGCATCAACAAATCCCTTAAAATCCGCCATCGCATTGGCAACTAACCCCTTATATTGTAAATGTCCATGGGCAGTGGTGACCGCTTTCCATCAGGTGGCCCACTCGCTCGTATGCCTGCAAATTCAATAAAAACAACAGATTTTCATATTTTTTTTGATCGGGAGGGTAAGTACACTTAATGTTTAGTTCCATATAAATTGATGAAGATCCGATGCAGGGATCTAAAGTTACAGGTGGTTGGAAGTCGGTTGTTGCAATTTTACAACATTTAAATTATATTAAACCTAAAATTATGTGTGCTGCATGTTCTACTGCCAAATAGACTAACCATAAGGGTCCATCCATAAATTACGTCACACGTTAAGGGGGCGTGAGGGGGTCGAAGAAGTGTGACAAGAGGGAGGGAGATGTCCCAAATTTTGTGACATCACATTTTTTCAAAATATAATAGCTGTATAGATAAAAAAATATCGAAGATCATTTTGCCAAGGTAAAATTGTAAAATATATGACATCACACTAGTAGGAGGGGGGGGCCCTAAATGTGACTAGATGTGACAAGGACGGGGAGGGGTCAAAAATCATGAAATTCGTGTGACGTAATTTATGGATGGCCCCTAAGAGAAATGGGGTAGGTAGTCAATCAACAAGATAAGTGAAGATTTTATAAATATTTTTTAAATATTTACAGATATACGGATGTGAAAGAAGTGGATTATTCCATGCCTTTTCGAAACATATACTACACGCTTTGAACGTGAAATTACACACTCGAAAAGACGACAGAATTCATATTACGTTACTTTCGAGAGGGACGAAGTACCGTGTTATCCAGAACGAGAAAGATATAGTCGAGGCACTACTGAAAGTAGATGGTTATTACGTCGAGCGTGTTGTGTACGATAGACACATGCCGTTTACTAAACAGTTAGAGATGACGCGAAATACTGATGTCTTTATTGGGATGCATGGCGCTGGCTTGACACATTTGTTATTTTTACCAGATTGGGCGGCTGTTTTCGAAGTGTAAGTTTTTATGACATAGAATTTAAGCAAATAATTATTGATTGATAAAATAAAAAACGTGTGTGTGCAGTTTAGACATGGTCGAATTGAAATTTCTAGAATACTACATTTCTAGATGATGACATAAGCAAAGAGCACTAGGAGTAGGATAATAAACAAACACACGTGAAACGCTCGGACTAGAGCAAGTAGGTGATAAACTTGTTACTGTAATCTTTATTAGACTTCTTTCTCGGTTCGACTCCACAATATACAAGCGTACAAATCGCTTGTATATTGTGTACACCTTTTAATAGACAAGAATGGGGAGAAGAAGAATCATCGCGTAAACAAGAAGGCCGAGTAATATGAAACACTTAAATACATTTTGTCTCATTCTATCGCAAGGTAAATCGTATAGATTTATTCGTTCGTTTTGGATTGAAAAGTACTCGCCCTAACACAGATTCATTCAACCTTAAAAATCAAATCTACCCACATTAGTTCAAATCAGAGTACTTGACTGTGTGAAGTTTGAAACGTGTGTAATAATTTGTTGTGATTTTATAATTTTTTAACAAAGCAATCGGACATACTTTCTGCAAATGGAGCAAATCGAGCAGCGTGCCATCATTAAGTACCTCCATAAGAAGGAGCTATCACGGAAAGCCAACCATCATGATATGGTCAGTACATTAGGGGATTCTGCTCTGTCTTATTCATCCGTCAAAAAATGGATAGTAGAATTCAAGCGTGGCAGAGAGAGTGTGAAAGAAGAACCCCGATCCGGAAGGCTTTCGACGACCACTACTGACGAAAATATTAAAAAGTACTTGATTTAATTATGGGAGACCGGAGATAAAAAATTAGAGAGATAGTCGAGATTATAGGCATCTCTTATGAACGAACTCAAAATATATAGTCAATGAATTGGGTTTCCACAAAGTGTCGCGAGGTGGGTTCCGCGACTGCTTTCAGTTGAACAAAAATGGACGCGATTGACTATTTCACGTGACTGTTTGGAGTTATTTGAAGCCGATGCAGATGATTTTTTGAATCGTTTTGTTGGACAATGGACGAAACAAGTTCATTACTGTATGCCAGAAACAAAATAACAATCAAAACAGTGAAGACCTGGTTCAAAAGGCTAAGGTGCTTTTGACGGCAAATAAGTTAATGGCTTCAGTATTCTGGGACTCGAAGGTCCTTATGATTGATTATCTTGAAAGGGGTTAGATTATAAATTCTGATTACTAGTGTGTCTTACTACTTCGTTTACAAGAGGAAATAAAAGCTCCAGGAATGTTCAGAAGAAAAGTCCTGTTTCATCAAGATAACGCTCACACGTCTCGCCTGCCCCTATTAACAGTGTCGGATCTGCAAGTCAGCAGTTTTACAGGAGAGCGCACCAAAGTTTAAATTGTTTATATTTTTTTAATTATAAGAGTTTGATTTCCAATAAAATACTATGTATTAATAGGCATTCAAGAGATTAAGTACATTGTATTTATACTTATAATTAAAAAAATATAAATAATTTAAACTTTGGCGCGCTCTCCTGAAAAACTGTTGATTTGCAGATCCGATACTGCTGATTTCCGCATCCGCCTTATTCACCTAATCTGGCACCGTCAGACTTCTTTCTGTTCCCTAACCTAAAAAAGCACTTGGGAGGTCAAATATTTTCGACAAATGACGAAGTCAAAACAGCAGTAAACGCATATTTTGACTGCAAGGAAGAATCTTTTTTTTGAACGGTCTAAATGCTTTGAATAGAAGATGGCAAAAGTGCATCGAACTTGATTGTGATTATGTAGAAAAATAAAAATATAACTGATTTAGTATGTGTTTATTTTCTTGGTTAGGTCGAATACTTTTCAATGTGTTTCAATGCATCCTCGTATGTTAGGGTAAGTAGCATTGTTCAGTTTCTGAATACAGCATTTTACTGTAACAGTATATCTCTTTCTCGTCGAATGGATCAGGTAACATGTTTTCATGATCATTCATACTAATATTGTTACGAATAATCTAGAAACGTGTAGAGTTGGAGCGCTGGAGAGATCTAGAAATAAAAGAAAGAGATAGATACTCTTATTGACAAACAAATAGTTGACCTGGGCCATGCCATAATGGACTTTGTGTGATATGGCATAAGGTTGAAAGTAGCGTGTACTAGGATTTATGACTCAAAACATGTTTACGATAACAAGTGATTCATTGTTTTCCGATACATTTAGATTTTTTGGATCCAGCTAGGACTTTACCCTGGCTATAAACAGAGAGGGTTGACAAACACAAGGCAGTTTTTATCAAACGATCGATAGCGATACTTTAAGTGTGAAGCGAGAAGTGTATTATTGTGTAGTCAGAGATAAGTAGTACAGTGAGTGACTAGTGTGTAGTGTATTTTAGTATTACATTGTGTTGTCTTGTGTATTTGTATAATAAATACACGGATTTAATATAAGTGGTGTTTTCTTACAATTACGAACCCGAATACGTAATAATATTATAAAAACTTGTCAATCTGTCTCTTACACTTTCACGGCTAAACAGCTGAATCATTTGCTATGCTATGCATGGCAAGGAGATAGTTGAAAACCCTTTAAATATAGGCAATTTTTCTTAAAAATCAACCTCCAAGGGGCTGAAATTGCAGATGAAATATTGTAAAAAATCAATTTTGATGACCTTGTCAGTCAGACAGTGTAAACATAAATCTTAGTATTAAGTATGTAATTCACCTGAGTCTCGAGTGATCTGGCAGTGTTGGAATAGGTACAGATACACGATACGCTGATACGAATCTGGGTTAGGTAAATGGATCTGATTACATTTTTTTAAATTTTTCAATACAAACAAAAACAAGGCGATGGCTTTCCTGATAAAATGGTTAATCGTCGTCTTAGAGATACTAAGATAATATAATCTAAATGTGGCTAAGAAAATAAATGGCAAATTGCCTAACTTTAACAATAAATAAAATAAAATCGAAAAACTTACAACATTACGCTCATAAATCGTGTATGTTTCAAATTATATATTTTTGTGTCTTTTAATAATATAGAGTTCTAAAAAGTAATTTCAATTTCAGGTACAATTGCGAAGATCCTAATTGTTACTCAGACCTTGCAAGGCTGCGGGGCTTAAAATATGTAACATGGGAAGATAAATCAAAATTAGTCCAAGAGGATGAGGTAATTAAGGGAAAATATTGTATTTTTACTTGTCTATGTCAAGCGTTAATATCTACTGAGATTTAAAATTTCAGTTTTATTACGAAATGTCCTCTGGTTGAACTTTTATACGTTTTACACATAATAAACAATAGGCAAATTTTGATCGTGAAGTCAAGTTATTTTTAATTTAAAAATAACTTGAATTTCTGCACTTGACATTTATCACCGTTTATTCTGTGTTAGTCTGGGCCCCTTTGAAGCATAGACCATTTGCCGTTCTGCCAAGCAGTTCATAAGAGGTGAACGAATGCATCGAGTCACCACCATCGTGGCTGCTAGGTGGTAGAGTTCTGCATTGTCTCGCCCGGGTCTGGTACTACCGCCTTAAGTTTTCTTGTCGCAATAGCGTCAATGCTTGTCATCATCGTGTTCTATTTTTGTAAGGTAAGGCAGCTGGTAAACTTATGCATGTGGCATTAAGACCCCGCCATAATGATAGCAACGCACTATTAATATCTTTGTATATAGGCGATGATTGTCTCTTTTAATCAGGAGAGTCATCTGCTTGTTTGCTATCTTATGATATAGAAAAAAATTGGCACAGCATGACTCAGAAATTTTCTATGTCCGTATGTATATAGAAAGACAGAAAACAATTCTTCGAAATTGTTGAAATTCGTTCTGTTTTCAATTTTCAGCTAACCTATTCATTTTTCTTTATATCAACATCTTTTAATTGTAAGTATTACGAGTCTGTTGAGATAAACACGATTTGCGATTTTTCGATCACTTACAGGGATGGAAGTATCCTAGACCTGGAAGTATCCTGAATGGGCTCGAAGGACCATATTCCAGACTTTGGTATTCTAGGAAAAAAATGTTTAAAATCTTAACAAATAATTATATTGTACGCTTTTATCGTAGTTGCTCTCGTAGTTCTAGTTCCACGTAGCTGGCTAAAGTATTTTAGTCACCCTAACTATTTTCAAACACTTTTTAAGTTAAGACTACTAAGGAGAAAGTTAAATCTTGGATCTTTGAAATTATTCAGTAAATCCGGTATATCCCACACAAACAACTCTAATTTCGATTTGTAATTAATAGTTACTGTCAATTAAATCAAGATGCATAATGTTATTCTTTAAAATATTTAAAATATTGTTCAAAAAATGTACAAGTCATTCGCTTATTTTACCACAAATATCGAGACACGTGAGAGTGTGTCCAGCCAAGATCAAAGAAGGTGCGTCGCTAACGCAACACCCGTGTGGACTATGACACGAACCATCTCGGGCTACTTTCGACCCCTTCGCAAATTAGGCACATTTATTAAAACCTCTTAGCATGTCTGAAATCTAAAGTTTTATAAATGTACTATAAGCAGTTATTGAATTACTAACGTTATATTTTCAGGGTCATGGACCCGGAGGTGTGTCCCATGCGAAGTTCACAAATTACAAATTTGACGTCGAAGAATTTCTAAGATTAGTTGAGATTTGCGCATCTCACGTGAGGAAGCGACAAGACTTTCGAAGTTTCGTAGAAGGCTCCATTTTGAGTCATACTCGTGATGAGCTTTAGTTTAAGGATGAAATCTCAGAATTGTGATATTATACGTAACAAAATATACTCACAAGGTAACATAATTAATTTTTAAATAGGGTGGATTGCTTAACAATAATTTTTAATATATAAGGGTATTTTAATTTCGTTTTTATGGGTGTGTATAGTGGTTATGGATTCGACAATGAGATTGTCATTTATTATGTCACCCACATATATCAAATATTATTTAGATCTTTTTATCTTACCTTTAACATACTTTTATTCATCTCGAATACACTTTTTTAATTAATAAAAGTTATAAAACTCAGACTTATCTTAGTTTTTATTTTCACAACGAATATAGTTATATATGTCAATAATATTGTTTACATAAACAGAGGATAGAAACAAAATTAAAGGACATGACATTAAATAAAATAAGTATCACTCAAATAGTTATTTATGTAGTATTATTAGTTACAACTAAACAATATATACAAACATTATAATTTTAGTACATCTTGTTTTAATTTTAGAATATCCAGATAACTTTTGTGCAAATACAGCCGCCAACTTGCCCAGTTACTTGCTAGCATCCTTCTTATTCAGTAGTAATAGAAAATGTAAATCTCATAATAATATGTTAATTACATTATATTTAAAATAGTTTATAATCTTATAAGCATCACATAAAAATAAGTTTACTTACAATTTAATAGAAAAATTTGAAATTATTTAGATAGCTAATATCTTATAGATAACATAGATAAAAAATTTCCTGCATTTTTGTTAAAACGGATGCGGTTTTTTTACATAAGCCTGTAATGTTACAGAACCTTTAAAAACATTTCCTCTTTTAAAGCCAAAATCAAAATATCAAATATAAGATACAAATTTAAAACAGTTTTGTTTTAAAACTGAATTAGCACAAAACCAAGACGAAACATTTCTCTTTAATAAAATCGATCCCGAAGTACGTACAAATTGTTTTTATTTAAGTTTGTGGGTTTAACTATACTCGAGGCACAATGTAAAAAAGTACAGTGGGCCATCGCGTTTGATGTTAAGCGAAATGCCGCTTTTTATAGGCATTCGTCATTTCTGCAGGATTGTCAAAATACGTATAAATTTGTGTAATCGTGGTATGTGTATATATATCAAGGTAAAATGAAAAAAAATCGCGTCTGTTATCTTGAACTTCGAAATATATTCTTCTTCGGCACCCCCGAAAACCATAGAAATTATACCCATATTAATTTTATTTAAAAAATTGCGTCTGCATTCTTGAACCTCGAAATATGTATGTATATTGTTATTTTCGTAATTAGCACTCCCGAAAACTATAGAAATGATAACCATATTAATTTTTTAAAAGAATTGCGTCTGTTTTCTTGAACCTCGAAATATATTGTCATACTAGCTAGCTGTGCCCGCGACTTCGTTCGCATAAAATTCTAAAATAAAAGTAGCCTAACTTAATTTTCATTACATTAGCTATCTGCTAGTGAAAGTCACATCAAAATCGGTCTATCCATTTGAGAGATTAGCCAGACCAAACAGAGAGACAAAAATTGTAACAAATGTTATTTTGATACATGTACCATGTATACACCTAGATGCATTAAGTAAAAAGCGGTTATTTCAATATTACAAACATACACTTCAATTATATTTATTTGTATAGATTCGTGTAAACCCTTCTAAGAAAAGACAAAATATCTAATAATAATAATCAATAATATGCATAATATAAGATCGCTGGGTAAATATTACTGATTTCATTTAAAAGAATATACATACTATATAGTCAAAAGCATCTCAAAAAATATATATGTAAATAATACCTACCTTATTACAAAATAAATACAATATAATATGTTTGTTTCGAGATGGTTATTAATTTCATAATAGCCACGTCATAACCACAGAACTGTCCGCCGTTTTACTTATAATAGATTACATTAAAAACATTCCAACACAATTATGGGCGCACCCAGGTTCTGGGCCAGGGGGGGGGGCAACCGTAACATTTTAAGACTATTTTTATCTTAATATCTACAACAGTAGATAGCTAGTAGAGAGGTAAATGGTTTCCAGGGGGGGGGGGGTGGCTGCCTCTCCCTCCCCCCCGTTACGCCCATGAACACAATCTAACAACGTAACAAAGTAATGGACTTACCTTTCTTCAGTAGGTACGTGGAAACTAACGAAATTTTAAATTCTTATTTATTTGAGGCGATGACACGCAGTCTCTCACAGCACATGTAGTATGAACCATTTTAGAACACCAAAAACGAAACACTTCAAACTATTAAATAAAAAAGCGTTAACCCTGCCTGACAACTCCCGAACGAGTGTATGGCAGTTCGGGCTCCCTCTCCTCCCGCAAACCCCGCACGATTGCCCTGTCTAAATATGTCCGTTGGCCGATTGTAAGTATTATGTAGGCTGTGCTAAGTATATATATAAGTAATAAGTATTATTTTTATAACAAACAATAAAAAATGCATTTAAATGTAATTTAGCTATTGCTAACTTACGGCCATATTTTTTGCTGACTCCTCAGTGAATTGTGATGAATTGTTACTGTTTTGTGTAGACACGAGGACAGAAACAAACTATCATTCATATATATATATATATATATATATATATATATATATATATATATATATATATATATATATATATATATATATATATATATATATATATATATATATATATATATATACGAGTCATTGACCTGTTGCTATTTTCAAAAGTAATCATTATTGAGATATAGAGATAAGTATTATTTTAATGTACTATATGTATTAATTACTATATATATTAATTGATTCACTTGTACTAAGTTAGTAACCCTAAATACGCTGAGGATGCTGGTGTAAGTGAAACCAGTTGAAAATTAATTGTAATTATCTTATTATGAAACAGTACAAGTGAATTGATTAATAAATATTGTATTAAAATGGAGTTTCACCAAGTGTCGACAATGAAAAGCGTAGAATATTTTAATGTAATTAAGCTATTGCTAACTAACGGCCATATTTTTACAACTATAAGTCCTGAATGAACTGTGATGAATTGCATGTTACTGTTTTGTGCGCATACGAGGAGAGTAACATGTTCTTTTATACTTTGTAAGAATTGTAATGAGTCGAAGATGACTGTATAGTAATATCTCGACTTACGCGAACCCGGAGTTATACGATTTTGAAATCTCGTTGATTCATCTTTTATTTGACTTAATGAGAGCAATAGTGTGGACACTCTTGCTTAGCCAATGTAGGTTCGTGTTCAGACAATTGAAAGATAAATTGTAAAAAATACGGACTCCAATGAAGAGCGTAATTCTTCTACAAAAAAGAAATAAAAAATTTTTTTGGAATTGGAAATTTTGCGGGAAATAAAACTACTTTATTAGATTTTGGGAAACCTACTTTGGATGACAATTTCAAATTTATATAATTTGTGATCTTAATAAACATTTTTTGTCTACGTCTATTTTTGAAAGCCCAAATCAAAAACATTTTAAAAAATTATCTTCACTCCCGTATCCCCGAAGGGGTAGGCAGAGGTACAATAAGTGCACCCACGATTAGCCGAAGATACTTGGTCCCACAAATGTGATAGGTGGCAAGCCTATCGCCAACAACAACGCTTTCCAATCCCGGGCAACTTTGTGTTTCTCAGAAAACTGAAAAAAAAACACTTTTTATGTGCCCGATCCGGGAATCGAACCCGGGACTCAAGTGGTCAACGCCAACGCTGGACCACTAGACCACAGAGGCGACATTTTATATGTATTTATATGGGAAATTATACTCCGACTTACGCGAATTCGACGTGGTTGTTGCTCAGTCCCACCTATCGTGTAACTTCGGGGTATTACTATATATAGAAATTGTGTATTCGAAGCTTATTAGTTATTGCTTAAATCGTAATATCATTAGGGATGCAACGTCGCTCGTAGAAAATATCGATATTAAGACATCGATTTTTTTCTGAAGTGAGACATCGATGTTTAAAACATCGAAGTTTATCAAAGATACATGGATTTCGACTGTTTTTGGTGTTTTTTAATTATATTTATACTTGACATCTATAATATGGTGATCCGTGAACGGCAAACAACCAATAAAATAATGGCCAGCCGGTGCACGCGAGAAAACAGCTGCTTCGTTTTTTGGCGCTTTAGTATTGCAGAGCGAACGAGATGCTATATAGAAAAATCTACGCTTGTGACTGAGAGAGATATATATTTATGTGTGTAGCTGGGAGGGGTGAGATATAGCTATGATAAAACATCGTTCTTAAAACATCGCTCATGAATAACGATATAATATCGTTGATGTTCGGAATTTTAATATCCTTGTCAAAAAATCGATGTTTATGAACGATATATCAATGTTTGAAATAAAAAACGATGTAGGTATCGTTTGCATCCTTTAATATCATATATTAAATACCAGCTGCAACGTACGGCCCGCTGCATTATAACTGTTTCCCGCGGGATCACCTAATTTTTCCGGGATAAAAATACCTATGTGCTATTCCAGGTCACCATCTACCTGTGCCGAATTTCATTCAAATCCGTTTAGCAGTTTTTGCGTGATTGAGTAACAAACATCCATCCAAACGTCCAAACTAATATTAAATAATAATAATATAGATTATTGTTTATTATCCGAACAACATTTAAAGCTTTGGTGGCTTTCTTATAAGTTCTTACCTAATCAAATAGTAAAATCGATGGTAATGCTAATGAGTTGTCTAACAATATGATTAGGGCGAGCGAAGCGAGCCCTACACTAGGCCACTTTCAATGCACTTTTGTGGTATCATTTACTGAAAATGTATCGCACTTTGAGATTTGAGCTTTGACGTGGTAGTTTAAATTCATGTCTAGATATGATCTACCATTAAAATATAATTTTATGCACAATAAAGAAAATTGAAGATTCATGTTGTATTAAAATTTTATTACTACTAACGCCATCTATTATAAAAGTAACGAGTTAAAATGCTAAAATTGAACGAGTTAAAATGTTAAAATGCTAACGAGCTAAAATGCTGCTTTGGCGTGGTAGATTTATTTCATTTAATTCATTTTAATTCACTCCATTTTAATATTAATCTATTAATACACTTGTACTTTTTAACTTTCCGCTACGTATGTAGACAAGGAAGTTACTGATTTTGCTCCGATTTTCAAAAATCGAGTTTTCACCAGATGTCCACGTTTTGAGGTCCTAGAAACATTTTTCGACTATTTTCGCGATGACGTCAGTGTGTCTGTATGTGTGTATGTGTGTGTGTGTATGTAAACATCTCATTACTTTTGAACGGCTCCGGCTGGACCGATCGAAACGCGGTTTTTGGCATTCGATTGGATTCCACTCAACTTAGACTTCCTGAAAATTTGAACCAAATGGGCCCAAGGGATTTTGATATAATTTTGAAAAAACCCAAAAAAAATTTTGGCAAAACAGATTTTCTTTAATATAACTTCCAGATTGAGTACAAAAACTAATCAGATCTATTCTTCTTATCACAGATCTTAAAAAAACTACGTCTAATGCATAAATTGCATCAAATCGGTTTATCTGTTTTGAAGTAATCGTTGACGATAATTTTGAAAAAGTGTTTTTTCGACATTACTTCGAAATATTTCAACCAATCATTTTTTAGTATTCTACAATATTTAAGTAAGTACTAAAAAAATTACGTCGAATGCCGTTTTAAAAATCAAAATCGAATCTTATTTTCAAGTTTACAACTTTTCAAATATTAAAATTATGTTGTTTTTAGCAAACTTACTTAGTCAATCGGTATATTAGCCTGAAAATTATTTAAAAAAGAAATAACCTTCTGGCTAATATACCGACTTAAAAATCTTATCAGCTTTTTTCCTTTAAAAACTGCGTCAATTGGATAAAAATCGGTCAATTTGTTTGGGATCTATCATTGACGAACATTTTTGAAAAAAAAGTGTTTTTTTTGACATTACTTCGATATTTTTGAACCTAGCGATTATTTAGCTAAAGCAATAGTTAAATTGAGTTGAATGCCATTTGAATTGAAATGACCATTGACCATGTGAAATTTGATCAATTTGATCATCGTTTCCAAAATATACATATATACTTACTGCCATTTTTATCAAAATAGACTGCATGTATGATTGTCTCATTGGTTCATTCGTAAGAGTTTTCTTGCTGTTTTTTGTGACTTAGCAGTTGAGACGTTTCAATATTTCTTAGAACTGAAAAAAATCTATGCTTATAGTTTTTACTCTTTTGAGCTTAAAATACCTTAATTTAGCGGGAAGTTTCAGGATGATTATTGTGAAACAGTACAAGTGTAATAATTGATTAATATTGTATTGAGATCAATTTTCAATCTTAGCCCGAGGGTAAAAAGCTAAAAAAAAGTATATTCATGCCTGTATCCCCGAAGAGGCAGGCAGAGGTACGTGTGCATCCACGATTAGCCGAATATACGTCTTAGTCCCACAACGTGATAGGTGACCAGCTGCCTGGCTAATTTAGTCGACCGTAAGTGCATGTTGGGCGCAACAAAGAAAATCGCGCCCATTAATTTTCACATTTATTTGTTACACTACAAAAAATCTATAAGAGAAATGGAGAAAATATTGATCGACTTAATTTTTTTGTAGCGCCAAAAATAAAGGTGCAAATTTTCGGGCGCGATTTTCTCTGTTGCACCCAACATGCACCTACGGTCGACTAAATCAGCAGGACAGAGCCTATCACCAACCGGGCACTTTTCCAATCCCAGGCAACGTTGTTTTTTATTAGAAAATTGAAAAAACACATTTTTGATTTGTCTTTACTCGGGAATCGAACCCCGACACCGACCCGACTCTGAGAGAAAAATTCTAAAAATTTATTCGCTGAGTTTCAACCGCCAATTCTTCGTGCCTGCGGTAAGTCCAAGATCAATCCCAAAATATTTTGAAGGTTAATTTAATAAAACATTTTTTAATTTCGAAAATCGATGTAAAACCAGGAAATTCCCGATTTTAGATTAAAAAATATTTGTCCTAGCGAAATGCTAAAAATGTGTTTTTCTTTATAAGATCAACTTTCATTTTTATTATCCATTTTTTCTTGAAAACTCTTTTACAAGAAAGCTACCATATATAAAAAAATATTTCTATCAATATTAGACTTAAGGGCGAAGTGGTGGCGCGAGATGGATCTGGAGTTGCTACATGTTATAGGTAGACCGTACTATGTTATAGGTAGACCAGAAAATATGGTGTAAAATTTTAGTAGACAACCTTTATATTTGTTCTGTGTAGATAACATTGATAATAATAAAAATCGTGTTTTTAATAAATCAAGAAAATTTTAAAGAATGTTTCTTGTAAGTATCAAAAAAATTTAGTCTTAGAAACATGTTTTTTTTATTTTGATTTTATTTTCCTGCGCCTACCTAGACCAAAGCCTGGCGACGCCTTTGATGCGAATATAATGTTTAGGTAAAAATGCGCTGGGTTTTTTAGATTAGATAATTATAAATAAAGTCCATACATTAAAAGATGTAATTCTCATAAAAATACTTTCGTAAGAATACTACTAGGTAGTATAACTTTGCGAGCCCTTACAAAGCTCTGCTTTTTGCTAGTTACTTATATATTTGTTTTAAGCAAATTTACGTAAAATTAATTTTAACACAATTTACATTAATGATTGCTCTTCTTTACAAACAATTTATTTTTTGCTGATTTGTACTAATAAATATTTTTTTACTGTTATGTGTCTCATTTCTTTCCATATTCTAAGTAATTTCTTCTTCCTCTTCAATAAAGATAGTATGTAACATGAAATTAAACGCATTAGTCTGACTGCGAAGTAAGATGTTTGTTGACCACGCTGCGCCTGAAATACCCCTTTAGGTTCGGGCCTGAAAAATAGACCATCAGCCGTTCTGCCAGGCAGTTCGTAAACGATTGGCTATACGTGTCACGGCCATCGTTGAGTCGTGACTATTGGGTATAGTTCGGCAACCTTTTGGCCTAGTTTAGCTACCACCACCTTATCTATTCTTTCTGCAGTAACGTCGACTCAAATCATTGACCTCTAAATATACATATTTCTATGACTTAAATACTCAATTCTACAAAGAAGCTCGGGCCAATAACGGGAGAGGAATTTATGTCTGTATTCATGTGTGTTTGTAAACCACTCATAACTTTTGAACAGCTTGACCGATCGAAAAGTGGTTAACGATATTCTGTTGAGTGATGGTGTAACTTAATATTTTCGCGCAACTGCGCTACACCGACGCAATTGCAGCAGAAAGTCTGACGTTGCAGTTATACTTTACCACTTTTTAGTCACGATGGTGGTGACACAGCTCGGTAGTGTCACGCTGATAGTTATCACTACTACTGCTTATCCTCCAAAGACTAAACTGATTTCTATGATTGTTTTAATATCTTGCAATATCCTATTTTAAGTATTTTTTTATTTATTTGAATAGGTAAAAAAAATATTTATGGCAACTAAGTGTTTGATACACTTTGTTGCCATAAATATTTTTTATTTTATTTTAAAAAAGAGATCCTTCTTGTGAAAGAAAGTGCGTCTTTTACTTAGGGAGTAATGTGGCAACGATAATACTAATAGTACATACCTACCTTATTATATCGGCAATCATATTCTCTATTGGTTGAGACAAGTATACATTACTGCAGCAAGAAAAAGGCGTCGAGACGTTGCAGAAGTCTAGCACCTAGTAGCTATGATGATAGCGACACATTTTTCCTTTTCCCGGTATTTATGAGCTGCTTTACAGGAAGACCGATCTAAGTTCTATTCTCCAGAGATCTATTACTATTTGGTGACTATGTATATTTGAAATCGATTCTGGCTTTCTTATACTATTAAAGACTAACGGTATAGGTAAGACAGAATCGATTTCAAATATACAACTTAAAGGCACAAGTAGTGTTATCTTTCGATGGACCACGGACGCTAATATCATATCATATATAAAATAAAATAAGTTACAAACGCAAACTTATCCGGAAAATTGAAGTTGGAATCCAAAAGCGGCACTTAAATATTAATTTTATGTCTGTGGAATAAATAAGGCGACGGCAATGTATTCGGGCGGGTCGTCGCAGATGTGTACCAGAAAGTATCTTGCTAGACAACGAAGCGGAACAAATAGTTAAGTCGATACTAGATGAGCTTCGATTCTAAAGTGTATGGAGATTTAGTTTCACTTACGTTAATCGGAATCGTTGATCAGTGACTAGACGTTTTAATATTACTTATATTTTGGCATTCTCATTTAAAAGAAATATGAATGACAAAATTTAAATATTACTGAAATGATATGTTGGTACCTACCATGAAGTATTAGGTATAAGCTTCACGGTACCTATTTACTTCTTTAATGTGTTATGGTAGGGTTTTAAAATAAGAATAGGTAGTATTGTTAATTTTTTTTTCGTTTAATGCTGATTGATAATCTTATCGTGAATTTTCCCGATTATTCCGATCTGTTACCTTGAAGAATTCACTCTAGGGTAAATTCCGGGAAACATATGTCCTAAAATTTACCCTATGCAAGGTGAAAAAATGGAATTTGCTTTGGATTCTTATCGCGATTTTTCACCCTAGGTACAGTCAGCGTGTCTATAATATCTGTATGATTTTTATAACATAAATTGATGATTTTGTCGTTATATTTTGAACCCGGTTAAACGGTGCGGAGTAGTACCAACCGTGAGAGTCAATTAAGCCCATGTACGCCCATGGGTATGTTAATTATTTAACATACCCATGGGCGTACGCAGCGGCGTGCACACGGTTATGACACAGGGTATGCACTGTGCGGATGGGTACTCGGTCACAAAAAAAATCCTTTACAGATTCTTAGCATAGCCACAGCCACGCTACGGATCTCTAAGTCGGAAACCATGCCAACAGAACAAGTCTTAGATGTACTACTATTCGTGTACATCTTCTACGGCAACAATATCCCGAATCACAGAGCCCGTTAAACGTTTTATTACTTTTAACATGAAACTTACGAGTTACGTTTAGGTACTTTTTCCTGACACTGTTGGAAACAAGCCCTCCGCACCGGCGGTTTACAACAGTCTAAACACTTGTTTGCAACAAAAATTCATATAAACTCCACAGGCCTACCACCAAGGTCACGATTGTTGGAAGCTTGTTTCCAACACTGTGGCTCGGCCATTAATTGTAACTCGGGTACAAACCTACCTTTAGACACAATTTGAATCTTTTCACTGAAGGACAATTGTGAGAACTTGTTATTTTTAATTAACACATATTTTTAACACAATCTTTACAGTCATATAACATTTTAAGAAATCTACAATTGATGCACTAATAGAAGCAAATCACTACAATTATTATAGAAACTCAGTAATAAACTGTTAAATGTATCTACGCACTTTCAAATATTAAAATGAAAAACCTTTAAAGTAAACTTTAATAAAATACAGGCGCAGACAAAATAATGCTTATCAGTTATTACACGAGAAAGCAAATGGCCCCCGCGAATCACAAAACATTTCTGCTATTTAAACAAATTAAACCTTACTAAACAAAAATGCATAATGTGCATACGTGATTTATTAGATTTCTGTCTCTTATTTTTGGTCGGATTATAGCCTGCCGCTGGAATCGCGCCTTTGATATTCATGGGTGTGTGCGTTTGCAAACTGTCTACAGACAGTAAAATTAATAAACACATGCGAACAAATGTACTGCGAACGGCGCCCGCAGGACTTGGGCTATACGCCTGGCAAACGTAATGTTTGTGTGCTTGTAAATAGGTGCTATTTATAAAATATTAAGCGTTTTTTTAATTAATATATTTTGTTTATTCATTTATTTATTATTAATTAAAGTCATGAATGGCAAGTAAAGCAGTGCCTAATTGCCTTTATAGACTGCACGCTACTGGACGTACGGCAGTAGTACGTACGTAGTGAGAGGCAGCTGCCCCCTCTTGAATTTGTTTACCTCTCTACTAACTATAGACTGTTGTAGATAAAATTGTAGTCTGAAAATGTTACGGTTGCCCTCCCCCCCCCCCCCCTCCGGCTAAGAACCTGGGTACGCCCATGAACATATCCCTTTTTACGAAAATTGCGCCGCTTGAGGAGTATGAAATTAGCCACAGTTAAAGTTTATATAGAGAAGAATCCGTTTAACACACAGGCCACTTGAAATTTGAATCAGTGTATAAAACATTGTGACGTTAAATACGTTTTTATTAAATTTTTAAACTTTCGCACATGAATCAAATTACAACGACAATAGAATAATTATTACGGTTGAATTACGAACAGAAGGCAATCGTAAATTCGCAAATAGAATTACGGTTGAGTTACGAGCAAAAAGCAATCGCAAATTCAATTTTTTTATTATTCGATCGGATTTATTTTCTTCAGCGTCGGCGATCGCTAAATAAAATAAATCGGAGAAGCTCTCTTGATGCTCTACTGCTCGTCTGTTGGATAAACTCTTGTGGTCTAGGGCATATTCAGCTCAAATCATAAGGTTCCGGGTTTGATTCCTGGGTTGGGCAAAAGTGATATTGAGGTTTTGTAGGGGTTTTTCTCGAAAATCCAAATCTCGGAGACTGGCGGGTTGTGTGTAATACTCTCGTGTCTCAGATGAGCAAGTAAAGCCGTCGGTATATATAACCGTGTATTACTAAAAATAGCCGATAATCGTTATCGGGGCGGTAAAATGCGGCGATGGGGATATCAACTCATCTCAAGAACGGACAAATCGGTGAATCGTGTTAAGCCGGAAAGTATAAGAATTACTCTGCCTGAACCACAAGGGAGTTGGGCGTGATGATACTTACTTTAACGCATCATATGGGGTTGTCTCTTTAATAATAATTTAGTAATTTTGGTAATTTTCATGCTCATCCATTTTTTCAATCTCCAGAGCTCAAATTTATAAATTTTAAGGCATACGTTTTACATTTATAAGTTTGAAAAATTTGGGGTTCCGTTAACGAAAGAATATGTTTGCGTGGAATAAATATTTACAATTTGACATGGGATATCAAGGGACCATTTATTTACAAGTTCGGGGTCAACTGTTTACAACGGTCAACTACATTTTGAAAACCTTGAATAAACATAATAGAGCTATAGCCCGTACTACACCCATGCACACGTACACAAACTTACACACACATTCACACACATACCTAAACACACATATACAGTATACAAAGTATTAAATCATTTTCCTTGTCGTTGTAGCTACTAGCATACTATTATTTGACCCCCTCGTTGGTCGAGTGGTTAGCGGCCCTGACTACGCAATCAATGAGGCTCGAGTTCGATTCCTGACAGTTACAGACACTTATGTGATGAGCATAGATGTTTGCAATTTCTGGTTTTGTGTGTTTATTATACAATGTGTAAAGAAAACCCTGTCCGATCGTCAAATGCATTATTTGGTAGCTTAATACAAACATGTTTGTGTCATTGTTTTCTGGATATTGATTCATAAATTTTCAAAATATTTGCTTGATTTAAGGGGAAGTTGTTCAATTTTAGTACTAAAATGAGGCACTTTAAACTACAATATTCGTCTTATTTTAATAAAAATATTTTATTATTTTTTTAACTTCCCACTACGTATGTAGATTAGGAAGTTACTGATTTTACCCCGATTTTCGAAAATCGAGTTTTCGCCAGATGTCCGCGTTTTGTGGTCCTAGGAACCTTTTCCTACTATTTTCACGATGACGTCAGAATGTATGTATGTATGTATGTATGTGTGTATGTAAACATCTCATAACTTTTGAACGGCTGGACCGATCGAAACGGGGTTGATGGCATAAGAGTATTTTTTAATATAACTTCCTCATTTTAGCATTAGCTCTATTCCTCAAAAAACTACGTCTAATACATAAATTACATCAAAATCGGTTAATTCGTTTGGGAGTAATCGTTGAGGAAAAATTTTGAAAAAAATGTTTTTTCGACATAGCTTCGAAAATTTTGAACCAATTATTTTTTGGTGGTCTACGATATTATAGTACTAAAAAAACTACGTCAAATGCCGTTTCAAAAATCAAAATTGAATCTTATTCTCAAAACTTATAGCTTTTCAAATATTAAAAATACGTTTTTTAAATAACTTTCAAGTTAATTCACAAAGTTGACTTAAAAATCTTATCAGCTTTTTTCTTTTAAATACTGCGTCACATACTGTTAATTTTATAAAAATCCGTCAATTTGTTTGGGATTTACCAATGAAGAAAATTAAAATGTTTTTTACATTCCATCGAAAATTTTCAACCTATCGATTTATTAACTAAAGCAATCTTTTAGATCTCAAAAAGTGAGTAGAATGCCACCATCGTTTTGAAAATATACAGTTTTCAAAAATTAACATATTGCCATTTTTAACAAAATAGACTCTTTTAAGCTTAAAATACCTTTAATTTAGTGGAAAGTTTCAGGGATGGTCCGTAGGGTCAACCGTTTACACATTTTTGATGTCATTGGCCTACCTATATACCTTTTTCGGATCGGATAGGGTTTTCTTTATACCGTGTATATATTTTAGTATTTATACGTATGTATTTCTGTATATCACTGACTAACACCCACACTGCAAGGAAATAAATTTGCTTACGGTTAAAAATGGTTTAAATCAATTCATGCGATTTGTCCAGCGATATTATTATTATATTAATTATTTTATGCCATTAAGGCATTTTTTTGAACTGGATATTTACTGGGTCCAAACCTTTTTTCGTCACATCAAATTTTTCGTGATTTTTTATTTTTTTTATTAATTTTAATTTTAAAAGATAGCAAGCAAGCAGATTTGTCTCCTGATAGAAAGTTAACCATCGCCAATAGACACCAAAGATGTTAATAGTGCGTTGCTATTTTATGGCGAGGTTTAATACCACATGCATAAGTTTACCGGCTATCTTGCCATCCAAACCGGGACACGACACTGACTAGCGCTGATGCTATTGCAGCAGGAATAGGTAAGGCGGTGGTACCAGACCCGGGCGAGCCAATGCAGAAATCTATCATCTAGTAGTCACGATTTTAGTTTCTCGCACAGGCAATCGGTCACCTTTTACGACCTGCCTGTCTGAACGGCAATTGGCATATTCTTCAAAGAAGCCCGGAACCAACATGGGGATGTATAATCATATAAATTTAGTATCTACTTATCTATTTATTTATTTATTTATTGAGTACTGTCAACAAGACAAACACTAAATACATGCAAAACGACAAATTACAATTATTATGGTCTAAGTGTTGCCTCAGTTATAGGCAATAACAGCATTTTCTTAATTATAACTTAACACTATTTTTACTGCATATATTTTAAACAGGCATTTCAAATTGACAGAAGGTCAATTTAACAATAATACAAAAACAATAGTGATGCTGAAAATTAAAGCTAAAAATACGAATATAAACATAACAAATTGAAAAATAAAGAAAACAAAATTTTAGAATCAGTAATTTTAAGATAGGACTTTAAGGATTTTAACTTATAGGATACAAAAAACGGAAATCTATTGTTTCGCGATAAATTTCATTATAAAATTATCCTCGTTGACCAAATTTAACAGATTGTTAGAAACAATACGTCATTGTTTAAATAAATAATTGTAAACTCGTCCGTGTTGATTATTCAATATTTATGGCCGTAGCGTTTTATAGTAAGGAATTCTGACAACAATCGTAAAGTGTTATTGATGTTATCTGCATTATTTAATATTTCATTTCACGAATAAACCGCTAGTTTAATTGTATCAACGCTGTCGGACGTAACTACCGTAATTATAGGCTGCGATATTTGGATAAATTGGTTGGATCCCACGAATACGTGCTTCATGTCCAACTGAATTATTGATATGTCTTGTTACTGTTAATCCAGGGAAAGTAAGTCGCGAACTTATTTACATTGAAATATGTGTAAGAACCTATATTTTATATGGGTAAAAAAAAATTGGCGTAACACTCGTGGATCGCGTTCGTAATACTGAAGTGAGAGAGAAATTGAGTTTGAAAGACATACCTACTGTCTTTATTTTGGGGCAAAATTCAGCAGAACCATATTACGTGCAAGTGTTCGGACATATTAAAAGAATGGCAGGTGAACTACTAAGTAAAAGATTAAACCTACTCTAGGGTGGGCTTATAAAAAAACGTAGATGCTTTCTACGATACTTTGGGCACTGTCGTGGACTGTTATAAATTTGAACCACAAAATATATTATATCATATATTGTTGTTGAAACCGGTATAACTACTGTGCAAAAACCCGACAATAAATGCTAGTCGTGGTGCTCGTTGATTCAGTGACTTTAGCTTTTGTCACTTTTAGCTTATGTGGCTTAGTGGTCAATGTCGTCGGATATGTTTTGTCTCCATTCTTTGTCTTTCTGCCAGTGCTAATGTATGTACTAATGGTTATTATGTCCAAAGCTTTTTCTTTGACGTACCCATTTATGTCTACTTGTTATTACCGAAATCCAAATTTTTCGTCGATTTTGTTATTTATTTTTCAAATCATAAGATAACAAACAAGCAGATGGGTCTCCTGATGGAAAGAGTCAACCGTCGCCTATAGACACCAAAGGTGTTAATGGTGCGTTGCTAAATACTTTTCTCTGTTGTGTTCCGGTTTGGATGGTAACGTAGTCGGAAACTTAGTAGAGGTGGCATTCTAACCTTGCCACGTATAGTCACGCATCATTAACATATTTGGTGTCTGTAGGTGATTGTGGATCTTTCAGGAGACCTCTCTGCTTGTTTAGGCACTATGCTATGATAGGTTTATGCAAATATTGTACCTATAAGAAAAGCTAATATGACAAAATTTCGATTAATGCTTTATAAAGCGCTTTTTTACACAGACAAAGAAAAACGAAAGTACTTAATAATATATCTTTAAACGTTTTATACGAGAAATATTTCCTGCTTGTAAGATTTTATCTCCACATAACTTTGAATTTATTTCAATTAGTTCCTTGATTCTTATTTAACGATACCATCTGGTTAAGCCAAAAATTACAACCTCAACGCCTGAGGCCACGCCTGCTAAAGATCTGGTAATTCATTAACTCGGATCTGCAAATATTGCGTCTTCGATGTATAATTCGTTTGCCATTTATATTTTTTATTATCTTTATTACATTCTGATGATTAATATTTACTTTTCAACTGACTTTCAAAAGGTGGTGATTTTTTATTTTATTTTAATGGGTCTACCAGTGCGACTTATATATATATATATATATATATATATATATATATTATATATATATATATATATATATATATATATATATATATATATATATATATATATATATATTTATATATATATATATATATATATATATATATATATATATATATATATATATATATATATATATATATATATAAAATTACAAAACGATTTAAAAATTACCGTCAAGCAGTAAGCTTCTGACTCTACCCGCCCTTCACTCTACAAGCCCACATCACCGAGTCACTACCATCGTGGCTACTAGGTGGTAGAGTTCTGCATTGTCTCGCCCGGGTCTGGTACCACCGTTTTACCTATTCCTGCCTCAATAGCGTCAGCACTTGTCAGTGTCGTGTTCCGGTTTGGAGGGTAAGGTAGCCGGTAAACTTATGCATGAGGCATTAGACCTCGCCAGATAGCAACGCACCATTAACATCTTTGTTGTCTTTAGGCGATGGTCGACTCTTTCCATCAGGAGACCCATCTGCTTGTTTGCTATCTTATAAAAAATACAGTAAATACTAGTATTATAACTAGCTGTTGCTCGCGACTTCGTCCGCGCGGACTTCGTTTACTCCGCACAGCCCCTGCCCTGTCGGTGATAGCGTGATAATATGTAGCCTATATGTTGACCCGACCTGTTAGTAATATTAATGCAAAATTAAGACTAAGGTGTAGAGTAATTGATGTTAGGGTTTGTAGAGAAAGGGCATGTAGAGTTAGAAGCATATTACACGTTTCAAAGGTTAGAAGCTTACTTCTACATGAGATCTAATAATTTTTGACAGTGCAAGCTATATTCCTATTCTAGTCGTAGCAACAGTTTACATGAAAATGTTTGTGGTGGGATGTTTTTTTTTCAATATATCATTTTTCCAAGCTGCACACTTTTTTTACTGCTTGACGGAAAAAATTTTTAATTCAACCCCGGGACCTCATGATCTGAGCCGAATGTGTTAACCTTTAGACAACAAGGCGTTAGAGTTAGAAATACATTAATTACTAAAAATAAATATCACTCATACTACATTCATGTGACATAATACGTTATACTAAACATACATGCATAATATTTTCTTTAAAACTAAAAAAGAGATTTTACGGTTTAGTCAGTGGCTGAATTTCGACCACAGGGCGATCGCTAGTTATATAAAAATTATATTAAAAAAGTGTCACATTAGTTGTACTGTAATTTCACATCAAATCATGTGAAATTACAGCACAAGTGATCAGTCTATTGTGTGACAATGATGGAATTTCCCCGAGTGCCGACGATGGAAAATATAGAATTTATTATGTAGACTCGTAATTAGGAGATAATTTTCTGTAATAAGTATATACTTATCACTACACGAAATGTGAGCGAAGTGAATCTAGAAAAGCGTCATTTATGACGTGTTTCCAGTAAACTCACTACTGTCTACTGATTCATGTCTGTGATAACAGGCGTAGGCGCCGGCGCTTGCCGGCTATACGTAATGTATTATAGAATTCTCCCGTTACCCGTGTGTGAGCATAAAATAGGAAATTAGCGTTCAAATGCCCAATCTAAGTTGGTGTACAAAACGCACCTTGTTTTTTTATCATTACCCCTGAAGGAAAGAATAACCATCGCCTATAGACACCAAAGATGTTAATGGTGCGTTGCTATCTTGTGGCGAGGTCTAATGCCACATGCATAAGTTTACCGGCTACCTTACCCTCCAAACCGGAACACGACAGCGACAAGCACTGACGCTATTGCGGCAAGAATAGGTAAGGCGGTGGTACCAGACCCGGGCGAGACAATGCAGAACTCTACCACCTAGTAGCCACGGTGGTAGTGACTCGATAGCCAATTGGTCGCCTTTTACGACCTGCCTGGCGGAACGGCAGTTGGCCTATTCTACAAAGGAGGCCGGGACCAACACGGCGGAAATATAGCGGCGGCAGGATAGCAATGCCATATGCATAAGTCCACCGGCTACCTTACCTTCCAAACTAGAACACAATTCAATTACAAGCACTGACGTTATTTCGGCAGGAATAGGTACGGCGGCGATACTCTACCACCCAGTAGTCACGGTGGTAGCGACATGCATAACGTATAGTTTATTATACTAGTACATAATCATATACCGTTTTCCTAAAACTTTCCTAAACTGGATAACACCTCGTCTAGTCAGCGGCCGCGGCGCCTTTGATTTTGTAGCCGCCTACGCGTCTGCCTACATGTTGTGCCTTCTTCTTCCGGAAATTCTTACCGGAAATGAATCCCTTGGCACAGTATGAATTCCATACTGGGCTGCCGGCGTCCCGGAATCCCGCGTGCCATGCGCAAGACTAATCCTGGTCGTAAATAAAACGGGATCCCTTGCGAGATTGAAAAAAGCGAAAATCATGCATATGTGCACTCTACACAGCAACACGCGGTTTTCACTTTTGGTTCTTCACTTCTGGTTATAATATACAAACTAATTACAAGTACAAAATCAGGAGCCGTTAACCGGATGAAACAATGAATACTTTAACGTTTTTGAAAAGCTCCTTTCAATTAACAACATTTAACTCTACCTTTTTATATGCTACTTTTATCAATTCTTCTAATTTAATAAAATAGTTACTTTAAAAATATAACTAAGTTTTGATTTTTAAAATTTAATTAGTTGTAGTAAGTCCCGTAAAAGTAAAAGTTTAAACTTGTTCATAAGTTGTTCATGAGATCCAGCAAATACTAGGACCCTGCGAAATTGAAAATGTTAAATCCCGGAAATACCTGTATTAAAAAATTTCTAACGGGCTTGCATTCTCTAGTTATAACAAACATTTCTTGTTGACAAGGGAATATTTTAATATATAACTTATACATACTTTGTCCATTTAACGTCTTTCAATATTTTGTACCTGAGAAGCATAACACTGTAAGTACTAAAAACCAGTTTTTCACGAGAAGCAATTTAATAAAAAAATACGTAAGTTTAAACTTTAGTTTCTGATAATTATTTTTATCAGGGAAAATTTACCTAGGGTACGGTCTAGGGTTTTAGTGATACACTGTTTATTTAGCTTGTGTTTAGCTAACAATACTAATAAATAATAGGTTACTGAAACTACACCACGAGGCATTCAACATACATAATAATGAATAATGTATAAAATATAAATATCGCAAGACAAATCGATTGAACTCCAGTGTAAGCAAGTTTCCAATGATTGTGACAAAAAACAATGATTCTAACACACAGGAAAACTTACATACAATACTGTAATATATGTACAGTGCTGATACATTGATACATACATTGATAAATTATGATTTTATACAAAAAAATTTAGTCTTCCAACAAAAAAAAATTATTCTCAATATTAAAATCATAAATTTTTCAATCAAGAGGAAAAAATCACGTGTAACGCGAAAAAAACGATAAATTACTTTTGAATTTAACTTCAACGTCGAATAACTTTGAAAGGAGTGAATTTAATTGAAAATGTTAAGAGACCTTTTTTTTAGAGCATTAAATTTCCTTTAAGAATAAGTATTTTAAATTGTAAAAATATTGATATTTATGGTAGCTACAAAAATCCAAAATCGAAACGCAAAATTGAAAAACTAAATCTTTGTTTATGGCATGATTACAAGGAAACGGCTTGTTTTACGGTAATTTACTAAGATAACTTTTTTTTAGGAAATTTAATTTCCTATAAGAATCCATATCGCTAAAATTTTTCAGATTGATAATTAACAAGTTTTGAGTAAAAAATGCGATTACTGTTGAAAAATCATTAGTCGTAACGATACACCCCTTAATATTATTATTAAGGACTCAAACTTTCACAATATTTTTTTTTTATCATCATGAATGATATTTTCACAGTATCGATAGAAAAAAAAATAGTCGGTTTTTTTGGCCCAGTCTAATATATATATATATATATATATATATATATATATATATATATATATATATATATATATATATATATATATATATATATATATATCTTCGTTTTATAAAAAACCGAGATCAATTTTACCATTTTATTTTTTTTTGTCTGTTTGTATGTATATTCTGTTAAAATTCAAGAACGGTTTATTTACAGTTTTAAAAATTTTGTCTGTATGGCCGTTTGTCCCGCTATTAATCAAGAAAGGCTTGACGATGTTGATGAAAATTGGTTAACGGTGAGAACACGGGAATATTATAGATATAATGTTTTGTCTGCCCGTTTGAAAGTGATAAAAAAATTTGACGTAATGGTTAAAAAAAAATTAAAACCTATTACATTTTATCTATCTATACTCATTATATAAATCTGTAGTATTTGCTGTGTGTTCATACACTTTTTTGTTCAATTTCGTGGTGAATGTTTGCTATAAGGCTCACTGTCGGTTTTCACTGTTCAATCAATTTGTATCAAACAATATCGGGGATCGAATCTGAAACTATATTTGTCGTTAGACCAACATGCTAACTACTCAACCAACATGCTAACTACTCAACCAACGCAGCGGTCATAATCCATTCATTCAATTACCATCTCAACATATTATAATTTCCCTCGTGTTGGTCCGGGCCCCCTTTGAAGGATAGACTATTCGCCGTTTTACCTGGCAGTTCGTAAATGGTGAATGATTGGCTATGCATGTTACCACCATAGTCGCTACTAGGTGGTAGAGTTCTGCACTGTCTCCTCCGTCGTATCACCTACTTATCTATTCCTAGCGCAATAGCTTCAATGCTTGTCACTTTCGAGAGTAAGGTAGCCACTAAGCTTATGCATGTGGCATTAAGACTCCGCCACAAGGATAGCCAACGCACTATAACATCATTGGTGTCTATAAGTGATGTAGATTTTCTCTTTCCGTTAGGAGAGTCGATTGATTGTTTTTTTCTTATGATATAAAAAAGGTTCCGTTTCATCTATAAAAAAAGCAAAAATATCACGTTTCTTGTATGAGATGTATTGTAGAGCATGAGATGGCCCCCGTAAATATTTATTTTATTTTAATTTAATTATTTATATTTAAAGTGAATATATAACTAAATATTCTGTGAATATTTTTTTAAACGTACACAGTTGTCGTTATTAAGAAAATATAGCAAAAAAATCACGTTTGTTGTATGGGAGCAAACTTAAATATTTATTTTATTCTGTTTTTAGTATTTGTTGTTATAGCGGCAACAGAAAATATCATCTATCAAAATTTCAACTGTTTAACTGTCACGGTTCATGAGACATAGTCTGGTGACAGATGAACACACAGACAGACAGAAAAACACTCAGACGGACGGACAGCGGAGTCTTATTAATAGGGTGCCGTTTTACCCTTTGAGTATGGAATACTAAAAAGATGGAACTAAAATGTGACTACAATTTTACACAAGCACTGGTCACACGTCATTTGCGTAATACACTGGCTAAAGTTTACTATGTCAAGTGGTTGAAGGGCATCTGAGAATTCTAACAACACAATAAAAAAAGAAATCATCACTCATTGCTTGTGCTATTAATTTGATAATAGGTGAACCATTACGGCAAATAAGCGGTCGATTAACAATAGCAAACACAAACAGGAGGTAACAGAAAGAAGACAAACATTCGTGGCTCTTTCAAAAGCGTAGTACAATAGTCATCATCAATTACAGGCAATAGATCGCCCAACATCATTTGTCCGTCTGTCCGTTACTTGACTGGGGCATTCCCACGGCTCGTAAGTTAGTCGTGTTTGTTGTTAGAATTTGTCCAACTAGAAATAGTAATAGAAAATTGTTTCTGATTGCATTCGCTCTCTATTTGGTCGGCTGTATTAACTTTGTTATTGTTATTTATGAGAAAGTAGATGTTACTCGCGACTTCGTCAGCACGGGTTTGTTATATATTTTTTTTAAATATTATCCCATTACTTTTTTAAATTAAGGTATTTTTTTGTAATCGAATCTAATTATAAAGCTTATTTTGTCCTCCATGCTATTTACATATGAAAACTGAATATTTTTCTATACAGTAACCTGCACACGATAATATAACAAAAACATTGTTGTGTTTTTGAATCACGCTAAAGGTAGTTATTAACTTCTCGCTAAGGGAAGTTACTGATTTCACCCCGATTTTCAAAAGCAGAGTTTTCACCAGATCTCTACGTATTGAGGACCTGTGTGTGCATGATGCATGTGTGTGTGTGTGTGTGTGTGCGTGCTAGCGAGCAAGAGTGTGTGTGCGCGTCCGTGGATGTGTGTCAGTGTCTGTAAACTTCTGTAAACTTCTTATAACTTTTGAACAGCTTGACCGAATCGAAATTCAATTCAGTGAACCTAATCGAAACGACATTCTATTTGGTACCAGTAAATTTAAACTTCCTACGAATCTGAATCGATTTTGTCCAAGCGATTTAAGACATTTTGAAAAATCTCAAAAAATTCGGTGAAACGATGTTTTTAAGAATCTCCCAATGCATGGACGCATTTTAAAGAAAAAAGAGCTAATTACAAGATCTAACTAGCTCTTTTTTCTTGAAAATGCGTCCAACTCTGCATATTACCCCATAATCGGTTTATTTGTTCGGGAGCTATCTATATATTAGGTGACCCTGCAGTCCATCCCTAAAACTTCCCGCTAAATTAAGGTATTTTAAGCTCAAAAGAGTACCTAAAAACTATAAACATGGATTTTTGAAAAGTTGTATATTTTGGGAACGCTGATTGAATTTGATCTTTCGAATGACATTCAACTCAATTTTTGAGATCTAAAATATTGCTTTAGTTAAATAATGGATAGGTTGAAAAATTTCGTAGCAAAGTCAAAAAAACATTTTTTTTTCAAATATTTTCATCATTAATAAATCCTAAACAAATTAATCTATTTTGAGCCAATTAACGGTATTTGACGCAGTTTTTAAAGGAGAAAAGCTGATAAAATTATTAAGTCCATCGGTGTATTAGCCTGAAAATTAATTTAAAAATATAAAGTAAATTTGCTAAAAATGACTTAATTTTAATATTTGAAAAGCTGTTACTTTTTTGATTTTGATTTTTAAAACGGCATCGACGTGAATTTTTAATACTAAAATATCGTATAATACCAAAAAATGATTGGTTGAAAGGTTCGAAGTTATGTCGAAAAAACACTTTTTTTTAAATTTTTCGTCAACGATTTCTCCCAAACGGATAAACCGATTATGATGCAGTTAATGTATTAGATGTAGTTTTTTGAGGAATAGAGCTGATTAGTTGTTGTACTCAACCGGTACATTAATCTGGAAGTTATGTTAAAAAAAACTGTTTCGCTAAAATTTTTTGGAGGTTTTTTCAAAATTTCTCAAAATCTGCTTAACCGATTTGGTTAAAATTTTCAGGAAGTCTAAGTTGAGCGGAATCCAATCGAATGCCATTAACCGCGTTTCGATAGGTCCAGCCGTTCAAAAGTTATGTGATGTTTACATACACTCATACACACACACATCTACATACATACAGACATACAGACGTCATCGCGAAAATAGTCGGAAAAGATTCCTAGGACCTCAAAACGTGGAGATCCAGTGAAAACTCGATTTTCGAAAATCGGGGCAAATTCAGTAACTTCCTATCTGGGTGATTCCGTTCTAACTGTGATATTCAATGTCCTGTATTGTTTGTTCTCACAGGTCGTTAATTAATAATTAATTTATGAAATTTTTGTACTTATTGGAAAATAATAAACATATTTCAACATTATTTTCATATAATATAACTTGCCACTTACAGAAAACTTACAATATATCACTTAAATGTCAATACCGTGTCATGTCCATTTCTAGAATTTATTTATAAATTGTTAGTTTTTTTGTCGTAATAAATGATTTAAACTAATTACCTCATAAATTCTAATGTTTACGACAAAAAAAACTAACAATTTATAAATAAATTCTAAAAATAGACATGACACGGTACTGACATTATATCACAGTTAGAACGGAATCACCCATCTATGCACACTACGTACTACGTAGCGGTAAGTTAAAAAACTTTAATGACTGTACGTTTATAATTGTGAAAACCCAAAACAACGCCTTTATATGGAGTATAAACATAATCGACATCAATAGCTAACGTCTAAATAGATAAGCCAGTTTTAACATAATACAACTTCATACGATGGTAACATACCTATCTAGAACTTAAAACCTTTTTTTTAATTCGCATAAAAATTTCGTACATTTTATGCAATACAAAATACATATGCAAAGAATTCACAATTTTTCCTCCCAGGCGTATAATTATGCACTACGATGCAATCCGTTGCTGCTCAGATTTTATCGACTACAAAGCCGAAGAGAAATTGCTTCGATAAAAAGATAATCTCGCCGTAACCAAAATTGATCGTTGATAGGAGGCGCTCCGAGTTCCATTTCGGTCGACACCAGCCACCGGCCCACGCCCAATGTCAAAACTTTGCAGCGATTTAATTTTACTAACTGAATAACTGCTTGACGTTACTGACACGACATTGCTGTAGTTATGTTACTAATGAATATCGTATTATTCGAATTGAGGATCTATCTGTACGTAGTTGTTGTATGAATATGTACAAAAATGATCCTTGTGAAGCGCTTAGGTTAAAGCGCTTCACAAGGATGTTTACACTCTACGTCAAAAATTCTGCAGCGATTTTATTAATAATGCTGTTTTTTTTGTTTTTACCTTTTTTATATCATAAGATAGCAAATGATGAAAAGAGATCTCCCCTGATGGAAAGAGAAAGCATTGCCTGTAAACACCAAAGATGTTATTGGTTCTTTGCTGCTATCCGTGTGGCGAGGTATTACTTAATGTCACTTGTATATAATTACCGGCTACCTTACTCTCCAAACCGGAACACGACAATGACAAGCTCTGACGTTATCGCGGCAGGAATAGGTAAGGCGGTGGTAACAGATCCGGGCGAGACAATGCACAACTCTACCACCTAGTAAAAATCACAAATGAATATGAGAATATGCCGATGGATAATCTGTATATGTAGTTGTTATAATATACAGCGTGTGAGGGACGGTCTACCGAAAATCGAACCATAGATTTAGATCTGAAATTCTGAGATGACAGCTGTAGGAAAATGTGAGAAATTTTTGATTTTGTTGATGACATTTTATACCTTAATTTTGCATAATTTAATTTATTGTAATCTTTGACTATATTGTAATATCTACAGTGCGTTTTCTAAAAAATATTAAAATTTAAAGAAATACATAAAACAAACAATGTATTATGCATCACATGCCGCGCAAAATAAACGGCTGTTTCGAGAGTTCCGCGGGCACAACAAGTTGGAGCAATGTACCCACGCATTACATTACTTAGCCAGTGGTGTTACAGTAGTAACGATGTAATCCTAAACTACAGAAAACATTTCTGGTCACCTTAATTTTGTGCGAAAATCGTAAAATAAATGTGTTATTTTTTTATAATAAACATTTTCCCTTCATTTTTGCTTTATTTTCTTCCTTTTCGCCAAATTTCATGTTTCTGAATCTACGGGAAGAACGTATTATATCGATTTTCTTGATTATGTATGAAATAATATGTGACGAAAAATCTTTTTTTATAATTTTATTTCAATTATGAAACTATATTTCGAAAGAAGACTGTTCTTTTTCGATTAAAAAATATTCGATGAAACGTTCAATCGAAATAGCGTTTGGCGATAAAAGTAATATGAGAAGAAATTGGAAGTATATCTATTCTCCCAAACAAAACAGGAATTTAGAAAATACGTATTACCTATAGAGATGTGCCTGTTTATACATAAAAACATCCGGATTAAGAACTTTTTCAACCGACATCCCAAAAGGAGCATGTTATCAATTCAGCTATATGCTTTTTATGTTTGTTACCCTAGTACTCGCCATTTATAAACCAATTTTGCAAATTCTTTTTTAACTTCCTGCTACGTAGAACGTAATGTAGTGTAGATAGGAAGTTACTGAATTTGCCCCGATTTTCGAAAATCGAGTTTTCACCGGATCTCCACGTTTTGAGTTTCTAGGAATCTTTTCCGACTATTTTCACGATGACGTCAGTAAGTCTGTATTTATGTATGTGTGTGTGTGTATGTGTGTATGTAAACATCTCATAATTTTTGAACGGCTGGACCTATCGAACCGCGGTTGATGGCATTCGATTGGATTCCGTTCAACTTAGACTTCCTGAAAATTTTAACCAAATCGGTTCAGCAGGTTTTGAGAAATTTTGAAAAAACCTCAAAAAAATTTTTGGTGAAACAGTATTTTTTTGCTTCCAGATTAATGTACTGATTGAGTACAAAAACTAATCAGCTCTATTCCTCAAAAAACTACATCTAATGCATTAATTGCATCAAAATCAGTTTATCCGTTTGGGAGAAATCGTTGACGAAAAATTTAAAAAATAGTGTTTTTCGACATAACTTCGAAACTTTTCAGCCAATCATTTTTTGGTATTCTACGATATTGTAGTACTAAAAAAGTTACGTCAGATGGCATTTCAAGAATCAAAATCGAATCAAATTTTCAAAATTTACAGCTTTTCAAATATTAAAATTACGTTATTTTTAGCAAATTTACTTTATATTTTTTTTTAATATTTTTCAGGCTAATACACTGGTGGACTTAATAATTTTATCAGCTTTTCTCCTTTAAAAACTGCGTCAAATACCGTTAATTGGATCAAAATCGGTTAATTTGTTTAGGATTTATTAATAATGAAAATATTGGAAAAAAAACGTTTTTTGACGTTGCTACGAAATTTTTCAACCAATCCATTATTTAGCCAAAGCAATATTTTAGATCTCAAAAATTGAGTTGAATGTAATTCAAAAGATCAAATTCAATCAACGTTACCAAAATATACAACTTTTTAAAAATCAATATACTGCCATTGTAACAAAATATATGTTTGAACTGAAAAAAATCATGTTTATAGTTTTTAATCTTTTGAGCTTAAAATATCTTAATTTAGCGGGAAGTTTCAGGGATCAACCGCTTACACATTTTTTGTTTTGAGGGCATGGTTCCCGTGTGGTACCAATTTAATTTAGCGAAGATCTGATGCAGGGTTCCGGAGATACAGGAAATGGGAAGTCGGTTACTGTAGTTTTACTGTGTTAAAAGATATTGAGATGTCATTTGAAAATAAGCTCAGCTGTAGCAAACCTTGGAAGTATTGAAAAAGGCAATTAATGAGTATTATTAAAAACAAATCAAATTCTGGCAAGGTTAAAATTATTGAGAAAGGCAAGGAAAGATATTATTAAAAAAAAGTTATTATAAAGTATTATTAAAAACAATCTGTAAAATAAGCTCAGCTGTAGCAAACCTTGATAGTATTGAAAAAGGCAGTGAATGAGTATTATTAAGAACAAACCAAATTCTGGCAAGGTTAAAGTTATTGAGAAAGGCAAGGAAAAAGTATTATTAAAAACAATCTGTAAAATAAGCTCAGCTGTAGCAAATCTAGGAAGTATTGAAAAAGGCAATGATTGAGTATTATTAAAAACAAACGAAATTCTGGCAAGGTTTAAGTTATTGAGAAAGGCAATGAAAGAGTATTATTAAAATCAATCTGTAACTTAGCGAGATTAGCGTTTTTAATTATTCTAATAAAAAAAAACAAACCCAAATCTGGTAAGATGAGCGTTATTGGAAAAGATAACAAAGAGTATTATTAAAAATAAACTAAATTGTGACAAAATTAAAGTTATTGAGAACGGCAGCATTATTAAAAACAAACTACATTAACAAGATTTTTAATAATATTAACAAAACAATTAAAAGCAAACCAAACTCAGACAATGAAAAGTATTATGAAAGAAAGCCAAACTTTCGCAAGATTAATATTTTTGATAATTTAAAAAAATGAAAGGAGTAGGTTACCTCTCTATTATTAAAAACAAACCGAACTTTGGCAAAATTGTAGCTACTGAGGAAGACAATAAATGAATATTGTTAAAAACAGACCGAACTCTATCAAGATTTAAGCTATTATAAATGAGTACTATTAAAATCAAGGGATCAATCCGTAAGGGATCTGGCATGAAGATATGTATGTATTAAAATCAAACCGAGCTCTTGCAAGATTGAAGCTATTTAAAAAGGCAATAAATGATTAGTATTAAAAACAAAGCGAATTTTAGTAAGCTTGAAGCTATTGAGAAAGGCAATAAAGAGTATTATTAGAAACAAACCGAACTCTGGCAAGATTTAAGCTATTGAGAAAGGCAATAAATGAGTATTATTAAAAACAAACTGTACTCTGGCAAGACTGAAGCTATTGAGAAAGGCAATAAATGAGTATTATTAAAAACAATTCACACTCTGGCAAGATTGAAGCTATTGAGAAAGACAGTAAGCGAGTATTATTAAAAACAAACCGAACTCTGGAAAGATTAAAGCGATTGAGTAAAGCAATAAATGAACATAATTAAAAATAAACCGAACTCTGGCAAGATTGGAGCTAGTGAGAAAGGCAATAAATGAGTATTATTCAAAGCACTGAACTGCATTATTTATGACTAAAAAGTAAATTCGATATAAATACGATAATCGAAGCAAACAAAATCACGGGCACAGCATTTATGAATCGAAAGCTATAAGCTTCACTTTTAGCGTTCTTAATTCCTATTATATCGTATACCTACGTATCTTTTAAGCTCTAGATTATTTTGTATACACATTAGCCATAGATTTAGGCCACCTCATAGTAACCCCATTCCATCTCTCGGTCAATAAATATCAGATTAAAGTGCCGCTATTGTAGCCTTCACGCACAAACTAGTACCGTGGCTTTCAATAACGGTTCGTAGTATGCAGATTATCACCACGGCGATAACCGCGACGTGAAAGCGATAGCCGCGACACGAGTGGATCGGGTGTTTCGACGGTACCGGCCACTGTCTGTTGTCCTGGGTCATCTTTTTATTACAATACAATTCAGATCAGATTATCCCTTAGAAAATAGACGATTATTGTGCAATAGTCAAAAGTTGTCAATTGATTCGTTTAAACTTATGTGGTTTCTTAATTATTTTTAATATCAAACAAATAAATGTATAATAATTATCATTTAATAAAAACTAAAAAAAAAACTATATCTAATAACAAAAACACAAAAACATTCGGTGGAAGATTCACTTTTTGGGAAAACATATTTACCCAATATTGCCAGTACTTGTCGATGTTAGTTATTGTTGATTTTGTGGTTTGATAGTGTTGTAAGAATGACACGATATTTTGTACGTCCGTATCTATTCCTGTTGGCATATTGTTAATGTTTGTTACTATCAATATATTCTATTATGTACTGACTCAATATAAAATTTCACGATGAAGCGAAAAAAACTCACGTTTGTGTTTCTAATATTACTTATTAGCTAACTCTCGCAGTATCTCCCGTGAGTAGAAACATGAGTGTTCTACCCCTAAAGGTTTGATTTTTGACGAAAAGTAGTCTATGTTTGTCCCCGCTTTTTAAACTAAGTATCTCTATATTCTCTATGCCAGATTTTATCAAAATCGGTTCAGTGGCTTAGCCGTGAAAGTGTAAAAGACAAAAATAAAGACCGTCGCAATACTACTGTGTATTGAGGATTTGATTTTTAGGTCCTGAGTTCGATACTCGTATTTGTGTTATTGAAGTGGGGATGGAAATTCCCATTCCCTAAAAATTATTATCACAGTAGGCAATTGACAGGCTCGGATACTAGTTGTGAGTGAGTGCTAACATTCCAGGAGCCGGAGCCTCTTGACGTTTAATTCAATTGTGGCCATGATATTTTAAATCAAATCTAATAGATTAATCAAATGACTTTATTTTTTAGAAATTCAAGTTCTAAAAGTTTGCAATCGTTTAAAAACTATTGTTCAGTGAACTCACATGTCGAAACTGTATTGACGGTAAACACAGAAACTTAAAGTTGGCCTAGAACTTGTCATTTCATTTGCTTATACTTAAATGAAGCTTATTCAAAACTATTGTTAGTTTATATAAATAGACATGTGCTTATGAGTGACGTGTACAGGTTGCGACATATTTTAGCTCAAAAGTAGGCACTTGTGAAAGCCAGTGTCGGTAGTGCCACATGTTACAGAACAATCTGTATTCTATAATATTAACTAGCGATTGTCTTTTGGTCGAAACTCGACCGTTATGCTACTTTAGGTGTATTAAAGCACAAATATCTATTAGAAAAATTTTGGAAAACATAAACTATGACCGAGTTTGACCATAGACTAAAAAAAATTCCTTCTAAGTGTTGTTCTAAGTGTGTGTTCTTGTAAGGCACTACGTGTTTGTCAAAGGCAT
Organism: Apodemia mormo; assembly: GCA_036924255.1. Lineage (NCBI taxonomy): Eukaryota > Metazoa > Arthropoda > Insecta > Lepidoptera > Riodinidae > Apodemia > Apodemia mormo. Next base: position 22,499,152 of record JAUPFN010000003.1, on the reverse strand, counting down.
GGTAGTATGAGTAATCTGTTTTTTTTTGTTATATATATTTTTTTCTAATGTACCTCATACCTATATTATATAAAAATATTAGTTTCGTGGAATTTTCGTAAATAGGGGTAAAAAGTTTTCGCTTCACGTATTACTATAACAATTTAAAACTTTTTACAAAAAAAATTATAATGATTGTTTTTCTGAATTAGTGTAAGTTCCAAAATTATAAACGTCTTCAAAGCTTTAAACAATAAGCAGACAAGCAAGTGTCTAAGCATAAAATTATTTAAGCTATATGTAATTTTTCTTTTGAAATAAAAATATTACACATTAAATAAAAATTAATTATTTCGATCCCATCGGCCTTTTGCGAGGTAATCAGAGTAAGTCGAACGTCAATAATATAATGGTTTACTATGATTCACAGGTCAATCGGTTGGCGGGATGGATAGCAATCCAACGCCGCATTTTACCGACTTGATTATGAATATTTGTCTTAATCGGAATTGACACTTAATTTTTACGTAATCACCAAGGCACAGTGATGTTAACCGAAGTTATCGTACACGAAAAATTAGAAAAAAGTGTTTTTTCATCACTTCGAAGTTTTTCAACCAATCGATTTAGTGCCCACGACAATATTTTAAGAGCTCTAAAAATTGCGTTGAATAACCTAAGATGTAATGGTGCGTTGCTATCCGCGTGGCGGTATGGCAGTGCCGCAAGCATAAGTCTACCGACTACCTTACCCTCCAAACCGGAACACGACAATGGCAGTCATTGACGCTGTTGCGTCAGGAATAGGTAAGGCGTACCAAATATCCGGACGAGACGTTGCGAAACTTTACTACCTAGAAGTCACGGTGGTAGTCACATATATAGCTAACCGGTCGCCTTTTACGACCTGTCTGGCAGAACGGTAGTTGGTCTATTTTTCTGAGGAGCCCGGACCAACATGTACTTTGTTTTTTTTTTAATATTGTATTTGGATATTTTTTCTTATGTATTTATTGTAAAAAAGCAATTTTCCAAAGAAAACGCTTTTTGTATGGTTATCCGCCCTCATACTGACAATTTCGTATAGCGCCATTTCGAATCCTTTTATGATTCTTGTATTGAAATGTATAGTTCTAATAAGAGTATAGAGATTTTCACATTAAAGCAGTTTGATCTTAATATATTATGTAGCAGCAGTTGTATCTTAATATATTATGTTCCAATAAAACACGATTTTATAACAATATAACGACTAATAACTAATGCGAGTACGAGCAGCTTACAAGTGCAATTTTTATCAAAAAAATGTTTAGCTAATCTTTTAATTCCTTAGTTTTAAAAAAAATTACTAATCAATGAAAAGTACAATGGTTTCATATTTATTTGTTTATGTCAAGTAAAACCCAGAAAACTCGTAAAATTATCTATTTTACTAAGACCAAGTAAGAACTGAGCTAATGTCGAGTGTCGACTGGTTCAAAATGGCGAATTCTAATTTGCTACGTGATCGATTCCGTCGATCCCGGCTTGAGGGAACGTCGTAGGTTTAAACCCTATGTGTCGAAATTTATCTTTGTTGTTTTTAAAGTTTTTCCAAGCACTGGTTGAGTGCTAAAACACAAATATAACCAAGCAAGAGTTTGTGAGTCACATTATCGTAGTCCTGTTCAAGAAATCTTCAAAGTGAGGAGTTTTTTATTAATGCAATGTCAACATCTAAGTGACTCCTAATGTGTGCAAAGCGTTCAGAAAAATTCTTAATTCAATGGTCTATTAAAAAACCGGGCGAGGAAAATCGTTTAAATTTTCTTTATAATTGTTGGAATAAGAAATGTCATGTCTTTCAAATGTCAACTATTGTTAAATTTAAATCAATTTTTATTTAAATTAATTTTAAGAAGCAGTAAATATGTTTAACAGATTATTTGCTTGTAAAAATTATATTAAAAACCGATTAATTGATTGTTAAAATTAATTTGCATTTCAGAAACCGGCCGTTAAAGTGATAGAAAATGTACGTATTTTTTATATCATAAGGTAGCAAACAAGCACATGACTTTCCTGGTTGAAAGAGAAAATCATCATCTACCTATAGACACCAAAGATGTTAATAGAGCATTGCTATCATTGTGGAGGGGTCTTAATGGTGGCATTAAGGATTACAGGTATAATTTTACCGGCTACTCTCCAAACCGGAACAAAAGAGTGACAAACACTGACGCTTTTGCGGCAGGAATATTTAAGAAGGTGGTACCAGACCCGGGCGAGACAATGCAGAACTCTACCACATCGCCACGATGATAGTGACTGGCGCACACTGCTTTTTACACACCGCTTGGCAGAACGGCAAATGGTCTATTCTTCAAAGAGAGCCCGGGTCAATGGGGGTTATGTTGATGTAACATGTTTAGTAAGGGAGTCAAATTAGTTATAACCGGGTAGATAAAGCCGTTGCCGAGACCAAAATCAGTCTGGAGCAACATATATAATTATGCATATGGTTATAGGTAAACATTTGGTTGAGTGTACCTATATTGCTAAATGATGTGGTTTTGAAGCTTCTGTCAGCTGTCGGTTCGCTCGCGTTGTGGGCTTGTATGTATATACTGCGAGCGTGTCGCCTGTGACCTGTAACATGGTTGGGCAAGACAGGTCACCAATATGTCGCGTAGTTTAACATGTTTTCACTATTCGAAAACATTTTGTGTTAAATGAAGACATAAAGAAATCTTAATATTTACCTCAATAATTATAATACGGTAAGGAAACACTTTTTACCCCATTTTAAGATAATAACGCGAAAAGAGGAGTTTGAAATTTGGCACAGTTAAAGTTTATATTGCGGAGGACTGCAGATTTTATTTATTAAATAATATTTACTAGAAATGTATATAATATAATATTAATAAATAAAAATATATATTTTTAGTAAATATATATAATCGCCTCTGTGGTGTAGTGGTCCGGTGTCAGAGTTGACCACATGAGGTCCCGGGTTCGATTCCTGGGTCGGGCAATTTAAAAATGTGTTTTTTTCAGTTTTCTGATAAAAACAACATTTCCTGGGATTGGAAAGTGCCCGGTTTGTGATAGGATTGCCACCTATCACATTGTGGGACCAAGTATCTTCGGCTAATCGTGGGTGCACTTGTTGTACCTCTGCCTACGCTTTCGGGGATACAGGCGTGAAGATACTTTTTTAAATATACTTATACATTTATGTGACGTACATGATAATATACACGCATGTTTACTTACTATTTTCTTTCCGAGTAAAGTTTGTTGTCAAACTTAGAAGAGATTATATTATATAGTCACGGTCGAATTTCGACCGCAGGGCGATCGCTAATCTCAATAATAAGCCCGATAGCGAAAGCGAAAATTTGTATATGCACTTTGTTAACACTCATTTTAATTTTTTAAATAAGTTACATTTACATTGGTAGTGAAGAGTTCTAGTAGGCAGAGAATCACTCAAATTGAGTGGCTTTGAGCACAGATTATAATAGTTAGGTTCAATTGCTTTGAGGGCATACTGCTCTATCTAATTCCTCGTGTTGGATTCGGGCTCCTCTGAAGAATAGACCAACTGCCGTTCGGCGAGGCAGGTCGTAAAAGGTAACCTATTGGCTATAAGAGTCACTACCATCGTGGCTACTAGGTGGTAGAGTTTTGCATTGTCTCGCGGCTCGCTCGGGGCTGGTACCACCGCCTTACCTATTCCTGCCGCAATAGCGTCAGTGCTTGTCGCTGTCGTGTTCCGGTTTGGAGGGTAAGGTAGCCGGTAAACTTATGCATGTGGCATTAGACCTCGCCACGAGATAGCAACGCATCATTAACATCTTTGGTGTCTATAGGCGATGGTTGACTCTTTCCACCAGGAGATCCATCTGCTTGTTTGTTATTTTATTATTTTTTTAAAAAAACTAGGTATCGTAGATGCGGGCCAGTTAGGCGCTGATATAGTTTTTCGAATTTTTAATGGTTACCATTATCTAAGTTCTCAGCTGATTTCTTTGATTTTAGGCTTAAACAATAAGACTGTTGACATTTGACATAATATTTGCTTGTTTTGAGTTCGAGTCTTATCTTGAATTTAATTCAAATACACACTTTAAATATTTAAGCTGAAGTGAAGAAACATTGAAAAGTTCAGCACAAAAATAGCATTAACTTTAAGCTGCACTCTGCAGTCAAATATTTATTGCTATAGGTGTAAGGGAGCTAAGTAACTCGTTCGCCCGAAACTTTCTGGGTTGGGGTGTTTATTATGTATATAATAGTATTTATATATGTATTTCTATGTATAAGTATCGTTGACTAACACCCATAACACAAGCAGATAATTTGATTACTTTGGGGTTTGATCAATTCGTGTAATTTGTCCAGCAATATTTACTTATTTACTCTTCCTATTTTTTGTCTTTTTAGAACAAACCAGATGAATTAACCAATCAAAATGAAAATTTTTAAGATATTGAATCCACGCGTTGCTTTTCCTAATACATATTACAAACAGTACTTAGGTAGGTACATAATATAACGTTTTAATAAAGCAGAGATTTGTCAGTCATATGAATATTCTTTCCAACGAAAATTAGTATACGCTCAAAATAAATCATGTTATTTACCAAAATATTCAATATCTATCTGATGTTATACCGACACCATGTGTTTTTAATCACAACAGAAATTTTTGCATCTGTCTTTGCATCTTCGTCATATGCACTACGAATATCTAAGTCTATAGGGGATGGTTATACCTTGCTATTGGAAGAGCCATTTGCAAGCTTACAATCATTTTATTTCGCATAAGCAATAAGATTATATTTATATCTAAGTAATAAAATTATCTTTAACATTTATCATCCCAGATATTTACATAAAGATCATATTATCCAAGCATTGCAAATTAGTTAATCCCCGTATTTGTTCAGTAGATTATAGGTACCTTTGTTCAATGAATCATCGAGTGAAAGTTAAATCTCGCAGTTCGATTGAGACAGCAAATGCTATATAAAACCTGACAGTACACTATAAAACCTTCCTCATACCGTACAATATCCATAAAACATTCACATCACAATACTAAACTTAATATTCAAACACTTACTCATAAATAAAAGGACCATTCGACCTCTCAGATCTGTCAGTGTCACAATTTTTTTGGTAGTAGTGGAAAGGTTAAGTATCATCAGTGAACTGTATCAGAATACATATTTTTAACTCCACCTACGCGTACTGTTTCATATGACACATGAGTTGTAGAAGTTGTAAGTGATACTGATTCCACTTATAAAAAGGTGCTTTAAAATATTGAAGTGCATACCTTTCAATACATCAAATATTGCGGCAACGACAGATAAAAGTTCTTTGAAAAACTTATCTATAAATTTTATACTTCCAATTGCAGTTAAACGGTTTCGGATATCAAGATCGGTTACATGTTTGCTTTTGTTTATACGCGCATATGTTTATACGCGCATACCTATACTATGTATATACTTAATATTATAAATGTGTCTGTCTGTCCGTTACGTTTTCACTGCTAAACTACTGAACCGATTTTGATAAAATTAAGCATGTAGGCAGTTAAAGATTCGGATTAAAACATTGGGTACTTTTTGCAAAAATCAATTTTTAAGGGCCTGAAATTGGGAGGGACTTTTCCCTGTGTTGGTCCGGCCCCCCTTTAAAGAATAAACCATCTGCCGTTCTATTGGGCAGTTCGTAAGAGGCGAACGGTTGACTATGTGAGTTACAACCATCGTAGTTACTAGGTGGTAGAGTACTGCATTGTTTCGTCCGGGTCTGGTACCACCGTTTTATCTTTTCCTGCCGTTAAATGCTGCGAAATTTTCAACCTAATCTCCGAGCAGCACATTATTAATTTATAGTTGGAATTTGTAGTATAGCGGTTTGATTTCTTTGATTAGTTGGATTCTTCGTGCTAGTCGGGGCCTCCTTTGAACTTGACAGGCAACCGATTGGGTATACGTATCTCTACCATCGTGACTACTTAGCGGTAGAGTCCCGCGACGTCTCGCCGCTGTATTTGGTACCACCGCCTTACCTATTACTGCCGCATTAGCTATTTTAATTAATGCTTGCACTATCGTGTTCTAGTTTGGAAGGTAAGGTAGCCGGTAATGTTATGTATATGTCACATGCATAAGTCTACCGGCTACCTTATCCTCTAGATGTGAACACGACGACAAAAATTGACGCTATTGCGGCAGGAATATGTAAGGCGGTGGTACCAAATATTCGGACGAGCCGTTGCGGAACTCTACCACTTGGTAGTCACGATGGTAGAGACACGTATATCCAATTAGTCGCCTCTTATATTCCTCAAAGGAGCCCGGATCGTAACGGACTGCTTGTTTGCCTCTTATGATCTAATAATAATAAAAAAGCATGTCAAATCGACTTGTATTTGGAGAACTGCCAGTGATGATTTAACCAGCTAAACATTTCACACGCATATGCTCTCTTTGATCAGGTGCGAATTGACACATAGATCAAGTTAGATACAATTGAGATAGTGCAGTGCCGTGTTGTGTACACGACTGATGCACAAGATACGACGTTAGCGGCAGCGCATGTCCTGCGAAGCGCTTAATGGCCGCTATCGCTGCAGGCGTAACGTGCCTCACAGTTTAAATTGAACGTCAAGCTATCGATTTACATAAATCATATTGTGACTATTTTCAATTGACTTTACCACTGGCATATCGAAAATGATATATATGCATTTCCTACTAGATAAGCACTTCACAATATTTTCTATAAACTTCCGAAAATCTAAAAAGCAACAAAAAGGTAGTATGCTTTCCAACTGAGAATGGATCGCGCTTGTTATCAACTTCATACCACAAGTGTTAAATTAATAATTAGTAATGTCAGCAAAAAAATATTCAACAAATATTGGTTATTTATTGAACAACAATTATGTTTATCTATAACGATTTTTGAAGAAACATCTGCCTGTGTTTGGCCCTGGATCTTTAACTATGCTAAATTTTATTAAAATTGATTGTAGTTAAGCCGTGAAAGCATAATAGATAGACAGACGGACAGATAGACAAACTTTCTCATTTATAATTTTAAGAACTGACCAAGTAATATGTATATTTAGGATGCCGTACTCAAAAGGTTCAAGCGGCACCTAAGATTCCGCTGTTCCTTTTTTGTCGCCAGGTCGTATCTCATGAACCTGATAACAAGATAGTTGAAATTTTCACAGCTGATGTATTTCTGTTGCTTTTATGACAAACACTAAAAACAGAATAAAATAAATAAATAGTATAAAAAAGGGCGGCTCCCATACAACAAACGTGGTTTTTTTTTTGTCGTTTTTATAGATAATGGTACGGAACCCTTCGTGCGCACTCGCGCGAAGTTTTGTTAACTCGCACTTAGCTGTTTTTTTCTTTCGTTATTATTCAAAGTGAGATAGGTTTGTTGATATATTAACCAAACTTATATATTATATATTCACACTTTTCATTTTGTTAAGAGTAAAAGTAATATGCTAACTTTAAATAATTTTGGACAATGGACAGCAGGTGTGTTGCGCTGTCGTGTTGTAAAAAAATAAGCAGTAATTAAAACGCAGTAAACTGCAACAATTGACTTTCGATTTCATGTATATCTGGAACCCTGGATCACATTTTCGACAATCTTAAATGGAATCAAACGGCAAACGGAAAGTAGGTACCTATATTTCCTAAACGAAAAAGAATTTTCAAAATCGGTCAATAAATTATCAAGTTCTGAGGTAAGTGTATGTGATAACACAAAAAATACAACAGAATTAAGAACTTCTTTTTTGAGAAGTGGCTTGTAACATAGCGAAAACATTTTATTAAAGAATCTGCAGCGTCAAAGTTAGCACGTGGTTTGGGAACAATGGCCTCACCCGAGCGCTCGCGCTAGTACCACGCAGCCACGCCTGCCGCTTTCCGCGAACAACTTGACGGCTCCGATAAACGTGTACCTTATTTAAATATTTATGAATAAGAACCATTCGAAACGTCGTCATTAAATGACAACATAATTAAAAGACTATCTTATATGGTCTATCCACTGACGTTTTATTTCAACGCTTCAAAACGACGTTTAATTTATATTTTCATTGACACATCTCGCGGCAATAGCTTTAAGCACAACACTAAAGTTTATCGTAATGCTAACATTATAAATGCGAGTGTAACTAGTGAGTTTGTTTGTTTGTTACGCTTTCTCTTGCTAAATATTTAGCGTATATGTAATAGAAGTACAGGAAAGAATGTAGAATAACTTTCGTACAGAAAAAAGCGCTGTTCTCGACGGCCGAAGCCCGAAGCAGAGGGCTAGAACTAGTAATATATATACTAGTACCTAATAAATGCAAATTCATATTAAGAACTAAAAAAATATGGTCTTAACCCTGTAACAGATTTTTATGAGTAGTTATTAAATAAAGAAAAATATAAAATTAATTATTAATATCTTGAAATATCAAGACTTTAATAATTAATAAAATATTAATGTCTCGATATTTAAAGAAAACCGAGGCACTTAGACCCATTTCGATTGTTGCGTTTAAGGTCTATGGAGTTATTTGAAATATTCCTAGATGTTTTTTTAATATTTTCAACAAGAGATAAATATATTAATTATTAAAGTCATTTTACTAAAAACGTTAGGTAATATAATATTTTGTATACTATTATTATTTTTGTTTGTTCTCCTAAATGTAGGCTGAAAAACTAATTTCTTGAGCTACCTACACTGCATCGTATTTGCTTAGTGATCTGTTAATTGATCTAGATATGCGAGCCGTTTATTGACACCACAGGCTGCTAATCCGTTTAGCTGTTGAATTCGACCCACAAAACCTGTATCATTATTAATTCTAGGAATTAATACTTGCATTTTACATTGTATCTAATGAACCCCTAATCATATAGCACATCGCGTTTAGATGTCCCATGATGTCTTCCCTGTGTTGGTCCAGGCCCCTTTGAAGTATAGACTATCTGCCGTTCTCCCAGGCAGTTCATAAAATGCGAATGATTGGCTTTACGTGTCACTGCCATTGTGACTACAGGTCGAAGGGTTCCGCAACCTCTTGTCCGGGTATGGTACTACAGCATTATATATTCTTGCCGCAATAGGGTAAGTGATCGTCACTTCTGTTTTGTTTTATATCATAAGATAGCATACAAGCAGATGGGTCTCTTGATGGAAAGAGTCAACCATCGTCTATAGACACCAAAGGTGTTAATGGTGCGTTGCTATCTTGTTCTGTGTTCTAATTTGGTTGAATAAGGTAACTTATGCAAGTGGCATTACCATCCCGTCACGCGAATAGCAACGCATCATTAATATCTTTAATGTTTATAGGCTAAGGTTGTCTCTTACCATCAGGAGAACCATTTGGTTGTTGTTATCTATTGATACAAAAAAAATTAAAGCTATTAGACGATTCTGCTAACCATAATTCTTCTGGGAGATACAGCTTTACGTGCTTATTCGAGGCAAGGCACACCACCTCTGGACTCCAAGCTGCTACTGATACTTGTCCCGAATATATCTCAATAACATGTTTAATTTTCCGCTCGAAATATTAAATATTTTGAAAAAATGGGAAGTGATTGTTTTTACTCAATTTTCGAAAATCAAGTTTTCATTACAACTTGACAGTTTTGATCTTGATAGACACTATGTCCTTATGTAGATATACAGACAACATTTTAGGCTCTATCTCTTAAAAGGAAATAGACACTACGAATTTGTTACTGTGGCCGCTATCGCAATAAAAATCACAAAAAAACAAAATCAAAAAGTAAAAAAATTGTTCCCAAAGAGGTGTACTCAAACACGTGTGAGGGTCCGACCCGCTCTTAACTGTTTTTTTTTATTTTTAACTAGATATTGCTTAAAAAATATATTCATACTACTCTGATGAAATCAGAGGAACAGAAGAACAGGTTCTACCAGGACTTTATCTGGTGTTCCTACTTGAAGCTTTCTACAACAAGCTTTCTCCCGACACAGGTACCACCAATTAATTTTAATTAATTATTGATTGCACGGATACTAAATTAAATTGGGATATCGATATGCTAATGTAAAATTAAATGTATTTCTAATTAATTTATTGAATGCTTGATTTCCTTATCATCATTTATCATTAATTAAAGTTGACAAGCAAGTTTTTATGAAGTCAACAAAGTAACAGTAGCATCGAATGGGTTGTTAATTGCGAGCGGGCACGCGACTAACGCGTCATAAAGCCAGTTCGCCACTTACATTTTTTGTCCTGAAATTAGACGGTTAAGTGTTTATGCCTCATTAAAATAATACTGTAGTAAAATTAAATACAACTTTCATTATGTGGACAGTATGAACATATATTTCAAAGAATTTTTGTTTAATATCGGTAAACATTCAAGTAACATATAGTTTGTTGAATTTCTCTTGGTATAGGAATTCTGCCCCCATTAGTTGAAAGGGTGCATCTTACATTTTTTCTGAACCTGAGTTACATATATTGCCAGAATCAGGAAGAAAAGGCGCATCTTCTAATAATTTTTTTTATTTTATTTTTGTATTGTAGCTCCATTGCGATTACATCACAACAAATGAAAATTGGTAAAGTGCGTGTCGGCCACGTGCAATGTAGGGTTTTGAAGTTGCCCATCACAATAATTCGGACTAAGAAGAGGACTTTTATAGTTTCATACTACGAATATTTAAGATATTCAACGTCAATGGCAAATATATATCCACACCACAGATTCAACGCCTATAAAAACTTTCCTAAGTACAATTTACAAGTTGGTCGACTATTACTCAAAAACTTTTAAAGCTTTCTAAGCCGTGATAGTTTTCCTTTTATTTTCATTATATTTACTACTATTATGATTTTTTCCACTCCCAAAACCAACCGTTTAGCCTACAGAGGAAGGGGATACTTGACTCTAACAAAAATTAGCACTTAAAAGTTTAATATTTTACAAACGAGTCTGTTAATCGAAAACTTGTTTTCACATACCTACTTTACATGTAGGGGAGCTATCCTGAAAAACAATATTTTTCAAGATTTTATGTTACCTACCACTTTATTGGTGTGACAAATATATATATATATATATATATATATATATATATATATATATATATATATAATATATATATATATATAATATATATATATATATATATATATATATATATATATATATATATATATATGTATATATATATATATATATATATATATATATAATTTATTAATAATAAAATAAAATTATACAAACATATTTGTGTCATTATTTTATGTATATTGATTGATACATAAATTTTCAAAATATTTGCTTGATTTAAGGGAAAGTTGCTCAATTTTAGTACTAAAATGAGGCATTTTAAACTACATCATTATTTATTTTATTAAAAATAATTATTTTATTATTTTCTTTGATAATGTCATTGACCTACCTATATACCTTTTTCGGTATATATATATATATATATATATATATATATATATATATATATATATATATATATATATATATATATATTCGTAGAGCGGAAGCTATTATGATGTACATTGACTACTTCGGGCAATTTGGAACGATGTCAAGCGGGTCTTCTCTAAATATGATTAAGTGAAAATCCACTTCAAAAAGGGAATATTCACTAATTTTGCGATGAGCGCCGAAACAAGTGGATCGGTTTGCACTTGCAATAAGTGAATATTTACTTATTCTGGTTGAAAGAGTAATTTGGAACGTTCCCAATTGGGAACGTTATAATATTATAATTATAATTTGGGAATACTTCGAACTTATATACGGTATGATATCATCCTTCCTTAGTACCATGTACCGATCCCATTTCTTCGCGGGATGATCCTAATTACCCCATAAAGTATCGGGTATATAGAAATGGTAATGTTTTTTTTGTTTTTGGTTAAATTTTTGTGAAAACGTAAATTTTTAAAATTTTCGTTATAATTAGGAAGTAGATGAAGAACCAAAGTTACAATATAAGTTGATTTAGTTGATTACCTTGATCAATTGATTTTGATCGTTAACAGTTAAGTGTTCCCATTTCCCCCACTTTCCGCAATCCTATATTAGTTTTTTAATATAACCTTACTAAGCATATCAAGAATTATTTAATGAAGCTATGTTTATTATTTTTTATTTGGTTATTATATTAAGGAAGTATATTTCTTAGTAATTCATATAATTTCTTACATTTAAATTTTAAATATGAAGATGAAAGTAGTGCTATATGTTTTTAACATCCCAGTTTCTTACAAAAGACCTGTGTAGCATTCTTGTTTAATAGTCATTCTTAGCGTACTTGGTAAATAGTTTAAAAGTATGCACACTAGCTAGCCGACAGCAACGGCCTCTAATTAAAGCAATCATAATTCCTAAACATAACAAAAATAATTCCTTCTAACAGTTAAATACCGTTGTTAAAAGTCATTAACTTTGTGACATTTCCGTAAATATCGTGTATCAAAAACTATTCCTTAAAAAACTTGGCTAAGATAGAGAAAATGATTGAAACTTCAATCTTATTTAGCACTTAAGTTATCTTAGTTTACGCTCGAAATATACTCAAGGATTGTAGTTTTATTGCACTACCAGTACAGTTCGTTTTTCAGTCAATCGGAATTCTTGCTAGACGATGTTAAGAAATGTAATAAATCAAAATATGTATAGCATAAACCGGGTGATGTATAAGTTGTGACCTTTAATTGATGCTATTTATATTTTGATTACTTTTTTTTCAAATTAGATTTTTTTAAAACCATTGTTTAAAACTAGTTGCAGCGTGCAGCCTTGTAAGAGTTTTGATAAATTCCGCGGAAACAATTATCTTTTGCCGGAATAAAAAGTAGCTTATGTGCTATTCCAGGTAATCATCATCAGGACACAAATAGCACTGTGCCAAATTTCATCCAAACCCGTTTAGTAGTTTTTGAGTGATTGAGTAGCAAACATCCATCCATCCATTTAGTTAAATTAATTTATTCTAATTAGTCTCAACAATTTCAATATTTAATGATTGTCAAGACCGACTTCAACCCATCTTATAATAATTCAAATTCAGGACTCTCCTCTTGCTGTCATGTCAAAAGGATTGTTCAACAAAGGTTTTGGAGACAGAGTCTATACCTCTTGTTTTATCCTCTATTTTCTGGTAGCCTTATATTCAATATCCATTTCGATTCATAGTTTGTGAAAAGCTGATGTAGGGAAATGATGTGAGTCTAGTTAGTCTTGGAACAGTCACTGCCGTGCAACCTGGTCTCATTATGCGAACTTGCAATAAAATAAATAATATTATAATTTCTTAGCACATGATCTCGTTCTTGTGCTCGTTACTTATGGCTAATTGACATTGGTATAATTGTTAGACGCAATAACTTATTGTTATTAACCATAGCTGTCTATGTGTTTTGAACAAGTACCTATAAGTATATCAGGTACGCGACATAATAAATTGAAAGTTTGCAATATAACCAAAAGGTGTTGGTGTGCTCTTAAAGTATATTATATTATGCCATTCTGTCGCATAGTAAACGAGCGGATGGATCTCTTGATGGAAAGAGAAAACCATCGCCTATAGACACCAAATATGTTAATGGAGCGTTGCCATTCTTGTAGCAAGGTCTCAATGCTACATGCATAAGTTCACCTTAAATTAATGCTGTACAGAGCTAACTTATACTCTCTACAGCATTGACGCTATTACGCAGGAATTGGTTAAGGCGGTGGTACTGAGCTCGAGCGAGATAAAGTAAAAATCTACTACATAAGTCAATATGGTAGTCGAAATCGTTCAAAATTTGCGAACTGCCTGGCAGAATGGCAGATGATCTATTTTTCAAAAGGAGCTCTGGACCAACACAGCACAGTATACTGGAGACTAACAGTAGTCAATCTCCATATATGGGATATTCGAGCAACGCACACATAGACACCTCTCACGGACGCGATATCTCGAACGGGTTGCGGACAGTTTGTTCCGCACCAGTCCGAGATATCGCGTCCGTGAGTGGTGTCTATGTGTGCTATGCTCGAATATTACTTGTATATAACATTGACTTCTGTTAGTCTCTAAGTACTCTGTGAACATAGGGAGAAACCATAAAATATGTTTTTATGTTTTAATAGAGATGCTACGAATAGTGATTTTGCCAAATACCGAATATCTGGTAAAGTCCTTGGCTGAATACTAAATATTCGGCCGCCGAATATTCATCTGCGTAATTGTTTCATTAGCGAGTTGATCGTGTCCTGTGATCGTGTCAGTGTGTCGTAACATGTTATATTATTAGTTTCACGGAATTACATTAGTTTATTACAGATTGAGTTACTAATAATATTGTTATATTGTATTGCGAAAGATATGTCTATCTGCTTGTCTAAAGAATAATCCTCTGAAAATGTTTTTTTTCTAACAACTTTAAACATTATGTAATTGTTCTGTTTCTTGGTAAAATATATTTTTTTGAGTAATATCTGCTTTTGTTTTTCACGATTACGTATTCAGTATTGGGAACTATTCGGCCGGATACCGAATAACATAGAGAGTGGTTGAATAGACCGAATAACGGATAGTAACAGAATATTCGTGGCATTTCTAGTTTTTAACAAATTTCGTTTTAATTTGAACGTGTTCCTAATAGAAAATATTTTATGGATACATAAAACAATATTTTCTATTCGGAACACGTTCAAATTAAAACATAAGTTACACTGAATACATTACATAATACTTTCAAATAACAGTTGTTATGTCGTTTGAATGCAACACCTCAGAAACCCTTTTGCGGTAAATGGATTTGATTCAAACTTCTATGGGTCGGTCAGTAGCCTGACTATTGTTTGGTGCGCTGTCCCCAATATGGTAAGCACACCTGCTTGCGCTTTGATAGCTAAGTAAGCGAGCTTTGTTCTTTTATTTACACAGATCTAATAAACCATCATTAGGTGCAGCCCGTTGTGTGGGTAATATTTTTCTATTTGTCGCTATCGTGATTTGCGCGTGACAGCGCTTATTATTCTCTTTCTTTGTATATTTAAGTCTCAACATATACGGCAATCCATTTAACTTTCCCTACCATCTTGGTGATTCGTTATGGATGCTATGCGAGTGTGTAATGCGGGTATTGTTGCTGAAGCGCTTTATCAAATTTATCCACATCGCTTTTGGCAGCAACAATTTTACAACCGTAACTAGGACGTTTTGACTTATGTATCTTTTTATTATGAAATAAGCAGTGAGTGTAATGTAGACACAGGAAAGTGTTTTACTAACAGCTTTATATAATAATACTAGCGACCTGCCCGCGCTTTTACCCGCGAAGATTTTGTTTCCGTGGGAATATCCGAAAGGTTTATATACTAAAACCTTCCTCAAGAATCAATCTATCTATTAAAAAAATCACATCAAAATCCGCTGCGTAGTTTTAAAGATTTAAGCATACATAGGGACAGACAGAGAAAGCGACTTTGTTTCATAATATGTAGTGATTTGTATCACAGGACAAATTACACGAATTGAACTCCAAAGTAAGCAAATTATTTGTATATGACTTGGGTGTTAGTCAACGATACTAATATAATGCATACAATATATTTTTTTATATTATAAGATAACAAACAAGCAGATGGGTCTCCTAATGGAAAGAGTCAACCATCGCCTATAGACACCAAAGGTGTTAATGGTGCGTTGCTATCTTGTGGCGAGATCTTATGCCACATGCATAAGTTTGTCAGCTACTTTATCCTCCAAACCGGAATACGACAGTGACAAGCACTGACGTTATTGCGACAGGAACGGGTAAGGCGGTGGTACCAGACCCGGGCGAGACAATGCAAAACTCTACCACCTAGTAGCCACGATGTTAGTGACTCATATAGTCAATCGGTCGCCTTTTACGACCTGCCTAGAACGGCAGTTGGCCTATTCCTCAAAGAAGCCCGGGACCAACACGCGGGAGAAAAACACAAACATATAAAGATTTACAGTATTATATATAGGTGCCTAATGAGAATAAGAATAAGACTTATTTTGTTCACCACACAATAGTATACATATACAATAAAAACAAGAACTAGCGTACAAATAAGACAAAAAAGAATATACACCCAAATTCAGAAATATAAACATCTGTGCTCACACTTACCATAAGACCCCGATTACACTTTTATTAGTGCGAGTGCGAGTGTTAAGTATTAAGCAAAAAAATACGTGAAGACAGCCGTTGATTAGTGCGAGTGATTACACATTTACTACAGCGTCTATTCACATTTACTACGCTGATTACTAATCACGCGCACTAATCTACGGATTTCTACAGGTGCTTTTGCTTAATACTAAGCACCTGCATTAAACACTCGTATTCGCACTAATCAAAGTGTAATCGGCCCTTAACGCTAAGTATACGACCAAAACATGGTGGTTGCTGGTCGACGGATATAAAATCACACGCTTAAGTTGACTTGCTACTGTATCTTTCAGGTTGGACTTCAACAGTAACAAGCACTAGTCATTGGGGCCTTCTGTAAATTACGTGACACAAAATTTTATGATTTTTGAATCCCCCGTCCTTATCACAGGTCACTTTTAACCCCCTTTCCCCCTAGTGTGACGTCACTTAAAATTTTATATTTATGAGTAAATTTTTATATTATATCACGTGAAACGAAACATACGCGAACGTGGAGTAAGAAATCTGGTACAGTTAAAGTTTATATGATATCCACAACACACACTACCGGGCATTTTAAGTTCCCGCTGTGTATGTAGATAAGGAAATTACTGATTTTGCCCCGATTTTCGATGTGTATGTATGTGTTTTTTTATATCATAAAATAGCAAACAACCAGATGGGTTTTCTAATGGGAAGAGTCAACCACGTTAATAGTGCGTTCCTTTCTTGTGGCAAATTCTAATACCACATGCATAAGTTTACCAGCTACCTTACCCTCCAAACCGGAACACGACAGTAACACGCTACCGGCCCACGCTACGGCCTTACCTATTCCCGCTGCGGCGGGAATAGGTAAGGCCGTGGTACCAAGCCTGGGCGAGACAATGCAGAACTCTACCATTTAGTATCCACGATGGCAGTGACTCGCATAACCAATCAGTCGCCTTTTACGACCTGCCTGGCAGAATTGCAGTTAATCTATTTTTTAAAGGAGCTTGGACCAGCACCCACAATACAGTGGATGTGGCAAAGCCTTTCTCGATGCAATCGCGCGATAAGCCGATACATAGTGCTTGCGCGATATTTCGCCATAGCCCTATATGTATAGCCGCGGCATAAGAGTAGTAAGAGTAGATATTGGAGGGTAAGAGAGGGATCCATATATCATATATGGTACTGGGTACTCTCTCTACATGCTCTGTAAGGGATCTGAGAAAGAGATTTTGTAAATGTAGTAAAAAATCAAATGAAACCTACATACGAGAAAAACGTGTCCGTCTTCGGCATTTTTGCTTAATCTAAAATCGACAATACAAACATTAAATATAGTTCTGTATCGACTCCCCTCAATAAGCTCTCTCCTTGGGGAGATATCTTTGTCTACCCGTAACAAATTTTGATTCTTTGATACAACCTTATCACTTTCCTATCCCTTAAGTTATTTTTTCATTATTTATTTTAAATTCAAATATTAAGCACAAAGATTGAGAGACCGAAGTGGGAAGAACTTATGAGGATAATAAAGTGGAGGAAACTAAATAGTGAGACCCAAGTAGAAAAAAGAGGATGCTCCAGTAGGGAAAACCCAACGGTGAGACCGATACGGGGAAAATTAGATGGGTACACCGGAATGGGAAGACCGTAAGATATGAGACGATAAACTATTGACTGGCCATTTTTGTTTTGCGTTTTTTTTGGTAAAACCTAACCTTAAGTGAGTTAGGCCCTTCTGAAATAAAAATCCTGAATCCACCACTGCTCCCGCGTGTTGGTCAATCTTGGGTGTTGAGACCTATTTGAAGAATATATTTTCCCCGTGTTTGTTAAAATATATCGACTGCCTTTCTGCCAGACAGATCGTAAAAGGCAACCAATTGGCTATACCTGTCACTACCATCGTGATTACTAGGTGGTAGAGCTCCGCAACGTCTCGCCCGGGTATATGGTACGTTGCCTTATTTATATTTATATTTCTGCCGCAATAGCGTCAATGCTTGCCATTGTCGTGTTTCAGTTTGGACCCTCCAAAAGTAGCTCCAAGGTAGTCGGTAAACTTATACATGTGGCACTGCTATCCTGCTACACGGATAGCAAAGCACCATTAACGTTTTTGGTGTTTATAGGCGATGGTTTCTCTTTACATCAGGAGGGCTATCTGCTTGTTTGCTATCTTATGATATACATAAAAAATATAACATGTGCAATCTGCCAGACAGTTCAAAAAGGGCGAACGATCGGTTATAGGCACGTGTCACTGCTATTAGTTGGTAGAGTTTTGCACTGTCGCGCTAGGGTAATGATATAATAGCCATACCAACTATATCGATGACATGTTAATCTGCTCGCGGGCGCAGCTACGCTAGTCGCTAGTTTGAAGTAATTTACATAGAAAATCATACATCAAAATTTCACCTACTATAATGTTTTCTTTACAAAACCACAACTGTACCGTAAGGCATGAGCCCATAAAAACACCAATACAATCAATTGTATTGGAGTTTGTTACGGTAATATTTATTTATATTGGACCAAATGTATTCCGTGAAGTAAACCACATGTTTATAGTGCCGTTTTGT
This sequence comes from Apodemia mormo, assembly GCA_036924255.1. Classification (NCBI taxonomy): domain Eukaryota; kingdom Metazoa; phylum Arthropoda; class Insecta; order Lepidoptera; family Riodinidae; genus Apodemia; species Apodemia mormo. The sequence goes on along the minus strand of JAUPFN010000003.1, from coordinate 22,480,363 downwards.
TGTAGTTAAGGTGGCCGGGACAGCGCGGCGGTCGAGGTGCGACCAGGGCGTGCGACGGACCGTTCCAATTTACGGGTCACGAGCGGACCACTCGCGAGCCGACCTATCTGCTTTTCCTCTATAATTGAATCCAATGGCGTGGGAGACTCAACACACTCAAATAAAATAATCCATATCTGTTCCATTGTTAATCTGTATTACGATAAATTGTGTGCCTTTTTCGTAGAGATGAATATTTTGTCATACTTCCTGAATTATAATGTAGACGAGAAGGTCTTATCCATAATTTTATGTCTTGGAGTTGAATTAGTCATCTTAACCTTTTTCGCAATAAATAAATATTATTTTTTAATAAAGATGAATATTTTGACACAGTTGGGTGTAAACCAGCAAATGATCTCAACTTTTAACTTTTTTATTTAAAAATCTTTTAAGATTACCTATATTAATTACTACATAATATATTTAGAATATGATTGCAAAAGTTTTACGAAAATAATTGGTAACAGTTGAGAGGACTGCCGACAGAATTGAAAATTTAAAACTGCTCCAGCATAGATTTATCTATTTAAGCTATTTTAGATATTCCTTAAGCATGTTGATGACGCTGACACGAACCCATAAAATTTTCCCCTACCAAAAGTTATCTAACGCGGTTAAAGAAGTTTTTCTCACTTCAAAAAATCGGAGGCAGTCATGAAGACTGCCGACAGATGTTAAAACTTAAAACTGTATTTACAAGCATACATTTATTTATTGTACTGTTCACTATTGCTTGACTGCTACGCAATATGTTTATTAATAACTAGCTGGTCCCCGCGACTTCGTTCGCGTGACTTACATATACCTATTACTTCCTTTAAGTGAAAGACTTTCTTAAATCGATACAGTAGTTTTTGAGTTTATCCATTACAAACAAACAAATATTATTTCTCTATAATACTAGTTTCTATAGAAAGGATATAATATTAGGAAATATATTAGATGGTAGCATAATTATAGGTATAAATTTGATGCCTCTAATAAATAGTAGCTATCTACAACCTGTCACACAATTATATTAAAAGCGAGAAGTAGTTGGTTGAGAAAAAGCTGCTGAATCCATTGCAACCATTTTTAACATATGTTATATTTTTTTACAAATCAGTAATTAAAAATAAAAATGATAGAAATCTTATATAAAAAGTTTACTTTAAGAAAAAATAAGCTTAAGTCAAGGTAATAGGGCGAAAAGCATTAAAATCTTTAAATTTTCATACATTTAATCAAAAATATATCTAAAAAAAACATACTTTTACTCCTACTTAGGATAAATGAATTAATAAATAAAAAACAATGTTTAAAATCTTGACAAAAAAAATCAGTGCAAAATTTATGGTTTTCTTTAAAAATACTAATTGACGTGTTTCATAGTGTGTGTTCTTTCTGTTACACGTTGTATAGTAAAATATGCTGAAGTTTAGTTTAGTTGTTTAGTAGATTATTTTGAATTTGTGCTTATATAAAATAAATTAGCACAACATTCATAATGAAAGTCGTTAAACAATTTGTTTCTAAATTAACACTTGCCATTTTTAAAAACCACTTACCCGTCACATGCACTGTCATAAGATATTAAACAAAGTTGCATTGAACACGTGAAAAGCAGCATATAACCTGATATTTAGGTCAGACATAAACGGATAAGGTTGCTTTACGGCACACGTAAGCCTTTTTTGAAAGTGCGTCGGCGTCGGCGCCGCTGCGGCGCGGCACAGGTGCGCGCTGGTCGCGGATCAGTTCCGATAACACTAGTAATGTCCCTAAGTTAAACCGTGAACATTACTATATACCACGATAATATGTCCCTTGTCGGATTATTTCACGCCCCTTCACTGCGTTCTTATCCGCAATCACTCTACAATATAGACTAGCTGCTGCACGAGGTTTTCTTGTGTGTATTAGGTACCTACTTTTTTTAAAAATAAAATGTAACCTGTATTGTTCAGTTTTTTTCGATCATGACAGAAAGTAGATGGCTCTCCTGATAAAAGATACAACCATGGTGTAAAGATACCAAAAATGTGCATCGTGTGTTGCTATTCGTGTGGAAGGGTATCAACTCTACGCGCAAAATTTACCGGGTATTTTAACTCAAAACTAAATTCGATAGTGACAAGCCATGACTCATGACGCTATTGCGGCAGGAATAGGTAAGGCGATGGTACCAAAACACGGCTGAGACGTCGCACAATTCTACCACCTAGTAAGTGTTTGCAGTTTGCACATCCTAAAATAGCAAAGAAAGATGGCTTTCTCAATAGAAAGAGGTAATCATTACATTCATAATACGAAGTTCTTAATGGTGCCTTGTCATTCTTGCGACAAGGATATAATACTGTATGTATTAATTTAAGGACTACCTTCCCTTCAATCCTAGAACAAGATAAGGACTGAACTTAAGCGGCCCAAAATTAAAACAGTGTCACCAAACCCGGACGAGACGTTTCTTTCTAAATATAAATACGCTTTTGAAATGGAGCTAATTGTTGAAGAGATTTTCCATTACAAACAAATTTTTTTTTCTTTTAATTTATTTCTCTGGGACCTAGTCGTAGTAATAGGCTTAGCATTAGTGTAGACTTAGCATTAAAATTAGCATTATTAAAACTCAATTGAACGATTGAAGAATAGAAGTAGTACCTACTTATTAAACTTGTTTAATCGTTTTTTTTTCAGATTTTGCATTTTATGTCGCTTAAACTGTTAAATGACAGTAAACGCACAGTTTCGCAGTAGCGGTTATGTGGACCAACTGCTTAAGTTTATTTAAAAAAAAATCACAGTAACGAACGGTACTGTAATTTATTTTTCCTCCTCAAAGGTATTTAAAATTGCGTTATATATGTTTTGCTCTTTTGAAGCTTGGACCTTTTGTGCAATTTTTGTTATTCTTTTTCGTGTGTATCTTTCATTAGGTGTCCAATAAAGAATTAAATAAATAAATAAATATATCATGAATAATTGTCATAATACCGGAACTACCGACTTCTTTGTTACTATAACATTATGGTCTATACGTTATTCACGATCTTAATTAACTTCTCCGTATGTCCTATTTAGGAATTATCTAACATTCGCAAGTGGTTATTTTGCCTTAATGGTATCATGAAGCTGTTGGTCCAAATTTAGCAAATACTCGAGTTCTACTCAGTATGGTGATCACATTATAAGGCACATGAACCGCGGTACGGTCGCACGAAAGGTTAAGGGCACAAGGCACCACGTGGGAGGTGCCAGTTTAAGAAACCCGAGATCCTGTCTTGTTCACAAATGGCGTCCATATTCCTTGCAACTTTGTCCTGCAAACGCCATAAGCAGGTACTTTGTTCTTCTCGAAACAATTCTAATGTTCTATTATTGTGTAATAATTTATATTTGTGTCTAAATACACACAATACTCGTAGGCTTAAAAGATTCTCTTTATTATTTAAGAATCAGATTGTATATTCTGTTTGTTAAAGATTATGTTGATTTATGTACTCGTATATGCATATGTAACATTTTGTATTTTGCCTGGTTGATCTAGTGAAAGTCGATTTGACTGTAGATCATGGGATACTTGGTTTTAATCCCAGCTTGGGTAAAACTTTTTTAACTTCCCGCAACGTCAGTAGCATAAGGAAGTTACTGATTTTTCTCCGATTTTCGAAAACCGAGTATTCACCAGATCTCTACGTTATGAGGTCCTAAGAACCTTTTTCGACAATTTCACGATGACGTCATTATGTCCGTTTGTATGTGTGTATGTGGGTATGTGTGTGTGTGTGTGCGTGTGTATGTGTATGTATTTGTATGTGTGTGTTGTGTGTGTTTGTACGTATGTAAACATCTCACAACTTTTGAACGGCTTGATCGATTGAAATAAAATTGATGGCGTTCAATTTGGTGGAAAAATGTGTTCTATTGTCATTACTTTGAGTTTGTTCAACCAATCGATTTTTGATCTCCTATAATAATTTAGTACTTAGAAAACTACGGCAAATGCTTTTTCAAAAATCAAAATCGAATTAAGTTTTCAAAAGTTCTTGCTTTTCATGTAATGTAATTATGTTGTTTCCAATAAACTTACTTTATACTAGTATTTTTAAAATAATTTTTAGGCTAATAAACAAATTAATTTAAAAAATCTAATCAGCTCTGATTAAAACACTGCGTCAAGCACCGTAAATAGGACAAAAAACGGTTGATCCGTCCGGGATTTATCAATACCGAAAATTAAAAAAAGTATTTTTAAGGCGAGGTATTTCAACGCGCGTCAATTCTATGGGAAATGGGTGGCGCGGTATGTTCTGAAACCGCTGAGAAAGGTGTTAATTTTCGGATAAATAAATATAGGATATTACCTGAAAACCAATCTTTAGCACATTCTTTTTTGTATTTACAACAAATATCACCATATAAAAATCATGTGGAAGATTAGAAATATGATTAACAAATTATTTGTTTTAGAGATTTTTTTACCCTGTTTTCAGAATTTTATATGATCGATAAAGTACATTCTATCATGTAATATGTAAGTACATTCCTTAGATAATATCTTCAGGTATATCGTGTAATTTTTGTAAAATTGTTATTTAAAAATCAATACAAAAAAAAAACGTGATTAAGCAAACCAGTTTTTTTCCCGTTTGTGAATACTATTCTTAAGATAAAAATCATTCTAATAATTTTGATTATCAGAACAGCATTTAACACAAGTTTTTGAACACTGAAATGTTGTCTTGGTTACAAAATCGGTTTGTTGAAAAATTTCGAAGTAATGTCGAAAATCACTTTTTTTATATTATTACATAGCAAACAAACATATGGCTCTCCTGATGGAAAGACAAACCATTGCCTACAGACACCAAAGATGTTAATGGTGCGTTGCTGTCCGTGTGGCGAGATGGCAATACCATATGTATAATTCTACCAGCTGGAAACTGGAAACTGAAACACGACAATGAAAAGCATTGACGCTATTGCGACAGGAATGGGTAAGGCGGTGGTACCAAATACTCGAGCGAGGTTTTGCGGAACTCTACCACCTAGTAATCACGATGGCAGTGATACTGAATAACCACGACTCTTAAGACCTGCCTGGCAGAACGACATTTAATCTATTCTTCAAAGGAGCCCGGACCAACACGGGGGGAAGACTTTTTTTAACAAGAAATCGCTAATGAATTAACTGATATCGATTTGGTTTACGACATTTGTGTGTGGTCGCGTTCCGTTCTGGTATCAGAAATCAGAAGTACTTTATTCAATAGAAGTTATTTTGGTGCGTCAGCATTTTTTAAACTACTACCGGATCGGAAACGCGGCCACACACTGAGAAGATCCGGCGGAAGAAATTCAGCGGGCTTGTAATTTTTTCATCATTTTCATAAATTTTAAATAAGGTATTACATAATGTTTAATTTGCAAGTATCTAATTGTTACAGTAGTAATAAAGATTGCCGATATGAGGAGTAGTTAACCCCATGCTTTCCTGTCATCTAGTTATTAGTATTTTATAGTAATCTTTTTTATACAGTTTTGTTTTACAAATTTTTTGAATTTGTTAACTGGTAAATCTTTAATAGCATCAGGCAGCTTATTGCAGAAGCGTATACTTTGCCCCATAAAAGAGTTGCTTATTCTGTGGAGACACATGCAAGTAGTAGGTAACCAGATACATGCTAATAGACACGCCAAGGAAAAGTGCATTGCAGAAAGCATGTGGCATTAACACCACGCCGGATAGCAACGCACTATTAACATCTATGGTGTCTATTGTCGATAATTGTATCTTTTCATCAGCAGAGCTATCTGCGTGTTTGCTATCTTATGATATAAAAAATTACATAAATGTTTGTCCCTCTCGGGAGTTGAGCCGAAGCACGAGTGCCGTCGATTGCATAACAGCGTTGCTAACCACAGGAACAATTTAGTTTAATTTTTACTAGGTGGTAGAGTTCTGCATTGTCTCGCCCGGGTCTGGTACCACCGCCTTACCTATTCCTGCCGCAATAGCGTCAGTGCTTGTCGCTGTCGTGTTCCGGTTTGGAGGGTAAGGTAGCCGGTAAACTTATGCATGTGGCATTAGACCTCGCCACTAGATAGCAACGCACCATTAACATCTTTGGTGTCTATAGGCGATGGTTAACTCTTTCCATCAGGAGACCCATCTGCTTTTTTGCTATCTTATGATATAAAAATAAAAAAAATAAATAAAAAAGGAACAATTACTAAAACCTTTGATTCTGCTTCATTCAGGTAACTTGTATCCTATAACCTTGACTCAAATTAACTGATAACAGAACTGACGCCTAAAGAAACTAAATAATGTATAGTTCCTTTAAAAATATTCAAAAATCATGACGCAGGCTATTCAGTAAATGGTAAATAGATTGATATTTCCCTAAACCATTATCATCTGTCAAACTTAGCATTGGAAATAAGTGTTTTGTACAGGTATAACTCAAATTAACCTACTGTAACCTGTTCTTACATAAACAATATGTAAGTGAGCTACAGTTGTTTTTTTCCTTCTATACAATCATGAATTATGAATTAAGGAAGCATTGGAGCCATATTTTATTTTTTAGGTTTTTTGTTATTTTATATGCCTTTTTGGTGCTGGTGGTTAGATAGTCTGACTCAGATCTGGAAGTCCAATAAGGCATATAAGTGAAGATACTTATATACCTTAATGGTGCTGGTGGTTAGATAGGCTGACTCAGATGTGGAAGTCCCAGGTTAGGTTCTCAGGCCAGGGTTAGTGTTTTAGCTCTATCTAGAAAAATCTCGTGTTGGTTCCGGGCTCTGTTGAAGAATAGGCCAACTGCCGTTCTGCCAGGCAGGTCGTAAAAGGCGACCGATTGGTTATGCGAGTCACTACTATCGTGGCTACTAGGTGGTAGAGTTCTGTATTGTCTCACCTGGGTGTGGTTCCACTGTCTTACCTATTCCTGCCGCAATAACGTCAGTACTTGTCGCTGTCGTGTTCCAGTTTGGAGGGTAAGGTAGCCGATAAACTTATGCATGTGGCATTAGACCTCGCCACAAGATAGCAACGCACCATTAACATCTTTGGTGTCTATAGGCGATGGTTGACACTTTCCATCAGGAGACCCATCTGCTTCTTTGCTTTCTTATGATATAATAAAAAAAAATCTCAGTAACAGGCTAAAATTTAGTGGCAAGGTGCAGCCCCGTGCCGAAAATCCACGTAAAATTGTTGTTTTGTTTGAAATAATAAGATAGCAAACTAGCAGATGGCACCCTTGATTGAAAGAGGCGACCATCGCCTGTAGCATCACAGATGTGAATGGTGCGTTGCTATCTGTGTGGCGAGGTGTTAATGCCACTTATATAAGCTTACCGGCTATCTTGCCTTACAAACCGGAACACGACAATGACAAGCGCTGATGATATAGCATCAGAAACAGGTAACGCGGTGGGACCAGACCCAGGCGAGACATTGTCGAAATTTATCACCTATTAGTTACGGTACTAGTGTACTACCACACGTATAGCCAGTCGCTCGACTTTACGAAACGCCTGACAGATTAGCAGATGGTCTATTTTTCAAAGGGGGTTATTTTTCTTTAACATTTTTTTAGAAATATTAGAATTTGTTACATAGTAAAAAAAATTTAGATCGCCACGAGATGCCGGACAGATAAATCATAAATTTTCATCGTGTAATTTATTATTTGTAACTAATGAAAATCAATTATACTTTCCTGAAAAATTGAAAAACTTATTTAGAACAAATTACCCGACCCGGAATTCAAACTCTAATGACTAGAAGCAAATTATAAAAAATAGACATAGTTTGCAAAAGGTAAAAGCGCAACGCCATAAGGGACCGTCACACTGTTTGCCATCACAGCATACGAGTCGGTTTTACTACGGCATACATGGTAATAAAAGTTACAAAAATTGATTTTCTTGAAACATTTATATAGATTACGTTTGTAAATAATTTCAGTTCATGTTACTTATGAATAAATTATGAATCATAGCATAAAAATTTCTAAACATATTCCATCGTCTCAATAACGTGATGCTATCTGATAACCGTCAGCTGTCAGTTGTCAAATTTGACTATTGTCAAATGAACTCTCATATTAACTAGACGCAATACAGGTTGATGACATGCGCATTATTCCCGCTTTGGTATATACAGGATGGAATTTTTGAGTACTAGGAAAGAAAGTACTTTACTTTTTATTCCACACTATTGGCCAGTTCCTATATTATAAAACGACTCGTTTTAGTTGCATGTGGCATTAGACCTCGCCACAAGATAGCAACGCACCATTAACATCTTTGGTGTTTATAGGCGATGGTTTCTCTTTCCATCAGGAGACACATCTGATTGTTTGATTTTTTGATTGATTTTTGCTATCTTATGATACAAGAAATAAAAAATACATAAAATAGTTACTAGTAGTAACATTTTCTATGTGGCGTAAGTGAAAACTCTTCCTACAATTGTCAAATGATTCTAGAAACTTGTAGAATAATATGATACGCCTTTTTACTCATAAATTAGTTGATAATTGTTACAGTTGACTTGGACTGGACACGCTCTATATTCATACTACTACACTAGAAGGGATCTACGAAGAAATGTAGTAACTACCGACTCATAGACTTAATTTCACACGCCAGGAAAGTCCTCATTATCAATACCAGACTGCAAGTTTTTCTGAATCCTGAAATAACTATAGAGCGAGCAGGATTTATGAAGGGAAGGGACAAGGGAGCAGATATTAATTAATTTGACAGACAATCGAAAAGTCTAGAGAGTTCAACATATCACTCTATATTTGTTTTGTCGACTTTCGCAAGGCTTTCGATATAGATTTCGATCATGAGCTTGAACAATATCCATCGTATATTGACTTTGTTATTCCTTTCGTCGTTTTATTTTATTTATTTATTTTATTTTATTAGGAAAACAGTACCTCTTTGGTCGTTAGGTGGAAGTGGGACATCGAATGTACTATTTTAATTACTTGGAATAACACTTCCGTAACCTAACATCAACAATTACAAATATGGATGTATATATAACATCTATCCTTTCGCTTTGCGACTTCACAAAATCACTCCAGGGTATTGCAGGAAAGAAGAAAGATCAAATGTATTTTCAACAGTATGTTAGATCTTGCAACGCGAACGGTACGAACGTATTTATACAAATGGGAGTACCTACAGACCACATGAATTCTAATAGACACGCCATTGGGAAGGAAACACGTCGCCGCGCATATGAGAAAATGCTCCTATTACTGTCAAAAATTTTATACATTTGTAAGTTATATTGTGAAAAAATAGAAACAATCCGTATTGTACTGTTTTATTATACCGAATGCGATCACAAGGTTTAAAAATTACCCTTGAAATGCTTTTATTTCATCGGTAAGTAGTATAACTCTGTATTTCTGTATGTAATTGCATGCGACGCTGACAAACTAAGAAATTGTCTTGACAAGCGTATCCATTTAAACCGTGGGAGTATCTATTCATCTAGTTTTTCACATATGCCGACTTTACGAGGACAGAACTGCGACTGTTCGGATAGACAATGTCGACTCGAAAAGCTTTCAGACACATGCTGGTGTTGGGCAGGGGTGCATATTCTATACGCTCATACATACATATTTACACGGTGTGTGTTATGAGAGTCGTCTTGGAACAGTAGACATTTCTATGTGGAAGGTCATACGACACCTAACGACGAAATCCTAAGAAGATGTACAATTACCAGATCTGCCGTTCATAAGCTTAAAAGAGGCTGGTGAATCCGCGATGTCACCAAAGTTGCGAAAGTCCGCCTAATGATGAGTTTGGTGTTTCCAATATTTTTCTATGGCGCTGAAACATGAACAGTTCGCCTCAAAGACTGACGCAAAATCGATGCACTTGAAATGTCGTGTTGGCAGCGACAGCTGCGGATCCTTTAGGCAGCGTTTGGGACAAATAACCTTGATCTTGGAGGAATTAACCGTCAAAAAAAGGATTATCATCGACTGAGCTTACACGAATCCTCAAATATTTTGGACATATTGTCTGAAATAAACACTCCATGGAGCGCCTCGCTGTCCAGGGACAGTAAGAAAGTCAGCTGTCACGCGGACGATCTCCTGCGCGTTGGACGGAACTTATAAAAGCTGCTACATAAACTCCCATTATCCAAAACAGTCAAGTGGAAGCGCATCGCGAGGGCAGTTTTTTCTAGCGAAAATGCATTGTCATCAACCACAACCATTCTGTCAAGAGTGAACGATTAAGGAGGAGGTTACGAATGAACGATCGTTGATTATAGAAACCCGGCATAAGCGTTCGTTGATAGAAAATCTTACCTGGCTGTTTATGTTTCTGCTATAGTGCGCGCGGAACTAGTTGGCCGCGCCATACGTAATACGTAATACGTAAGGCGCGGCCAACTAGTTCCGTGCGCACTATAGTTTCATAGGCGCTTGAGTAAAGTGCATTTAATTTATAAATTTAGGTTTCATAGCTTTCAGTTCATTTAATCCATCCATTAGAGAGATTTGATCCCTACGATATTTTACTTGTTCGATTCCCAATAGCAGGAAGCGTATATTCAAAAATATTCGAATACTGGTTACAATTACTGGTTATAATAATAAACTTTTCTATCTTCAGTGTTTTAAATAATTCCACATGAATATATTATATAAGCGTACTTTCACAAATTTTTGAATGCTGGTTTGTTACTTTTAAATACGAGTATAATAAATTTCCTTTAAGTAAATTTTCCTATCTTCAGTATTTTAAATAATTTCCCCTGTATATTGTATATCATATAAGCGTATTTTAAGAATGTTTAAGTGTTAGTTTGTTATTTTTTAAATATAATGAATTTCCTTTAAGTAAATTTTTCTGTCTTCAGTATTTTTAACCCCCGACGCAAAACGAGGGGTGTTATAAGTTTCAGGTGTTTATCTGTGTATCTGTTTATCTGTTTATCTGTGTATCTGTATATCTGTGTATCTGTGTATCTGTGTCTGTGTGTATGTGTGTATGTGTATATGTGTGTATGTGTGTATCTGTGTATGTGTGTATCTGTGTATCTGTGTATCTGTGTATCTGTGTATCTTTGTATCTGTGTATCTGTGTATCTGTGTATCTGTGTATCTGTGTATCTGTGTATCTGTGTATCTGTGTATCTTTGTATCTGTGTATCTGTGTATCTGTGTATCTGTTTATCTGTGTATCTGTGTATCTGTGTGTCTGTGTATCTGTGTATGTGTGTATCTGTGTGTCTGTCCGTGGCATCGTAGTGCCCTGGCAGATGGTCCGATTTGGTTGCGGTTTTTTTTAATTGAAAGCCCTGTTTTGCGAGATGGTTCTTAGCTATGATTCAATAGAATTTGTTCAGCCATTTCGAGGTCACCAGCTCTTTTCAAATTGATGAAAGGAATTAGGTAAATTGTAAAGGCTTTATCAATACTAAATTTTGTATTCTGTTACTTTATTGATATTGCAATTACAGGATAACCTTGAGATGATACTTTAAGATCCTCATTCGAAGATCATCAGCACCTATTTAACTGGCAATTTTCGTATTTAAGTAACAGCTTTTCCAAATATTGCAAGCCACTTTTTAACGACTTCCTGATATCCATTTGTACAAAAAGTTGGCAGACTTGTGAAAGCTCAGTGACAATGCAATACTATGGTACCATCTGGACTGGACTACATCATTATGGACTGGAACTATCTGATGCAGAGTCAATCAAGACAATCTTTTTTGGACTAAGTTTTGTTGCTACAAGCACTAAGTTTGATTAGTGCTCATGATGAAGAGGATCTAAAGATAGAGCTGATAAAGTGCTACCGAAACTCACGCGTAGAATGAAGAAAGAGATAAGATAGTCAAGTTCGGACTCCATGGATTTTTGATGACGTGTACTTTCCATTACATATAATGTGGAAGAACTGAAGATGGAACCGTAACAGTGCAGTTGTAACTCACAGATAGAAATTGCTAATATCCACTATATTAGCAGCATTAGTTTGGAGTCATTTTATTTGTTACATTAAGATCTTTCTCATGATGATAAGTCTCTGACGATTGAGCCGAAAAAGTGACATTGGAACTTCAACAATCCAGATTCAAAATAGAATTACATTGAAGTCCTAAACTAAATGAGGTAATGTTTTTGAATTAACACTCAATTGTTTGTATTGGCAAACACCTTAGTGTTAGATGATTTTCAAGATCTGATGATGGAGCTGGAAGGTAAACATGAGAACTCCTAAACTAAATAAGATAAAGTAATCGAAATTGGACTCATTTGTTCTGTTTAGACAAAAGCTCTAGTGCTAGATTTCCAGTCTCACGATAGAGCTGGAAATACTTCATGGGAACCTAGGAATAAAATAGAGCAACACCATCAATTTTGGGGTCGTTTGTATCGTTATTATAAGAACTTTGAAGTGGAATGGCTTCCAGTGTCTTATGATAGAGCTGGATGATGTACCCGATCTTTAACTAGTAGACCCGAAGGATTTCTCGGCTACATCTAGCCAAATATCCTGCATTCCATGACGTTCCATGACTACTTCTAAAGTAAACAAGATAAACCTATTGAGTTTGGGATCTTTTGTTGTGTTTTAACAAACATCCTGATTCTAGACGATTTCCGGGGTCTTATAATAGAGCTGATGACGGAGGTCACGGGAAATTTGAAATAAAATGGAGTACATTTTTACTAGGATTTTGAAGCACGATGGTTAATCATGCCTGATGATAGAACTGGAAAAAGTCTATTAGAATTTCTAAGCAAATTCAGATAAACTCATTGACTGTGGGCTGATTGGATTTGTTTTGATATTCACTTTAGTGCTGGATAATTTTTAGGATCTGATAATGAAACTAGGTGTCCATGATAATTTTCAAACTAAAGACGATAAAACCATTGAGTTCAGATTCATTTGTTCTGTTTTGACAAATACCTGCACGCTAGATAAATTTCAGGGTCTTATAATGAATCAGGAAAAAGGACGTCTTTAGAGCAGGATGGCTTCTAGTGTCAGATGATAGAGTGAGAGAAGTCTATGAGAAATCCTATGCTAACCCAGAAAAACCCATTGATTGAGGGTTGCTTCGGATTGTGTGAAAATTGTAGGTGGCTATGGGGACCTTTGAACTAACAAGATAGACCCATCGATTTTAGACCCATTTCTTCTGTTTTGAGAGTTATGGTGCTAATAAAATTTCTGTGGTCCTATGATGAAGCTGGAAGGAGGTTATGGAATCTTTAAATTTAAATTGAGCAACGTCACAATTTGGGACTCATTTGGTTTGTTCTAATAAGTACTTTGGAACAGAATTACTTCCAGTTTCTGAAAATTGGAAGAAGTCCATAAAATATCATTAAAGCTGATAAACCCATCGAGAATAGTTTTGGTATACTGTTTGGTTCTGGAAGATTTTAAGAGTCTATTGATGTAAGTGGAAGGTGGCTTCGGGATCATTTAAACTAAACGAGATAAACCCATTGCGTTTGGATTCATTCGTTCTGTTTCGACAAATGATTTGGTGTTAGATGATTTCTAGGTTCTTACGATAAAGTGAGAAAAGGTCATGGGAACGAAACGAACGAATAAATGAAAATTGAGCAGCACCATCGATTTTGGCTCGTTTGATTCGTTCTTTTAAGGACTTTGGAACAGGATATTTTCCAGTGTCTGATGATAGAGCTGGAAGAAGTCCATTACAACTTTTAAGCTAATTCGGTTTATTTTGGCAAATACTTAGATGCCGGATGTTTTTTAAGATATAATAATGATGGAACTGAAAAGTGGGAATCGGGGATGGGGTTGATATTGGTGGCTTTTATTACTAGGAAATTCTCAGAGTTTGATAATGGAACTAGAAAGTGGCCGTGGAACTCCTGCACTAAACAAAATAATTATTTGTTATATTTTACATACATTCTGAATCAAAATTATTTCCAGGATTACGTAGTGGAGCTGGAGGCCATGGGAGCTTTGACAATAGAACAACACAAGCTCATTGAGTAAGTAAACCGCGGGAACCTTAACCTTTCGTAGATCATCAGGTCCTTTTACGTTTTGCACTTAAAATGATGCGTATGTAGCGGAATGGCGGACTGAGGATGTGTCGGGGGTTTTAGAAATTTATAATTTTATCTTGTAAATTATGCCATCCTGTATATATTATCTAGTCTTCTGTTGTTAATACGTATTTACCTACATAAATGTAGCTAACTAACCATATTATAGAAAGCAGTGTTTGTCACTGATCAATCAACACCATACCATTTTTTATTTAATTCATACAACACAAGTGATAAGTTTCACAAGATGAAAGTCCCCCGATACCACCATTGTTAAGGCGACGTCAACAAATCTTGTTCCGCCGATTCTCCGTAGTCCTAATTCCGATCATTGATTTATAACATGTTAATAATACGGCAAGCTTAAAGCCACACGGCCGTAAATCAAGATCAGAATTGTTGCTTGAAATGAAAATATTGATTGTAATACACTGCTTAAGGTTATTCAAGGCTTATATTACGAATTTTTTGCATGAAATACGCGAGATTTGTAAGGTCATTAGTTTACAAGATCAGTCTTGCACTCTCTTTCGGGTTTCGTTGTATCTGTAAAAAAAACGTAATTTAAAAATGTTAAACAAAGAATTTTCTTTGACACAGTGACCATCTTGCCGTAAAGCCAGACCAGAAAAGTTTTGAAGTGGACATGCAATGCTAAAACACATATTATTATATAGTTAAAATGAAACTTGTTTTAATAACAAAAATATTTATTTTAATATATTCGACAATATAGGTAGAAGTGCAATTAGTAGTTACCATCAGATAGATAGATTAGAGAGCAGGATGCATTATTCCTGTGACAACAAGCCTATCGATAAGTCAAGCAGTTTCGGTCAGTATAATTTCCTCGGGAAATTAACAATTAGACAAAACGATTTAGTTGCCGACTTGGAGTTCGGAATAACGAACTTCTGCATCGATTCTACACCGTCATCAGTGTCTAAACAAAAACGCAATCTTAAATCTATATTAATATTAGCTGACCCGGCAAACGTTGTTTTGCCATTCATATTAGGAATCCATAGCGGACAAACAACGTGACACGTAATTTATATAAGTCTACGGGATTGTCCTTCCACGCAGCCAAAATTGCATTAAACTTTATATGGTGGTTAAGTATTCTTTTAAATTTTTTATTTTTCCGCGCAATTTTCTTAATATTTTCTTTTATAAGAACCTTTTCCTTACAATTACAAACACAACAAAAAAAATTTTGACCGAAATTGGTCCAGCCATTCAGGCATTCATATATATATATATATATATATATATATATATATATATATATATATATATATATATATATATATATATATATATATATATATATCTTCACGCCCGTATCCCCGAAAGGGTAGGCAGAGGTACAACAAGTGCACCCACGATTAGCCGAAGATACTTGGTCCCACAATGTGATAGGTGGCCAACCTATCGCCAACCGGGCACTTTCCAATCCCGGGCAATGTTGTTTTTATCGGAAAACTGAAAAAACACATTTTATTGCCCGACCCAGGAATCGAACCCGGGACCTCATGCGGTCAAATCCGACACCGGACCACTAGGCCACAGAGGCGATATATATATATATATATATATATATATATATATATATATATATATATATATATATATATATATATATATATATATATATATATATATATATATATATATATATAGATTATAAATGCAAAAGTTTGGATGTTTGGATGGATGGATGGATGTTTGTTACTTAATCACGCAAAAACTACTGAACGGATTTGAATGAAATTTGGCACACAGGTAGATGATGATCTGGAATAGCACATAGGCTGGCTTTTAATCACAATAAATTCGGTGATCGCCGCCTCGTGATCGTGGGATTCGTCAAATACTTTTAGAATGCAGCGGGCTGCATGCTGCAGCTAGTATTACATATATAAACAGCCGATAAAGTTTTCCCATTTTATGCCCGGGCTTCCTTTGTAGAATAGACCATCTATTATCATCTGTGACCATATATTCTATTACCGATCGTCTGGAAACGATTGGCTATACGAGTTATTAATATAGTGACTACTAGGTGGTAGAGTTCAACAAAATCTCGTTCGGGACTGATACTGGCCTTACCTCACTAGCGTCAATGCTTACCGATGGCATGTTTTAGTTTAGAGGGTAAGGTAGCCGGCATATGCATATGACATTAAGATTCCACCACAAATTTGGTATCTATAGGCGAATCTTGATTTTTCCATATGAAACAAATGGTACTACCGCCTTATCTATTCGCATTTCGGTTATAAGTTATGGTTTTTTTAATTAACCCTCGACGCACAGACAAGCGTGTTAAAAATTAAAGTTGTATATCTGCGTATGGGTGTGTATTTGTGTATCTATGTGATTGTCGGTAGCATCGTAGCTTCGAAACATATGATCCGATTTAGTTGCGATTTTTCTTTTATCGAAAGCTCTGTCTGTCGAGAAAGTTCTTAGTTATGATTAATATAATCTGTTCAGCTGTTCCAAGAATTCAGCATCTTGTATAGGACGAAATTTAGTATTTTGTTACTTTAATGATATTGCACTGACATGAACTGATGCTGTAGGATCCCCACATAAAGCAGAAGAGTGCTCTGATGAAAAAGGATTATTTTGTGGGTTTTCAAATTTTAATTAATTTTTTTTATTTATTAATTTATGATCTACTTACTCTATTCTATAAAATGAAAAAAATGTTAAAATATACAGAACCAACCTCTGTTTGACTTACTCAAATAAAAGCAGTGTATTTTTCTTGTCAGTTATTAATACTTTTACTTTCTTCGCTTCCATTATCTCGTAAAAGCCAAGCCATTTTTTAACTAAGCATTAAGCTAACTTTCATACGCGGGTGTCATTACCGAGGTGACAGATGATCGCCATAAATACAATTTTAACACGGTCAGACGTTAAAAATTATGAATTGTATATGTCGGTTAATTAGTAACACAGGTGTAATTTGTGAGGCGATGTGCGTTCAGTATCATTAGCGTTTATAATTAACGAACACAATTATTCTTTTTGATTTGTTAATATTCAAAATGGCCGTTTTTAATTTTAAGTATTAGTCCGTTAAAAAGACATCAATCTTTGGTATTACGTTGTAGTTGACCTTTCGATATCATTATTTCATTACGTATTTTGTGTAGAAATGTAATCGTCTCACGGCTTAATATTATGATCATTTAGACAAGATAAATTAAGATGAACTGGCTTAGTATAATAATTAAATAATGATTACTTACTTACAGTTGTACTAATGTAAGGAGCATTTACTACTGTTATAAATGCGTGTGTATGTGTGTTTTTATTTTATAGGATTGCAATCAAGCAGATTGTTCCTTTTTTATATCATAAGATAGCAAACAAGCAGAAGGGTCTCCTGATGGTAAGAGTCAACCATCGCCTATAGACACCAAACATGTTAATGGTACGTTGCTATCTTGTGGCAAAGTCTAATGCCACATGCATAAGTTTACCGGCTTCACCTACTCTTCAAATTGGAACACGACAATGACAAACACTGACGCTATTGCGACAGGAAAAGGTAAGGCGGTGGCACCAGACCCGGGCGAGACAATGCAGAACTCTACCACCTAGTAGTCACGATAGTAGTAACTTGCATAGCCAATCGGTTGCCTTTTACGACCTGACTGGCAGAAGGGCAGTTGGTCTATTCTTCAAAGGAGCCCGGAACCAACACGGGGAATCCTCTAATGGAAATGGTAACCATCATCTATAAACACCAAATATGTTAGTCACGCGTTGGTATCCGTGTTGTTATTGGGTTGGAATGCATATGCTTAAGTTTATCAGTTACCTTACACATCCAAGCTGGAACATGATAGCGACAACTGCCAAGTACTGACGCTAATGCGGTAGGTATAGGTATGGTGGTTTGTACCAAAACCGGTCGAGACGTTGCAGTACTCGACAATTTGCTTACTACTCATAATGTTAGTGACACGTATTGGGCTTCACTCGCCTTTTACGAGATGCATAGTCGTAAAGCAATTTTTATATTTTTTAAAAGCGGGATCAAAATGGGAAATGTGTGTGTGTGTGTATGTGTGTGTGTTTTTCATTTGGGTGGTGGATATGTTATATCGTATGCACGAGTTTCGCCTTATTCTCATAATAACTTATCTCTTGTTCCTTTCGATAGCCCTACATCATTACGTGCGTACGGAAGCATGGGAGTACTAGTATATAAAGTTGCAACTCTGATGATCTGATCTCGATTTTCATAAACAGTTCCAAAATTTGCTGGACCAGAGTATAAATCCTAAGATCTCATGATGTGTCTTTGCTATCTACTACTGAATAAGCTATTTTCTACTTCTACTAGACTCTAGTAGAAGTAGTAGTCTATACTCTATCTAGTATCTAGCAACTAGATATAGACCATGACGTCTGATCGTGATAAATTAAATAATTTAAAAAATGACCAGGTTTGTTTGTTTGTATGTATGTTTGTTACTCAAGCACACTTGCACTTAGCAGCTTGCGGTGTATACAATAAATAAATTAAATTAACCATCAAGTAAGTTTCCTGGCGAAATAAGCAAAGTGATTTTTAATGTCGTTAGATGTAACAGTTCATCATGATTCACAGGTTTGTTGGTTGGTGAAATGGATAGTGATTACCGTTTTCTTATTTGGTAATCACAACTGGATAGATTGGGAGACTGGGAATTAACACAATATTAAGTACATGTTTAACCAGTTGTCCCACCAGTTCCATCTGAATCACCAAATTTTCTGGTGGTTTATGATGTTCTTATACCGTAGCTAAGGGGTAAGAGGTAAAGTAATACTTTCCGCGTATTTGACATTCCCAGGCGTTACACGATTGTGACAAACGCTGAAATTATGGTAGCAGGGTTATGAATTGTCGCATTACAAAATTTGCCCGACTATGCTGTAATGTATTGTAGGAGTAACAAAATATCTAATTTTAACCAGCTACACAACGCGAAAGGCAGAAGATTTTTGTTTTTATATTCACTTATAGTGAAAGAATTATATTTTTACTGACTGCGTTATAAATTTTTGCCTGTATATTTTTTTGCCACGCTATGTGGTTGAAAATGTTGCATTTGAGCTTGGGTGGTGTCCCTTGATTTGTCTTAATTGTGAGAGTGACATATTATTAAGTAAATTAGCGCGCACAAACACACATACACATACGTATATATCCACGCACCGAAACACACACATTCAAGAGAAATAATTAAAAATTTATATTTTATAATTATTTAGTTAAGGAGGTAACCGAGCAGTTACTACACAGTATACTGGAGACTAACAGTAGTCAATCTACATACATGTGATATTCGAGCCACGCACACATAGACACCTCTTCGGTACAGTTTGTTCCGCACCAGTCCGAAATATCGCGTCCGTGAGAGGTGTCTATGTGTGCTATGCTCGAATATTGCTTGTATGTAACATTGACTTCTGGTAGTCTCTAAGTATTCTGTGGTTACTATCTCTCGCACTTTACATCTCAGGGCGAAAGGGATAGCTGAAAACCAGCTCTGCATGGGACCATGTTCCCATACCAGACTAAGCTGAACCACCTCTTTTTGCCCATTAATTATTATTTTAGTTTTAATTTAATTTAGAAATTGTTATTATGTGTGGCAATAAAGAGTTTTATTATAATTACTCGTATGGTATGTTTAAACAAAACAAAAACCCGACTACGAGCCGATCCAAAAAAATGTAAGCCTCAACGAGCCGATTCAAGAAATATAAGCCTACAATTTTGTGTATAAATGTAAGCTTTAAGGCTTACATTTTTTGGATCGCGTCGTAGTTGGGTTTTTGTTTCTATAATAGTTGCTTTTGGTTATTTATCTTTTTAATGGTAAAATAATTTACTTAAATTACTGATTAGATGATGTTTCATCGTTGAAGTAAATAATATTACGCTGGGTCACTAGCCAAGTAAACAGAATAAACCAAATGAAGTTCCAAAGACGCACCGATTAATCATATTGTCGGGTTTTCGGCTGGCGAGATGAATAGTGATTCCTGTCACTGAATTTTTTAAATATCAGGCTTATTTCTTGCGATAGTCGGGACTGACATCTTGACATGTTTATTCCAGATACGCCGTAAATACAAGACACCATAATTAAAATCAAGCCTGTCTCCCAGTTACTTCTTCCTAAAAACCTTAATTTATTGTCAGCTACGGAAATCCAACTTGGAATCTCATGATATCAGTCGTACAGACTACCCTCTAAGCTACGGGGCAATAACAATTATTTTATTTTAAATTTTAACACAAGTATTGTTTCACAATTCACAAACTATATCATATAATTATTTTTAATTAAATAGTCAACCGGTTTCACATTTTACTGCATCGTCAGGGCTCACTTGGCTATTTAATTAAAATCAACAGGGCTAAAATGTGAAAACGGTTGGTATTTGGCTATTTAAATAAAATCAACAGGGCTAAAATGTGAAACCGGTTGGCTATTTAATTGAAACTAAATCCTACAAATGTAGTTCAGAATAGCGCCAACATATGGTGCTGAAAAAGTTTGCACTAATTTTTAAAGAACTCCACATATTAAGGGCGGCCTGCACCAAAATCCTTAAATCATTTTACGTCACTAATTACGTTTAGGGTGGCTTGCACCAAAATGCTGAAATCATTTTAGGTCACTAAATACGTTTAAAGTGACAGCATTTAAGGCGTTTTGACATTTGCTAAACATGTTTAAGGGACTAAATTCATTTAAGCGTTTTGGTGCAAGGCGCCTTTAAAGTGACAGCTTATAAGGCGTTTTGACATTAGCTAAAAATGTTTAAGGGACAAAATGCATTTAAGCATTTTAAGTCACTAAATACGTTTAAAGTGACAGCATTTAAGGCGATTTGACATTTGCTAAACATGTTTAAAGGACATGCACTTAAGCATTTTGGTGCAAGCCGCGCTTAGTATACCATAATCTGAAAATTTTACTACTAGTTGGATAATTTAATATATTAGTAAATATTTATTTTTCATTGTTATGGCCCAAGAGCAGCATAAATTAAACGTGTTTGTAAACATTTACTTTTCATTGGTAAGAGTACCAAGTGGATTGTGCAGTTGCCTACAAGTAACATCCCACTAGTCCACCATCATTCCGAAACACGGAGTACACGGGCGATGCTGTAACCGTGTTTGTATAATAATGAAGAGTCATGCAGGCATCATTAACTTGTTAATGAAGTCAAATGTATATTAAGCATGGTCGTTATTGCATAGAACAATAAGGTTCGCGAGAAATAGATGTGCACTCGCTCGCTGAGGTGAACGCTGGGGTCACTGCTCTGACCTGTGCGTGGGCGCGCCCGTTTCCGCCCGCAAAACCAAATCATTCAGATACACTCTTCGATCTTTTATTTATTACAGCTAGATTATGATTATGGATGTTTAGTTGTTTGGTTTTGTCTTGATTCCTAACATCACCGATTGTCACCGACTGTAAGCGTAAAAGTCGCCGATAAATGTCAGTGAGTGCAAAAGTCGTTATTTTATAATCTCTTGCGCGATTTTAAACAGTCAAAATATTGTGAATTGTTGTAATATGACGCATTAGTTTTCAATGTTTTGATTAACTTTGAGTTTGGACAGTTAAATTGTGGAGGAATTTGCTTTTCTCGACACTTTCAATTTTTCCCAAAAATTATTTGATGAACCTTCACCTTTTATGAACTGTCCGGTAAGAAGATGGTCGGTTTTTTAAAGAGGTTCAAAATAACTCATATTCTTTTTCAAAATTGGTATCTCTTGAAGACATTTTTTTCTAATTCGAATTTGAATCAAACCTAAGACTAAGAAATCTCAGCATAACCGATAAATCAAAAGACCAACCAAGTAGCTGATTATGTATTTAGCCCCACTTATATTAATTACGAAAGTTTGTATATATCCGGTGTTACTTTTTCACACTAAAACGACCGAACGAATTTAGATGAAATATGTTTTACAGTTAGTCTGTATGTTGTATTCCAAAACAATTTATTACCACAGGGAGTTGTATGATATTACACTCGTAATTTTTTGTAGCTGTGTAATACGTTTTGTACTCGTATCATCACTAAAAGTAAATTAAATTCATTAAACCTATTCATGAACTAAATTTAATTTTTGTGATGAGAATGCGAAAATATTATAACAATAATTTAAACGTAGTGAAACTGCAGCAGTTGACTAATAAACTAATGCACAAAACTAGAGCTTTGAATTTTACGTTTTTTGAGAAGTCGATTATACAACATTTATATAACTAATACATCAATCTAATTTGAGTGGCAGGCAGTTATCGAACTTTCCAGTTCGACACGATTCATTGGTTTGTCAGTTGGTGAGATGAGTGGTGATCCCAGTCACCGCATATTGCCGACCTGGCAATGATTATTTATTTCTAGCACTAGCCAAGATTGAGAGCCTTACCTGCTTATCCGATGCACGATAAAGGTAATACGCCACCTGCCGTACACTGAGTGCTACTGAAAATTTGGATTATCCCTGGGCTATGAGGGCTATTACAGAAACCTCTTAAAAAGTTTTTGTATTGGCTGGAATCTGGTGCTTCGCTGCCGCAAAAATGCTCTATCAAATACATCATTTGGATCGACACGTGTACCTTGCTATTATACAACAAACTGGCGATATTGTGTATCGGAATGATTAATGACGTCCATGACTAACACGAGAATATATTTTATAGTAGTTGCAGAGTGCAGCCCGCTGCATTATAAAAGTTTTGGTGAATCCAGCGGGAACAACTAATTTTTCCAGAATAAAAAGTAGTCTATGTGCTATTCCAGGCCATCATCTACTAGAGTACCAAATTTCATCCAAATCTGTTTTGTAGTTTTGACGTGATTAAGTAATAAACACCCATCCTTCCAAATTCGCATTTATAATATGAATATAGATTTTATTGACATAAATATTACGAAAATGTTTTAATAAATATTTTATGATTTAGTTTTTGAAGTTATAACGAACTAACCGAGGCCTGAGAGTAATAAAAATCGTAAGGCTAATTTATAATTTTGCGGTCTTTTTAAATTATAAATGGTGATAAGTTGAACTTATATTACTTTATTACACGATTAACCCTGAAACATACCATCCAAAATAATAGTCATAGTCTACTGACTTAAAATGTAGAACACAATCTACAAACTAGCTGTTTTAACGCAGCTAACTTAATCTACGATTAGTTGATCGAAGGCTCTACTCTTCTAATCTTCGAAGATACAATACTCATATCAGTAGAACATAAATTGCGCGCTACTGAAGCGTGCCTGTTTGAATAAACTGTAGATAAAGGTTTGGCGGAAATTGCCTCATTATTTATCGAATATCTATTTTATTTCAGACGTGTGGTGAATGGATGACTCTTGTCAATCTTTTTTTATATCATAAGATAGCGAACAAGTAGATGACTCTCCTACAACGTCTTGCCTCATGAAGAATGGCGAGACGTTGCGGAACCTAGTAGGCACGATGGTCGCCTTTTACTTACTGCCTGGCAGAACGGTGAGTGGTCTATTCTTCAAAGAAAGCTTCTTATCAATCTAAATATAAAACTGTAGCATCTATGATCTTCAATATTTTTGTCAAATTTCGTGATAATTGTTTGTAATATTACTCTCGAGAATGACTTGACCGATTTTGATGAAATATACCCACTTCACCTAATCATCTTACATATTTTTGGGTACTTCGTCGGAAGGACTATTCTAAAGTATAGAGGGTAGGCTAAAGAAATAAAGAGTTGACCTCGACTATAAATAAACAAGCCAGGAAAATTATACGAGTATGTATTTGTTAATAAATCACTGACTGTTTATTCTATAATTCTATAATAGATGTTAGTATAATAAATGAATCAAATATATTTTTTAAATTTCTTTAAAAAATAGATGTCAGTGTAATAAATTAATCAAATATTTCAAAATTTCAGTTTCTTGATTTCACTAGTTTACACTAAGTTATATATTTTTCGATTTCCTATTAATATGTTTATGTGCTCAAATATGTAAATATTTAATGTATGTGTGTGTGTGTGTGTGTGCAAATTTCTTCATGTATTTTTTATTTGTTATGCACAATGCCTTCCCATTTGTTAATCCCTGCTTCGGTAAGCTCAACTTTTGTGCAAATTTTCTTTATCGTTTTTTCTTGCGTATTTTTTATGTATGTACGTATGTAACGTATGTACAATAAAATATTGCTAAATAAAAAAACCGTGCGAGTTGGACTCGCGCACCAAGGGTTTCGTACCATCATTTATAAAAAAACGACAAAAAATTACGTTTGTTGTATGGGGGCCGCCCCTTAATATTTTCATTTTTTATTTTTAGTATTTGACATTTGTTGTTATAGCGGCAATGGAAATACATAATTTGTGAAAATTTCAGCTTTCTGGCTATCACTGTTTATGAGATACAGCCCGGTGACAGACAGACAGACGGACAGACAGACAGCGGAGGTTTAGTAATAGGGTCCCGTTTTTAACTTTTAGGCACGGAACCCTAATTAAAAACGAAGAAAATAATAATAAATACATGAATTCTCTGAAACTGGAAGAATGTGTTCAGTACTCGATTCTGATATCGACATGTAAAAAAGATACTTAAAGTTTGACCTAATTAGGCTTTAATTTATTGAGATTTTTTTCCGTTTGTAACATTTTGTCAAATATGTATCTCTTTTATCTATGTATCAGCTCAGTATAAAACATGCAAAATGTGTTATTTAGAAATTGTAATAATTTGTGAAAACTATAGGTTTAAGTTGTTTGTATCACCTATAGATATCGAAGTTCATTGTTTACAAAACAGCGGTTAGTCGAATCGTGACTTTTGTTACCGTTGACCGTTTACGCGCAAATCACCCCCTCTTCCCCTCCTTAAACCAGCCAGCCGCGCTATGGCCATATTTTTTAAAATTACCTACTACTATGCGTTCCAACTAAGAATAGGATCGCGCTTGTTATCAACTTCATACCACAAGTGTGAAATTAGTAATGTCAGCATAAAAATATTTGTTCAAAAAATATTACTGATTTATTAAAGAACAAATAACGTTTTAATAATATTATTTTTCATCAATAAAAAATTATTTAAAAACATTAGTCTAGCTGTTCATCTATATAAATGTAAAAAAGTCGTGCAAAAAAGTACACCACTTATAAGTCAAAAACGATGAGGCCAACTTTGTTGCGATTTTTGGGTGGGTTGGTTGTCTTTGTCCAGAATAGTCTAAAAAGTATTAAAATATAATATCCATCAATAAAAAAATAGTAAAATATATCACTCTAGCTTTTCATCTATATGCAGTGTGTAAAGACACTGTCCAATCCGAAAGAGGCATACAGGTTGAACAAAGGCTTTACTGAAAAAAATATTAAAATGGCTTTATTTCAAAAAATAAAAAAGATATCGCTGTTTTAATATTCGTATTTTTACTTATATTTGCCTAGAGTTAAGCAAATATTTTGAAAATGACAACACTTTGTCGCTGTTTATTTCATTTTTTCGCTTTGGCGGTTTTAACATAAACACCGCGCGAAGGAATGGTTTTCTTTTTTCAGCTTTTTATAAACGAATTTTAAACGTGCCTCGTGACCTTCGGTGGCATACGACTTGCGCGGCATTCTTTGATAATAGAATTTGCTTATTTGTGGCTGTTGTCGTACTTAATGTATGAAATTACCATTTCAGATTACTTTTTTTTTGTTGGGAAAACTAATTAATTAATATCCATAAAATAATTACACATATGTAACCGTGTTTCGTTACCAAACAACACCTTTAATTATCCGACAGGGTTTTCTTTACACACTGTATATACAGGCGCGTGCGCTCCTTGTAGGCAGAAAAGCAGTGCTTTACTTGCCATTCACAGATATTTTAATAAAACGTTCGTACGTTTTAGATGATTTTAATTAATAGTAAGTAAATGAATAAAATGTGTCATAATCATGTGCACGCCGCTAAAATCTATAAAAGAAAAAGTTTTTGTGTCCGAGTACTCCGTCGCATACTCAGTATCATAATCCTGTGCACGCCGCTGTGTATATATATATATATATATATATATATATATATATATATATATATATATATATATATATATATATATATATATATATATGACAGCGTCGGCGTCATCAAATGCAAGAATATTGTAAACAACAGGTGTACGCCTGAGCCACCGAGCGCATTGTTCGATATCCCTACTACTCAAATTGTTTTGCTACCTGTATAAAAGGCTCTGAGCGCCCCCCGTTCGGGCAGTCTAGGCTCTGGCGTGGCTCGGTACACTTGTTGTATCTTGCTAGTAGCTTATCCTTGACTCTTGGATAATTAATTTGTGCAAACAAGTTAATTATTATTGTCAACTATAAATTAGTCGCAGTACAATTTATAATTGACTATCTACTATCTATTGCTTAAATTATGACTTATTTGTAATAAGGAATAATTAAGTTACTTGGAATTGTTAAACGAGAACTAGTCATTAGTGATGGAAAGCTTTAATAGTGATTTTATGTTATTTTCGATATAAGTTGAACAAAATATAAAGAGTTGTTATATTACCACATCCGCATTTTATTTATCATATCTGACCCACTTCCTACATCAGAAGTGGGATCGGATTCACTCCCACTTCAGCATCAAACTATTTCGGTTAATTATGTAGAGCAGTAAATGTCTCTTTTCACTTGTGGTATGGAAACTATTCTTTGAAAAATAGCAGAAAATATTTATTCACGTTCTGTAAATGCATCTACTCCCCTTAAGTTGATATCCTTTGATTCTGATGAAGCAGACGATATGACTAACTGGTGTCCTCCTCCTAGCTTCGTATTCTTCATTACTGAAGGTCGTAACCTCCTCATTAGATTGTTCTTGATAGCACAATATTATGCCATTGGACTCTATCTTCAGCGGCGTGCAGAGCATCATAAAACATTTTAGACATAAGATTGGTGCAAACCTGGTCTGACCATCGCATAGGAGTACGACCACGTGGTCTTTTGTCTTCTACTTTTCCGGTCACGATTAGCTTTTCGAGATTGTCCCTTGTTGTTTTCTAGAAATGTAGCCGAAGTATTATAGAATTCTCTGAAGGCACGTAGCAGACAGTCTGGTCTTTACTCCAAGTTGTTTTGTATGAAGGCGTTGGTCCTGTGTGCTGTCCAAGGGATACGTAACATTTTCCTCCAGCACCACATTTCAAACGCATCAATGCGACGTCTGTCTGCAGCTCTTAGTGTCCATGACTCTGCGTCGTACGTAAATATGGAGAACACGAGCGTACGAACCAGCCTCTGATTGGTTTTTAATGAGATGCTTCTGTTGTTCCAAAGACACTTCATCTGTCTCATAGCATTTTTGTGGTGTACCTTACTAGATGGTGTGTGTGCCTTAAGTAAAATTGTTATAGAAAAGAAACAATTAGACGGGGTAGATCAAATCATTGTACCTACTCACTCGCTTAAGAGTCATGCCGTCACCTACTTCACAAACTGCTGTCTTGGCAAACTATATTCTTTTAGACGTAGATATGAACCGATTTAGGAGCACCACTGCATTTCGAGGAAGTTGAGATTTTTGTGATAGAATTGAACGTCATGACAACGATTGTCGTGATAAACAGAAACTTATCTCAAATAATTTTTGCTTGCAGCGAAAGCAGGTCATCTACCACTATCTCTGGTGACGTGTCCAGTGGCCGACCACCAGTGGTCTGCTATGTATGTTGTGACCCTGGCCCAGCCACAAAGCTTCCATTTGTCCGATGCGCTACAAGAAGAAAGAAGTTGCCACTTCGAGTTCCGAAAACAGAAAACCAGTCAACATCTGTTCCAGAGCGTCACATGGTGTATTACACTAGGTAGAATTTAATTGTCTTTTATATTTGAGTCTGGTTTAGAATGTAGCCATATCAAACAAATCTGTTGTGATTCCTTTGTAAGAGAACGGTTTTATGAACAAGAATCTCTAAATAGTCGCTTGTTTTGATGTAGTTTCCACTGAACAAATCAAATGCTTAACCTCAATTCAAAATTTTAATTTGGAGGTAGTTTCACGTTTGACTTGATAAGTCTTAATGTTTTGTTAGGCCGCAAAATTTTGGACCAATGTAGAATAGAAACTAAGCGACAACAGGTTAATGCTTAGCAATACTTAAACACAATCCTGCTCAGTTTCAAAATCTGCTAGCGAGAGTATGGTAAACACTGACCTTGTAGGTAAAGATAGAGAGCGCTTGGTAGATATTTTTAAAACCAATTGACAACCAATTGAATTATAACCGTCGGGCTTAAATTCGTCGAGCTGAAATCGAATTAGTTGACCCTTTGAAGATCGTTACTAAGCAATCTTAAAGTTTATTACCAACTAAACTCAAACTAATATTTAAAAAAAAAAACTATACAGATTTACATCTTCTTGCGACAGGCACATATAGAGCTAACAGTCGGTCCGAATATGTAATGCGATTCTTGTAGGGTTTAATAATGATAGCGCAGTATAATTCTCTGACAAATCATGGCAAGAGCGGTTAGGTAATATTTAACACGCGCTCAGCAGCATTAGGTTTGACATTCGGCAACTAACAAAAACTCGCAAAAGTATCTACAAGCTTTGAAGATCCAGTGTATCCAATAGAATCAAAAAATCAGCCCAATCGGACATTTTACGGTTGAGTAGAGGTAATGAAAGGTTAAACCTTTTAGTGTAGGTGACTTTGTCTTTGTTAGGAATGAAGAACGACACAAAACGACACTTGATTCAAAATATAAGGGCTCCTTAAAAGTTACCGCTATTTTAGAAAACAATAGGTACGAATTAAGACATATCAATGGATCTAATAGGACATATAAAGGAGCTCATGATAGCCTCTGCGAAGTTCCCCATATTCCTGTAGGGTTTCTTGAGGTACCTATATGAAAATTATAACAAGGATGACGTGACGGCGTATACTCATGATAATGATCTTGTTCATAAAACTGGTCCAAACAATATTGATAGAAATGCAGTGTATATTGTAAATAGTTATAACAGTCAGAGTCTTTAATATCTTCGAAATATCTGCGAAGGAGATTCTCTAATCTTGTAATAACTAATGCCACTGTTCATGAGGCTGCATCATCAGCAAAAAAATACGATATAAAGTAAACGAAAAAAAATTTAGTAAAATGATGATAAAAAAAAAATCACTAAAAATGTAAGTAAAAAAAAAGCAAAAAAAAAGTAATAATAAAGGAAATGGGAGTCTTATAAAACTATGAGAAGAAATCAATGTAAAAAAAAAGTAAAAGAAGTAATTTAACAAAAAAAATTTAGGATTGACAAAAGATGCCAGATTGACAAAAAATGTAGGAAGATGACGGCACACTCCAGTCTCCGGTTTTGAACTGATGAGAGGGAGCTTAGTAAACTCCAGTCTCCGGTTCTAACTGATGAGAGGGAGCTTAGTGCACTCCAGTCTCCGGTTTTTAACTGATGAGAGGGAGCTTAATACACTCCAGTCTCCGGTTTTTAACTGATGAGAGGGAACTTAGTACAATCCAGTCTCCGGTATTTTTAATTGATAAGAGGGATTCCTAGCTTAGTAGAATCCAGTCTCCGGTTTCAAAACAAACGAGAGAGTTTAATAGTTGTAGTTGCTGAAGGGGTTGCCGGACCAGCACACTATTGTAACATTTCGCTAAAGATCACGCTAATTATAAAGTTGTAAAAAAAAATAAGATTACGTTTAGTTTTCTAAAAGATGTCAGGATGAACGAGGCGTTCCTTGTCCTCAGATGTATAAAGATGCGCACACGAGGACGTGTGCATGTCAGTATGGCCGTGACGGCGTCCGCGTCATCAAATGCAAGAATATTGTAAACAACAGGTGTACGCCTGAGCCACCGAGCGCATTGTTCGATATCCCTACTACTCAAATTGTTTTGCTACCTGTATAAAAGGCTCTGAGCGCCCCCCGTTCGGGCAGTCTAGGCTCTGGCGTGGCTCGGTACACTTGTTGTATCTTGCTAGTAGCTTATCCTTGACTCTTGGATAATTAATTTGTGCAAACAAGTTAATTATTATTGTCAACTATAAATTAGTCGCAGTACAATTTATAATTGACTATCTACTATCTATTGCTTAAATTATGACTTATTTGTAATAAGGAATAATTAAGTTACTTGGAATTGTTAAACGAGAACTAGTCATTAGTGATGGAAAGCTTTAATAGTGATTTTATGTTATTTTCGATATAAATTGAACAAAATATAAAGAGTTGTTATATTACCACATCCGCATCTTATTTATCATATCTGACCCACTTCCTACATATATATATATATATATATATATATATATATATATATATATATATACAATGGTGTTAGTTATTTTGCACCTTATTTTAATACATGGTAACGTGATCTGATGGGAATCTAAATAAAAAATATACCAATTAGAATGAAAATATTTTTTTTAAAGTATTTCTTTGTTAGATTTTTTTTACCTTACTCATCACTTATGAAGTTTTTGCATAATGCGGAACAATATGTCTGTTAACGCCCATGCCAAAAAAAAAACAAAATGTCATTCTGACAGTCCTATTCTCAGTTGAAACGCATAGTAGGTATATTAATTTTGTTAAAGTTTACTATGTAGTTACGCAATATACTCTTTTTATTATATTTTTATTGGTTATATGACCATTAACAATTCTGTCATTTGTTATGTACATCATACAGTCTTTTACGAGTCAATCTGTATATTCCGATAAAATACATGATATAGTTTAACACTACAAATTTGTAGAAATATTATAGCGTAGGTATTTGATAAATTTCAGTTTCACAAGACTGATTTTGATGAATTATAAGTCTCATTAAGAGATAAGCAGTAACCTGTTTATTATTACCGTAAAGACAAACAATAAATCATGTCAGTTGTAAGTGGCTGGCTAAACAATTTGTTCGCTGTGCAGATAAGCACACGGAAATTAGTGACATTTGCTGCCTTAGACGCGTGCTAGCGTTAACGGTTATACAATAGAACACAAGTATTTTTATACAATAAAAATTAGGAATACGAATTTTATAGGACTAGCGATGGTCCCGTGGACGAAATTCGACCACATCAAACTATAAATTCTCTTTTAAGTTTGGCAACATACTTTAGCTGAAAATAAAATAGTATAGGTACATGTGTAAAAAGTAGTGTGAGAAATTAGTTCGCCTTCCTTCGGGCACTCGTGCGTTCTGGTCTCTCGCCAAGGCTGTCTTAGGGAATTTCTCACAGCCCTCTCTTCCATCCTTGCACGGAGACGATGACTCTCTTTCCCATACCGCAAAGGAGAAGGCCGATCTCCTGGGCTCCTTCTTTGCGGCCAACTCGACTCTGGATGACCAAGGGAACGCACCGCCTACCATCCCGCAGTGTGATAGTTGTATGCCAGAATTACAATTTCGGCAATCATCTGTGCGTAAAGCACTACTTTCCTTGGACATCCACAAGTCGAGTGGGCCGGATGGCATCCCTCCGATTGTGCTAAAAATGTGTGCTCCAGAGTTGGCACCAGTATTAACACGCCTATTCCGGCACTCCTATTCACTCGGCGTGGTACCGAATTCGTGGAAGACAGCTTTGGTGCATCCCATCCCTAAAAAAGGAGATCGCTCTAACCCGTCTAACTATCGGCCCATAGCCATAACCTCCTTGTTCTCCAAAATTATGGAGACAATCATCAACTCTCAGCTCCTCAAGTATTTAGAAGAGCACCAGCTGATTAGCGACCGTCAGTACGGTTTCCGTCGCGGCCGCTCAGCTGGTGACCTTCTAGTATACCTAACTCATCGATGGGCGGAAGCAGTTGAGTCCAAGGGGGAGGCATTGGTAGTTTGTTTGGACATAGCGAAGGCCTTTGATCGGGTATGGCACAAAGCGCTTCTCGCGAGGCTGCCTTCCTATGGGCTTCCTGAGAAATTATGCGAGTGGATCACCAGTTTTTTGGCTGACCGGAGCATCAAGGTCGTTGTCGACGGTGCGTGCTCCGACCTTAAAACTGTCAATGCTGGTGTTCCCCAAGGCTGCGTGCTATCACCGACACTGTTCCTTCTGCATATCAATGATATGATGCGAATTAGCAACATACATTGCTATGCGGATGACAGTACTGGTGATGCTACATACTCCGGCCGAAGCAGTATTTCTCGGGAACACGTCGAAGAGTGCCGAAACAAGCTTGTGTCTGAAGTCGAGAATCGACTTACCGATGTCTCGGAATGGGGTCGCCAAAACCTGGTTACCTTTAACCCCAAGAAGACACAGCTTTGCGTGTTCACCGCAAAAAAGACGCCCTTTGTCACCTCGTATCACCTCGATTTGAGGATACTCTCCTGACAGCCTCAGCTAGTGTCGGAATCCTGGGAGTTGACATATCGAATTACGTTCAGTTTCGCGTTCATTTGGAAGGCAAGGCTAAACTAGTCTCCAAAAAGCTCGGTGTGCTCAGCAGAGCGAAACAGTACTTTTTGCCGGTCCATCGCCTTCAACTTTATAAGGCACAGGTTCGGCCTCATATAGAGTATTGTTCGCATCTCTGGGCCGACGCTCCTCAATACCTGCTTCTTCCTCTTGATCGCATTCAGCGTAGAGCGGTTCGAATCGTTGACGACCAGGCCATTTCGAAACAGCTTGACTCTTTGGCATGGCGCAGAGATGTAGGTTCTCTCTGTGTCTTTTATCGTATATATCATGGAGAGTGTTCCGACGAGTTGTTTGGATTAATTCCTGCCGCCGAATTCCACCATCGGACATCGCGTCAAAACTTGAAGTTCCATCCTCACCATCTCGATGTCTGGAAATCCACAACTGTGCGTTTCTCCCGACACTTTTTACCTTGCACTACTCTGTTGTGGAACCAATTACCGGCAGGGGTATTTCCGAACGGATACGACATAGGGACCTTCAAGAAAAGAGCTTACTCATTCTTAAAAGGCCGGCAATGCAACTGCAAGACCTCTGGTATTGCAGATGTCCATGGGCGGCGGTGATCACTTACCATCAGGTGCACCTCTTGCTCGTTTGCCCCCTCTTTTATATAAAAAAAAATATGTTTTTTTTATTTAATGTATTTCTAATGCATATTATTTGAAAATATTAGGCTCCTACAGTCCTACAGTATAGTTCATGGCCCCATGATTCCCCCCCTGGATCCCTTGGCCACTTATCACATTGTGGACTAAGCATATTTGACGAATCGTATCGTTGTACCTCTGCCGACCACTTCGGGGACACAGGCGTGAAGATACTTTTTAAAGTAACAGAATACCGTATCGATCAAGCCGGTACAAGTTGCTTACTCCCTTTCATCAAAAAGAAAAGAGCTAATAATCTTGAAACTGCGTAACAGATTTTATTAAGTTATAGTTAAACTCTATCTCAACATACAGGGCTTTTAATTCACCCAAAAAAAATACACCCATATCGGTTCATCAGTTTAAAAGTTCTGATGCTACAGCAGACATACAAATACACACATACACGTTTAAATTATAACACTCAGTATTTGCGTCTGGGGCTATAAATATAAAAATGATTACATATCCTACATCCTATTCGTGGTTATTCTAAATGTTGTATTAATCAGTGGGATGTATGTATTTGGGTTAAAATTTTAAGTAACCGATTTCACAATTTGAAAGGTGAAAGAATTTTGAAATCAGATACTTACTTATTGTTAACTTCGTTATGCGTTCCAAACGAATGTCTGGTTTTTGTAGGCGTGTGCATCGTTCACGGTACCAGTGGAACAATTAATAACTTGAAACAATTGTGTTTAGGAAAGCTCCGTTACACCACTTCGTCTGTGTCAAGGGAGTATGCCAAATATGTTAATTGTATTTCATTTAATAGGCCTCAATTAAAGATACTTATTATTCACGTTAAACGGTGTATGCGTCCA
The DNA here is from genome assembly GCA_036924255.1 of Apodemia mormo. Taxonomy (NCBI): domain Eukaryota; kingdom Metazoa; phylum Arthropoda; class Insecta; order Lepidoptera; family Riodinidae; genus Apodemia; species Apodemia mormo. Next base: position 22,446,202 of record JAUPFN010000003.1, on the reverse strand, counting down.
CGATTATCGTAGCTAAATGCTTTAAATAGGTATTTTGTTAATCTGTAATAAGGTACGAATGGGTAAGGCGGTGGTAGCATACTTGGGTGAGACGTCGCAGAACTCTACCACCTAGTAGCCACGATGGTAGTTACTCGTATAGCCAATCGGACACTTTTTACAACCCGCCTGGCAGAACGGCAGTTGGCCTATTCTTCAAAGGAGCCCGGGACCAATACGGGGGGGAAATTATTTTTTATTAAATTTCTTAAAATATAATGTTTCTTTATTCTCATAACATCGTTGATTAGCATATAAAAGCTATCGTTAAATGTTAGATTGTAATTCGTATAAAAGCTGGTTTCATACGCTAAAAGTATCGAAATACTAAAGGCACTTGTCTCTGAAACACTTGCCGGTGATAATAAATCAAAGCTGATGATAGTTAACAAACAGCTCATTACCATGTAACATGCATCACAAAAGTTTAAATTATTGCACTCGTTCTTTAACCGTTACACGTTTTTGACCGTTCTTTATCATGTTCTTTGGTTGAGTGGTTACCAAATTGGTGGTGGTGGTGTTCAAATCCACATAGTGTCAGTCCTTTGTGTGATGATCATATAGATGTTTGTATTTCTCAGTCTGGGTTTTTATTCAATATTTACAATCCGCCACGTAGCTCCTCTGCGTGGTAAAAGATTTTAGAAACCCACTTGAACAACGTATTTTTCTAGAATAAAACAATGTGTTAAGTTTGAGGATATATTGTCAAAAAATAGATGAAATGAAAAAAAAAAACAAGCCCGTTAAGTTTCTTCTGCCGGATTTTCTCAGTGTGTGGCCGCGTTCCCGATCCGGTAATAGTTTAAAAAATATATTAACGTGTCACAACTTGTTAAAAGTTTTATTGAATCAAGTACTTACTTCTGATTTCTGATAGACTATTCGTTATGCAGTAACACACATACACACACACACGCGCACATACACAAACCTTTGCATTTACATTATTTATGTAATATTTTATCTTTTTTATATATGTTGGTTGGTTGGTTGTTGTTGGTCGCGTTGGTCCCGGCCTCCTTTGAAGAATAGGCCAACTGCCGTTCTACCAGGCAGGTCGTAAAAGGCGACCGATTGGCTATCGAGTCACTAACATCGTGGCTACTAGGTGGTAGAGTTCTGCATTGTCTCGCCCGGGTCTGGTACCACCGCCTTACCTATTCCTGCCGCAATAACGTCAATGCTTGTCGCTGTCGTGTTCCGGTTTGGAGGGTAAGGTAGCCGGTAAACTTATGCATGTGGAATTAGACCTCGCCACAAGATAGCAACGCACCATTAACATCTTTGGTGTCTATAGGCGATGGTTGACTCTTTCCATCAGGAGACCCATCTGCTTGTTTGCTATCTTATGATATAAAAAAAAAAAAGTAATCATATACAGTATATATTAGTATCGTTAAGCTTTTTTAGAGATTTGATTATACATATATCAAAAATTGATAAAATGCGTGCCACGCGCAATCTAGGGTTCTGAAGTTGCTTATCACAATAATGCGGTGTAAGAAGCGGGCTTTTATAGTTTCATACTATGAACATTTAAGCTGTGACGGGTATATCACCATCACAGGTTCACCGCTTATAAAAACTTCTCTAAGTACATTTTATAAGTTGGTCGACTATTACTCATAAACTTGTAAAGCCTTCTAAGCCGTGATAATTTTCCTTTTAACTTCGTTATATTTATTATTGTTTTAATTTGTTACTATTACTTATTATTGGGAAAAATCATGGATGATTTTTTTAGTTTTAATTTGTTACTATTACTTATTATTGGGAAAAATCATGGTAGATCCTTAGTACTAGAAATTACAGCTTTCTAGTACTAAGGATCTCTGACCTATCGTGCGGACGGACAGACGAACGGTCACTGCGAAACTATAAAAGTTCCTAGTTTACTTCGGAACGCTAAAACTAAACTAAAACTAATATATTGATAATGAAATATTATATTTTCTTACTCAATATGTAATTAATTAAGTGAATAAATAAAACATTTGACTTTTTATAACTCATAAAAATAGTGTTTGTAATTTAAAAATTACTTAAGTATTTAAAAATTCAAATTCAATTAATATACAGTATTTAAAAATTCAAGCTATTTCTTCAAATTTCGAAATTGAGTAAATTTTAAATAGCTGTAATTAGTCTTTATGTAAAGATAATCATACTTTGTAATAGAGTTTTGTAAAGCTCGAAGACTCTACTTTAAGAATATAAAATCGTTTTTATAAAAAATTGCGTTAATTATGTGTAAATTCAATTTAAAACAAAAAACTATTTTTCACATGTTAATTAAATGGGAAACTAAAAAAACAATAGCGACCCCTTAGAGTTGAGCTATAGGGCTCGGGTTTGGTGAGATTTTTTTTATATTAAATAGAAACATTTGGGAGGGTATGAGTTAAAAACAAGTTTTTTTTAATCACCCTAATATATGTATATATATATATATATATATATATATATATATATATATATATATATATATATAATTGTGTTGATTACACTCAAAATAAGAAGTCAACCCTTGGCAAATTGATTGGTTAATGATGAAATAAAGATTATTATTATTATTTCGAACGAAATCACCAGAAACAGCATATTGACGACGGACGACTGAATAAAGCTCAGTTCATTGTTAAGGCTCCTTTTTGTGATAGAACCATTGATGTAAAAAACCCAAGATGCACATTCTCGAATAAAACTGACACTTAAATGTGTCGCTAATTTCATAATCATCTACTTCAATGAAATGTGTCTTTGCATATCCAACCTTAAGGGTAAGATTTATAGTTATTTTTACAAGCAATGTACAAAAAGAAATAAAATTGACAGTGTCGCGACCACAGACCACATAAATACTAATAGACATGGCGTTTGGCATTGAACATGTAGCCGAGCATATGAGCGAATGCTCATGTCATTGTCAAAAGTATGGCAAATTATATTATATATATATATATATATATATATATATATATATATATATATATATATATATATATAGATCGAAAAATGCATAACATCCAGGAAAACGATGCCAAATTATATACAGAAACCGACCATTTTACAATGATGTTTATGACACTTCCCGATAAGGTAGAAAAACAAAACTTTTTTGAAAATTGATGAGATTTTAAAATGTTTGGGAATATACAAAAATATTTTATAAGTTTTAACGTTAAATACCATTTTTATTAAAATAAATAAATACAAATAATCACCAAAGTGATTATTACAAAACTATAAACAGGTGTCTTGCTCCCTTACCGATATTTTCGCACAAATTAACGCGTTCGTCCAGGAGAAGTTGCCTACCAGGGATTTAAACCCAGAACCTTATGCATTTTATAGATGCTGGAACCGCTAATTCAATGAAGGAACTATTCAAAAAAAAAATGTTTTTTTGAATAGTTCCTTCATTGAATTAGCGGTTGGGAATAAGTTAAAATATCAATCTTACAACATCAAAAATAGTGTAAATTAATTGTTCTTTTTAATCATCATAGTAGGTATAATTTTACAAAGAAGACTGATACTGTTGCATAGAAACTTGGGCCCCCTTGTAATAAGATGAATATTATGTTAATTAATAGCTAGTTTAACGTTATATAAATACTGAAAATTTTACAGATTTTAGCAATCTGAGAACAGAGATAATAATAAAATAAAAAAAATAAGATATTCACTAGAAGTAAGGTTACGGTACTATGGTATAGTTTAACTCACTGTAACCGTTTACTATTATATAAACAACTGATACTTGTAATACAGGCAACTATGCTTCATGTTTATAAATTGACACAATACTACAACACAGATTTTTGGAAAACACAAATTAAAGGATGCCTATCTGTAGGTAGGTACGTACTACGTAAAATAGCGAAGGGTGAAGTCCGCGACTTGCGAGTGCGACTCTTGCGAGCCGTCAGTAATGTCAGTTGTAATTGTCAATTTTAGCTGTATTAAATCCACAGACACTAAATCGTATTAAGTTTGAAGTAACGTAATCAATCGATTATATAAATTGTATCGATTATATTTTTTCTTTTATTTTAATAATGATGGTACTTACTGTTGATTATACTAAACATTAATCAAAAATACACTTTTACATATACTTACGAGCTTATATTTCGATTAAAATTATTTACATAAATCGATTATAATTATATCGATTATACAATTATAGTACCAAAAACTTATTTTCGTGATTTATTTTTTCTCAGAAAGCGGATTAAGCTTATATTTTGAACTTTGAAATAGAAAAATAGTATCATTTTTTTGAACCATACGTCAACCCTTTACATTTGGGCCCAAAAATCCCCCTCTCCTTTATCTATAGTATCTCACAATCGATTACTGAAAATATAAGTCCGCTGAGTTTCTTCCGCGGGATATACTTACTCTTGTGAAATCTACGAGTAAAAAAAATACGTATCAACAGTGCCTGTGAAGAATAATTTGAATCACTCATTGTTATTCATACTTATTTTATTATACGATATATGACAATAATTATTATAATTTTATAATATGTTTTTTAACTTCCCGCTACGTTAATAGTAGAAGGAAGTTACTGATTTTGCCTCGATTTTCAAAAATCGAGGATTCAGCAGATCTCCATGTTTTAAAGTCCTAGGAAAAAGTTACAGCTTTTTAAACATTTTTTTTATATCATAAGATAGCAAACAAGCAGATGGGTCTCCTGATGGAAAGAGTCAACCATCGCCTATAGACACCAAAGATGTTAATGGTGCGTTGCTATCTTGTGGCGAGGTCTAATGCCACATGCATAAGTTAACCGGCTACCTTACCCTCTAAACTGGAACACGACAGTGACTAGCACTGACGCTATTGCGGCCGGAATAGGTAAGGCGGTGGTACCAATCCCGGTCGAGCCGATGCAGAACTCTACCACCTAGTAGTCACGATGGTAGTGACGCGCATAGCCACTCGGTCGCCTTTTACGACCTGCCTGGTAGAACGGCAGTTGGCCTATTCTTCAAAGGAGCCCAGGACCAACACGGGAAAATTATGTTGCTTACAGAATTTATTTAAGTAATTTTTAAATTACAAACACTATTTTTATGAGTTATAAAAAGTCAAATGTTTTATTTATTCACTTAATTAATTACATATTGAGTTAGAAAATAGAATATTTCATTATCAATATATAACTAGTTTAGTTTAGTTTTAGCGTTCCAAAGTAAACTAGGAACTTTTATAGTTTCGCAGTGACCGTCCGTCTGTCCGTCCGCACGATAGCTCAGAGATCTAGCTCAGAGAGCTAGAAAGCTGTAATTTCTAGTACTAAGGATCTACCATGATTTTTCCCAATAATAAGTAATAGTAACAAATTAAAACTAAAAAAATCATCCATGATTTTTCCCAATAATAAGTAATAGTAACAAATTAAAACAATAATAAATATAACGAAGTTAAAAGGAAAATTATCACGGCTTAGAAGGCTTTACAAGTTTATGAGTAATAGTCGATCAACTTATAAAATGTACTTAGAGAAGTTTTTATAAGCGGTGAACCTGTGATGGTGATATACCCGTCACAGCTTAAATGTTCATAGTATGAAACAATAAAAGCCCGTTTCTTACACCGCATTATTGTGATAGGCAAATTCAGAACCCTAGATTGCGCGTGGCACGCATTTTATCAATTTTTGATATATGTATAATCAAATCTCTAAAAAAGCTTAACGATACTAATATATACTGTATATGATTACATATATAAAAAAGATAAAATATTACACGAATAATGTAAATGCAAAGGTTTGTGTCTGTGTGTGTGTGTGTGTGTGTGTGTGTGTGTGTGTTACCGCATAACGCATAGTCTATCAGAAATCAGAAGTAAGTACTTTATTTAGCCTTAGCTCTTTGGGATAGCCTATTTGGCTCAGATCATGAGATTCCGGGTGCGATTCCCGGGGCGCGCAAAAGTATTAATGAGGTTTTTCCGAAGTTTTCTCGAAAATCAAAATCTCAGTAGCCGTACGGAGTCTGGCGGGTGATGCGTTACGTTTGGTTTTATTGTCTAACCCGTAAGGGAATGGGGCGTAATTATATTTATTTTTCTAACTTACTAGCTGACCCGGCAAACGTTCTTCTGTTTTTTTAACTACTCTACTTTTCTACATTTTGTCACCTTTTAAACCTTCCCTGGACTTCAACAATTAATTGAAAACCAAAATTAGCCAAATCGGTTCAGCAGTTCTCGAGTTTTAGCTAGACTAACGATTCCCTTACGGGTTGGACAATAGTAGTTATCATTATTTATATATATATATATATATATATATATATATATATATATATGTAATTATAATATAAATAATAATAACTACTATTGTCCAACCCGTAAGGGAATCGTAATTATATTTATTTTTATATCTTACTAGTTGACCCGGCAAACGTTGTTCTGTCTTTTTAACTACTCTTTTTTTTCCACATTTTGTCACCTTTTAAACCTTCCCTGGACTTCAACAATTATTAATTCAAAACTAAAATTAGCCAAATCGGTTCAACAGTTTTCGAGTTTTAGCCCAAATTGAATAATATACTCAAGTATGTATTAATATAAACTTAAGTTTTAAAATGTATGCGTCGGTATACGATTCAACCTACGATGTATCTAAAGTTAAAAGAACTTTCATATGCCTTCATTGTGAAGGTTTACACTCCAATATTTTTTGGCACCATACCATTGTATGCAAATGAATAAATGAATGTTTTCACTGCAACAAATCACGAGTAACGGTACCGTAAGTGAAGATTTGTCGGGCTATAATAATTATCTCTTTTTTAATAATAATTCTTATAATATGTAGTAGGCTGTGTTTAACATTATTATATTGATGATGAATACATGGGGCACACTAAAAGTTTTCCACTTCTAGCTAATCGGAACTATTTGAATTTCGAATGTTATATTTTTAAAACGTTGCAACCTTCTTAGTAAGAAAAAAAAAAACAATTGGCGGGAAATGATTTGTCAATTGTTTTTTTTATCACACATCAAAGTTCTACGTACGCAACGAAAATGCAATTAAGTCGAAAAGATTTTAGAGCGATGATTTTTTATGATTTTAAAAGTTCTCTTTCTCCGCAAGACTGTGCCGCTCGTCTTCAAAATGCTTTTAGGAGAGAAGTACCTTGTTTGAACACCATGAGGCGATGGTTTGCTGAATTTGAGAGAGGTCGAGTTTCTTTACATGACGAATTTCGTGAAGGGTGGCCTTCAACTGCCGTCAACGAAAATAATGTGACTACTGTTAAGCGGTTAATTGAAGAAAACCCCTGGATTACCTATGAGACAATTAGAGGACTATTGGGGATTGGTATGAGCCAAATTCAAAAAATTGTACACGAAGAATTAAAAGTTCGGAAACTTTGTTGTCGTTGGATCCCTCATGAACTGACAGCGGAGCAGAAGCGGGCTCGCGTGAAATGGTGCTCACAGATGCTACTAAAGTACGACCACGCACATTCTAATGCTGTTTATGACATTGTCACAGGAGACGAAACGTGGATTTATTGTTTTGAACCCGAAAAAAAACAGCAATCTTGTGAATGGGTATTTGAAAATGAGAACAGGCCAACAAAAGTGAGACAGGCGAGAAACTTTGGTAAAAAAATGATCGCGTTTTTTTCTCAGCTACGGGTCCCATCTGTACAATTCCACTTGAAGATCAAAAGAGTGTTAATGCTGAGTGGTATTCTACCATTTGTTTACCCAGGGTTTTAGGAAAAGTTCGCGAAAGACGACCCAAAAGCCGCATTACACCATGATAACGCTTCTTCACACACGGCCAACAAAACAAAGTCATTTTTAGCTTCCGAAAAAGTACATCTCGTGACTCATCCTGCGCGTAGACCCGATCTAGTACCCTGTGATTTCTGTATTTTCCCTAAAATCGAAGATTTGATTAGAGGTTTTACTTTTACCAACTCGAAGAGGCAGTGATATCGTTCAATCAGCACGTACAAAACATGCCTTCAGATCTGTGGTCCTCCTGTTTTAAAAAATGGTTCGATGGCATGAAAAAATGTTTAAAATGTAAAGGAGATTATTTTAAAAGAAAAGCAATAAACATAAGTTATGCAAAACTTATAGTGTAACCTACGTATTAAAGCAAATATAAAGAAATGGCTGTGCGTTTTGAATGTATTAATATTAATCCATAATAATATTATGAATGGGAAAGTGTAGGTATGTGTGTGTATGTTTGTCCGTTTTTCACGTCAAAACGGAGCGACGAATTGACGAATTGATGTGGAGATAGTTGAAGGGATGGAGTGTGATATAGGCTACATTTTGTCTTTTCCTAACCCCCCCCCCCACTTCTTCCCCGAATTTAACGCGAGTTAAATCGCGGGCAGAACTTAGTTCCATAATATATTACCTCTCGCAAGTGATATCGTTAAAACTTTGAGACAGAGGTATTTTAAGGATTTTTTTATGCCCGTGTTCTGGAAAGAAATGTAGTAAATGAGTTTTTCCTCTACATTTTTCATTAAAAATTATGTTTTAAGAATTTGGTGACCTTTTCCAGGTCAAAATAGCGTTTAAATTAATAACATTATGTTCATAATTCCATATCACCTAAAACTGTACTTAGGCTACGTACGCATAGGCAGGTGATTAAAGCCTAGCGAGTCACCTAGCGAGTAGCTTTGTAAAACGTTCGTTCGTTCGTTTGTAAAACGAACGTTCTGGGATGTTCGCGATCGGCCGCCCTACTCGCTTGGCGCCTAGCTAATTGCTTAGCGACCTATCGAAGTAAACAGTGAGGTTAGTCGCAAACATTCTAGAACGCTCGCTTTACTAAGCTACTCGCTAGGTGGTTTGCTAGGCTGTAGGCGCTAAGCAAGCCGCCTGTGTCTGTGCGGACGTAGCCATAGTAAGTTTTACCTGTCAAGTGTCAATCAAATATATATAAGTATGTTACTTGTAGGTAATGATCAAGTTATCTATCTCAATGTTTGAAATCCAACTTTTTACAAATGGTAGCTTAGTGTATTTACTTTAAACCCACCTGATGAAAACTGACGATGGTCTATAGAAACACACTAAGCCACAAGAAGCCTATTTAAGCATTTCTGTCTTAAATATGTTTAGGTTCTAAACTTTCAGCAAAATATACATTCATAGGAAATTAAAATCGTTTTCAACCGACTTACCATAAGGAGGATATTGTCAATTCGGCTGTATATTTTTTTAATGTTTGCTACCTCAGAACTCGGCCATTTATAAACTGATTTTTTTTGTTTTTGTTTAAGTGGATATATTCCCGTGTAGTCCCATTTTAATTTGGTGAAGATCTGATGCAGGGTTCCGGAGCTAGGAAATGGGATATCATTTCAGATAGGTATATTTTTTTTATTTAACTTTATTGTACACCTTACATAAGTCTGTACAAAAGGCGCACTTAATGCCTATTGGCAGGTTGTAGCTGCAGTTACCGTCGCTAGCGCAATAGACTATAGGATCATGCTTTACTTGATAAATAATGTAGCTACTTTTACTCAACATTAGATAGTGGTTAAAAAACTGTGAACATAACGTGCCTACTTTCTATAAAAATGAACGGACAAACTCATAATCTTACCCAGAACAGCTGATGGCAAGAGACAATCGAATCTTCTACAAAAATATATAAATGACGCCATGCAATCTGTCTGGAAATACCTAATATAATACGTGAAATTAGACGTCAGCTACTTTAGATCAGCAAATATTTCAGAACAGATTGCTTTACTTGCTTTACTATAATGTAGCTACTTTTACTCGACATTAGCAGTGCTTAAAAAACTATGAACAATGACATACCATAAATATTAACGGACAAATTCGTATTCTTTACTATCTAATTACCTACTATGTGAGTCACAATTACTCAAGATTTTGAGTACAATAGCAATTAAATTAATAATTACGATGGTAATCGCGTTAATATTAATGTATTATCGTATTTTTATCTCGGATTCTTAACAATCAGTTTATGCGATAGCGCGTAAGAGATCACAATTCCGTCAACCGAAATAGGTGCTATGGAAGCCGTTCTGTAGTAGCAATAAGGCAATGACTAGCATTTGATTCAATTAGTGATTGCGTTCACTTGTCGCCGCGAGACTCACTGCTACCGAAGATTTTATAAAAAATAAAGTAGACATGTTCTTTCCTTACGAAATAATTTAAAGGTATTTTAATGCTAATTATTACACTCAGATTATTTTTACCCACTTTGAGCGCGTTTAAAGTTAAAATATAATAAATTTGTAACACAAAATAGCGCTGTTGTAAAAACAAAATCAAGTGATAGATTAATTTTTGGCATGTTATTTGTTTTCTAAATTACTTAGTAATAAAACAACGTATACCTAGAAGTTGGTATTTTGATTATATTATCACCATACCATATAGTTAAAAACATAATATTGCTTACAAATCATAATTTACATACATAAGTCAGTGTCGCCGCCAGTGGAGCCGCAGCCTACTGTTCCACCCTACAAATACTTGAGACCCTGATCAGAACCTAACAACCTGATCCCTCTTACTCTTCTTCTTCATACTTTCTATTAGGATGGAATTTGTCTATTCACCAAACTAGTGAAATAAAAAAACTGACTCGACTGAAATTTTTAGTCAACCTATTTGCAATATTTAAGTGGATATAAAATACTTTTCATCGATTAACCAGCTTGGTGAAGGTCGTTTTATAGTGGGATCTTAGACTATCAATAAACGTTTCGTATCACCTCGATTCACTAGTTTGTCGTTTAGTTTACGTAATTAGGTTGGTTATCCTGTTCGCTGAATTTTACCGACGTGATAATATATAAAACATCCTTGTTATTATTAAATAGATAATGTCACCAACATTGTAAAGTTTTTATTACAGAAAAATTACATTTTGTCCACACCATCTTTAAAGTAATTTCTTACAATTTGTGGGTAGAATATTTGAGCATTGAGGCGGCCCAACTCAGCCAAAGTTTAAATTGGTAGGCCATCTATTGACCTCATAAAAAACGGTGTGTTGAGATTTTTTATTATACTATATCAATTATAATATAATTTTTACTAAGGATATTTGAATATAATATGATGTCATTTGAGAAACAATGGGAGGATTTGCATTCAAAAGTTTGGTGCACATGCCTATTTAAATTTTTATAGATGTTGTTGGCTGTCACAACCCGCAGCTCAGCACTTGGCACCACTCACGGACTGATGATACGATCAATTTTCGTTGGCCGAGACAATGTCGTGATGTTTTAAGCTGATCTAAAAACTAAATAGACAGTTTTTATAAACCATTAGTCGGTTGCTAAGAGAAAATTGTTTGTTATTGGAAAGTACTTATTTCAAATATCTAATTCGAAGGTAGACCTAATAAAACATTACTTTGCTACTTACACATTGCTTGTGTCAACGAATATGATTTTTTTAAATTTTACCTTTTTTTCACCACTTATAACCTCCTCATATCTCATTCCGTCAAATTCTCATGAGGGTTTTAAATTCTATAACTCGCGTAGCTTCGTCCGCAAGCAGAAAAACACGTTATCAAAATAATAAATCTTACCTTTAATCCTCTATGGAACCTCCTTAGTGAAGATTTTTGAAAAAAGTAGCCTATATTTGGTTTCGAATTATTTCCTTGACAAATTTTATCAAAATTGAATGCGCGGTTTAACCGTGAAAACATAACAAACCGACTTTGCATGTTATTGTTATTTACTGTATATGTGTTGTACTGTGTGGTAAATAAAACAATTTTTATTCTTATTCTTCTTAATTTTAAAACGACGCGTCGTTGCATCGTTTTTATGTGGGCAAGAGCCTTGAAACTTCGACGTTTTGTTGCATGGATTGGGGGGTTGCTAGTCTGCTATTCTATAATTTATAAATATAACAGAGTAACACATCTCATGTGATAAAGTTATACATCTTATAAATTTATTATATCATAAAAAATATTAAGCCAAGAAATCGCGGTTTTATCTAACTATACAAGGGTTGTTCGGAAAAGGTTTCCGGCGACTGGGACCGCATTAACTGGAACCGCGGTCACAATTGCCGGATTGATTTAATTTTAATATTTTTTTCCGGTGACTCAGAACACGCATAAATTAATAAAAGAATCTATTATTCAAGTTTATACACACACAATAAGTTCATACACACACAAACAAAAATATATTTAAAGCGATAATGAAAGAAAAACCTTTTTAATTCAAAAATATTTATTTAATTTTTTTTTTTTAATTTTTTTTTTATATCATAAGATAGCAAACAAGCAGATGGGTCTCCTGATGGAAAGAGTCAACCATCGCCTATAGGCACCAAAGATGTTAATGGTGCGTTGCTATCTTGTGGCGAGGTCTAATGCCACATGCATAAGTTTACCGGCTACCTTACCCTCCAAACCGGAACGCGACAACGACAAGCACTGACGCTATTGCGGCAGGAATAGGTAAGGCGGTGGTACCTGACCCGGGCGAGACAATGCGGAACTCTACCACCTAGTAGCCAGCATGGTAGTGACTCGATAGCCAATCGGTCGCCTTTTACGACCTGCCTGGCAGAACGGCAGTTGGCCTATTCTACAAAGGAGGCCGGGACCAACACGGCGGAAACTTCGACGTAACGTAACGAACACTTGAAATATTTAATATAGGTACCGAAATATATATAATAAACACCCAAACCCAGAAATACAAACATCTATTCTCATCACACAAATGTTTGTCTCTGTCAGGAATCGCACTCGAGCTCCGTCGATTCAAGGGGCGGTCAAATTATTTAGGTAGTTATTGTTAATTGTTTGAAATTGTTAAATCTTTTTAGCAGGATTTACGTGTTTAATACAAAATAACAAAATATTGTGCTTTTATTGAAGTTATATAAATAAATGATATTTATGAATCAAAGAGTTTTTATTTTATTTTACGTTAAACATTTTTTCGTTTGAGTGTACTAGTTTTGGATTGAACAATAGATTTTTAAATTAATTTATGTGTGGTCCGAGTCGCCGGAATGAAAATATTAAAATTAAATCAATCCGGCAACTGGGACCGCGGTTCCATTTAATGCGGTCCCAGTCGCCGGAAACCTCGTTCGGAAAATTGTTGGCCAATTTCAATACAAACCTTCTTGGTAAAAATCATTGGCCACTTATGTTATATACTCGTAATATAGCGTTTTTTATGGTTTTGAAAGCTGGCATTCGGGGGATGTATAAATACATACGGTATCAGGGAAATAATAATAACAATAATATCGTTGGATAAATTACACAAATAAAGACTTCTATGTACTAAAGCAGGGCTGTTTAAGCCAGATATCATCTTGGGCTAATATGAATTACCAAAGACAATCTCTCAAAAAGTGCCGCAAAGGTGCAATAAAAATTTAGAAAGTAAATCATTGACCGTCATGAAAATTATAGTTAAGGAAAATTATTAAATAAAACATAATACTGTAAAAGACGAGCTTATATTGGAGTGAGATTTATTACATCTCACGTGCACGAAGAAGACAGTAAGTATGTTGCGGTGGATTAAAAACACTTCGCGGGCCGCACGCGGCCACAAGTTGATCTAACAAATAGCAAAGATCTAACAAAAAAAGTTGATCTAGCAAATTCTTTGCTTGTGATAATATGTATTTTAGGCATCGATACTAAAACATAGAAATACATGTATAAAAATATTAATAATTTAATAAAAACTCAAACTCAGATATACAAACATATTATATTCTCGTCACACAAAGCCCGTCCCTGTCGGAAAGCGAGCCCGAGTTCTATTGATTGCGTAGCCAGGTTTGCTAACCAATCAACCAACGGGACGGTCAATTAGAAAAACAAACCATTTTCATAACCTAAAAATTTTTCATTTGACTAATTATTTCTGAAACAGTTTTCGTTTGTCTCGTCAAATCAAGGATACGACAAACACTGGTTTAATAATAGTTTGTCATATTTCATTAAGTACTACGTATTGATTGACGAGCAATATGTATTATTTGACGCGTTTACAAGCAACACTCATAAAAGAACCTCCGCCATTATAAACCTGTAATGACGATAATAGGTGTAGAGCAATACTCAATATATTCCTGACTACGATGAGAGGAATAAAATAGAATGATAAAAATACACAGAAAGTAATAAATTTTCCCCTGTATTGATTCGGGCTCTTTTTAAGACTGCTGGGTTATATAGTTGCAAAACGTCTCGCCCCTAAAAAGCTAATGAAGGCTAGCCATGACATTATCATAAAGTCCAAACGGGGACCGTCAACAAGGATGGGAATCGAGTATAACAATACTAATAAACTTTATTGCGTTTTGGACATCAGACAAATCAAATCAGTAATTTGAAGGTAGATACTGTAAAATTTCATTCTTGATTACTTTGGGGATGTAATACAACGTGCATAAATTTACCGGCTTCGTAATCCTCATAACAAAGCGCGACAGAAATGAGCTTGACGTTATAGCACTAATAATAGATGGTGGAACCAAGTCCGGGTGAAACGTTTCAGAACTCTATCTCCTAGTTAGTAGTCACGATAGTGACACGTATAATCTATCTCTAGTCTTCTATAGCATCAATAATGTATAGTGAAACCAAACCCGGTCTAAACGTTCTAGAAATCTATCTCCTAGTTAGTATCACCTAGTTAGTAGTTAAGATAGAGACACGTATAATCTATCTTTAGTCTTCCATAGCATCAATAATGTATAGTAAAACCAAACCCGGTCTAAACGTTCCAGAAATCTATCTCCTAGTTAGTAGTCACGATAGTGACACGTATAAGCCATCTCTAGTCTTCCATAGCACCAATGATAGATAGTGAAACCAAACCTAGTCGAAACGTTCCAGAACTCTATCTCTATCAAACTCTATCAAACTCTGTCATAACTCTATCACCTAGTTAATAGTCATATAGATTTATAAGTTTTCTCTAGCCTTGCATAACATCAATAATAGACTTTGGAAATTCTATCACCTAGTTTGTAGTCACGATAGAGACACGTGTAAGTCTTTTCTTGCCTTCCTCAGCATCAATAATAGACGGTGGAATCAAATCTGGTCGAAACATTCCAGAGCTCTATCACCTACTTAGGTATTTTTTTAACTTAATTAAGTATATTTAAGTATTTCTATGTATTAATAATTAATAAATAACATTAATAATTAAAAAATAAATCACACTACAGTTCTAGAATAATAAGGTAGGTGGACGGCTTAAAACACATGCACAGTGAAGTCATCGAAGTTAATGTGCTAATACGTAGTGGAATGTACTATAACAATCATGGGTAATATATATATATATATATGTATATATATATATATATATATATATATATATGTATATATATATATATATATATATATATATATATATATATATATATATATATATATATATATATATATATATATATATATATATATATATATATATATATATATATATATATATATATATATATATATATATATATATATATATATATATATATATATATATATATATATATATATATACATATATATATATATATATTACCCATGATTGTTATAGTACATTCCACTACGTATTAGCACATTAACTTCGATGACTTCACTGTGCATGTGTTTTAAGCCGTCCACCTACCTTATTATTCTAGAACTGTAGTGTGATTTATTTTGTGAGCAGGTTGTTGGAGACCTTACGGGCACGTAAGAGCATTTGAACACTTGTAGGCGGGTGTTTTGACTTTTGGTAATTACATTTAGACACCTTAGACGGACACTTAGATGAAATAGGCAATTAACTCTCTTCGTAATATTGAACTAAGTTTTTGCTTAATTGTCCGAACTCAATACATTTTAATCTCACGTCAAACGATTTTTAAGTGTTATAATCATCTCATCATCGAAATTAATAGGTTTTATTTGTGAAAAGAAGATATTTATACAGAAAGATAATTAAAAGAGGTTTTACTGCAAGTTAATAACATTTAACGGCTTACCTTGTTGCAAATTCTATCATAGAGAGGCAGTCAGGGTACTCGTTTATGGTGATGAGTACTTATTCCGGTTATAAGTTGTGTCATAAATGAAAATGCGTTTAATTATTCGTCCTGTTGGCCGAGGGCTTGGTAATCCAACTACGCAATCGAAGGGGCTCGGGTTCGATTTCCGATAGAGACAAACATTTCTTTTATACAGATGTTTGTATTTCTGGGTTTGGGTGTATATTAATTATTGTTTTTGTTGGTTTGTACCATCTTAATATTTGTATGGACATTGTATATACACCATTCTCCCCTTGAGCTTTACCAACGTTCGGTTTAAAATATTCCCACGCAAAGTTTTTTTTAAGAGGGTATTGAATTAAACTTGTCCATGAAATGTGTGAATATATAATGTACAAGTCTCCTATTAATTATTTTTCACAAATTTTAATACTTATTTGCGATATATTTAGTAGAAAATCAGCACTGTTTTTGTAAATATTAGTAAAACTTGAAATTTGAATCAATGTACAAAAAAATGTAATGTTAAAAGTAAAAAATATTCTCATTAAATTTTCAACTTTGCACTTAAAGAATCAAATTTAGCTAAGGATATATAAGGATAAGGATAAGGATAGAGTTTTATTTCTAAAAAAATATAGGCCACAAATGGTACAATGGCCACAACCGGTAGGTATTTCCATCCTACACATATATGATTCTCCTTTTCGGTTTTAATTAACTCCTTTTAGGTTTTAATTAATTTCAGTTAGTATACCTAACATATCCCATTAAGAGGATAAATATTTCCACGGAAAAATGTATCACTAACGGCCTGACCACCGAAACCTGCGACGCAAAGGCGGAAACCCAGGCGGCACAATTTGCAAGCCACGGGCAGTTGCGCTTGCCGCCGCGACCAGTAGTTATAAACCGAGAGCAAAATGTCCACCAATTTTATATCGATAGAGGGACAGTTTTTTTGTTTGAGACACAATATTTGGAATAGATTCTGGAATACACGATTTAAATAAAAATCAGGATGTAGATGGCGAATTCCGCAAGAATTATTTCTTATCATAATCTCTTCACTCTGTGTTTAGATTTAGTACTGGCTTTGGCCATCTTTGTGCCTTTTTTGGCCACTTAAAATTTAAATCATATCACCAAACAAAAAATTAGAAATCCATCAGAAGTACTTTATTTAATAAAACTTTCTATAAGTTATTTTGACGTGTCAACATTTTTTTTAAACTACCACCGGATCGGAAACGCGGCCACATACTGAGAAGATCCAGAGGAAGAAACTCAGCGGGCTTGTCTTTTTTCACATATATATTTTTTTTCACAATATCAAAAGTTTAAAAAATATAGATATGAGATTGTTACGAGGAGAAATGAATCCCTTTTTTTCTTTTTTCCACAGTTTTGTTTTAACACATTTTTTAAATTTATCTACTGGTAGATCTCTTCTTGAATAATATTTTTATTAAATTTCAAATTTTCGCACTTAAATGAATAAAAAGATCGACTTTTTGAGTCAGGAAAATAAGAAAAATTTTTTTGAATGTCTATCATCCATTAATTTTTAGTGAAATTTTTGCAAATCCAAATTGTGAAGAGGCATTTAATTATTTACATGACACATTCTTATGTTTTTTGAGCTATGCTTTCCAAAAATTCGTATTAAGGTGTCAAATAAACCAATAAAAAATAAATGTTGTAAAGTCAAACGCCAGCTATATTTAAATTATCATTATGGTAAATCTAATAACAATTAAAATAAAAATAATTACTTGCGTTATAAAAGAATTTTATCAAAATGTATACTAGGATCACAAAAGCATCATCTCTGAAATTTATTGAGAAATCTTCCAATAAATGCAAAGCTTCGTGGGATTTAATTAAAAACACATTCCAGAATAAAACAAATATAAAAAAAATTGAGAAAATTAGAGTGAATAATTCAGAGTATACAAATTCTCAAACAATTTGTAGACTATTTAATATTTTTTTTATAAACCAGAAAAAAGCAAGTACTAACAATGACAAATTTACAAATACTTCAAATATACTTGGGTTACCTAATAGCAGTAAAACCATTTTTCTAACACCAGTAGTTGAGCATAAAGTATTTAAGATCATAAACTCCTTAAAAAATACAAGTGCAACTGGTTATGATAATATTAGTACAGAACTACTGAAAAATGTTGCTGCTGTAATATCAAAGCCGCTCAGTCATATTATTAATTTCTTATTTTTAGAAGGGAAGTTCCCACAACGACTAAAAAAGTCTATAGTTAGACCAGTACTTAAAAAAGGAGATCCTTGCGATATGAATAATTATAGACCCATTACATTAATTCCAATACTTTCAAAAAATTTTGAGAAAGTTATGCATGGTAGACTTTATAATTACTAACTGATTTATAATATATTAAAATATAATCAATATGGATTTAGAAAAGGTAGGTCGACCACCTTAGCATGTTTTGATTTGGTAAAGAATATAACGGAATGCCTAAATGCAAAAAGTTATCCACTTTGTGTATTTTTAGACATGAGCAAGGCATTTGACTTTGTTTCACATAGAATTTTGTTGGCAAAACTAGAAAAATATAGTATAAGAGGAAAATATTTAGAGTGGATACAAAGTTATTCAGAAAATAGGAAACAGTGTGTTGAAATTTCAAAAATCTCTGGGACACATAAGAAAACATATACTTCAAATTATAGCTGTAGTAACTGTGGAATACCACAGGAAAGTGTTTTCGGACCCTTGCTCTTTTTAATTTACATTAATGACCTTTCAGAGACTATGCAATATGAATCATTCTTATTTGCAGATGACACTACACTCCTCATTAAATGTAAAAATAAAAATCATTTAATAAAAGAAACAACTGAAACCTTACTTAAAGTTTCAGAATGGTTAAAAAGTAACAATTTAAAAATTAACTTGACTAAAACAAAAATAGTTGAATTTCAAACATGTTATAGCAATAAAGTTCAAAAATCAAATATATTATTTACAGTATAAATATAGAAAATACTGAACACACTAAATTTCTAGAAATATTTATTGACAACCATAACAATTGGAAAGCGCACATTGATTCTCTTTGCAAAAAATTTGATTGATTTGTCTATGTTTTGAGAAGAATAAGAGAAGTAGCCAATTTAAATGCTGCCTTGTTAGCCTATCACGGATGTGTATCATCAGTATTGCAATATGGAATCTCTATTTTGGGGAAACTCAGTTGACTTAATTAGAATTTTCAGAATTCAAAAGAAATGTATACGTGCAATATGTAATGTTAATCAACTACACTCTTGTAAACCCCTATTTAAAACTCTTAAAACACTACCTTTACCTTGTCTTTACACACTGTCGGTATGCGTATTTGTAAAAAAAACATCAACATTTGCTTAAAACAAATGCTGAAATATTAGGGAACTCATATTTTAGAAACAGTGAGAAGCTACATGTGCCTAGCCAAAGACTAAATATTTATAAAAAAAAACGCATATTGTATGGCAATTAATATATACGATCATATACCTGATAGTCTAAAATCATTACCTATAAATAAATTTCGCAAAAAATTGTCCAATTTACTGTTAAATAAAACATACTATGATATTAGAGAATTTTTAGCAGATAAGATTAAATGTTAATAAATAGAAATATATTAATTTAAATGTAACAAAAATTAAATAATAAATTTTGTAAATGGTAAAATTTCTTCGTAAGTTGTAAAAATTTGGATTGAGCATAATATTTTGTAAATTGGAAAAATATATTTTTGTAGTGAAATAATACTTGTAAATATTATAATACATAAATAATTATAATAAATGATATAAAAAAAGCCCACTGAGTTTCTTCCGCCGAATTTTCTCAGTGTGTGGCCGCGTTCCGATCCGGTGGAGACAAGACGCATGCACAACAAGATTGTTTTTGTTCCCTGTGTTTAGTGAGTGTAGGTACGATACCATTTTTTTTAACAAGTAAATATTTTTTTAATATTATAAGATAGCAAACAAATAGATGGCTCTCCTGATGGAAAGAGATAACCATTACATAAACACCAGAGATGTTAATGGTGCATTGCTATCCATATGGCGAGGTGTTATACTTGCTAAAATAAGTTTAACGACTACTTAATTCTCCAAATCGGAACATGACAATGACAAACATGGCGCAATTGCGGCTGGAATAAATAAGGTGGTGGTACTGAATACCCGGGCGAGATATTGCGGAACTCTACCACCTAGTAAATGTAATATTCTTTTAATATAATTACACGTTGATCATCTTATGTTTCATTATTGTGTGAAAATGGCTAAACTACCCGATTAATGGTAAATTTTCCCACGGAAAGTTTTATCACTGGTCTATCTAAGATGGTACTGAATGAGTTTTGTATATAATGTGTATGCAGCGCAATTTATGTGGCCATCGAGTATGGCCCCAGGCTGACGATGGTCGTGCTCTGGCTCTCGGACTGATCATCGTGCCGCTTGCCCTACTCTACGTTTGTCGACGCACGATCTATTTGTAATTGATGCACAATTCAAGCAATTTGCATGATAAACACTACTTTGTTAACGGGGACCGACTTTATTGAGTGCTATCGATTATGTATAAAAAACAGAGATGGTTATTACTAGCTGTTGCCCGAGGCTTCACTCGTGTGATAATCTTTATAGACTTATCTAATATTGGCATTTCTATATTGTGTCACCAACACTAGAAATTTTCATAAAATGTTGCAAAAGCATTTTTTCCGATTTAAAGTTTAGCAAATATTTTTTCCAGCCTACGGACTCCCTTTATGTAAAAAATCAGGCTTGAATAAGGTTACTTTTTTCTGCGTTTATTATAATTAAAGCACAGTAAAGCAATACCGATTTTTTAATATAAAAAACGTGAAAGATACCAATAAATATTTATAAGCACTTTCGGATTTATAACATTATATATTGTGAATTTTAATAAGACGCGCAAACTTTACGTTGTCTGGTAAAAGTCTGTAAATACTGAAAGAGAGTGTTCAGTACTTGATTCTGATACCGAATATGTAAAAATACAGGCACTTAAATTTTGAACTGATTATCCAATAACAATATTTAGTGCAGGCACCCACGCACGGCGCGTTTGATTTTTACGAACAGTGATTTATCGAACTCGCGACTGGACTCGATAGTGTAACATGCGGTGACCATACCATTTGAATATTAATAGTTCAATTTCGATGAGGTTTACTAGGTATGTAGTTAAGCAGTAATATTTTTTATAATAAACTATAGTTTTATTGGTTAATTACGGGTATGACCGCTAACTATCGTACCCTTCAATATGTACAATCATTTACCAGTTAACCTGTTTATTCCTAAAATAGAAAAATGTTACACTACATTAGTACATAATAAATGCGAATCGTCCAATCGGGAAAACTGGAGCTTCTGCTTTACGGGACAAAATCTTCATTTTTAGCATCTTAAGTATTTTTATTTTATTACAAAGACTCTCTTGGAGCTTAGTCGCAAAGCTCAGAGAAAATTCACGTAAACAAATCATACTTCATTCGTTGCTTGATAGATTTTAGCTATTATTTTGACGTTTTTTTAATAGAAACTTGTCGCTGATGGGCAGCTTAGGCTTCGATTCGATTGAAAACATTTTTCAATATACTGAGAGAGTTTAAATTAAAGTCATGCTGATTAAAGTTTCAATAGAAGCAAAAAATTCTCTCAGTCAACATTCCAACCATAGGTACCCAATTTCAAATATTTCATATAGTTCAGCATCTAATCTTACCCCATGTTCTATTACTGTTGCCTCCCCACCCACTGAACCAACTGACTTAAGTACACTAACACGACAAACTGTATACGAAGGGTTCGAAAAAGGCAATAATTGTTTTTTCACCGTAAATATTTTTTACAGAATTATGTTTATTTTTTATAGTTTTTAATGTAAGAAAAAGTTTTTCAGCGTTTGTAATTGATGATGTGCCATTTCTTCTTGGTTTGATGTCTTGATTTATAAAACTGATTAATAAAATAAATTGGTTATAATTAAACAGACAATATTTTTTAGACTTTTCTTCGTTATAATTTAAGCGACAGGTGACCGAATCACAGATTTACCTGTCGCAGTCGCTGGTCGTCTTGGTCGCCAACATCGTATATCGAAAATATCGAAGCCAAAAATATAGTTTTTAGAATTTTTGTATGTTTGTTTGTCTGTATGTATGTCCGGGGTTCACTCAAAAAGTACTGCATGGATTTACTTCAAATTTTGCATGAATATTACTAACCAGTTGGGCCAACATATAGGCCGCATAATATACGTTATCATCTACGAGAGAGGAGCTGTGCGGAGTAAACGAAGTCCGCGCGGACGAAGTCGCTGGCAACAGCTAGTAATAAAATAAAACATGGTATCTTTTATTATAAAAAATATTTTTTTTAAAATAAAATGTGTGAGACCTGATTGTATCCGTAAAGTAAATTCCTGGCAGCCTCCGCGTACGTGACATTGCCTAGTTAATGGGTCTCTGGACGTCGGGAAGCGGCACTGGGACTACTTCACCGGCTTAAACCAATTTCTTGGAGACAAAACACAAGAGTTTATTTAGTTATTCGCTATTTATTATTACATCAGACGGCATAGACAATTGATAAAAAACCACAGTACAATACATGGAACTATTACCTACTGCTATTCATCCGAGGTATTATTATATATGGATTTCTGCGAAAAAGCTTGATATGTCAAATCCATACATTTACATTTCTATTCTACTAGCGTCTAGCCATTTGTCTAACGTCCTCAGAGCTTAATTTATCATATTTAATATCTATAGGATGGTTAAATTTTCAATCAAGAAGGTTAAACAACAGGCTAGGAAGCTACGACAGGCTCCAGTTATTATAACTAATGTCAAAATTTCATTTCATCAAATATCACGAAAAAATGAAGTTTACATACGAGGGTGCATGGGTTAAACTTCAGATTTAGAGTTAATGCATCGAAATAGTTGTTCTTCGAAAGGTTTCTTGTTTCAGAATTATAAAGCTGTAAAATATCTTTGGTTTTAGTATCAGTATCTGGCTGGATTGGTAAGTTACAGTTCCATGTTTTAAACATAAACTACTATGTATATATTCTATCTCAGTCTTTCATTAGGTTAATCCTAACATTTATGTGTTTGTTTTTCTGTCGTGACGCATTTCTGTTTCTGTTTTCAAACCATAATGCTTCTAAAGAAGTTTCATTTCAAAATATTTATATACCGAATTGAAACATTTATGAAATGAATTGCCTTAGTTTAGAAATAAATCCGTCTCAATACAAGTGATAGCGCCACTGCTACTTATGTAGTTAGGTAGGTTAGCTGTTATACTACTGTAATGGTTTAAATAATGAAAACAAAACTGAGCCGAATTGATGAATAGTTTTAAAATACCCTGGTTCTATTAGGACCCTTTTGATCATCTGTTTTTCTGTCAAACTGATTAGCCAAAACGTGTTACTGCCACCTTGACTACTAGGTGGTAGATTTCTGTAACGTCTTGCCCGGGTTTATGTTTTCAGTACTTACCATTAACGTAGCCGATAAATTTATACATCAGACCGTGGGCATCGCAACTTTAGAAATTTTTTATATAGGCAATCTCTTTATTGCTTGTTTGTTTATTTGAATGACAATTGAATTGCATGTTTAATATTTTTATGATCTATAAAAATATCCCAAAACTCGATACATAGTTGTTATTCATACTAATACCTATTATAAATGCAAAATTCTGTTTTTTGATGACCGACTTTGATGAAATTTGGCAAGGAAATGGCTCAGGACTCGCGGTCAAACATTGTTTTCTTTTTGTTTTGAAAATCAACTTCTAAATGGCTGCAATGGGAGGAAGAATTTTTTTATATTGTTAATACGCTATTCTACATGCGGGCGAAGCAGGGCAGCTTGTAATACCTTAAGTTACAAGCGTAGCAACCCGAACAAAAGCTTAAACATATAAATAATCCTACATAAATACAAGGAAGCTGTATCATTATTGAATAATCTTCACTTAATAGGATAATTAATTATGCGGCGATCAATTTGTGAAGATATCTAAGGCATCATATTATAATTTCTCAAACTAGTTTCGGTGTCTGTTTTTCTAAGAACCAAAACAAAGAGACGTGTTCTTAAAGAAGTCAGAATTAGGGCTGTCTATAAGTTAACTAATTTGTGTTATATTAATGTCGTTTAAGTATTTCAATGACACTAGCTTTCCGACCCGGTTTTTTAAGAAGAAAGTTATATGTGTTTACTTTGTATTTTTTACCGATTGACTGGTACATCAACTCGATTTTGATATAAAATATGATAAAAAATTAGTACTGAAATTTTGACTTAATTATCCAATAAAAATGTTTAGTACAGACACTCGCACCCGGCACATAGAAGTTCATTTCATTCACCTAATCACCAAATTCACAGTGATTTACCTAACACTAACTTTACGGATACACTTTGGAGAGTGCGCTGCGGAATTGCACGACTTAATTCCGCCATCCCCGTTTTTCTATCGATCATCGAGGTGCACAGATTCTAGGCATCGTCATATGATGGACGTTCCACGTACTCGGACAAAGTGGTTCGACTCAACATACTTCATTCGAACCGTATAAGACTGGAACATGCTTCCTGATTCTGTGTTCCCCGACGAGTATAATGTGGGGATCTTTAAGAGAAGAGTGAACAGGTATCTACTAGGGAAGCGCGTTCCATTTTAGGCCTCCCACCCATATCGCAAGCAAATAATTTGCTTCCTTTGGGGTGAGATCAGTTCGTGTAAAATTGTCCAGAGATATATTTTTTTATTGTTTACTTATGACCATGCACTACTGTGTCCTTCAATATGTACAATTTTTTACCAATTACACTGAATAATATCATCTTGTACAGAGTTCCGGAAAAAGTATGCTCTTAACTGACACAGCTTCTTGTGAATATTTTTGGAACAATCACAAAAAATTAATCAAAAAACACAATAGTTAAAACACACGATATTTTTTTGGTTTTGTAATTTTAAGGCACGGTGTTAGCTCAACATTCACAAAAATGGGTTTCTTTGTCGCTCGAATACGAATAAACCTAAGGAAAATATCCCATGCAAAAAAATACAGAGTATAGAATAAGGTCTAAAAAAAATGTTAACCGAAAAGAATTTTAAATATTTGTTTAATATTTTCAATAAAAAATCGTAATTTGGTTCACAAAAAAAAAAACTTTGGCGTCGAAATTCTCTGTATTTTCAGTGATAAAAACAAGTTTTTTAAAAAGAATATAATAGAAATAAAGTTTTATTAAAACTTTAACCAGACAAATATTGAATTTAATGCGTATATTCTGAGTTATCTAAGGAAATCCTGAAAATTAAACGTTTATTTGCAGTCTAGTTACAGTTTAACAAAATATTCTTGTTTGCTTTGCTTTGCAATTTTTAACCTTATTTAACGTGTTGTAAATGTCAAATTAAATTACGCGCTAATATGCGTTGTGTGAGTGAATTCGACGTTTTTAAATCGTAGTCATTCCGCGCCTCAACACGCTTTATATTTTGTTTATAAAAATTTGCGTTTAATGCGTTGTGCGTGCATGCATTGTGCATATAAACAATGAAATGCGTTGTAATTAAATTAGTAATAATCTATTACTACGACAGCCCAGTCAATGAAATGTCTGGCCACTTACGATCTATTGCTACGCTGTTACGTCAAATGGTATATTATTATGGTTGATTCAAGTTTTGTATCATATAATTAGGAGTTAGTTTGTTTGAAATTTGTTTATTTTTATCAAAAATAATTATTGTTTATAACACAGCCGTGAATATAATTAAATTTATAGTGTCAGCGATACTTTGTATGCTATTTAAAAGATCAGTTCACATGAATTCAATTCATATTGCGAATCGGTTTATGGCGGATCTCAAAATGGTTCTGCATTGCAATTATATTGATGAATGAATGAATGATGCTATTAAGTGCTACCACTGTGGGTGATGTATATAGTTTGTACCACACACACACACTGTAGAGCTATAATTCTTGTGGTAGGATCTGGTAGGATCTACTTACGTCAACTTGCTAAAGCCTTGCGGTGAAAAGCTGTGACTCGGTTAATCAGTTTAATCTCGGTTAATCGGTTAATCTGTTAATAAGGTATCTGGTGAAGTTTGGAAAGCCTAAACAGCTCTACAGTGGTCACGCGCTAGACACGACAGAGGTTTGCGAAAAAAAACAAGCGGGTGATCTTATGAAGATAAAATGTATGTTTTTTGTTGAAAGGTCGCCTCCGTAAGAATAGTAGAGGTTCGCAACTGAGTAGTGGCAGTTCGCCTCTGTAGGAAATGTGATCCTTACCGGATTATCACGTCGGAGAGGTGACACCACTATAAATATTGATGACGTTATGGAATGACTTGGAAAAGAAAAGATCTATCCAGCCAGGCAAGGTTTACGACCTAGTGTCTGAGAAGTGTTGAAACATTTGAAACTAGTATATATGTATAGGTATGTATCAAGGCATGTTTTTATATTTGCAGCGTTGTTGATTGAGAGTCCTTCTTAAGAACAGCGGTTGGTCCCATTAAGCCAGTAAAACAATGGTGCCTTTAACGAAGACTTACGTACTAACCGTACTAAACGAGGCATGCGCTACGCCGTTTGTAGGATACCAAAGTGGAGTCCATGAACTGTACCTTCTTTATTCCGTTGTGGTCCGCAGTGAGACGTGTTGCGTATTCCAAACACTCAAAAATTTTAAAAGAGACTTGAATTTGCGTTGCTCTCCTGATGGAAAGAGAGAAATGTCGCCTATAGACAACAAAGACGTAAACAGTGCGTAGCTATCTTATGGCGAGATTTAAATGCCACTTACATAAGTTTAAAACCTAAACCTCACCGTCTAAATCGGAACACGACAATGACATTTATTGACACTATTGCGGCAGGAATAAATAATGCGGTAGTGCCAAATACCCAAGCGAGTCGTTGCGGAACTCTATACCTACCACTTGGTCATCACGATGACAGTCACACGTGTAGTCGATCGTTTGCTTTTAACGAACAACCTGGCAGAATGGACTGGCAAAATGGTCTATTCTTTAAAGGAACCCCGAACTTACAGAGGAATATAACAGATTTGTTTGCGCTAAGAATGAATCGGATATTATATTGTACTTTCTAATAATTAATTATGATATGGGGCTAACACAAAACTAAAATATTATTTTAAAGGATAGGGATTAACAATATTTTAGGATATAACTTCAGCAAAAAAAGACATTAAGTCACGTGACAGTAAACGCAAGGAAGTGTAGGTACGTCACACCGTGGTAAAACGCCATGTCGTAAATGTGAATTTCATCTGTAACGATGAACTCATTTAATTAGTTATACGTATGTATCTCTAGCGATCAGTATAATCGACGTAATCGATCATATAAAAAAAAAGAATTTCGCCACGTCGAGCCCGTCGACACTAGCTCAGTGGCAGAACGTCGCGGCTTGAGGGAGATGGTCGCAGGTTCGAGTCTCACGTGTCAACATTTGTCTTTGTTGTTTTTAAAGTTTTTCAAGTTTCCCAATCAAGGGGTAAGTGCTATAAAAATAAAAATAATTAGAAACGCCATATTATTTTTGACATTTTCATAGAAAGGAAAGCATTGAGTTTGTAATGTATGTCTAACCATGGCGTGATGTCATTAAGACTTCATGACAGTCCATAGTGTTTTCACGGTAAATTAAAATTGAAATTATAATGCGCAAAATTTTAATTATAAATGTAGATATTTAAAAAATAAATTTATGGTTAATATGCCTAATAATAAGTTTAAGAGTTAAATAGTTTTTAAAATTTAACCTATTTTTATAGCGCGATATAGGATTAGCTTGAATTTTATGTATTTTTAGCGTTGCAGATTATTTACCCGCTAGAGATTCAATAGATTATTAATAGATTGCAATTCTATACTATTATGGAGTTACATTGTTGATGGAGATATGTAGTTTACAGAGTGTAGTATATGCTGTGATGGAATCATCAAGATTGGATAGAATAGCAATAATAAGAAAAACAATAAGAACTTTTTATTCCCTCTTACTCGTGAGGCAAAACAGTTTAGTTTTATACCTATATAAGAATGCTTAAAACATATCAAATACAATTTTAATGAAATTGGATTCCCTGTATTTCATTTTGTTATTTATAGAATTTAATGTTTAAGGTTCGCCGCTGTATCTTTTCTTTGTCGGCTTCTCAATGAATACCAAATAACTCCATATTAAATTTTGTGATTTGTGAAATACGATGTCATGAAGATTTAACGTTAAATAAAAGTGGTCCACTTTAAGAAATAATAAAAGTCACGCTAAAAATTTATTCCGAGAAGATTTCTTTATATTTCAAAACAGATAATTAAGTGGCATGTGTAAATTTAATGAATACTTCCCGTGATTTAATTATCTAATAAAGTTCGATGTCTGTGACGATTATGGATAACCTAAGTTTAAGTTGCAAGTGATTCTTAAGACGCAGGTGGTCGTAAGTATTTAGATAGAAGTGGAATTAAATTGAAAAAAAGTGTATTACTGGTGTTATTGTGCTGTAAATTGCGGAATATCAGTATATGGCTTTACCGTCAAAAATTACTTCACCGATACTGAATAAACTCGGTGTTAGAGTTCCGTAAAGTCTCGACTGGGTTTGGCACCATTGATTTATCTAGTCTTGTCGCAATTACGTTAAAGCTACTAGTGTATTTTAGTTACTCCAGATTGAAGGGTTACCGCCTCCCTTAGTTGGTAGACTTATGCACGCAGCATTACTATTTTGCCACACGCGAGAGGATATATGCCTATATATCCTCTCGCGTGTGGCAAAATAGTAGTTTGTCTTTCTGTCAGGAGAGACATCTGCTTGTTTGCTATCTAAAGATGTAAAAAAATAAGTTAATTTACAGCTCAGCCGCATGAAGTATTCATAAATTTATAAAAAATCGAAAGAGGTAAATTTTTTAACTTTATTTTAATCGTATCTTTAAAGTGTAACAAGTAATTGAGAACGTACAATTTTATTTCAAACTCAGGGGCAATTATTTTTAACTAACCTATATACGGGTAAAATCTTAGGTGTATGGGCGATTCTCTGTAAACGTGTCATACCATTTGCTGTCTTTTTATATTTTTTCACACTTTAGAAAAGATTTTTTTCGAAATGAACTTTACTAAGCAGTTGGTTCAAATGTCCGTTACTGCAAAACCGGGCTTTTCGGGCGAGCAGAGTTCTCAGTTACTGTTTAAATTAAGTGGGCTAAGAGCCTACTCTAAGGATGTCTCCTGTGAGACCGAGCCTCGGCTTAAGGCAGTATCTTGACCACAGAGTAATTCGTGTGGTCTCTGATCTTGGCGATAAGTGGAAGAATAAGTGGCATTAGGATTTGGACTTTTGATAATTCTTGACCGGGGTCTCGAGTGTTGGCGAGCCGAATCATTGGGCCTGGTCTGGCCTGGTATTGATGATATGCAACCTGTTAATTCAAGGACTAATAATTGAACAGCGACAATACTAAATATATTTAGATATATGATGTCTGCGTGTAATATTATGTCTTTGCTCATTATTATAATCTTGTTTGTAATATCACAATGATTTATTTAACTTTGCTTTGCAGGTTCTTTGTAGAGTGCTTATATTCGTCCGAAGGTCTAAAGCTCAGGTGCACAAAACGTTTAAGTAAGACATTCACCCCGATCTCGGAGCACGACACGCGCCGCGCTGATTTGTTCCTGCGCTTGTAAATTATGTGGATCTTCCTACGAAGTGTTTTCTATTATTTGATGTGAAGGTGATATATTGGTTGTAAAATTTTATTAAAGTAAGTACATGTTATGAACCTCAGAAATCTTGATTACAGATAGGGATCTTAGTACGTTTATATTGTTCCCATCTAGACTAATCTAAAGTAATATTTAAAGAAAGGATTTGATTTTTTGGATTTAACTCAAAAATCAATTAAGTGATTTTAAAAATTTATTACCTTTATAAAACAACGTTATCCAGGAGTGACATAGGCTATTTTTTTAATCGAATAAGCAAAGGGGCGTAATGATTTTGGCCACGCGAGTGAAGTCGCGAGTAGCTTTTAGTATAATACTATAGGGGCAAGATTTGTTTGTTTGCAATGGATAAATTCTAACTATAAAGTCAGATTTTAACATTCTTTTACGAATATAAAGCTTCATGATCATAACATAGGCTTTTTACCTGGCCAAGTAATAGGAAGTAATGTGAATGCGTCACGCGAACGAATCAGCGGAAAACATTAGTATTTTATGGTATGGCTAATCTTTTTATTTGTATTTATTTGTAACACTATCCTTATGTAAAAAAACTATAAACAGAAAAGAATGTAAGCAAAACTATGTACATATTTTCTATTTACAGATTTTTAAATTGCATTGGATAACAAACAAGCAGATGATACTCTGATGGTAAGGGTTAACCATCGCCTAGACATAAATATTTGCAAAACAAAGGGTTAAAAAACCCAATACAATTCTAACTACCAAAATATGCAAATGCCAAATAGCTTCTATAATAAAATCTAAAAATTTCGCGGTATACCCCTCTAGTGAAATGAAATAGTAGAAAGAAAGAAAGAAAATATTTATTTGCAAGAATATGGGTGTTACAAGTTGTTAAAAATAAATTAAATTACCAACATATTCTAACATTATATGGTGTGCAAATATTTAAAGTAGGTAGATATAGAGAGAACCAAAGTGGTTTCGACGAGGATAATCAACGTGAGGCTACGACAGTACTATTAGGTATTTGTTGTGAGGCTTAGTTGGTGTCTTATAGAGACGAGCGTGATTGGTAAGAAGTGGAACTACGCTTTGATAAGAATACCGAACTTCACGGTTATCAGTTTAGCCTTACCTTCCAAATGACCCCGAAACTTAATATTTTTTTACAATGTTAATATTACAATAAAAATATTGCTTCAGAGAAAGATCTCTTAAATTAAATTACAAATAAATCATTGTGTTCTAATTTAAAATAAATCGATATGAAGATTGGGTGCCTTACATAACTTTTACATCTTGCCAATAAAATAAACGTGACTCTTCAACTAACCTCTTTCTTAATACGACATTCTGTTTCATTTTTAAGACAATAGCGTTTGCTACGTATTATTGTTGTGTAGTCCATTACAACTTATCATTAATTTAATATCATTAGTGTATAGAAAATTAATTACGTATCTACGTACAATGTTACACAATCATATTAACGTAAGTGTAACATGCTTCTGTGGGCGTTACGAACAAGCAGTTTTATTAAATTAGTTACGCTTGCCCGATCGAGTAGATCTAAAATCGATCTTAATTTATATACACATTATATTATATTGTGACAGTGTCGGATTAAAGAGGATTAAGAGCTACCGTAAGTTTAATAAGCCCTTGCTTTCTTGTACAAGGGAAACAAAGCCGTGACCAATAGCTAGCTTATAATATATAATATGTTGTATTTAATAAAATACATGAATAATAATGGAATTTCATCAAGTGTCGTCGGTAAGCAGTCTCAATTTAAAAGAGCTTAGCCATTGGAGCGTGATTGAGGATTTAAAATGTCTAGATATTATGTGGCCTATTTATGTCAGTGCTAAATTAAAATTCTCAAGCATCTGAGCGGTCGAAGTGAAACGTAAATTATATTTTAAAACTAGATGAGCTGGCAAACATTTTCTCGTCCAAAATATGTATAAAACTTTGGAACTCTTTTTGAAAATATTGTTCGCGGACGAATTGTAATGAGATTCGGCCTAGTAAAAATTTGTATGGCAAGGCAGTGTAGAAAGCTAAAATGTGTGTATGATTTGAGTACCTATATTTAATTTAATTTAAGAAAATATTTAACCTAGTGGTAGAAGTCACTGGGTGATTACAAGTTTTTTGAGATCTTGTACATGAAAAACAAGAAGAATTGTAAAATTCTAAAAAGTTATTGTACTTATCAATTTTTTAGAATTGTACAATTTTTCTTTCCCTAACACTTTGTGCGTTTATTACAAACATTGTTAAAATAAGTGGAATGATTCCAGTTATTCTCAAGATAAACAAATTCAAAAAATCTGTATTTTTCATTTAAATAAAGATACCTATTTTAACCGTAAATGTACCGTGCCGTACTCTCACGGTATTATTTCAGGAAAAGCTTTGACAGCTTGCTAAGCAAACAACTTCTTATTTATCCAGATACAATTTACTTTATAATTTTTAATAGTTTTTTTATAGTATAAGATAGCAAACAAATGGCGTGCCTTCTGATCAAGGGGTTAGCCTATTTGGTTGCCTATAGCTTAGAGACCATGAAGTCCGGGTTCGATTTCTGGGTCGGGCAAGTGTTATTGAGGTTTTTTTAAGTTTAACTCTAAAATCTAAAATCTTAGTAGCAGCTCGGAGTCTCGCGGAGTGGTGTATTAGCACTTCCGTGCCTCGGATGAGCACATCAGCTGTCAGTCCCGGTTGTCACTAGAAATAGTCAATAATCGTTAACATGTCGGTAAAATACGTTGATGAGGATCACCATTTAAGTCTGTAGACATTCGGTTTACTCTGCCCACCCTGCAAAGGAACCGCGCGTGCTTATACTTTTACATTATATTTCTGTTAGTACATAAACTTTAAAATTCATAAAATAAATCTGTTATTTACTACATAACTACTTTGTTACTTTTTCCTGTTTTAAAAAGCATACAACAGACTTCTTTTCTGATTGTGAGATGTAACTGCCGCCTATGGATACTTAAGATGTTACATACATTTTGCTGATTACCTTACACTCCAAACTGAAACACACATTGATGCTATTATGACAAGACAAGACAATGTGGTGCCAAGTCTAGTCTCCTTCCTTACCTTGACATGTTTCATGTCAATCCGCCTTTTACCGTATTTCTTGGCTCTTTTTTCCCAATATTTCGTTCTTACGCCTTTTATTTGTAATTTTTTTATTGTTTAAAAGAATCCTCTTGTTGAGCTATGGGGTTACCAGTCAACTGCGTGACGGTTATAGGTATAGTTAATATTACCGTGAAAATGTCACTATCAGTTCAAAAATTTATTATCTATCATAGCTTTATTTTAATAATCTGTGCATACAGTGCTTTTCTACTTGAGATGTTTAACGGTAATTTCACACTCCACATTAATCGCACAGCATATAAGCAATTCTAGTAGCGGTGAGTTATCGTATTTCGTTCCGGCTATGTCGACGGCCGCAGGTAACCGTTGTAGATTGCGGTTAAGACCGCTGCGTCACCAACCTCTCGCTAGCCCCAGTGTCACCCTACACTAATTGAATAACTATCAACATGTGTCAGATTCGCGGCCGACGATATTGCACTGCTTTCTCTTAGTGACACCTGAGAAGGGCTTGTCACGGTAAAGAGAAATCACATGTAGGTATTATGCGGTTATTCTTCAACCATGATCAATTCAGTAGTATTATTTATTACCGAAAGTACTCTGTCAAGTAGATGAAAGAAATTATTTATGCAGTAATATTTCAAGGGACAAATATTATCCTGATCGAGAAAGTTGTCATAAGTAATTGTAAGTTATTTTAATATGGCGTAAATTAAAAGGATAAATAGCCATTAAATGACGCGTTGCATCAACGATTTCTCACGGGCGTTATTGGCGTACGAATCGCTCGATCTAAATCTACGGGCCGATAAACATCGCGATTATTTTCATTACAGTTGTTCTGAGTGAAAAGATATTGATCGGTTAAATCATGCGAAAGTTAGTGCTTACAAAAATGGTTACTTAAATTACTATAAGTCAGTATAATAGGATGCTGTGATCCGGTACAAAATGATATTGAGTTATTGAGTTGAGGCGGTATGTATAATAATAATACTTAACATATACCGCCTCGAGATTTAGTGGTAGCGCTATGCTGCTGCTGGCTTCAGATTAGACGCGTGAGGTTCTGGGTGAGAATCTCTATTCGGGATATTTGATTTTTATAAGTGTTTTTCCGAAAAATATAACTTCTCCGAAATTGTATATTATATTAACTTACTTTCCGTAACTTACACATTTAGTCAGTTGACCATCTATCATATTGAGGGACTTAATCCTGTTGCGTGAATCATGGGCTTTTAAATACACTTCTGCCTACATCTTTGGAAATATGGACGCGATGGTATATATTTAATAATTTGACATAAACTTTCTTCGAAACTAATTTAGGTATGTGTATTAAGCCCCATTTTCACTTTGATTAGTACGAGTGTGAGTGTTTAATGCAGATGCTTAGTATTAAGATAAAAATACATGAAGACAGCCGTTGATCAGTGCGAGTGATAAGTAATCAGCATCTATTCACTTTTACTACGCTGATTATGAATTACTCTCACTAATTAACGACTGTCTTCACGTATTTTTGACTTAATACTAAGCACCAGCATTAAACACTCACACTCGCACTAATAAAAGTGAAAACGGGGCTTTACTCTTAATGATGTTGAGTATTTTTAGCTTCCCGCTAAAAATGCGCTAGAGTTTAGGTACAGATTTGACCTCGATTTCCGGAAATCAGGTTTTTACCAGATCTTCACGTTTTGAGATCCGAAATCGACTATTTTTGCGTTGACGTCAGTATGTCTGTATGTGTGTATGTGGCTATGTGTGTGTTAATATTATTTAAGTGTTTACATTTTAAGTTATTTTTGCAATTTTTTTGACATACTTGTTATTTCATTTTGCTGTATGTATTTTCACTGTTGAAAGGAAAACAATATCCTTAATAAAAAAATCTGTGAGTCGTTTGACTTCGAAGGGCATACCTAAAACTTCCTACTTGGTCAAGGTATTTTCAGTCCAAAGAGTCAAAAAATATACTAAGTATCGACTTTTTAGCTCGAAGAGTTCAAAAAACATGTTTGTTTGAAACGGCATTAATTTAAATTTTGAAACACTGTAACGTTTGAACGCGGCATTTGACTTTGATGTTTCGAATGGTTTTGAATTCAACGTAGTTTTTAGGATTCCGAAGTAAACTAGGAACTCTATAGTTTCGCTATGTTCATCCGTCCGTGTGATATGCTCTGCTGTAAAAAACAAGCTGCAGCTGTAAAAAACAGGCAGGTTAATAAGTCGGCTATAGCTGAACATATTTTGGCCACCAGCACTGATCACTGGATTGAATTCCATCAACCTCAGGTTCTTTGTACTGAGCGACACTGTGTTCCCCGTATGGTACGAGAAGCTATTGAAATTAGAAAATATAAAAAATTCAATAGGAAAGACGGTTTTAAATTGTCTCCTCCTTGGAAATGCAGTTATTAACAGAATACGGTCTTTGCATCTGCAAACTAATAAAGTTGAAGATACGGTTGGTGTTGTGTGTAGGTTAAATTCGAAAAACCAAGACCAGAAGGAGGTGACCGATGGAGGAAACTCGCTGCTCCAGTCCGCTCGTGACCACGGTCAATGTAACTTGGCCGAAACGTGAGCTTTACAAGTAAGTTCTATACATGTACGCGTCTTTGACCCGTTTATATATTTTAAAAAATGATAGTAGAACGCGTTAGTTTAAAACAGGGATGGGAAAACTTTTTCGTTCGCGTGCCAATATTTACTAACAAAATATATGACGGGCCCGGTTGTTGCATTTTTTGGCTATATTTATAACGAAAAATTTTCCTCACTCCTGATTTAATTAATGAAATAAAAATATTGATATATGTTTTCTGAAAGACGAATTTATTGTGCAATATTACAAAATAACTATTAGATTGATGGATGAATGGTTTTTGTTTGATGGTCGTGGGCCGGATTTAGACACTTCGCGGGCCGGAGATGGCCCGCGGGCCGTAGTTTCCTCATCCCTGGTTTAAAAGTTCAATTTCATAATTTTGCTAAATTACCTCAACCGTATTATTACACGAACAATCAGTAAAACATAAAAGAAAATGGAAGTAACAAATATTTTTTTTTAATTACATGTAGTCTTAGTTAGATATATGAATGTTGTCGCAAAATCATTGTCACCCTACGTGACATTGGATCTGACCGACCGCCTGCACTGTGCACCCCTTAGGTATTATTAAACACTAGCTTTGGCCGCAACTTTGTCCGCGTAGAAAAATGTCTAAAGACAGCCCCGGGGTTTTTTTTATATGCAAAGTTCCATTTCAATTTTCCGGGATAAAATTTATCCTATATCTTTTCTTGGGTCTTAAACTATCTATGAAATTTGGTCCAAATCGGTTCAATGATTTAGGCGTCAAAAAGAGACAGACAGACAGAGTTACTTTCGCATTTGTAATATTAAAATATGGATGTGATGATAACATTCTTCATCACGCTTTATAATTTTTTACTTTTTGTCTTTTCTAATTATTATTTTAAAACTATCTGTACCGTGGTTCCACAAACAATTTTTTTTGATTTGATTTTTTTTATTAGGGCGATCGAAGCGAGCCCTACACTAGGCCACTTTCTATGCACTTTTGTGGTACATTTTACTCAAAAATTATCGGACTTTTAGGTTTGCGCTTCGACGTAGTAGTTTAAATTCATGTCTAGATATGTTATCTACCATAAAAATAGAGAGAGGGAGAGGGAGGGGGAGGAAGAAGGAGAGGGAGAGGGGGAGGAAGAGGGAGAGGGGGAGGGAGGGAGGGAGAGGGAGAGGGAGGGAGAGAGGGAGAGGGAGAGGGGTAGGGAGAGGGGAGGGGGGAGATGGATAGGAAGAGGGGGAAAGGTGAAGGGGGAGGGGGAGTGGGAGGTTGAGGCGGAGAGGGATAGAGAGAGGGGGAGAGGGGGGAGGTGGAGGGCGGGGAGAGGGAGAGGGATAGGGAGAGGGGGAGGGAGAGAGATGGGAGAGAGGGAGGAGGAGAGAGGGAGAGAGGGAGGGGGAGAGAGGGAGAGAGGGAGGGGGAGAGAGGGAGGGGGAGAGAGAGAGGGGGAGAGAGAGAGGGGGGAGGGGGAGAGAGGGAGAGAGGGAGAGGGAGAGAGGGAGAGGGAGAGAGGGAGAGGGAGAGAGGGAGAGGGAGAGAGGGACAGGGAGAGAGGGAGGGGGGAGAGGGGGGGAGAGTGAGAGGAAGAGAGGGATAGGGAGAGGGAGAGGGGGGGGGCTGGCTGGCTGGCGGGGAACAGAGTGAATAGAGCGTTAGTTTTAAATCAGGGTGCCCCTCTTGCCCTGCATAATCATTCCTATGCATGCCTATCCCAACGATATTGTATGAAAGTGAGAGTTGGGTATGTTAGAAGGGCATGAAAGTATAATCAACGCAGGACCAGGTTCGTAATGTTGAAGTGAGAGAGAAGTTATGCTTGAAAGGAAGTGTTGGTGTAAAGATGAGAAAGGGCATGCTCCGTTGGTTCGGACATATACAAAGAATGGTAGGTGAAAGATTAACAAAACAGATATACAATGCGAGAGATGAAATACTTTATTATTTATTTTTCTATACATTAAAAGATTGTAGACTTTATTATTATAAATAAATTCTATACATTAAAAGATGTAATTCTCATAAAAATACTTTTCTAACAATATTACTAGATAGTATAACTTTGCGAGCCCCTACAAAGCTCTGCTTTTTGCTAGTTAATAACAAGATGAATTTTTGTGAATACCAAAATCCTGTTAATTTATTCTGCATTTCCATTTATATTATAAATTATCCTGAATTAAACTATTATATTTTTGTATGAAATATTTTCTTCACAGGGGGATATTATAATAATTCTTTACTTATGTCTTTTCTTCTTATTATTAGATTGGGGTCGAAGCCTCTGAAATTAATAAAAAATAAAAAAATAATGGTTGGATGAAACCCACTGAAAAAGAAAGAAAATAAAGTCAAAATAAAAAGAAAAAAGATTTACGGGCGATTTGAGTTCGGGAAGTGTGAGTGGGGCGGGGCGGACTTTGAAGGGGGGAAAACGGTTTATCACGATTTTCGGCAAAACTGCGAGTCCTATAGAAAAAAGTTTAATGGTAAAATTGTCGGTAACAAGAAGATCTGCAACTTTTGTGTTTGCACTTTTTTCACATAACCTCAAAATTATGCAAAAATTTTAAATTGACTTTTTGGTTTTTTATTTTTATCTGCTACAAAAATAGTTTTTTTTAAGAAACTTGGTAAACAATTGCGTTTTTATGTCTCAAATACACTGTATTATTTTAATTTAAAATATTCATTTTTGTCTTTATTTTGACTTAATATTAAAAAAGCATAATTATTTTCAATCGGAAAATCTCCCATATCTGATGTTTTTAAAAAGTCGGTAAGAGTTGTTTCTTTGGAATTTCTATTTTGTGATTGTATAAAAATATACAATACTATAGAAAATTTTCCCAGAAAATGGAAAATAATGCAAAACAAACGGATTTGAAAATTATTTTTTCATCACAATATAATTTTTTAAAATATTTATCATATCAATTTTTAATTTATCAATGTAACACGGGAACTTGCAATACATACCTCTGAAAAGTCACGAATTGATTTAACCTCAAATTAAGCAAATTATTTGCTTGTGATATGAGTGTTATATAGTCATCAATCAATCAATCAATACATACAAAAAATCAATACATACATTTATATAAACTCAATCCAACCCAAACTCAAAAACACAAACATCTATGCTCATTACACAAATGTTTGTCCCTGTCAGGAATCGAACCCGAGCTCCGTCGATTGCGTAGTCAGGGTCCACCAACTTTATGGAATAAAGTATTAAATTCTTTAAAAACTGCTGATTCTAAACAAATTAGTTTCGGCTTTCGTATTAAGTAAGATACCTACACCTCGTATAGCTTCTAACTTCGAACTATCTAATGAAGAGTGAAGACGAATATGTGTCATAACTTAAATCGTGACAACTAAGTAGGTCGTAGAGTTTTGTCACGTCTCGACTGGGTCGGCGACCACCACTTCATGCCGCAATAGCGTCAGTGCTTGTCATTGTCGTGTTCCGGTTTTTTAAGGGTAAGGTAGCCTGTAAACTTATGTAAGTGGTTCCAACCTTCCGTATAGATAGCAACAAACCATATCGGATAATATATAATGTATAAGGATCTAACGATTTTCATGACATTTAGGTTGCGTGGCATTTCGAGGCGGTAGATCGATCTATCACAAAAAATCTAACAATCATCCAGGTACTACTGGGATTATAATGCAATTCCAATTTCTATTTTCTGTGGCATCTAGTTATCCGAAAAAAATATTATCATATAGATACATTATCATAAAGATATATCGTCATACTACTGCCCGCGACTTCGTCCGCGCAGACTTCGTTTACTCCGCACAGCTCCTCCCCCGTGGGTGATAGCGTGATAATATGTAGCCTATATGTTGACCCGACCTGTTAGTAATAATCTTACAAAATTTGAAGTAAATTCATGCAGTACTTTTTGAGTTTATCCCGGACATACATTGACTTTTCTACGATTTTATTATGTGTATATAGATAAATAATATAGATATATTAATATATACAAAATTTTCTTTTCCTATTTGTACTGCCTGTTAGGTAAGTCGACCTAAACCTTGAAGGGGGTAATAGGGTATTTAATTCTCAGTTCCAAATAAATAAAAAAATATACCTTTAAATTTTAACCTAATTATCCAATAAATTCATAATTCATATTACCGCGCATACCAATAGATAGACAAATAGGTAGCTACGTAAATACTGCCTATTGCTGCATATTTGTGTAACTAACTATTTGTCTATCTATCGATATGTGCGTTACTTGCGTGGACGTGTTGGTGCGTATTAATTACGAGTTTTCTAAATAATTAGGTTAAAACTTAAGGGTATTTTTAGTTATTATTTATTTGGAATGAGAACCAGATACCTTATTACCTCCTTCAAGCCTTAGGTCGACTTACCTAACACGCTGTATAGATGATGGTTCTAACCTGTATTCATAACTTACCTAGAACAACTGGAGCATGTGTAAAATATCAAATGTGAAGGTCTTCGTTAGTTTACGCCGATGGCTCCATTAGATATTCCGATATTTGTTAGTTATTCAAAAATATTCGCCCTCGTTATTGCGGACAGCGTGAGCTATTATTGTTGTTGCTTACGGAATTCAAGTGAAGTGATCGACATCTATTTGCTTTTGAACTAAGAACGGGTAAACACCCATTATTAAGCTAACGTGTTCTAAAATTCAAACGTGAACTTAGTCTATTGTAGTTCGGCTGAACCGTTATGAAGATCACGTCAATTATCTAATTTACAATTTATGAGTCTTGTTATTAAATAACAACCGGTGAAATGGTTTGTGCGCCTAAATTAGGGGAATTTACATTGACAAATATATTATTATGCAGTTGAAATTAGAGCATCCTTATGAACTATCGCTTACAGTGTCTCTGTAACTTTGTATTTCTTGTCGTACTGTCGTGAACTATTTTTTCTTTGTTTTTTTTTTATATTATAGAATAGCAAGGAATTAAAAAATCTTCTGCATTAAAACCATGGCGTATAGATACCAAGGATGTTAATAGTGCCTTCTTATTCATGTGGGGGGCTGATAATGTCGTATACGACATTATCAGCCCCCCACATGAATAAGTTTATCAGCTACCTTGCCTAACAAACTAGTAAACGACAGTAACAAGCATTGACCATATTGCGTCAGAAAAAGTAGGGTAAAACTCTGCTACTTAATACGATGCTACTGATTTTCCAAATCGTACGCCTATTACGAACTGCCCGGTATAACAGCAGATGTTTTATTCTTAAAGGGGGGCCAGATTAACATGGAAATTTTATTCGTTTAGGCAAGTCGTAAAAGTCAACTAAATTAATAAGCTGCTACCATTGAGACGCAAATTAATATTTCCTTCGAACAAGAGAACTTATTAAAATAATAGAATAGTTATCAACTATTCTATTATTTTTTTCTTTAAGTATAGATATAAAGAATAATATGAGACTGATTTAATATTTAGTTTTAATAAATGAATATTTATTAAAACTATGAATATATTTATTAAAAGTATGACTATATAAAAACTAAAGAATTTGATATGATTAATATGATGAATGCTTTTAATTAATTTTATCTAAATTCTTTTCTCTATATGAAAGGCATTATATTTTGTCTTGTGTGCCATAGATATTATACATAGAAATACATACATAAATATTTGAATATATTTAGTAAACATCCAAGCCCAGAAATACAAACAATTATGCTCATCACACAAATGCTTGTCCTCATCTGGAATCGAACCTGAGGACGTTTACGTAGTTAGGGTCGCTAACTACTCGACCAACGAGGCGGTCTTATCGATCTGCAACGCCTATTGTTTGATCCATGTTCCATGCGATAACCAAGACGGACAGATTCACGATAATTTGAGTTACTGTGAAATTAGTTCTCGAAAAAACTGTTTTGCCCAGGAACAACACCTGGGACCTCACGATCTGAGCCGAAAAGTCTAACAATTAGGTCACGGTGAAGTTAGACGAAGAAATTGTAACAAAACTGATGTAACATAAATTTTATTGGAGGTTACTTTTAGTGGAATAGTGTTAATGATATAACATCACTAAGTGCTTACACCAGAAGGAATAATATTTAGAGCCATAAAATTTCGTATGACATATTTTTCTAAGAGCCGCTTCTACATTAACATGATTAGGGTCCACTTGCACCAAACTACATATTTAAATCTTTTTTTTATATCATAAGAGAGCAAACAAGCAGATGGGTCTCCTGATGGAAAGAGTCAACCATCGCCTATAGATACCGAAGATGGTAATGGTGCGTTGCTATCTTGCCCCTTCTTGCCACTGTGGTCTAGTGGTCTGGTGTTGGCGTTGACCGCGTGAGGTCCCGGGTTTGATTTCGGGTCGGGAAATTCAAAAATGTGTTTTTTCAGTTTTGTGATAAAAATAACATTGGATAAGTGTCCAGTTGGCAATAGTCCGACATTGGATAAGTGTCCAGTTGGCAATAGGCTTGCTACCCATCATATTATGGGACTTCGGGGATACGGGTGTGAAGATACATTATTTAAGTAGTTTAATGCATGTAGACCTTAGAGTTATTTAAAATAATTTAATTGTAAATCCTCATTTTAATTTTGCAGCATCATATTTAAAATGTTAAATGCATTTACCAATTTGTCAAACTTAAACACGCTGTTGGTCGCGGTTTTAAATAAGTCAAATGAATTTCAAACCACAACGTCATGATATATTATGTAACATGTTTGTTTTAAATACGTAGCCGATTTGGTGTGATCTGTGGTTTTGACAAACAATATGGTATCTCTAAACGTTTATGAACTTTTAAACTAACGCGTTCTACTATCATTTTTAAAAATATAAACGGACCAAAAACGCGTACATATGTACATAGAACCTACTTTTAAAGCTCCACGTTTCGGCCAAGTTACAATTACCGTGACGCCACGAGCGGACTCACAATAAGTTCTATATAATTCGCACCCTCGCTCGGTGCAACACTGTCACTTATACAAAAATGTAGTTTTTCAGGAAAAGCATTTAAAACTTTGACACCTCACAAAACAATGACTTTATAAGATAAAGATAAGATGAATAGCTTAAACTACATCGTCGACTTTAACTTTATTTTTGATAAATAATGATCACCTCATATTGTAAAAATGAGTTAAATATATTATATTAACTAATTTTTGTAATTTTTACAAAAGTCACAGTGTTGCACCGGGGTGCGAATATATAAGTGTTTTTGACATTTTATACTTTTAAAAACTCTAAATATTTTTCTATATTATGTGGCAGTACGATACCCGGAACCTACAATGGTTCAGGTTCATCCGTGACACTACAGCTATGTTAAGACATCACGTCTGTCTGTCCGAGCTAGTATCGTGTTACTTCCAATTGTATACCACTGTACTTTGATCATTTAACAGTATCTAAATAATTAAGGGTATTTAGATGTTAGGTATATTACAAAGTACTCTGTGATTTAGGTGATAAGAGTACACGTGTACTTTTTTATTGTTTTCAAAATTTCTCTAGATGTTGTGCTTATAAGTTAAAAACAGATAATTTAAAACTTTTGTCGCGATAATTTCGTTTAGCTCAATTGCCATTTGAAGTAAAACATATTTTGTTAAATTTATTTAAATTAATATGGACCGCCCCGCTGGTCGAGTGGTTAGCGACCCTGACTAC
Source organism: Apodemia mormo (assembly GCA_036924255.1). NCBI lineage: Eukaryota > Metazoa > Arthropoda > Insecta > Lepidoptera > Riodinidae > Apodemia > Apodemia mormo. The sequence goes on along the minus strand of JAUPFN010000003.1, from coordinate 22,402,800 downwards.
GCAATCAACGGGGCTCGGGTCCGATCCCCGACGGGGACAAGCATTTTTTGTGATGAGCATAAATGTTTGTATTTCCGGGTTTGGGTGTTTATTATGTACGTAAAAGTATTTATATATGTATGTATTAGTATCGTGGACTAACACCCATAACACAACAAATAATTTGCTTACTTTGGGGTTGAGATCAATAAGTGTAATTTGTCTCGTGAATATTTATTTTATTGTAATATTTGATCACTTATACACTTGTGCTGTTTCACAATAAAGCTATTACCACTTACTACCAAAACTGTAGAATATTTATTTTATTATTTATTATTTAAAACTATAACATGTTACTCGCAACTTCGTACGCATGAACCAAAATCATTGCTTTCTATCTCTCAGTCAGATAAAGCGGTAGCCTGTGCCACTCCTGGATGTTGTAGATTGGTCCAGTAATTTTTTTAGTTTATTAGTTACAAACTATAAAAAAATGTTTTCTCTTTGTAATATTAGTACTCATAGACAGATGTATTTAAACAAAATTTGGCGCAAACAGGCCAATATTCGTCGCAAAAAGTAAGTCGTTTTAAGTTCAAAGATTTATGATATTTTTAAGTTAGCTGCCTTTTCTACTGAATATATCAAAGATGTATCTCCACATCTGATATCGTACGTATAGGTAATTTTCATTTAATTAGTAACGGGAGTCACTGTCATCAGACACGATGCTGTTCCTTTGTTTTTACAAAAATCTTGAATCGAGTGAGGTAAAAGAACTCCAAAAATATCGAATTGCTTTGATCCCAACAAATATGGTATAATTCAGTAAAAACATCATGTTAATTTTGTTTACGACATTACGTACGGTGCTATGATTATGCTATTCACCTTTAGCAGTCTTACGTCTTTCGTTATATTTATTATATATTATGTATAGGTGGAGGTAACTGAAATCGTACTACACAGAACCGAATTGAACGTTGTTACGATTTTTTCTTAATTATAAGCAAGGTAAAATATTCTAATAATAATAGTGAGAGAGGGGTTGGGATTGAAAGAAAGTATCGGTGTAAAAATGAGAAAGGGTCTGCTCCTTTGGTTCGGACATGTTGAAAGAATGGCAAATGAACGGTTAACAAAACAGGTATTCAATGCGAATGTGGATGGATGTAAGTACTGGGGGAGACAAAGACTGACGTACCATGATCAAATCAGTCGGATGCTGTCCGAAGGTGGTGTCAAGTGTCATCGAAACCAGAGTTTTTGTATGAAGAGTTATGAATGTGCAGGAAGCAAGGCAAGTCTGTCTGGACCGTGACATATGGTACCCAATTTTCTCTTCCTACCACGTAAGGGATTTGGCGTGAAGATATGTTGATTTTGTAAAATATGCTGGCTTTTGTTTTTTTCCACCAAAAATATTTAATGAAGGACAAAAGGTTATATTTGGCGAGATAAAGAAATTTCCTCTTTTACAAAACATACCCAATAATCTTAAACAACAAACTTGAGATTATTTATTACAGGAAAATTATTATGTGAAATAATTTATGCACATAAAATATGGTTTTCTCCGAAAGTATTATACAACTCATTCATTGAAGTTTAAACATAATTGTCGTTACGTCAAACACTTTGCTATCAATCTTAAAGAGAAAACATTACTCAAGCAATTTTATAATAATTTATTTATTAAGAGTAATTTGATAATAACCCTTTTTTAACATGGAAAATTTGCAAAATTGTGAAAAATTACATTTAATATTTTTGCGGAACGTGTATATTTTGATCGTGAGAGTTGGATAAATAAGAAAGGATATTGATACCTAAAGGATTAAACGTGTTCGAAGTGAGCGCTTAATGGAAAAACATGGGGGATACTTTTGGATTGCGTTTGAGTACAGATATGGAAGAAAAAAATCGAAGAGAAAAATGAGATTAATTTAATCGTGTATTAAGTTTTGCAGATGAAAGATTGACATTGGCAACGCCAGTAGGTGCTGGAAGAGACCAAGTTTGACGAATATTTATCGATATAATCAGGCGCTGACAAGCCCAGAGTTCCAGAGATCAGAAGATTTGAAGTCGGTTGTTGCAGTTTTACCACGTTTTTAGGGTTCCGTACCTAAAAGGTAAAATGGAATCCTATTACTAAGCCTCCGCTGTCTGACTGTTTGTCTGTCACCAGGCTGTATCTCATAAACCGTGATAACTAGAAAGCTGAAATTTTCACAAATTATGTATTTCCAACAAATACTAAAAATAAAAAATTTGAAAATATTAAGGGGGGTACATACAACAAACGTGGTTTTTCGTATTTTTTTTTACTATGATGGTACGGAACACTTTGTGCGCGAGTCCTACTCGCACTATTTATTTATTTTTTTATTGGTGTGGTGTTTAATAATGTGGTAGAATAACCGCAAACCTGCTTAAAACGTGATATATGGCACTCGGTTTTGCTTGCCTAAACTAAAATTGATTGAGCGAGTGATATGTATGTTTAAAATTTATTTTTAATCTGTCTTTACGTCTTCTATATAGTACAACTATATAGAAGATTTGTAACAGATCATATACTTAATAGTTTACGATAATGTGGGTAGAATTACAATGCTATACAAAAATACGTGTAAGCAATAAATCACAGTCATAAATATTGCTCTCGTGATGTATTAGGTATACCTGTATCTTCTCGTGCTCGTTTTTCAATGAGATCATAAAGATAATAATCTCTAATGGTTTTCTTTTTGTGCCACCCAAATTTGTATACAGATTAACTTGTATATCAATGTTTGAATTAAAAGGTTAAAAAGTGCGGCAATTTAATAGATTTGTTTATATTGTACAGTTTTTTATTTTATAAGATATCAAGGGTCCCTGATGGAGAGAGTCAACCATCGCCTATAGACACCAAAGGTGTTAATGGTGCGTAATGGTTTTGATATATTAACCACGGATTTTGGGCTCCTTCGGGATACACGGGCGTGAAGATACTTTTTTGTGTTTGACCCTGTTGTGGTGGAGTTTGGTGGAAGTGGGTGGATAACTGTGCCGCTAGGGTCTTCTTTATTTTTTAGCCCTAAGTTGAGTTTATTCCATTTCTTACACTAGGTTTTTGTTTATTCTCTTTCAGTTGTATCACAAGGGCAGACGTGAAAGTTCGCGGTCATTTGTAAATTAAATAATTTTAAAGCTACCGAAATCTACTAAATCTGTAAGACAGTTGATCCTGCAGGTCATCTCTGAAACATCTTGCTGATTTGGGGTAATTAAAACTCAAATCAGTAAAAATATAACCTAACATAAGCTAAGCATAGAATCAAAAATCGAAAGTTTTAGTTTTTGAATAGCTGTAAGTTTTGAACGCGTTATATTTTGATGTTTATAAGGCACTAGCTGCAGCATGCATCCCGCTGCATTATAAAAGTTTTTGGCGAATCCTGCTGGGTCACCTAATTTTTCAGGGATAAAAAGTAGTCTATGTGTTCTTCCAGGTAATCATCTACTTGTGTGCCAAATCGCCTTCAAATCCTTTCAGTATTTTTGACGTAATTGAGTAACAAACATCCAAACATCTCAGCATTTATACATTGATATAAAAAACCCAAGGTACACAATCAGTGTCTCAAAAACTTCATTTTAAGATGAGCACAATTGTGCGCTCATTTCAAATAGAATCGCGTCGGTCGAGATTTTGTCATATTTATTATTTTTTGGACATTGTTTTGTAAAAACAACTATAAATGTTGCACTTAAAGTTGGATATGCAAGACAACGTATATTTTTGCCATATCTATAGCTATTTGTGTGAAATTAGCGACAGTTTTGAGTGTCAGTTTTGTTCGGGACTGTGCATCTTGGATTTTTTGACGTGTTCCAGACGGATCAACTAAACCGATCAACTAGTTGCTCGTTATTGCAACTCTGCTGCTGCTGCAGGTTTTCTTCTGAGCGGACCAACTCAACAACTCCAACCTTTTTCCGATAAAAATTACCATCTTTTCTTTTCCCTACGGCTCAACTATTCGCGTAAAATACAAACTGAACAACTTTTCAAAGCTTAGCAGCGACTGCTACGATGAGGACATTATGTTTGCGATATTTATTGTGGATTGTAAAGAAGATAACTGGATTGCATTGTGGCAATCACCGAGGTGTAATATTTTTTTAACTTTCCGCAAAAATTAGTGCCCCTATCAATTTGGCCCCGATTTTCGAAAATCGAATTTTCATCAGATCTTCACGTTTTGAGGTGTTAGCAACCTTTTACGACTATTTCGCAATGATTTCAATATGTTTCATGTATATATGTTTTTGTGTATGTATGTAGATAAACCTCTTATTGCTTTTGAAGGGCTTGACCGATTGCGACGCGGTTGATGACATTCAATTGGGTTTCGCCAAGCTTAAACTCCCCGAAAATTTTAATCTATTCGGTGCAGGTAATTTCAAGAAATTTTTAAAAACAAAAAAAAAATCGAAAGAATTTTTTTAGGGTTCCTTAGCCAAATGACATAAACGGAACCCTTATAATTATATCATGTACGTCTGTTTGTCCGTATTTCCGTCCGTCCTGTCCATCTGTCCGCATGTCACGGTTTACTCGGAGACTATGGGTATTATATGGTTGAAATTTGAAAAATAGATGTATTTTATAAACCAAAACAAGTTTTAAAAGTTGAACCATTGGGAACAAAATGAAGTTGAACCGTTTATTCCTATCAAATCAATCAAATAGTTGTACCGCTAGGAACAAAAATAATTGATCAGTTTGTAGTTGATCGGTTTAGTTGATCCGTCTGGAATACGTGGATTTTTTATATCAATGCATTTATAATATTAATTAATATAGATAATAAAGATTTGACGCACTTTAGTCGCCTCTTGGTCTAGTGATCCAGCGTTGGCGTCGACCACATGAGGTCCCGGGTTCGATTCCCGGGTAGGGCACTTAAAAAAAAAGTGTTTTTTCAGTTTTCTGAGAAACACAAAGTTGCTCGGGATTGGAAAGTGCCCGGTAGGCGATAGGCTTGCCACCTATCACATTGGGGGACCAAGTATCTTCGGCTAATCGTGGGTGCACTTGTTGTACCTCTACCTACCCCGTTCGGGGATACGGGCGTGAAGATACTTTTTTTGACGCACTTTTTGAGCTATAAAATGTAGTCATAGTCGTCAAATCAATGGGTTGAAAAACCTTGAAACTAGCGGTAAGTTAAAAATGTAGGCAGTATCGTAGCCATGACACCTGTTTACCCTCAACACTAATAGTTGGTGAATTGCTATTCGTATGGCGGGGATGTAATGCCACCTTTATAAGTTTGCCGGATACCTTATCTTCTACTGTAACAAGACAGTGATGGGCACTGACGCTGTAATAGGCAACTTAAAAGTTTAAGTGTAGAGTGGTGGTAAGTACTCGTTATAGTCACTATACCATTTGTGGCCATTTAATATCATAATAAAAAAAAATGTACATAATTTCCTTATAATTTTGATTCGTTTACTTTTTCAACCGACTTCCCAAAAGGAGGAGGTTGTCAATTCGATCGTGTTTCTTTTTATGTTTGGTACCACAGAACTCGGTAATTTATGAACCGATTTTGAAAATTATATTTTTGTTTAGAATAAAATCTTTGTTTTTTTTTTATATTTCGAACAAAAATATGTTAAGCCAAAAGCAATAGCCGACATAATTTCAGCGTCCATCGTGATTGCTTTTCCGGACCACACTATCGCACTCGCAACCGCAAGCGTGTAAATAGTATCCAAGCTTTTGTAAAGGCTTGGAGCGTCTGGACGCTTGCCAAGCCCCTATAAGCGTGTAATGTAGCATTATAGCGTATAATAAGCGCTAGTCTAAATGTATTTATTTAAAGGAAAACTAACAGCTTTTAATGTATAAAAATAGAAGCAATTTGCACATAATAATATTAAGCCAGTTACTGGTACGTACTCACGTATAACAGTAATATAAACCTATTGATTGTGAGCTTATATGTGTAAAACTACATGCATGTAAAACCAATACATGCATGCTTAAATAGGTTACGATTAGGACCATCTGGCTTGTCGCCAGATTACATCGGTAAGTCAATGGAATCTGAAATTGGAAATTTCAAAACCCCAAATCCCAGGCACTAATTTAGCAACAAACATTTAACATAAATTTGGAGGGTAGCGAGACAAATAGTCATATTACTGTTGTCTCAGTTAATTATTTTATTTTTATTGAAATTTAGCTACTGAATAATACATGTTTTAATCATCTGAGTCTTTTTTTATCACACTAACTACTCTCGCTAATAATTTTCTACCTGGGAAACAAGTTTTCAGCAAAATGGACTTACCTCTACAAAGCTCATCTAACTTTCAAGATATAGTTGAAAAGATTAACTTACAAATGGAAGAATATGAAGAAAAACTGATGAAACTAACACCTGCCTCAACCTCAGAGCAGTCTGATCTTGCTGCACTAAAAAGTGAGTTTTCTACTTTCAAATCATTTGTCTACGAAACATTTTCTCTATTTAAAACTCACTTGGAGTTACTTTCTCTTGGCATGGACAGACACGAAGCAGTCATGAGGAGTAATGTATTACTATTTCATAATATCCCTGAAAATTCCAAAGAGGTGCCAGTTGATTTAGCCACCAAGTTAATTGTTAACAACTTAAATCTTACTGATATAACTAATAACGATATTCAAGTTTGTCACCGACTTGGTTTAAATCAAGGAAAACCGAGACCCCTTCTTGTGAAGTTTATTAGTTATAACTGTCGCCAGCTTGTTTGGAATAATAAGACGGCTCTTAGGGGTTCAGGTCAAATAATCACTGAATTTCTCACTAAAACACGTCACCAAGTGTTTATGGAGGCTAGAAAGTACTTCGGCATGAAAAATTGCTGGTCATCTGATGGCAAGATTATTATTCTATTACCAAATAAAAGCCGTCACAAGATTGAACTGAAGCGTGTCGGAGCTTCACGCCTTAATACAGCAGCATCCCTTACAAGTGTCCAAGCCACTACCCGCTCAGAAAGTAACCAGGTCGAAACGTAAATAATGTTTACTTTTGTTTAAAAAATATATCTAAGATTTTTTTTTTTGTTTTGTATTTTTCTTAACTCGCAAACAAATTGATTATATTTTGTTTTTGTAATATTCCATTCTCTTGTTATCAGCTGTTACCTAGTTTCTGCATGTCACTTTACCTTTTAAGTCGTCATTATGTTTTTTGTATTAATTGCACGTTAATACAATTAAGGTCATAGTCTCTTTTTTCTGTCGGGTATAATAATTATTGTTAAATGCAGGTATTCTTTTTTCTCATAATAAAACTTAGTAGGTAAAAGTAATCACAATGTATTATTTAATAACACGTCTGATATTTGATGTCAATTGTGAATTGTCATTTGTCATTTGACAGACGTAGTTGACAACTGTAACGTTTTTTTTTTCTTAACAGGCTCAGATTTACGATATATGATTGATAGTCATATTCATACGGTTTTATATTTTTAAATGTTAGTGACATCGTGAACTTTGAATACTAGCATGTACCGTTATTATTCATTAAGTTTAGTGTCTCAATTTTTTGAAATTCAGGTTTCTACACTAATATGATTATTCAATTTTGTTTTTTTTTATTTTTTTCAATTTGTTTTATAGATTTCTTTTAAATCTTTGTATGGTAGGGTCTTTTTGCTTTTATTAAAAATATTTTTTCTTGCGTTTGCTAATAGAGAGTGATAATTGAGACTTTGTATGAGATTAGTAGTCATATATTTTTTTTATTATTAAGTAGTATAGGTTTAAAATAAGATAAACATATTTTTAATATATACATTTTTTTTTTTTTTTTTAGTTTATAATTGTATTGTAATGTCTACAAGCAGCATACTTTATAATAGTTTCTTTTCTTGTTCTTCTGACAGTGAATATCTTAGTGCTGGTGATGGGGATTCTTCAGATTCTGAGTCTCTTCACGACAAGATTTCTTCTACTTTTTCCACGTTTTCTAAGAATCTTAATGTCGTTCACATCAATGCGCAAAGCATTCCTGGCCACTATTCGGATTTGTTAACAACCTTTACCAACAGTCATATAGATGCAATTTTAGTTTCCGAGTCCTTCCTTAAACCTTCACTACCCTCTGCTCAGTATTCTCTGCCAGGTTACAAGTTAATACGCAATGATAGAACTGGGAAGGGCGGTGGAGGTGTAGCTATCTACCTTCGTGCAGATTTCTGTTATAATGTTATTTCTGTCTCTCCTAACCCCTACAGTGAAAATGCCGAATATTTATTTATAGAACTTAGTCTGAAACACTCAAAAATTCTCTTGGCTGTTTTCTACTCTCCTTCTTTACATATTAACTATTTTTCAACCTTTGAAAAAGTATTATCTGATCTTCGGCCTTTATATAATCATGTCTTGATCCTTGGCGACTTTAATACTTGCTTATTAAAAAACGATAACCGTTCTCAAGCCCTTCGTAATCTTTCTTTGTCATACAATCTGCACCTTCTCCCTCTTTCTGCAACACATCACGCTCCTACATTTGCGCCTTCTCTTCTGGACTTAATTCTTGTTTCAGACTGTAACCTAGTGGAAATTCATGGTCAACTTCTCTCTTGTTTCTCTTATCATGATCTTATCTATGTTTCATACAAACTCCGTACACCTAAGCCCAAACCCACATTTCTTTTACGACGTTGTTTTAATGGTATTGATATCGAAGCTCTGAAAAATGATGTCAATGAACTTTCCTGGAATAATATTATTGCTAGCGAGAATATTGATGAAAAGGTTGCATTGTTTAACGCTATGATACTTGAAGTGTATGACAAACATGCGCCACTGAGGAAAATTAAATTAAAACACCAACCAGCGCCATGGTTTAATAACACCATCAAACAATTTATCTCTAAACGTGACAGAGCACGGCGACACTATTCTAAGTTTCCTTGTGATGATAATTGGGTGAGATATAAAATTATTCGTAACCAATGTAACCGCTTATGTCGGGAAGCTAAGCGTGCCTTCATACATGACACTATTAAAAATTCAAATTCGGAACAAACCTGGAAATTTCTCAAAACTCTGGGAATAGGCAAAAAGTCTACGTATGACGATATTAATATAGATCTAAATGCTTTGAATTCTCACTTTTCCAAACCTCCTCTTGTACTTGATAGCGTTACTAAATCGATTACTCTCAATAATTTAGCTTCTCTTCCTATTCCTCAATGTGCTCCTTTTCAGTTTGTTCCCGTCACTACAAGTGATATCAATAGACATATCTTCGCTATTTCTTCCTCGGCTTCTGGTAATGATGGTATTTGCTCAAAAATGATTACATTCATTCTCCCTGAATTACTTCCCATTCTATCCCACATTTTCAATTTTTCCTTGATGTCCTCTACCTTTCCTACCACCTGGAAAGCTGCGCATGTCGTGCCTCTTCCTAAAACTGCGCACCCCACTTCCCCTTCTGATTGTCGGCCTATTTCGATTTTACCTTTTTTGTCAAAAGTTCTTGAGCATATTGTCTATAAACAACTGAATGATTTTCTTCTTCATAATAATTTATTAAGTCCTTACCAGTCTGGCTTTCGACGGGGTCACAGTACTACTACCACACTGATCAAAGTTACCGACGACATCCGAAGAGCTATGGATGATAGACACTTAACAATTCTTCTTCTTTTAGATTTTAGTAACGCTTTCAACTCCGTTGACTTTGAAATTCTTCTAGGTATTCTTCTGTCTCTTAACATCCCTTCTAATGTAGTAGATTGGTTTAGATCTTATCTTGTGGGGCGATCGCAGAGAGTTCGCATCAAAGACTGTTTTTCAAATTGGTGCGAGCTTTCTGCGGGCGTGCCTCAGGGTGGGGTTTTATCTCCTCTTCTGTTTTCAATATTTATCAATACGGTAACTAATCTCATTTCATCTCATTTCCACCTTTATGCGGATGATCTACAACTGTATCGCCATTTTAATGTCGAGGATTTAGCTTTTGCATTCGACTCCATTAACACAGACCTTGACTCAATTTACAATTGGGCTAGTTTCCTTTGGCTTAGTTCTCAACCCCAGTAAATCACAAGCACTCCTCGTAGGAAGTCGTTTTCTGCTTAACGCTATTGATAATTCTAGGATTCCACAGCTTAAATATAACTATTCTATTATTAGCCTTAGCAGCACTGGAAGAAATCTGGGTTTGGTTTTTAGTTCTGATTTTTCGTGGGGGGCTAATATTAACCATATTCACAATAAAGTTTATCGAGCTTTCCATTCTTTAAAACTTCTTCAAAATTTTCTTCCTTTTAAAACAAAAATATCTTTGGTCCAAACGTTAATTCTTCCCATTTTAGATTATGCAGACTCATGCTATCCTGATGCTACAGAGGAACTTCTCAATCGTTTAGAACGTCTCCAAAATTTATGCATCAGATATGTATTTGGTTTACGAAAATTTGACCATATTTCTAGCTTTAGGAGCCAACTTGGTTGGCTTCCTATTCGCCTTCGTAGGAATTTACGGTTATTGTCATTTTTATATAATATTTTATTCAATCCTTCTTGTCCTTCTTATCTACGCGAAAAATTTGAATTTCTTCACCCAATAGACCGTCCTTGTCGTCCTTGTGTAAGTGCTCTCTTGCGAGTTCCGGTACATAAGACGACCTATTTCTCCTCTTCTTTTACTATTCGTTCCGTTAGGCTCTGGAATTCTTTGCCTCATTCTATTAGAATTAGTGAATCTCAAGATACCTTTAAGAGTCGCCTGAAACAGCACTACTTATCCATTTCATAGTTTGTTTAGTTTGTAGACATAGTAAGTAGTCATAAGAGTTGTATTAGTTTAGTAATTAAGTTTCGTTGTATTTTGTTTACTTTGTTCTATAGTTTTGTACACGTGTTTTTCTACCTTATGTTTTTTTTTCTCTCTTATTTTGGGCTTGCTGGAAGAAATTTCTTTAGAGATAAGCTTGCCTTTTGTACTAATTTTGTCTTTAGTTTTACTTTTATTATTTGTGTACAATAAATGGTTAAATAAATAATAAAAATAAAATTTGCAGCTTCAGAAGAGCAGTTTACTTCTTTGTTATGCTAGCTTATTAACCTTATTTTACCTATTACTGCTGCAAAAGAATCTATGTTTGTTGTTGCCGTATTCCAGTTGGATGGGTAAGGTAGCCGGTAAGCTTATGCGTGTAGCATTCCATCACCGCAATTCAGATAGCAACGCACCATTAACGTCGTTGGTATCAGAGGTGATGGATCTTTTTCCACCAGAAAAACCATCTGATTGTATGTTATTCTATTGCTTGGGCCGCACTTGCATCTATCGTTACAAAGCTTCGTGCAATGACACGATAAATGCAGAGGTCATATTTGCGTTTATCGTGTCATTGCAGGAAGCTTTGTGACGATATACTCAAGTGCGGCCGAGCTATAAGAAATAATATTAAAATACGTCCTTGTCGGGACTAAAGATTGATTATGCCTATACATAGATATGATTATGAGCATGCTAGCTTTCATGAACACGTGCACGATCATATGATCGCACGCACGCTCGCACAAATGAACGTATTCATTATAGCGTGTACGGTAGCTCCTATGAACGCTCGCAAGTAACAAACATCGACGTTTAAAAGGGGAAGGAGTGTAGGGGGGCCAGACCCCTTAGCGAAAAAAATGTGTGTGCGGAAGAGATATTTACAATTCGTATCCGACATGGGATATCCTTGTATAATTATAAAATAAATTAAACGATTTATTGCGCTATTTAGAAGTTCAGGGTACAACAATAAAAGATTGTACCTACATTTTGAAACTCTTGAACAACCTCCATAACAAAGATATAGCTACGTCCACAGCAATACCTAAATACATACACACATACATGATGCATGATGTAACGTTAGGATGTGATTGGTATAACTGCAAGTTAAATAAACTTTATTCGTCTTCAAATAAAATCCACAAGAGCCAATATATGAATTGATTGAGCTTCCACTTTTGGAAGAGAATGCGTGTTAGTATACGATGGCTCATGAATATTTAGATGAGCAAAGCTTCATTAGCCGCTTGTTCGTCGTAGGAAACAGGCGTGTCAGGATAATGTGTATTCATTCATACAACATGCTAGTGATTGTGGTCATTATTTTCATCATCGATAGACTAACGAAATGACAGACATCGCGTCGAGCTTTGTGCTTGCAAAATCCCAGGAAAAGTTATTAATTAAAATAAATGAATATTATTTTTTTATTTATTTACATGAATTAAAATTTTAAGTGCCTATTACAGTTGTGGTTCGGTTTTAAGTACATATAAGGTAGCCGACAAACTTACGTCTGGTATGTTTCTTGGAGTTGGTTGGCTTTAAAGCAGAATTTACAGCAGAACAATAAATACATCGCGATGTTCCAAATACAATACACATTGCAAAAGTTTAAGGTTAAGCCTAGCATGGTTAGCTTAGCTTTAAACATTTTTGCATGCACACATGTTTGCTTGCACTTGCACGCATGCTTATTTGTTGACTTGCATATTAACATATACATATATATGCAAGGAAAGTGAAGCCGACCACATAGAAGGACTCCAACATATCATGAGTAAAACAATTTAGCATATATTTTTTCTCATGTAGCTCCAGGCCCTCTTTTAAAAATAAACCATCTGCCGTTAAAGCAGGCAGTTTGTTAATATATCCGTTCTGATTAAGAGGGTAAGGTAGCCGGTAAACTTTAACATGTAGCATTCCCACCCCTCCACACAGATAGCAACGCACCATTTACATCTTATATATTTCTTTCCATCAGAAGAACAATCTATTTATTAGTTACCTTCTAAAATAAAATAAATAAATAAAATTGCCTTTTTACGTTGCATAAAATTAAAGTGTCATCCTCAAACAGAACGATTTCATGCTTATCCATAGGTAACTATTAGGTTATTAAGTCATTTATGTGTATGAAATAAAACAACGGACCAAGCATGGAGCCCTAAGTCAGGAGATTGAGAGCCTTGTTTTGAACTAAAGCAATGTTTTAAACTAAAATCCCAGTGTTGATCCGGGCTCCTTTGAAGAATAGAATATCTGTTGTTCTACCAGGCAGGCCATAAAGGGCGACCGATTGTCTATATCATAGTGATTACTAGGTGGTAGAGTTCCGCAACGTCTCGCCCTGGTATTTGGTACCATCGCCTTACATATTCCTGTCGCAATAGCGCCAATGATTGTCATTGTTGTGTTCACGTTTGATGGAGTAAAATAGCGGGTATACTTATGCATGTGGCATCGCCATCCCGCCACACGGATAACAACGCACCATTAACATATTTGGTGTCTATATGCGATGGTTTCTCATTCCATCAGGAGAGCCATCTGCTTTGTAAGCTATCTTATGAAATATATAAAGAAAAAAATCTTCATTATGGCTTCCTGATTAAGATGTCATGATCAACACTGTCAAATGCCTTCTAATATTTACGATACACTCCAAGTGAATCCTGGGAATCCTTCCAGGTTTCATTTTTTTTCAGTTATTAAACACCAGTGTCTAAAATTGAGCGACTGTTCGTAAAATCGTAATGGTTATAATGAAATAATCTTAATTTATCAAAACAGCATTTGGTCTAGAATTACTTTTTTAAATATTTAAATATTTAATCGCCTCTGTGGTGTAGTGGTCCAGTGTCGGAGTTGATCACAGAGATCCCGGGTTCGATTCCTGGGTCGGGCAATTCAGAAATATGTTTTTTCAGTTTTCTGATAAATCAACATTGCCCGGGACTGGAAAGTGCCCGGTTGGCGATAGGCTTGCCACCTATGACATAGTGAGACCAAGTATCTTTGGCTAATCGTGGGTGCACTTGTTGTACCTCTGCCTACCCTTTCGGGGATACGGGCGTGAAGATACTTTTTTTTTATTTTACTTAGCGTTGTTAAGAAAATAGGTCGAAAATTGGAAGAGTCACACCAAAGTGATTGGATTAACTTTTCTGAGTTTCATCAAGTCAGGAAATATGCCACGAGTTACAATATTTAAAGATTACGGCTAATGATAATGCAATAACATGTACTATTGAAGCAGTCATTTTAATGGAATGTCTCCATAAATCTTTGTTTTTAAGTTCCATTATTTTAAACACATTTTTATTAGGGTTCCGAAGTAAACAAGGAACCTTTATAGTTTTACTATGTCCGTCCGTCCGCACGATATCTTCTGAGTGGATTATTATTACTAGAAAACTGTAATTTGACACGAATATACGTATTAGTCACGTATAATAATTTTTCTGGGTAGCTCCCCTATATGTAAAGTGGGGATGTTAACTTTTCTCGCGTAGGTACTCCATTGTGTGGGGTATCGTTGGTTAGGTTCTTAAAACATATTATAGGTTTGCGAAAACAAGTTTTCGATTAAGGGACTCGTTTGTAAAATATTGGGTTTTTGTGTGCTAATTTTTGTTAAAGTCAAGTGTCCCCGCCCCCTTGTGCAGGCTAAATGGTTGGTTTTGGGGTAGGAAAAACATCATGGTAGTAGTAATTTTCCCCGTGTTGGTTCCGGGCTCCTTTGAAGAATAGACCAACTGCCGTTCTATCAGGCAGGTCGTAAAAGGCGACCCATTGGCTATGCGAGTCACTACCATCGTGGCTACTAGGTGGTAGAGTTCTACATTGTCTCTCCCGGGTCTGGTATGATTTTTTGGTGAATTATGAGTTTTTGGTGAATCCCACGAGAACAATTCATTTTTCCGGGATAAAAAATAGACTATAGTATATAATATCCAGGTGTGTGCCAAATTTCATCCAAATCTTTTCCCCGTGTTGGTCCCGGGCTCCTTTGAAGAATAGGCCAACTGACGTTCCGACCGATTGGCTAAATGAGTCACTAGCATCGAGGCTACTAGGTGGTAGATTTCTGCATTGTCTCGCCCGGGTTTGGTACCACCACCTTACCTATTCCTGCCGCAATAGCGTCAGTGCTTGTCGCTGTCGTGTTCCGGTTTGGAAGGTAAGGTAGCCGGTAAACTGTTGCATGTGGCATTAGACCTCGCCACAAGATAGCAATGCATCATTAACACCTTTGGTGTCTATAGGCGATGGTTGACTCTTTCTATCAGGAGACCCATCTACTTGTTTGCTATCTTATGACATAAAAAATAGCAATTATAATAAAGTTAAAATAAAAGGAAAACTGTAACGGCTTAGAAGGCTTTACAAACTTTAGTGATGATTGTGCAATACCAATGAACTAAGATTTTGAGTGGTTAAAATTAAGGAAAAAAATCTAATTCCATTGTAATCTCTAAATTTTCTTCTATGTTGACTCCATCAGCTTTCAATTGACAATTTTTAGTCCTACTGATTTCATATTTTGATTACAACGGGACTAAAGTATCGTACAGTTACAGTTGATGCTGTATAAATCCTATGGCAAATAGTGAATTTCTTCTAGATGGTCTGGGCCCCTTTTGAAGAGTAGACCATCCAGCTCACGATCTGTCTGCTCGAAAGAGGTCGGCAGACACTAACAGTGTGACCACCCTGAAAGAGCTTTGTGACAACATAGCGTTATGCTTGTCAGTCAGTGTCATGTCAGAACTTGTCACATTTTTTAATAATGTAACAGTGGCATTTAATTATTCCAAATTTTTGCCCAATTAAATAGCAAAGAACAACCAATCAGACTTCAGAACCTTATCAGTAGAAACAGATTGTTATTACGATCTAATCCACTTGTACTGTTTCACAAACACTTTTTGTTACATTTATATTTCTGTTAATCAGTTCCACTTCGTCTTTAGGACAGTAATTACTAATTATATTACGATATAAAGATGCTGTAAAAAGCAGAACCGGTTAGCAGATACATAAAATGTTTTTGAAAATATTTTTATCGTCGGATCTTCTCAGTGTATGGCCGCGTTCCGTTCCGATAGTAATTATAAAAAATGTCGACTCATCAAAAGTACCTGTACCTGTACTTACCTGTAGGTTTATTTGAATAAGACAGTTTTGTTTTTGTCACAACTAAAGTGCACTGTAACCTAATATTAAATAGAGTTACACCAACTGTTAAGAATAAATGGTATAAATTGTATAAAGTAGTTTGTCCCGCAATGCGATAAAGTTTATAATTGTGATAAAATTTAATGGAGTCCGTACGTTATACAGAGCTTACTTTTGTTTTTTAAGTTTCTTAAGTAATTTCACCCAAAATATATTGTAAATTAGTACAGATGGTCTATTATACCTTATTATTAACACATTTGTAGGTTGGTTGATCTAAAACGATTGCTCGCGTGAACTTTCACACTATCAAAATTCTATTATTAGACAAACCCCCGCGAAATCAACGCCATTGTTCCGACAATGAAATGAAAGTTCTTTATTTGCATATTGAGCATTCATTCTATCTACATCGCATCATATAAGACATATGTCATAGAGTACCGAGATGTTTATCACTTTGAAATGAGTTTTATGACTGAGTATATTCTGAGAAGTATTTAATCTATTAACAATACGGTAGCCTTTATTAATATATTTACAATGTAGGACGTGGCAATTTGTGCATTTTTATAGAATACTAGCTTATTTCCGTGTTTATACTCGCGTGAAAGGGAATTCTATTTTCTTAAAATAAAATATAGCTCCTGTTATTCACTAGTAAATCAAATAATGTAGCTTAGTATGGGTGCAAATTCAAATCGGTCTAGTATATTAATTGACTTTATCCATTATTTACAACAGAACAAATCTTTTCTATATCTAGACTAGATGCTCCCCGTGGTGTCGCCCGCGAAATTAAGTTGCATGAAATTCATACGCTGATGGTTTTAATAACGTTGTCTCCGGTTCCACTGAACATATTCTAACGAAATATTAATAAGATTTTTTGTTAAAGTGTGAGCTATTACTAGTGAATACTAAATCAAAATCGAGTAGACACAAAATTTTAAACTAAACATGATAAATTGACAAAACATTAAAAAATCATTAAGCAGGATTGAACAGGCGAAATACGAAAACAATATCCTAGTGAGACTGCTTGTAGTATCACTAGATCTCAGTATCATTAGCCTACCCCTATTGATTATGATATTAAACTTTACGAGGCATTTTATATTTATGAGATCAAATGTTATCCTTTTTCATATAAGTGTTCCTGATACTCTTAATTAGTGTTAAATAATATTATAGAAAATAATTTAAATTAATTTTAAGAATCGAAACATACTTTGCATTTTCACCATGGGTTAGTAGTTTTCATAAACATCCTCATACAGACAAAGTTTAGAGGCGACTGGTCAGTTGTTTAAATTTTCAGTATCTACTATGTATTGGTGGAAGAGGGAGGCATGTCGGCAAATATACTATAAAAATGCGCTATAATTTCAATCGAATGTAGTTATTTAAAAATATAAGGTTATTTGACTTCCATTGTTTCGATTGCAGTTAAATTGTTATTTATTTTTGGTTTAATGCGTGTTGCATTAACCACAGAATAAAAATTAAACACTGAGAATAAGCATTTATATTCATCGCATAAATGTGCGGTCGGGATGAACTATCCAATAAAAATCCATTATAAATTGATTGCTTATATAATTTTCCACATGGCAAGTCCATGACACGAAAAAGAAAGACGCGACGTGTGCCTTATTATTGTTGAACATGATGAGTTCTTGACGTTTGGTTATTACAATTGTGAAAGTAAGATATTGAGGTGGTTAGCGTCGCACTGACACGAACAAGCGAGCGTGCGTGGGCGCGCGGCTCCCGTAAGCCGCCCCGCCGATACGAGATGCGCCGCCCGGCCCGGCCTACTCTAGCTAACATATCTCAACACGTGTTGTTTTTCATTTTTTTTAAATTAACTATCCATACTAATATTATAAATGCGAAAGTAACTCTGTCTGTCTGTCTGTCTGTTACGCTTTCACGGCCAAACCACTGAACCGATTTGGATAAAATTTGGTACAAATATAGCTTCAGACCCAAGAAAGGACATAGGATAGTTCTTATCCCGGAAATCCCACAGGAACGGGAACTATGCGGGTTTTTATTTTAGAATTTTATCCACGTGAACGAGGTCGCGGGCACAGCTAGTTTTAAATACAGCAGAAATGAATGATTAATATTACTATCTAATATTAACTAGCGATCTCTCTGGTCGAAATATGGCCGTTAAATTAATGTTAAAGCACAAATATCAGCTATAAAGTAATTATAAAATTAACAAATTATGTTATTACTCAGTTTGTTCATAGATTATCTTCTAAGTTTGACAACAGAATTTAACCATATACAAAATAGTATAATCGTTTTTGTGTGTATGTGCGTTCTAATACATTCTAGCTAGTGTTAACTATATTTAAAGTTTGTCTGTCCGTCTGTCTATCTATTACGTTTTTATATCAATCAACGTACCATTTTTTTTAAATTTCTGTAACTTTATTGTACACTTTAAAATAATTTGTACAAAAGGCGAACTTAATGCCTAATCACTAGTGGCATTATCCTGCAGTCAACCTTTAGGCCAACAGAGAGTAGGTGCCTACGTTGCCTCTAAATATGATATTCCTCCGTCCGCCCAACAATTGTGAAAATAGGTAAAAAGATTTCTTTCATATATATATTGATGTAGTCCATATTATTATGTGTATTATGTATGTTACAGTGTTTATATATGTATTTCTATGTATTAGTATTTTGTACACATACATGTACATATATATGTACCAAATACAAAAAAAATAGTAACATGTCAATTCTTTATCAATCAATGCCTTTAAACGAGCAATTCTTGTGTATATATATATATATATATATATATATATATATATATATATATATATATATATATATATATATATATATATATATAATTGGAATCTCGGAATCGGCTTCAACGATTTTCATGAAAGTCACAAATTAGGGGGTTTTCGGGTCAAGGAATCGATTTATCAAGGTCAACCAGATATTATAAATATAATGATTAATTACTTTAAAGTTACATTCAAAATAATAATAATAATTAAAAATGAAATATTGTAAATTATATATGATGACGTAAGGAATCAATAAAGGCTTTATTTATTTATTTTATGTATTAGTATCATTGACTAACACCCATAACACAAGCAAATAATTTGCTTACTTTGGGGTTAGATTAATTTGTGCAGTTTGTCCAGCGATATTATTATTATTATCTCAGATTATGTAAATCTACTAATTATAAATGCGAAAGTATCTTTGGGTGGATGGATGTTTGTTCCTCTTTCACGCCAAAACTGCTGCACAGATTTGGATGAAATTTGGCACACACCTGGAACAGTAAATAGTCTTCTTTTATCCCGGAAAATGAATTGTTCTCGTGGTGTTCACCAAAAATCTATAATGCAACGGGTTATCCGCTGCAGCTATTGTTAATATTGTTTAATATTATAAATGTGAATGTCTGTCTTTTTGTTACGCTTTCACGGCTAAGTCGTTGGACCTATTATGATGAAATTTGGTATGGAGATAGTTGAAGATCCAGAGTCAAATATAGGGTAACTTTAAAAGAAGACAATCCTTAAGGGGCTAATCTATATCGTTCACATATAAATCATCTCGCGGACATAGCTGCACTGGTCCGCTAGTATTAACTAATTATTGTTGTTAAATACTAATAGCAAATAGTAATAGACAACATCATCAACGGTTCCCCGTGTTGGTTCCGGGATTCTTTGACGAATAGACTAATTGCCGTTCTGCCAGACAGGTCGTAAAAGGCGACCGATTGGCTATGCGAGTCACTACCATCGTGATTACTAGGTGGTAGAGTTTTGCGTCGTCTCATCCGGTTCTGGTACCACAGCCTTACCTATTCCTGCAGCATTAGCGTCAGTGCTTGTCACTGTTATGTTCTGGTTTTGAGGGTAAGGTAGCCGGTAAACTAATGCATGTGGCATTAGACCTCGCCACAAGACAGCAACGCACCATTAACATCGTTGGTGTCTATAGGCGGTGGTTGACTCTTTTCATCAGGAGACCCATTAGCTTGTTTGCTATCTTATGATATAAAAAAAATTAGACCTTTTTATTTCGTACTACCAAAATATATAAGGAAAGTCTATATTTCCTGAGCAGTATGACTTTGGATCTTTTAAGAGACGTATTAATATGCCTTCCTATATATAAAAATAATTTTTAAAATCGGTTCATAGGTAACAAATCCGGGAATTGAACTCAGATTTATTTGCATTACATAATGATATAAAAAAAGACAAATTATACGATTTGATGTAACCCCTAAGTAAGTAACCCCTGTAAGGACACTTTGCGGTACTTATACGGAGGCGGCCCATGCGGCGCCAAAACTGAATTTATAAAAAAATGATTGAGACACAAATTGTATGATTAACACTGTTGGTAAATTGGAGTAGGTTAATACTTTTAAAATTTTTATATTCTTAACTGCTAATAGGTTATTTTTCCTAAATAATATCTCTACAACCAGAACCAGATTCTTATAATCTTCAATCGCATTGGTTGCCTACGAGATCAAGCTAGTTTTTATTATGGCAATGGTCATGACCTTATAAGAAATCGAGCGTGTCGGCATTTTTAACGTTTAGTAAAAAATTACATTTAAAATTTAAAAGATATTTTGTAAACACGGCTTTAAGGTGCACAGTTACAATAATTGTGTAGTCGTAACATGAAATACACAGAAAGGATGCTCATCAGAGCCGAGGTCATAAAAGGAGCCCTAAAACTTTAAACGACTACTCAAAATTGGTGGTGAGGAGAAATTACAAAATAAAAGAATAAGATTACGGTACTTTGAATCATTTTTGAGAGCTCATCTTAACCTATATTTCACTTTATGGACGGATGGTTTTACAGCCTTGCAGACAACAGACTACGTTCGTAGAAAGTTTCTGAAATAATTATTTAAAACGATTAATCTGCGCAGTAAATCCACTTTTTCTCCAATAAAACGGCTGTATACAACTGACAATTCGATATTGATGGTGTAAATATGATTATAAAGGAGCGGTTGTTTTGATTAGTAAAACAGATCTAAGAAATTTAAACATTTATGACAATAATAATATTTTGTTACAATATTTATTATATAATATTTATTTTCTTCATAAAACTATTTGTTTGATAAGTAGAATAAAAGGATAAGTAAGAATATCTATGTTGGGATATTTTCAATAGTTGAAATAAAGTTTTTTTTACAAAATGTGTACTCGTAGTAAAATTTTTGCAAATAATAAACTACAATAAAAGTAAGAAAATATGAACTAAACATTAAATTAATGATGAATAGAATATATTGTAAGAATACTAGCTGAGCCGGCAAACATTCTGCTGTATAAATTATTTTTAGTGAATATTTTGGTGGGGTGGTCGTTAATGGGAGATGGGAGAGTGAAAATTTGGGATAATAGGTATTTTTTATGCAATATAAAAGAAATTATATGTCATCAAACTGTGACAGCCTCACAGTAAACTAGGGTAAAACCATGGAGGTCCCTATAAAAATCCGGGCGGACTCCTTTTAAATAATATAAATTTGCCTTCCTGCAGGCAGTACGTAAAAGGCGAATTCCAACTGATTTTACAAAGGAGGAGGTTATCAAATCGGCTGTATTTTTATGTTTCTTACTTCAGAATTTGGTCATTTAAGAACCGATTTCAAAAAAAAAATTAACTTCCCGCTACGTATGTAATCGTATGTAAGGAAAAGTTACTGATTTTGCCTCGATTTTCTAAAATGGAGTTTTCATCAGATCTCCACGTTTTGAGTTCCTAGAAACCTTTCCCAACTATTTTCGCGGTGACGTCAGTATGCCTGTATGTATGTATGTGTCTATGTGTGTGTGCCTATGTAAACATCTCATAATTTTTTAATGGCTTGACCAATCGAAACTCGGTTGATGGCATTTGATTGGAATTCGCTCAACTTAGACTTCCTGAAAATTTGAACCAATTCAGTCCAGAAAATTTTGAGAAATTTAGTGAAACAGTATTTTTTTAATATAACTCCCACATTATTGTACCGATTGAGTAAAAAATCCAACTGGCTCTATTCCTCAATAAACTACGTCCAATGCATGAAAATCGCTTTATACGTATAAAGCGATCGGGAGTTATCGTTGACGAAAATTGTTATTTTTGACATTTCTTCAACATTTTTTAACCTATCGACTTTGCAGCTAATAAAACAATTTAGAGCCCAAAAATAGCGTTAAATGCCACAATACTCATCATTTAAAAAAAAAATATAAAATTCAAATACTGTAATATTTACAAAATCATAAATAAATAAATACATATTCACGGGACAAATTACACTTACTGATAGTAAGCAAAGTAGGCAAATTATTTGTTTGTGTTATGGGTGTTAGTAAACGATACTAATATATATATATATATATATATATATATATATATATATATATATAAATACTGGAATATATTTAATAAACACCCAAACCCGGAAATACAAACATTTATCCTCATCACACAAATGCTTGTCCCCGTCGGGGATCGAACCCGAGCCCCGTTGATTGCATAGTCAGGGTCGCTAACCACTTAAGATGTTTGAACTATTTAAGCTCAAAAATATATGCTTAGGTATAGTTTTTGCTTTGAGCTAAACAAGTTTCAGCGGGAAGTTTCAGCGACGGCTTGCAGGGTCAACCGTCTTACATTTTTTGGTTGGGTTCTTATACTTCTCATGTGGTCTCATATAACTTGGAAAAGATCTGATATAGGTTTCTGTAGATACAGGAAATGGGATGCTGGTTGTTGCAGTTTTACTGCGTTTAAATTATAGTCAAACAGGTCACAACCAATATGATTATTATTAGGAAGGGAGGAGGATTTAACAGAGACTGCTAATCGTATCTAAATCATCGTGTTCGTGGCTACTAGGTAGTTACTATAATTGCTTTAATCACAACATAGTATAAAACAAAGTCGCTTTCTCTGTCTGTCCCTATGTATTCTTAAATCTTTAAAACTACGCAACGGATTTTGATGCGGAAATTTTTTAATTAGATAGACTGATTCTTGAGGAAGGGTTTAGTATACAAACCTTTCCGATATTCCCACGGGAACAATAGCTACGCGGTTGAAACCGCGGGCAGGTCGCTAGTATAACATAAGATAGCAAACAAGTAGATGGCTCTCCTGATGAAAACAGACAACCATCGCCTATAGACACCAAAGATGTGAATAGTGGGTGGCTATTCGTGTAGCGGGGTCTTATTGTCACATGTATAAGTTTACCGATCACCGTACCGATTAAGGGATCCGTATAGTAATATTAAGCTTTAAAGTGCAAATTTTTGGTTAAAATCAAGTGTCCATTGTCCATGGGCGAAGAGGGGCATCTACCAGCTAAATGGTTCATTCTGGAAGTGTGAGAAGTTAAAAGGAAAACAATCGCAGCTGAATAGGTTTCAGGAGTAATAGTTGACAAACTTACGAAAATACTTGAAGACGTAAAAGCGGATACATCCGACATTTCCGTTGAAAAGATTAAATGTTATATAAACAAAATTAAAAAACCCTATTTTTAGTGCACATTGTTGTGATGGGCAACTACGGAACCCTATTTTGTACGTGGTCTGACATGCATAATGCTACTTATTATTTACTTCTTTTACATGAATTTTCAAAAGGTTTTAAATTCATACTACATTTCAGTTCAGTCCATAATTTCAACTAAAAACTAAATATATTTGGTCGTGACAAATCTGGTATTAAATTGGTTTGAATGAAAGCTTTAAAAGCTTCAAAATGTTAACTTATAAGATTTTAAAACGGCTGTATAAATAACTTGAGATATTTTCGTGACCAAAACGAATCTCATTTTACCATAAAACAAAAGAAACAATAAAAAGGTTTCGTACTGCTTATTACACTGACAAGCTAAATATTCGAAATTGATTGAATAAATGTCACTGCTGCGATGCAAGATCCGCGACATATAATTTAAATCTTTATTATAATATTTTAACATCTAGGTACATTTTTTATTATTATTTATTATTAATTATAATATTCATTGGTGTTAGTAGACAAAAAACCCCTACAATACGTTATAACTTATTTATTTCTTTCTTAACTTTTTTTTATATCAATGAACAAAAATTCGAAGCTCAGTTAAGGGAAAAAACTTACTCCATCGTAATATGGCCATTGGTCAGACCACGATATGCGCACTTTTTGCTAAACAATGTTAATAATACAATTAGCATTGCCAAAAACGGATCGTTTAATCAGATAGACATATCTCCATCAACACTGTACTCTTCTACAGTCTACGAACATTTTCAAATAAGTTAAAAAAAACAGAACATTACATTTGATCATAATAATACATATGCATTGTGCATAATAACTCCATCGTAATATGGCCATTGGTCAGACCACGATATGCGCACTTTTTGCTAAACAATGTTAATAATACAATTAGCATTGCGAAAAACGGATCGTTTGATCAGATAGACATATCTCCATCAACACTGTACTCTTCTACAGTCTACGAACATTTTCAAATAAGTTAAAAAAAACAGAACATTACATTTGATCATAATAATACATATGCATTGTGCATAATACATGTAAAATTATTTTTTGTAATTATCACTTTCTGATCTAAGGCCACAGAATACCACCTTTGTAATTTATTTCCTGCAATGTAAAACTGTACAGAAATTAGCAATTTGAATTCTGCTATTTTTTTAAGAAAATTACGCGGTCGCGACCATGAAGCTGTATGTATGACGTACTTGAAACCAAATTTTAAATACTGCTGTCATCTTCTGAGGTCTTACCCTCTCTTTCTAACACAGTTGTATAAAAAGAGATGGGGACACGGACACCTCATAGACAGAGATATAACGTAAATATTTGTTTCAATTGATTAATACGAATGCTAGCTCCACCTTTACCTAATACTTCATGGTCGCGACTGAAGAGTTTCAACGTCTCTGACCAAACTTTAGAGTGATTTTGTTTGAAATTTTATTGACTTCTTTTTCTTTGAAATAATTGTTATAATTTATCTCTGTAAATATTATAGAGAATTAATGATTGATATCGCCATGCGAAATATGTTATCGCCATGTGATCTAGTTATTAGCTTTTTCGTGTTTGATGATGGTGTCAGGCAAAAGTGGTGTTAAACTTTTTAGCAGGGTTATTATATGATTATCCTCAAAAATTGAAATCTCAGAAGCAGCTTGGAATTTGGTGGTGGTGTGTTAATACCACCGTGCCTTGGATGAGTATGTAAAGCTGTCAGTCTCAGCTGTCTATGAAAGATATCAGGTCAAAAAAGCAGCGTTGAGATCGTTACTAATTCGGCTAACTAACAAACCAACAACAAACTATCAATGAACGGGAACTTCTATTAACGTTCGGTTTATTCTGTCCACAGAAAAAGTAATATATATTTTTGGAACAAAATTTCCTTCTTGTATATTTGGCGGATAAAGCTGCACGGGAACAAGTCTTCGACCTACACTGTTGCTATAGGACGTTACCACAGATTATACGTTACTATGCATTAGTTTAAAGCGGTTATAGGTATATTTGAAAGATGCACTCCTGCCTGCCGCTATAGTGTCAATGCTTAATATTTTCATGTTCCTGTTAGGAGGATAAGATAGCCGATAGACTTACGCATGTGGCATTGTCATACCGCTACACGGATAGCAACGCACCGTTAACATCTTTGTGTCTATAGGCGATGGTTTATTTTTCCCCCAGGAGAGACATCTGCTTGTTTGCTACCTTATAATATAAAAAAAAGATTTAGCAAATCATGTGTGCAACACGATTTTATTATCATTCCTTTATTGAGTTTGTTATTGAATAATATCTAACTAGCGATCGACCTTTAGTCGAAACTCGACCATCATTTTAATAATGTAATGTAATGTAGACAGGCAGTGTAATTACTGGCAACGAGACTTATCATCTTATGTCTCAGGATAGGCAACGCATAAATAAGATAGCTGGGTTAGATCCAGGTAAACTAGTTTACGTTTATTAGCGACGTCAACCACTTACCATCAGGTGACACGTCAGCCA
Organism: Apodemia mormo; assembly: GCA_036924255.1. Taxonomy (NCBI): domain Eukaryota; kingdom Metazoa; phylum Arthropoda; class Insecta; order Lepidoptera; family Riodinidae; genus Apodemia; species Apodemia mormo. The sequence continues at coordinate 22,376,668 of JAUPFN010000003.1, read as the reverse complement.
GTTTGGCTATCCAACTAACATAAAAAAATGCAAATATCTATTAAACGAACTATAACTCAGATTCATCATAAACTATAGATATTAAAATCTCTTCTATGTTTGACGACATAATTTAACCATCAATCTAATAGTAGGTATATAGGTAGGTAGGTGTGTGTGTCAAAAACGCATGATAATGTGTTTATTTTTTATTAATTCAATTTATTTCTAGTGCATATTAAATAAAAATTTAGCTTTCCACACTTCTTTACAATATTATGAATTTTAACTGTGTCAAATTTGTTACAGGAGTACAAAATTTTTGCTTTAAAGTATTAATAAATAGATATACATCAAAATTAACATCTTTGTGGCGAATGTTCACCTGTGTCATATAAATGTTATGTTTATGTTTTTTAATTTTTAATAGTGAAAAATATCACTGTGATTTCGTGTTGTAATTATTTTGCTAAGGAAAAATACTATTAAATTTTATAATTATTGTGATTAAGTATCGTTCATTTAAATGTAATGGTGTTATACTATTAGTGTATATCGAATAAATATTAAGGTAAGTATAAGTTGAAGAATATCTCTAAACTGCTATTAGCTTCAATTAGAAAAAAAAGAACACTAAAGTTTTGAATCTGACATAATGACTACATTATATTAGACCGCCCCGTTGGTCGAGTGGTTAGCGATCCTGACTACGCGATCGACGGGGCTCGGGTTCGATCCCCGACGGGGACAAGCATTTGTGTGATGAACATAAATGTTTGTATTTCCGGGTTTGGGTGTATGTATATTAAAATATATTCTTGTATTTATATATGTATTTCTATGTATTAGTATCGTTGACTAACACCCATAACACAAGCAAATAATTTGCTTACTTTGGGGTTAGATTAGTTAGTGTAATTTGTCCCTTGAGTATAAAATATTTTATTCATATGAGGTAGTAACTGTCATGATGTTGAAATTCAACTTTTTTGAAAACTGTATATTAATATATTAGTGAACTTAAAAATAAAATATTAAATAATATTGTAAATATAATTGTTATAAATATTATTTTCACAGTACTATATTTGATTAAAAGTTTAATATCCATAGTAATATTATAAATTCGAAAGTAACTCTGTGTGTTTGTCTGTCTCTTCTTCACGTTTAAACCACTGAACTGAATTGGATTAAATTTGGTACACAAATGTAGTTTAAAACCCGAGAAAGGATATAGGATAGTTTTTATCCCGAGAATGAGAACTATGCGTGTAAAAACCCCGGGAAAAAGGCATTTTTATTTTAGAAATTTTCAATGCGGTTTAAGTCGCAGCTACAGGTGTTTAATAAAATATTTATTTTACTCGTTTATTGTTATTATTATAACACACCTGTATTTCGCCGTGTTGGCCCCAGCCTCCTTTGAAGAATAGGCCAACTGCCGTTCTGCCAGGCAGGTCGTAAAAGGTGACCGATTGGCTATTGAGTCACTACCATCGTGGCTACTAGGTGGTAGAGTTCTGCATTATCTCGCCCGGGTCTGGTACCACGGCCTTACCTATTCCTGCCGCAATGTCTGTCTGTCGCTGTCGTGTTCTGGTTTGGAGGGTAAGGTAGCCGGTAAACTTATGCATGTGGCATTAGACCTCGCCACAAGATAGCAACGCACCATTAACATCTTTGGTGTCTATAGGCGATGGTTGACTCTTTCCATCAGGAGACCCATCTGCTTGTTTGCTATTTTATGATATAAAAAAACACCTGTCGTTTAATATTTTACAGCAAGAAAAAAATTGAAGTTCACACAAACGAAGCCGTGACTATAACTTGCTATCACATAAAGTCGACAGTAATGCGCTCTACATTCCACCGACCTGTACTTAATAAACGCAATATTTCATCTGTAGGTCAAATTAAGTACCTGGTATCGATATACAAATTGGAGCGAGCAACAACAAAGCATGTCGTTCAGTGATAGACGCGTTGTCGTTGTCGCACGGCTCTATGACAAACGCTACGCTATGAGTAATTGTGTCCGTTGGCCGGGGCACTGATTCTCTTTGTGCTTTCAAATAATCCGCTGAGTCGTGATCCGGAGTCTAACGGTGCAGGTCTGCGAGCCTATTGAGATCGCTCTTAGCTAAAGGAGCAATTTTTCAAGCTTTCACATAACATCACTAATACTGGTTAAGTCAAAATCTCTTTTTATTACTGTCCCAATTTTGTACAGTGTTTAGGTTAGGTAATATTACATTCTTTTGTAGACATATTTAAGTTTATCACGCCCGTATCCCCGAAGGGGTAGGTGGAGGTAGAACCAGTACACCCATGATTAGCCGTAATTACTTAGTTCCTCAATGTGATAGGTTGTAAGCCTATCGCCAAACAGGCAATTATCCAATTCCGGGCAACGTTGTTTTTATCAGAAAACTGAAAAAAAATTGCCCATTTCAGGAATCTAACCCGGGATTTCATGTGGTCAACACCAACACCAGACCACTAGACCACAGAAGCGTATAAATTGAATTATATAATTGAAGTATCATCATGCCGGCTTCTTAGCGAAATATAGAATTAACTAAAAGTCAAAGGTTTTTCACCATGATTCACCGGTTTTTCAATTAGCAAAATGGGAGTTGATCCTTATCATCGCATTTTCTTGACCTTGTCTGATATTATAAGATTTCCATAATAATTCGTTTCCATAATAGGCATTTGCCTATTATAGAAATGAATTATTATGGAAATGAATATGGACTGTCAAGTGTTGGATGAAAAGTTCTTTATCCGGCAGTAGAAACCTGAAAGCTTGGTTGTATTAAAACTGAAATTGCAACTGTTTTTTATTTTCAAGTCAGACATACACACAGCACAATGATAAAATAGCTTCTACATTTTGGAACTCTTTAACATCATCTATATAACAAAGCTATAGCTTGTTCATTTTAGAAGTCTTGAAAACCCGCAATATCAGAACCGTTGGACCCTCCATAATAAAGTTATAGCTTGAATATTTTAGAATTCTTGACTACCAACCATAACTATAGCTCACTGATTCCCAAAGTGGTCAAGGGGTCCACGGGAGACTCGACGTGGGTCAATGTTACGTCTACATCTACGCAAATTCACATAATTAGATCTAATCTTCATATTTTTTCTTAAGTTTTAGGAATATGGTAGAAATTTAGATTCAGGGGGTCCACCTGTTCCCGCAATTTTTTTTAAAGTGGTCTATGAGAAAAAAAATTGAGAAACTTTTGGAATAGCTTGCACATTTTAGAACCATAGAACACCCCCATCACAAAGCTATAGTTTGTACATATTGGAACTTTTGAACACCCCTAAAATAGAGCTATAGCTTGTACATTTTAGAGCTCTTGGACACCATAATAAAGCGTGTATATTTTAGAATCCATGAAATTTCCCTGTAACAAAACCATAGCTGGTACATTTCAGAACCCTTGAAAAGTCCCCACATAAAGTTAGCTTGAACATTTTAGAACCCATTCATTTAGTTTTCAACGGCCCCTTACACCCTTAAACGCCCATGGTTGAAAGGTTAACTAAATATTTATGTACTCGTACACAATGTGAATTTGGAAAGAAGATCAAACTGACATTATGATCGGATGCAGTTTGATAGTGGTATCAAGAATCTCCCTAAACGGTATGATTGTATAATGAGATTAATTAATGTGTGGAAAGCAATTCAACCCGATCCTGATGATCCCATCACAATCTTATACTTCACAATTTACACACACACGCCAGCGTCGTCGCCAGCGACGACTCGGCCCATTGCTTCGGCCACCTAATACTCGAGACCCTTGTCAAGAATTATTAACAAGTCGAAAACCTGATGCCATTCACTCTCCCATTTATCGTTAAGATACTGCCATAAGTCGAGGTTTAGTTTCACATGAGACAACTTTATGGCGGGCAATCCAGGTAACTTATACTCTGGCTAAGCACTGTTTAACCAACCAACTGCTTAAGTTCATTTCGGAAAATGGGGAAAATAAGGTATCTACGGCGATCATGATTGATGTCACTGAGTTCTCTCTGCTTAAACCATGATGAATCTGGCGTGAAATCATAAATGTGTAATATAAATAAACAAATTTCACATTTCCAAAAAATAATTATCCTTTTACATAAACATTCATTAATACTTTCACAGATTAATGTGGCACACCCATTAACACTGAAGCATTAAGTAAGTAGGTATGCAAATATTACACCCACGATTAGCGGATAAAAACTGTACCTTTTAATCAAAATTTTAAGAATATTTGGGTCTAAATTGGACTTTAAAAAATAATTTGCACGAGGTTATAATCAATACATATATAATTAGTGACAGACTGATTGATGTCTGTACATTATAGATATTGAGAGAATACTAAGGGGTTCTATATTAGAGCAACAGAAGCCATAACGACATTTTTCAGAGTTTTCTAATTTTATGTTAAATTTATTTCTTTCTATTTATATGTTAAAGAGCGTCACATAAAAGCTACTGCATGGAATTGTGGTATATGATGGAATTGAATGCAATTGAAATTTCATGGATGTTACCTTAAAATATAGGTTTTATGTTAGCGAAAAATATTAAAAAAGACAATATTATTATTAATTCCGAATCCCGTGAAACGAAGTTGTGATTTATAATAAGGTGACGAAAAGATGCATATTTTTAAGATTAACCTAGAAGCTGTAAATTTATATTATGTTATTTGAATTTAATCTAATCATAATAAATAAATACAGATACGTTCATAACAATTACATATTCGATATTCATAACGTCATTGCATACACAACCAGCCAACGATATAACGTTCCACGAATTAAAAGAATTTTAAAATCTTAAAATTGTAAAGTTAGTATATAATATGTACCTTGTAATATGTAACTTTACAATTTTAAAATTGTGAGATACTGCAGCATTGTATAAAGTTTATAATAAGGATGTAAATAAGTTCTAATAAAATAACGTACTGAGAAGATTCACGAGAACTGAATTAGAAGAGGCTGACAAACAGGCCTAGAGTTTGGTACACATATATTAAAAGAAACTCTGTACATGGTTGTTATTGAATAAATTAAAAAAGGAATTAATTGGATATATCCTCTCGTGCAAGATTTGTTTTCAAGAAAAACTAAAAAAAACTTGTTTAGAATGATGTGCCTACCCAGGATTCGATTACAAGATCTCAAGCGTCTAACAGAAGATAGTGTACCGTTAGGGCAATGAGGGAATTATCAAATCTGATTTTCTATATACTGTTTCGAAACCATCAGTAGGATAGAACACTATTCTTAAGATCAGTATTACTTAAACTTTTTATAGATATGGATTACTTTTAGACTTTAAAATTACCACGGACCCCTGATAAAAATGATTATGAAAAAATAAAATAACGTATTCAAACTTTTTTTATATTTATTATGCTAATTTTATACTTAATTAAATTTTATTCGAGTTAATGTAAAGGATACCGTTATTTGGATTTTGTATATAAACAAAGTGTATTTTTTGAACGGCCGGCAACGCAACTGTTAGTCTTCTGATAGTATAGTTGTCCACGAACGACGATAATCACTTACCATCAGGTGAACCTCCTGTCCGTTTGCGCCCTTTTTAAAAAAAACCGTATTATAATTCTTAAAAGGCCGGCAACGCAACTGCTAGTCTTGTGATAGTGTAGTTGTCCATGGACGGCGGTAATTACTTACCATCAGGTGAACCTCTTGTCCGTTTGCGCCCTTTTAAAAAAAAAACAGTATAATAATTCTTAAAAGGCCCGCAACGCAACTGCTAGTCTTCTGATAGTGTAGTTGTCCATGGACGACCGGTGAAGTTGTGAACTTCTTTTAAGGCGCTGGCCTTAGCAGAAGCTCCTTAAGGCCAGCAATAATTCAGACATTAAAAAAAAATATATACGGATATATTAATACGTGAACATTTGTATGAAAGGCACAGTTATAGTTTGCAATGCAGTCAATTGCAGAAACCCAATGTTTTTAAATAATATGCATTAGAAATACATATATTAGATTAATAAAAATAAACATTACACACACTACATTCATGAGACATACATGATTACTGTGGTCGCACCCATTAACCCCGAAGCATTAAGTAAGTATGCAAATGTTACACCCACGGTTATCGGATAAAATCTATTGGTTTTTAATCAAAATTTTAATAATACTCGTATTTGAGTCACAAATTCGACTTTAAAAATAAATTGCACAAGGTTATAATCTAGACCTATAATAAAGTTGTAACAGACTAATGTCTGTATATTTTAGATATTGAAGAACAACTAATATAAGGGTTTTTAGAGCAACCGTAATATTTTTTAGAATTTTTGTGAGTCTGTATACGAGTATGCGCATCATGCAAAAGCTGTAATTCTTAAATATTTGTATATAAATTCAAAGAAATTAATATTTAGTTGTATTTTTTTTCATAGACTTACAACTGATTAGTTGTAAGTCTATGAAAAAAAATAAGAACTTTTTAGTTCGTACCACGAAAATATATAAGGAAAGTCTATATTTCTTGAGCAGTACGACGTCGGATCTTTTAAGAGAATTAATAATATGCCTTTCTAAACATAAAAATAATTTTTAAAATCGGTTCATTGGTAACAAATAAGGGAATTGAACTCGGGACCTTCTAAGGTATCAATTCGGATGTATTTTTATGTTTTTTCTAAGGTAACAAACATAAAATATACAGACGACTTGATAACTACTTCCTTTTGGGAAATCGGTTTAAAACAAAAGTATTAAAAAAACTGTCACAATCCACTATCATGATATTTTATTAGCAATTAAGGAAACGTACCAATATTAATGACCCATTTTTTCAAATATTTTACCCCCTTCCGCCCCTCGGTCACCACTCGAAGTATTTGCCAAGAACCCTCTAGTTTTATCGTAGATATAAATATGGTTTTAGATATTATTTTTTTGCAAAAAATATTAAATTGGTTGGGTTAAATTATTATGGCGTTAAGAGTGCGCGTTTACCTAAAATTACAAGTGTAAAACAATATTGGTAATTAAGAAGTAATAAAAGTAATTTAAAAAAATTAGACTTCAAATATCTGTTTACTATACCCATATTTTACAAACTATTGATCCAATTTTGATGAGACATGAGTTCCCTAAGTCGAAATATACCTGATTTAATTTGAAAAAATATATATATCTTTATATAGCTTTTAGTTCCTGAAAAATTCGTGGACAAACATACATACACTTACGAAATTTAGTAAATGTGTGTGTGTGTGTGTGTATGTGTGTGTGTATGTACGTGCGTGTGTGAAAAATTTTTGGACGTCTCATCATCGGATCGGATCATAGTCAAATACTATCAAATGTCAAACTGATAACCTCAGTTTTTTTCGTAGGTAGGTTTTGATTAGATAGTAACAAGCTGAATATTTGTGATGTATAGCTTCGTTTTGACGAGACAACCATTTTTTCTATCTTCGAAAAATCTCGAATCGGGTAACTAACGAAGATAGATAAAAAAGAAAACTTCAGAATGTTGGACTAAGAAAAGTTTCTACTTTACGTGTAGGACAATGTTACCCTTGAATAACAATAATGATTAACAAGCTATTGTGAGAAAATTAGGTTGTTATTAAATTGATTAATATCAACTTTTTTCCGCCGTGTTGGTCCCGGCCTCCTTTGCAGAATAGGCCAACTGCCGTTCTGCCAGGCAGGTCGTAAAAGGCGACCGATTGGCTATCGAGTCACTACCATCGTGGCTACTAGGTGGTAGAGTTCTGCATTGTCTCGCCCGGGTCTGGTTCCACCGCCTTACCTATTCCTGCCGCAATAGCGTCAGTGCTTGTCGCTGTCGTGTTCCGGTTTGGAGGGTAAGGTAGCCGGTAAACTTATGCATGTGGCATTAGACCTCGCCACGAGATAACAACGCACCATTAACATCTTTGGTGTCTATAGGCGATGGTTGACTCTTTCCATCAGGAAAGCCATCTGCTTGTTTGCTATCTTATGATATATAAAAAAAAATTAAGCATATCATAATTACGAAACGAGTGGAGGACTCGCCAGAAAAACCATCGAATATGTAGGATAAAAGTTTCATCCTGTTTTTCATAATATAATCAAGCGATTAAAGTCAAAAAATAATTATGGTTATTACAAATATTTTTCCTTCATCGAATCAAAATTTTCAAAGCCCGAATAACTTTATTATCTACCCGATTAGAGATTTTTCGAAGACAGAAAAGATGTTTATCTCGTCAAAACGAAGCTGTTCACAAAAATTCAGCTTGTTAGTAATCAAAAAAAAGTTTGTTCCTGGTATTCCGGTCTATATGTATTATATAAAACATATTTCAATAACAGCACAAAAATTTTAAAAGGGCTAAACGCCGCGTGTCATATTTAATGAAAAAGCGCGAAATTTCTCCGACAGGATATTGACTACATGACAAAAACCTAAAACGGGGAGTCTAAGGTTACCGAGCGTAGTATTTTTGAAGACCACCAATCCTCTTAAACAGGTCTCGTAGTATGGGTACATTCCCTAAAGTAAAATCAACAACTGTTAATAAGTTTTATCTTATTGGTAGCACGTGTGACTTTTAACACTAAACTCGAATCAATTTAAGTTAAAAATCTCAGAGCTCACCTGCTAGCACCCAGCCACCTGTTAACAACAAACTTGGCAATAAAAAAAAGGAGCGAGCGCCAACCAATGCAAAAAACAAGAATCCAAGACGACACGTTTGGAAAATAAAAAAAGCGCTCGCCCACCAGATGGTCGCCCCGACACGTCGAGAAACTTGCTTTCGAGCAGGTTGTGACTTACCATGCATATTCATTTGCACTTATGAATGTGGGTGAAAAATAACAATTGATTTATATTTACTGGGTTTTGATCATTAACATAGATTTATTTTTTATTTTTTTATATTATAAGATAGCAAACTCCTGATGTAAAAAGTCAACCATCGTCTATAGACATCAAAAGTGTTAATGGTGCGTTGCTATCTTGTATTTGTGCCAAATTTCATCCAAATCCGTTTGATCGTTTTAGCGTGAAAGAGTAACGAAAATCCATCCATCCATCTAAACATACTTTCGCAATTATAATATTAGTAGGAAGGCGTAGTAGAAAGTAGGATGTATGGGACTAGTAGTATTGTAGCTGCGCTCCTACACTCGCGTGACCCTAAAACATAACTTCCTTTTTCTCACTTGGTTAATAAGTAACTTATATAAATAACTAGCTGACCCGGCAAACGTTGTTCTGCCAACTTTGTGTTTACTATTCCGTTTTTTTTTTCTACATTTTTTCACCTTTTAAACCTAACCTGAACCTCTATGAATATTTTAAAACCAAAATCAGCCAAATCGGTCCAGCCGTTCTTGAGTTTTAGCAAGACTAACGAACAGCAATTGATTTTTATATATATTGAAAAGAATTTTTCAGATGAATCAATGAATTCAATTATGAACCCATGACGATGACCTGAATACATTACTTCCATTTGGTCAATCGGATAAAAGAGTAACCTACGTTGTTAATGGATAATGTAGCCTTTAAGTATATAGTGACGTGTAATATATCTATAAGCGTAGCTTTCTAATTGTGAAAAAATTTTAACAATCAGTCTACCAAAAAATAATAAAAATACCCAATTAAAGCTTATGTTTTCTACTTTGGGCGAAAAATATGAAAAGATTCGAAAAATCTTTTTGTTACTAAAAAAATTAATCAAAAATATTTTTTGTAACAATTGACCGGAGCCCCATCTGTGGGTGATACATCAAACATCTTAATAGAGTTTTATATTTGAAAAATGCTAGATGGCACCGTGCGAAATTTTCGCACGGGTCAGCTAGTAATAAATAAATATCGCTTGGTAAATTAGACGATTTAATTTAACCACAAAATAAGCAAATTATTTGCTTATTTAGTCAAGTTAGTCAATGATACTATTACATAGAAATACATATACAAATACTATAGCATATATAATAAACACCCAAACCCAGACGTACAAACATTTATGCTCATCACACAAATGTATGTGCCTGGCGGGAATCGAAGCCAAGCCCCATCGATTCGTAGTAGCCAACAACGCGACCGACGGGGAGTCTTGTGTACTTATTTATAAAAACACCATTATTAATTTTTTTTTAATAAATTAAGGCCTATCGCTTCCGTAAATTACTTGAATCATGTGCCAAAATATTTTTATATGTGCCACGTGGTCAAATAACAAGCTTATTTGGTAAATTACTAAGTATCTTCACGCCCGTAACTAACCTACCTCCGTAATTACCTAACCTAATAATAACGTTCTGAAATTCAACTAAAACAAAATTAGTTGAATTTCAGAACTACCACAGTAATATTACTAAAAGCACAAATATATTTTTAAATACAGTAAATATAGATGATGTAGATTATACAAACTTTTTAGAAATAATTATTGACAAATATTGTAATTGGAAAGCACACATTGAATCTCTATGTAATAAGATTGATAGATTTGTCTATGTCTTGAGAAGACTAAGGGAAGTAGGAAACACATAAGCCTCTATTAGCATATCATGGATATGTCTCTTCTAATTTACAATATGGAATTCCTATTTGGGGAAATTCTGTTGAATTGGTACGAATTTTTAGAGTCCAAAAGAAATGTATTCGAGCAATATGTGGTGTTAATCAGTTACATTCCTGTAAACCACTTTTCAAGTCTCTTAAGGTACTTCCCTTACCATGTTTGTATATTTTAGAGGTATGCGTATTTGTAAAAAAGCACCAAAAGTTATTTAAAACAAATGCTGAAGTCACTGGTAACTCATATTTTAGGAATAGTAAGAAATTATATGTGCCTAACCAGAAATTAAATATTTTTACAAAAAAAGTGTATTGTATGTCTATTATTATATACAATCATATTCCTGATAGTCTTAAATCATTGCCTATAAATAAATTTCGCAAAAAAATTGTTGGATTTGCTGTTAGATAAAACTTATTATGATATTAAAGAATTTCTAGCTGATAAAATTAAATGTTAATGGATAGAAATATAAGTTTGTTGATTTTGCCTTAAAAAAATCAATGTAGTAAAATTTTGCAAATGGTGGAAACTTTGTAAATTACAAAAATCTTAATCACTCAAAAAATGAAACTTGTAATTATAAAAATAACTTTTGTAATTTGAAATCATTCTTGTACATTAGTAATAAGTACATAAAATAGAGAAAAAAAGACCAGCCCGCTGAGTTTCTTCCGCCGGATCTTCTCAGTGTGTGGCCGCGTTTCGATCCGGTAGTAATTCTAAAAAATCGATACAATTTTTAATTTTAAATGCAATACTATATAATGATATTTTTTTAATGATAGTAACTCTAAAAAATCGATACAATTTATAGTTTTAAATGCAATACTATATAATGATTTTTTTTAAATATTTGCACACCATATATTGGTAGAATATGTTGGTACCTTAATTTATTTTTAACAACTTGTAACACCCATGAATATATTCTTGCAAATAAATATTTTCTTCCTTTCTTTCTTTCTTTTTTTCAGGAGAGCCATCTGCTAGTTTGCTATCTTATACCATAAAAATAGTAGTATATAACAAAATAAGACTAATAGGTTAATTTTATTGCACCTTTCCACCCACCATCACTAACGGCCTAGCAGAAATTAATTGGCCATATGTTTTCCTAACATTGCCATTAAATGTTTTGTCTAAAATTCTACCCCATATGGTGCATCAATCGTTTTTGTATTGCAAAAACAAGTTATATTAAACTGCCAAACAGATAACAAAGCGGAAAAAACTGATGTTCCAACCTGTTTTAAATTCAAATAATGTGTCAAGTCATTTCAACACCTTAGTTCCTGTTCGTTTTTAATTTAAAAAATGTGTTATGAATTATAGAGTGGCTTTATCATGGGTTTTTAATATTATCATAAAATTTTATATTAGGCACAATGTTTTAACTTTTTGTGACATTTTCACACCAACTTTAAAGTGCTTTTAAAATTTAAATACTTTTTGTCTGCTATAAATAATAATAAATGTCATGGGACAAATTACTTGGGATATTTTCTGCAAGTAAATTAAAATTTTAATTTATACGCTCCGTCGTCGGCACTTGGTAGAACTCAGTCATAATGATTATTTTAAATTTTACAATTGCACTGTTTCACAATACACAAACAATATACATACATATTAGGTTTTAATTAAATAGCCATCCGGTTTCACATTTAACTGCATCGTGAGGACTATAAACTTGTCCCCGTGTTGGTTTCGGGCTCCTTTGAAGAATAAACCAACTGCTATTCTATCAGGCAGGTCGTAAAAGGCGACCCATTGGCTATGCGAGTCACTACCATCGTGGCTACTAGGTGGTAGAGTTCTGTATTGTCTCGCCCGGGTCTGGTACCACCACCGCTTTGCCTATTCTTGCCGCATTAGCGTCAGTGCTTGTCACTGTCGTGTTCCGGTTTGGAGGGTAAGGTAGCCGGTAAACTTATGCATGTGGCATTAGACCTCGCCACAAGATAGCAACGCATCATTAACACCTTTGGTGTCTATAGGCGATGGTTGACTCTTTCTATCTTATGATATAAAAAAAACTTAAATTGTCAACAAATATGTTTGTATTAAGACATATTTACAACGTGTTTTATTACAATATATTTGTTAACAATTTAGGTTTTTAGCCCTGATGATATAGTAAAATATGAACCCAGATGGATGTTTAATTAAAAACAACTAATACCTAAGTACATAGTTTGTGAAAATTTGTGAAACAATCAATACAAGTATTTAATTTAAAATAATCAAAATAATGCTATGACATTTAAGGAATGGAAAACACTTTTTGAAGAATAGATCAGCCTTACTGTTAGACATCTCTAGAAAGGCAAAAGAAGGCTATGCGTGTCCCTAACATCGTGGCTACTACTAAGTGGTAGAGATTTGCAACGTCTCGCCAGGGTTTTGTTAAAGACCTATTCCTGCCGCAATAGCGTCGGTGCTTGTTCCAGTTTCGAGGGTAAGGTAGCCAGAAAACTTATGCATTTGGCATTCTATCTGTGTCACGTGGACAGCAACACACGGTGATTATAAACGGTGGTTCTGTCTTTCTATCATGAGAGCCATTAGCTTGTTTGTTATCTTAATAATGAAAAAATACTATATGTGTTATCTACTCGTATCTTCAACTGCCCCGTTGGTAGAGTGGCTAGCTACTCTGACTATGCAATTAATGGGGCTTGGGTTTGATTCCCGACATATGCAGGATTTTGTTGTGATGAGCATAGATGTTCGTATTTCTGTGTTTTGGTTTTATTACAATTCAATATTTATATATGTATATCTATATATTGATATAATGTACTAAAACCCATATCACAAGGAAATAATTTGCTGCCTTTGGAGTTAGATCAGAAGGTGTAACTTGTCCCGTAAATATATTTATATTTATTTATCCTTTATTTATAGAGGAAACTCAGTTAATAGCTTTAATATTATAACAACTGGCAGGCTAAGCGATTCGAAATATGAGACCATAGGTATAATTATGTTTTGTCAATAAATACATTCATAGATAAAAGCTATAAGTAATTTTACTGACACTTCAGAAGATTTTAATTTTTTATTAAATAAACATAGCTTATTCACATTATTGAAGCTGGTTCGTTAACTTTAACTTCAAATTAGATATAGTTATATCTAATGTAAAGTTTTTTATATCTATTATTTTTTGTTAGTAATCGTCTAATATTTTATAAATATATTCTCCCTCATTTTATCAAGAAACACAAAATCTTTATTTAAATGACAGTATAAATGTTACAAGTTATGACAAATTAAATAAGTTATGATAAACTTAATAAACACCTTAACCCAGAAATACAAACATTTATGCTCATCACACAAATGCTTGTCCCCATCGGGGATCGAATCCGCGCCCCGTCGATTGTCGGTCAGTCAGGGTCGCTAACCACTCGACCAACGCGACAGGGCGGTCGATAATATAGGATAACTTAAGCCAATGCTGGAAATATTAGAAACAATGAGTATAACCCATATTAAGTTTATAAAGGAACTAAGAACAGGACCACGTAGTTAATAATTTTAAGTACTCGCGGACTTAAAATAATTAACTTTGCAATAACACTAAGCAGTAAGCACGACATTATTCAGTAGCACAAACCGGTAAAATGTGATTACGACTCGTGCCCGCAAAGTTCCGTACGCAGTGTAAATATATTATACATTATTCAAGGTAGTATTGATGAATCTTTAGTTAGTTTTTATTTATTTTTATTTTATATCATAAGATAGCAAACAGTCAAATGGGTCTCCAGATGGAGAGTCAACCATCGCCTAAAGACACAAAATATATTAATGGTGCGTTGCTATCTTGTGGCAAGGTCTAATGCCACATGCATAAGTTTACCGGCTACTTTATCCTCCAAACCAGAACATGACAGTGACCAGCACTGACGCTATAGTGGCAGGAATAGATAAGGCGGTGGTACCAGACCCAGTCGAGCGACCGAGTCGAGAGTCTCTACCACCTAGTTGTCACGATGGTAGTGACGCGAATAGCCACTCACTCAGTCGCCTTTTACGACCTGCCTGGCAGAACGGCAGTTGGTTTATTCTTCAAAGGAGCCCGGAACCAACACGGGGACAAGTTTTTAGTCCTGACGATGCAGTTAAATGTGAAACCGGATGGCTATTTAATTAAAACCAAAAATAAATTTAAAATAATAAATTTAAATTATATATGATATATGATATTTTAATGATATTTGATTTAATGATATTTGATTTAATGATAATGATATTTTAATTTAAATAAATTTAAATTAAAATATCATTATGACGGAGTTTTACCAATTGTTCATATTTTAATTTTTAAGTGGTTAAAATCTAAAAATGTTATAATGAGAAATACAAAAACGTTTTACATATTATATGTTGCCGTTATTTTGCAAGGTAAATTGTTATAAATATCTAGTATGTAATAATAATTAATATTATTTGACCGAATTCAAGTAATCATTCCCGTGTAGGTTTTTCGTAAATTGTAGTACTAAAAAAGTATATGTGATACAATTTACATTTCAGAAGAAATTTCGTCATCACTAGATAGTATAAAACAAAGTCGTTTTCTCTGTCTGTCCCTATGTATGCTTAAATCTTTAAAACTACGTAACGGATTTTGATGCGATTTTTTTAATAGATAGATTGATTCTTGAGAAAGGCTTAGTATATAAACCTTTCCGATATTCTCACGGGAACAAAAACTACGTAGGTGAAACCGCGGGCAGGTCGCTAGTTTATTATAAAACTAGCTGTTGCCCACGACTACGTTTGCGCGGACTTCGTTTACTCCGCACAGCTCCTCACCCGTATATGATAGCGTGATAATATGTAGCCTATTATTTTTGTCTGTATGTTGACCCGACCTATTAGTAATATTCATGCAAAAGAAGTAAATCCATGCAGTACTTTTTGAGTTTACCTCGAATATACACACAGACAAACAGACAAAAATTCTAAAAACTATATTTTTGGTGTAGATCACGCCCCAAGTGTTCTTTTAAAAAAATATTCAATGTACAGTTTTGACTTTCCTACGATTTTGTTATATGTATAGATGATAAGCATTTATAGACATGTGATGATTTCAAAGCGAATTTGTATAGACGTTGAGACTAGAAATTCATTACAAAGTAATGAAATTCCAAATTCTTATGAACGCATAAAACGACATTCGGGTAAATATTCCAGTGGAAGTTGAAGATGATCAATGAAATTCCTTAACGGCTTACCCTCCAAACCGGAACACGACCGCGACAAGCACTGACGCTATTGCGGCAGGAAGGTAAGGCGTTGGTACAAGACCCGGGAACAGAATGACAATGCAGAACTCTACCACCTAGTAGTCACGATGGTAGTGATTCGATAGCCAATCGGTCGCTTTTTACGACCTGCCTGGCAGAACGGCAGTTGGCCTATTCTTCAAAGGAGGCCGGGACCAACACAGCGAAAACTTGTAGCTACACTATTATTATAAAGAGGAAAGATTTAATTGCTTTTATGTTTGTAATGGGTAAACCTAATAAAACCGGCCAACTGTGTGTCGGATCACGCGCAATGTAGGGTTCCGTAGTTGCCCGTCACAATAATGCAGGTTAAGAAGAGGGCGTATTCATTGTTTTACTTATAACGCCAATGACGTATAATACATATATCAGCCGTTACTTTTTCAAGTACATTTTGTAAATTTGTCAAATATATATTACTCGTTAACTCGTAAAGCCTCCATAGCTTCACTTCGTGGATTCTTCTTCTTTCTTTTATTATATATACTACTATTGTATTTTTTGTCACACATCCAGAATTGAAAATTTAGGTGCTGAGGAGCGGGGAAGGGAGAACACTTGATTCTTAAAAAACTTAGTGTTCCAAAATAGATCTCCTAATTGAAATACTGTTTATACATACAAACCCGAAATACTATTAAATACATATTCAACGACACTGATGGTGGTGAGGACCATGGGGTACCCGAGAAAAAAAGACATCGTCACTGTGCCAGTAGAAGAGGTACCTCAACATATTATTTAAGTATTTTATTTTACCATTTTATCGGCGTGAATAATTTATTTATTAATAGCTGTGCCCGCGACTTTGTCCGCGTGAAAAAAGAATTTAAAATAAAAATCCGCATAGCACCCGTCCTCGTGAGATTTCCGGGATAAAAACTATCCTATGTCCTTTCTCCGGTTTCAAACTATCTTTGTACCAAATTTCATCCAAATCAGTTCAGTGATTTAGGCGTGAAGAAGTGACAGACAGACAGACAGAGTTACTTTAACATTTATAATATTATAATATTGTTAGGAATGCCCCGTTGGTCGAGTGGTTAGCGACCCTGACTACGCAATCGACGGGGCTCGGGTTTGATCTCCGACGGGGACAAGCATATGTATGATGAGCATAAATGTTTGTATTTCCGGGTTTGGGTGTTTATTACATATATTCTAGTATTTATATATGTATTTGTATGTATTAGTATCGACTTATTAACACAAGCAAATAATTTGCTTACTTTGGGGTTAGATCAGTAAGAGTAATTTGTCCCGCGAATATTTATTATTAGTATGGACGAGATGCCGCGTGCAGCCCGTTGCATTATAAAAGTGTTAGGCCAATCTCCCGGGATCACCTAATTTTTCAGGGATAAAAAACCTATGTGCTATTCCAGGTCATCATCTACTTTTGTGCCATATTTCAGTAGTTTTTGCGTGATTGAGTAACAAACATCCAACAATCCAAAGATCCAAACTTTCGCATTAATAACGTTAATATAGATTATTTAATATTTTAACGTACATATAAAAGTCATATAACATTTTAATTTGTGATAAACAAAAGGTGAGCTTAGGTCTATAAGAAATTTCTTCCAACAAACCCAAAAGAGTGAGAATGCTTAAAAGCAATTTACAATACACAATGTACATACCTATTATAAATTTAGAAATATACTTACAGTAAAAAAAACAACAATATATTATTTTAATTAATTTAATTCTTATACGTTACTATGTGACTTTTTATTCTAAAATCTAAACAGCTGGGATAAAAATTGTAATTTATATGTATCTTACTTTTCCGCTAAATAAATGTTTCATTCTTTCTTGCTATAAAAGTCTAACAAAACAAATGAATACGCCAGGTAACTCAACTACAAAGACCTTGAAACTGCTAAACAGTAAATAGTTTCGTTAGAGCATTTAATCATAGGGCGACAATTAATAGTTTCACCACTACCTGGGAAATTGGCCCGCCTCCGCAATTAGTTCCCGGCTCACTAATGCTCGTGTAACTTATGGTCAGCGATAGCAGGCGTCTCATGTCGCTCATTAATGGATAGTTTCCATTACTAATCGACTTCAAACAGCATTTCACTTTGTTATTTAAAGGGTAATTATCGTATTTAGCTGAGATTAGCTGTTGTGTTTTCAAAATAAGCACAATAGTTATTGTATTGTAGATTGTTTTCTGTGGTAATTTATTGGATGTTTTTATCATAATATTTGTTCAAACTGTTGCTCGGGTCGTAAAAGAAGACATATAGTTTTATTGGCTTCGCGATGAAGAGGTCCTCGAGTCAACTGTTAGTTTATTTTGAAGTTACTTAAAAATATCTCTAGCAATTACCTTAGAATGAATTATAATAAAAGTTTATCTTTATTTGTTTATTTAAAAGCCCAATTCGAATAAAAATATGTTGTCGACTAGCTATTGCGCGCAACTACGTTCGCGATGCTAAAAAACATTACTTCATTTTCCTTAGTTAGGTGAAATAAAACTATTTTTTTCCCGAATTAAGGAAATTTTCCACAGGCGATTTTTTTTAATCGTTTGTTTTAAAAAAATCTGTAAACCGGTTAACCCTGCAGGCAATCCCCAAATTTTTCGCTAAATTGATATATTTTAAGCTCAAAACAATCAAAAATATACCTAATTATAAAAAAATGAGCTAGAAGAGATCAAGTCGTCAGTCACGCCGTTCAAAAGTTGTGTTACTTGTGTGTAACATACACACACATACACATAAACATACATATATATAAAAAGACATACTGACGTTATCGTGGAACAGTCTGAAAAGATTCCTACAATCTCAAAACGTGAGAGATCTGATCAAAACTCGATTTTTGAAAATCAGTAACTTCGTATAGTGGGAAGTCAAAAAAAGAGTGAGTACGAGTAATCTTTACGCGCGATTGACGTAAAACTTTTTCTTTTACTATTCTTAATTTTAAAATAATAATATTAATTTATTATTTTATCAATTGTAAATTTAAATAAAGTTCGAAAAAAATGTTTTTCTATAATGAAATATTTTATCACTTATACACTTGTACAGTTTCACAATAAAGCTATTATCATTTATTTCCAACCGGTTTCGCTTACACAAGTATCATCAGGGCAATTTATACTTAAAACTATAAATTTCCCTTTTCTTCTATACTTTTGAAATAGCGGAAACTGTGTCATTTGTTATTTCCATCCAAAAAAAATATCTGAGCTACTTTCAAGTCACGCCTATAAAAGTACCTATTACTTCAATTATTCAAAATTCTTACAGGTTATTATTATGGTCAATGAACGAAGCACTTATAATTACGATACATTTGCACGTATCGGTAAGTAGGTACTTTAAATCATTATGAAAAACTTTTGCCTATTTATGTTACTTAGCAGGTGAAAAAAAAGAGTTTCAATAGCTTAAGAGGTTACCTGCGCAAATGTGCCCGCGCACCTGTGCCCGCATGCCCGCTTCTGCGTAAATGGAGACACTCAGCATGTTGTCCATCCTTTACTATATAAATCTTTATGACATCATTCCTGGCCGCAAAAACTTACACCTCATAATTAGTGTAAGATTATTTTTATTTATTCTGGTTTTTACTTAAGGAAAACCTGACAACAAGGTATTGTATCCTTGTCTGGATGAGTTTCTTACGCTTATGGAGTGTTCGAAAATAGTTATTAAGAGAACAGCTGTATAAGTGCAAAGATCTACGTTTGCTTTTAAAAGAACATAAAATCTACCATTGACATTATAATACAGTATCGGCCTAATTTTCAATCGCATGGGGTCGACCTGAACAACAATTTGACAACTTGCCCACCTAAGAAAAATAAATACTTAATAATAAATAAGTAACGCAATACAAATTACAAGAATTGATCGAACCCCAAAATGAGTAAATTATTTGCTTGTTATATGAATGTTGATCAACGATAACAATACATAGAAATACATATATAAATACTTACTGAAATATATTTAGAAAACACCCAAACCCAGAAATACAAACATCTAAGCTATCATACAAAAAGCTAGTCCTGGTCAGGAATCGAACTCATGCGGTCAAATCAAGTAGTGGATGGGAATAAGCAACGTGAGAAAATTTTGTCGACCCCTATTCTCGTCATTATCGCTACTTGTCTACTGCAGCTAACATGGCTATAGAAACAAATGATTCGGCTTAATAAGTCAAAAACAGAGACAATCGTTTACATCATACCTTATGACATAACATAGACAAATATCTCTTCCCTCGTTAGTGTCATATCTCATGTTAAGCGGGCTGGTCATCGACGATATGAGTCGTTTAACGATGAATACAATTAAGAGAAAGGACCTGTTACTACCTTTTAAACGTGTTGGACTAATATAAAACGCTAGAATGTAGTAAAGTTTTTGTTCCACATTCAAGCTAAGAATATCTTTAGGTGTTTATCGTAGGTTATAAATAGATAGCTTCGTTTATCCAAAAAATATATTTCCGTATTAGTCCGGGCTCCCGTTCAAGAATAGACAAACTGCCATTCCGTCAGGAAGCTCATATAAGGCGAACGAATGGCGATACGTGACACTCTCACTACCATTGTGACTAGTAGGTAGACAGTTCTACATAATGTATTTCCTGGGTTACTTAAGTATAAGGCATTACATCTTTCCCCCCCCCCCCCCCCACCTTACTTATTGCTATAGCGTCAATGCTTGTCGTTGTCATGTTCCGGTAAATTTATACAAGTGACATAAAAGAAAGATTTGTTAATGAACACAAGAAACTAGCAAACTGAAATAATAAACAAAATTTTTTGATGTCATTTTTATATTTGTAGGCTCTAATATGCGAACGTTATTTAAGCTACGTTATTCTAGATCTTGAAAACAGCAACATTAATCGGGACTAATTCAATAGCAATAACACAGCAAGAAACAAAAAATATCAAAATCAGTCATTTATGACATAGACACCAACATACCAGAATTGCATAAAGAATATAATCAAATTGACTATCCTAAGTGTTTTTGGCTTTTGCGAAGTCAAGCCCGTGTTATACGTTTTTACCATTAACAAACTTAGCATGTAAAAAGACAAGTTTGAATAGTGAAATAAATTTATTAAGCATCTACATCAATAAATACAAACATTACATGTTTATGATATAGTTTGTCGTCGATTAACATGTTATTGATGAACGGTCATGTCAAGAATCTAAACTAGTGGGCTTGCAGTATTATAGTTAACATCGCCTAACCACTCCACAATCTGGGAGGTCAATATAAATATGACTATAACTATTCAAAGAACAATGTTAAGTGTACATAACGTAAATTAAAACAATATATGCTGATTCACTTAACGTATCACCATTTGGGTACTTAAGTGTACTCTCTCACTTCAAGTTCTGAGGACGCGCTAGTGATGGGCACTTACACATCACGGCGGATGTAAGTTTTTATAGCTATTTGTAATAATCACGCTGGGCAGTTTATGACATAAATATATAGTAATATATAGTTTGCATGTTTTTATAAATGTCCCCCCCCCCCCCCCCCGCCCACGCCCTGCCTGCGTTACCCCGTTTACCCCATGTTGATCCAGGCTCCGCTGAAAAATGGACCAACTGCTATTCTGGATTTTTGACTATATGTGTCACTACCATCGTGACTACTAGGTGGTAGAGACTTGCAACGTTTCACCCGGGTATTTTGCTATCACCGCTTGACCTATTCCTGCCGCAATAGCTTCAGTGCTTGTTATTGTCGTGTTCTGGTTTGGATGGTAAGGTAGCCGGTAGCATTATGCATGTGGTATTGCCATCCTGCCACAAAGATAGCTACGCACCATTAACATCTTTGGTGTTTGTATGCGATAGTTTTTCTTTCCATAAGAAGAGCCATCTGCTTGTTTGCATGTAAATAAGTGATAATCGTCATTAGTTAAAAATGCGGCGATCACCACTTATCTTGCCAACCGACAAACCAGTGAATCGAGGTGAACCGGAAAGTTCATAGACGTTGGTCAACCCACAGACCACATGAATACTAATAGACACGGTATTGGGAAGGAATTTGTCGCCGCACATATGAGTAAACGCTCCTATCACTGTCAAAATTGTCATACATTTGTAGATACATATCTGTAAAAATATAAATAAGCCATGTTGTAGGTACTATTTTATTGTGGTGCAATGAAATATTACCTACAACTGTACAAAAATGAAATAGTACAAAATGAGATGACAAGGTTTAAAAATTATCCTTGGAGTAATTTTATTTCATTGGTAAGTACTATCAGTCTGTATTTCTGGGTGTGAATGCAAGCTACACTGACAAACTAAGATAATGCTTTTAATGGTGTATCCATTTAATCCGTGGTCAAACTTTTCTTCTGTCGCGTACGACAAATCAACCTTATTTATCCTAAGGGGCTAACCATACATTACGTCACACGAATTTCATGATATTTTGACCCCTCCCCCGTTCTTGTCACAGCTAGTCACATTTGTGAGACCCCCTAGCTAGTGTGATGTCATATATTTTACAATTTTACATTGGAATAATGATCTCATTCGATTATTTTTTATCCATACAGGTGCCTTTTTAAATTCACTGTTGTAATAATTAGATATAAAATATTATATTTTGAAAAAATGTGCTGTCACAAAATTTGAGACCCCTCCCTACCCCTTGTCACACAATGTCACACTTCGGCGACCACCTCCCTCCCCCTTAATGTGTGACGTAATTTATGGATGGCCCCTAAGCGGGTTCATAGAAAGAGATAACATTAGTTTATTTTATACTCGTCTCTAACACTTGTTAAGTTTATTTTTGTCGAGTAACTGTAAAAGATCGTGTCTTACAAATATTTATACTTTTTGTGGTCCGAACTCTGACAATCAGTAATAATTATATTGGGTGCACGACCCGATTCACTGATTTGTCATCACCAAGATGAAATCGTTTACGATGAAAACATTAAATTTTATATCCAGTTTTACCGCAATGACTCACAATGTTTTTTTATTTCTCACTTTTTTGTATATCTGATAGGATAGCTTACAAACAAATGAATCTTCTGATAGAAAAAGTATGCTATCGTCTGTAGGTACTGAAATATATACCTAAATTGTCCATCGATCTCTATGGAACGGAGATTTAATGCCCCATTTCATATCTTTACCGGCTATCTTACCCTCCTACCCTAAAATTGTGAACGAAAGTTATAATCACTGACTACCAAGCACTAATATTGCGGCAAGTAAAATGTAAAGTAACCCGAGCGAGAAGTCGTAGAGCTCTACAATCTAGTAATTATGAAGGTACTGACTCGATTGCCCAATTACTCGTCTTTTACGAATTGTCTTCCACGAAGGCTGAGGTTAGCCTTTAAAGGTCACATACATGCTGCACAATACACATGCTGCGCTTAGGCCACGAAAATTTTGAACACATAAAAAGATAGGTATGTTTTTTCAAAGTAACCGCAGCTATTAATAATAGAAACTATAGACTTTCTTCTACATATTTTTTTCACATAGGGCAAAAGGCTCACCTCTTGTTCCCACCACTATAACTTCTGTAAACTATATTCAACAGCGGCAACCGTACTTATAACCACTGAGTTGCGAACTCAGGGTGTCCTGTGGAAAAGCTAAGCTGTCTTGGAAACCACAATGAAATTAATCAAAAGTGTATAGAAGGAGTAGGAAAATACATCCTATTTCTTCTTCTACATCTGCATTACTTTCCAAAGAAAATGAATTATTTTAAATAAATACAAAAATATTTTCACCATTTACATCTTCGTTAGTTTTTTTCCTTTACTTATATGTAAAAAGTTTAAAATTTAATTATTTTCTCATAGTGACTTCAGACAGTCATTCGTTCCACAATTTGCCTATACTAACTTTGGACTTATATATATATATATATATATATATATATATATATATATATATATATATATATATATATATATATATATATATATATATATATATATATATATATATATATATATATATATATATATATATATATATATATAGTCCAGGGAAGGTTTAAAAGGTGAGAAAATATAGAAAAAAAATAAGAGTAGTAAAAGGCAGAACAACGTTTGCCGGGTCAGCTAGTATTAAATAAAAGGCTAGAGTTGGTACTCAGTGTGTATTTGTAAGCTACAAATGAACTCCATTTATAAGTATAAGTGTACCTATAAATATTTTCATAAGGTTATAATAAAGTCGTCTGATCGGCTATGGTCGCCAAAGGCGAGGTGCGATGCGTCTCGCAGTCCCGCGCGTCGGCGCGGACTCCGCATCTTATCGCATCATCAACTATATTGATTGCGCCCGTGTCGAAAGGCTTACTCGGTCAAAAACGACGCAAACGCAGATTGAAACCCGAACGTATGATTGATTACAGTGTAATGGACACTGACAATGAACAATGATTTACTTGAATACCAATGCGACACGTATCAACAAAATGTATATTACTTTTAAGGAAGAGCCTTATACACGTCCTAAATTTTAATAAACCATTAATAAATAATGGAATATCTTTCAAAAATATGAGGTCGCGGATTGAAAGTATATTATTTATATTATTTTATAGCCTCCTGAGATTATATTATATCAAATAAATTACTCTTGAAGGCTTTGGATATATACCACAATATTACCAATTACCGAAATTTCACGCTCTTATCGACCCATAACGGTGATGTAATGAGTTTTAAACAGCTTTTTTGTACGTTCAGAAATTCGAAATCTTTGCATATGAGCCTGATCTTTATCTAAAGATTAAAGATGTACTAAACATTTTTCATAATAAATGATTTATGTTTCAGGGCTGATAAGCATCACGATAAAACACTAAGATACGTATGGCAAGAAGCGCTTTAAAATAATTTATCGAACGTTCGAGATTTGCCGCATATTAAGTCACTAAGGATTTTACGGTCTTATTATTGAACTAGTTATACCCGCGACTTCGTTTGCTTGACTCAAAACCAATATTTTCTTTTGATATGCTAGTAGTTTCGTAGTTTAGCTATTGAGGCGGCAAAATTACTTGTCAAAAGTATTTCTGATACGTAAATACATAACTTATGGTCTTTATTGGAGGTTAAATTTAATATTACTTACCTATAAAATATTTTGTGAATTATCTCTAAGGGGCTATCATACACTAAAAGGACTTTTCAAATCCGGCTCGTTCATTCTAAAATTAGCGCCTTCAAATGAACAGAAACTCCTATGTTTTATTATCGTTTTAATGTATTTAGATTAAAAAGATGGGTCTCCTGATGAGAAGAGTCAACGATCGCCTAAACCGAATCACCGAAGATAATGGTGCGTTGCTATCTTGTAGCGAGTTCTAATGTCACATGCATAAGTTTACCGGCTACCTTGCCTTCCAAACCGGGACACGATAGTGACTAGTACTGACGCTATTGCGACAGGAATAGGTAAGACAGTGGTACCAGACCCGGTCGAGCCAACGCAGAACTCTACCACCTAGTAAAGTATCAGCCAGAAATAAAGCTAATTACAATATAAATAAATATAATAAAATAATTAAATTTCATTCATTCATGTCGTTTTAGTACACATCAATTTTGTTTGACTTGCTTGCTTAAACTCGTTCGCCTTATTACAAAAACATAGTTAGTTCCGGGTTTAAGCCAAGAGTGAGAAGTCTAGGTTTGTTACGGATTAAAAATTAGTTCCAATACAAAAATTCATTCTTATTTCCTCGGACTAGCACTAAACCCGGTTCTATAATAATGTCTTATTTTAGTACTAGAACTAACCCGGGTATTAAATTCGGTTAGACTTCGTTTTGAAATAAGGCGGGTTTTGTTTTAATATGTTATGTACATTTTAATGAGACCGTCAAGTAAGGATTAGGTAGAGAGTAAATGTTAAATAAACAAATGAAATAAATATTATAATCACTGATTTACATTCGTGGTTGTTCAGGCTTATCTTAATTCATTAGTTTATCTGCTGATAATGATAATGAATATTATTGATGACCAACGCTGCATTTGCTAATTTTAACTAGGTACTTGTTATTTTCGATAACCGTGGTAATCTTAAGGTATCTACGCATTTATTTGAAGCATTAATTTTTTCCTTTCCGATGGTCGAGTGGTTAGCGACACTGACTACGCAATCAATGGGGCTCGGGCTCGATTCCAGAGAGGGACAGACATTTTTGTGATGAGCATAGATGTTTGTATTTCTGGGTTTGGGCGTTTGTTAAAAATATTTGAGTATTTATATTATTTATGTAATAATATATAAAAATCAATTGCTGTTCGTTAGTCTCGCTAAAACTCGAGAACAGCTGAACCGATTTGGCTAATTTTGGTTCTGAATTAATTGTTGAAGTCCAGGGAAGGTTTAAAAGGTGAGAAAATATAGAAAAAAATAAGAGTATTTAAAAAGGCATAACAACGTTTACCGGGACAGCTAGTAAATAATATAAATCCTCAAGTAAATAACATAATATGGTTTATTAAATTAACACCCATATCACAAGCAAATAAATTGCTTTTGGGGTTAGATCAATTCGTGTAACTTGTCCGCCGATATTAGAAATATTAAATTATTATTATTACATATGGGGCATTCCACGCCAAATCGGACATTATTCGGCCTTTGCATCTTCGATTTTTTTGAAATTTTTTTATGTTATAGTACCCATTGAAAAAGGCCTCCATGATTTTTTTCAATTTTTTTTGCCGAGCCGTTTCCGAGATATCAATTTTTGAAAAAAATCGGTTTTTTTTTTTCAAATGTCTGTAACTTGGCGAAAAATGGGCCAATCACGACGTTTTTTTTTTTTTTAAATTTTTGTTTTTAAACACACTTTTAGAATAAAAAATCAAAAAAATTTTTTAAACTGTATCTCTGTGAGATTTTCAAATTTTGAGTTTAAAATGTTGATTTCCAAAAAACACGTAGCGATCGATTTTCTTGAAAATTTTTTCTAAAAAACTGTCAATTATCCCCTAACTTTTAAGCCTAATCCCTTAATGGGAAATCAATGGAATCCATTTTTTTTTTAATTTTAAAAATTTTTTGTTCAGTGAAAAAGATGTTGTTTTTTTTATTTTCGTTTTTAGATGTATTTTAAGGAAAAAAAAACGGTGTGAAATTTTCTAAATTAACTTTCCATAAGATTTTCGAGCATGCAACGTTAGGATTTATGTTTTTTGAACTTTAAAATTTTTTATTTCACTTATTTATGTCTAAAATCATAATATTTTACGTCAGAACTACTTTCGAGGATTATATGACACGTGATAATTATTAACTAGATGAAAAATTGATTAAAAGCAACAGAAATAGGTCAAATAAAGTACGCAATAAATTACATTACATTTTTTAATCAATTATCATTTTCTTACACGTTTGAATAACTTATGCGTTTGCGAATTTGAAGAAAACGAAAATTCTTTGAATTTCAAAGTACCTTCTCCGTCAGGTATGACACAATGATATTTTTGTGTACCTGTTATTGTTTTAGCTCTCAGGTAACGTTTTTCCAAAAATTCTTTGGCTTCAATATAATGGTTGTAAGAAAAGAACCGAATACAAATATTTGGCAAAGAATTCGGTTTTATCGCCCAGTCATACAGTTGTTGAGGTGTTGAAATTTGTTCATTATACGGAAGTTGAAGACTTGCACGTGCAGCGACTCTTTTGACGGTTCCTCCTACTCCATCACAAGGCCCTTTGCCGTGGGCTGTTGCAAAATAATGCCATTCAACTTCCAGGCCAAAGTCTGCTTTGTGGTAATTTATATTTACAAAATTCTTGTAGTTTTTAAATTGCTGAGGCGCTCCATCAGAAAAGTAAATAACTTCAAAAAACATAAATCCTAACGTTGCATGCTCGAAAATCTTATGGAAAGTTAATTTAGAAAATTTCACACCGTTTTTTTTCCCTTAAAATGCATCTAAAAACGAAAATTAAAAAAAAAAACATCTTTTTCACTGAACAAAAAATTTTTAAAATAAAAAAAAAAATGGATTCCATTGATTTCCCATTAAGGGATTAGGCTTAAAAGTTAGGGGATAATTGACAGTTTTTTAGAAAAAATTTTCAAGAAAATCGATCGCTACGTGTTTTTTGGAAATCAACATTTTAAACTCAAAATTTGAAAATCTCACAGGGATACAGTTTAAAAAATTTTTTTGTTTCTTTATTCTAAAAGTGTGTTTAAAAACAAAAATTTTTTTTAAAAAAACGTCCTGATTGGCCCATTTTTCGCCAAGTTACAGACATTTGAAAAAAAAAAACCGATTTTTTTTAAAAATTGATATCTCGGAAACGGCTCGGCAAAAAAAATTAAAAAAAATCATGGAGGCCTTTTTCAATGGGTACTATAACATAAAAAATTTTCAAAAAAATCGAAGATGCAAAGGCCGAATAATGTCCGATTTGGCGTGGAATGCCCCATATATATCTTCACGCAAAACCCCTACGGGGCAGGCATACAGAATCGGGTGCCATATATAAAGGTCCAGACAAATTTAGCTTGCTTCCCACTCTTCATTGATCTGAGAAATAAGTGTAATAATAAGTCTCTAGGCTGCTACTGCGATTTTTATAGTTAGAAAAAAACCAATAATACTTTGAACTATCGGGGATAGAATTCGGAACCTCATTCAACTAGCAGTCATTAAAAATATAAAGTATATTATAAAGCCTTAAATAACGTATGTTCACGTACTAAAATGATTATTGAGATTCTTGATAAATTTTTCTATCAAACAGATAGAAAAAGTTAGGAAAAAGACGAAGGAAACTAATTTTAAGAACTTGAGTAGGTAGTTATTTGTGGCTGGAAGATATAAGGTGCACCAACAGTGGTCTTGGGGCTGCTACTGATTTTTTTTTGGTTAGAAAAACTAAATGATACTTTGCACGACCCGGACATAGAACGCGGGACATTCTCCAACGCGGCATACATCATAAAAGTTATAAGGTATATATAATAAAGCCGTAAATTAGGTGTGCGTGAGGTCGAAGCACTCGCACCGTCGCAAGCGGCTCCTGGTCGCCGCATGCTCAGCGCCAATTGATTGATAATGTCTACCATCAAATCGCCGAAACACTCTACACAAATGCACTTGTCAGAATAATTCACGACTGATCTCAGCGTTCATATTCGTATTTTCCATGTTATGTTAACATTCTCTTTGTGGGGTTAATGGAACCTTTTAAGGTATCTGTGGATTTTTTATTGCTTATGAATTGATTCAAATAAATTTACTTTTATGAATGTCCCAAGCTGATAATATTTTGCTTGTTATGATTTATTATTAGACGGTAATGACTTAGTTTTAGAAAGCCTTATAACGTAATTTTCCAGTGTTTTTGTAAATAATATAGTTTTATTCAATAGATATATGATGCCGAAGAAGAGTCAAGGATTTTTTCTCATTATTTTTTTAATGTGGTTAACCGACAAATCAATATTCCTATACTTCGGCTTATTTAGTAAAGGTTATATTACAGGTAAAATAAGGAAGTATTTTCTTTATTTGCAAGAATATTTTTTTTTGTAACGAAGTGCAAATTATTAATACATATTCTATAATACGTTAAATATACCATAGGCGAAGCTCAATATTATTAGTTAGAATATTTATAATTATAGCAATAATCTTTAAGGAGAATACCGCAAAAACTTAAAAGTGTGTACTTTATTACAGACAATCACACACACATATGTATCTCCGGTCTCAGTTTGGAAAGTAGACTAACCGCCGTTCCGCCAGGCAATTCGTAAGAGGCGATCTATGCGATTCACTACCATCGTAGCTACACGATGGTAGAGTTCTACATTGTCTCGACCCGGTGTAGTAACACCGCTTTACCATTACTTCAATATAATAAAATAAACGTAATGGCGTCAGTGCTTTTCATTGTCGAGTTCCGTTTTGAGGACAAGGTAGCTGGTAAATTTATGCATGCGGAATTAAGACCTTGCCTCCAGAATAGCAAGACAATTATCATCTCTGGCGTCTATAGATGATGATTGTCTTATTCCATCAGGAGAGCCATCTGCTTGTTTGATATCTTATGATATGAAAAAAATTCACCTGCCTGTCGTATTTTACGACGCTTCAGTCAACGATAACTACTTGAATTATGTGAAAAAAATACAACCGCCGCATTGTTTCACTACCTATGGAGAACTCCTCTCGGTCGTTTAATTGCCAACCTACAACGGTTCAAAATATAGCGCTATGACAAGTGGATAGACAGACAGTCGCATCCAAGTGCCGCAATGGCGTCAGTGCTTATCAATGTCAAATTCCGGTTTGGAGGAAAAGTTAAGCGGTGAACTTATGGACGTCGTATCACATCTTCACTACATGATTAGAAACGCAACATTAACTTCTTGGTGTCTTTGCGATGATTATCTCAACTCACAAAGGGAGCAGAGAGAGAGAGTTAACTTTTTTGGTGAAGCACAGCGGTTTTTGGGTAAGCATCCCACGCAATTTACGGGCTTGGGTTGACTGCATTTTTGCACAATAGTTTATTTAAAATGAAAATGCACTTGTACACGTTTGTTTACAACTCATACAAGTGGTTTTTTTTTGTAGAATATATAATCGCACTTATACTAGTTTTTATATTATAGGATATAAACCACATTTGTAGTACCTGTACTTTAACTGACTTTTATATAATATGGCATAAAAAACACAAATGTATGGTTTTTATATCATAGGGTATAAAACACACATGTAACCAGTATATTTAGGCTTCTGACGTAAATTAGGAAGTACACGTACTTTCGCTATGTCAACATCCATACTATCCATACTAATATTATAAATGGGAAAGTAAGTCTGTCTAAAGTCTGTCTGTCTGTCTGTCAGACCCACTGAATATGTATACGAAATTTCATCAAAATCGGTCAAGCCGTTTCGGAGTAGTACGGTAACTAACATTGTGACACGGGAATTTTATATATAAGATTGCATATATACACCAAACCTTGATACATAATGCGATATTTTGGCATGGATCTAAAGTTTACTTTACCCATAAGTATACCTTATCTTCCAGCCATAACACGAGAGTAAGTGTAGATCAATATAAAGTTTTCGTTAAGTTTAAGTACAAGTGTAGTGGTAATTACTATCTAAGCAGTATAGGACATACATGAGTGAGACGTAACGGCGCGTGACGTCCACCTGTCGCGCACGGCGCGTGCGCGGCGTGCTGCCAACTGCCAACTGCCCTCAACCGTGGCGCTGCACTTGCTACCAGACCCGGTGACCCACGGCACACACCTGACGCCCGCGCTGCCACCATACTGACCTGTTACTATGACGACCACATACACATACTGTGCGATAACATTTACACGGCACTGCCGTTTAATTCGCAACATGGACGATATGACCAAGTTCAAGAAACTTGGCAACCTTCTAAAGCCAAAATTTTTTATTTATTTTTCATTGTATCGATTTGTTGAAATTGAATCTTATTGATTTCTTTAAATTAAACTCTTGAACTGTTTGATGACCGCTCCGTAAGACGAGTGGTTAGCGGCCCTGAGTGCTAAGTGTGAGTTTTTCTTTTCGCATTCGATCGTGAGCGCGTTTGGAGTTTACTAGGAATTTGTATGTGATTTGTACAGCGCCACCTAGTGGTAAACGTGAGGAACCAGTTTACTACTAGGTGGCGCTGTACAAATCACATACAAATTCCTAGTAAACTCGACACGCGCTCACGATCGAATGCGAAAAGAAAAACTCACACTTAGCACTCTGATTATACAATCAGTGAGGCTCGGGTTTGTTTCTAGACAGGAATATGCGTTTGTGTGAAGGACATTGATAGTTGTTTTTCTGTATTTGGTTGTTTATTAAATATATTTTAGTTTTTAATATTATGTATTTCTATGTACAAGTATATCGCTGATTAACATCCATATAACGAGCAAATAACTTGCTTATTGTGTGGTTAGTTCAATTATTGTAATTTATCCAGCGATATTTATTGATATACGTAATGACATATGCATAGGTTTACCGACTACCACGCACTTGGAACCAGAACACTGCAACTTTTGTGACACAAATTGTTAATGTGGTGGTACCAAACCACGAGTCACGATAGTAGTGACACATTTATTTAATATTTCGTCACATATGAACTGCATACATGAACATATGAACTGGAACTTTTAAGGCGTCCGGGCTAACACAAGGATTTTCTACATCAATAGTTGATGTAGATAATCCTTGTGTTAGCCCGTAATATTAATTATTCATTTAGTATGGCCAGCTATCGTTTTATGGTTCCGTACCTAAAGAGTACAAACGGAACCCTATTACTAAGACTCCGCTGTCCATCCGTCTGACCATCTGTCACCAGGCTGTATTTCAGTAACTTATGTTTTCACAGATGATTTGCCGTTATAAAAACAGAATAAAACTAATAAGAGGACTTCCATACAGCAAACGTGATTTTTTGCCGCTTATAAAAGATACGAAATCAAAAAGTTTTTAAGAACTTTTCATGAGCGAGTCTGACTTGCATTTGGCCGGGTTTTATTCTTTATTGTTCAGAATTCCACTAAGTGTATGTATTTGAATTAATGTTGACTGGTTTATTTTATAAAAGCATCATCCAAAATTTAACTACATATTTAAAATGTATTTATTATGATCGATTGTATGTATGCTATAATCGTTTTATTTTATATAATTTATACTTTCCATCGTCGGCACTTGGTGAAACTCCGTCATAATTATTGTTTTAAATTTTACACTTGTACTAATTCACAATTCACTAATTATATATAATATATACTTTTTTATTTAAATAGCCAACCGGTTTCGCATTTTACTGCATCATCAGGACTGTCTCAGGACAGTCCTGATGATGCAGTAAAATGCGAAACCGGTTGGCTTGCTGTAAAATTTAAAACATTTTATTTTAATTTTATTTATGCTTATACCATCTATTGGCTATAATCCAACGACAACAATTTTTCCTTTTTTATGCAGTTAATTGTACATACTTGGTGAAACTATATTGCTTCTGTTTTGTAAAAAGACTTGTAAATAGTTAACGATGTCTTATGTCCTTACTTTAAGTTCAATTAATTTAGTATTAAATTTTAACAAACAAATGTGTATAATGTTTTTTTTAATAAAAATGATCCTTAATTTTCACAGGATAAAGCATAAGCGTGGGAGGCGCTTCGGTCTATTTAAGGCAGTAGTACTATAAGTTATAAGTCGGCACCCTTAACAAAGCGTATGTTACCAGTCCTATATTTAAAGAATCTTAAGTTTAAAAATAAAAACGAAAGCCTTGTTCTGGATTTTTTTCTTTGTTTTGTAAAGCCCGCCAGTGGTCTTATATTGTGTCACAATAATATTATCTTGGAAATCTTTCAGGTGAAATACTTCTGTCTGCTGCTGCTGCTACTGCTCTATGTTCGGACTTATTTCTTTATTTCTATTTTTTTTTTTAATTTGGACAGACTCGTCTACAGACGAGGCCCAATATGTGAAGGGTTATTTGTGTCATAGGAGAGTTATGCATGCACGTGTTTTACCTGCTATCCGTTTATATACCCTTGTATAAGACAGACACACGTCACGTAAGAAATGCATTGGCGCAATTGTGGTAAGAATAAGTCAGCCATTTGTATTAAATCCGGGTGAGACGATGCTGTGTAGATGGTAGTGAAAAAAAGGCAAATAGTTCTTCAAAAGGAGTCTGGCCCAATACTAGGTAGAATATTGTCTCTTCAGAGGATATGTTACACACGGTAAATGTTAATGGTGCATTGCTGTCCAATGGCGAGAATTTAATGTCAAGGATAAAATTATTGGCTACCCAAACCTTACATTTCAAACATAAACATGAAAGCACCAGGCTATCTTGCTAATGCTGCACTAAAAGGTAAAGCGGCGGTACTAAAAGAGAGGACCATCGATGATTGACACCAAATATTTAGCAAATATTTGGTAAGTTGCTATTTGTGTGACGAATTGAAATGCTAAATCCGGTACAAGTCAGTGAAAAGACTGATACTGTTATCACAGGAACATATAAGGCGGTGGTACCGGATGGTCTGGGTCTAGTGTACCGCCGCATTCATTGCAGAATTCAATTTAATATTACGAGAGTAGTAATATATTTGGCCAACCGTTCGTCTTTTATGAACAACAGTAGAAAGGCAGACGTTCTATTTAATTTATAAGGAGCCCGAAACAACATGATTTTATTATTTCATTATATGTATAAATGTGATAACAGCCCAACAATTAGTGTCTTAGAAAGATAACAAACAGGTCGTTGGTTTTAAGCAATTTAGTGTAACTTGC
Organism: Apodemia mormo; assembly: GCA_036924255.1. NCBI lineage: Eukaryota > Metazoa > Arthropoda > Insecta > Lepidoptera > Riodinidae > Apodemia > Apodemia mormo. The sequence continues at coordinate 22,342,371 of JAUPFN010000003.1, read as the reverse complement.
ATCTACATATGATTCAGATAACGATCAGAAACTATCACGTTCAATTTGTTAATGAAACGTATTGAACCGGGCAAGTGTGCAATAGTGTGTCATTGGGCAGCCTAAATAGGACAGCGGACATGTCACCGTACGAGTTACAAGGGCCAATAACATGGCGATACAATTTCACAAATTGTTAACATGTTTGATTAGTTTTGATTTAGTGCCATTATAAACCAGGAAGTAGGTAATGCTTACAAGACAAATCTATTCGAATTATTGCCTTGTTTATATTTCACGAGCTAAGACATTGAATACTGTTGCCAGAACAACATAACGAGTATGTATGTACCTATAATATGCTGGAAAAATTAGGCAGCGCTATCTGTAGTCGTTAAGGAGTTGTATAAATTATAAATCTCTAATATACCTGTGAATATTGTCAAAGTTTATGTATTTGGAGGTTTTCTTACATAATTTAAGAACAAACAAGTAGATGATTCTCAAATCTCGTGGTGGAAATAGGTACCCGTCGCATATCACATCAAAGATGTTATACTGTGGGAATGGTAGAGACCGTGCAGGGGGAGGTTATGTTAAATGCAACTCTCCAAATCGAAGCACTACAACATACAGACTGCATACATACATACCCACGTACATGTATACATGCATGCATACATGAATACATACATACATACATATATACATACATATACACATACATATATACATACACACATACATACATATATACATACATACACGTAAGTCACAATTGTTGTGACAGATTGGATCTATGGCGTATATAGACGTATATAGATAAGGACGTACTCGTATATAGATAAGGAAGTTACTGATTTTAGCCCGATTTTCGAAAATTGAGTTTTTCCAAGATCTCCACGTTTTGCGATTCTAGGAAACTTCGACTATTTTTGTGATTACGTCAATATGTTTGCATTTAGGTATGTATGTGTATATGTGTATGTAAACATCTCATAACTTTTGAACGACTTGACCGATTGAAACGTGGTTGATGGCATTCGGATGTATTCTACTCAACTTAGACTTCCTGAAAATTTGAAGCAATTCGGTCGAAGAGATTTTGAATAATTTTGGAAAAACCTCAAAGGTAACTTTGGCGAAACAGTATCACTACATAGTATAAAACAAAGTCGCTTTCTCTGCCTGTCCCTATGTCCCTATGTATGCTTAAATCTTTAAAACTACGCTACGGATTTTGATGCAGTCTTTTTTAATAGATAGATTGGTTCCTGAGGAAGGTTTTAGTATATAAACCTTTCCGATATTCCCATGGAAACAAAAGCTACGCGGGTGAAACCGCGGGCAGGTCACTAGTTAAATATAACTTTCAGATTCTTGTACCGATTGAGTACAAAATCTAATCACCTTTTTTCCTCAAAAAACTATGTCCAATGCATAAATTGCATCAAAATCGGTTTATCCGTTCGAGAGCAATTTAAAAAAAAAAATGTTTTTTCGACATAATTTCGAGATTTTTAAACCAATCAATTTTCGACCTTCTGCAATATTTTGGTACCTTAAAAAAATTACGTCAAATGCAGTTTCAAAAATCAAAATCAAATCAGGACTAGACTAAACTTAGGCTCAGAGAAAAATTTGAAGAAATTATAGGGCTCGCTAAACCTGAAAATGTATTGTTCTCAAAAATATATAGAGAAAGTGTAGAATTATAAAGTCTTAGGTACTAACATATATGTATGAATGTTGTTGTGAATATTCTAGAAATAGTGAAGAATATGAATACTGGAAAAATCTAGAAATAAAAGAAACAGACAATTATGCCGTAAGTTCTAGTATAGGGCATAAAGTTAAAATTAGCGTGTATTTTGCAGAACTTTCGAGAACATTGTCGAACCTTACCTTGTGTATAAATACCTAAGAATTTTCAGCGAAAAGTGAGTCAATTTTGTATAACGATTCGAAGATAACTTGAGCGATATAGAACAGTACAGTGCGATAAAAGTGATAGATCAATAGTCTGCATACGGAAAGTGTTTTCGTTTAGTGATTTTAGTGCGAATATAGTGACGGTTTGTGCTATGTGAGTCAGTGCGTATACGGTGTGTAAAAAAAACCCTGTCCGATCCGACAGAGTTATACAGGTTGGTTAAAGGCATTACTGAAAAAAATATTAAAATCACTTTATTTCAAAAATAAAAAAGATATCGTTTTTTTAATATTCGTATTTTTACTTATAGTGTTAAGCAAATATTTTAAAAATGACAACCCTTTGTCGCTGCTTGTTTCATTGTTTCGTTTAGGCGGCTTTCGCACAAATACCGCACGAAGGCGTAGTCTTTGTTTTTTGGCTTTTTATAAAGGCATTTTAAACGCACCGTGTGACCTTTGGTAGCATACGACTTGCACGGCATTCTTTGATAGTACAATTTACTTATTTGTAGGTATTGTCGTACTTAATGTATGAATATACCATTTAAGATTTTTTTGATTGGAAAAAGTAATTAATTAATATCTATATAATAATTATACATATTATGTAACTGTATTGCGGTACCAAATAACACTTAATTTACCGTCAGGGTTTTCTTTTGTATATGCGTGTACCATTTGTGAGGTAAATTAATATGGTTTTAATATAAGTGTTATTGTTACACAATACGAACCGTAAGCTCGTGACAATATGAAGTGATTACATGAGCAAATGCGAAAGTGGTCAATAGTAATTAATAACTACAATCGATCGTCCTTTGGTCGAAATTCGGACATATCATTAAATACAATTCTTTATCATTAAATAAAAACTCTTTTAGGTTTTACAACAGGCTTTACCCATAAATATATTAGTATACAAGTGTGTCATTATCATATTTTTATTAATTTAATGCATGTCATCTACAATGTAAACTCTTTCATACTCCACCGTCCGCATAATTGCCATAAAAAAGGGTATAAAATTTTTGTTTCCTATATCTTTTTTATCTTTATATAGTATAAAACAAAGTCGCTTCTGCTGTATAACCGCTTATATCTTTTAAATACCTAACGAATTTTAATGCAATTTTCATCAATAGACAGAGTGATTCAAGAGGAGTAGCATAGAACATGCATATTATAGTAGAAAAAAAGCTAAGAATTTAAAAGAATTTAATCTAAAAGGTTTATCGGAAAAACATATATTTTTATAATAATTAAATTAGACATGTATTTATTATTCACTTATAACAGTAATTCGATATTTTACGAGTTGCAGCTTGACTGCCAACGAAATATTACTGAAATGGACCATAGATAAAAAAGAGTAGTAGTGTTTTGAAAAATAAGCATTGTTTCTGTTGTTAAACCCAAATCCCATTTTATTGTTTTATTTAACAATTGTTTTTTGTAATTCAGTAATGTAGGAGTGTAAAATAAAACATCTTCAGGCCCGTATCCCCGAAGAGGTTAGCAGAGTTACAACCAGTGCACCCACGATTACCCGAAGATACTTAGTCGTCCCACAACGTGATAGGTGGCAAGCCTATCGCCAACGGGCGATTATCCAATTTTTTTAGAAAACTGATGAAATACATTTTTGATTGGCTCGACCCGGGCATCGAATCCGGGACCTCATGTGGTCAACACGGACACTAGACCATTAGTCCACAGAGACGATATGTAGTAAATACTTTTTATATCATAAGATTGCAAATAGCTCTCGTGATGGAATGTAATAGCAATCGTCTTTAGACACCAAAGATGACCCCATGTGGGGGGAATTATTTTTATAAAAAAAACAACTAAAAAATAATTAGTTATAATAATATTTTAGATAAATTATTTTGCAGTAGACAAATTTAATGGCATTCAAATACCATCCACTTCATAATTTTATGTACATATTTACGCTCAAACGCATTCAAGTATAGTTTAAATATCATTTTATCATAATAAAAATATCACAGATGAACCCAGTGGGAGATAGGAAAATATGGAGGATAATATCTACCCGCTGGGTGGCCGCGGTGAACAAACAACTAGATCGCCTACGCTGCTAGCAGGCAAAGGTTATCAGAGTCCGCTAGAGATTACGCAACTCAGGCTAGGATGTATTGATCTATTCACACATAAATATGTTTTACAGTGACATTAGTGTTTGTGGTAGAACAGTCTAACTGTAAACAACTCAAATATGGCGCTTCGATTATAAAGACGACTTGATTTTAGGGTTTCGTATTCTTTAAGAAACCCTTACCGCCCGGCCACGCGAAACGGCGGCGGAACGGCGGCGGCGGCGCGGCGGGCGAGGCGAAAATTCGCGCAGCGCGGATATCAGGCCACGGGGACTTGCGTTTTTCGTCGTAATCAGTATAGTCCGAGAGCAAGATGACTTTTTCAACTTTATCTCAATATTGCTTGGAGGGGAGTAGTTTTGTATTTTAACACTTACTATTTGGAAGAGAATGTATAGTACATGATTTAAATAAGAATCGGGTATAGAACGGGGTTTAGGTATCACAGGTATCATTGTTTTTATAGGCGTATACAGCAGGTTGGAAATTCTAGGTTGTACTCCTGACTTAATACAAAAATCATTGAAATCAAATAATTATTTTGAAGTAGAAGCTCAGGCCTGACATATGATACGCCAATGGTTGTTTTATTAGAAAACTGAAAAAAAAACACATTTTTAATTGTCCGACCCGGGAATCTAAACCCGGGACCTCATGTAGTCAACAACGACACCAGACGACTAGACCACAGATGTGATTTCTTTCATAATAATATCTAAATTAATATATGTAGGTTCAAATGACGCGCGCCACTAGTCAGTACCGGGCACGGAGAATAAATTTTTACACAATATAGTCAAAAAACTTATGAAATGTACCTACTTTGAGAAGTAAAAGTGGTATATCTGTCATTGGTGTTGATAAGGTTACATGTTTATAATACGAAACAATTAGAAAGCTTTCTTCTTAATCTGCATTATTGTGATGGGCAACTACGGATCTCTATATTGCACGTGTTTCGGCATGCACTGTGCCTAACTTTAACTACACTGAATTTCATATTTCGGTTTTGGTTCATGTGTTAATATGTATTATATGGATCTATATCTTCATAATATTTTTTATTGTTACCATTATTGAAATTCCATTTATAATCTCGTTAAAATACAGTTGTACTGTTTCACTGATTCGTTTTAGTCAATTATAATCGTAATAGGCCAATAACTAGCTAAATGGCTGGTCGACTGGTTCATTATATTAGCTTACATGTATTATTAAGATAAATATAAAGTGTATTATGAGCAAACCTCAATAATTAAAAGATGATCGTTAAAATACAACTGTATTAAAACTATTAAGCACCACAATAATACGAACTATCAGTTATCTAAAGTGTTTAAAAAACAGAAGCAAATTATGTTCAAGACATAATATTTCATGATCTTTCACTATCACTATAGAAAAATAAATTGCAGTAGGTATATTTCTATATTAATACGTGATGGAGAAACTTTGGACCCCGTTTTGAGACAATTGTGTAAACGGTTGTAAAGTATGAAATTTGTTACAGCTAAAGTTTATATTGTGTAAAATTGCAGAAACCAAATATTTTTAATTAAAATACATTAGAAGAAATTAATTAAAAATATCAATAATGCGTAGCCATCAACTACAGTGACAAGCGGTAACCTTATTTTGGGAAATATAAGCTTAGTAGTAGTACCAAACCCAGGCGAAATGTTGCAGGAAAATGTCTGTTTTGGACACTGCCGATAAAGGAAAAACTTATCCAACAGCTTACGTTTGGTTACCTAAAACTACACAAAAATTGGTGTGTGATGATCACACGACAGAAGTAAATACTTCATGAAAGTGAGGTTAATAATGCAAGGATCGCTGAGCGAGTATAGTAGTGTCGGGTTATGTATATATTTCTCACTTTTTTAGTCAACTCGAGTTTACCCGAACAGGCGTTACATAGTCGAGCTTGACGGCTAAGTACCCACAAAAAGTGATCAGCTTATCTAAAATGTTTTCACTTCAACAAGCAAACTAATTAATTTCAATAAACAGCAAAATTCGTACTCTCATGAGATGTTTCTGGGCCAACATGTCTTACGTCATTAGCGTGACGGTCACCCGAATCACTTATTTTTAACTTCCCGCTACGTATGAAAATAAGGAAGTTACTAGTTTATCCCCAAATTTCTAAAATTGAGTTTTGCCCCAGATTACCACGTTTTGACGTCCTAGGAACACTTTTCAACTATTTTCACGATGATGTCAGTATGTGTTTGTGTGTATGTGTGTATGTAAACATCTTATAACTTTTGAACGGCTTGACCGATTGAAACGCGGTTATTGACGTTCGATTGGTTTCCGCTCAACTTAAACTTCCTAAAAATTTTAACCAATTCGGTTCAGGAAGTTTTGAAAATTCAAAAAAATGTTGGTGAAACAGTATTTATGGTTAATATAACTTCCAGATTAATGTACTGATTGAGTACAAAATGTAATCAGCTCTTTTCCTCGGAAAACTGCGTCCAATGCATAAATAGCATCAAAATCTAATCAGCTTTTCTTTCAAAAAAACTGCGCTAAACACCGTAAATTGGATCAAAATCGATTGATTTATTTGGAATCTAACAATAACAAAATTTTTTGAAAAAAAAAAAATGTTTTTTGAGATATTAATTCATTCGTCATTTTTCAGCCTATAGATTATGTATCTAAGAAAACATTTTAGAGCACAAAAATTACATTGAATGTTATTCGAAAGATCAAAATCGATCATTGTTTCTAAAATATACAGCTTTTCAAAAATGAAATGTTAAATAACAAAATTTCGATTTTTGTACTCTGAAAAAATCTATGCTTACGTATAGTTTTTGTTCCTTTGAGCTTAAAATACCTCAATTTAGCGGCAAGTTTCAGGAAAGGCCTGCAGGGTTAACTGTTTTACAGATTTTTTAACCATGCTCTCTTTGAAGAATGGACCAGCTGCTATTCTATCAGACAGTTGTCAACGTTGAACGGTTGGCTATACGTGTTACTACCATTGTAAATACTAGGTTCCGCAAAATCTCGCCCCGGTATATTACCACTGCCTTATCTATTCCTGTCCTAATAGCCTCATTGCTTGTCGTGTTCCGGTTCGGAAGGTAAGGTGAAAACTTATGCATGTAGAACTCATCATTAACGTATTTTATATCTATAGGCTATAGACATAAAATACGTTAATGGTGAGTCTAAAAATAATATATTATCTCGCTAACCGACAAACCGATGGATTTGAAAGTCTGTAGACGTTGGGGTAACTCTACCTACTTTGCAAGGGAACTAGGCGTGATGACACTTTTATAGGCAATGCTTTTTCTTTACAGGAGCGTCATCTGCTTTTTTGCAGTCTAATGATATAAAAAAATAATAAACAAAAATTGCTCTACGAGTGAGAAGTATTTATTCTCTTTTTAAAGCGAATAATATCTTTTTAACGAAAATTAAATCTTTTTAACAACGTTTTAAAAAACAATTAAGACTTTATTATTTATCTTCTTTATCTGCAAGTTAGAACTAGCATCCATGAAACTAAACTATTTGTTTTTTTTCTTATTATATAATTAATTAAAGTCAGTATTTTTATGTTTTAAGTAAATTGTACTCTGTCTACCTGTTCCGCTTTAACATTGTATTTCACTGTCTTGGGTTAGTTGTAAGATATATCTCCTTAGGGATAATTATTGTTTTAACCCTGATGATGCAGTAAAATGCGAAACCGGTTGGCTATTTAAATAAAAAAAAGTATATATTATATATAATTAGTGAATTGTGAAACAGTACAAGTGTAAAATTTAAAACAACAATTATGACGGAGTTTCACAAAGTGCCGACGATGGAAAGTATAAATTATACCTTAGGGATAAGCTCACCTTTTGTACTGTTTTTTTTTTTTTTTTGTGTACAATAATGTATCACCACATAAAGATCAGTGAGTGAGTAACCAGTCATTCTCTGTTTTCGTACCCTTGTGGGTGTTTTTTTTTTCGAAACTTATGTGAGACAATACTTGGGGTACATTCTATCCAATAAAAGATGAATTATTAAAATCGGATCACTTTATAAAAAGTTATGCGTGGTCATACACTTTTGGTCATACACTAATTTTAACATTTAGTAAACAATCAATCATCCACGTACATTCCATGTATCCGGACAAAGCGGTTCGACTTGATATTTGTTCGAATGAAGCGAACCGCAAGGGAACATGCTTTCTGAGTCTGTGTTCCCCGACGAGTGCAATCTGGGGATCTTCAAGAGAAAAGTGAACAGGTACCTTCTAGGGAAGCACGTTCCGTCTTGGGCCGAATCTTAGCTTACCATCGGGCGAGTACGTGGTCAAGCGCTTCCCTATCGATAATAAAAAAAACCCTTGTTTACGGACCTTTATGGTTGGTGGCCTCTGTGGTCTAGTGGTCCGCTGTCAGGGTTAACCACATGAGGTCCTGGTTTCGATTCTCGGATCGGGCAATTCTAAAACGTGTTTTTTTTTCAGTTTTCTGATAAAAAATACTTTGCCCGGGATTGGAAGTGCCTGGGTGGCGATAGTAAACAATCAATCATCCTTTGTTTATGAACCTTCATGGTTAGTCTCTGTGGTCTAGTGGTCCGGTGTCAGGGTTGATTACATGAGGTCTTGGGTTCGATTCCCGCGTCGGGCAATTCAAAAATGTATTTTTCAGTTTTTTAATTAAAAAAACTTTGCCCGGTATTGCAAAAGTGCCTGGGTGACGATAGGCTTGCATCTATTACATTGTGGGACTAAGTATTTTCATGCCGTAACCGACGATTGCACTGGTTGTACCTCTGTCTAACTCTTCCAGGATACGGGCATGAAGATACTTTTTTTAATGGCTGGAGTTAAAAAAGACTACTTTCGGGATAACCCGAAGGTGGTCTTTTTTTAACTCCAGCCATCGGAATCGGAATCGGAATATCGGAATGGGTATAAACCCATTCCGATATAAAAAAGAATTATCAAAATCGGACTAATCTATAAAAAGTTAGGCGTGGTCTAACATCCATACTAATATTATAAATGCGAAAGTCTGTCTGTCTGTCTCTTACGCTTTCACGGCTAAACCGCTGGACCGATTTTCATGAAATATGGCATGAAAATAGTTGAAGATCCGGGATCAAACATCGGCTTTTTTTTTTTCAAAAATCAGCCACTGAAGGGCTGATATAGTGTATGTTTGTACTAAAACTATTTCGATGGCATGTTAATATACTCGGGCGAAGCTGCGCGGGTAAGCTAGTTAAAAAATATATACGCGTCGAATTGAGAACTTCCTCCGTTTTTTCGTCGGTTGAAAATTGCTTTGCCGCGTTAGAATGGAATAGTTAGAATAGCGTTGAACGATTTGAATTGACTTCTCTTGCAGTTGATATTCATGTGAACTTGTTGAGATTCACATGAAGACCAACTACGGGAGAAGTCGTGAAAAACAATAAATTAATTTGTTTTATGATCCCATTAGAACGTACATTTATATGCGGCACGTGTCAAGGGCGCATCGACGCGTGCCCGAAGTCCGCCGGCTACGCTCTGCTGCTCTGCACCCTCTACCCCTATCTCCATGACATTACCACTTTTTACAATTCACTAACACTATTCTAACCGTCATGTGCGCGACAGTTGTATTTCATCAAAGATAAGAAAATTTATTAATCATATGCATTGTTTGGACACTATGGCAGGCGTAAATTATTCAATTTAATAAGGCACTAAGGGTAGTTAGTTATGTAGTTGAACGTAGTCCGCAACGTGATCAAAGTTGTTTTAAAAACTACGGGGTATTTTTTACAAAATTAGTCCCGAAACCTGAATCCCTATGAGTAAAAATACTTTAGTATTTCGTTACAACATTAAACTCTATGTAAATAAGGCCTGGGTGCACTTTGAAGAATAGACCTTCTGTTTTAAGAGACAGTTCGTTAAAGTGTGACCCCCGAGTTAGGCCAACTGCCGTTTTGACAGGCAGGTCGTAAAAGACATCTGATTGGCTATGCGTGTCACTACCGTTGTGGCTACTAGGTAATGGAGCTCCGTCACGCCTCACCCGAGTGTTTTACCATCGTGTTGCCTATTCCTACCGCAATAGGGTCAATGCTTGTCATTGTCGTGTTCCGGTTTGGAACGTTGCGTAGCCGGTAAATTTGTGCATATGGCATTGCCATCCCGCCACTCGGATAGCACCTCATCATTAACGTTTTTGATGTTTATAGGCCATGGGTTTTCTTTCTATCAGGTGAGCGATCTGGTTGTTTGCTGTCTAATGACTTAAAGAAATGCGATAATTGGAGCAAATGATTATTACATGGTAGCGATTGCATTGTTTGCGTAGCGGTAACCTAAGGTTTGCTGCTACAACATAATAAATGTACATTTCTTTTTGTACATACATCATTTGTACAAATATAAAGAAAAGTCCTGGATCATTGATTGATATGTCAAAGCCCAGCTTAAACTCTTAGGATAAGAAGACTGAATTTTCCACGATGTAGACAAGGAATAAAAAAGATTTTTTCGTAAATTTTCGAAATTGGGGTTGAAATATTGGATGAAATTGATGGCGTATTAATTTAACTCTGGGAGAAGCTGCGCGGCTCAGCTAGTTGATGTGGTATCTCTAGCCGATGGTTATCTTTAATTATTATCTGTTCGTTTGCTTTGTATCCAATGATTTAGACTCTTAACCAACGACATAAAAAGGTCTATATTATCATCCTAGTGTGTATGGCAATTTGTTTTATAGACAAGTTTTTATTTTACATCAAGTGATAGCAAACAAGCAGATGGGTCTCTCTGATGGAAAGAGTCAACTATCGCCTATAGACACCAAATATGTTAATGGTACGTTGCTATCTTATGGCGAGGTCTAATGCCACATGTATAAGTTTATCGGCTACCTTACCCTCCAAACCGGAACACGACAGCGACAAGCACTGACGCTATTGCGGCAGGAATAGGTAAGGCGTTGGTACCAGACCCGGGCGAGACAATGTAGAACTCTACCACCTAGTAGTCACGATGGTAGTAACTCGCGTAGCCAATCGGTCGCCTTTTACGAACTGCCTGGCAAAACGGCATTTGGTTTATTCTTCAAAGGGTCCCGGATCCAACAGGAGGAGAATTTAGAATGAGACTAGTTGTCTTGATTCTACGTATATTAATAATAACCAGAGCAACTTAACGGATTTTTAATTTTAATTTTCCAGGCCAGTTCATTTCTGAAGTAAAGACCATCTGCTTTCTTGCCAGGCAGTTCGTAGAAGCCATACGATTAGTAAAATGTGATTAATTGAAAAAAAAACAAAATTGAACTACATTCGTGACTATTTTTATCGTCTCGCCCAATTTTGGTACACATATATGCCACAAAACTATCTGTGCTTACTTCTGGCGCAGAGAAGGTAGCCGGTAAATTTACACATATATCATTACCATACCATACCAAACAAATTGCAACGTATTATTAACATCTTAAGTGTATATAAGCGATGGTTATCCCTTTCCACCAGAAAAGTCATCTACTTGCAATCTTACGTAGACCAAACCCAGTTAAAAAGTTGCAGAACTGCACCAACTAGTAGTCATTAGCAACTTCTTGAGAAACAAACACTACGTCTTGAAACGTGTGTTCAGTGCGTAAATTGTGTGCGTTCGTGCTTACTGCTGACGTGGTGAAACTGTGGTGGATGTGGGTGGAAAATTGTGCCGCTGGGGTCTCCTTTTTTGTACCGACCACCGGTAAGTTGTATCCATTGATTAAACCGCTGTCTTTTTTCGGTGGCAGTGCGGAGGACACATAAAACAGCTTGCGGATAATTGTTAATTCAATTATTTGCACCTTATCGCAAAGTAACACCCAAATCAAAATATATGTACGGGTCTTTGACCTGTTTGTTTACTTTTAAAATTTATTTTATTTTATTTAACGTTTATTAATAGAACATATCAATGTGCTTCACGACTTCTAAACTCGTAGTTCTAAGTGAAGCACATTGATATTTCCCGCATATATTCGCAAAGGTTGCGGCTGAATTGGCATTCTGGCACTAACATCGTGGAGGCGGCGCGGTAGTTCAATCGCTATATTTTATTTATAATTACGGACGACGACCGAGAGCCGGACCTGTCGCGATTTCACCTGCTATTATTGCCATTTTATTCATTGTTATTTCGTTTATTACGTTGCTTGTTACAGATTTTACTGTCGAGAGATTTTAACGAATGGCTCATAACGATGATATTATATTGGCTGCCGATTTCTCCTTATAAACACAAGTAGCGATTGCATCTTTCGTTAGTGGTGCTGATTTAATTGATATGATTAAGCTTTTATGTTTTCCAGAAACAAAATAAAAGAAAGTAATTCGAAATCCTGTATGACTGTTTAACTTTCATATTAATACTAGCTGACCCGCGCAGCTTCGCTCGCGAGTAGATTAACACGTCGTCAAGATAGCTTTTATACAAATTTTATCCCCTAATTCAACCCTTTAAAGGTTGATTTTTGAAAAAAAAAATAGCCTATGTTTGACCTCGACTCTTCAACTACTTCCATGGCAAATTTCATGAAAATTGGTCCAGCGGTTTAGCCGTGAAAGCGTAACAAACAGACAGACAGACAGACTTGCAGACAGGCATACAGACAGACAGACAGACTTTCGCATTTATAATATTAGTATGGATTAGTATAGATGATGTTCTTAAAATAAAATTGTTTTTGATTACAATTTTGTTGGCGTGTGTTTAGTGTTGAAAATATAATTGAACTAATACTTTTATTTGACGATTCCTATATTTACGGGTTCATTATACACATATAAAAAAGTTTGCAAATATTATCATTTTGTAACTAGGCTTCGTTTTTAAGGCAATGCCTTCTAACCCGAAAAATTTTAAGTTAAAATGAATCTTGAGTGTTTTTCTTAAGCACAAAATATCACATAAGTTTTCTACTGATGGTGAGTAAATACCATTGCATACATTAATCAAACATAGATATTGCGTTTCTTTCTTTGCAGCAGGAGTTCAAGGCTACGTGACAGTGTTTACTGTCAAGTAACCTTGAACCCTAGGGTGATGAACAACATGAACATGATGAACACTATTTCTAGTGCTACCAAATCGTGACAGAACTTTACTGATTTATTCAAGTGTTTTTTTCTATCACAGTATAGCAAGCAAGCACATTTTCCTGACGGAAAGAGATGATTTTCGCCATATAGACATCAAAGATAATAATGATACTTTGTTTCTGTGTAGGAGGTTTAGAATGCCACATGTATAACTCTACCGACTATCTAACTCTCTAAACCGGATTATTATGGCGAGAACCATAGACACCATTGTGGTAGGAATAGACAAGGCGGTGCTACCAAATCCGGTCGAGATATTGAAGAACCTTGTCAGTAGTCACGATGTCAGTGACACGTATGAGGCATCTATCGTTTTTTACGAAGTGCGTATCAGAAAGGCAGTTGGTCTATTCTCTTAAGAGGCCCGGATCAACAGTAAAAGGAACTCAAAAATAACGATTCGATATCGATTTTAAATATTCCGTGATAAGACTGCCAAACAGAGATCCTTTATGTATCTAATTTGTATGAAAATTGCATTTTTTTCTTAAATGATCTGATTTGTTATCTTACGTGTATGAAAACTGTATTTTTTTACTTAAATGTTGTCATTTGTTTTGATGCATAATAAAAAGTTATTGTATTCTATTATTGCATTTGCATCGCACGGCTGCGCTAAGCCGGATAGGTTAGCTAGTGTTAAATAAATCAAACACTATTATTGAGTTAGCATGCATTTGCATTGTATTTGCACATTTTTACAAAAAATATATCACTGATATGAATTTTTACAGCATCTTCACATATAAACAGGTTTATTTGCATTTCAGACCACGCTGGTGTTAAAAATCCATCACCCATCTCTGGACTGCTACTAAAATATTTCTATGTATATAGAAAAACCTTGCACTAGCTGAGACTAGAACTCAAACGTCATAGACATAATGGTCAAATACAAAATTTGATTCCACATTTTTTTACCATATGTGGTAATATTCTTGAAATTCATATGGAAAGTACAAAGTCTGCAAAAATTTTCCAAATTCTAATAAATGATGGAGTTCAACTCGTAAAGTAACAAACATAAAAAAATCAAACAAATATAAACCTCCTAATTTACAAGTGTAATTTAATTTCCTATTGTTGGTATTTAGTCATACTGCATTAATTGTATTTATTTAAAAAAATATATAATACGAGCGTGAGCTCACACAAGGTAAAACTTTGCATTCTGGTTAATTTGTAAGAGAATGAGATCAATACACTATGGATGAAGTTAAGACACACTCACACAAAGAAAAAGAGAGAGAGAGAGATTGATTGTTAATTTTTTATTGATTGATTTATGGAAGAACGAAATGGAAAGAAATAAATTGAAGAGGTCAAAGAAAAAGGTTTTTCGTATTCGAGTAAAGAATTGCAGTAAAATTTCTTTTGTTACGCCGTTAGTGTCTGGCTGGTTTAAGAATCATTAAGTAGATAATATTTTAAATATAAAAATTCTGTGTAATCCTATCTCATTCTCTCACCAGTTTAACTCTGTATATTTATGTGTTTCTTTTACTATCAACTGTTTCAGAATGTATTTGTTTATTTTATTGTTAAAGAGTAAAAATAAAGAAATCAATGAAAACCGTCAGATGGAGTGATCGATGCTGATCCCAATCGCCGCATTTACCGTCTTGATAACAAATATCGCTTGTTATTTGTGACTGCTAAAACCAACAGCTTTATATGTTTATCCGAGGTATGGGGGCATGACCACACCACCACTGTAGGCGAACTTTAAGAAGTCGTGGTAGTGAAACAATACTAATTCAAAGTAAGCACACACACGCAAATATGCATTTAAATATATGTTTTTTTAATTAATTCGTTTTTATCTGTTGTAAACTAGAAGTTTTATTCTAGAGGTTTATTATAGAGGTATTTATTATAGAGGTGGGCTAGAATATGTCATTAGGCGTTAAATTTAACCTATTTTTGAACAAGAGATTGTTTTTATATACAATTTTTTTCAAAGTTCTAACGAAAACCGTCAATTCTAAGCATTGTCAAGTTACTTATAACTAAGCTCCAGCGAAATGTATCAGCTAATTTTTCCCCGTGCTATTTGTTTTTTTATTTTCTTATGGTATACATAATTTATTTGAAGTAAATTGAAAATTAATGTCAACGCCATTAAAATCCGTGTCTATATGAGATATATAAGTTCAGTATTACTAAGTCAGTGATATAACAATATCTTTGGCAACGCTCGTCGGGTCGGTCGCAGGTGAGGGTCGGAGCTCGCCTCCTACGCGCGGTACCGTTATGCACCGGTTAATTTTTATTCCGAGAGGATTATTATATGGATTCGTACATCTTTTTTGCTTAACGAAAAAATATGCATACATAAGAAGTATCATGTATGAGATTTTTACACAAGACGTTTTTACAGATTAGCAAATAAAATTGTTTTATGTAAAGCAGTTGATTATCAAACATATTATACTCGTATTAGATTAGTGCTTATACTGTCGTATCGCCTATGACGTTGTAAAACGTAATAAAGGAGCCAGAATGAGCGCTAGTTTACGCATATGGTCATTTGGCTTGGCATAAGACCGCTAATGCTATAGTAGTTATTACTGTTATTACTAATTACTGACGAGAGACTAGACATTAAATCGCTTGCAACAAACTTTAGCCATAAACAAAATAGTATACAAGTGTGTATATCATGACGTTTGTCAAATTAATTCATTATTCATAGGTTTATTTTTATTAATTTTATGTGATTTGCCCTGTGTAGGTCCGGACTCCTTTGAAGAATAGACCAACTGTCGTTCTGTCAGGCAGGTCAAAAAAGGCGACTGATAGGCTATACGTGCACTACCATCGTGACTACTAGGTTATAGAATTCCACAACTTCCCGCCTGCCGCCTGGGTATTTGGTACCCAGGCGGCAGGTATGCTTGTCATTGTGGTGTTCGGGTTTAGAGGGTAAGGTAACTGGTAAGGTAACTTTTCAGGAGTACCATCAACTTGTTTGCTATCTAATGATATGAAAAAAATTATAACATGATATAAAAATATTAGCTTTATGCTCTTCTGCACCATGTAAATTTTAGCTGTGCCTTTTTCGTGTAATTGTCATAAAAAAGGGTAAGGTCGAAGTTTTCCTTTCACACGTTAATATATAGATCTTTCTGACTCGGATAACACACACTCACATATGTGTATATATATATATATATATATATATATATATATATATATATATATAAATCAATCCCTATTTTCCTTGGTCACGACATCACGCCTGAATGGCTGGACCAATTTCGGTAATTTTTTTTTGTTGTGTTTGTAATTATAAGGAGAATGTTCTTATAAAAGAAAATATCAAGACTCTTTGACATTGCGCAAAGAGTGTTTTGACTAGTTATTTGGATTAATTCCTACCGCCGAATTCCATCCTCATCCGCACCATCTCGATGTCTGGAAATCCACAACTGTGCGATTCTCCCTGCACTTTTTGCCTCACACTACTCGGTTGTGGAATAAATTATCGGCAGGGGTGTTTCCGAACGATTTAGGAACCTTCAAGATAAGAGCTTATTCATTCTTAAAAGACCGGCAACGCAACTGCAACACCTCTGGTATTCATGCGCGGCGGTGATCACTTACCATCAGGTGCACCTCCTGCTCGTTTGCCCCCTCTTCTATAAAAAAAAAACATACATATTACATTACGTTCGTGTAATTTCCCTAGGGATATTTATTATTATTATCATATCCTTATCACCCAGATAAAAACAACGTATACATATTTAATATCCATGTGCATCTGTAATTCTGTAGGAGGGACCCAGACCAAAACGGGGAAATCTAGTACGTTTGACAAAAGTAAACAACAATAAACATGAAATAAAATAATTATTTGTGAAGGCCCGATAACGAAGATACTCTTTATGTTTAATAAGTAAACTGCTCTGTTTATGGTCTCTTTTGTACTTTAACGAACTCATAACAAAGCTTTCATAAACAATCCACACCATAATTTACCGTGCATTGTACACAAAACCTAAAATGAATAACAAAATGAACTACTATACATTTAATGTACATTAAATGTACATTCAAAACAGTAAACTTAGTTATGAAAAACTAGTGAGCGTACACAGCTTCACTCGCGTTACGTGTCATATGTTTAAAAAGTCATTTATTACAGCGTCATCTTTTGGTGGCATTTGTTTGAATCTGAAAAGATTTTTTATTTTTCAACAATCAACTTTTTCCGACACAAAATCTGGTTGCTTAATTTTTGAAGTGGTTATTCGGCAAGTATTCGAATCTCACCCGAAAATTTATTCAAAAAAGATTATTAAAATATAACATCAACAAGCCAACGTGGATCTCCTCAGACCGGAAATACATAAAGGAAAAGTCGAATAAAAAATGCCACAATTACATATCCGTAAGAATTCACAGACACATAAGTCATATCCCTATTTATTTTCAATACACTTAAATTTTATAAATTCCAATGTCACCACTTGGTGAAATTTCATTAATTTTAAATATACATTAAAATGCACAAACATATAATTTTAACATATTACTTTTTTGAAACATCTTCGGGGCGTAATTAATATACATAAGTATAAAAAAAGAATATAAGAGTAGTTTCAATACGAATAATTGTTACGTAAAAATCACTGATTACATGAAATCACAAATTAAATAGCCCAAAAATAAAAATGCACTTTGCCTAAGTACATAGATACAAACCTAACATTGATATTAGCAAAATACACTATATAAATTATGTAATATTATTATTGTATAATATTCAATAAAACTGTTTTTTACGTATTTAAGACTTGCACGTTTTTTAATCTGCATCATCTAGTTTTCATATATCAAATACCATAAGAATAAAATTATAATATATAGATTAAACACCTTTGTTAAGGACTAAGCCTAAATTTATTTTTGGACATGCAATAAGAAAGGCAAAGTGTACTTTCGTTGATGTCTTTTACATTACAAGTATATTTCTTAAAAATAACTCGACGGTTTAGCATTCACTATAAATTAAAGTGGTGAATCAAAAATGTAAAAAGGAGACTTTTAATATACCTAAGTGTTTAAAGTAAAACTGTTTACTTTAAGTAAGGGTTTTGTGTATAAATTGTATTATTTTCGTTTGCTATTTTCTGTTATGTAATTTTTTGTGTGTGCAATAAAGTATTAAATAAATAAATAAAACGCAGGGCCTTGATAGTATTAATATCCGTTTACGCGAAACTGAAGAGGAGCTACCAGCAAAATGCGAATAATCTTTTCAAAGGCGTTGAAGCGCGTCGGGCGTCGCCCACGCACACAATTGTACCATACCTTTGAGCTGCTAGTCCCTCACAAACCACAAGCAGTAGCGATAGGTGATAGCGGTTAGTGGTTCATTCGTTTGTTTGACTCTACTGGTTCGTATAAATTTTATTTAAATTTAATTGAACACGACAAACATCGTCTTGCCAGAAAGATTTCGGGAAATATAAAGAATATCCTGAAACTCGATCAGAAGTCCTACGACTGAAATTCTACCTCCTCCGGATGATTTAATACATTCATGAACTAAATCAACACGTGCAAAAAATTATTAAAATCGGTCGAGATTGAGCCAAAAAAAAAACAATTAGATAATAAAGATTCTAAGTGGTTTTACAATTTCTTTTTTATATTGCCATCAAGATGTCGTGGTGTAAAATTAATTGGAATGCATATTAATTTACAAGTTTCAAAAAACATCTACTAGTGTAAAAAAAGTGTTTTAAATAAACAGTACTTTCAACTGTTGCTGTCACCTGACGCTACTGCTTGTCACTGGCAGCGGATTCAATTCTTGGCAAAATCAAGCCTTTAAGCTCAGTAACAGTCTTGCCCATAGTCATTGGCACACATTGAACGATTTATCAGACTACGTTTCACCGCCGAGCCATGGCACCTAAGTCATCGACTGACGCCACCTTACAGAAATGCTATCGCATTCGTCTAAAATTTATGTTGGCAGGTTATGCGACAAAACGGCAAGGATTGTGGATAATATTTGTTAGCTTTTGACGTAATTTTGTTATGTTTATTTAATCGTATTTTTAAATATTATGTTTTGCGTTTTTACTGGAAATTTAGATGATTAGATCACGTGAATTTAGTGCTCAATTGTCTCCATATAAACAAAAGTGTATTAAATAAAATGTATAAAAGCTATACCTATGTAACATTAATAAGCTACATTCTTGCATACCACTGTTTACTCTCTTAAAATATAACCTTTACCATGTTTGTATATCGTGGCAGTAATAATGTACATTTGTACAAACATCAACATTTTTTAAAAACTAACGACAGCGGAAAACCACAAGTACCTATTTTATGGCATACGTTCATAACTGAATATTGTTGGATAATTAATATATTTATTATATAATCATATTCCTTAAATCGTTGCCTTTACGATGACATTACATCCACTACATGATGAATGACAATGCACCATTAACATCTTTAGTTGCTGTAGACGATGGTTATATTTTTTCATAAGTAGAGTCATTGGCTTATTTGCTGACCCATTTATATAAAAACATATGGTTACTACTAGGTTATTCCTAAGTTTGTTCAGATAATAAAACCAACGAACACTTATTACCCGACATGACATTCGAAGCTGAGACGCTATGATCTGTACCAAAAAGCCGTTACACTATAAGGCTGTCACGAGTATTCAACAAATTGGTTAAGACGAAACATCATGGATAAAACATTGTCTTTACAAATACATATTCAATACAGTAGGTATCGGAGGTGGTAATCATTAACGAAGCCAGTTAAAAGGACAGGCGTGTGCAGTTATCACGATGCTCTTAGATGTATCGGTGTAATGAGCGCACGTGACAATCACTTCAAATGAATCGGTTAATGGTCATGTAGCAGTCACTAGGCAGCTACTTATTAGCATTTCGAGAAATTAAATGGCCTATTAACAATGCACTGGCTAAACTAAATTAAACTTATAGTGTTTCTCAAGTTATTTTATTACTAGCTGACCCGCGTATTTTCGTCCGCTAGTAGTCATTAATATAATCTTTCATACAAACTTTCATTACATATTTTAGCCCATTAGGAATAGCTTTGGGAAAAAAGTAGTTTATATTTGACCTCAGGCATAGATTATATAATAATGAACCGGGTCTTGCGTTATCTTTTTGACAAATTTAATTAAAATCGGTTTAGTAGTTTAGCTGTGAAAGAATAATAGACAAATATAGATGGATAAAACATTGATAAGCAGATAGACTTTTGCAATTATAATATTTGTATGGATTAATTATTATTTTTTAGTAGCTGTTGCTCACGACTTCAGTAAGGTTATGTTACAAAGTAGAGCTTCATATCATTGACTTATAGTGGGTGTACTGATTGCACCTGTGTACTCTTTCGGTAAGTAAGTCATTGATAGAATAATGCACTTGCGACTTAACACTTGTACGGTCTATAATCCCAAATATATAAGTGTTATAACACAGTCTTTAATCACAGCTTTATGTTTTTCACAAACGTTAAACTATTGTTTTGAAGGTTTGTCTATTTGGTTCAAATCACGAGGCCCCGGTTTCTTTTCCTAAGTTTGGCAAAGTTTTTTGTTATTTTTATGCGTAGAAATATTTTTCTAATAAAAAAAATTCTAATATTGTTAGCATGACACCGGTAGTCAGAATTAACTGAAGATTTAAAAAAATCTACTTTGGAGTTAGATCGATTTTTGTTTAGCAATATTTATTTTATATTTATAAGGCTTCTGTAGGTTTAAGTCGTCAGCGAGTGCAATTTGGGAACAACTGCTGTTTTCATTTAACTATTTTTAAATATAAAATTAAAAATATGTACCATCACACTGGAGCGAGGGAATTCCAAATGTAACAACCTGTGACAAGGAGGTAGAGAGCGAGGGTCCAACCCAGGATCTCATGACCTAATTACTTGGTTCCTTGGATTCTATTGTGCCGAGAGCACTGCCTTTTACATGCGGTAAAAATCAACCAATGGCATGCTTTCATAACACATCAATCGGAGCATTTGTTTGCCGCGAGTTTTCAGCTTTTTGGTTTGATCCTTACAACAGCGAAAATTTACAATGCTGACCAGTGAAAGTAAAGTGTCAATTAGTGTATAATATTTTTTAAATGTAAAGTAAATGTTTATGAGTGCCGAAGTGTAATATATTGAAGCGTAGATATGTTATTATTACCCATGCATTTAATTAAATTATAGCATACTACTAACTATATCGGTTGAAGGTTAATCTAGTTACGGCAGACGCCACTATGATGATACATCGTACTAATCGTTTTGACAAAAACACGTGACGTGCAAAGACACGTGAATCGTTACTTATTATAGTTTATCGTGGAGAAGCCGCTTAAATGGTAACGTCCGATTCTGTCCATACAATAAGCATATTTTGTATCAGTTTACTTTGAGTTTTAATGGAAGTTATATGCTTTAAAATGTTAGCACTTGGTGATAATGCAATTAATAGATAATAACTTATTTTATTATTATTAATTATTTTTTCAGAAGATAGCAAGCAAGAAGATAGCCAGTAGTATCTTCATGCCTGTATCGAGAAATAAAGGTTATCAGGGTTGCAACCAGTACACCAAAGATAGCTAGGGCCGGTTTCCGAAACGCAAATTAATTTTAACAAGCAATTAATCTGTGTTTAACATAATTTTTAAAGGAAATAATCTATTAAATTAATTGTTTGTCAAAATTAATTTGCTTTTCGGAAACCGGCCGTTTCGCCGTGTTGGTCCCGGCCTCCTTTGTAGAATAGGCCAACTGCCGTTCTGCCAGGCAGGTCGTAAAAGGCGACCGATTGGCTATCGAGTCACTACCAACGTGGCTACTAGGTGGTAGAGTTCTACATTGTCTCGCCCGGGTCTGGTACCACCGCCTTACCTATTCCTGTCACAATAGCGTCAGCGCTTGTCGCTGTCGTGTTCCGGTTTGGAGGGTAAGGTAGCCGGTAAACTTATGCATGTGGCATTAGACCTCGCCACAAGATAGCAACGCACCATTAACATCTTTGGTGTCTATAGGCGATGGTTGACTCTTTCCATCAGGAGACCCATCTGCTTGTTTGCTATCTTATAATATATATATAAAAAAAAAAGTCACACGTTGTGATAAGTAGGCCTATTGCCAACCGTGGACTTATCCAATCCCGAGCAACGTTGTAATCAGAAAACTAAAAAAACACATTATTTAAAATTGCCCGACCCAGGAATTGAACTCGTGACCTCATGTAGTCAAACTAACACCAGTCCACTAGACCATGCTTAGAGGCGATATAGCAGACGGTTCTCATGATGCAAAAATGTACGGTTTTCGGATTTTTTCTTTACATGTACTGTAAGACATTGCTTTTTGCCAAATTTCATAATTCTAGGTCAACGGGAAGTCCCTAGAGGTTTTGATTCCCTTTGAAATCACAAAAATCGCAAAATATGCGACATCAATAGTTATATCTTTCGATTGCGTTTACTCAAAAGTTTGTTTTTTTCACAGCTAAGATGGGTCATAGACTTAAGTGTTTGGTATAAATTTCGACTTGATACTTCTACGCGTTCTTGACAAAAAGGGTATTAACAGACGGACAGACACACAGACTGACAAAGAAGTGATCCTTTATAGGTTCCGTTTTTTCCTTATGAAGTACGGAACCCTAATAATTAATTTAAATCTATATTCACGATTTTTTGAAGTTATAAAATAAGAGATTCGAAACCGGACTTTTACATAGGTAAGAAGGCTAAGGGTGTTTCCTGTAAGACCGAACCTTGACTGAGGGTAGTATCTTGACGATACACAGAAGAGAGTAAGTATATCATCATGTTAGCATCAGGATTTCGACTCGTTAATAACTGTTGACCAGTGTCTCGAGTGTTTGCGGACCGAAACAGTGGGCCGAATCGCCGCCGAGCGCGACACTGGCATGTACTACGTGTGAATTGTGAAGAATAAGTTGTGATGCATTTTTATATACATTGAACTTATCCATACTAATATTATAAATGCGAAAGTAACTCTGTCTGTCTGTCTGTCTGTCTGTCTGTCTGTCTGTCTGTCTGTCTGTCTGTTACGCTTTCACGCTTAAACCACTGAACCGATTTTGATGAAATTTGGCATAAACATAGATTAGACGTCGAGAAAGGACATAGGCTACTTTTTACCGTGGGAAAACATTTCGTTCCCACGGGAAATAAAATTAATCGAAAGAAAGCGTAACGTAGTGCACATTAACTAGGTGTCGCTGCACGAAAATACATCGCGCTAACGTATTAAAACACATATAGATGTAATTAAATCGTTGAGTTTAGACTTATGTTTATTATGATTGTAATACGAGTATTTTAATGTTTGTTTGTTCATTGAATGCGCTAGCCGCTAATTCAAGTCGGATTGAAAAAAATTTTGGTGTGTATGATTAATGATAGCTAGGAAAGTTATAGGCTATCAAGCATTACGTTACAGTTATTCTTAGTGTAAAATGTTGATATTTGGTAAACTAAGTCGGAAGAAAAAGCGGTATCGAACGGCTGTATCCGCGTGTGCTGGCTGGCGTAATGCTTAAGTACATGTAAGTACAATGTACTACAAATATATTGGTTTTTAGTAGATGCACAAAAAATTCCGCGACACAATATATCTATCTCTTATAACAACAACACAATAAGGAATTTTGAGTCGAAAAATTATAGAAATTTTTCTATAGTTTTTAATAAGGTGAATTTTGAGCAGTAGGATTATTATACGCAGGCATATTAATCCTTACTAACGAAAAGTACTTCATCAACACGAAGATCTTAGGAAGACAAACTTTGGCTCTTATACCATGTTATTTGGATGCATAGTTTAAAAAAAATGTAAAGGAAAATAACAATAGTACCTAGGTATCGCCTCTGTGGTCAAGCGGTCCGGCGTTGGCGTTGACCACATGAGGTCCCGGGTTCGATTCCCGGGTTGGGCACAAAAAAAAGTGTTTTTTCAGTTTTCTGAGAAACACAAAGTTGCCCGGGATTGGAAAGTGCCCGGTTGGCGATAGGCTTGCCACCTATCACATTTGTGGGACCAAGTATCTTCGGCTAATCGTGGGTGCACATGTACCTCTGCCTACGCCTTCGGGGATATGGGCGTGAAGATACTTTTTATTACCTAGGTGTTTATCGAAAGGCTGTGCTAGATGCGGTGCGCTACTCTGACCGCCGAACGAGAACCGAACATTGCCGAGAAGAGCCGAACTGTGAGAGCGTTGGCTTTACTGTACTTTTTAAGGTTCCATACTCAAAGTTTAAAACGGGACCCCATTACTAAGACACCACTGTCCGTCCGTGCGTTTGTACGTCTATCTATCTGTCCGTCACCAGGCTGTATCTCATGAACCATGATAGTTGAAATTTTCACAGATGATGTAGGTGTTTATGTTGCCGCTATAATAACTAAAACTAAAAAAAGAATAAAATAAATATTTAAGGGTGACCACCATACAACAAACGTGTTTATTGCATAAACTCACTTTTGCATTTGCATAAAATCACTTTAAAAATAAATAATTAAAATAAAATAAATATTAAGAAGGCTCCCATTCAACAAACGTGATTGTTTGCCGTTTTTTATAGATTATGGTACGGAACCCTTAATGCGCGAATTCGACTCGCAATTAGCCGGCTTTTTTAAGGTACATGAGTGGAATCATATACCTTTAACCTCTGCGGCCCGCGCGAAGTAAACGTGTGACCGGCTCCTTTCGTAATAGACTTCTTTGATACGGAACGTTGGATTTTCCTTCTTTGAAAAAAATCACTTTACTTTGTAGTAGTTGAATACTCTTATCTATTTTGTCTATTTTACGGTATTGTTGAGGGATACATGATCGTTCGCTTTGGCCTGATATGTATCTAATTCGTTAGTAAGTAGGTGTAAGTACTGTATTTGTATAGCTACTTAATAAGGATTTGTAGTTACGATATTATTAAATCTTACTTTAAATCTTCTCCATTGTGGAAAACTGTTTAATTCTTGAAGCTGTAGGTATACCAACATGAGCAGTCATTTAGGTAGAGGAAGCACAATTTTCCAAACAAGATCATATTAATTGGTTAGTGGTTACTTAGGGAAAGTTCCTGAATTAGGCTACAAAAAAAAATTACATAGGTAAACCTTCGTGAAATCGTAACCAACATTAAAGACTTGATATTTAAAGTGTACCCGGAATTCGGATATGATAGATTTACCAAAAAAAAAAATCAATTGATGTGTGTAAGGGCAATTTTATCTGCGAGAAATGCAAACGTTGACGCCATCTATATAAATAAATAAAATTGGGGTGTCTGTTTGTAATATTAAAATAACCGCTTTTTACTAAATGCATATGGATGTATACACGGTACGATTACCAAAATAACATTTTTTACAATTTTTGTCTGTCTGTCTGTCTGTCTGTTTCTTCCGGCTAATCTCTGGAACGACTGGACCGATTTTGACGGGACTTTCACGGGAAGATAGCTGATGTGATACCGAGTAACTAAGGCTATTTTTTTTAATTTTTCCACGCGGACGAAGTCGCGGGCTCAGCTAGTATATCTATATGTCTTTTCTCACTTTTTCTAAAATACGAATTTATCAATACTTATACTTCACCATTGTTTTTGAACAAATGATGTTTTTTTACAAATACCTAGACCGCCAAGATTACATACATAGGTTACGTAGTCTGATAGTAAAATCCTGTAAAGATAGATGCGATTTAATACACAAATTGAGAGGCAAAAGTTTTGTATAAATTGTATTATTAGCTTTGAGTACATGTGTTATCCCACTTTCACAGATTAAGTTCGGGACTTACTGAGAAACTCTCAAGGTATCAAGTATCTGCCTTGTACCTAACCTACAATATATCGTCATAAGGTCTTAAATCTTAGGGGATTACGAATTGTAACACTGTCATATCAAGAGTGGGTTAGGTAATTTATTGAAAGGTGCGCATTGAAATCACGTTTATTTGTGCGCACGCGCCGACGTGCGACGTTACAAATCATGCTTATCGACTGGGTTCGACTTAGTCCATTGCCGCCGATGGCCCTAAATCTAGGCGGATCTAGATACTTTCTTACTTATTGCTGGTACAGACATATATATTTAGAGAAATTATTGGAAGCGCAGATTCAAAATGCGAACATATTTTTATTTTTTTGTAGTTTGTATACCTTAAAGTTAAAACAGATTTGAAATCACAAAATTTTTTGCTGTATCTATAGAAGAATAAAATTGTTGTTTCTTTATTTTTCTCACAATTTTCCTTATTTTTCGTTGTAGAAACCCCTTTGGGACCTTAACGAATATTATAAGAAAAAATTTTTCGAACTGTTTTCAAGTTTTGCGCTTAGCAACCAAAGACTTCTATGTACCTACCTAGGTACTAGCAGAGAATAACACATTTGCCGATTCATTTTTATGTAAGTACTAGCGACCTGCCCACGGTTTCACCCGCGTAACTTTCGTTTCCGTACGAATATCGGAAAGGTTTATATACTTAAACCTTCCTCAAGAATTAATTTATCTATAAAAAAAAAACCGCATCAAAATCCATTGCGTAGTTTTAAAGATTTAAGCATACATAGGGACATAGGGACATAGGGACAGACAGAGAAAGCGACTTTGTTCTATACTATGTAGTGATATAGATTGGCGGCGTAATTAAATGAAAATAAGTATTATGCCCCTTTATTTAATTAAATTTAGTCCTTTTTGTACATTGCATATTGTATAGATAAGACTGTTGATAAAATATGGATATATCAAAATATTGATATTATTGTTTAGAAATATCGATATTTATTACTAATGCTTTTTTGGACGATATATCGATAGTTATTGAAAAATAGATATCGACACTCAATGTTTTTTTTAATAAATTTTTATTTTTTATTTTTTCTTACCAATTATTTAAACCACAACATCAACGCAAACCTAATAAACTGAATTTTATATACACTTTATTATGCTTTTTCTCTTTTAGATTATGTATTTGCATATTATTCTAAAACGACATGTGATTTTGTATAAGAAAATACTATAATTAGATTTGTAGCTAGCTAGTATCTACTTTATCGGCTTACTGAACTTGGCCCCACTTAATTTTTTTAAACTATTGATGAGAAATATTGGCAGGGTAAAAAAAGGTACGCATAATTATTTTATTCAAATTGAACAATAATTACCTTACATTTTTAAACATTTATAATTTAATTTGTTTAACAAATATACTGAGTTATAAACTTTGTAAATTATTTTTGAGCCAATTTACGATTGTTTTATTTTAAATAAATCCGATAAAATAAAAAAAAAATATTGATATACCTATCGAAATATCGATATATTTTCGATATATCAAACTCCGACATTATTATATATACATATAATAAAATCGTAGGAAAGTCAAAACTGTACATTGAATATTTTTTTAAAAGAATACTTGGGGCGTGATCTACATCGAAGCCAAATATATAAGTTTTAGAATTTTTGTCTGTTTGTTTGTATGTATGTCCGCGGTAAACTCAAAAAATACTGCATGGATTTACTTAAATTTTGCATGAATATTACTAACAGGTCGGGTCAACATATAGGCTACATATTATCACGCTATCACCTACAGGGGAGGAGCAGTGCGGAGTAAACGAAGTCCACGCGGACGAAGTCGCAGGCAACAGCTAGTATTTAATAAAGATGTATCAAGAATTCGATATTTAAAAAAATATCAACAGTCCTAATATAGGTAGCAGCAGTTAATATCAAACATATAGATATAATCTGGTGATATGACATTCGATTCAGATCTTGAAATTCCGAAGTTTCATTGTTTTTATTTTAAATTATAACGAGATATTGTTAATGTGAAAGATATATTTAATAATAATGGTAACAATATCAGTCATTTAATTTTTCAATTATTTATTATTTATTTATTTATTTAGGTTCGCTTACTCGTCACTCGACTGAGCGACGAGGCGGTCTAAAAGATTGCTTGTTTAGATATTTAGGTGTTTGTTAGGCTATCATGCAAAAGTAACGTAACCATTTTATTTTTGAACCCGAATTGAGAGGAATTTTGGTATACAGGTTATCTATGTCCAGAATTAACAGTAGCAGTTTTAATCCCCTTTCTTGATAAACTTTAGTCACACAGCGATATTCGGGGAGCGAGCAGTAATTGGTATGTTATATTTTAGAAATAGGAATGCTTTTCACGATTGCAAAACCGTAGAAACCATAGCAGCTCAGAATTGATTCACATAAAAATAAATATAAATAAGTGGATATAAATTATTTGCTTACTTTAGGGCTAGATTAATAATATGTGCCAATTTTACAGTGTATTTCGCTTTGTCATTTAAGTTTCACTTAATATTGTTATTTAACAAAAACGATAACAAGTATCTCTATAAAATTAATGCGGATTAATCTAACCCTTAAAGTTTTATTTTGTGATTTAATAACGTTTTTTTTTCAGTTTATTATTAAATAATAAAAAAGTATCAAAAGTAAGCAAATTATTTACCACTCGACCAGTGGTTATCCCATTATGTTTCACATGATCTGTGTCTCAGAGAGCGAGAAGGTGGTATACCTGTCTTAATTACAGGTAATAAAGGTAATAGGTATGATGATAATGTGGTTAGTTCCTATAAATCTTCATGATCTAGTTGACACATTGCAATTTACACACACATGTCAGACGAAGCGACCTCAAACATTAGGTCGCTTCGTCTGACATGTGTATGCAAATCTTTAATTTTACAGTGATACTTGTTACGTACAATAGCTAGTACCGACAGTTGTAAATGCCTATCCGTGTCATGGTAGTGGCTATATACCACCACCAGATTTCGAGTTGCTACTAAGAATCCCGTCTGAGGACAATCTTGAAAAAAGCTATATATTTGCAAACCTGTGGCTAGAACCCGGGACCTCGTGATAAAACTGGCTAACCATATGATCACGAGGTTAACAATCACTCCTTAATTAAATTTACCAACTGGTTGATAACTGGTTTCTCTTTTTATAGAACACCGCAGTCTTGAGTTGTTTAAACCAACGGTTAATAATAATAACTAGCACAAACCGATGGTACTCAACACTCAGGACTGCTTTAACGTATGAAAAAGCAAGGAGTGACATGGACAATTTTAACGGGTTCTTTATGGGCCTGATATTAATTTACCGGCGTCCACTGCCTGGCTACGATTTGGTGACCTCGGTGGGGAGATTGAAGGATTTGCCTGTTCAATTGCTGATGAATTTGTAAAGGCGAATAATTACCGGAAATACACGTTACAACATACATACAAGGATGTTCGGGTCGACATAAGTAGCACGTGTCACCGTCGGGTACACATATTCTAGAAAATGGCCGTGCTAAGCGCTATTGGGATCGATCTGTCGTCATGGACAGGAATGTTATCACAAATAGGCCTGCTATCGAGTTGGTAGACCGGATGGAGTGCCGAGAATTTGTTGATATTACAATTCCACATGAAACTACGTGAAAGCAGAAAAAGAAGAACAATCTAAGAATTTGGACTTAGCTCACGAGATTACCGACATGATTGTTCCGATAATCGTTTCTGTAAACGGTCTTGTGGCGAAGAGTCTCGACCATCATCTATGAAGGCTTATCTACAATTCTGGATCAAGGACCAGATATAGAAGCCGGTAATGTTAGGAACGGCATGTATTGTGAAGAGGTTTCTTTCTCTATCGCCCTGACCACCGGCGGCTTAATTATAAGGCTCCCGTCGGCGAAAATCTTTTTTTGTGTATTTATTTTTATAATATTGTATTTTTTTAATTATATAATTATAAATGTATGTAAAATAAGGAGAAAAATGTAAATAAAAAGATAATAATAATAGTGGATAAATTATACGAATTGCCGTAACCCCAAAGTAAGCAATTTAATTGCTTGTGATACGCTGCTTTTGATACGGTATTTAGATGCTTGTGATATTAGTACATAGAAATGTATTAATATCACAAGCAAGTACAAGTGTACCACCGCGGTGGTCAAAACATAAATAAATAAAAAAGTGTTTGTGAAACAGTACCAATACCTTTATTAACCTGATGACAATTGGAATTCACCAAGTACTAATTTTTCGTTATAAAAAGTATTTTATGTGCTATTCCAGGTCATCATCTATTTGTATGTCAAATTTTATACATATCGGTTCAGCTGTTTTTACGTAGTTGAGTAACAAACTTCCAAACATCTAAACATCTAAACATAGAAACTTTCACATTTATAATATGCATGGGACACATATGTATTTGCTTGTTATTCTATACTCATTAGTAAGAAACTTTATCCTTTTATTCTTATAAGCAAGTAAATAATCAGAACATTACTCTTTAAACATACTTGCCTGCGTTTTATATTCGTTTAATGATTTGTAGTAATTACTTTACGTAACAAAAGGAAATAGCGTGCGAGGTCAAATAAGTGTCGAAAGCAAAGTGCGTTATCTGTAAGGCGATCGATTATTCGTAATAGAAAAGTTCAAAGTTCTATTAGACAGTGAGTGTGAATTCTAATTGGTATGGCGTATCGGCGGTCAATCTATGATAAGATAATCACGATGCAAATAGGAACAGAATTAATTAATTAGAATGCGTTTCGATTGGCCAGTGCGGCCGGCGGGCGCTGCGCACGCGCCTCGCCGTGAGCGGTGTTCCGCGGAGACCAATCACTGCAAATTGCATCTTTGCTATTGAGTGTCGCCAGCTTCAAACTTTTATTTCGTGATTTTACGACTTATAAAGAATTTTTTATTTCAATATTTCGCTATTTAATTTTGACATCTTGTTAGACTAGTAAATAGCATAATATCATGAAGTCCCGAGTTCGATTTATGTGTTTTTAGTATTGTTTTCTTCTGGAATCTAATGTGTTTAGTGAATTCCCAGGCTAATGGCCCAGTGCTAGCACCCTTATGCTTCGGAAAAACACGAAAAGCTGTTGGTCTCGGTTATGTCAAATCAAAGCGATATGTAGTATTTATAGTTGAAAAATGCTTAGATAAGTATTAAAGATATCACCGCCCATTTGCCCCAAGGCAAAGTTGTGTATCGTGGTTAAATTAAAAGTTCGACATTCAGTGCAATTGCAATGCAAACCTTGGGTAGTGATATTTATTTTAATTTATTTAATAACGAGAAAAAAGCATAATAAATCTTTACCGCAACATGTCACTGTCGTCGAATACCAGCCACACTTACTTCGTATTGGTCCAGGACCCTTTTTAAAAGAGAGGGGGCAAACGAGCAGGAGTTGCACCTGATGGTAAGTGATCATCGCCGCCCATGGACATCCCCAATACCGTCCGGTCGCCGGTCTTGCAGTCACGTTGCCAGCATGAGTAACCTCTTTTTTTGAAAGTCCCCAAGTCGTATGCGTTCGGAAATACCCCCGCCAGCAATTTATTCTACAAAGGAGTAGTGCGAGGCATAATGTGCCGAGACAAACGCACGATTGTGGATTTTCGGACATCAAGATGGTGCATATAGGCAATGGTCATTTCTTTTGCCAGGAGACGCATCTGCTTGTTATCTAACAATAATTAGTTTTTAGTAGTAATTTTGCGTTATTTATACAACGTTATCAATTAAAACTTTATTTTAACTTAGAAAAACACATTTTAATGAGGTATGAAAAGGAAATACTTATTTAACTCATTTTTTACTAAAACATGGACAGGAAAAAAAATCATTGGAATGTCTCCGTCTGAAAATTCTAATTATGTTACCTACTGTTTTTTTCCTGTCATCTGACGATATAAACATATTGTTAAACTAGCTGACCCGCGCAACTTCGTCAGCGAGTAAGGTAATATGTCAACAATATAATTTTTTTTTCAAAAGTTCATCCCCTATTGAAAAAATGCAACCTTTTACCACGAGTCATTAAATATCTTCTTGCTAAATTTTATTAAATTAATAGCAAGGACATATAGACAGAATTAGGTGTGCCCGGGAGGAAAAAATCTAAAATAAACGTAGCCTGTTACTCCTTATTACCATCGCCTTTTCTTTTCTTCTTCTTTTCTTCTTATCACCGTGATCGTCCAGTTTTGAGCATGAGCTATCCGGTAAATTTGTGTATTTGGCGTACAATACAAATAGAAAAGCACCATTAACATCTTTATTGTATGATAAGTGTGCCTGCGACTTCGTTCGCGTGGAAAATTTCTAAAATAAAGTAGCCTAACTTCTTAATATCGTGGCTTATAAAATAGACAGTCCGGGGTTTTACCCCCATAGTTCCCGTTCCCGTGGGTTTTCCGGGATAATAACTATCGTATGTCCTTTCTTGGGTCTCAAAATTCTTCGTACCAAATTACATTCATATCGGTTCAGTGGTTTAGGTGTGAAGAAGAGGCAAACAGACAGACGGATAAAGTTACTTTTGCAGTTACAATATTAGTAGGTATGGATATCGCATTTACAATAATAGTATGAATTTACGTTATGACGTTATATAACGCATTATTTTATTTGAGCGTTTAGCGCTTTGTATTAGCTAAATATGACCATCTAGCGACTATTCGACCTGCAATCTAGCGAGTTTTATTTTACCCTATCAATAACCCTGCTTGTTTGAGCACGCGCGCGCCCGACAACTTCACCGATACTTCTAATTGGCATTCGTGTAGGCTGTAGTGGGTATTCACTGCCTTATCCAGATATATGTTATCACTATTCAAATGTTTTCTTAAACAACTATTTAATCTTTTTGAGCAATTATAATTTAAATGTATGTATAAAACACATAATATTAGATTAATAAAAATGTGTAAATGAATAGTAGCTACTATTAATAAAAATAGCGAACTATTTGGTCAAATCTCGACTGTAATTCTATCAAACTATAAGTACACAAAATTTTTAAACAAATTATAGAATGGCTTTTTTTAAGTGTCGAGCTCGGGAATCGAACACGGGACCTCATGTGGTCAACGCCAACGCTGGACCACTAGACCACAGAGGCGACTACGAGGGCGGCGACAGCTGTAGTTGTTATATATATGTGTAGTTGGGTTATTCTTAGGAGTACAATTTTTGAGCGTAACAAATTCTTATCTCCTATGTAAACAAATAATGTTTGCATAAATCTACTATGACATGTTTAAACATTCTATATGCATCGTGTCATATAGATTTCGTTACATAATAACCATGTATATAAGAGTTATTTACCCTCAACACCTCAAATCCGGTTAATTTTGCACGTTTTACATGCGTAACACGCGCGCCGTCTTCTGATCAATCGCAGATATTTTTTAATTCACTGACGCTTTTAATAAGATTTATACACAAAATTTAAAAATATAAATATTTTATATCCTGGCCAAATTTTTAATCCAATTGCAGTGAAAGTTTTTATTTTATGAGTGTAAGTCAGTATGTCACACACTTGGCAAAATTTTAGCTTCGCTTATTGCGGCGGGTACTATTCTAAACTGGCGAGGTCTAGAGGTATCGGAATTGGTTTTTATGATTCTGCTTTTATGCTGCAGCTTATAGGTCAGGTATTCGTGGCCCTAACTCCCTCCATTTCGGTGCAAGAGTAAGTTCTTCAATTTTTCAATTTTTGGTTCTCAATTTTTTAAGAATTTCCATGTCACTTTTTCGGAATGTATCCTACTATTTTTAGTAAACGGGTTTGTAGTCTTTTACCTAACTCCCAAATGTAGATAGCCAATAACAAACTAGTAGCTTATATCTTTCCAATGGCGAGAAATTTCAAAATATATGGTTTTTGGTGATTACCATGGTGTAATTTCCATGTATAAAACACCATGGAAGTTACATAAAACCCATGGAAATTACTTTATTTGATTTTGTTTGCAATGATTAAAATGAAATGTTCAATGTTTATACTGTAATTCATGCAATCAACAGATTAAGTGATAAATATTGTTTGTCAGTTATTTTTTTTATTTAAATCTGTTAAACCAAAGCTTATTATTAAGACTGCCTCGTAGTCCTAGGTTCGATCCCCAGGTCAGGCAAAGGTGTTATTCAAATGTTTTCGAGGTT
Source organism: Apodemia mormo (assembly GCA_036924255.1). Classification (NCBI taxonomy): domain Eukaryota; kingdom Metazoa; phylum Arthropoda; class Insecta; order Lepidoptera; family Riodinidae; genus Apodemia; species Apodemia mormo. The sequence continues at coordinate 22,308,055 of JAUPFN010000003.1, read as the reverse complement.
TCCTCGAAAATCTTAAGCCTCAGTAGCTGCTCAGAGTCTAGAGGAGTGGTGTATTACTACTCCCGAGCTTCGGATGAGCACGTATAAATGTATATCCCGATCATCACCAGGAATAGTCGATAATCGTTAACATATCGGTAAATGCAGCGATTAGGATCATCACTTACCTCGGCAATCGATAAATCAGTGAATCACGGTGAACCAGAAAGTCAATGGACGTTCACGTTTGATCTGCCTTTTTTATTTAAATTTGTTAAACCGAAGCTTAATATTATCTAAACCATCTAATTATCATGCGTAAAGTTGCGAAATTGAGTCTACTATTAATGTTTTGTTCAACTAAAATATTCAACGTAATGTGTAGTACTACGCCTACGCTAGGCTAGTAACTGCTCAGTTGAGCATACATTCATATTTTTCGCTAATCAATTTTTCGTTATTCGACTACTTACTTATGTACCGATATGATTACATCATCGCTACAATTATAATGATTTTTATAAAAATACGAACACTAAGTTTTTCACACACTTTCAATTGCATGGCTTAGAAAAGCAAAAGGTAATAGGAAATGTATAGCATACGCACTTTATCGCCAATTTGTTTTGCTGTATGTAAGTTTATCGGAGAGGAGAAATTCAGAAAAAAGAGTTGCTGAAAAAATATTTGCCTAATATCGTTTTAATATATATTACAGTCGTACATAGTTCCCCAAATCACTTATCTAATCTTATTTTCATATCTGATACGGTATTTAGCAAAATTTTACCTGCTGGGTTATTTCCGTGGTCTCTAATGTAATGTCCATGGTCCGCAAATGTTCAATATTTTTTTAGAAAAAGTATAGATCCACTACGTGTCGAATTTTCATATGTTCTTTAAATTTGCATAAACTTTTAAAATGTTTGTTTAATTTACTTTAATTAAGCAATTTCAAAAGTTGCATGGAAATTACACGGAGAACACATTTTTGAAGAATCACCCAGTTGTTGTTTGTTATAGTCCAATAAAATTTCAGTTGCTTATATTTCAGTAAAAGTATCTTAAAATATGCCAAAATTAATAAAAAGTGGTGTTAGAGAGGTGGTGTTTAAAGAAAGGAAAAATTAAATTGAATTACGCGTTTTAACAATTTCCTAAAACTAATGGGATTTTGTTAGCTGCAAACCCTAAATTCACATCAACGCCCTCATGTAAATTTCATCCAAGTGCCAAATGATCCTTATAGCACTGTATATATATGGATAACAAATACATTAAATCACTAAAAATAAACATTACACACACTACCATTTATTTCACACTCTTCATAACACATAAACATATATACTATTTTTTTAAGGGTAAAGATGTTGTAAAAGTTAAAACATTTTATTGTTTTGTCTATGATCGAATTTCAAATCGTAAACGATCGCTAGTACTTATAAATACCTGTACCAAAAGTCGTCAAAGATAGAAATGTACAAAATTGTCCTAGATAAAATCAAATAGTTATAGATTAATGTGTAATTCAACGGAAAGGTATCTTAAAGAAACGTGCACTTGCTTGACAGGGTTAGAGGTTAATACAGAACCGATTCTTATCTTATTACTCCACTTTCTTACCGTATCACATTATTTTATTGACGTTCAATTGATAACGGTTATCTATTTTTAAACGTTTTTTATTTAGTTGGAATACCACATTTTTAAAACCTACCTTACCCTCTAAACTGGAATACGATTCCGACAAGCATCGACGTTACTTCGATAGGAATAGATAAGTTGGTGGTTGAGGAGGGACGTTGCAAAACTCTACCGGCCAATTAGTATTCATGATACAAGTGATCCGTATTTTATTTACGAGATGCCCAGCAGTCAGGCTTAGTTCAAAAATGGGCCCAGATCTTTATATTTATCTAACGTGAGTCTGGGATGTTTTTTAAAGGATAGCCTACCTCCTTTTGCATTTAAACATCAAACGCTTGGCCAAGTTTACTTCCCCCCCATTCACGTAATTGAGTCAATGCGCTTAGGGCTCTCATTATACATTAACACGATAGAACGTCGAGACGTGCTACGACGCGGTATAATATGTAAGAAAATTTGCAGTTTGATTACGTGAACTAGGCCCCAGATTAATACCATCATGGATACTAGTTAGTAAAGTAGTTTTCTAGATACAAGTACCACTGCCTTACTTTTCCTTGTCCTAATAGCTTGCCATTATTGCGTCCCAGCAGACGGTTTATTTATTCAAATGGTAATGCACCATTAACATCTTTGGTATCCAGGTGATGCCGCGTCAGTTATGCCCTTGTATTTGTAGAGCCATCTACGCCTTTGCTGTCCTATAATATTTAAAAAAAGTTTTTTTTCGAAATGAACTCTATCAGTTGATCCGAATGATCCTTGCTGCAAAACCATGTTTTTTTAAATGAGCAAAGTGCTCAGCCAGAGTTTAAGTTAATTGGGTTTAGAGCCAACCTTAAAGGCCTATCAGTCCCAGTCATTGCAAACAACAAGTGGATAGTCATTTTAATGTTAAATGCGGTGATGAAAATAACCACTTTTCTCACCAGTCAATACAAATCGGTGGGTTGTTATGATTAGAAATATCTTACGACATTAAGTTGACCTTATACACGAGAACCTTCACCATACTAGATAATTTTAACTATAAATAAATAAATAAATATTCACGGGACAAATTACACTTACTGATCTAACCCCAAAGTAAGCAAATTATTTGCTTGTGTTATGGGTGTTAGTCAACGATACTAATACATAGAAATACATATATAAATACTAGAATATATATAATAAACACCCAAACCCAGAAATACAAACATTTATGCTCATCACACAAATGCTTGTCCCCGTCGGGGATTGAACCCGAGCACCGTTGAATGCGTAGTCAGGGTCTCTAACCACTCGACCAAAGGGGCATAATTACTTTTTTAATAATTGTTGTAACAGGTTAAACCTGTTAAAAGAATTATTAATTTTAGGGGGCCAAAATAAATGTATAAATTAAACTTAATTTTCATAACTTCAGAAAGTTAAACTTGGCCGGATCGTCGAATTTAATAAACATAGTAAAAATGCAATAACCAACTTCCTATCCTACTATACAACTTAGCTTAAAGCCCCGTTTTCACTTTGTGTAGTGCGAGTGCGAGTGTTTAATGCAGGTGCTTAGTAATAAGCAAAAAATACGTGAAGACAGCCGATTAGTAATCAGCGTCTATTCACTTTTACTACGCTGAATACTGATCACTCGTACTGATCAACGGCTGTCTTCACGTATTTTTTGCTTAATACTAAGCACCTGCATTAAACACTCGCACACGCACTAATCAAAGTGAAAACGGGGCTTAAATTATACTGTAAACGAAAATTTTACAAGTTACTCAATTTATTCGATTTTCTACCCCAGCAAAATATTAGTTTAATGTCTTAAAACATGACTAATTTAAATATATATATATATATATATATATATATATATATATATATATATATATATATATATATATATATATATATATATATATATATATATATGTTTTTACTCGTAATTAATTTTAAAAATGAGTGGGCTGCCTCAAGATGTTGAGTGAAATTTTTTTTTTTTTTTCAAAAATTTTTGTTTTTTATAAGCTACAAATTTGACCCCCAGGCTAAGAAAAAAAAAATTTTTTTTTTTCACTCCACCCTAATATATATATATATATATATATTATATATATATATATGAATATATATATATATATATATATATATATATATATATATATATATATATATATATATATATATATATATATATATATATATATATATATATATATATAATATTATAAGATAGCAAACAACCAGATGGGTCTCCTGATGAAAAGAGTCAACCATCGCCTATAGACAAAGGTGTTAATTGTGCGTTGCTATCTTGTGGCGAGGTCTAAAGCCACATACATAAATTTACCGGCTACCTTACCCTCCAAACACGACACGACAGTGACAAGCACTGACGCTATTGCGGCAGGAATAGGTAAGGCGTTGGTACCAGACCCGGGCGAGACAGTGCAGAACTCTACCATCTAGTAGTCATGATGGTAGTTACTCGTATAGCCAAACATAAAAGATACATAACCCATTTGAGAAACTCTTTTTTGGGAATTTGGTTAAAAATAAGTTTTAATGTGTTCCTTTTTTAAATTAATAACCGGACGAGTTAGTTTAAAAATTGTTAAATTTTTTAATGTAAAAGCACTCTTTGCTGTGAGGCACACCTTTATCCAAATATGTAAGTTAAACGGTACTTTTAATGGTAAGAGTGGATTAAAATCCTTTTTAAGGCATGTAATGAACATAAAAAGAACAATTAAACTCTAACTAAAACCTTTTAAATTTAAAAATTAACCTAATTAAGTAGATCATCAGATCAGAAATATTTATTATAGAAAGTTTTAACATTAATTATATAATTTTTAAATATTCATAGTATTAAAATACCCGACTGAATAATAAAATATTTTTAAGGAATTTAAGAACTGTATCCGAATCCGTTTTCGTGGTTCTAAATAAATACTTCTAGTAACAAATATAGTGTATACTCACAATTAAAATGGTATCGTATTACTCTGGAACATTACTTGTTTCGTGTGTGCACTTGTTTGCTTTTTCATTTTATTTTTGTCAGCACAAAACCTGTTCCACGCTCCGTAGATATGCAACTCAATGTGATGTAATTTAATTATTTTTTGTTGTACAATCGTTATTTGATATTGCCTTATCAACGTAGATTTGAATACAATTATTCTGTTCAATGACTATCTCATAGTCTAGAGATATAAGCTTATTCAACTCACATTTCAACACAAGTCTCAGATTCAATGCCCATTTCGAACCACAGTGTTATAAAAGGATTTTCGAGTTTTTTTCTAAGATTCAAGCCTCAGTAACATCTCGGAGCCTGGTGGTGGTATTTTAAAACCCTCCTATCTCGGATGAGCACATAAAGCTGTCGGTCCCAATTATCGCTAGAAATAGGCGACAATCGTTATCCGACCGGTAAAATAAGAAGATCGGGATCACAAAACATGTCGCCAACTGACGAATCAGTGAATTGTGGTGAACCGGAAAGTCAAAAAGTTTACATAAGCCGAAAGGGAACCGCCGTGATAATGCTTTTTATTCTGTTTAACCGCTTCGCTGGTCGACTGGTGAAACTGACTGAGTTGAAGTGTAGGTTCGATTGCTAACAGGGACGGGCATTTTATGATCAGTGTAAATGTTTGTATTTCTGGGTCTGGTTTTTTATTAAACTTGTTTGAGTTCCTGGTGTTAGATGCGTGCAGATCTTGTTCAAAAATAAAATCCCACGATATGACAGGTGGCCAACCTATTTACAAGTCAGGTAGATATATAGTCAACCTAGAGGCAGTTGCATATTTAGTTACTTCGTGTTGATCTAGACCTTCTTTGAAGAATAGACTGCCATTCTGTCAGGCAATTTGTAAATGGCGAATGATTAACTTGTTACTGTTGTATTCCGGCTTAGAGGTTAAGGTAAGCCGATAAACTACATGAATTTGACATTGCATCTCTGCCACTCGGATAGCAACGCATCATTAACATCTCTGGTGTCTCTCACGATGGTCGTCTCTTTCCATTAAGAGAGCCATCAACTTATCCGCTATCCTATGATATATGTAAAAAATATATATTATGTGTAACTCGAAATCAGTCATAAAGTATACGAGTTATATGCAATTTGATTTGACCCAAATTCGTGAAAAAGTGTTCTTATTGTAAAATTTTAGGGTAAGTACATTCCAATATTGTTTTATTCCAATAGGAGTCTAATGGGGACAAGTTGATAAAGTTTAAAGTTATTTGTTATAGTTAACAAAGTATAAAGTTATTTAAGTATATTTTTGTTATATCAATCGACTGTTTTGTCCTAAAAATTACTAACTAATAAATACAGATTTTTGTCATGTGTTTATTCTTTAACTAGCTGCACCGTGCAATCCGCTGCATTATAAAAATGTTTGGTGAATCCCGCAGAAACAAATAAATTTTCCGGGATAAATTTAATCTATGTACCATTCCAGGTTATCTACATGTGTGCTATATTTCATCGAAATCCGTTTATCAATCTGCTTAATTGAGTAACAAATATCCATTTATATAAACATCCAAATTTTCGCTTTTGTAATATTAACATAGATATGGATTACTTTGGATTTTCTTGATTATTTATATCATTATCGATACTAATCTGACCGGTAAATGTACATACTAAAGGGTGTTCAGTAGTCAGTACTCGATTCTGATACCAGATAATAGATATGTATAAAAATAAGTACTTAAATTTTGATTTAATTTTCCAAAACAATATTAAGTACGGACAACCGCGCATGGCGCATAGTTAATTGCTTATGAACGGTGATTTAACGAGTTCGCGACTAATAAATGTTAGTACATACATTGTACAGTGACCATACTTTTTAAATATTATTACACAAATTTCGTTCTGGTTTACTTTGTGGCTATGTAATATTTTATTTTTATTATATTTTTATTGTTTACTCATGACCATTTACAATCGTGTCTTTCAATATTATATACAATCCTTTACCAGTCAATCTGTATATATAGGCTAATAAATGCGAGAGTTTGTTTGTCTGTTACACTTTCACAACTAAACTACTGAACTGATTTTGATAAGATTTGGCGAAAGAAGACCCGGGTCTTCGACTACCTTCTGGCTCCTTCTCCTTCTCTCCGTCAAACAAAGGGTACTTTTTAAAAATCAACTCCTAAGGGGCTGTAATAGGGGAGAAACGTTTGAAGAAAAAATTATACCTATTGATGACATGTTATTGAAGCGAAGTTGCACAGGTCGGCTAGTCTATTCAATTTTTTTTGTAAAATTGATTACAAGTTTTGCATATGACATTTAACAAAATCTATTACCTTTTAACTTACTTCCCAAAAGGAGGTTATGAATTTGGCTGTATTTTTTATTATTGTTACCTGAGAACTCAGTCATTATTGAACCGATTTAAAAATATTTTCTTCTGATTGATACCAAATTAAAATAAAACCAAATTGGAAGTAAAATCTCTTATAGTGTGGTTGTGGTTTGTAGTGATGCAGGGTTCCAGAGATGATGGAATGGCAGTTTCACTGCGTTTTTATTATAACCCAGAGCCTATATGTTAATGTTTATGCCGCTGCCGCTATATATATATATATATATATATATATATATATATATATATATATATATATATATATATATATATATATATATATATATATATATTTAAATTAGTCATGTTTTAAGACATTAAACTAATATTTTGCTGGGGTAGAAAATCGAATAAATTGAGTAACTTGTAAAATTTTCGTTTACAGTATAATTTAAGCCCCGTTTTCACTTTGATTAGTGCGTGTGCGAGTGTTTAATGCAGGTGCTTAGTATTAAGCAAAAAATACGTGAAGACAGCCGTTGATCAGTGCGAGTGATCAATATTCAATATCAATATATATATATATATATATATATATATATATATATATATATATATATATATATATATATATATATATATATATATATATATATATATATATATATATATATATATATATATATATATATATATAAAAGAATTTCTCGTTTAAATGTATAAGATATTACTTATATAAGATTATTAATTATATAAGATATTTTCCGGCATACAAAGCGGCATAAACATTAACATATAGGATCTGGGTTATAATAAAAACGCAGTGAAACTGCAACAACCTGCCCTTCCATCATCTCTGGAACCCTGCATCACTACTAACCACAACCACACTATAAGAGGTTTTACTTCCAGTTTGGTTTTATTTTAATTTGGTATCAAACAGAAAAAAAATGTTTTTTAAATCGGTTAAAAAATAATATTATTTAAAAAATATTTTTTAAATCACTGAGTTCTCAGGTAACAGTAATAAAAAATACAGCCAAATTCATAACCTCATTTTGGGAAGTAAGTTAAAAGGTAATATACACTATCAAACAAAAAAGTATTGTCTAGATTCGTCTACAAATGACCGAATTTTGAGTTTTTCTATTGAAAAGAACTACGAGTTTAATCATTAAACAGACTGTTAGGCGGATCTACTGCCACTACCATTTCGCAATAGGGAATTCTATAGTCATAGACACTACTTATCAAGTTTGAAGTGAATTAAGAATTGAAAAGGTTGCGATAAAAGCACTTAGTAGATATTGTTATGCATTACTTCGGTTATCTTCGTAACGCATATTTCTTTAATGTATTGAACTATAATGGGGAGATTAAAAAACAATTATTACAACTTTCACGTCGACTTTGGCAACATTAAATGGATCATTGATCTTCCTAGAACTCCTAGAGTTAATTAGTATAATACAAATACCACAGTGATTTTGAAACGATAGATATACTAATGATTTAAGCGTTATAAAACCGCAGTAACCGACTTCTTAATTCCCTAAACCCTAAAAAGATCATTACCAAATTTTTATTTGCCAAAAAAAAAATCAAAACGTTTTATAAATGACCGAGTTCTGCGGTAAACTTAAAAAAACAACCAAAATGAGAATCTCCTTTTTTGGAAGTCGGTTGAAAGTATCATAAGATAGCAAACAAGCAGATGGGTCTCCTGATAGAAAGAGTCAACCATCGCCTACAGACACCAAAGGTGTTAATGGTGCGTTGCTATCTTGTGGCGAGGTCTTATGCTATACGCATAAGCTTACCGGCTACCTTACCCTCCAAACCGGAACACGGCAGTGCGATAAATATTGACGCTGTTGCGGCAGGAATAGGTAAGGCGGTGGTACCAGACCCGGGTGAGACAATGCAGAACTCTCACCTAGTAGCCACGATGTTAATGACTCGTGTAGCCAATCGGTCGCCTTTACGACCTGCCTGGCTGAACGGTAATTGGCCTATTCTCCAAAGGCGCAGCCACACGCATAAGTTTGCCGTCTACCTTACCCTCCAAACATGAACACAACAACGACAAGCATTGACGCTATTGCGTTAGGAATAGTCAAAGCGGTGGTACTATATACTCGCGCAAGAGGTAACAAAACTGCTACATGGGGCACACTAAAAGTTTTGCACTTCTAGCTGATCGGAACTATTTGAATTTCGAATGTTATATTTTTAAAACGTTGCAACCTTCTTAGTAGTAAAAAAAACAATTGGCGGGAAATGATTTGTCAATTGTTTTTTTATCACACATCAAAGTTCTACGTACGCAACGAAAACGGAATTAAGTCCAAAAGATTTTAGAGCGATGATTTTTTATGATTTTAAAAGTTCTCTTTCTCCGCAAGACTGTGCCGCTCGTCTTCAAAACGTTTTTGGGAGAGAAGCACCTTGTTTGAGCACTTGTTTGAGCGATGGTTTGCTGAATTTTAAAGAGGTCGAGTTTCTTTACATGACGAATTTCGTGAATGGCGGCCTTCAACTGCCGTCAATGAAAATAATGTGGCTACTGTTAAGCGGTTAATTGAAGAAAACCCCCGGATTACCTATGAGACAATTCGAGGACTATTGGGGATTGATATGAGATAAATTCAGAAAATTTTACACGAAGAATTGAAAGTTCGGAAACTTTGTTGTCGTTGGATCCCTCATGAACTAACAACGGAGAAGAAGCGGGCTTGCGTGGAATGGTGCTCACAGATACTACTGAAGTACGACCACGGATATTCTAATGCTGTTTATAATATTATCACAGGAGACGAAGCGTGGATTTATTGTTTTTAAACCCGAAAAAACAGCAATCTTGTGAATGGGTGTTTGAAAATGAGCACAGGCCAATAAAAGCGAGACAGGCGAGAAACGTTGATAAAAAAATGATCGCGTTTTTTTTCTCAGCTACGGATCCCATCTGTACAATTCCACTTGAAGATTAAAAGAGTGTTAATGCCGAGTGGTATTCTGCTATTTGTTTACCCAGGGTGTTAGAAAAAGTTCGCGAAAGACCGACCCAAAAGCCGCATACTCCGTCATGATATCGCTTCTTCACACACGGCCATTAAAACAAAGTCATTTTTAGCTTCCGAAAAAGTACATTTCGTCACTCATGCTGCACATAGCCCCGAATAGCACCCTGTGATTTCTGCATTTTCCCCAAAATCAAAGATTTGATGAAAGGTTTTACTTTTACCAACTCCGAAGAGGCAGTGATAGCGTTCAATCAGCACGTAGAAAACATGCTTTCAGATCTTTGGTCCTCTTGTTTTAAAAAATGGTTCGATCGCATGAAAAAAAATGTTTAAAATGTAAAGGAGATTATTTTGAAAAGCAATAAACATAATAGTTTGATTATAACATGTTGTTTTTTTTAAGTTACGCAAAACTTATAGTGTGACCTACGTACAATGGTAGTAACACAAACAATTATTATAAAGGTTGTGACACATATAGCGATAAGTGAATCGTTTGCCTTTACGTTCTGCCTGGTTGGCAGACCAGGCAGAACGTTTGGATTTTATTCCAAGGTGTCCGGACCAACACGGGGGAAAAAATAACAACGTCTCAGTGTCCTACTTATAGTAGGACTAGGCATTGCCTTTGTGCTGAATTGCGCGCCATCTCAGGGGCCATCCATAAATTATGTCACACGTTAAGAGGGAGGGATGGGGTCGACGAAATGTGAGATTGTGTGGCAAGGAGTAGGGAGGGGTCTCAAATTTTGTGACATTATATTTTTTCAAAGTATAATATTTCATATCTTAGTATTGCCACCGTAAATTTAAAAGTCATCTGTATAGATAAAACATAATTGAATGAGATCATTATTCCAATATGAAATTGTAAAATATGTGACATCACACTAGGTAGGAGGAGGGTCTCACAAATGTGGCCAGCTATGACAAGGACGGGGGAGGGCTCAAAAAATCATGAAATTCGTGTGACGTAATTTATGGATAGCCCCTCACCTATATAAGTCCATCAGCAAATTAACTTCATGAAATATTTTTTACGATGGGTGGTCATAGTGGAACCTAAGATGATGAATAACAGATAATGTTAAAAAGGAAAAGTAAAAGAAAATACCAAAAAATTCTAAGTCGTAGGATTTTGTTTCGTCTCGTCCACGTTTGGAACCATCGCTTTACAAATTTCTGCCACAATCAGATCGTTGCATGTTACTATCGTGTTCCGGTTTGAAGGGAATCGCCAGTTAAGTTATGCTTGTTGCAATCTAACCGTACCAGTATAGTAACGCACCATTAACTTCCTTGGTCTCTACAGGTGATGGTATTTTCTTTCCATCAGTAAATCCATTTGCTTGTTTGATTCCCTACAAAACAAAAAAAAAACAGTTAAAAAAGCAAAGGATATCGGTATCTTTACTTATTATTATTTGTAATACAAGATCCGTCTTCGGTTGACCTTTCCTCATTATGTAATTTCACTTTGATCTATACAAATTAATAAAATTGGAGTGTCTGATTGTAATATTAAAATAACCGCTTTTTACTAAATGCAAATGGATGTATACACGGTACATATACCACAATAACACTTTTTACAATTTTTGTCTGTCTGTCTGTCTGTCCGTCTGTGTGTCTGCTTGTTCTGGCTAATCTCTGGAACGGCTGGACCAATTTTGACGGGACTTTCACTGGCAGATAGCTGATGTGATAGGGAGTAACTTAGACTACTTTTTTTCGATTTTTATCTGCGCGGACAAAGTTGCGGGCTCAGCTAGTATATCATAAGATAGTAGAGAAGCAGATGGCTCCCCGGATGAAAAGAGACAACCATCGCCTATAGACACCAGAGAAGTTAATGGAGCGTAACTATTCTTGTGGCGAGGCCTTAGTGCCACATGCATAAGTTTACAGGCTACCTTACCCTCTAAACTAGAACACGACAGTGACAAGCACTGACGCTGTTGCGACAGGCAAGGGTAAGGTGTTACCAGAACCAGACGAGACAATGCATAACTCACCATCTAGTAGCCACGATGAAAGTGACCTATATAGCTCACTTTAATTATATTAAGTTTAGATAATTGTACGGGGCTGTAAATTTCTTGGATTAGGTACCTACCTATTTTATCATCTAACTATACCTAGACGTCTTGCAGTGATAACACCTATTTCTGCCACAATAGTGTCAGTGCTTGTCGCTGTCGTGTTCCGGTTTGGAGAGTAACGTAGCCGGTAAACTTATACATGTGGTATTACACCTCGCCACAAGATAACAACGCCCCATTAATATCTTTGGTGTATATAGGCAATAGTTGACTTTCCATCAGGAGACCCATCAGCTTGTATATTGCATAAGATAGCAATCTTATGATATAAAAGAAAGAAAAAGACCAAATTATTTTCTTATTAATAACATCGAATTATTATAATGTTTATTTTAACAAAAAACAATGTTGTATAGTGTAATACTAATAATCAATAAAATATTTAGAGACATTTACGTGATAAGTAACATAATGTCTATATAATCAGAGAATTGGAGATGTACTGACTGATCTTTGATAAAATTTAAAACAGTCTCCGGCTTCAGTTGATCTTTCTTCTCCGTCGGAGATCGAACCCGAGCCTCGTTGATTGCGTAGTCAGGGTCTCTAACCACTCGACCAACGGGGCGGTCAATATATATATATATATATATATATATATATATATATATATATATATATATATATATATATATATATATATATATATATATATATATATATATATATATATATATATATATATGTGTGTGTGTGTGTGTATATTATGTACACACACAATACATATTTCAACGACAGTTTCAATAGCGCAACGTCTATTGCACACCGAGATATTTTCGCTGTCTCCCAGTCCCAGGTACAAAGAAGATTAAGTGACAAACATTAAAACTTTCACATCAACTTAATAATATTAGTTGTATGGGTGGAAATGAAATCAGTTTAATATTATGTTCAAGCTATAACCGACGTGTTCATTGAACTTGATTGTCTCGTAACTGGAACGGTTTATCGCATTAACGACACGACTCTGTAGTATGTATATTATATTAAACTCGCTAAATTCTTTAAATCTGATGCAAGAGTTTCTCTCCTACATTAATTAACTATACTTACTTATAATAATGATAATAGCTAGCGATCGCCCTTTAGTCGAAATCCGACCGTAGACAAAACAATAAAATGTATGAGAACAGACTGTAGCCACAAACATAATTATGAGCGTACCCAGGTTCAGGGACAGGAGGGGCAACTGTAACATTTTAATATTATTATATTTTTATCTACAATAGTAGATCGTTAATAGAGAGGTAAACAAATTCCAGAGGCAGCTGCCCCTATCTGCCCCCCCCCCCCCTCCCCTTGGTACACTCATGAACATAATATTATATATCTTAGATTAAAGAAACTACTAGATATGAAATAACTAAGGAAAAAACGTGTAATTTCGTCAAAGGTGAAAGATATGTATGACTTTAAAATTATACATGTTTTCTATATTATGATATACTCGTATGTTAGATAAATGAAGGTAATGTGTGAATGACTATTTTTATGAATTATGTAAAAATAATCTATATATAAAAATCAATTGTTGTTCGTTAGTCTTGCTAAAACTCGAGAACGGCTGAAACGATTTGGCTAATTTTGATTATGAATTAATTGTTGAAGTCCAGAGAAGGTTTAAAAGGTGAGAAAATATATATAAAAAAATAAGCCAGTTAAAAAGGCAGACGTTTTGGTCAACTAGTATTAAATAAAAAGTTTTTATTTAATTTGTCAACCTTTGGTTTAGATTGGAAATAAAACAATACTTTATTTTATATATACCAAAAATATAACCTATGCCAGCAAGCAAGCAGTTCTTATATCGAAAATAGATCACTCGCCCATGAATACCGAAGTTGATGGTTTTCTATGGATACCGAAGTTAATGGGTTAATCTTGATATCGGTTTGTAAGAGTGTACGCGTCTGCAAAACCTAATACGTACCTATTTGGTGTCATTAGATGATCTTTCCATCAGCTTGTTTGTTAAACTATGATATAAAATGTCCCAGACTGCATAGTATACACTTTAAGGAGCACTGACATCATACTCTTTTCCCCTATTGAAAGCCTCATATATACCCTTTTAAAATCCCACACATACCGACACGCACACGCCAAGCACACACACAATTACACTTAACCCTCTATAGACACACAAACCCTCTTACGAACATCACATAAAAACACATCCACTAGGTATACACTCCTTATGTAGAAGGAAATCACTACTGGTGTCTACACTATACATATAAGTATAACACACATAATATGATAAATTTTACTTTTAACATAATATTAAGAACAAATCAACACCTTTTAGTTATTATTATTATTATTACTGTTTTGTTAAAATCATAGCTAACTTTATTTTCTTTTAATATTAAGATTACTGGAAGTCTATTTTTATTGTTACTTGCATACATATCTACATGTCAATTCAAACCGCGAAGTGAGGGCCTGGCGACCTGTATTGCAGGATCTTCTAGAACTTACCTCAGGCACCATTCTCTCACAAACGGGTATAAAAACAGGTATAAAGTCAATGTAAATTTGTATAAATAAGAACCTATTGTGACGTATATACCTTTGTATTGTCTCCTAGGTACATTACTCCGCTTGTTACCTAATATAATTTCTTTTCATATTAATTAGAAATAGTTTTTGTCGATATCTTATAAGTCAACTTTCTAATGACTTGGTTGTTTTATGATATTGATTGTATATCACAGAAAATAAATAAAATGTATCTTACTTCTTAGGCAGTCTCCCAAAAATTAATAGACGGTAGGTTCACGATGAATTTTTAATTCATCGGATGGCGAAATAACGTTTATCCAATCGCCGCATTTGCTACTGTACCGACTATTGCTTATTGACGACCGGGGCTAAAAAAATTACATGCTTTTTTGAGGCACGTGGGTTTTACCTCACTATCACCAGATTCCGAGCTGTAACTAAGAGATTCATAAATTCCTTAGCCTGACCTTGGTATTAAATCCAATAGATTATAATATGAACTTAACAGGCTAGCCAACAGTTCAGTGAAGTGGGCTTAAGCTGTTGTACAGGTTGACTGGTAAAATATTATAGGTATTGAAGGACACGATAGTTAATGATCATAAGTAAACAATAACAATATAATAAAAAAAAATTTGCTTAACCACATAGTAAACCTCAACGAAATTAGTGTAGTAATATGCAAAAAGTATGGTCACCGCACAATGTACTAACGAGTCTAGGCACGAGTTCACTGTTAACAAACAATAAACTTCTATGCGCCATGCGCGGGTGTCCATACTAAACTTTTATATTCGAAAATTAGTTCAAAGTTGTAGTACCTGTTTTTCTTTTTCAATGTGTACAATCTTTTACAGTCAATCTGTATAAAAGACAAAAGAAATGAAGTAGTGAAAAAGAAACAAAATGTAGGTACTTGTGAAATTTATATTTTCTGCAAAAAGAGGTAACAGAAAAACACAAATCGTAGATAATTTCAGGTTTACAGCCTCACATATAGCTATTATTTCTATAAATCTTAACAAAATAATAGTTTAAAACGTACTATTGTAATAATTTTAAGAGGAATATATTAATCATTTATAATTAAGGCACTTTGTACATGGCTTATTTATAAGTAATATAAGATTATGACACTCGGCAAATGCCACATGACTAGTGAAATCGTACAATTACTCGACTTCAAATATCTATGAAACTAATTTACATCAGAGAAGTTTTTACATTGGCCCCTAAAATCTTACATACTACCTAATATTATACACACAGATAAACTAAAAATTTACAAAAGCTAATTAAATATTGTCAGATTGGTTATCGACACTGAAGTGTCGAATAAATAGTAAATATTTACATCTACAATTCGAGATCGTTGAGAGGAGTTTTAAATGTTTTAAGCAATGATCTACCCATTATATTGCAAGCTATTGTTAAGCACAATGTTTTTTAAACTTGTAGTTTTCGTTAACGCATTTGTTGCGATTATTATTTTACGCTTTCGCGATTTAATCTCGAAAACTTAAAATATTTTCTTGCAAATAAATAAGTTCATCATTGTCAGTAACATAAATTAGAGGATTTTAATTACTCAGTCTATATTAATTTAAATAGGGTTGTACTGATGATATCAAATTCTACTTTAACTGTTTAGATGTAAATATAAGTTACACAGAGTATATTTCAAAAATGCACAGTTATGTAAAATAGCACCCTATTTTTGACAAAAAATACTTATATCTAATAAGCATGAACAGTAGCGTTTGGAGGGAGTTGCTGATGAACAAGTGGTGTCGGTAAACCATCACCGCGATATTCGTAAGGCGAGGTACTTGGTGTTCCACATCCTCCTTCTAAATGCTTACTGAGCAGAGACATACGGGAGAATGTTTTCCCACAAGATGAACAGGAGTATTTCTTTACGTCGGAATGTGTTTGTAGGTGAGCACGGAGATTAGATCTGTCAGCGAAGGCCCGACGACAATGGTGGCAAGAAAATGGCTTTTCCCCTGTGTGCGTACGAATGTGCCCCTGCAGCAGCCACGGTCGTGAGAACGCTTTACCACACAGGTGACATTTGCAAGGTAAAGTATGCGTTCTGATGTGCATTTTTAGTGCACCAAGTGATGTATAAACCTTAGCGCAGTATTTGCAGCTAAATGATTTCCTTGCGAGGCTTCCTTCTGCCGCTGCACAGTGGTATTGTTGATGTTTTGAGAGTCCAGAATATGTGGAGTATGATTTTGCACAGTCTGGACATTGGTAGCGAGGACGGCGTGGTGCTGATACGGAGACGCCGGAGTCTGATGATACTGATCCAGGGGAACGAAGGTCTTCCGGGCAAGGGGGAGGAGGTGAGCAAGAAGATTGCGATGTAGGTGAATATGAGCTGTATATCTGTGATTGTGCGGTTGGGGATAGCGCTGGGGCGGTTGGGTAGTGTTCCTCCATTGGGTAAGTGGGGTACAATGTTGGCAAATATCTATATTGTGGTATTGGTCGGGGTAATTCTGCGGGGATATGTTCTAGACGTGCACGGCAAGCTGTTAAATAGTCTAATTGTTGTTGGGGCCAATCTCTAGGTTCGAGTTTAATAGCGGCAGCAGCCACTGGAGACGATGCCTTACTTGGGTAATTTCCAGTCTTAGACAAGTCTTCGGGTTTCGTACTTAGATTTTCTGGCTCATCATTTTCTGTGTTACCTGTTGACAAGGAAATAAAAAAATAAATATTTTGACTTTTCCAAAAAATATATTAAAAATATTAATATTTCCTATTTATCTGTGTGTATCTACTACATTTTTATTTTTTATTTGTAAAACATTTATTTCAAAGTTAGTATACCTATAGGTATTATTACATTAAAAAAAAATACTTTGAACTTTAAATAAAAATTAGCAGTAACAAATACAAACGAGAACAAATAAAATGTATGTCGTTTATATAGGTACATTAAAATATTTTATCGTAAAGGAATTTTAACTCAAAAATATTTTTCCTAAAATATTTTTTAATGTTGAAAATTAATTTCTCAATTAATTTATATTTATTTATTAATACTTACAATTTTGCTCAAAATAGAGTCTCGTAGCCATGTGGGCGGGGTGCGGCGGCGGAGTGGGCGGCGTCGCCGGCCGCTCCTCCCGGACAAGCACCGGCCGCTTTTTCAGCGGACAGTGCGCATACTTCTTCGTAATCATCGCTCTAGAAGTCTGACTATCTTCCACTAACATCTTAACACTTAGTTCACAACACTTTAATGAGTAGTTTATATCACAATTTCACTAATTGTAACAGTCCGTAAATCACAATAGTGCGCCGGAGTGGTGTATGTAGGGACGCGTGACGTGCGCGTTCGCTCATCGGCGTCCGGAATACGAGTGGTGCGGTGAGGGAAGTACGCGGCTTTTATGCGCTCCCCGTCGGCTGCGGCCAGGTGGCGACTTTAGGCCGCGCACGTGCGCCGTACCCAATCGGCGGAGTGCGCGGGGCCGGCCAATGGGGGCGCGGCGCGGAGCGGGCGGCGGAGGCACCTGCGCACTCGCACCCGGCCGCATCTTTTCTGTGCTATATGCCCAGCTTCAGCACCGTTCCGGTTAGGGTCTCCTTGTCGCCGACAGCCGATATTATTTTTTGTGCAATTTTCGGGGTTAAGCACCTTTCAACTAAGCTATTCGTCTTTTGTGAAACGGTTCCGTTAAAGTAATAATAATAATGATCGTTTACTTTGACTTAGGTATATTGCGTAATAATATTAGTTATTCTGTTTTTGAAAGTTAACATATTTATTACAGAGTCTCTCCCAGTCTTGTGTCAGGTAAGTATCCTATATTATGTGTATGATATTGGTGACCGCAATTCATTGATTAAGTAAGGTAGCTTCTTCTGTTAGGGACAGTGCTGGATAAGCCTATACGGAAATTTAACATTTGCTTAGGGCATTATTAGGCAGGGCTTACGGCACATCTTGGGGGTCACAAGAACCAGCACTTAATAAAATTTTTACCTATTAGAACATGAAGAGTACCTAAGGTTGTTTAAAAATACGCAAGTTTTTAATAGACTCGAGCAATGACGTTCGGGATCACGTAATATCTATCTCGGTGTAATAAATACGTAAAAACCGATAATAGTTTACTTATAGGTTTTCTTTAAAGTTAAGCCCAGTTTTCACTTTGATTAGTGCGAGTGTGCGTGTTTAATGCAGGTGCTTAGTATTAAGCCAAAAATACGTGAATATAGCCGTGAATCAGTGCGAGTGATTCGTAATCAGCGTAGTAAAAGTGAATAGATGCTGATTATTTATCACTCGCACTGATCAACGGCTGTCTTCATGTATTTTTATCTTAATACTTAGCACCTGCATTAAGCACTCACACTCGTACTAATCAAAGTGAAAACGGGGCTTTATGGGTAGGTAGTGGGCACACAGGCGTGAATTGATTAGGGCATCAAATCGCTTTAATCCGGCGCTGCTTACGGAGTGTAGGCAGGTATACTAAGTTTCTTTTAAAAGTAGATACATAAATAAGGAGTGGTAAATTAAATTTCAACGTTTTTAACATTATACGATTAGATTTCTAATCGTATCATTACATAGTATAAAACAAAGTCGCTTCCTCTGTCTGTCCCTATGTCCCTATGTATGCTTAAATGTTTAAAACTACGCAACGGATTTTGATGCGGTTTTTTTAAATAGATAGATTGATTCTTGAGGAAGGTTTAAGTGTATAAACCTTTCCGATATTCCCACGGGAACAAAAGCTGCGCGGGTGAAACCGCGGGCAAGTCGCTAGTAATGTCATAAACGATTATATTTATTTTTCTACGTTTTTGATATTCATCTAATTTAGACAACTTGTATTATTAGGTATAACTAGCCGACCCGGAAAACGATGTTCTACCTTTTTAACTACTCTTATTTTTTTCTATATTTTCTCACCTTTTAAACCTTCCCTGGACTTCAACAATTAATTCAAAACCAAATTAGCCAAATCGGTTCAGCCGTTCTGGAGTATTAGCGAGACTAACGAACAGCAATTGATTTTTATATATAGATTGTAGCTTACTTTCCTGCGTAGATATTTCCCTTGTTAAAATCTGCATGTTTTTCTATTTCCCCTTGTCTTTGTTAATGTTCATCTAGTTTTTTCCTGTCGATTTTATAAAGTTATCAAACCATATTTTTCTTTGCCTTTCCATATTCCCTTTGACAACTGAGCCCTGCCACATATAACGGTTTTAATAGAGTCTTGCTATCCCTGTAAAGAGGTGTTAATGAAAAATGAAATGCATAAGTTTAGCTGTCACCTTACCTACCCATCAAGCTGGAACGCGACAATGACAAGCCTTGATGCTGTTGCGGCAGTAATAGATAAGGCATTGGTACCATATAACCAGGCGAAACGTTGCGGAACTCTTCCACCTAGTAGTAACGATGGTAGTGACGTGATATATATAGCCATTCCATTCATTCAGCCAATTGCCTGGCAGAATACTAGATGGTCTATTCTTCAAAAGGAGCTCGAACCAACAAGAGGAAATATTTAACATATTTTTAAACATGATTATTTCTTTTTAATTAATTAAACTGTTTTATATTTAACTTACTAATCCTTTTTGCGAAAATAAATATAGGTATCTACCACGGATTAAATAGATACGCCTTTCAAGGCAATTTCTTAGGTTGATGGCGTATTTTGCATTCACACACACAAATACAGAGTTATACCTACTTATTACTTACCGATGAAATAAAATCTCTCCAAAGGGAATTTTTAAGCCTTGACATCTCATTCGGTACGATAAAATAGTACAAAATGGTTTATATTTCTATTTTTTCACAATGTAATATATCTGTATGTACATATGACACTTTTGACAGTGATAGGAGCATTTGCTCATATGCGCGGCGACACGTTTCCTTTCCAATGTCGCGTCTATTAGTGTTCATATGGTCTGTGGTACCTACCGGCTACCTAACCACGAGTAGATGGAAAAAAGTAAAAAAAAAATATATAATATTAAAACGCTAAAAATACATAAATACGGCTCTTACAATAATAAATTTCACAGCTGCAATCAAATAAAGATACAGTAATTATTTACACCCGTTATAGTAATCGATATAGGTCATACGCCGACCTAGTTGACAAATAAGGTATGTTATTTGAAACAAAGATGATACATAACAATTGAAATATTGTCGTCTACTTAGATAGCATTCATTCCATATGAATTGTTTAACTGTTGTTCTAAGCGGTTATTTTAATTTATTCACTTAGCCATGTTTAAAGCCTTACATCCGTTAATCGAAGCTTCTCTTGTCGCTCTCATTCAAATGTCATTCGTCGTGAGAATAAAAGTGGCATCACGAGCAAGTTTGAAATATTGTTCAATCTTTTTATTAGTTAGTTAGTAAGTTTATATTGCGAGGGAGATACTCGGAAATAATTTACAAAAAAAGTAATAATTAAACATTGTTTTTATATAGGTAGAATCATTGTTTTAATTGAGGAAAAATAATCTATTGTCAAAATGATATTATATTCGTATATAGTATAGTCAAGATGTTGGTTGAAACGTAACGTTGATTTCAGTAATTCGCAAGAAAAAACCGGTTATTATGTTTTTTATTTAGCTATCTTTCTGTCATACGTATAGCAACTTTCTGGCTAAGCTTTCTGCTCATTTAAACCAACTGCTTAAGTTCATTTCGAAAATAAAAGAAGCATTGATATTTTTGGTCTATATAGGACATACTTATTTATCTCATTTCACCAGAAAAGCAATGGACTAGTCTACTATGTCATAATAGTTCAGCTTAGATTGCAAAGCTATACCTAGTCTATAATTTGGCGATAACTATTAACACCCATCATACCTACCTATATGTCCATCAGCAAACAAGCTGGTAGATCTTGATTAACCAGAGCGTACCTATACAACATACATTTTGCTCTGTCTACTGCGTTAGGGAACCGCTGTGATTATTATTATTTCTGGAGAAACTTAGTTATTTAGATAAATACAATTACAGTGTAAAATCTATATAACGCTCCTTAAGAGGCAGTTTACATTGTAGACCAACATTTGACGAAAAATCAAAATTTTCCAACTCCTAATTTTTCATAAGTATTATAAGATACTTTTATTTAATTAAATGGTGTCATTAGATAGTTTCATTTTTTAAATATTCCTTCAATGAAACAGATTTTTTAATCATCAATTGTATTTCTTGTAATATTGTATGTTCTCCGAAATCAAGTTTCAACAATTACGCAAAGAAGCTATTTTTTTGCTACTGCTAGAATCAACAAACTTAATCATAAAAAATATTAAATAACCAGAAACATCCAACAATTGTGCCTGAATGGATCACTTTTTTCCTAAAAGATCTATAACTATATCTAATTAATTAAGCAAATATGCCTATTTCAACGAAAATTAACAAAGCATTAAGTGGGTTTTTTGTTATCAAAAAATGACATTTTCCTATAGAAAGTGGCATAGAATATAACTATATTCTATTCTTATGCAAAAATAAGTTACTTAAATAATATTTATTTATTTTTTATTTCAAAAAAATAAATAAAAGAGAATAGTATAAAATCCGCTACGTCCGTGTGCCAAAATTAGTATCGCGTAATAATAATTAAAATAATAAAAGTATCAATACTATTTTCATTTTACCAGCACTAGGTGCACTATATGGACGACGACGTCTAGCTCTCGCATCGATAAGAAAATATCTAAAACATTTTGTAGCGTTATTGGTAGCGTTCTCTAAGGAACACTCTCAATAACGTTTAGACGGATAGGCAAAAAGATGGTTAGAAGAGATTCTGTATTGCGGGTTGTAATGACGCTTTTTCTTCAATACCCAAGGATTTTCTTCTAATCGCCATGATCATAGTTTGAAAATTTGCGAGCAACTAAGAATATGATAACCTATAAATAATGCCTAACAACTTAACGATAGTGCATCATCAGTCGAGGTAAACAACAAACATAAGAACAAATTTCTTAGAAACTTTGGTACATAGGTATGATCCTGGCAGTCGAGGTATATTAACAATAGACAATAAAGAAACAAAAGAACGTACACAGGTGCAGTTCTTATAATTCGGGAACTTAGAAAGCACCGTTTATTGCTCATAATGACGTATTATTGGTTATTGGCTTTATTTCAAGTAAGTGTGATGTTACATAAAGTATGTCATTGTATGTATGCAAAGTAAACCAAATAAAGTCACGTAAATTCGACGTTTTAGAGAGTTCGTCGTTAAATCGAGAAACGTTACATGGAGTTACTGTAATAGTGGAGTACCTACTGTATAAAGAATTGTCACAAAAGTAGATATTACGCCGAAGGTTATTTGGAAGTGTATAGAGTGCCGTATCCCTATCAGTTACAATGTTGTAAGTTGTATCATATTAGTGTATAGTTCGAAGTAGCTATAAGTTAGCCCCTACTTGTCTTATTACATAAATATAAATTAGTTTGTTAAGTTGCCTTTAGATCCCAAACCTAGAAAAAGGAGCCTCGCCCGACTAGACTTCATCAACTAGGATCTTACCTAAAATTGTGACTAAGTGAAACTGCAATAACATTTGATAGATACTACTTTACAGTACTGAAAACGATCATGCTACTGCTACAAGCACCATGTAAACGCTTTACAGTTCTTTAAGTAAAGCGATACAGAGCTTGCCAATTTTTTTTCCGCTTAAATAGTTGTAATAAAAAATAATAGCAGTACTATGCAGTACTCAATAAACACTTACGTAAGATGTCAATCTAATGATATAATAACAGTGATGACGTATCAGTCGACAGTCAAGTGGTTCAATAATGAGCTTACTCGACAACTTACCAGTCAATGACATAACACCTCGGTGTCATATTCATATTCACTCATCATATGATCCTTGTATGTGTTTATTCCTAAGAATGGAGATGGCTGATGTAATCTAGCATTGAATCAATTATACATACAAATCTTCGCTCCAAATCTCTTACGGGAAAACAGAGAAAATTGAGTATTATAAGCACATCTATCAATTATAAGCATATTATATTAATGATTTTTACAATATAAGAAATATATATTGTTACACAGTCCAAATCGATACGTGGATATTAATACTACCGTTTGTGAGTCGGTAAACATCCCTACCACAATGATGATAACATAATTAGGTATTAATTATATCTGGTGTACATAAGTTCCATAGACCATGATCCCAGGAATAAACGTTTTTTGTTTAATAACAAGCTGAATTTTTGTGAACAGCTTCGCTCTTAATGAGACAACCATCTTTTCTATCTTCGAAAAATGTCGAATCGGGTAACTAATAAAGTTAGATAAAAAGAAAACTTTAAAGTGTTTGACTAAGAAAAGTTTCTGCTTTACGTGTAGGACAATGTTACCCTTGAATAACAATAATAATTAACAAGCTGTTGTGAGAAAATTAGGTTGTTATTAAATTGATTAATATCAATTTAAACATCTCATTATTCCGAATCTTTAAAGTGGAGAACTCGCCAGAAAAACCATCGAATGTGTAGGACAAAAGTTTCATCGTGTTTTTCATAATAAAATGATTAAAGTCGAAAAATAATTATTGTTGTATAAATATTTTTCCTTCACCGAATCAAAATTTTCAAAGCCCCATAAGTTTATTATTTACCCAATTTGAGATTTTTCGAAGTTAGAAAAATTGTAATGTCTCGTCAAAAAAAGCTGTTCACAAAAATTCAGCTTGTTAGTAATCAAAAAAAAGTTTGTTCCTGGTATTCCGGTCTAAAATGGTTTTTACAAATTGTAAAAATGATTGCTATGTACTGTCCGAGCCAATACTGTAATATTGTTATTCTCATGTTAGTTCAGGCCTCTGTTTAAATGAATATCTATCTTCCTGTCAAGTAGCTCGTACAGGTGTATAAAAATAATATGTACCTAACGGTGATGGAGCGTAAGGTGGTCGGTAAACTTTGCGTTACATCTCTGCCATATGGATACCAGTATCAACACTTACCGGTTTCCTTCTTCTTCATCAACTAATTAATTAATATCGCGATTTCATTTTCACTGTTTGCTAGGTAGTAGATTTTTGCAGCCCGGATTTTTTTATATCATACCTAATTTAACAAACAAGCAGATGGGTCTCCTGATGGAAAGAGTCAACCATGACCTATACACACCAAAGATGTTTATGGTGCGTTGTTATCTTAAGGCGAGGTCTAATGCCACATGCATAAGTTTACCGGCTACCTTACCCTCCATACCGGAACACAACGGCGACTAGCACTGACGCTAATGCGGCAAGAATAGGTAAAGCGCTGGTACCGGGCGAGACAATGCAGAACTCTACCACCTAGTAGCCACGATGTTAGTGACTTGTATAACTAATCGGTCACCTTTTACGACCTGCCTGGCAGAACGGCAGTTGGCCTATTCTTCAGAGGAGCCCGGGACCAACACGGGGAATACCATGGCTTTGACAATATACCTGCGACATATATAAGTGATGATTTTCTCTTTCCATTAGAAGCGCCATCTGCTTGTTAGCTCTCTAACGCTATTACAAAAACTTGTATGTAAAACTCTGCACTCATTAGTACAACGGTTATGTACCCTTGGACACTTACAAAACGAGTTTGGAGAAAAGATTTCCGTGTGCACTTTTTCAAGAGGGGCAGGCCACAACCCTTTGGAACACGGAAGTACAATGTCCACGATTCTTTTGTTATTGCATTTCGCGACCAGTGTTAATTCCCACAGGCTTGGCGTTCCCTTGTGATCTTGATATTCTCACAAAACAAGTTTGCTCTTGAAATGGTTTCCTGATCATTCTGCACAACTGTTTTCTACTCTAGATATGAAATATTTTTTTTCATCTTAAAAATAGCTCATAAACAATTACTGCTTATTCCTAGCGGTAATTGAGTCCGAGGCTCATATAAAGTAAAGTAACATACTGTTACTGTTACTATATTTTATTATTAGCTGTTGCCCGCGACTTCATCTGCGCGGATTTCGTTTACTCCGCACCGCTCCTCCCCCGTAGGTGACAGCGTGATAATATGTAGCCTATATGTTGACCCGATCTGTTAGTAATATTCATGCAAAATTTAAAGTAAATCCATGCAGTACTTTTTGAGTTTACCCCGGACATACATTGACTTTCCTACGATTTTATTATATGTACTTAATATAGATATTTACTATATTTTGAGCTGCTACTGAGATTTTAATTTTTGAGAAAAACCTTAAAAAATATCAATTACATTTTTTTTATTCAGGCGTTACTTTGCAGAAATCTATTATTAAAAAGGTAAAATTAATTAAATTTGCTATTATAATAATAATTATTTATAATAGCAAATTTAATTAATTTCACCTCAAATATGTATGTTACATACATACATAAATTGTGTACTTCTGTGCTTGATGCTGGCGTGGACGCGGGTGTAAAAGTGAATGTGTGTGGATAATTGTACCGATGGGGTCTTCTTTTTGTTCGGACCATCGGTGAGTCTTATCCATTTATTAAACCGGCGTTTTCCTTAGTCGCCTCTGTGGTCTAGTGGTCTAGCGTTGGCGTTGACCACAATAGGTCCCGGGATCGATTCCCGGGTTGGGCACTTAAAAAAAGTGTTTTTTCAGTTTTCTGATAAACACAAAGTTGCCCGGGATTGGAAAGTGCCCGGTTGGCGACAGGCTTGCCACCTATCACATTTGTGGGACCAAGTATCTTCGGCCAATCGTGGGTGCACTTGTTGTACCTCTGCCTACTCCTTCGGGGATACGGGCGTGAAGATACTACATATTTCTTTTTGGTACCATCGCGGAAGATACATAGAACAGTTCGCGGATAATAGCAAATTTAATTAATTTCACCTTTTTAATAACGCTTTTATCCTACCCCGAAATCGATATTTTTATTATTAGATAGTAAACAGGCAGATGGCTCTTCTGATGGAAAGAGAAACCAGCGCCTAGAGACACTATAAATGTTAATGATGCGATGCTATCTGTATAACGGGATGATGCCAAATGCATATCTTTTTCTTACCCTACAAACTGGAACACGATAATGCCAAGCATTAACGCTATTAGGGCGGGAAAAGGTAAGGTGATGGTACTAAATATTTGGTCGAGACGTAGCGTAACTAACACCTACTAGTCACGATGGTAGTGACGCGTATAGCCAATCGTTCGTCTTTTACGAACAGCCTGGCAGAATGGCAGATGGTCTATGTTTAATGGGCGGCCGGAACAACAAGATCTAAGCTGAATAGATTATAGGTTACCCGTAAACAAGACCAGATCGAATTTCAGTATAGACGCGCGAAATCCTACGTCGGACAATGGGCATCTCAGCCAGTTTAAATTTTTATTCTTTGGAAACATAATGTTAGCTTTCCGTCGGTATATACCACAGCTTAAATGGAAACGCTTTTTAAGACAATTTCTTAGTTTGTCAGTGTAGCTTGCATTCACACACATAAATTCATAGTTATATTACTTACCTATGAAATAAAATCTAAAGCTAAATTTTAGCGAAATTGAAGGGTAATTACGAGCATTTTAAAAAAATGCTAGTATTTACCCTTACAATTTGTTGTTTTTTAAAAAAATACGTAAAACATTTTTTTTCAGAAAAACTTATACATATGGCATTACAACCCTGCCTTTCGGTTAGCAATGTACTATTAACATCTATGGCTTCTACAGCCGATATCAATCTATTTTCATCAGCAGATATAGGTACATATGAATATTTTAATCGTATTTTTTGTATTTTTTTTAGAATATGCATACCTAAATAATTAGACAAATCATCACAATCGTACTATGAATGGAAAAATTTGGATATTTACTGAATAGGTACGTCACTAATATATAAGCATAATATTTGCTGTCGTTACTAATCTTTTCTTTTGTTAAAATAAGTAGGTAGGTACTTAAGCATTTCTAAGCATAAAAACCACAACGATTTAATATGATTACAATTGGGAGAAAAACAAACATGATTCATAAATATTAGTAAAGTACTAATTCTTATTATTATACAATTATGGTGGTATTGTACTGTATTGTATTTTATTGTATTATTATACAAGAATGTAGGTACCGGGGAAAGACCAAGACTGACATACCATGATCAGATTGATCGAGTAGGTACTGTCCGAAAGTGGTGTCAAGAGTCTTCGCAACCGGCGTGTGTGTATGAGAGTGATGAATGTGGAGGAAGCGAGACAAGCCTGCAAAGATCGTGACGTATGGCACTCGGTTCTCTCTACCTACCCCGTAAGGGATCTGGCGTGATGATATGTATGTATGTAAAAATCGGCTAAATGCAAGTCGAACTCGCATAAGTAGAGCACAAGCAATATCAATTAAAGTTACTTGTATGGGGACCCTTTGAGATATTTTTTTATGTATTTGTGATTTTGATTCTAGAAGCAACAGGAAGGGGCGGTAAAGGCGATAAAATTGAGGGAAAACCGAGTTAAATTAAGTCAGACATGTGTCTATATCTACTAAAGTATGGCAACATCTTCAGCATAAAATTATGAAGGCAAGCTATTTTTTCAGATTAACATAAAAAGTATAAAATATTATCACGATGATTGTTTGAACCAAACGTCAATACTTTTTACGGTTCATCACGATTCACCGGTTTGTCGGTTGGCGAGATGAGTCGTGATCGCTATGGCCGCATTTTGCCAACTTGAAAACCTATTTTAGAGAAAACCACAACCGACAGTTTTACTTGCTCATCCGAAACTTGAGGTTCCTAGAACACCACCCAGCAGTCTACGAGCTGCTACTGAAAAACCTTTGAAATACTCCAATTACATAGTTTATTGATCCAGGCGTTACTTTGCGGAAATCCATCATCAAAAAAGATGAAATCAATTAAATTTGCTATGATCCGCAAAGTATTCTATGTTTTTCTCGTGATGGCACCAAAAAGAAATACGTCGGTTTAATAAATGGATAAGACTCACTTAGTGATGTAACTTTAATGGATAAGATAGTCCGTACCTATATAAAGAAGACTCCAGCGGCACAATTATCCACCCACATCCACCACACTTTTACACCCACGTCCCACGCCGGCACCAAGCACAAAAGCACACAATTTATGTACATACTCAACGCACGTTTCACTTCGAAACCGAAGCATCTTCAGGCAAAACGAATACTACTTCACTCTACGCATGTGTAATTATTACTTACACATCATTATTTTATCTTTTTTACCTCAATTACATTTCGAACCGACCCATAGATTGAAGCTCATGATGTGAGCCGAGCTTAGCCGAACCCTTAGACCATGAATATATAAACGAAAAAAATACGCAATTAGAAAAATCTCACGTGAAGTGCGTTGAAAACCGCCAAAATCCTTTGACGTAACTTATAGACTTTTCCTAAGATGCATTTTGTGAAAATTCAAGTGTCTTCCTATTTCTGTTCAAGAGATAGATCTCCGTGACATACAGACAGCGGAGGCATATAAACAAGGTTCGTTTGTCACCTTTTAGGTACGGAATCCTAAAAATCATGAGTGTATGTGTCATACATAGATGTACGCTATGGATTCCGTAATAGCTGATATATTTTGATGAAAGTATCAGGAAACCTTTTGATTAATCAACGAGCAGTGATTTGAAAGTTGCGTTGTTGGTCTTCCAAGAATAATAATTAAAACCACCACTGACTGAAATATGACTATTTTTATTAACGTATCTACTTTACATGGACGTTAATATATATTTAAGGAAAGGAGTCAGATTTCTTGTCATAATTATACTTTAAATAATTTATTCGGAATACTCCATATAAAATGCTTCTAATCCGTTTGTTTGAAATCCCTTTGTTATAAAAAAACTATAATGAATAGCGTGTTGTTACAAGAATATTTATAATAACAGAATAAAAGCTAAAGAATTTTTTGTCTGTTTGAACGCCCTTATCACTAGATGAACTAGTCGGATATGAAAATTCTTTGACTTCCTTTATAGCATAGCATAGCATATATCATACACAAATAAAACATTTCAGACCTTAATTATATTTCCTAATCCTAATCCTAATATATATAAACTAGCTGTTGCCCGCGACTTCGTCCGCGCGGACTTCGTTTACTCTGCACAGCTCCCGGTGATAGCGTGATAATATGTAGTCTATATGTTGACCCGACCTGTTAGTATTATTCATGCAAAACTCGAAGTAAATCCATGCAGTGCTTTTTGAGTTTACCCCGGATAGACAAACAGATAAAGAGACAAACAGACAAAAATCTAAAAACTATATTTTTGGCTTCGATATCGATTGTAAATCACGCCCCAAGTATTCTTTTAAAAAAATAGTCAATGTATAGTTTTGACTTTTCTATGATTTTATTATATGTATAAATTACGTGCCACGTTGTTTATCCGCGACAGACTCCGAAGCTATTGAACCGATTTCAATGAAATTTTGTGAATAACTACTGTTTGGTCCAAGTTAAGAGATAAATAATTTTTATCTGAATTAACTCCCCGTAAAATTAGTGGGGTACTTGAGAGGGAGGACCTCTCAAGTTCCCCACCAATATATACAAGTAATTTGTATGGCAAAACAATGTTTATCGGGTCAGCTAGTATCAGTATAAACTAGCTTTGTCCGCGAATTCACCCGCGTGGAAAAATTTCTAAAATAAAAGTAGACCCGGGATTTTACCCACATAGTTCCCGTTACCGTAGGATTTTCGATATAAAAACTTTCTCGCGTCTCAAACTATCTTTGCACCAAATTTTATCCAAATCGATTCAGTGGTTTAGGCGTGAAGAAGAGACAGACAGACAGAGTCACTTTCGCATTTATAATATTAGTATGGATTAGCCTGCTACGTGTTAAAATATTTGTTGGAATTCCTCGAGAAGAGTATATTTTCCAGAAAAAAAGAAGCTTATGTTCGAGGTAGTCTACGAGGATTCTCTATCCCGATGATGAACCCGTGTCATACACACAAACTCACACAACACGACACCGTCGTCGCCGGTCCCGACTACGAAGAATTCTCTACCGCCCCGCGCCTAACGTGGAGCGCACAGCCACGACTCCCCCCTCCATTTTTAGTCCAAACGCCGCAATAAGCCGAGATCCAGTCTTACAGGAAACAGCCCTTAGCGCTGGCGTTAGTAGCCCAAATTTTAATTTAAACTCTGGTTGAGCACTCTGCTCGCCCAAAAAGACCGGTAATGCAGTAACGACTCATAAGTTCAACTGTAATAGTCATTTCGAAAATAAAAAAACGAGTATTCTAAACTTCAACCAAATCAATATTTCGTGTTGGTCCTAGCTTCGTTTGAGAAATAGACCATCTGCCATTCTGCCAGGCAGTTCGGAAATGGCAAAAGATTGGCTATGCGTGTCACAGCTACCAACGTGACTACTAGGTGATAGAGGTCCGCAACGTCTTGCCCAGGTATTTAGTACCACCACTTTACCTATTCCCACATCAATAGCGTTAAAAAATAAAATAAACATGACCATTAATTATCGTGTCCTTTCATAATATGCACAGTATTTTACTATTCAACTTCTATAAATCTCGTGTTGGTCCGGACCCCTTTGAAAAATTATCTGCCATTACGCCAGGTAGTTCGTGATAGGGGAACGATTCATTACCATTATAGAGTTTTGCAACATCATGCCCGGGTCTGGTACCATTACCTTAGCTATTCCAACCGCAATAGCGTCAATACTGATCACTGGCGTGTTGCGATTTGGAGGGTAAGGTAGCCGGTAAACTGGCATTAACACCTTGTCACACGGATAGCAACACACCATTAACATCTTTGGAGTCTATATGCGAATATTGTCTCTTGCCAGGACAGCAATCCGCTTGTTTGTTATCTTCTGATATAAAAAAGCTATTTTAGCGTAAAAAAAAAAATGAACATAAGCGTAATAATCCGGTTCTTTTATAAAGAACAATCTGTCTGTCTTCCTGTCAGCTAGTTTGTAAAAGGCGAATGAAGACTAAACATGTAATACCATCGTAACTACAGGCTGGTATAGTTGACCGGGATTGATGCCAGTGTTGACTAGTAATGTTATATTCCTAACATAATAGCATCAGTGATTGTTACTGTCACATAGTCCGAGCGACTTTTTAAGTAAGTATGTACTATTTGCTATTCTGCGAGGCAGTTCGTAAAATGGTAACGATTGACTGTTGCTCCCATCGTAATGTGAGCGAGTTTTACAAAATTTCCCTCGGCTTTTCTACCATACCCATATATTTTCCTGTCGCAATAGCGTCAGTTCTTCTCACCGCTGTATTCCAGTTTAAGGATAAGGTAGCCGGTAAACGCATGTGGCATTACCGTTCTATCACATGGATAGTTATGCGCTATTACCGTCTTTTATTGTTGACTAGCTGACCCAGCAAACGTTGTTCTGCCTTTTTAACTACTTTTATTTTTTTTCTATATTGTCTCACCTTTTAAACCTTCCTTGGACTTCAACAATTAATTTAAAACCAAAATTAGCCAAATCGGTTTAGCCGTTCTCGAGTTTTAGCGAGACTAACGAACAGCAACAGATTTTTATATATAAGAAAATAGGCTAGGATTATTTACTAACCGAAGTTAAACTTAAAAAAATAAAAATGCATGAGTCATTAAATTCAGGACGTGAAAGCAAGATAAACATATTTGGTGTCTATAGGTGAAGTATATTTATTTCCATCAGAGGGGTAATCTGATTCTTGTTATCCAATGATAAAAAAATACACACATTTATATACACATTTACATGCACACAAACTTTTACTCTTATAATAGTGGAATAAAGCAGCCTACACATAAATCCTTTCCGTTAAGTATAATCCATATACATGATGTTTCATTAAAAACCCATGAATAATTTATCAACAGCTCAACAGTTGCAGTGATTTAAATAGTGTATGTATGGAATTAACCGCCAATTGTGCGAGCAGCGCTGGCATAGCGCACCACCTGCTCGGCGCCCCTGTCCATCGCTATTTCCGCCATAGTGCACGTCCCCTAGCTCGTGCGCGACCGTTACGCACGCGCCGACTCGCACCTGGCCGCGCAGCCGCCGCGCCCTATCGCCCGCACCTCCCCATTCAATCTACGATGACACCATATCATATGTACACGGTTTGAGATATCCTAAAAGGATAGAGTATTTCTTGTGATTTTTTAACCATATCACAAAAGTTAAAATAATACGTTTCCGCTGTTTCTCGTTGGTCGAGTGGTTAGCGACCCTAACTACGCGAGCAACGCGGCTCGGGTTCGATCCCGACGGGGACAAGCATTTGTGTGATGAGCATAAATGTTTGTATTTCCGGGTTTGGGTGTTTATTATGTATGTAAAAGTATTTATATATGTATTTCTATGTATTAGTATTTTGACGTTGACGTTGACTAACACCCATAACTCAAGCAAATAATTTGCTTGCTTTGGGGTTAGATCAGTCAGTGTAATTTGTCCCGTGAATATTTATATATTTATTTATTTATATATTAATAAATGCTAGCGATCACCCCGTGTTCGAAATTCGACTACAGACGACAACGACACTACATACTATAATATTGTTACACAATATAGCGTACATCATACCGTTGTCTTATTGTACGTATACAACTTACTCTACTGATAACCACTAAACGATATTATGTAATCAACTTCGTTCGATCAAAATGAAATATGATTGATTCTTTATTGATAAATAATTATGTTCCGCCCTGTTAGTCAAGTGATTACCGTTCCTGACTAAGAAATATTTAGGGTTGGGCAGTGATATATAAAAGTAAAATTTCATTGGTGCCGGAGGTGCCGGTGCATGGACAAACGCCTCGACATCAGGGGCAAAGCTAAATTCGAGTGTGTAAAATTGACATGAAAGTTGGATTAATGCAGTCTAGATAAAAGCATTAGAGAATATATTTTGTGAAGTACCTACTCTTGGATTGCGTTCATAGTATATACTAAAGTAGAAGAAAGGTCGAGTTTAAAAGAAAATACCGTAAGTACCAGTTTCGGTCATTTTTGACAAGTAAACTTTTTGGCACCTTAAAATTTTAATCAATTTACAAAAAATATAAACTATACTAGTTTATACTTGTGTCAAATATGTAAAAAGAATGGTATATAAAAGACAAAAGGTATATATATATATATATATATATATATATATATATATATATATATATATATATATATATATAAATATAAATGTCAATTTTTTTACAAAAATAATTCTATATGTATAAAACACAAGCATGCAGCATCCTTAAAAATTATAGCAAACAAGCAGATGGGTCTCCTGGTGGAAAGAGTCAACCATAGCCTATAGACACCAAAGATGTTAATAGTGCGTTGCTATCTTGTGGCGAGGTCTAATGCCACATGCATAAGTTTACCGGCTACCTTACCCTCCAAACTGGAACACGACAGTGACTAACACTGACGCTATTGCGGCAGGAATAGGAAAGGCGGTGTTACTAGACCCGGGCGAGACAATGCAGAACTCTTACAATGGTAGTGACTCGCTTAGCCAATCGGTCGCCTTTTACGACCTGCCTGGCAGAACGGCAGTTGGTCTATTCTTCAAAGAATCCCGGAACCAACACTGGGATAAGATAAAGATAATATAGAACAAGTAAGGCAATCATGCCTAAGCCATGATGCCTGTATGGGCCTCGGTCCTCTGTAACCCGTAAGAGATTTAACGCGAAACTTGAATATTATATAGAATTTAGATGTTTATAACTATAAATATAATTTTCTAACACGGCGACGTATAAATAAATTCATTGTTAATAAAATAATTTTATGAACTATCATTTACACAATCACGTATTCTCACTGTATATTTTCATGAAGATTGGTTGTCATTCTTGAGTAATAATGGGGCATATAGACAAACAAAATTTATATAGCTTATCATATGCATAATCACATTTGCTCGTCGTATATGTCTTCATCAAGATCAGTTAACACGTTCTTATGTCATAGTTAGACACACAGACAAGCAAATAAAATCAAAATGATAAAACTTGTGTGATAAAAAAATACTTGAATGGAATAATTATCACGAAATTTGATAAAAATTGGGATGTAGGGTCGTTACAGATTTACATAGTAGTTACACCATTGATATAAAAAACCCAAGATACACAATCAGTGTGTCAAAAACGTCCTCCAAAAATGAGTGCACAATTTTAAATTGTGCACTCATTTCAAATAGAATCGCGTCGGCCGCGTCACTGTCAATTTTATTTATTTTCGTACATTGCTTTGTAAAAACAACTATAAGTCTTGCACTTAAGGTTGGATATGCAAAGACATATGTTTTTGCCATATCTTTAACTACTTAAAAGAAATTAGGGACACTTTTGAGTGTCAGTTTTGTTCGGGACTGTGCATCTAGGGTTTTTTATATCAATGAGTTACACGAGTAGATTAATACGAGAGTTGTCATCAAATTAGGAGTTAGTTCGATTTGTGTTGTTTTTTTAGTGACAATTATTTATTTCATTAATAGCAGTGATTTTTAACAAAAGGTCACGTATTTTTAAGGCAATTACACTCATATTTTTAAAAGAAACAGCACTTAATTATAATGACACTACTTATTTAATTATGAGGCAAACAAGATAATTATCACAATTGCTTGTATTGTTGACAGCTTTGTTTACGCTTCAAATTGTTTACGTTTCCCAGGCGTGAATTATGATAAGAGCCCATTCACAATTTCCCAAGATATAGAATAATAATAGTTGTTTGTCTAATTCTTATGTTGATATAATTATCATTTGTAAAAAGTGAAATAAATGTTGATTTTACTGTCATTTTATAGCTAATAATCTGATAACGCTGTGTTGATTGTGACAACTATCGCCGTGTACCTAATATATTAGCGTTGTATAGTTATAGTAAGTTTATCGCTTATCAAAAATTTCAATTCCGAGTACAACAGTTACAAAAACTGACGGTTAGGCGACAAGAATCAATATTCTTGGCATCTAAACGTCGGTTTTTGTAACTGTTAATATCCATAGATTAATATCTATAAACTTTTCCGAAATTTTATAATAATGTAAAATAAGGTTAACTATCGTTCAGCTTTTTTGTAGATTCGCAAAAATATAAATCGTCTAATCTTCATAAATAAATTAAAGGATACCATACAATTAAATGAGAGCTCCGGTGGTCTCCTGGTGTAAAGAGAAAACTATAGTCTATAAACACCAAAAATATTAACCAAGTAATTTTCAAAATAATACGACAGTGACAAACAAGTTACTACTTTTACTATGGTGTAACTAAAACTTTAATAAAAGTATAACTAAAAGAAAATAGAAAAGAAAATAGCAAGACTTTTAGAATTTTATTAGGTACTAGTAGTAGTAGTAGCAGTTTAGTAACTGGTAGTTTTTTATATACAATTGGATAGCAAACAAGTAGATGGCTCTCCTTATGTAAAGCGAAATCATCCCTTATAGACACCAAAAATGTTAATGATACGTTCCTATTCGTGAAGCGGGATGGCAATGCCACAAACTCAAAACGGGCCTGTAGCCAACGTTTTAGTATCAGCGATTTTGTACTTTGTATCTCTCGATCGCCTAATCAAGGTGATTAGTCACTTCGTTAATCAAGCAACTGATGTGCATGTCGATTCCTTGACACATTTGTAACCTGAGTCATGATATAATTTCACAATAGAAATGATCGTCATCGTAATAAGGGTCATCATTACGCTTTAATATTGACATTGATCTCGCTGAGTAGACAACTATTGTGCATGACTACACTTTCTAGACTTAAGTACCTACCATACAAGGATTGGCATAAAATAGTTATTATATTCTAAAGTTTGCAATTGGATGGTCGCCGCGATTTCGTTTGCGTGTCTCCTCACACACATACTCTTACTCAATGTGGTAAAAAGTAGCTTTTGTTATCTATACATATAATAAAATCATAGGAAAGTCAAAACTGTACATTGAATATATTTTTTTAAAAGAATACTTGGGACGTGATCTACAATCGATATCGAAGCCAAAAATATAGTTTTTAGAATTTTTGTCTGTTTGTCTGTATGTATGTCCGGGGTAAACTCAAAAAGTACTGCATGGATTTACTTCAAATTTTGCATGACGAAATCGCGACGACCATCCAATTGCAAACTTTAGAATATAATAAATATTTTATGCCAATCCTTGTATGGTAGGTACTTAAGTCTAGAAAGTGTACACGAAAGTGGAAACTTTTCTTAGTCCGACACTCTTAAGTTTTCTTTTTAATCTATCCTTATTAGTTATCCGATTTTCAGATTTTACGAATATAGAAAACATGGGCGTCCCGTTAAAACGATGGTGTTCACAAAAATTCAGCTTGCTTTAATAAAAAAAAGTTCCTGGGACCACGGTCTATAACACATTGCACATAATATTAGGTGTGCGTTTTTTGAATTGCAAATACAACAAAATAAACAAGCAACTTTTTTAGCAATATAAATATAATATTTGCCTCATACAATATCTAAAAAGAATTCTTTGTTGTTAACAGGAAAAAATTTTGATACTTCATTTCCACCCTTCCCCTATTTATGATAAGTGACCTTCTTTTAAAGATCTATCAGCGTATGCACACTTGGATGATAACAGTTATCAGTACTTGGTGACCTATTTTATCTTTGAGTGATATTGTTTGAATCTCTGGTAGAATGCATATTGTTAAATGAAAATGACAATCAATATTATTTCATATAAGATTTAACGATTTTCCTAAATTATTTACTATAAATATTATTAATTATACTCTTTATTACACAAAATATACAACAGGCGAACTTGATGACTGACTGATGATATT
Source organism: Apodemia mormo (assembly GCA_036924255.1). Taxonomy (NCBI): domain Eukaryota; kingdom Metazoa; phylum Arthropoda; class Insecta; order Lepidoptera; family Riodinidae; genus Apodemia; species Apodemia mormo. The sequence continues at coordinate 22,270,541 of JAUPFN010000003.1, read as the reverse complement.
TTCTTTCAGTTAATCATGTACTTATGCATAGGAAAACGTCTTAAATAACAACTGTTAAGAATTTTACATTAAACAAAGACTATTATTTAATCGCAGGGGGATGACAAATATGATGTTTACCTAATGTAAAAAAAGTAAAAAAAAAGTTTACCTAATGTCTTGTTTAAAAACATCTTTTAAAAATGATGGTATTCATACTATACCTAATCCATACTAATATTATTAATGCAAAAGTCTGTCTGTCTGTTACGTTTTCACGGCTAAACCGTAGAACCGATTTTTAAGACGTTCGACATGGAAATAGTTGAAAACATGTGCTAAAATAAAGGCTACTTTTTTCAAAAATCGGCCCCTAAGGCGCTGAAAAAGGGCATTAGAGTTTGAAAGTTATGTTAATAAGTACCTATTCGATTTATAAAAATCGATTTTAATATTATAAATGCGAAAGTCGGTCAATCTACATGTCTGTGTCTATTACACTTTTATGATTAAACAAGTGCACCGATTTTTAAGAAATGCAGCACAGATATAGTTCGAGACCAGGGATTTGTTTTCAAAAATCGGCCCCTAAGGAGCTGAATTAAAGGATGAATGTTTGCATGAATGATTTATATTGACAACATGTTACTCTGCTTGCGAGCGAAGCTGCGTGGGTCAGCGTGTAATGTCATATATGCAAATGTCTGTCTCTGTCTGTTACGCTTTTACAGCTAACCACATGTCCGATTTTGATGAAACAGAGGTTACTATTTTTAGAAAAATGTTATGGGGCTGAAATACGGGATAAAAGATTGTATGAAATATATTTGATGATTTACTCGCGGGCAAAGTTGCGCGAACCAGCTATATTTTTATAGTATACTAGCTGCAGCGTGCAGCCCGCTGCACCATAACAGTTTTTTGAGAATCCCGTGGGATCACCATTTTTTTTTCCGGGATAAAAGTAGCCTATATGCTATTCCAGGTTATTATCTACCCGTGTACCAAATTTCATTCAAATCCGTTCAGTAGTTTTTCCGTGATTGAGTAACAAACATCCGTCCAAACATCCATCCATACATCCAAACTTTCGCATTTATAATATTATAAAATATAAAATATAGATTATATATCAGCAAAATGCTCTTAATTTAAAAGATAAATCTATTTAAATTAAAAAAATACAGTGACCTACCCGGCACCTAATAAGCTGAGCTAATTAGTCTAATAATGAGGATCCAGGCAGTATAAATACTTGTATTGAACTTTTGAAAATATTTCGCATCATTATTATTTTTTGAATTGACTATTTAACTTCATGATATCATGACTAATTCAATAACTATTTTTAAGAGAAGAAAATAATATTTTTATACCTACTAAACTTATTTTTCAAAGAGTCAATATGAAATATTATCTTCCTTCCGTATGGGAATCCTTTTGCCGACGCCTTTTTCGTAGAAAAGACTATCTACTTTTCCGCCAGGCAGGTTTAAAAAGGCGAACAATAGGCTAAACGTGTCTCATCATCGAGGTTACTAGGTGGTAGAGTTCTGTAACGTCTCGCCCGGGTTTGGTATCACCGCACCACGTTTTTCCTGTGACAACAGTGTCAGTGCTTGGTACTATTTTGTTCTGGTTTGAAGAGTGGGTAACAGTAAATTTATACAAGTAAGTATAATGTACATCCGTCACAGGGATGTCGATGAACCATTACAACTATGGTGTCTATAGACAATGGCTATCTCTTTCAATTAAAAGAGCCATTTGCTATTGCTGATTGCTATCAGATTACATAAAAATTAAAAAATAAATGTTTACTATTGAACTTCATACAAATCCATTATTTCCATCCAACTTAACTATAGGAAAGTTTAAACATATCATAAAAAATAATATAATATTTTTTCCGAGTTGAAATTTAACATTAGGGAAAAAATCCCTAATGTTAAATTTCAACTCGGGACACATTAACAGAAGATCCATAATATTAGGGATTTTGTGTTAAAGAGCTCAAGTAACTTTCTTTTATGCAACTGCTATAGGTATATCGGAAATTTCAAAAAGTTGTCTTATTTATTTTGGGATGAACCTCCGCACACCTGAGCCGTATCATCTTTGTTATTTTATATGTATTTGTATCATTGTTTGTCGAGCTCACCTTCGCATATAAAAATGCTACACAAAGCAAAGGCACCCACCACCTCAGCTCGACCCTGCATTCAATTGAATCAGTGCACAGCTATGCCGGCAGCTGGCTGCGCGTGCAGAATCACATGTCTGTACCCGAATCGCACATCTGCATCGGAGAATCATCCTAAAACTAAACGTCATATGTGGCTGCGTTCGCCCTAAAAAGCATTAAGCAATTTAATGCATTGAAATACCTTTCGGAAGTCAGCGACACGATTAGGGTCTCCCCCATTCATTGTTCCGCGACTCATACAGAAACGGCGTAACCGACGGTTTTGATAAGGACAATGCTGAGATTACGTTATAAGCAGCGCTTGTAATTTAGTTACCTTGTACATTTTTGCGTTAAATGAAATTAAACCTTATATAACAGGTATTCGGCTTAGTTTGCTGTATACGGCTAAATTTAAATCGTAATTATAGTTCCTTTTGCGTCATAAAAGTCATATTGATATACGTCGTTATGGTTCCAAGACCTGAAACCTTGCAGGTAGGTGAGTAGTTTAATTTTAAATAATGGCATTGCTGTAGAGTTCTATATAAAGCATACAGACCCATTCAATGCTTTTATACACTTTTTCATACAGATGGATTGAATATGTTTATACAGGGTGTTCGCGAATGTTAACTTTTTTTTAAATTAGAATTCTTAATTTTACTGCACTAAGTTTCTAACACTATAATAATCAATAATCATATTATATATTTTTTTCATTTTTAACAAAGTATTTTAATTAAAACTATTCTCTATAAATTTTAATCCGAAAAAATATTTTAAGTGATTCTTTTCACAAAATTTTTCTAACGAAAACGAGACATCAATACATATTATTAATTTTAGAATATACACTTAAAATATTTCAAAAGTTTTTATCTGTTCTAAGCAAGCATTGTAAAATAACTTTTTCAAGTTAAATAAGAAAACGTAATATCATTCTCATCATCATTCACAAAAAAATTTAAGTATTTTTTTACATACACAACATAACATTTTCTGCCCCATATCATAGGTATATAGACTAACTGACGGTTTATGGAGCCTAAAATTTTTATAAAAAGAAACCGCTGTTGCTAGACTGCTACCATAGTGTCAACACCTAACATAGTCGTATTCCAGATCAAAAAGTTTTTCCTAACTAAATCCGTGTTTTTTATACCTTGCCTCCGAAGATTGCAACCCTCATTATCACATTTTTATTTTTTATTTATATTTATTTTATTTTTTATTTCTTATTCTTTTATTTATTATTCTCGTACCTTGCGAAACGCCAATAAAAATGTTCTTAAGTCTGAAAGATTAAAATAATACTAGCATATTAGGAGCACGCTGTAGCTAAAGAGCGGTAACAGCTGAGATTTCGGCACACGCTATAGAACGCGGCCGGTGCGTGCGTCACCGCGCCACCGTCGGTCACCTTTCACCCTCGCAACTCGCGCATTCCCCATACGGCATTCTTATTACGTACCGACTTATTATTAGATGTAGGTATATTTTCTTACCGTTTTATAATTAGAAACAACCGTTTTTGACTCACTTTCAACAAAGTTATGTTAAGGCGATTACAGCTGCGAACGACCTTGAGTTTCTAACAGGAGTAGCGCAAATATTATTTCGCGTTGTGGCATGCTCCAAAGTCAAAGATTATTTACAGTGGATGCAGATACCTACGTTTTAACATTTTTGTTCAGAATGAACTTTTATCATCGTAAATCGACTGAATGTTTTCAAACTTAAAACCAATAACCAGTAATCGCTCATTTATCGATTACATATACATTCATTTTAGAAAACCGATATCTAAAGAAAAAATATACCGAAAATCGACAAAAAATCATATAACAATTTACACAATAATAACAGTTACTTATCCTATTACTTTGGAAGTGTTGTAATATACAATACATCCCGTGTAGCACTTTATTTTAATACATACAATCAACAATTAATATTTAACAAAACCTTTCAAAATTTGATTTTGTAAAATGTAATCTCTTGAATAATATTTTAAAACTTTAACTAGCTTCTTAGTTTTTGTTTCAAAATCTCGTAAGACAAAAGTAGAAATATAATTTAATTTAATGTTTATAGAAGAAAGTACTAAATAAGTTGGTTTATTTAGACCATTTGTATTTATAATATATTTAAATAAAACATTCAAGCGAAACGTAGGTAAGTACATGAATAGTCTCAAAATATTATTCAGCGTTTACTCGCAAACAAAACTATTTATAAAGTACTAGCTTTCAGCCCCTTTAATACCCTCTTTTACCTCTTTAAGAGATAAAACTCACAGCATCCTTACATGCACGTTTATTTAATTGAATTAAAGAACACGACTAATAAATTTGAAGAGATTTTGATCAAACATATTTTATTTTTTCTACAAACTTTACCACTTTTTTCATTTTTTGAAGAGTTGATATTTGAAAACCTTAAACTCGTATTCATTTAATTGTATTAAAAATCATAAATACTAAGTTTTAAATAATTTCTACAATAAGCAATCTATTTTTTATACAAACATCAATCCTTTTTTTATCCTTTAAGGAATGAAATTTAAAAAATCCACAAATATATGATTCTCAAATTGTATTGAAGAACATAAGTGCCGAATTTCAAGTTATTTTGACCATTAACGTTTCATTTTTCATATAAATTGTAACAGACACTTTTACTCCTTTAATGGATGAAACTTCTAAAATTACATGCATTTTTCTTCAATTTCGATTGAAGAGCATAAGTACTAAAAAATCCGAAAATTCGTACATCTTAATTGTATTAAAAATCATAAATAATAATAATAATAATAATAAAAATTTTATTTTCTCTTCACAAAAGAAAACTTAAGACCTAGTCACATAAACATACAGAGATTATTTTAGTGAGAGACTGGTACCTAACTTAAGTACAATGTACCTAAATTATAGGTCACCAGGCCCGCCCTAACGAAAATCGATACATATAATATATGATCATTCACAGGTCTATTCCTATCATTAACTACAAAAAATATATATAAAATTGATAAAATATACAACTAAAAATATGCAAAATTATGAAAATCGGTACATTTAATATATGAACATTCACAAGTCTATAGTCCAGTAAAAAGTTTAACGAAACCATGATCGACCAGTTTTGGCGCAATGAGTAAAAATGTGTTCATTAATACTTAAATAATGATATTATGAAAGAAATTTTGATTAAAATTAAGGGGAAAGGGATGAAAAAAATAAAAAAAGGGTTGAAAAATGCCTATTTTTTAAATAACTTAATAACGGTAAGAAATAGAAAAAAAAGTTTCAAGTAAAAGTTGTAGAGAAAAAAATTCTACACAAAAAGTTCCTCTTCATTTTTTTGTTATCTGCTTTAGTTTAGCTCCAAAAAATAAAAATTAAATTTGCTTTGTAATTAATTATAAAACCTTACAAGAATTATTACGGCCCTGTACCATGTAGCGCGAGCATCACATTAGTATGTACTAACACTACTACACATGTATTCCCATATTTATATATTTTTACATATTTTACTACAAATTTAATTTTTATTTTTTGTAGCTAAACTAAAGCAGATAACAAAAAAATGAAGAACTTTTTGTGTAGAATTTTTTTCTCTACAGCTTTTACTTGAAACTTTTTTTTCTATTTCCTACCGTTATTAAGTTATTTAAAAAAAGGCATTTTTCAACCCTTTTTTTATTTTTTTCATCCCTTTCCCCTTAATTTTAATCAAAATTTCTTTCATAATATCATTATTTAAGTATTAATGAACACATTTTTACTCATTGCGCCAAAACTGGTCGATCATGGTTTCGTTAAACTTTTTACTGGACTACTATACGTATCCTTAACTACAAAAAAATAATATAAAATAGAAAAATTGGTGCTATAGACAACATGTGCAAGAATATACAAATTGTGTTAAATACTAAATTAAAATCATTTAGATTTTATAGTAATGCAATAAATAAATAATTCAGTTTTGATACAAACTTTAAAGCCTCTTTTTACCTCTCTATGGGCTAGAATTCAAAAAAATATTAAATTTGTATTTAGTTTTTTTTCAGTTAAAGGATAATTTAATTACGGCATATCATTCATTACAACTCAAAAATGACAGAGTTTCATACAAACTTACACCCCCTATTTCACCATCTTAGGGGATGAATTTAAAAAAACCCTTTCTTATTCCTTGTCTATATCATAAGAACAACATCCGTAAAAAAACAGCCTTCTCAGTCCAAGCTCATTATCTACTATAAAAAAACATCCAAGCGTAAACGAAATGTTCAATTTCCAAACGGCACAACCTTACTATTGTGCCAAACGTTCTATCTGTACTATTACTCTTTGACTCGAATATGGAGAGCGGAGCACGCTAACATGCGACACAGCCTCCCCGTATGAACGCTACCGGGAGACTGACTTTCGACGCGAGCGCTGTCCGCGAATTAAATAATAAGGTTTTTATTGATTTAATAGCACACTATAATGATTTTGTAAAATTTTGAACTTAAATTTTATAAAGCAATAAATTGTCTGTAATAAAAAGAAAAAATCATCAAAATCGTTACAGTAGTTTGGAAGTTATAAGCAAATTTTTGCGTAAAAATAAGAAAGATATTCGATTTTTTTCCGTCAAAAATAACAATAAAATTTGAAAAAACGATCTTAAAATTTAAATTTAATTATATTATACGTATAATGCATATTTTTTTTTAATTATTGGACCAACTGGTTAGCAGTAGTAGGCTTTCAAAGAAGTGTCTATTTCGTAGTTTGGCATTACCTATCGCCTTAATAAATATTTGATATATATAAATTTTATACAAATTGACTGCTTATAAAAGATTTTACATATTGAAGGAGGGTATTCAGTGTCCGATTATAAATTTGATAAAAACAATAGGTAGTTAAATTTTGACCTAATTATTCAATTAAAATATTAAAGTTCGGACACCCGCATATGGATATCGAAGTTCATTGTTTACAAATAGCAATTTACGGCAACGGCACCAGTAAGTTTATTATTTTATCCGAAGATGTTAACACCACATAAAAATGTTGTAGGTTGAGGAATCACTGCTGATTATTACATTTAAAAATTCAGGAATACATATATATATAACAAACGGAATATGAGTAACATTGTATGTAATTAGGACAATAAAAAACATACCAAAAACTATAAAATACACAAAAATTAAAATTGATAACCTAAAACAAAAACTTCATTTTAGATGTAAATAAAAACCAAGTTGCAGATAACAGCTAATATTATAATAAAAGCCAACGGTCACTCACTTACTTTTTAACAAATTATGAATAGTCTTCTTAACGTAGTTAATATTGATGTAATTTCATGCTAAATGTACTAAATAAAATCGACTTGTATTAAAAAGAATGATAGTATCCCAAAATACAGGTGACGCCTAGTTTGGAAACTTCTGTTATATTCTTACAGTAAATCAGTATTGTTTTTAATTTATAATACAAATAGTTATAAATCAAACATAGCTTACATCTACCGAATGTAAACGATATACAAGATTTATCGAAATTTAAGTGATTTATTATGTAATTTTAAAATCTGATTATAATGAAATATTATTTAATAATAATTAATATAATAATTAAATAAAATATTAATAATAAATAATATTATTAATAAATTTTTATTAAATTATTAATAATAATATATTAATAGTTGTGTCTTCACGCCCGTATCCCCGAAGAGGTAGATATGCTGTTACATTCTTTTTATTTGAGACAAAAAGTGACAGCATACTACTTAGGATTTTCCTAAGCTAAGACAATGTTAGTGCAATTGGCCATTAGTCCCACAAATGTGATAAGTCAAGCCTATCGCCAACCGGGCACTTTCTAATCCCGGGCAACTTTTTTTTTATTATAAAACCGAAAAAACAAATTTTTTCAAATTGACCGACCCAGGAATCGAATCTGGAGATCCTCTTGTAGTTAACGCCAATGCCAACGCCAAACCACTGGACCACAGATACGATGAATGTAAGTTTTATTATTAATTATTATAATTAGTAAATCGCCTAGTACAGTTGGCGATTTAATAATCTTCGTGCAAGTTGTCCAATGCTATCAATAACGTGTTCATTCGCGCACAAAATATTTCGCACTACGTACGTTAGGATAGTGGAACATCCACTTTATTTCTCATATTCCGTAAAAAATTAAATGGAAATTCAATTGAAAATTTTCAAAAAGCTTATTTTACTGACAAATAAAATGTAATAGAGATTTTTAATTTTCTAATATATGAATAATACGGAAATACCTAGATAATTAAGATCCGTGTATTATGAAAGAGAAGTTAGTGAATCTTTGTTTTTTGACCGTTACCAACAGTATGCACACAGTAACGTAAATTTAAAGGTTTTTTACAAAGTTAAAAAATACATTAAAAAATTTAGAATCGTGAGATTCCGTTGCATTAACATACATTTTTTTGGTTCTCACATGCAGAGATTTTTTGTAAAATTCACCGTTATTCGAATTTTTTGCGATACTTAGTAACTAAAGGTATTTATAGCGTAAAGGTAAGAAGGGGAAAGACCTGGGGTTGGAGTCAGTGCAGCTGCATCCAATGCGTCAGAATAGTCCCGAACAAGTTGATCTTACCCTCGCTATGGGATTAACACAAGCGTAAAGGACGGGTAACGGTTTCGTTATTATTTTTAAACACATCTTTGTTCCTTATTAGGTGATCTAAATCATAGTCAACATATTTTTAGTTTTGACGGGAGGAATTATTTATTGTACAAAGTGCATACATCAAAACCTTATATTAATATTTTGTACTTTCTGTGACTTAATCAATTTAATTTTACCCATTTTGAGACAGAATTTCCAAAGAATATAGCCCAGTTCATACAGTGGTTTTATTTTTACATTAACAAACAAGCATTTTTTTATAAGATAGTTAACCTATTTTACCTGATGAGAGATAGATTTTTCAATGATTATTCGGCCCAATTCATACTGCGGTTTTATTTTTACGTTATCAAACAAGCATTTTTTTATTAGATAGTAAACCCATTTTACCCAATTAGGGGAATTTTCAATGATTATTCAGCCCAATTCGTACATTGGTTTTATTTTTACGTTAACAAGTAGCCATTTTTTATAAGATAGTAAACAAGCGGATAACTCTCCTGATGGAAAGAGACAACCATTGGCTATAGACAAGAAAGACGTTAAAGCGTTACTATTCTTGTTACGAGGTCCTTATGTTCCATGCATATGTTTACCGGCTACCTTACTCTCAAAACCGAAAAACGACAGTAACACGCATTAACGCTATTGCGGCAGGAATTTTCCCCGTATTAGTCCCGGACTTCTTTAAAGAATAGGCCACTTGCTGTTCTGCCAGGCAGGGCGTAAAAGGCGACCGACTGGCTATATGAATCACTACCATCGTGACTACTAGGTGGTAGAGTTCTGCATTGTCTGGCCCGGGTCGGGTACCACCGCCTTACCTATTCCTGCCGCAATAGCGTCAGTGCTTGTCATTGTCGTGTTCCGATTGGAAAGTAAGGTAGCCGGTAAACTTATGCATGTGGCTTTAGACCTCGCCACAAGATAGCAACGCACTATGAACATGTATAGTAGCCGGTAAACTTATGCTTGTGGCTTTAGACCTCGCCACAAGATAGCAACGCACTATGAACACCTTTTAGTGTCTATAGGCGATGGTTGACTCTTTCCATCAGGAGACCCATTTATTTGTTTGCTATCTTATAATATAAAAAAAAGAAATAGGTAAGGCGGTGGTACCAGACCCGGGCGAGACAATGCAGAACTCTACCACATAGTAGCCACGATGGTAGTGACTTGCATAGTCAATCGTTCGCCTTTTACGAACTGTTTGGCTGAATGGTAGATGGTCTATTCTTCAAAGGGGACCCGAACCACCAAAGGAGAAGCATTTGGCTCTCCTGATAGGATATGTAACAAATTTACCAAAACAGGAACACGACAGTGACAAGCATTGACGCTTTTGCGGTAGGAATAGGAAAGGTGGTCTTACCAAACCCGGGCGAGACGTTACAAACTTTCTCACCTATTTCTCACCTAGTAGTCACGATAGTAGTGATAAAATTAACAAAAAATAAATGACGAATAGACGTGAATCGTGGTAAAACGGATCATCTATTTACACCGGTTCACTCTACATACCCCGCAAAGTAACTGGTATAATGATACAAAACCATCTGTTTCTTTCTTATCCAATATTTTATAAACCTTGAAAAAGGTAAATGTATTTCTAAGCAGTAGGCACTAAATAAATTATGTTTATTGTTTATTTCATGACATCTAGTTAAAGTGCCGTAATTACTTAAAGCAATTTACCGTCACACCCGTTCCGGGACACCTATTTATCGAATCAGAACTAGTTTGCACACCCAACAAATGGTGTTTTGTTTGCAGAGGGCAACTGATCAGCGACAGAACGCCAATGCATAGCTGCACCCGACATACACCGGTTTATTTGACATCTTTTCATAGGTTTTTGTATACACATCGGAATTAATAAAAGCGCAGTGAGGGTAGCGTGTGCTGCATCAAAAAATATTTGCACCTGGTCCCCAGGACAAAGCTTGTGTGTTTCAAATGTGATCATATGTTATAAGCCTCTATTTTATAAACGGTTCTAAATAGTATGTATACCTTTAAGTTTTAAAAAAATATCTGTATACTTACTCCCATACCCCGCTGTGTCATTATAGAATTTAGAAATACTACGGAAAGAATAAATATACACATATAGTAAAATATCTTAATATATATAAATTACGTGTCACGTTGTTTGTCCGCAAATTATTTGCTTGTGCTATGAGTGCTAATTAACAATACTAAATTTATGTAAAACAAAAATTCTGTACCTCTTTTTAGGACAATAACGCGAACGAAGAAGTATGAAATTTGGCACAGTTTGTTTTGGCACAAGTAACTTTAGCACAAGTTACATTCTTGAGGACTGCAGAAACTTAGTTTTTTGAATAATATAAAAGCTCAGGTCCGTCCCCATATGGAGTACTGTTCACACTTATGTGCTGGTGCACCCAATTATCAAATTCTTCCATGGAACCGCATTCAGAGACGAGCTCCCCACATTGTACACGATTCCAATCTAACCAAACATCTGATGCCTCTTGATTTGAGAAGAAATGTTGGTGCTCTGACTGTGCTCCGGCTTTATAATGGGTAGTGTTCTGAGGAATTGTTTAGTTTGATACCAGCTACTTCATTCCACCGCTACAACACTCGCCGAGGCCGGAACCTCTACCCATACTACATTGACTCATGGTGTTCATCAACAGTTTTTTTAGTCGGAACTCTTTAGTTCGTACCACCAAATTATGGAATGAATTCCCTTAGTCTATATTTCCTGAAAACTATAACATTGGATCTTTTAAGAGGCGGATTAATGAATTTCTTAAGAGTCTGCAGCGCATCTCTTATGCTGTGAATATCCATGGGCATCGGTGACCGCTTCCCATAAGGCGGCCCGTTTGCTCGGTTGCCAGCTCATCATATAAAAAAAAATTGCAATAGAAACATATTAATATAATAAAAATAAACATTACACACATTACTATTCATTTGACACATCTCATAATATATACACAGGTCGGTATACTTTTGTATATGGCTAAATCTGTTTTTAAACTTTAGATAGGTTTGATGTTTAATCTATGATAATAATAATATTACGGTAGAATTTTGACTATAAATACTGAAATATATTTAATTAACATCCAAATTGAAAATACAAACATTTCTGCTCATAACCATAAATGTTTTTATATCCTAGAATAAAAAAACAAGCTGATGGTTCTCCTGATGAAGAGAGACGACCATCACCAAAGGACAGGGGAGATGTTCATGGTGCATTTCTAACCGTGTGCCAGCGACAAATTCCAAATACATATTAAGATTACCGGCTATATTACGCTCTAAACCGCAACACAACGGTGACGAGCAACGATTCTATTGTGGCAGGAATAGATAAGGCGGTGGTACCAAATTGTACGAGTTACTAGGTGGTCTTATATAACTTTTACCTTTTTTCAGGTACTCTTTCTTCATATAATCATAAAGAATATCAAATTATAGTCTCCGCCGTGCGCACAATTTTCTTAAAAATGAATACAAAGTTTTGCTTCACGCATTAACCTTCAAACTTGTAATTTTATTAGGATAAAGCGACAGGATTTAGAAACGAGATCAACTAGGTATGCTGTTCGGAGAGCACGGTCGAGCAAGTTACATAGGCACGACGTAGAAGCTGTAAATCCCACCAATGTCAGTTTGCTCAGTGGATCGCGTGCGTGAACAGTGAGGCTGCGACGCTGTGGTCTCCGTGTAATGTAACGTCGATACGTGTCACACTATCGACCGCCCACTGAGCACCGCTTATGTGGTCTGCACTAATTTAAGAACCTGCCGGCTACTCGCGGTAAAGCCTTTTGACTCTAAGACCTCCTATTATCTTAACGTCTTTAGTATAAAACATACCACGCGTGTTTCTACTCCTTGATCAATATTGTACATAAGGAAATATTTTAACAAGCTTTAATGTAACTTTGTTTGGTTGTTATGTAAAGGAGATTGATGATTTAGATCGGCCTGAAGTGCTACAGAATACAGCGTCAATCGAAATTATCAAATTAATTTGATGGACAATAAGCCTATTTTAGAATTCATCAGACACTTTTTAATTGCAAGTGGATAATAAAAGGAAAAAATTTTTGAGAGTTATGAAACTAATCAAATTTGTACGCTTTTTTATTTCTAATTAAAGCAAAGTTTTTTTTTCTGCTATAAAGTTAACACTTTCTGTTATTTATGATAAAACAAACAAGTAAGAAATATGTCGGATTGGTAAGTTGCAAAATGTTTAACAAACTATTGTATAAAATGCAACAAATTGGAAAGTATTTATTACAACTCTCGAAACTTACAACACAGAAGGCTGTATAAGCATGCTAGTCTTAATATCATCCTAAAGTAACAAAAAAATAACAATGTCATCTAGTAAATCTGTGAACGAGTGACAATAAATATTTTGTTTTGTTATTGTTAACAAACGTTTTTCATTTTATAACTTTTAAGTGGTTAAAATCAAATAATCTTCATGATGAGATACAATAACGTATTATGTCTAAATTGACGATATATTGCAATGTGAATATGTAATATATGTATATAATATAATATTCACGGGACAAATTACACTTACTGATCTAGAACCCCAAATGCAAATTATTTACTTGTGTTATGGGTTTTAGTCAACGATACTAATATATAGAAATACATATATAAATACTAGAATATATATACGAAACACCCAAACCTGGAAATACAAACATTTATGCTCATCACACAAATGCTTGTCCCCGTCGGGGATCGAACCACTCGACCAACGGGGCGGCCAAATGGCTTAAAACAGGATATAATAAATATTGTGAGTTAAAATAATATTAATATGTTAAGATTTTCTGTAAATTTTAGCATTTTAAAAAGTATCCATGATACAATTTACATTTCAGAAGAAATTAATAATGTATTACAATAATATAAGCATCTATTACAATTCGTTGCTTTTGAGGCGAACTTTCTATAGACCCTCACCAATCTCCTTTGCATAATTATCGAAGATTTGCTCCCATAGATCACCCAACTGTTCAAGTGGTTAGTGATCTTGATCACTCAATTAATAGGGCTCGGGTTCAATTCCCAAAAGAAATATTTTTTTAACTTCCCACTACATATGTAGATTCCTTATCTACATATGTAGTGGGAAGTTAAAAAAATATTTCTGTATAAAAATGTAAAAGTATAAAAGTTACTGATTTCGCCCCGATTTTTGAAAATCGAGTTTTCACCACGTTTTGAGGTCCTAGGAATCTTTTCCTACTATTTTCACGATGACGTCAGTATATCTGAATGTATGTGTGTATGTGTGTTTATAAATATCTCATAACTTTTGAACGGCTGAACCGATCGTAACGCGGTTGGTGCTATTCCGTTGGATTCCACTCAACTTAGACTTCCTGATTTTTTTAACCAAATTGGTCCAGGAAATTTTAAGAAATTTTAAAAAAACCTCAAAAAAAATTTGGCGAAACACACACACACCACTAACGCTATTGCGGCAGGAATAGGTAAGGCTAGACCCGGGCGAGACAATGCAGAACTCTACCACCTAGTAGCCACGATGTTAGTGACTCGGATAGCCAGTATGTCGCCTTTTACGACCTGCCTGGCTGAACGGCAGTTGGCCTATTCTTCAAAGGAGCCCGGAACCAACACGGGGAAAATTATGCATTAGAAATACAATAAATTAATAAAAATAAATGTTACATATACTACATTCATAACATATACTTGATAATATATACACATGTTTAATCATTTCTTTACGGCCAGAGTCTGTTATGAAACATAAAATATTTTAATTTAGTCTATGATTGAATTTTGACCATAAGGTGATCGCTAACTATTAATTAAATCAATATATATTATTTTATCAATAGGCAAATACAAAACGGTTTTGCCCCGTATTGGTCCCACGCTCCTTTGAAGAATAGGCCAATTGCCGTTTGCCAGGCAGGTTGTAAAAGGTGACCGATTGGCTATGCGAGTCACTACCATCGTAGCTACTAGGTGGTAGAGTTCTGCATTGTCTCGCCCGGGTCTGATACAACCGCCTTACCTATTCCTGCCGCAATAGCGTCAGGGCTTGTCGCTGTCGTGTTTCGATTAAGAAAGTAAGGTAAAGTTATGCATGTGGCATTAGATAGGCTTATTCTTTTTATAATTAAATGCAAAAATGCATACCTGGGGCGAATCACTAGTGCGGATACTTTCCATACTCATCATGAGACAGTAAAAAGTTTTTGTAACTTAATAACTTAAATCGTATTAACTCATAAGAAGTCTGTATAAACGAGGTTACAATGCAGATATGATATCGTTTCAAAGAATGATACACGGATGTAATTGGAAGTTTGATCGAGCGGCTTTGCCAATAGGTGCCTTTGTACGAAGCATCAATGTCGCCGTCGTTGGCTCGGCATAATGCGGAAACAATGTAGACCACATTCGTGCTCCGCGACCGCGGCCCGTCGTGTACCGTCGGACGATGTTTGTGCTCGTAAAGTGTCATTATGGTAACAGTACCTCATTGTTGTTTTCGGCGATGCTCGTCTCCCTATTTTCTCCGCTCGCTGTATAAGGCTGGGACTAGACGTTCGATTTTTCTTTACGGTAACCAAACTTTAATGTTACTTTTGCTCAGGGTTGCCAGATGTTTTATCTTTATTAATATTAAAAACTAGCGGCCCGCCTCGGCTTCGCACGGGAAAAAAATGATTAAAATCGATCCAGTAGTTTTGATTTAGTCATTACTGCCCGTGGCTCGCACGCGTTAAATTTGGAGTAAAACAATTCCCTTTTTCCTATACCATGAAGATTTCCTGCTATCTTTGGAATATCTAAATTCATACATTTCTTACGTTTTTTACCTATTTCTTTTATTTTTACAATTGATATATTACAGAATGTCTTTATATACAACGTTCACAGCTTTCTTGCCATTAGACAATACAAACATGTTTTCTTTAGAGGTTACTCATGAAAGAGCGATATATAGATGGCCATGTGAAAAACAGTCAACGCTCAAATCTAAGCCTGCAACGTTGAAGGTTTGACCATGCGATATATTAAGGCGAGGCATCGGAGCAAACGGGAAAAAATGTGTAAATGATTGACCCTACGGGCCATGCCTGAAACTTCTCACTAAATTAAGGTATTTTAAGCTCAAAAGAGTAAAAAATATAAGCATAGATTTTTCAGTTCAAACATCTATTTTGTTAAAAACGGCAGTATTATTAATTTTTGAAAAGCTGTATATTTGAAAACGATGATGGCATTCAAATCAATTTTTGAGATCTAAAATATTGTTTTAGCTAATTAATCGATAGGTTGAAAAATTTCGATGCTATGTCAAAAAACATTTTTTTTTAAATTTTCTTCATTGATAAATCCCAAACAAATTGACCGATTTTGATTAAATTAACGGTATTTGACGCAGTTTTTAAAGAACAAAAGCTGATAATATTTTTAAGTCAATCGGTAAATTAAGTTGAAAGTTATTTAAAAAAAATTAAGTAAGTTTGCTAAAAACAACGTAATTTTAATATTTGAAAAGCTATAAGTTTTGAGAATCATATTCGATTTTGATTTTTGAAACGGCATTTGACGTAGTTTTTTTAGTACTAAGATATCGTAGAACACCAAAAAATGATTGAAAAATTTCGAAGCTACGTCGAAAAAACACTTTTTTATAAATTTTTCGTCAACGATTACTCCCAACCGATTTTGATGCAATTTATGTATTAGATGTAGTTTTTTGAGGAACAGAGCTGATTAGTTTTGTACTCAATCTATATTAATATTATAAATGCGAAAGTTTGGATGTTTGGATGGATGTTTGTTACTCAATCACGCAAAAACTTCTGAATGGATTTTAATGAAATTTGGCACACGGGTAACCGATAACACATAGGCTACTGTTTATCCCAGAAAATTTGACGATCCCGCGGGATTCGCAAAAAACGGGGGAAAATCGGGGAAAAATCAGTAACTTCCTTATCTACATACGTAGTGGGAAGTTAAAAACTGGTTTGCTAAACCACGTTTTTTTACATTAATTGTTAAATAACAATTTTACAAATTTTACAAATTATACGATATACCTGAACATATTATCTAAGGAATGTGCTAACTTATTACATGATAGAATGTACTTTACTTGATTATATAAAATTCTGAAAACAGTCTAAAAAATCTCTAAAACAAATAATTTGTTAATACTATTTCTAATCTTTGACATGATTTTATATAGTGATATTTAGTTAAAAAAAAGAATGTAAGTACTAAATTTTGATTTTCAGCTGCAGTCCTATATTTATTTATCCGAAAATTAACACGTTTCCCAGCGCGACAGAACATACCGCCCGCGCGTCGCCACAGGCCCGTAAACCCGGAACCGCTATGCCCCTGCATTTTAAATCTGTAATATCTTCGAAAATATTCATTTAAATTAGATGCTGTAAACGACCATATTGATCTATATTAAATCAACAATATATTTAAGGTATTTAATTGGATAAGGATTAGTGCTGTATTGCTTAAAATTGCTTCGAATAAAAGCTATTATTTTTCATAAAAAGTAAATGACAAAAAAAATGCTATTGTGGGTTATCCATAAGAGATAGACATATACCATCGCGGAGTTTTCTGTAGACCTTTTCAAGATGTATAAACACTTAGTACATTATTTTGATAAATCTCGTAGGGTTTAGCCTGAGTTTGCAATATAAGCGGAAAAAAATATAATTATTTACGACATGACATCAGAAAACTCAAAAATTTCAGTATTTCTCTACAATACATTGAATGTTATTATATATATAAACCTTCCTCTTTAATTACTCTATCTATTAAAAAAACCGCATCATAATCCGTTGCGTAGTTTTTAAGATTTAAGCATACATAGGGACATAAGGACATAGGGACAGAGAAAGCGACTTTGTTTTATACTATGTAGTGATGCGAAAGTTTGGATGTTTATATGTTTGGATGGATGGATGTTTGTTACTCAATCACGCAAAAAGTACTGAACGGATTTGAATGAAATTTGGCAAACTGGTAGATAATTATCTGGAACAGCACATAGACTTTTTATCCCGGAAAAATTAGATGATCCCGCAGGGTTCGCCAATAACTTTTATAATGCAGCACGCTGCACGTGGCAGCTAATAATTTTTATTTATTTATTTATTTAACCATTTATTGTACACAAATAACAAAAGTAAAACTAAAGACAAAATTAGTACGAAAGGCTAACTTATCTCTAAAGAAATTTCTTCCAGCAAGCCCAAAATAAGAGAAAAAAAACATAAGTTAGAAAAACACGTGTACAAAACTATAGAACAAAGAAAACAAAATACAAAGAAACTTAACTACTAAATTAATACAACTTAAATATTATAAACAATACAACTTTAATATACAAAAACATACAACTTTAATATTATAAACAATACAACTGTAATATAAATGCGAAAGTATGGATGTTTAGGTATTTGGATAGATGGGTGTGTGTTACTCAATCACGCAAAAAGTACTGAACGAATTTGAATGAAATTTGGCATACCGGTAGATGATGATTTGAAATAGCACATAGGCTACTTTTTATCCCGGAAAAGTAAGATGATTCCGCGGGATTCGCAAAAAACTTTTATAACGCAGCGGGCTGCACGCTGCAGCTAGTTAAATTATATGTTTAAAAACTATCTGCTATCGCTTATGTTTTTTATATCATTGGATAACAAACAAGCAGATGAATTATCTAATGGAAAGACAAACCATCGCCTATAGACATCAAAGATGTTAATGGGGCATTGTTAAAAGTGTGGCGAAGTGTTGATCCCTTTGTATTTGATTGATTCCTGATGTACTAAGTACTCGGATTTAATTTGATCTGGAAAACTTACATGTACCTACAGTAAAGTCGATTTAAATTATGATCTCAATAAATAAAGAAACAAGAAATGATATAGAAGATTCAATTCATAAAGGTTCTCATTTATGAATATTATGTAATAAGGTTATCTATATTTTAATACGTGTTGCGAAAACTTTATACCACTTTTTACGAGACCGACGAGTATATCATAGCATAACATAACAAACAAACATCAAATTCTGCTGATAGAAAGCGATAACGATCGCCTATATACACCAAATATAGTAAATATTGATGAATATGTTTTTTTAAATTTTTCTATCATTAGATAGCAAACACGCAGATGGCTCTCCTGATGGAAAGAGAAACCATTGCCTATAGACACCAAATATATTAATGGTGCATTGTTATCCGTGTAGCGGGATGGCAATTCCACATGCATAAGTCTATCAGCTAACCTACCTTCCGAGCCGGAACATGACATTGACAAGCACTGACGCTATTGCGGCAGGAATAGATAAGGCGAGCCGTTGCGGAACTCTACCATCTACTTGTCACGATAGTAGTGACACGTATAGCCAATCAGTCGCCTTTTACGACCTGCCTGGAAGAACGGCAGTTGGTCTGTTCTTCAACTGAGCTCCGACCAACCCGGATGATAATGCATGAATGCGTTGGTACCCATGTGGCGAAATAAAATGCCATGTGCATAAGATTTCCTGCTATCTTACCCTCCAAACCGAAACTCTACAGCGGGCAACAACGATGCTATTGCGCCAGGAACAAGTTATATGGTGGTTGGTACTAAAAATCGGTCAAGATGTTGCAGAATTCTACCAAAATTGCAAAAAGCTAATATTTTTATATAATTTGCGTTACAAATGTATTAAACTAGGTAACCAAGCTAACTTCGTTCCGCCTAACAGTCAACGAATTTTAAAATTCATAAAAAAAAGTTTAGTTCAATTTAAAATACTTGAGATAACCTGTGCCATCGCCATAATCATCACACACACTTACACACACACACGCACACACGCACGTACACACACACACACATACACATTCACGCATAAATCAAAATCAGCACCTTAAATTCAAAAGTTCATACACTTTTCTTTTAATTAAGAACATATTGTTTGTGTATGATAAATTGTCTATAGATAAATTTCTTATAAATTTTTAATTATAAGGAACATTGTTTTACCTAACTTAAACAGGGGGCACTCTCACTGCGCTACAGTTTTTAACTTTAGCAGTTGATAGCGCTAAAACTGTTTGTATGTGTAACGATTTTTGTTCCGAATAAACTTTATTATTATTCATTAGGATAATAAATATAAGTAAAATATAAATTTGAAAAATCAGGTATTTTAATGACGTACCTACATAAATTTTTATTAAGATTTATAATAGTGAATATCATTTAATACTTATTATCCTGTTTCTAATGAAGACAATCAATCAATCAATCAATCAAATAATTTTTATTCAAAATAAGTATAAAAATACATTTTTTGAACGTCAACACCAGAAAATAAAATATCATTACAAAAGTAACAGTAAGTAGGTACATAGTTAAATATAACATTGAAAAATTAAATCATTTTATAATAATGTCCAAAAAAAAGAATATCGTACATGTCTCATGTCTTACACGTGTCAAAAAATTATAATAAAAGTCAAAAATTAAAAAATAGTACATACGTTAAAAAATGTCAAATGATAATATAAGTAAAATAATCAAAAAATGCAAGGAAAATATATAAAAATGATCAATAAGGGATTGAATTAAAATGTCACAAGTACTTACTAATGGTAATTGATATTAATATTTACAAAACCCAAGCATTACTATCATTAAAATAATCATCTACTTTATAATAAGCTTTTTGACAAAGAGCTCTCTTTATGAAAATTTTAAATTTTATTTTCAGAAAAATTTACAATTTCTTCAGGAATCATATTGTAAATCCGGACACTGACTCCTATAAAACATTTTGAAGTTTTATTTAATCTGTATTTCTGTATATTCAACTTATTTTTATTTCTAGTATTGAAACCATGTCTATCTTTATTTTTGTTGAATAAATGAATATTCTTTCTAACGTACATGATACAATCAAAAATGTACTGACTAGGCACGGTCAAGATATTTATCTGTTTAAACAAAGCTCTTAAAGATTCTCTGCTATTCATATTATAGATTCCTCTAATAGCTCTTTTCTGTAGAATAAATACTGTATCGATGTCAGCTGCTCGTCCCTATAGTAAAATACCGTAAGATATGATACAGTGGAAATTATTAAAATAGACAAGTCTTGCAGTCTGTACGTCAGTTAAATGTCTAATTTTTCTGATTGCATAAACTGCTGTACTAAGTATTTTTGTCATATTTACAATATGAGGACTCCACTGCAGTTTCGCATCAATCGTTAGACCGAGGAATACTGTTCACAATCATTCACGAACTCCAGTTTTTCATTATTTAAACTGACAACATCATAACGTAAATGTCTCATATTTGATAAAGAAAATTTTATGCATTTAGTTTTTTTTGCGTTAAGTACTAAATTATTAGCGTTAAACCACTTAAGAACTTTCGAAAGAGCTTTATTTATTTTGGAAATATCTGGATTTTTCCTATTTACATTAAAAAGTAATGATGTATCATCGGCGAACATGATTATATCACACAACCCCTGAACGACAAACGGCAAATCATTAATGTGGACGAGGAACAGAAGAGGACCTAAGATTGATCCCCGAGGGACTTCCATTTTTACCTGTGCCCCTTTTGAAGGCATTCCATTTATTTGCACCTTTTCAACTCTAGACTTTAAATATGAGCTTACTAGTTGTAAGGCTCTATCATTGAGTCCATAGTATTGCAGCTTAATTAGCAAAGTTTGATGATCAACACAATCAAATGCTTTCGATAAGTCGCAAAAACACCTATCACATCATTATATTTTTCCCACGCACCTATTATACGAGTTATAAGAGTTATTGCTGCGTCTGTAGTCGATCGTCCTTTTGTAAA
Source organism: Apodemia mormo (assembly GCA_036924255.1). Taxonomy (NCBI): domain Eukaryota; kingdom Metazoa; phylum Arthropoda; class Insecta; order Lepidoptera; family Riodinidae; genus Apodemia; species Apodemia mormo. Next base: position 22,248,750 of record JAUPFN010000003.1, on the reverse strand, counting down.
GCCATATTGATGATCATGTAGTACATATTTTTTCAAATATCTTGCTTAAAACCGGTAATACAGATATAGGTCTGTAATTTGATAGATTATTTTTATCACCAGATTTAAAAAGGGGTATAACTTTACTGATTTTCATAATATCTGGGAATATCTCTTCGTCAACGCATTTATTAAATATAAAAGTGAGGTAGGGTGCTATGATATCAATAATAGAACTAACGGATTTTACTGACATACCCCAAATATCTTCAGTAGCTTTTAATTTCAACGACTTAAATGTCTGAATAAGCTCTATTGAATCAACATGCCTAAACATAAACGTGGAATTACAAGCCTCGACATTATTTTTTAAAAGTGTTTCAGCTAATGATGAGGAAGACTTCAAACTTTGTGTTGTTTTTAAGGGGATATTAGTAAAAAAATCTTCAAATTCGTTTGCGACATCTAAATTTGAGACAAGAAAACCACGCTTTGTGAGAATTTCATAACTGAAATTTCCTGATTTTTTATTTAATTCCCTGTTTATGATCTTCCACACTGTTTTTTGTTTATTGTCAGAATTTTTAATTTCTTCGCTTATATGTAACGACTTTGCTTTAATACAAACTTTTTTAAATAATTTTGAATACAATTTAACACGACTTACAAATTTTGCATCATGATTTTATGCTTTTTCCGCATATAACTTATATAAAGTATCTCTACTTTTGTAGATCCCTGTAGATGCCCAAGCACTAAAATTAGGCCTAAATTTTACAGAAAAAGTTCGAAGCTTAAATTTTTTTTCAAATTCATGATTTAATATATTAAAGAATTGATTAAAAATATGTCAGGATTATCTAAATTATAATTAAAGTTTGGTAAAATATTCAAAATGTTTGTTCTGTAATTTTCTATATTTGTAATAGTGAAAGTCCTCTTCTGTATTTTCGTACAAAAATTCAAAAACACAAAACACAATCCAAATCCAAGACCCAAAAACACAAAAATAATAGTAAGTAAGTGTAACTAACACTTTGTTTTATTATATATAAGATTCAAAAAAAATGTACACACTACCAAGCGTTTGACACACATGTATCTTCATATACTTACTAAATTATTAATGGTGCAAGTCTGTTGTCTACACAGGTTGTCTAGTCTAAAAAATATTTCCATAGAGTCTAGCAACAATCATATTGAAAATGGAACAATGTGTATCTTTCATTAAACATTGTAAAAAGAGTCTCAAAATGCGTCTAGAACTGAGCTTAGCCATCACATTCTGAAATTGCTCTTACTTGAAAAGTGTGATACGAACCTATTTTTATTACGCGTGTTTTTGAACCTGTACAATATTTTAAAACATCTTGGTTGTGTTGGTGTGAAGAAAGCAATAAATTGTAATTGTGTATTTTGATTTTCACAAGAAAGTAATAGATGTCTTCGCTCGCCAAAAAGACCGGCGAATAAATTTTCTGTACAAATAAACTAAATGGTAAGCTTTAGTTTCTCGTTTATTTTCTTATGAACCCCCATCAAAAAATGTCACGAGTCGCCTCTGGAGTATAAGATCAAACTAAAACATAGTTTAATAGATAGATTTATTATTCTCCTATCCTTAATAGAATTAACGTCGAGTTTAACCTATGGGCAATTGATAGTAGCATAATTATTAGCCACTTTTGCTAAGAAGTAAGAAAAGAGTTGAAGCGTCTTGATTTGATGATTCATTTTGCTACATGTTTGCTGTAAATTTAAAAATTGTTTAAAAATTATGTTTATATACTATATAAGACAATAGTTACGGTTTCCTCGTGGGATAGTCGAAAGTAGATCCCGATGTATATTACCAGCCTTAGGTCGCGCGTCACGGCAAGTTATATCCGAAAGGGGTTATGGTCGACTCTTGCGAAACTTTTACGGGCCGCGTCTCCGAAGAAATCTCGTTCCGTTTAATAGCCTTCGAATTTTAAGTGCTAAGAAAAGGTAAATAAATCACTTTGACGTGTCTTGAAGTCAAATTCGTGATTTGACGTGGATATGAATGTTCTCATTTGATGATAAATAAATATCGGTTGGCGCCTAAAAGCCCAATATTTTTACAACTTAAAAATTACAATTTATTACAACATTTTTATTTTGAGCTAGCTGACTCGCGTAGCTTTGCCCGCAAGTAGATTAGCGTATCGTCGACATTCATACATACCTACTTTGTATCTGGACGCCCATACCCCGAAGAAGAAGAAAATCATAGGCAAACCAGTACACCCACGACTAGCTGAAGATACTTGGTCCCACAATGTGATAGGTGGCAAGCCTATTGCCAACCTAGCACTTATCCAATCTCGGGCAATGTTTTTATCAAAAAAATAAAAAAACACATTTTTATTTGCCCGACCCGGGAATCGAACCCGGGATCTCATGTGGTCAACACCGATACCGGACCACTAGACCACAGAGGCGCGATATATTGTACAAACTTTCATCCCCTATAACAGAGCTTAGGGTTACATTTTTAAAAAAAAGCTTGCCTAACATCACGGGTCTTTAACTATTTCCTCGCTTTTCATTGGTTCAGTAGTTTTGCCGTGAAAGCGTCACAGACCGACAGACAGACTCGCATTTATAGCACAGATTATATAATACTTACTTTAGTGTATTACAATTTAGAATATCACTGGACAAATTACACAAATAGATTTAGTCCCAAAGTAAGCAAATTCTTGGCTTGTGTTACGGGTATATAGAAAAAAAAACTGAAAAGTAGATACAAAGTTGGCAGAACAACGTTTGCCGGGTCAGATAGTAATACATAGAAATACATATCTAAATACTGTCACATACATAATAAACACTCAAACCCAGGAATACAATCATCTGTGCTTTGTGTGATACAAATGTTTGTCACACATCACACAAATGATTTGTAATCAGGTTCGCTAACCACTCGACAATCGGGGCGGTATTAGTATGTATACAAACAAAATATGACCACCCCGTCGCGTTGGTTGAGTGGTTAGCGACCCTGACTACGCAATCGACGAGGCTCGGGTTTGATCCCCGACGGAGACAAGCATTTGTGTGATGAGCTATATTCCAGTATTTATATAATATGCATTTCTATGTATTAGTATCGTTGACTAACACCCATAACACAAGTAAATAATTTATAGGTTGACTGGTTAAAGGTGTTACATACTGAAGGAGGGTGATCAGTATTCGATTAGTTATTTATTATTAATTATATAATGTTATTTAATTAATAATAAATTTATGTTTATATACTATATAAGACAATAGTTACGGTCTCTATAAACTATATACTATATATGTCTCTATAAACTATACTCTCTATAAACTCAATTTAATCATTATATAATTAATATATATTATTAATTATATAATGATAACGAATATGTAAAACATAGGTCCTTATACTTTGAACTAATTATCTAATAAAAATATTTAGTATGGACACCTGCGTTCGGCACATAGACGTTCATTGTTTACAAACAGTGATTAAGCGAACTCGCGACTAGACACATTAGTATATAGTGCGGTGACTACACTTTGTAATATCCGATATCGATGACCCCATCACAACCTACACTTCACAATTTACACGCACACGCCAAAGTCGACGTCGGTGGCGACTCAGCCCTATCAATGTGATACATTAGTATTAATGTGGTCTGTGGTTCAAACCTACGTTACACGTATACATGTGCCATCAGGATCCCATCATAAGGATAGCAACACATCATTAAAATCTTTCCTGTCTATAAGCGATGGTTGTCTCTTTTCATCAGGACAGCCATTTATTTGCTCTTATTATCTTTGCTTAAAAAACTAATCTTCAGTGCCCTACTGCAGAGTTTGTCTTAGCCTACAAAATAGAGTTATTTCATTACTACCGGCTGTAATTTGTAACGGATAGTAAGATGTTAGTTGTTAAAGTAGCACTTTAGTCTTCCATCTAATATACATAAAACTGCCAATAGAAAATAATTGCTAGACGATTGGAAAATTAAATCAACTCAGTGAGCTGTTTATAGACTAAAATTGTGCTATTTACAACTAAACGCTGTAGTAAAAACCACATCTCAGCGCTGCACGACAATTTCATCTCATGATTGCTTTTCGAATTATATGAATTGGATGGTGAATAAAATAATCTTAGATTGCTATCATGAATGAAAAACATATAATCATAGATGAATTTTATATTGCTGTATTTCGAATGTGAATTCCTGTCTGTATTAATATTATAAATGCGAAAGTTTGGATGTTCGGATGGATGGATAAATGTTGTTATTTAATCACGCCAAAACTACTGATGTAAATAAAATTTGGCACACAGGTAGACTATGAGCTGGAATAGTACATAGAATACATTTTATCCCGAAAAAAATGAGTTGCTCCCGCAGGATTCACCAAAAACTTTTGTAATGCAGCGGGTTGCATGTTGCAGCTAGTAATGTTATAAATGTGAATGTGAATTTTGTGTTACCTACCCTTTCATGGCTAATACACACAGACGATTTTGATGAAATTAAACCATGGAGATAGTTTCGGAGTGAAACGTAGGCTAACTTTGTTTTCAATAATGAACTTCTAATGTGCTGAAATAGGGGATAAGAAGTATTATCACGTCCGGCTGGTTCCCTTGCGGGGTAGGCAGAGTAACCCGAACGTCTATAAACTCAAGCTCAAACTCAAAAAATGCTTTATTAAAAAAACCTTTACAGCACTTTTGACAAATCGTTATTTTTAGAATTACTACCGGATCGGAACGCGGCCACACACTGAGAAGTTCCGGTGGAAGAAACTCCGCGACCGGTGAAGCTGTGACGGCCCTTAAGTCCAGCATTAATTCAGACATTCCAAAAAAATAGGAAGAAACCCAGCGGGCTTTCATTTTTTATTGTTTCATAAATAATTACAATATTACAAAAATGATTACAGATAACAAAAATTTTACCGACCTGATAACGGTTATCGACTATTTCTTGCAGTAACTGGGATCGACGGCTTTACTTATTCATCCGAGACACGGGAGTATCAACATACCGCCCACCAGACTATTTTTTTTAAAATGGCTATGAAAAATTATACTGACAACATGTGAATCACGACAGGGACAAACATTTGTGTGATGAGCATAGATATTTGTATTTCTGGGTTTGGGTATTTATTATGTACCTATATTATAGTATTTAAATATGTATATCTATGTATTAGTATACCACTAGACTAGTGGTCATATACATAGTACACCACACACACTGTACACATACACAGTATCACTTACATACTAGTACCATTAGACTAGTGGTCCGGTGTCGGTATTGACAATATGCGATAACGGGTTCGATTCCGGATTGTTGCAATCCAAATGTGTTTTTAAGTTTGCTGATAAAAACGACGTTGTCCGGGATTGGATAAATGCACGGTTTGCGATAGGCTTGCCACGTACTACATTGTAGGATAAAGCATCTTCGACTAATAGTGGGTGCACTGCTTGTAGCTCTGCCTACGGATTTGAGGATACGGGCGTGAAGATACATTTTTTAGTATAGTTGACAAAAGGAGAATAAATTGCTTTGGATTTCAATCAATTCGTATAATTTGTCCAACGATATTTATCTATTTATGCAAAATTCCATTATGATCTGTTAAATAGTTACGATGCGAAAGCGTTACAAAAAAAACGGAACTACTCAAAACATTATTATGTACAAACGTAATATTTTACATAAACATATTGCATAATAGTTGTCATTGACCTCTTTAGTTGCTCGAATTGTGGATTATTTTTCCCTTACGTATCGCTATACTAATCGTTTGCCATTAACAAACGTGCGGATACACTTTCGTGTCAGCCTTGCATTAATATAAATCGTAATATTGATGTAATATGTTTCGTAATATTTTTATAGCATTGCATCGCAAAAAAAACCCACATGGCCTCTTTTAACCCTTTAAATCAAAAGAAAGCCTCAGTTTCAGAATAATTCGTTGAATCCTCTATATAAGAACAGACGTATGCTTTTTTATGTCATAAGATAGCAAACAAGCAGATGGGTCTCCTGATGGAAAGAGTCAACCATCGCCTATAGACACCAAAGGTGTTAATGGTGCGTTGCTATCGAGTGTTGAGATCTAATGCCACATGCATAAGTTTACCGACTACCTTACTCTCTACCACGTAGTAGCCACGATGTTAGTGACTCGTATAGCCAATCGGTCGCCTTTTACGACCTGCCTGGCAGAACAGCAGCTGGCCTATTCTTCAAAGAAGCCCGGGACCAATACGGGGAAATCATATTCTACATCAGATAATACGTCAAGGGCGAGTTGAGGGCAGTATTAGTCCAGACCCACTTTACTATCTGCTATTCTGCCAGAAAATTATAAAAGGCAAACGATTGACTAGATGAGATATCAATGTGACTACTAAGTGGTAGAACTCTGTAACGACTCACCCTGGTTTCGGTACCATCGCATTATTTACTCCTGCTCCATAAGCGTCTATGCTCGTCAATAATCATTAACGCGTTTCTGTTTGACGGATATAGCAACGCACTGTTAACATTTTTGATGTCTATAGGCGATGGTTTCTCTTACCATCAGCAGAGTGATATAATTATTAATTAATGATATACAAAAAAATCAAGTTACGTAATTAATCGATTGCTAATAATAATTGGCAATCGATTAATTACGTTAATAAAAAAAATGTAAGGTTAATCTACATTGTAACATTGTACTATGAAGTGTTATTTCTTAGTGTTGCATAACAACATAATGTAATTTGATGACCCGAAAGTACTTACTTTGCTATTATTTTGTTTTACTAGTCATTGACCACCGTTACATATTTACAAAGAACTTGCAAAAAAATTGAGGTTTCTAAATAGGTACATCTGACTATTTTTGTGTATGTGTTGGTAGGTCTGCTAAAAATATATTTAAAAAATAGTAAAATGCGAATCAGGGTACGCGCAATGTAGGGTTCCAAAGTTGCCTGTCACAACAATGCGGACTAAGAAGAGGGCCTTTATATTTTCATACTATGAACATTAAGCTATTCAATGTCAATGAAGAATATATATCCACACCACAGGTTCACCGCCTACAAAAACATCTCTAAGCACATTTTTATATTATTATAATTTGGTCGATTACTACTCAAAAATTTGTAAAGCCGTGTGCTTGCTGTGATAGTTTTGCTGTTAACATTATATTTACTACTACCATGAAAATCCCACACTACACACGGAGATGACACTTGACTCTAACAAAAATTAGCACTTAAAAGCTGAATATTTTACAGTCGAGTTTCTTAATCGAAAACTTCTAATATTTTTTAAAAACCTATCCAACGATACCCCACACAATGGGGTAAGTGAGAAAAAATAATTACATCCTTACCTTACATGTAGGGGAGCTACCCAGAAAAAAATAATTTTCAAGATTTTATAATACCACTTTGTTGACGTGATTATGTATATTCGTGCCAAATTACAGCTTTCTAGTACTAAAGAACTCTGAGCTATCGTGCGGACGGACGGACGGACGGACATAGCGAAACTATAAGGGTTCCTTGTTTACTTTGGAACCCTAAAATGACAGTCCCGCTGAGTTTTTCCCACCGGATCTTTTCAGCATTAGGCCGCGTTCCGATCTGGTAGTAAGAGTGACTATTAAATTGTCCACCGTAAAAGTAAAAGTGCCGTCTAAAGTGTAAAGGTTAATTTAAACAGAAGGTTTTTGTATTTTGTAAATTAATTTAATATTGTAAACAATGTATTTTTTACTTTTTACTAATCAGATTTAGAGTTTAAAAGTACAGGAGGTTGAAAGTCTTGACTCGGGGTTCTAAAGCAAGGTTCCATCTGTTGGAAGTCAGTTTCAACTTGAATCTTTACTAAAGTGTCTAGGCAGCTCATGCGATACTAAAAAAACTACTATCGTGACTTCGTGAGCAGCAAAATGCAGAGCTCCGCAACGATTCCCAACGGTTTCAACCACCTCACCTATTTCTGCCACCATTGATACTGCTTATATTAAAGGTTGGAGATAATTCCCACCTTGAAGCAATATATCATTAATGATATAGCAATATATCACTGATGTCTATTGGGAATCTCTTCCTTTCACAACAACAATAAGTGTGTTTGGTATTATACCAGTTGTATTTTTTTATATTTGATACCTCAGAACTTGGTCATTTATGAACCGATATTGAAAATTCTGTTTTTGTTCGAGAAGGTATACTCGCTATGTGGTAGTAAAGATCTGATGTAGGGTTCCGAAGAATAGGAAATGGGGAGTTTGTAGCTACAGTTTTACTGTGTTAAAAATTATATACTTACTTGTTTTAACTCGTGTAACAAAGTAGATAATTCTTGAAAGAATAGACACCAAACATGCTAAGTGCACATACATGATTGGAGACAGTGAAGAATGCAGTGGAATACAACTTGCAGTGTGCAGTCCACAATATAACCGCATTCTATGGTAGCATACGATCGGTCACGATATCCAGGATGAGTGAACAAGGAAGAAAATTAGATTTTAATGCGGCTTTATTTTCATTTAGAAATTTTTTACATACGTTTTAATGAACAATAAAGGCTAATTATACTCTTGTATTCTTGATTACTGATTAGTGATTACAAAATCCTGTTATCAAAGCCATTATCATTAGTAAAAAACATAGCAATCAAGCAAATAGCACTAATTTTTAATGGTTTCAAGCATAGTAAAATTATTAAAAAATTATATTAAATTGCAAAAACCGGCCAAATGCGAGTCATACTCGCGCACGAAGGGTTCCTTACCACCCTATTCAAGTTTCTACCTGTTTATTAAGATCGAGTAAAAATTGCTTAAAAATTACATTTGTTGTATTTGAGCGGCCCTTTAATATTTACTTTATTCTTATTAAATTATTTATTTTGAAAGGTAATTTACAACAAAATAGATTTTACACTTTCAATAGTCAGCACTTGGTGAAATTCCATTGTTATTTTAACAAATAATTTTAAACGTGATATTCTTACAGTAAAGAATATTACGTCCTGAAGATGATTTAAAAAGCGAAACCGGTCGATTAATTTAAAATTATTTGTCTATATTTGTAGTGAAATTAAAGTACAAGTGATCATAACCTAGTTTGGACTACAACTAAATATTCTATGAAAATTATAAGCGTCTACCTGTTACCGTTATAAATATTGATCAAAAAATACGAAAAATATACGTTTATTGTATGGTGAAATACATAATTTGTAAAAATTTCAGCTTTCTAGTTATCACTGTTTATGAGATACAGCCTAGTGACAGACAGACAGACGGACAGACAGACAGCAAAGGCTTAGTAATAGGGTTTTTACCTTTTAGGTATGGAACCCTAAAAAGTCTCGAAACCTGAAAGGATTGCTCAATACTATACGTGATATCTATAGATGACCGTTACGTATATATTATCCTTCTATACTTGACGAACTCTAAGAATATCGCTTTTGTATCTGAGGAATCTGAAGCGACATCATTACATTCTCTCCGAGATGAGAGGATTTGTTGTAACTACCACAATTTTCAGACTGCGGACTGTTATTGAGACATAAAAAATCTCCAATTTGACGGGGAGCATATCTTTTTCGATGGACCTTTAGGGCGTGGGATGGCAGGCCTCCAAGGCCCGCCATGCAAAGACAGGAGGAGTTTTGCCCTCGCCTGCGTACAGAGCGTGAGCAAGGCCAACTTCGGTAAAAATGTTCAAGAGCCGCCAGGGTTCCCTATCCTAGACGAATGTAGTTGCTGGTGGGATAGTGGAAGAATAATAACTCGTACCCATCGCCCATTATACAAAAGTATCGAGGAGGAACACCGCAGGGGTGTTAGTGGCTATTCCGGCTCCGACCAGCCGGCGAGTCCCACACTCGGGCTAGGTAGTGTGTAAATGAATTTCTCCTGCGTTAACAAAAACAAATGTCTGATTGCAACAATATATTTAAATACTTTTTAATTTAATTTTTCTATAGTTAAATTCATTTAAAAATATTTAAATAGTTGGTTGTTGTAATATTCCTGACCCCGAGTCTAGATTCTAAGGTATTGACCGACAAAAGCAGTATAAAGTGAAAGTAATAATTTAATTAATGCTTTTTAAATTACTTTTCCGCTAATTTTATTAAGTTAATTAACTTGTTTCAGTATAATTATAATTAACATATTCGTGTATGACAGTTTACGTCACGGGTCGTCTGTTGCAAAGTTTCCATTACACTTTCGTTTTGCTTAAATACTAATTTTAAAAATTAACTGTTATACTACGGCGTTATGTTTACAATAAAAACCATAGGTAGGTGTATAATTAAAATATCTTAAGATGTAACTTTCATATCCTGACGTGAAAAATTATAGTGGAAATTATTATAAAAGTGAAAATCTAAGAATTTCACTGAAATATTTTAAAATAAATAACTTTATGGTTTATTTTTTTATGTTTATTAATAATTATTAATAAAAAAAATATCACTTATTAATTAAGTCTATTATTATGATTAAATAATCTAATCTTACCGTTTTTTCTAGCCTCCGTCGCGTGTACGAAAGGCACTCACAGAATAAGCATCAGCGACTTTATTATACACCAGCAATTGCATACGTCGTACGACTAGGACGTAGGAAGTGTTTACTAGAAGTATTGTATATTATATATATATATATATATATATATATATATATATATATATATATATATATATATATATATATATATATATATGATATATGATGGAAAGAGTCAACCATCGCCTATAGACACCAAAGATGTTAATGGTGCGTTGCTATCTTGTGACGAGGTCTAATGTCACATGCATAAGTTTACCGGCTACCTTACCCTCCAAACCGGAACACGACAGCGACAAGCGCTGACGCTATTGCGGCAGGAATAGGTAAAGCGGTGGTACCAGACCCGGGCGAGACAATGCAGAACTCTACCACCTAGTAGCCATAATGGTAGTGACTCGATAGCCAATCGGTCGCCTTTTACGACCTGCCTGACAGAACGGCAGTTGGCCTATTCTACAAAGAAGGCCGGCCGTTATTTTGCAAAAATCTAGAAGAGTAGTTATTCCAATTCGCAATTGAATGGATTCTTTGAAATGGGTGATTTGTTGTGATTGGCATTTAATCATGTAAATCAGTGTTTTTCAATTTCTTTGATGGTGAATCCCTGAGCGTGTGAATAAATTCCGACCTTGGCAACGATGGGTCGTTGCCTATTTTGTATTACGAATATCGTGTGATGTTTTGGAGTTTTGTAATTATTTTTAACTAACTGACCCGCGCAGCTTCGCCCGCGAGTATATTAATAAGTCGTCCAAATAGCTTTTAATAAAAATTTCATCCCTTATTTCAGCCCTCCAGGGACTGATTTTTGAAAAAAAAATATTAGCCTATGTTTGACTCCAGATCTTCAACTACATCCATGCTAAATTTCATGAAAATCGGTGAAAGCGTAACAGACAGGAAGACAGACAGACAGGCAGACAGACTTTCGCATTTATAATATTAGTATGGAATAGTATGGATATACCTAATCTATACGATAATTTACTTGGATTTTTGGATGTAATTGTGTAGGCAACACTGCCTTTTGCATCCGATTGATGAAATCCACCAATTGTATGCTTTCGTGATCCTCCAATCGTAGCGTCTTTTCTTTAGGAGTGAATTTTATATAATGAGGATTCTGTGGTCGTAAATCGACCATTCGATCGGTATACTGTGTTACTTTGAAAATATGCAGTACAAAGGTGTTAATTGGTGTATAATATTTATGAAATTTTAAGTAAGTGTTTGTTATTACCGAAGTGTATTTATTACAGTGTTTGTAATTGATACCTCTGCATATCATTACACTAGAATGTATATGATTTTTTAACTTTGTTTTTATACTGACGCTAAACGACCATCCATAACCCCCACTTTACAAAATATTGATGTAGATCATAAATAACATCATTGTGATCACCAGGAAGCTACATCACTGTTGAATCCGAAACAATGCTCTTGGCCTTCTGATTTCTTACACAAATGAAAGAATCCAGAGGGTTAATATTAATTTGACTAGATCTACTGGTTCTACTGTAACTTAAGGTTAAACCTCATTGATTTTAATAGGGATCGTAACTAAGATTTCGACCACATTTTTAGCCCAAAATACATGTACCTACGTCTAAAAAATTTTAACAGATCTGTGCCGAAATACTAGTGGTCCGCTTCATTTTTATGTTAGTATTCAGCATCTACGTACCTAAAACCTTCGATACGACGTACTAGCTCGCAAACAGAGCAATCTTTTGTATCTGTATCTGTATGTTCTGCTCTATAGTCTAGACGTAAAGGTAATCGCTTGTCAGGGCATTCGTACCTTCAGTTTCCGCTTTCCACACCATAGTTGCAGTACTAAGGCGGCTGGTGGCATTGTTATTATTGCTTTTGTTTATGAAGCATAAAACAATGATTATTGAAATATCATAATGAAGACGTCTGCCAATGTTAAAGTTTAATAAGAAAGTACGCTTGAATAAGCAAATATAATGGCCTTAATGATATGGAAACAATGGAGTTCCTCTGGGCGCAGCGCTGGGTCAGACTACATCACGTATGACTGGACGTGATTGTGGCACTGGTGCCGATGTTTATTATTTGAAGGTGTCAGGACCACTTTAAGAAATTATCTTTCTTATATTTTACGGCTATTGTAAACTATGAGTTACTCGTAGGTCGGTATTTATCTTTAAAAGGCAGAATTTTCATCTCAACATATTTGAATGTAGTTTATGAAATTGATAAATTGATAATATACACAAATTCAAGCTTCTGAACTTCTCCATGTAATCCATTTATAATATTAATAAAGATATAGATTTTGAGTAGTATGAAATTTGAATTATGAAAGAGAAGTATGAAATTTACGTAACATACATCAATGTTATGTAAATTTCATACTTCTCTGGGCTTAAAATCTATAAATATATACGTATGTTACATTATACAGAAAATGCTTTAAAAATGTGAAACCGGTTGAGTAATGGGCAAATTCTATATCTTTATTAATATTATAAATGCAAAAGTTTTGATGTTTGGATGGACGGATGATTGTTAATTAAAGTAAAACACACCGAAACTACAGAAAGGATTTAGATAAAATTTAGTACTTAATAAATAATTATGAAATTTGCACAGTTAATGTTTAGGAATTAATGTTTTTTTTTGCGGGAGACTGCAGAAACCTCATATTTTTAAATAATATGCTTCTAATGCATTAAATTAATAAAAATAAATATTGCACACATAACCTTAATGTGACATATAGGTATGATTATTAGTGATGGGCCGAATGTGGTTTGAACCGAATTCGAACTTCGGCCGAACATTCGGTGAAAATACAAAATTCGGCCGAATTTCGGCCGAACTTCGGTTTAATTTTGGGGCGCTTTCTTAAAAGCGACACGTCGTGACTTTTTTACGAATTTACAATCACGTCAATTCGTCGCTCCGTTTTGCCGTGAAAGACGGACAAGCAAACAGATACACTTTCCCATTTATAATTTTAGTATGGATATATAGGATATCGTTAATGGGTTTCGCAACGCACGTGAATTAATGATGTAACAGCAAAATTTTGATACATTGAGTTACATTGTTCCATTTTAGGCATGGATTTTTATTTTTAACTTTCTGCTACTTAGGTATATAGATAAGGAAGTTACTGATTTTGCTCCGATTTTTGAAAATCGAGTTGTCATCGAGAATGTAGCTCAAAAACATTTTAGACCTCAAACATTTCATTGAATGCCATTTGAAGGATGAAAACCGATCATCGTTTTCAAAATATACAGCTTTTTAAAACTGAAATTGCTGTCATTTATAACAATAGTCAGGAATTTGAACCTTGAAAAAAAATGCTAACAAAAACTATAGCTTTTGTTCCTTTGAGCCTAAATATCTCAATTTAGCGGGACGTTTCAAGGATAGCCTGCAGGGTCAACTGACTTACCTATTTTTTTACCTTTTCTTCGACATTTTTTAAACTACCGATTTTGGAGCTACTTAAACCATTCACAGGTAAAAATTACGTTGAATGCAATTAAAAAAATCTAAATCATCATGTTTTAAAATATATGCATCTTCATTTATATCATACTTTTGATTTTCAACTTCCCGCTACGTATGGAACATTTTCGAACTATTTTCGCGATGACGTCAGTATGTCTGTATATAGGTATGTATATATGTGTGTGAGTGAGAGAGAGTGTATGGTTGTATGTATGTATGTATGTATGTATGTAAATATTTCATAACTTTTGAACGGCTTGACGGATCGAAATGCGGTTAATGGCATTGAATTATATTCTGCTCAATTTGGCTTCCAACAATTTTAACCAATTCGGATTAGAATATTTTGATAAATTTTGAAAATATTGCAAAAAAAATTGACGAAATGTATTTTTTTAATATAATTTACAGGTTAATGTATCGATTGAGTATAAAATTTTATCAGCTCTTTTTAAAAAACTGCGTCTAATTCATAAATTGTATCATAATCGGTTAATCCGTTCGGAAGTTATCGTTGACGAAAAAATTTGGAAAAAGTGTTTTTTCGACATAAATTCGAAATTTTTTCAAATACAGTTTCACAGATCAAAATTAAATCAAGTTTTCAAAAGTTACGGCTTTTCAAATATTAATATTTTGTTGTTTACAGCAAACTTAGCATGTTTAAAATGACTTTCAGACTAATATACCGATTGACTTAAAAGTCTAATAAGCTTTTCTTTCTATAAATTGCGTCAAATAAGCAAATTGCATCAAAATCGGTTGATTTATTTGGGATTTAGTAATATCGAAAATTCAAAAAAACTTTTTTTGATATTGTTTCCACGTTTCGGAGTCTGTAAATTACGTAGCTATGAAAACATTTTAGAGGTCAAAAATTGCGTTGAATGCCATTCGAAAGACCAAAATTAATCATCGTTTTTAAAATATATAGCATTTCAAAAATTTTGAAATATATAATTAGTACATAGAAGTCGTTGTAAATGACAGTCATTTACAACGACTTCTATGTACTAACTAACGAATATTTGTAACAAATTTATGATTTTTGAACTCTGAAAAAATCTGTAATGTGCTAAGAAAAGATAAAGATCTAGCAGAAAGTTTCAGGGATGACCTGCCGGGTCAACCGTTTTACATATTTTTTGAACTCTTCGAACTAAAAAATCTATGCTGAAGTTTTTTCACTTTTGTTTTTATGTTTTTTTATTTAGTGGGATGTTTCAGGGATGGCCTGCTAGGTCGACTGTTTTTTTCGAAAGTATAGTATAGCCTATGTTACTCGTTAAAGAAAGGTGAAAGATTTTTTCAAATCGGTTTAGTAGTTTTTGAGTTTAGATGACACAATATATAAAAATATAGAATACAAATTTTTCCTCTTTATAACATTAGCATAGATTTCAAGCAAATTAGTGCAAGAAGATACTTTCTTCTAGTGCCGAATGTTCGGCATTTAAACCGAATTTCGGCCGAATGTCGAAGTTCGGTTCAAGCTGCCGAAATTCGGTTAAACCGAATGTAAAACGAATTTCGGCCCATCCCTAATGATTATATACACACATTCTTTATGGCATTAAAATTAAGAGATGTTATTGTTTAGTTTATGATCGAATTTCAGTCACATTCAATCGCTAGTTATTATTTAAGATAGATTAAAATGGATACACCTTGCAAGGCAATTTCTTAGTTTGTCGGCGTAGCTTGTATTTGCTCACAGAAATAAAGAGTTATACTACTTACCGATGAAATAAAATTACTCAAAGGGTAATTTCTAAACCTTGTCATTTCATTCAGAATGATAGTTCTAGTACTTTGAGTATAATAGTACAACACGCTATATTTCTATGTTTTTTACAATAAATATATTATCTACAATTGAGTGACACTTTTGACAATAGAAGCGTTTGCTCTTATGCGCGGCGTCACGTTTCCTTCCCAATGCCGCGTCAATTAGTATTCATGCGGTCTGTTTATTAAAGGGTAAAACTTGCGTTGCTTGCGTTCATCAAATATTTTCCACTGCCTCTTTAATAATAGTTGGCACAGCCTAACTTCCCCAAATGATCTATGAACAGTTTGACAAATTTACACTATTTTGCATCATTGATTTGAAACTACTATTTAATCTGAAACCTGCTTTTATGTATCCTTTTTTTTCAGAAATTTGATGCAATAAAATCATCCGATGGCAAGTAATCTACGACGCCCAAGGACATCAGCGACACCACGTTATCATGTATTTGCCCTCGGGCTGCATTGCCTAGCTTTTTTTAAATCATTAGCTAGGAAAGAGAAACCATCGCCTGAAGACACCATTGATGTTAATGGCGCGTTACTATTCGCGCGGCGGGATAGCAATGCCACATGCATAAGTATGCCGGCTACTTCACCCTCCAAACCGGAACACAACAATGACAAACATTGACGGTATTGTGTAAAAGGTAAGATGGTGATACCAAATACATATTGCGGACTCTATCACTTAATAGTCATGATGGTAGTGACACGTATAGCCAATAGATCGCCTTTTAAGACCTGCCTGGCAGAACGGCCGTTGGTCTATCCTTCAAAGGAGCCCGGACCACCACGGGGGAAAAGACAATGTAAGATATTTTTTTGAGAGTCGCTACTGATAGAGATATCCGTTCTCAATGACAACTGGATATAAACAAAGATAGGTATCAAGTTGCGGACTCCAAACATAGGCAGGATAGAATAGAACCTAAATTTTTGATACGATATTCGATGAAGAAATTCAGTAACAGGAAAAAGGCAGAGTAATCCAACATGTTTAAGCAACGCAAAAAATCATATCTGATTGAATCTCCTGGCCTTTGACATCTCTTGATCAGGCGTACTGAAGGTTCACCGCCTATAAAAACTTCTTCAAGTATATTTTATAAATCGGTCAACTCTTACTCAAAAACTGGTAAATCCTTTAAAGCTGTGATAGTTTCCTTTCAACTTCATTATATTTACTAATAACGTGAATGCCCCCCCCCGCCTCCAAAATCAACTGTTGAGCTGCCAGAGGGGGGGGCTTAATATTTCACAAAGGAGTTCCTTGATCTAAATAGTTTTCATACAATATTTTTTTAAAACATCCAACGGGTTACACGAGAAAAAATATTAACCCACATTACGTGTAAAGGAGCTACCTTAAAAAGTATTTTTCAAGATTTTATGTTACTATACCTACTTTGTTGCAGTAACTAATATGTATAATCATGCGAAATAACCGCTTTCTAGTAGGTACTAAGGATTTCTCTATATCATATGCATATGCATATGATGATAAAATGAAAATAAAAATGAAATGAAAAATATACTTATTTCCACCACTACAATTTGAATACATCAATACCTAACAAAATATGGTTTATAATTTCATTTCATTAGTGCAGAGTGGACTAGAGCCTAAACTAGGAAAAACCTGTATTTCAGGACTCCAGGCCTCTCACCTTCGGCACTGTACATGTAGGTACAAAAAGTAAAAACTAAATAAAATATACAAGCTGAATCGATTGAAATATATTTTAGTTATCTAGGTGGTCGGGAAATGCCTCAAAATACACTCCAAAATGTTCAGTTTTTGTATGCAATTTTGTGTCGTTTTCTTGAATGTTACACATTTTCATGTCTTGCTCCTGCAGCCCGTAAACGATGACGTGTGATATAAAAACTCTGTTCTATTACTACGTCCCAAACAAAATCATATACATAAATACATAATATCAAAGATGGTCTCAACTACCGACCATGATAAGAGATGAAATCGTTAAGAAAATGGAAAGAGTGCATAGAGGTCACCAATAATTTCGCTTAAAATAGTTTAAGTCGTGAATAATCTAAGCGTCTATTGATTTTTTACTTTACTTATTCCACAATGGAAGTAGTAGGAAGTAGTTCACTCTACTTATTCCACAACGGAATCAGCTTATTTATATTTATTTCTATTTTATTTTACAAAAAAACATCCTTAATGATAAGAACAGTAGGTAAAATAGAGTTTTATTTATTCTATGTACAAAATGAGTTGGGTTTAGTATCAATGTTATTTGATGTAACGAACGAACAAATTACATTTTTTTTTAACTTCCCGCTACGTATGTATATATGGAAGTACTGATTTTGCCCCTATTCTCCAGATCTCCACGTTTTGAGGTCCTAGGAACCTTTTCCGACTATTTTCATGATGACGTCAGTATGTCTGTATGTATGTGTGTGTGTGTGTGTGTGCGTGTACGTGTACGTGTGTGCGTGTATGTGTGTATGTAAACATCTCATAACTTTTGAACGGCTTGACCGATCGAAACGCGGTTGGATGGCATTCGATTGGATTCCACTCAACTTAGACTCCCTGAAAATTTGGACCCAATCCAGCCCAGGAGATTTTGAGAAATTTTGAAAATACCCCACATTCAAACAATGTAATGTAACGAACTTATCTATACTATATAAGTTTAATCACAAAATAGAAGAGCTTTGTGCGAAGATATTAGTAAACATATTTAATCTATTAGCAGTAAATTACTAACAAATTAGGAATTAACAAATGAATATTCAAAAGACCATAAATGCTTCAACTTTAACTGGAATGTAAACAAAAACAAGATAACACAAGTCTATAAACATAAATTTTTAATGTGTTAAATGGAACAGGTTGTCCAGGTAGGGTACTATTGAATGAAAGAGTAATCAACGCTATTGAATCGTAGTCGTCACCTGCGAAACTTGTTGTTATTGTTAGCATTTACCAGGAGTTGAATGACGCCGCTGGATCTCCACAGGTATTCAATTCGAAAAATTCGACTTAATAATTTAACTTTTAAAGTGAACGTAAACCTATATACCTTTAGTGAATTGAGAAATTATATATTATACTTTTAGCATAAAGTATTTTTTTATATCATAAGATAGCAAACAAGCAGATGGGTCTCCTGATGGAAAGAGTCAACCATCGCCTATAGACACCAAAGATGTTAATGGTGCTTTGCTATCTTGTAGCGAGGTCTAATGCTACATGCATAAGTTTACCGGCTACCTTACCCTCCAAACCGGAACACGACAGTGACGCTATTGCGACAGGAACAGGTAAGGCTGTGGTACCAGACCCGGGCGAGACAACGCAGAATTCTACCATCTAGTAGCCACGATGGTAGTGACTCGCATAGCCAATCGGTCGCCTTTTACGACCTGCCTGGCAGAACAGCAATTGGTCTATTCTTCAAAGGAGCCCGGAACCAACACGGTATTTCATTTGTACATATTTATTTTTAGCTAGGTAGGTACAAAACGCAACTTAATATTTTTTATATATCGTAGAATAGCAACCAAGCAGCTTAATCTTCTTATGGAAAGATACAACAACCGTCTATAGACACCACATATGGTAATAGTGCGTTGCTATCTTTACGGTGGAGTCTTAACGTCACACGCATAAGTTTACTGACTACCTAACCCTCCTCATTATTCCTAAACTGGACCATAACAGTGACAAGCACTAACGCTATTGTGGTAGGAATAGATAAAGCGGCGGTAAAAAAACAACTCGGACAACACAATGCAGAACTCTACCACCTAGTAGCCACGATAGTAGTGATTAGCATATCCAATCATTGGCCTCTTAAGAGCTGCCTGGCATGATGGCCTATGCTCTATTCTTCGAAGGGAGCCCAGATCAATACGGAAGGCTAACATTTCTCTTATCGCTCCTTCTGAATTTTTTATACACGTAATTAATTTATCAATATAATCGGCTCTACTTTTTCGTTGTTTGTATAGATATTAGAATATTCTTGTCATAAAGTATTTTTAATCTCGGACATCATTTTAAACTGAAAATTACAATATTAAGTGATGTAGGTATCTGCATCCGTCCACATTCGAAATTATATATTCTTTTTTTAACTTTCCACTACGTATATATACGATAAGGAAGTTACTGATTTTACCCCGATTTTCGTAAATCGAGTTTTCACCAGATGTCCACGTTTTGAGGTCGTAGGAACTTTTTCCAACTATTTTCACGATGACGTCAGTATGTCTGTATGTATGTGTGTGTGTGTGTGTGTGTGCGTGTGTGTGTGTGTGTGTAAACATCTCATAACTTTTGAACGGCTGGACCGATCGAAACGCGGTTAATGGCATTAGATTGAATTTCGCTAAACTTAGATTTTCTGAAAATTTGAATCAATTCGGTCCAGGAGATTTTGAGTAATTTTGAAAAAACACCAAAAAAAATTTTGACGAAACAATATTTTTTAATATAACTTCCAGATTTATGTACCGATTGAGTACAAAAACGAATTAGCTCTATTCCTCAAAAAACTACGTCTAATACATAAATTGCATCAAAATCTGTTTATCTGTTTGGGAGTAATTGTTGACGAAAAATTTTGAAAAAAGTATTTTTTCAAAATTTTTCAACATAGCTTCGAAATTTTTCAACCAATCATTTTTTGGTGTTCTACGATATTTTAGTACCAAAAAACTACGTAAAATGCCGTTTCAAAAATCAAAATAGAATCTGATTCTCAAAAGTTATAGCTATTCAAATATTAAAATTACGTTGTTTTTAGCAAACTTACTTAATTTTTTTTAAATGAAAGTCATTAGAAAGATAATTAACTGATTGACTTAAAAATCTTATCAGCTTTTCTCCTTTAAAAACTGCGTCAAATACTGTTAATTTAATCAAAATCAGTCAATTTGTTTGGGATTTATCAATGAAGAAAAGTAAAAATAAAATGTTTTTTGATATAGCATCGAAATTTCAGCCTATCGATTACCTATTTAGCTATTTAGCTAAAGCAATATTTTAGATCTCAAAAATTGAGTTGAATACCATCATAGTATTCAAATATACAGCTTTTCAAAAATTAATATAGTGCCATTTTTAACAAAATAGAGAACTGAAAAATCTATGCTTCTATTTTTTACTTTTATGAGCTAAAAATACCTTAATTTACTGGGAAGTTTCAGGGATGGCCCGTAGGGTCAACCGCTTCCACATTTTTTTCATTGAATAGCAAACCAGTAGATGGCTTTACTTCTTGTAGGTACAAAAAGTAAAAACTAAATAAAATATGCAAGCTGAATCGATTGAAAGATGTTTTAGTTATCTAGGTGGTCGGGAAGTGCCTAAAAATACACTGCAAAATGGTCAGTTTTTGTATGCAATCTCGTGTCATTTTCTTGAATGTTACACATTTTCATGTCTTGCTCCTCATCCCGTAAACGATGACGTGTGATAAGAAACTCTGTTCTATTACTACGTCCCAAAAAAAATCATATACATAACATCAAAAGTGTTAATGAAGCGTTGTTATCCATGTGGATGGATGGCGATGCCACATAGACTGCCATGCTCTATAAACCAGAACATTACAATGGCAAGCGTTGACGCTATTACGACACAGGAATAGATAAGGCGGTGGTACCAAATACCCATGCGAGACGTTTCGGAACTCTACCACCTAGTTTAGTCGCGATGGTAGTTACACGTGTAGTCAATCAGCCGACCTTTACGACTTGCTTGGCAGAACGGCAGTTGGGCTTCAAACGAGCCCTACAAAGAGTAAAGGATCCGGATGAATTGTTACGGAACTCTACTATCCAGAATTTACAGTGGTATTGACACATACGAGTACCTATAGCCAATCGTTCGCCTTTACGAAATGTACCAGGCATTAGTCAAAATGGCAAATGGTCTATTCTTCGTTAACTTCTTTTCTCATGTTTAGGCCGACATTTTCTTTCTGCCTAAATCTCTCATACAGTATTATGGACGTGTTCCGCGAGTATTACACCACATATTTTCCGTAGCGATCTTATTTCAACCACGTTGTATCATTTTCAATTCTTCCTTCCATAAAATAGTGTTGGGATAAGCACAGCTTTATGCAGAGCAAAAAAAGACCGTGTTTTTTTAATATATTCTATATCAGAGATGCTATACATGTAGATTCAGTGTCGGAATATAGAAATTAAAAAGTCAAGGTGGCGTTTGCCAGCCGGACTCCTCCTAGCCTAGCTTACGAGGCTTGCTCCAAGCCAGGCGGTATGTAGTATAGAGGACGATCCCAGCTCTTGCTACCTATATGTAAACTAGATCTGATAGTTCGTTCATACAATAAGAAAAAATTTAATAGAAAAACTGGACAATGATATCCTATTTACTATTATTGTCTGGGTCTGCGGACTTATAAGGAGCCACATGAGCATATAGAAATACTAAATTATATAAGAAGTTTATCTAGAATAATAGGTTAACAGTCATTAATGTATATTGCATAAAATATTTTTAATGGATCTAGAGCACAAAGAGTAATTATTACCATTAAATGAACTTTAATAATAGTTATCATTATCTATGTCTACGTTCTTAAAAGCAAACTAGTGTAATGAAAGAGTGATTGCTTTGCCATGTTTTAAACAATAAAAGCATTTAAAATGTTAAAAAGCTTTGTAATGTACAATATATACAGTATAACAGCTTTTTATAAAACCATATAAAGCTATAAACAATACCACATCCCTAACCCACAAGGGATCTGGCGTGAAGATATGTATGTTTTTATGCATATATGTATGTATATGTAATGTATGTATGTATGTGTGTATGTATGTGTGTATGTATGTGTGTATGTATGTATGTATATTTGTGTTTGTATGTATGTTTATACCTATATAATAAACTCATTTGAATATAATTCAAACTGGTTCGACCATTATTTAACTTTGTGACAATTAATTTTTGAAAGAGAGAGACAACAGCTTTTATAGTTTGGAACAAGTCTCAAACAAAAAATATTCCAAGTGGAAAAAGATAACCATGGCATATAAGTATCACAGATGTTAATAGTGCAACCTGATCATCACAGATGTTGATAGTGTAGAAGTGATAACCAAACATCTATATATACATTAATACGTGAAGCAAAATTTATATCTAATATTAAATAATATTCTCATTGCACAGTTTTTGTATTCATACTCCTCCGAAACGACTTGACCGATTTTGATAATATTTTATATGTATATTAAATCTGAAAATAGGTTTTTAGCTAAGGGTCTACTCCAATTTTTATTTTTATTTTAGGAAAACATTTTTATTTTTATTTTTTTATGATATAGCATTAAAAATACATACAACTCTAAATTTTTACCCTTCTACCATCAATCCCTATTATATATTTATAAAAAAAGTAACTTCACGCCCGTATCCTCGAAGGGGTAGGCAGAGGTACAACAAGTGCACCTACGATTAGCCGAACATACTTAGTCCCACAAATGTGATAGGTGGCAAGCCTATCGCCAACCAGGCACTTTCCAATTCCAGGCAACATTGTTTTTATCAGAAAACTGAAAAACACATTTTTTTTAAATTGCCCCACCCGGGAATTGGACCCGGGTCATCATGTGGTCAACACCGAACGCAAAAAGGATATTTAAAAATCAATAATTTATATGACAAAACGTTTACCGACTTAGCTGGTACACGCACACGTATATTATGATGTGTGACAAGTCTATATATATAAAAATCAATTGCTATTCGTTAGTCTCGCTAAAACTCGAGAACGGCTGAACCAATTTGGCTAATTTTGGTTTTGAATTAATTGTTGAAGCCCAGAGAAGGTTTAAAAGGTGAGATAATATAGAAAAAAATAAGTAGTTAAAAAGGCAGAACAACGTTTGCCGAGTCAGTTAGTAATATATACTTTGTTTGCGTTTACAATCTGTTACTTGTCAAATTGAGAAGAGATTTTATTGTTTAGTCTATGGTAAACACAGCTATAGAATAAAGCTAAATTTAGGCAGGTCGTAAAGGGCAACCTATTGGTTATATGTGTCACTACCATCGTGACTACTAGGTGGTAGAGTTCCGCAACGTCTAGCCCGAGTATTTGGTACTACCGCCTTACATATTCCAGCCGTAATAGCGTCAATGCTTGTTAATGTCGTGTTCTTGTTTGGAGAGTAAGGTAGCCAGTGGACTCATGCATGTGGCACTGCTATTCCGCCACACAGATAGCAACGCACCATTGACATTTTTGTTGTCTATAGGCGATGGTTTCTCTTTCCATTAGGAGAGCTATCTGCTTGTTGGCTATCTTATGATATAAATAGAAAGTGATCGCTAGTATACATTAATTTATCGGCTAACTTACCCTTCAATTCGGGTTTGAATTACAGCAATGAACACTGACATCATAGTGAAATAAATAGGTAATCCATTGCTTCAATTCGGGCAAGAGGTTGCGGAATCTTGTAGTCACCATCGTAATAACACGATTTAAATCCTTCGTTCGGTTAACTAGTGCCTAACATAAATGCAGATATAACATATGATATATATATATATATATATATATATATATATATATATATATATATATATATATATATATATATATATATCTATGGTTAGCTGGTAGAGAATTCTTTAAGCACTAAGCTCGCCATTTTGTACCCTATACATTTTGTATGTAATTCAATAAAGACAAATAAATGAATCACAGGCAATACTCTTCAAAAGAAACTTACTTCTTGCTCATATACAAACTCATAACACTGTGCTGATCTGGGCCCCCTTAGAAACATAAACCTCCTTTAATTCAGTCAGGCATTCATAAAAGGCGAATAATTGGCCAAACTTCGTACTACCAACGCCTGAATTGTTATTTAGGGGGCTTGATGCAGCGAATTACTGCTTGGGGGGCTTCAGTAAACTGAAAGTAGGCTTTATCAAGGTAATCAATATTTTTAAGTTCGGGAGTGGGGAGGTTTGAACCCCCTCCAAACCTTGTATTCGCTACTGCCTGTTACAATAGCTTCAATGCTTGTCATTGTCTTGATCCGATAAAATACGCATGTACTCGTAGCTTTACCATCTCGCCACACGGATGGTAACGCAATATTATCTATCCACCATCTTTAGTATCTAAATGGGGTGGTTGTCTCTTTACAGGTGCTCCATCTACTTTTTCACTAATCTATGATATGAAAATAATAACGAAGTTTTATGAACAGCAAGGAGAATAATTATTACTCTCGCAATGCAAAACAAAATAGTCGATAGCTCTACCAGCTCAGGTGCGTGCTACTGGGTATGAAATTCCTTATTGGTAGTTAATCAAATTGTATTGTATAGGTTGCGGCGGATGTAGACATATGACCGGAAACACTTGTTCGTACGTATTGCAGGTATATTCCCATTCGAATAATGCAAACACATTCTTACGTCTGAGGCCCGCGAGACCCTCTCCGCGCACGTGAAAAGAGTGAGTACAATGATCTTTAGCTCCATCGTATGATCCGGATTTTATTGCGTTGTTCATTTTTCAATGATCTGAATTCTTAGGTGACTTATTTGCTTAGACTGGCTTTTCTATACCTGTTTATTATAAATTTAAAAGACGTTTCGTGAGTAACTGAATCCTCGTCATATTTTTTATAAGTTAAGGTATTTTGTTTAATTAAAATTGTCATTTTTCTATATTTACTAGCCGCCCCAGCTTAGCACCGATGCGGTGTACCTAATGATAATAATAAGACAAAATCTTCCATTTACAGCACGACCTAAATGGTCAATGGGTAAAAAAATTGCTACTCGTAGTAGTCAGTTGTTTTTGTTTGAGAAATCATATTGAAGATCTATCCCACTGTCTTCTTTTTTTACTTATTTTAGATTAAAAAAATCCCGTATGATATTTAAACATTTTTTTTTACACAAAGCTACACGACTAGTGACAAATAGACAACAACGTACACAACAAAAAATAATTATCTTTAATCAATTAAAATCTATATGTTAATACATGAAAGAAAAACTTTGGATCCCTTTATAAGACAATTGTGCGAACGGTGGAGTATATATAGTAAATATTATTTAATTTTTTTATTAATAAATTTAAAACATTTAAAAATTGTTCTGAATCGATTAACGAAGATTAGGCACTATTTCTCTCAGCCAATTGTCCACGCTTTTAACCCCCTCCCGTGACACACGTCGTCACTCGTCACTCGTCAGTCCGTCGGAAGCTTTCAAATGGACGGGGTTTTAATTCGCTTTCGACGCAAGACGTTTTGTATCAAAAAAAATATTTCTCGAAGTACTGTTTATTGATGGTACAACATGTTTGTGGCTCTTTAAAACTCTGAAATTTTGTAAATTGTAATTTTTGACTCTGTCTACTACGACGAACGACTACCGATGGAAAAGGTAGCTGACCCCTAGACTAGATGTATCACGTTGTAGTAAAGTTATCGTTTAACATTTCTGTCGCAATTCAAATTTCTGAATAATAGACTAAACCCTTCTAAAGACATCTTACGAAAACGAAATAGCGTATTATACTTAATAATAAAAGATTGAATTAAGGCTTAGGTTTTATTATTGTGTGATACAAAAACTGTTCACTAATAACCTTGATCCACTTGTTAGTAGAGTTTCCAAGCATTTCGCTCGGGTTGGGAGCTACACGATTACCAATTCCTGCTACAATAGCGTCATTGCATTTTGTTGCTATGTTTCGGTAAAGAAGGTAAGGAAGCCAGTAAACATAAGCATTACATCTTTGCCACTCGAATGGAAACGCGGCATTGTCATGTTTGGTGTCTACAAGCGATGGTTGTGTCTTCGCAAGTGCTATTTTAGGTACGTCGCGGTGCAGATAATTGCGTGGGTCTTTGTTATATGTTTGTAGTAAGATGAAAATTGTTTCAAATTACAGTTTGATCGACATAAATTGTTGAACTTAAAACTAACTCTTGTTAATCACAGATAATAATGTACATTATAATTTACTTACAACTAGTCAAACATGGAAAATCATATATAAAAAATTTAAAAAATTTAAAAATCAGCAAAGGTAAAAAACTTGTAAACTAAACACTTAATTTTTCTAAACAATGACCGACTGTTTTATTACCAGCCAGTAATTATTTTGTGCCTGGTTGTACTATAAGGAATTTGTCATAAAACTACATTTCTTCTCTGTTCAAATTCACTCATCCAAAAAGAATACTGTTCCCTACTGCACAGCGCGCGGCGGCGTGAATCAACCCAGTACAATAAGGGATTGGGCGATTCGCACCGATCCATCCTTGCGGTGCGAAACTACTAATGAAAAAATAGCTTTATGTAAAAGATATATTTTGTGTACATTAAAGTGTGAAATAAATAAATAAATAGCTCTTCGGCAATTCACACCGCGGTCCGAACCGCTGGTGGTGCGAAACGACGAAAGACCCAATTGCGTGACGCTTTAATTATTATTTTTTACGCTTTATTAGTTATTAAAATAAACTTCGCTTTATTTGCACTCTAACCACTCTGAAAATCACAGACCACACAAATACTAATAGACGTGGTGTTGGGCGTAAAATGCATAGCTGCTCATATGAGCAAATGTATGAAAATTTCAAACGCGTGAAGATAGATATATCGTAAAAAAATAGAAATTTGCCATATTGTGCTATTTTATCGTGAGATTGTGATTATTTCGTCGGTAAGTATTATAACTCTGTATTTTTGGGTGTAAATGCGAGTGACATTGTCATCCTAAGAAATTGCCTTGAAAGGCGTATCCAGTTTAATCCGTGCTAAAAAGGATCCGTGGTCACCCCGAAACCGAATTATAGTCGCAACTGAAATGCGCTATAACGGCACCTGAAACGTGATATAACAACGCTTTAGAAATATCATATTTATTTACATCAGATACGTAGTGTACGTACTCCACGCAAAATACATACTGTACCTGCGCTGAAAACGTGTCATTTCGTCGATCAATGTATAGTAATATTGCCATAGCCATACCGAATCCTCGTTAAGAATGCATCGCACACTATCGTCACTAAATCCGATCTCTATACGCACTGTGCAAGAAATGGAAACGCGGCAAAACAATCATCGAAAACAAACCATCTGCTTTTTACTGCATTCGATGCTATGTTTCTTGTATAACGGTGTTGATATTGTATTATTATTATGAAACCATGTAAATAAGATTGTTCCAAGTTCTTATTTATTTAATACTTTAATGTACACAGATCATCACATTAAAAGAAAATAAACTTTTCATATTATAAAAGTAATTATACTTATTTAAAATTTATAAATTATTTATTTAAAATCTTTATTGTACAAAATATAAAACAGGCGAACTTAACGTCTACAGATATTTTCTACCAGTTAACCTTGCTCTTGTAGAAACATTTTACCTTCTCTATTCGTAATATCGTCAATGTAATGGAGCTAAACAAAACTATGCATGTAGATGGAAGTGATCTCTTTCATTAGAAGAGCTATTTGGTTACTGTCCTGTCCTATAATATGAAAAAAATATTTATTCTCATTAGTAAATAGTGTCAAAGCCAATGACTTATAAATTATAACGACAAATTGTTAACTGTACTCGCATATCGTTA
Source organism: Apodemia mormo (assembly GCA_036924255.1). NCBI lineage: Eukaryota > Metazoa > Arthropoda > Insecta > Lepidoptera > Riodinidae > Apodemia > Apodemia mormo. Next base: position 22,220,190 of record JAUPFN010000003.1, on the reverse strand, counting down.
AAGATTTTGACTATAAATACAAGATAAAGTGTTCTACATACTTCACAAATAAACTACATGGTTATTAATCAAACAATAGGCATTCCGTGAAACAGTATGTCGGCAAGATGGTCGATAAGGGTCCGGTAGCACCGCGATATAAACGACTCTCTCGGTAGGCATCGACTCAGACGCAATAAGCAATTTGTGTTTATAGTTGAATGGTTTTGAATAATTGAAGAAGTTATTTATAAGTTACCTCTTAAGAAACAAATCGTGTGCGCGATCGCAGCCGGATGCCGGCACCCTTCGGAGGGCATGCCTTTACAAAGGTATTTAGTCTATTTAAAGACATCCTGCTTACCGTGGGGGCCCAAGACTACTCGCACGTGCGTCAAGTGTCCTGCGCCCGCCGACCTGTCAATTACTGTCACCCTCACCTATCTTCGAACGCTCAACGTCTGAACTGATAAACTAAGTGAACGTGAAGGTTTTACCAGTTTCGTGCTAGACCTGAGACTTCCTAGCCTGAATCATGAATTATTTTGAAATCACTTTGCAACTTTACATTTAAAACAGACCCTATTAAGTGATTGTCATACACTGAAATCGCATACAAGATATTACGCTCGTATAAATATTCAAGTTAAAACTTTACATAGGCACTATTATTTGTTGTGTTGTCGTAGTATTTGTGTCACAGGTACTCATTAAACCTACTTCAGGCACCATGTTTCTCACAAAAATGGCAAAATAAATACACCAAGATATCAGTTAATTTAATCTAAAAAATGTACCACTTTTGTTATGAAATAAATAAATAAATACTATCGTACAAACCCCGGTCGAGTGCTGATCGAGGGTAATGTCACAAGTCTTTGTAGTTGCCAAGTTTATATTAAAAGAGTTATGGATTTGGAGTAATGATAGTACTAGTGATGCTACATACTCCGGCCGAAGCGGTATTTCTCGGGAACACGTCGAATAGTGCCTAAACAAGCTTGTGTCTGAAGTCGAGAATCGACTTACCGATGTCTCTGAATGGGGTCGTCAAATCACTTTTAACCCCAAGAAGACCAGCTTTGCGTGTTCACCGCAAAAAAGACACCCTTTGTTGTATCACCTCGATTTGGGGATACTCTCCTGACAGCCTCAGCTCAGTGTCGGAATCCTGGGAGTCGGCATATCGAATTACGTTCAGTTTCGCGGTCATTTGGAAGGCAAGGCTAAATTAGCCTCTAAAAAGTTCGGTGTGCTCAGCAGGGCGAGACAGTACTTTTTGCCGGTCCATCGCCTTCAACTTTATAAGGCACAGATTCATCCTCACTAGGAGTACTGTTCTCATCTCTGGGCCGGAGCTCCCCAGTACCAGCTTCTTTCTCTTGATTGCATTCAGCGTAGAGCGGTTCGAATCGTTGACGACCAGGCTATTTCGAAACAGCTTGACTCTTTGGCATTACGCAGAGATGTAGATGAACTCTGCGTCTTCTATCGTATTTATCATGGGGAGTGTTCCGACGAGTTGTTTGGAATAATTCCTGTCGCTGAATTCCACCATCGGACATCGCGTCAAAATTTGAAGTTCCATCCTCACCATCTCGATGTCTGAAAATCCACAACTGTACGTTCCTCCCGACACTTTTTGCCTCGCACTACTCTGTTGTGGAATCAATTACCGGTATTTCCGAACGGATACGACATAGGGACCTTCAAGAAGAGAGCTTACTCGTTCTTAAAAGGCCAGCAACGCAACTGCAAGACCTCTGGTATTGCAGATGTCCATGGGCGGCGGTGATCACTTACCATCAGGTGCACCTCTTGCTCGTTTGATCCCTCTTCTATAAAAAAAAACAATCAGACACCTATGCTCGCTGCTTACGTACGAAAACTGGATATATACCTGCTCTGAGCTTAAACTATCCGAAGACGTTTTGTACACAATATACAGGTTGACTGATATAAGATTGGACGTACTGAAGGACGCGATAGCTAATGGTCATAATATATCACTAATAAAAATATAATAAAAAGAGAATATTGCTTAACCGAAGTAAATCTCAACGAAATTAAAGTAGTAATAATCAAAAAGTATGGTCACCGCACGATATTCTAACGAGACTAGTCGCGGGTTAGGTAAATCACTGTTTGTAAACAATGAACTTCTATTTTACAAAACAGTTTTAAATTCGAGAACGGCTGAACTGATTTGGCTAATTTTGGTTTTGAATCAATTGTTGAAGTCCAGGTAAGGTTTAAAAGGTGAGGAAATATAGAAAAAAAGAGTAGTTAAAAAGGTAGAACAACGTTTGCCAGGTCAGCTAGTTATAGTATAAATTATGGATAACAATAATAATTGGCCAATGGAAAGCGAACAATAGCATTTTCTCTTTGTAACAATAAAAAAGTTCACTAATTACTTGTATATTATTTCATTTGATTGTAGGTAGGTACACCGATTATTTACATGTTAATTTGATTTATCGCTAATATAAAAAATAAATAAAAGAAACCCATTTCATTACATTAAAATTTTGTATTTGTTCCACTCGGTCGGCTCCAATATTGTTCAAGTCTGTGAATTTATCTGATGAGTACATCGAGCAATATAATGGACTTCAGAACAATAGTTATCGATTATAAGAAGTAGTGGAGCGAAGATTATGGCGTTCACATGAGACGAGCACGGGTGCGGCGTCTCCCAGGCGCAGCGCCTAATGGTTCCAAACCACTTGATGTAGGACCTACCTGACATCTCTGAATTCATATTTATTGTCTATTGATACTTTCAAGGTGTGTAACAAATTATACTAGATATCCATATTATTACTATTATTGTGATATTTATTACATTTTACATACATACATCGCTATGTACGACTATTGACTATACATACAAATTATGTGATGCTATATATACACATAAATATTATTGTGATAACTGATAACCGTTACATATTAGGCATTTTCTTACAGCGGTAAATAAGACTATTATATATGGATACATATTTAGTCATTGAGGTTAATTTCTTTATTTTAGACCAAACACTGACCAATTAGTGTCTAAACGACATACATCAAGCAGTCATAGATTTTGTATTTTTAATATTGTTGTCCGTTCTGCCCTGCATAATTACGTGCTTATATTACCCAACACTGTTGTACATGTATGAAAGTAAGAGTTGGGTATGTCAGGAAGGACATGAATGTAAAATTAACGCAGTTGAAATGAGATCGCTATGGAAAATATGTGCCTTAACACTCGCGGACTGGGTTGTTATGTGGAAGTGGGGAAGGCCTGAAAGAAAGTGTGAGAAAAGCCACTCCGTTGGCTATGATACGTAGAAAAAATAGTGGATGAAAGATTAGCTAAACAGATATAGGTAGAATGCGAGTGTCGAAGGATGTTGGTACCGCTGAAGACCGAAGACTGACATACTATGACCAGATTGATCAAGTACTATCCGAAGATGGTGTCAAGAGTCTTCACAACCGGCATGTATGTATGAAGAAGAGAGTAATGAATGTTTTTTTTTTTTTATAGAAAAAAGGGGCAAACGAGCAGGAGGCTCACCTGATCGTAAGTGATTACCGCCGCCCATGGACAGATGGGTGGAGCCATTTGGAGCCATATTTACAGCCCATGTGGAGGAAGTAAGACAAATCTGCAAGGATCGTAACATATGGCATTCGGTTTTCTCTGCCTACCCCGTGAGGAGTCTGATGTGAAGTTATGTATGTAAAAATTAAACATTTTAAAATTTAAAATGTAGCTGCAATAAATATTCTAAATTCTATTCTAATGCTTCACCGGTATCTTCATACAATACTACATAATTTTATTACGTGTCTAAAATATTAGTTTTAATGACATTATCATTAGAAGTGTGAGCACTGAGCACTCTATCGCTCTAATCGTTAATAATTGATTGAATCTAACTTTATAAGATCTTAATCGCTTCGTTGGATTTCGAATATATTGACTTTTACAATCAATCCGAGATTTGATTTAAGACCACTTCAAATCTCGCAGACCTAAAGAATCTATACATATATAATAACAAATAAAATAAAATAGCTTTATTTCATTTAACAAAAATAAAAAAAAATGATAAAATAAAAACTTTTTGCTGGCTTGGCTTGGCTTGGCTTGCCACCTATCTCATTTGTGGGACCAAGTATCTTCGGCTAACCGTGGGTGCACTTGTTGTACCTCTGCCTACCTCATCGGGAATACGGGCGTGAAGGTACTTTTCTTTATGGTCCTATTTTATATTGGTGAAGATCTGATGCAGGGTTTCGGAGATCGAGGCAATTGAAAGTCGGTTGCTGCAGTATTATTGCTTCAAAAAATTATCAAAATTATATACTGAAGGTTGTAAGATTTGTAGTATAATTTTTACTAGGTGGTAAAGTTCTGCATCGGCTCGACCGGTTCTGGTACCACCGCCTTAACTATTTCTGCCGCAATAGCGTCAGTGCTGGTCACTGTCGTGTTCCGGTTTGGAGGGTAAGGTAGCCGGTAAACTTATGTATGTGGCATTATACCTTGCCACAAGGTAGCAACGCACCATTAACATCTTTGGTGTCTATAGGCGATGGCTGACTATTTCCATCAGGAGACCCATCTGCTTGTTTGCTATCTTTGATATATATATATATATATATATATATATAAAGTTTGACTATGTAATCGAAGGGAGGCCTCGGATTCGATTCCCGACAGGCAAACATTTGTGTAATGAGCATAGTTGTTTGTATTTACGTGTTTGGTTGTATAATAGAAATAATTTGCTTATTTTGTTAGGGTTAGATCAATTACTCTTCCTATTAGGAGAAAAGCCATGTGCATAAAAAACCTGTAGAATTAAATTTCATAAAACAATGTACTGGTGAGTGGTAACTAATTGTAGAGAACTGAATCAGATTAGCTGAGAGAATCTGATTTGGGGCGGTAAATTAAGATTATCAAATTGTGTTTAGATGTCATTTACATAATAGATATGAAGACATAATTTATTGGATTTCTAAATAATATTTCATAAACGACCTATATAATTTTTATTCATATTACTCCACAACTTCATCTGCCTGATGACCATGATACTCGACCCTGTAATCTTAGTATACTACTAGCGACGCGTCCCGGTTTTGTTCGGGTGCAATTCACTGCAGAGTAAGCTAGGAAAATTAACATTTTGGACGTGATTAAAATGCATTATTTTTTCTATTTACACAAAAAATTTGCTGTGTGTTGGGGGTGGGTTGGTTCGTACTTCAATAATTAGATTATCGGGGTATTTAACAATTGAACTACCTTCCTATTTGGTACTGCTTAAAAGGCAAACGGACCCGGACTTGACGCCACTGCCTTAATTTTCCTGTCACAATAGAGACAGTGCTTGTTTCTATCATGTGCACCAGAAGAGACATACGCTTGTTTGCTATTCTGTAATATAAACATAAATTCCTTAAAATAATGCAACACTGATGATATTAAAAACTATGACACGAATGATATTAAAACTGACACAAATGATATTAAAAACTTTTTTTTTTTTTATATCATAAGATAGCAAACAAGCAGATGGGTCTCTTGATGGAAAGAGTCAACCATCGCCTATAGACACCAAAGATGTTAATGGTGCGTTGCTATCTCGTGGCGAGGTCTAATGCCACATGCATAAGTTTACCGGCTACCTTACCCTCCAAACCGGAACACGACAGCGACAAGCACTGACGCTATTGCGGCAGGAATAGGTAAGGCGGTGGTACCAGACCCGGGCGAGACAATGCAGAACTCTACCACCTAGTTGCCACGATGGTAGTGACTCGATAGCCAATCGATCGCCTTTTACGACCTGCCTGGCAGAACAGCAGTTGGCCTATTCTTCAAAGAAGGCCGGGACCAACACGGCGGCTATACTAAAATTCATTGCGTTTCCATCCAAGGCCAAACTTGTCGTTATAATCACAAAATACTAGATGGTAGAAATTTACAACGTCTCACTCGGACTTTACGCTCCCGCCTTAATTTTCCTGTCGCAAAAGCGTCATTGCTTGGCTCTATCATGTGCACCAGAAGAGTCATAAGCGTGTTTGCTATTCTGTAATACAAAAATTGATTTCCTAAAATTATGCATTGTTGGCTTTAAAAAATCTAAAGGTATTAAAATTGTACCAAAATTCATTGCGTTTTCCATCTAAGAGCAAACTTATCGTTATAATCACGACTATAAGGTGAAATTGACGACGTCTCACGTGGACTTCATGCCACAGCCTTAAGTTTCTTGTCCTAATAGCGACAGTGCTCGTCTCTATCTTGTGCACCAGAAGATTCATATTATTGTTTGTTATTCTATAATATTAAATAAACATAAATTACATAAAATAATGCATCACGGTCTTTAAAAAATCAAACTACTTTTTCGTGTTTATCCAATCCATACTTAGTATGGATTTTAAAGACCGTGATGCATTATTTTATGTAATTTATGTTATATATTAATTAAAAATGCGAAAACTTGATGATATTTGGCAAAAGATAATTAAAGAGCTTGGGTCAAATATAGTTACCAGTATAGCTAGTATGCTATAAAAAAGGTATAAAACTATGAAAACTTACCACAAACGAACCTTTTAATCGTCTCAATCTGTTTCTGGAGCTATCTCTGTAAAGACCGTACCAGTTCGCATATCTAATCAATTAACACCTCTATTATATATATATATATATATATATATATATATATATATATATATATATATATATATATATATATATATATATATGGGCCTGATTGGCGATAGGATAGGTGCACTTGTTGTACCTACCTCTACCTATCTCTTCAGAGATACGGGCGTAATGATACTTTAAGTGCCCGATTTGTGGAGAGTTTGACCATTTGTGACATCATGGAAGTTAATGCTGTTGGTCATGGGTTGGCCTATCTTTCCGGCAGGCGTGATGTTTTTTTATAATATATATTTTTTATACATATCATATGATAGCAACCAAGCAGATGGGTCTCCTGATGGAAAGAGTCTACCTTCACCTATATACACCAATGATGTTAATGGTGCGTTGCTATCTTGTGGCGAGGTCTAATACCACATGTCTAAGCTTACCGGCTACCCTACCCTCCAAACCGGAACACGACAGTGACAAGCATTGACGCTATTGCGGCAGGAATAGGTAAGGCGGTGGTACCAGACCCGGGCAAGACAATGCAGAACTCTACCACCTAGTAGCCACGATGGTAGCGAATCGCATAGCCATATGTCGCCTTTTACGACCTGCCGGGTAGAACGGCAGTTGGCCTATTCATCAAAGGAACCCGGGACCAACACGGGGCAAATACCTGTTAGTTATTTGCTAACAAGTTCTATATGTATATTTTCACAACACATTCTATAACTTGAGAAGAGTGTTTGTTACATAAAAAACACTGTTTTCATATTTATTTCTTGTCTAATGCTAATCACCTGCGCGTCAGTCTGCGAAGTTGTTACGTTTTAAGGGGCAACCCACTTAACGTGCTTCCTATGTGAGGCAATATTTCACGAGACGCCGACAACCCTCCCTTGCCTCAAAGGCATTGACCTCGTTTGAATGCTCCCCTCATGAATTTCAAAACTATCGATGCCACATGTGTTTGACCTTCCCGTTTATTTTTTGAGTAAGTAATGCTTTCTTCCGATGCGGAAGAAAGATTAAGATCACGCATTTGACAAAATCTTTACATGTAACATGTGTGAGGTACTGAGAACACATACATACAAACATTCACATATTTTGTTATACATATAAACAAGATTCGTGTGCAGAATTTTATTAGCAGAGAAAATGCTCCACGTCTATAGACATAGAAGTCTTACCCTTTCATGTAAAAGGAATATAACCTAAAGATTTTTTATAAACCGCACAAAAATTGTAAAAAATGAAACAAACTCCGGAAAAAAGACTTCAGCGACAGAATTATCCTCTCACGTCCACCTCTCGTTCCACGAACTAAGCGTCGCACCAGAAACGCCTTTCAACAGATTATGACTGTCTCTTTTCTTTAGGAGTGCTTATCGCTATCTGCTTATTTATTTAAATTATAATTTAATTTATCATGGATTTTTATTATTAGGTATTTAGGTAGGTAGGATAGGTAGTTTTATCTACGCGTTATTGAACCATTTTATTATGATTTACAAAGATGTACCGAATAGTATATGAAGTATGTTTCCCGTTATTTCGGAAAATTACCCCAGTAATAAACTGGCAGTACCGATTTATCCGACGAAATAATCCTTTTTTTTTCATATATATTTGTAATATAATAATAAAAATTGCCCATAACAAAAACAAAGGAACACAGTTCACCTACGTACTTACTGGAATAAGTAACCGGGAGGTATCATTCCCAGACAAGATATTAACTGAAATCTACCACCTAGTCAGTAGTCACGATGTTTGTAACAAGTAGTAGCTTTTTCTCCTTTTAAAAGATACCTAGGAGTTGATCTATTTGGAAAAAGGTGTGGTACCTACATTGATTAGATGTTGCAGAATTTGGCCACTTTCTCATTCGATTTTTTCCTGTATTTTGTTGTATAATATTTTTAGCATGATAAAGTTTTAATCCTTAAAACTTATGCAAACTAAGTGAATTTTTAAAATTCCATAAGATAACGAGTTACTCGGTTCTCAGAATCGACTTCTGACAATGTTTCCGGCATCGATTACGTAACCAAATCAATCGTGTACAAATATCGCACAGGCCATCTCATTTTCTAGTCGAGACACTTGCATAATTGATCCGATTTGCACTGAGTGGCCGCATTGGGCATCGAGTTAGGATAGCGTTGCGCAAACCAACAATCATCGATGCTCTGCGATGAAAACAGTGAAATCAATGTTTGTTGGTAACTTACCGCATCGCTTGAATATTGTTTAATGGTTTGTTCTCTCGTTATAACTTGTCATTTATCAACTTGCAATAATGTTATAAATAGTCTGAATTTGACGAACGATATTGTCTCAAATTGAAGGTATGTGTAATGTGTATTCACCCACGATTGTTTTCACCCAATATGCATTGAAGTTGATAATATATAGGCCTCGGTATTCAGATGTAAGTATGTTATAGTCACACCGTAGACAAAGCTGCAAAGAATCAGCATGAAAATGGGGGCATGCCTATTTTAAATAGATAACATGCGAGTACTTGAACTGACAAAATATTCGATAAACCATTCAATACATTATTTTACCCTTTTGCATATATCACCATGCTTAAAATACAAAATTACTGTTTTATAAACGAGTATTCATACTATTTTATTTCACTGGTTTTAAATAGTTTTGCTTTTTTGTATTTTTACAGAAATATTTTTACAATTCAGAATTTGTTAAGAAAGGGGAACCGCTTAGCTTATAATTTGAATATTATCTGTATATATATAAAAAGTAAAGTCTGGACTCTGTCTGACATAACAGCAACACCTAGCCTAAACCTTTGAAGTAGGAAGGCTGAAATTTTTTACAGAGGTATGTAACAGAAAAACCAATGCAGGCAAAGAATATGAAAAGATATTTCGAAATTCATCCCTTAAGATGCTGAATAATTAAGTCATCCCTTAAGTGAAAAATACAACATACTTCAACTTGACCTTGTAGCTATTTTATTATACGTAATATAAAATATACGAGTACATATTTACATATTAATTTATACTAGCAATCGCTCTGTGGTCGAAATTCGACCACAGAATAAACAATAAAACCTTTTCTAGTTTTGACAGCTATTAGCCGTAAAGAAAATAGTATACATGTGAGTATATTATCATGTATGTCACATGAATGCAGTGTGTGTAACGTTATTTTTTTATTAATTTAATATATTTCTAATGTATGTTATTTAAACATATTAGGTTCCTGCAGTCCTTCCAAATGTGCTGTGCCAAATTTATAGTCCACCGTTCGTGTAATTATTACATAGATTCCACATAGTGAATAGTGATAGGTGTAAAACTATGACAAACGTAAGGCGTGCTTCCCCCAGCTTAACTCATTTCAAGTAAAACCGATGCCAAGGAGTGCTCTGATATGATTTTTTCGATTTTATAAAATTTAAAGAAGAGCTAGGGTCACAGGTATAAAAGATCAAAATTAAACATTTAAGGGTATGAAATAGGAGATGAAAATTTGTTTGAAAAACTAAATCGATGATATGGTGGTAGGCCACTCGCGGGCGAAGAAGACCCGTGCAGGGTCAATTAGTAATATACCTAATACGTGTATAAATATTTAAACATTAAATTTTATTAAGCAAAATACAGAGTCCACACAAGACGATTGCTTCTGGGAGGTAGAATAGAGATTTAACTTGTAATTTAATTGACCTATAGATACTAAAACACTAGCTCCACGTTGGACCGGACCTTAGCTGGTTATAATTTCTCACCGACTGGCGGCTACACCCACATACAAGCCTGAGTATTTGCATGTCATATTCAATCATTTCAAAGCGCCACCGGCCTCTCGCCCATACAACACGATTCAGAGTAATTAGATCAATACGGTGACTTCGTGATTAATTCGTTTAATGTGTATTATTGTGTAAACAGAATCACGTAACTATAATAACTAGCGATCACCTGTGGCCGAAATTCGACTATAGACAAAGCAATAAAATCTCTTTTACTTAAGTTTGACAACAGGGTTTAGCCGTAAAGAAAATAGTAGGTATTATTATTATGATGTATGTCATATTAATGTAGTGTGTGTAAGGTTTATTTTTATTAATTTAATGTATGTCTAATGCATATTAAACTAAATGTTATGTTTCTGATTTTTTTTTATTATCATCGTTATGTAAGTGCTTGACCTCGATCTCGCCTGATGGTAAGCTAAGATGAGGCCTAATATGGAACGCGCTTCCCTGGAAGGTACCTGCTCACTCTTTTCTTGAAGATCCCCAGATTGTACTCGTCGGAGAATACAGACTCAGGAAACATGTTCCGGTTCTTTGCAGTTCGAATAAAGAATGTTGAGTCGAACCGCTTTGTTTGGGGGAACGTCCACCAAATCGCGATGCCTAGAATCCTCCTTAATTTAAACTTTAACTGCGCCAATTTCATTCTCCACAGTTCACGGAATTGTTTTAAAAAAGGGGTATAAAGGTTTCCTTCACGTATTAATATATAGATAAATAAATAACTATCGCTTAAGAAATTATACGAACTGATCTAACCCCAAAGTGAGAAAATTACATATATGTTTGTGTTGTGGGTTTAATCAACGATACTATATTAGTAAAATGTCATTGCTATATACCCACAAAGGAGAATGATAAGGCTCCATACAAATTTAGCCTAAAACGCAACAGGTGATATAGCTGCTTACCGTATTGTAATACATTATTAGTTTCTTCTGAAATGTAAATTGTATCACGGACACTTTTTATAAAACTAAAGTTGACGAAACTTCTTCAAAGATTAATATTACTTGAATTTACAGTTGTTACATTATATTTTAAGCCACTCACATCGCAATATATCGTCAACATAAATATAATTCATTTTTGTATCACTCATCATGAAGATTATTTGATTTTAACCACTTAAAACTTAAAAAACAAAAAACTTTTATTTACATTAAAATATTTGTTACTCGTTCACAGTGTACCTAAATAGATGACACTTGTTTTTTTTTTGTTTCTTTAGGATGATATTAAAGAGTACTTATTACAGCCTTCTATGTTGTAAGTTTCGACTATACTTAGTAATAAATATTTTTATTTTAGTTGCATTTTATACAATAGATTATTTAAAATTTTGCGTCTTACCTATCCGACATTTTAATGATTTGTTTAATTGGTCAGAAATAAAAGAAAGTGTTAACTTGATGGCAGTAAAGAAAAATCTTTGCTTGATTTAGAAATAAGAAAAAGCGTACAAGTTTGTTTAGTTTCATGACTCCAACTAAAATCCTTTTAAAATCAACTTGCTGTTAAATAGTGTCCGTTGCATTCTAATATGACTTATTGTAAATGAAATTAATTGAATAATTTCGGCTGACACTATATTCTCGTAGCTCTTTCAGGCCGATCTCATCAATCTCCTTTAAACTAAAATGGTTTCATTTCCGTTTCAGTAGGTAAAGGAGTTAATTATGAATATAATTATACATTAATACAGGTGATAATTATTTCTTTCCATCTTCCGTGATGAACCGGCCCCCTTTTTGAAGAACAGTACAACCATTACTAGAGGATCCCACTATAAGACGACCCTCACCGAGCTGATTAGTGGGTGAAAAGAATTTTATATCCAATGAAATATGTCAATAAATACATTACAATGAGTTGACTAAAAATTTCAGTCCAGAATATGATCAATTAAAATTTTTTTAAACATTTCGCTGATTTAGTTAATGGACAATTCCATACCAATCGAAAGTATAAATCCTATAGAATATGCAAATGTTAGGTTGTCTATTTTTTCCCATCACAGCTCTTGTTTAGGCAGGTATAATCAGGTAAATTGATACAAGTAACCTCGCTACCCACGAGTTGTCGCGGGAAAAAATAGTCAACGTAACGTTTACATATTGTATAGGCTTCATACTTTCAAATGGTATAGAGTTTGTCCATTAACCAAACCAGTGAAATGTTCAGAAAAATATTCTGGACTGAATTTTTTTAGTCAACCTATTTGCAATACATTTATTGACATATATAATTGGATATAAAATCATTTTCATCCATTAGCTAGCTCGGTGAGGGTCGTTCTATGGTGGGATCTTAGACAATGTCTTATTGCTAGACATTTCGTAATAGGCTAGAAAAGGTAAATATGTGTCACTAACTTCGTGACTACTGACTAGGTGTTAGAGTTGTACAATGCTCTTCAGGTTTGGTGACACCACCTTCACCTATTCCTATCTCTATAGTGTCAGTGATTGTTACTATCTTGTTTCGGTCTTGAAGCTAAGATAGCCGGTAAAGTAAAGCTTGTGGGAGTCCAAACCTGTCACACAGATAACAAAGCATCTATAACATATTTGTGTTGGTTCCGGGCTCCTTTGAAGAATAGACCAACTGCCGTTCTGCCAGGCAGGTCGTAAAAGGCGACCGATTGGCTATGCAAGTCACTAACGTCGTGGCTACTCGGTGGTAGAGTTCTGCATTGTCTCGCCCGGGTCTGGTACCACCGCCTTACCTATTCCTGCCGCAATAGCGTCAGTGCTTGTCACTGTCGTGTTCCGGTTTGGAGGGTAAGGTAGCCGGTAAACTTAAGCATGTGGCATTAGACCTCGCCACAAGATAGCAACGCACCATTAACACCTCTGGCGTCTATAGGCGATGGTTTACTCTTTCAATCAGGAGACCCATCTGCTCGTTTTCTATCTTATGATATAAAAAAAATTGTCGTCTATACGCGATGGTTATATCTTTCAATCAAAAATAGCATTTGCTTGTTTGCTATTATATAAATAAAAAAATTAAAAAAAGTAGAACGATTTATTGTGATCCACACCGTCTGGAAAACTAAAGAAAAACAAGTGAGCCTTACAGTAGTCGCATATGGTGTGTGACATCTGACATCTAAATGATTAAATTGATACAACCTGAAGGCCAACTCTACTACCGCTCGCGCTCGTTTGTTAATTCAAATAGCGCACGCATCCCCGGCTTTCTGTTACACACTTCCATTGCATTTCACAAAATCGCTCTCATAGATTGCAGGAAAGCGAAAGGAAAGATGTTACATATCAATAAAAACAATATTGATGTGCATATATCACGTGTCCACAGATTGTATATCGCATTTTAGCATTTGCTATTCTATGATACAGCGTGTAAGAGGCGGTCTACCGAAAATTTTAATTTTTTTTGACGAATTATTTTGTTTAACTTTGTATAATTTGATTACATTGCGTAGCGCGAACATAAGAAAAGAAAAACGCATTTTTTCATTTCTCAATGATAAAATATGAAAATGGCATGTTATCTTAGTTTTTTCGTACACCGACCCTTACAAACAAAAAAAAGAAAAGTAGGTATACTGAGTTGAATGTAGGTAATAATCTACAATAGATTGCAGCACCCTATTGCTGCGTAAATGCCTTACTGGTATGTTGACTGTTACCGGTGCTGATCTAACGCACTGGGTGGCCGCAGTATCACACGGCCTGCATTTCACGCAGGTATGAACTGCGAATCAAGCCTTACCGTAATAGTACTCTAGGGTTGAACCAAATATTTATATATATAAATTTAATTGCTTTTTATCTTGAGAATAAAAATAAATTTATTTAAGACTACACCAAATAAAACAAGAAAAAAAATAATATTAATATACAATACGGCTATAAAGAAAAGAACAAAAAGAAAACAGATACAATAGTAAAAAAATAAGATTTAATAATAATAAATAAATATCACTGGACAAATTACACTAATTGATATGACCCCAAAGTAAGCAAATTATATGCTTGTAGTATGGGTGTCAGTCAACGATACTAATACATAGAAATACATATATAAATACTCTAATATATTAAATAAACACCCAAACCCAGAAATACAAACATCTGTGCTCATCACACAAATGCCTGTCCCTGCCGGAAATCGAACCCGGACCCCATTGATTGCGTAGTCAGGGTCGCTAACCACTCGACCAACGGGGCGGTAAAAAGATTTATAGATACAAGTTTAAAAAGAATGTAACTTAGCCATATACACTTTCATTCTAAGTATCACGATAAAGGCTAAATACACTTAAAATGGATTTTGATGAGATTTGGTATGATCTTAAAGGACTTAGATTCTCCTTGAAAAGCATTTTTCCCGATTTAAGCCACTCAGAAACCCAAAGCCTTATGATCTGAGCCAAACCGTTAAACACCGAGGGCGGTGGGTGCAAGTAGCAATAAACAGGGAAGGTTTATGTTACTGGGCTGAAACTGTACGCATATACGTAAAAATTTTGGTAAGGCAGTTGGTAAACTTTTAATTAGTATGTGTTATTATTTCCCCATCTTACGGATGGAAAAACCAAATTAACATATTTAGTGTCTATAGGCGTTAGTTATCTCTTACCATCAATGGTGGTTTTATGTATGTTTGTTTGCTTTATCTATAACAAAATGTTAAAAAATTTGTAATATTGTTAAGTTTTTTAACGTGTGTGGGTTTACGATTATTAAGTCTTTTAAAAGGTGGCAACCCTAGTACCAAGATACAGGTAATAGATTTGGCGCAAAAGATTACACAATAGTTGTTCACAAAAGGATTAATAAAAAGGATTAAATTAGTCAGTGGAATGGGTTGTAGAAAAATAAATTATAAGTTTGGGTACAATATTTAATTGTGTTTTCGTAAAAAAACCCAAAAATAACAAACATTTTCGTATTTTGCAAGACGTCCGTTGTATCTAGCTAGTGTAAATAAGAAAAAAATTACTTACGGACAATTGTATATTATAATTTATAAGCGAAAGATAATGATTCCGCCAAGAAAGTTAAAAACCACATAGGACACAATGTCAAAATTTATGAATTAAAAATAAGGTTTTTCATCATTTACTAGTTGAACAAAATATCAACCTGCTCGAAAAAAATATATAATATGTAAACAAATAATCAATACGCTGGACCAATTACATGAACGAACTAATCTAATTATAAATAAATAAATAATATTCACGGGACAAATTACACTTACTGATCTAAACCCAAAGTAAGCAAATTATTTGCTTGCGTTATGGGTGTTAGTCAATGATACTAATACATAGAAATACATATTAAAAACTTTTATATACATAATAAACACCCAAACCCGGAAATACAAACATTTATGCTCATCACACAAATGCTTGTCCACGTCGGGGATCGAAACCCGAGCCCCGTCGATTGCGTAGTCAGGGTCGCTAACCACTCGACCAACGGGGCGGTCAAATTCAAATTTACTCTCATTATGTCATATACATAGGAAATTTGGTTGCCATAGAGATAGCTGAAGATGCGATGTCAAATATAATCAAACTTTTTTTAAAAATCAACCTCTAGGGGCTGAAATAGGGTATGAAAATTTGTATGAAAGATTATATTGATGATATCATAATTAACACACGGGCGAAGCTGCGCGGGTCAGCTAGGACAATTTTATAGGTACAGTATGTAAGGTCTATCAGAAAATTAAAAAACATGACATTTTTACGTTGTACTGACGATGGCAATTCCTTTTTTGTGGGAAATAGAAAATTGGCGTTTCATTATTTTTTCTTATTTTGACTCCAGTCCAGGTCTCACAAGTCACAGGACTTAGTTTAGGCACTTACGGACGAATATAGCCGAAAATTAAATTCTGCACTCTGCTTGCCTACAAGTTCCATATCGCTGGTAGTGCTTCCAGAATGTTCAGCTATAGTGAATTAGAAAAAAAATATCATCATGTTTCTTTGATGAAAGACCCTCGAACAGGTAGACAAAAAAGTTATCAACACAACGCTCGCAATAGCTCCTACAATTCAACAGCATTAAAAAGTCCTGTAGTGTGGCAGATGTCCAACCTACCGACAAATCGAACACATGTCCATCAAGTTATATTTTACAAAAAAAACTGAAAACCTTATTGAGAAGGAAATGCTCGACTCAGGATTTCAAACAAAGCAAAACAGTAAATAATATAACAATTACATAAACAAAAGGAAAGCGTTCAAAAAGTAGACTTATCTCTAAAGTTCTATATCAAAACCATATTTATCTCTCTACATCAATACTGAAACCATATTTACGCCGATTGTGCTCTCTCTTTATCTACACTGAAACCATATTTATGCCGATTGTTCTCTCTCTGCATCTATGTCGAAACAATATTTATGTTATTTGTTCTTTCCCTGCATCTTTACCGAGAATACATTTATGCCGTTTGTTCTCTCCCTCCATCTGTACCGAAACCACATTGTTGTCGATTTTTCTCTCTCTCTGCCTATCTCGTAAAGGATTTAGCGTGATGATTTATGTATATCGAAGCCCGTACCATAAATTACTAAAGCGAAATAAATTTATAGAATCAATTAAGTGCAAATTGTTTACAAGGGAACATTAAATTTCATTGTTGCAAGATGTAAAACTCATCATTTGTTTGATCAATGTCCATTGAGTCGCGATAAGCACCCGCGCAGGAAAGGATTATGATTCAACAATATTATGTACCTTCGCAATAAACTTTACAATTTCGAATTGTTCTATCACAACGACATGGCGCTTTGTCTGTGAAATAAACTAGACAAAGATAATTTCAGTTGTCTCTATAGTGAACCGGTATAGTGAGTCAGCTGTGATTGTTTAATTCAATGCTACTAAACGTGTCGCGGCGCATGCTCGCTATTACAAAGAAATATTTTAATCAGACTAATTGCAATTGCGTGTTACACAACACATATCTGCCTTAAATCTAACCTTTACCCTTTGAATATTTACTTAAATACCTACGACATTAATTACTTTCAATTGAATTGATTCGGTACCTGCCTTGTGCACGGAACTAATAAATCGTACCAATGACAATCACATAATGTTGTTAATAAGAAAGTTATGGAGCACTGCTAGATTTGCTATGTCGCTATCCTTAAAAAACTTAAAAAAATATGTGATTATAGTGATGTGTATCAAATGAATAGTATATTTTTTAATATCATTAGATAGCAAACAAGCAGATAGCTCTCCCGATGGAAAGAGAAATTATCGCATATAGACACCAAATGTGTAGCCGGATGCCGGATGGATATCTTATCCTCCAAACCGGAACACAACAATGACGAGCATTGACGCTGTTGCGGCAGGAATACGCTATTGCAGTAGGTACCTACTACCCGGGCGGGACGTTTCGGAACACCACTCTACTCGTATAGGCAATCGGTCGCATTTTACGACCTGCCTGGCAGAACGGCTATTGGTCTATTCTTCTAAGGAGCCCGGACTAATACGAGGGAATCTATATATTAATACGTGAAGGGAAAACTTTGTACCCCTTTTTTAGACAATTCTGCGAACGGTGGAGTATGAAATTTGGCACAGTTAAAGTTTATATTGTAGAGGAGTGCAGAAACTTAATAGTATTAAATAAAAAGCACTGGAAATACATAAAAATAATAAAAATAAACATTACACACACTACATTCATGTGACATACATGATATTATACACACATGCATAGATACTATTTTTTGACTACAGATGTAAGTTGCCAACCTTAAAAGAGATTTTATTGTATAGTCTATGGTCGAATTTCGGCCACAAGCAATCGCTAGTCTTCTATAAAAATAAATAAGATTGGAGTGTCTATTTGTAATATTAAATAACCGCTTTTTACTAAATGCATATTGATGTATACACGTTACATATGTATACCAAAATCTGTCTGTATGTGTTTGTTCCGGCTAATCTCTGGAACAGCTGGACCAATTTGGACGGGACTTTCACTAGTAGATAGCTGATGTGACAGGGAGTAACTTAGGCTACTTTTTATTAAACTTTTCCACGCGGACGAAGTCGAGAGCGCAGCTAGTATATAATAAATTAGTTTATTTCCAAGGTAGTGTGCATAATGATTATTTTTCTTAATTTAATGTGTTTATAATACATTAATAATGACAAATAATATTATATAAAAATATTAGTTTCTAACTCCTTCACCGTGTTATCTGTGCCAATTTTATACTTTTACTTAATTATATCTAAAGTTAAGGCGCGGAAATATTAAACAAATATTTAAAATTCTATTCGGTTAACATTTTTCTTTAGACCTTATTCTATACTCTGTATTTTTTGCGTGGGATATTTTCCTTAGGTTTCCTCGTGCTCGAACGTCAAAGAAACCCAATTTTGTGAATGTTGAGCTAACACCGCGCTGAAAATGTTATAAAAAGTGACACCAGGTGAGTAATACACTAAAAATACACATGTTACGAAGTAAAGTTAAAGTAAAAGTACATTGTAAATTGTGTCTAACACTAATAGAATTTCACCAGGTGCCGACGATAGAAAGTGTATAATATAATTTTATACTCCTCAACTAGTGTAATTTTCGTGACAAGGGGTACAAAGTTTTTGCCTTATGTGACAATATTTAGACACCTACTTTATTAATTACTTTTTATTGAATTTAGTTGGTACTTGTTTTGTACATGAAACTAATAAATCGTACCAATGACCATTACGTAATAAAATTAAGACGAAAATTATGGAGCGCCGCTAGCTGTACTCTGATATTTTCCTTAAAAACCGTAAATGGTATGACAGTTGCTTACGGCAAATTAACACGATCGTTTAAAGTGCCGTAAAGTATCATTACAGTCCGTAATCCTTATCAACAAAGGTTGTCTGGTACAGATCGCTCTTTTGGCGAAAACACCGCTTTTTTGTGTACTACGAATATTGCAATTAAATTTTAATAAACCTGTATTTTTAAATTGTAAGTTTGTGTACAATAAAGAGTTTTCATTCATTCATTCATTCATTCATTACAATTTCACATGACTTTTGGCGTCGAAGCTATAGGCAACCTAATTCTCCTTCAGAATCAGCTACTCACTTATGTAACAAGGCAGGTGGAACATCCTAGGTGACGGAGTCCCCTGGTTTTGTATAACTCTTTTTGTTGTTGTGGTCTTTGGGGCTTAGCGTAATCTATTTTTTCACAGTACAAAAACTGTAATATGGCTCTCCTGATGCAAAGTGACTATCGTCCTGTTGATCTGAGTCCTCTTTGAAGAATAGACCATATGCCATTTGCCAGGTAGTTCGTAAAAGACGAAAGATTGACCAAAATTATCACTACCATCGTGACTACTAAGTGGTAGAGTTCCACAACTTCTCGTACGAGTCTGGTACCACCGCCTACGTAATCCTGTCGCATTAGTAATTGCGACTGTCGAATTCCGATTTGGAGGACAACGTAGCCGGTAAACTTTTGCATGTAGCACCAACGTATAGCAATGCACCATTTAAATCTTTGGTGTGTATAGGTGCCAGTTTCTCTCCATCAAAATATATCTGCATATTTGTTAGCCTATGATATAAAAAATGCCAACAAACGATGATTGGTTTACTCTGCTTACATCGCAAAGTAATCGGCGTGATACTATTTATGTAGTTTATTTTTCATATCACGTAGAGTTCAAATGTTAGCATTTAACTCAATGTCAAACATATTTCTAAATAACTCCAAAGAGGCAACCACACGTCACCTAAAATAGATAAGCAGGAGCATGTACCTGTTGCGTTGCGCGCTCCTTTCATGGAATATTCCTCTTGTTATAGAGCACACGACACAATGCGGGTTTATCTGGACGCATTATGAAAAGCATCTCCGCTCTCAGATCGCGCGATAATGCTCTTCGTCGACTCACAAAAGTATAGAGGCGCGAGCCCGACATCTCGACTTCAAGACGGTGCGAGTTTGTAGAAAATGGAATCGATGTATCGATAAATAGCATTCCTAGTGAATCTTGGTATTTTAATTAAAGTATTAAATATGGAGTAGTCTTAAAACGAACAATAATACTTCACTTTTTGTGTAACTTTTGTATTGATGTTTATTTTGTTCCATAACAGATCATATTATCTGTGGTTACATATTTATTTGACTGTAGTCAGAAATAGAGACGTGTTGTTATATCGTTGTTTTATCGCTATTTGGTGTATATAGTCGATGGCTGTCTCTTTCCATCAGGAGCGCCATGCGCCGTTTGTTTTCTACATTATGATATTAAAAAATGAAAAATTACAACGCGGTCACATTAACTTGACGCATCTCTGGAATGTAAGACGGGGCTTCCATTAGCTCGCCCGGTTAATAATATAAGAGTCAGTATGGCCATGGTCAGCATTTCTTTTACCGACACGCGCGTAGATAATTTGGTTAGTTTTCTGTTATTGTTATATTGTTTTTGGACATTATTGTTACGTTTTATGCCAAATGAGGTCATCAATGGCATGCGTCAAGTTATTTTGACCGCGATGTATAATAATGTGGCCAACAGTCTGAAAAATTATAAACAAATCAGCACACGTTTAAATATCAGGGTATCGCATCGAATACTCAAAATCAATTAATCATTAATTATATTGAAATGAATACAGGCTATTTAAATACGCTGGATTCATTTAGAATTAAAACTGAATGTCGATTAATTGGACGTTTCATTTATTAAAGTGGTTAACTGCACCGCAAGACTATTTTTTATAACGTTAAACCATAATACGTCACTTTTGTGGATAACTGTTTCCTGTGACTTCGTTTGCATTACACAAACATTACTTCTTTTTACTCATTCAAGTAAAAAATATCTTACGTTAATTAGTGATCATATAGTTTTATATTAATAAAAGAATTTTTAAAATCGATTCAGTAATTTATGAGTTGATCAATTTAAAAACTAGTTTGGCAGGCATATTTGCGTAGCCTGCTGCACTTCACACTAAGACGTTAAAGTGTTTCAAAGTTTGAAGCTATGCCTGGCGCTGTCTATCTGGCTTAACTTAAACGGTAATTTGTAAAGTTATAGAACCACGTTATCAACGTCCTCTTTTTTATTAACTCTTAATTACGACTTTAGGGATGACTGAATACTACATGTTTACACCAATAGATAACAGCTCCCGAAAAGTGATGTTAAATAAATTTTAAGTTGTGCAATATCTATACGATACAATATTTGCAACAGAGCAAGTTAACTTATAATCGAACAATTTTGTATTCAATTTGTTTTGATAAAACTAGGCAAGTGATGTGATGTGTGATGTGTGAGTGTGATTTCGAGCCATACTAGTAGTCTTTGTAGCATACAAAACGATATTGTCTTACGGCATATTTCTCAGCTTTCTATAAAAAATAATATTGTTGTATTTTAAAACAAATACATCTAGCGAAAACACTCGTGCAATACAATTAAACTAAGCACCGTTTTAGAAAATTATAATCATTAAAAATATTTTTCATCATCGAAACAAAAATATCGATATCGTTTCCCTAAGTAGAACCTTTAATGTGCGGACGGCTATACATATACAAACAATTTATACCAAACAATATTGCTGTATTTTAAAAAAATACATCTAGCGGCAACACTTGTGCAATACATTTAAATTAAGCACTGTTTTAAAAAATAATTACAATCATCAAAATTATTTTATTGATTCAGGCGTTACTTGCGGAAATCCGTTATTAAAAAAGATGAAATTAATTAAATTTTCTGTTACCCGCGAACTGTTCTAAGTGTTTTTCGCGATGGTACCAAAAAGAAAGCTGTCGGTTTAATAAATGGATATCGTCGGTGAATTTTAGCCCTTTTATAAAACGACGGCTTTCTTTTAGGTGCCATCGCGAAAAACACATAGAACAGTTCGCGGATAGTAGCAATAATTAATTTCATTTTTTTTATCAAAATTATTTTTCAGCATCGAAACAAAATTATCGATATCTTTTCCCTAAGTAGAACCTTTAGCGTGCGGGCGGCTGCGAGCGATGTAAGGTGATCTCGAACCACGCTGACCTTTGTACGCCACGGGCAACCGCTGTCGATCGTCTTTGTCTCGCGGCTTGCTTGTCATCGTTCTATCAAGAAGGAACTTTGTTGTCTTTCTCAAAAAGAAAGTAGAGCTCAGTGTAGGTATTGTTCCGACATGGAGTTAATTCAATATAGCGCTGCTGTCTATCGAACGCTATTTTTATTTAGCATTTGAATAGAGCTCATTGTGTTGTCTGTTCGAAGGAACGCGAGCAGGTGTGCCTTGGTGGTTTACCGATAGTAAAAACTTTATAGCGATGTTTTTTACTGTGTATTGATGTGAAAGAAATACGTATTGTCGGTAATTTTTATTCTTACGAAGCATTATTGCCCTTTCGTAAACATAGAGAGCTATCTTTAAATACAGATTGAATTCTGAACAATTCGGTCTAACAAGTTATAACTGCCTCGCCTGTTTCTCAAAGTTGTGTTGCAATATATGATGTCAAATAAAGTTCATAATTTCATGGTTTCACCATTAAGGATATTATCGGAAATATTAAAAATGCGATCTTGTTTTTGTCATTGTGCTATCTGTTGCAGATGTCCATATACTACGACGATCACCTATTACTACTCGAGCATTCAGCTTCTTCGATATCTATTCTATAAAAATCTTTATTATAATAAGTACATAAACAAATGAAATGTAATTATCCTCCGCAGCAATGGAATCAGTAGTTTTTTTATGAGTTGAGGCAAAAGGAGCAGGAGGTTCGCCTAATGGTAAGTAATCGCTGCCCCCCATGGCCATTTGCAACACCTGGTCTTGTAAATACTTTGCTGTTCTTTGAGAAATGAGTAAGTCCATTTTTTGGAATCCCCCGCCCTAGTTGTATCAATTCAAAAATACGTTAACTGGCAATCGGTTTCACAGACTAGTTGTGCAAAGCAAAAAATGGCTGGAGAATCGCACTATTGTAGATTTTCAAATATCAAGGTGTTGCGTCAACACTTTTGATGTGAGGTCTGATCACTGGTGGTGGATTTTTATGATTCTGCAATTGAAAGTACAACAAGCAATTTCTCAGAACACTCTTCATGATAAGTGTGCGAGAAGAACCATAAAGAACCAACTCTTAGGAACGCCAAAAAATCATTCCAATCGGATGTTGAAACCTGCATGGACTACACGATTTTGGCTGTTTCGTTCTGCCTAATTACGGCAGGGTATTGTTAATTATCCAAACCCCATGTATTTATTTTTAAACAAAAATACATAAATTTATTGATAAAATAGGAGAATTATTGTATAGCGACCTGTACCTATACACAGATAATTACATTTTTTATGCCGCTAAATCAAAAAAAGTGAAATTTAAAAATCCTTAAATACTTTCTTTAAATGTGTTTAGAGCAAAAATTCTTAACTCTAAGTAATTTTGATAATAAACAATTTATTTTTCACACAAAGTTTAACAACCCTTTTTACCCCTTTAAGGAATGAAATTGAAAAAATCGGAGATAGGTGAGCCATTAGCTTGCTCGCTATCCTATGATATATAACAATGGAAGGTATAGTATGAATAAAAATTTGTTCGCTAATCACTGATCTGTCAGAAATTTTTGTTAGATTCCCCGTGTTGGTCCCGGGCTCCTTTGAAGATTAGGCCGACTGCCGTTTTGCCAGGCAGTTCGTAAAAAGCGACCGATTATCTATTTGTGTCACTACCATCGTAGCTACTAGGTGGTAGAGTTCTGCATTGTCTCGCCCACGTCTGGTACCACCGCCTTACCTCTGCTGCAATAGCGTCAGTGCTTGTCACTGTCATGTTCCAGTTTGGAGGGTAAGGTAGCCAGTAAACTTATGCATGTGGCATTAGACCTCACTACAAGATAGAAACGTACCATTAACAACTTTGGTGTCTATAGGCGATGGGTGATTCTTTCTATCGAAGATCCGTCTGCTTGTTTGCTATCTTATGATATAAAAAAGCTCTTCCTGTAATTATTTATAATCTAATAACAAACTAATAAATATTGTGTAAATCGATCACAGTTATTATTGAAGCGTTCACAGATGATTTGCAAGTACAAAAAGACTAAAACGGTAATTGACCATTTATGGTAACCCAAACGTTTTTAAAATTTAGGCAATCTTGATATAAGATGCGTGCAAGAATTTGTATAACAAAAAACTCATATTTATTGTGTGAATCCAAATTCATGTTAGATTTTTTCTATCCTAATATTATAAATAACGCCATGTTTTATGTGTGTTTTTACTTATTTATTAACAAAAACCGCAGCATTATCACATAACAAAATAATTTGTTGGCTATATGTAGTTAAAAAATGTGTAATTTGTTATTCATAATGGATAAATATTTAGACCGCTTTAAAAGTAAATCACCTTAAGAAAACTGTGCTATTTTTGGGATTCTCATATTTTTAATACATATTTTGTAACCTATAGACGAATCAGCTCGTATAGGTCCGAGCCCTTTTGGAAGAATAAAGTGTCTGCCTTTTTTCTAAACAATTCATAAAAGGTGAACAATTGGTTAAGCGTGCCATTACAGGTAGGAGAGTTCTACAACGTCTCGTTTGAGTTTTTATCCGTCCGTCTATCCGCTTTACCTATTTATGTCCTAATACTATCAATACTTGTCACTGTTATGTTCCGGTGTAGAAGGTTAGGTAGCCGATTAATATATAAGGTTATTCTATAATAGGTAAAAATATTTTAACACAGCATTCGGTACATCTAACCAAAGATATCCAGCTAAAAACAAACATCATTCAAGGGTTTAAAACTTTTGATTTGTATGAAATTTTATTCGTACAAATCAAAAAGTGTTACGCCCTTGAATGACATATGTTTTTAGCACAGGTTTTTGGCTGGATATTTTTGATTAGACGTACCGAATTCTGGGTTAAAATAGTTTCACCTATTATGGAAAGACCTTAATATATGCATGTGGCATTATCATTCCACCGTACGAATAGCAACTTTTCAGGAGGGTCATCTTCTTGTTTACTATCCAATGAATAAAGTTTCAGGTATTACTATTATTATTATCCATTGAAATATCTCGTCTTCTTAAAACGGTAATACTTCTAGCAGAGAGACCAAGCGGCTGGAGTCTAGGGCGACTGGCTTAGAAACCGCCGAACTATTCTGGCATATCTAATACTACTTTTTATAATTTGTTGATAATATTTTCTTGTAGGGCCAATCCTCTTATATGCTTACGAAGGCTGTTTGGAATCAAGCCATTTGCAGATATCACCACTGGGACACACCCTCCACATCATCGTAACCACCCAGATCGAGGTATTTTGTTTTTTTATCGATTTCAGCCTTTACAATATTCTCGTCGCAGGGTATGGTGACGTCTATTAGGAAGACCTTACACTGTGACCGGTCCATTAACATGATATCGGGCTTATTTGCAGTGATAGTCCTGTCAGTATAATGGGCCGGTCCCAGTAGAGCCTCGCGCAGCTATTTTCAAGTACAGCTTCCGGATTATACCTATAATAAGACAACCGCTCTTAATGAGACCGTATTTTAGGGCAAGCTCCAGGTGAATTATTTTAGCTGCTTGGTTATGTCCGTGCAGATACTCAGTATTAACAAGCATAGAACAACTGAAGATAACATGCCTCAGAGTTTCCCCGAGACGGTGGCAAGTCCGGCAAATGTCAACTGTGCCGTCCTTGAGTTTTTTGTCTCCTATAGTTATTCGTCTTGATAACCTGATCATGTATTGCACAGACAAAACCTTCAGTTTCCCCGAAGAGATCCCCAAAACACAACCAATGCAGTGAGGCTTTGCTGTCTAAAAAGGTTCCTGTAGAGCTTTATAAAATCGTCCATGAAACTCCTTTCCCTTCCATACGGCCGGGCCTCACGTTCAGCACTGCTTATCATCTCCGGATGTTGCCAATTATCTAAAGCTATAACCCTTTGTCATATTTTCTGACCTTTTCATGGATTATACTGCCTGATTTGGATAAAAAATATTCTCTGAGTCTACACACTTCTCTATTGTGCATTGTTTTAGCACTCAGGTACACATGTCCACCGCAGCTCCGAGGTAAGTATAGCCTCATAGCTGAAGACCGTGGGTGGTGCATTCTGTGGTAAATCAGACTTGTGCGGACTCTTATTATTATTATATTTATTATTATATTTATGACATAAGGTTGTAAACAAGTACGCGTGAGAGTCTCCTTAAGGCAACCATTTTTATATACTAACCTAAAAGGTTATATCCGTTGGCCTATTTATAAAATGTCAATGTAAAAAATGCTCATATCCTTGTGGCCGGGATATGAAAGCAGTCGGTTAGTTTCTTATGCAAAAACACCACAAGTTAATTACAATCTGCATCCAATATACATTGCCATAAAGGCGACAGTTTTGGTGATGCTACATACTCCAGCCGTAGTGGTTTTTCTCGGCAATACGTCGAAGAGTGCCGAAACAAGCTTGTGTCTGAAGTCGAGAATCAACTGACCAATGTCTCGGGATGGGGTCGTCAAATCCTAGTCATTAACCCCAAGAAGACACAGCTTTACATGTTCACCACTAAAAAGACACCCTTTGTCGTGTCACCTCGATTCGGGGATACTCTGACAGCCTTAGCTAGTGTCGGGATTCTGGAAGTTGAAAAATCGAATTACGTTCAGTTTCACAGTCACCTGGAAGGTAAAACTAAACTAGCCTTTCAAAAGCTTGGTGTTCTCAGCAGCGCGAGACAGTACTTCTTCAAATTAATAAGGCACGAATTCGGCCTCACTTGGAGTACTGTATTTATCGTTGGGTTGAAGCTCCTCAGTACCAGCTTCTTCCTCTTGATCACATTCAGCGTAGAGTGGTTCTAATCGTTGACGACCTATTTCAAAACGGCTAGACTCCTTGGCATTGCGCAGAGATATTGTTTCACTCTGTATCATCTATCTTATTTACCATGGGGAGTGTTCCGATGAGTTATTTGGATTAATTCCTGCCGCTGAATTCCATCGTCGGACATCGCGTCAAAATTTAAAAGTTCCAGCCTCACCATCTTGATGTCTGGAAATCCACAGCTGTGCGTTTCTCTCGGCGTTTTCTGCATCGCACTACTCTGTTGTGGAATCGATTACTGGAAGGAGTGTTTCCAAATGGATAGGACTCCCCAAGCCTTCAAGAAAAGAGCTTACTCATTCTTAAAAGGCCAGCAACGCAACTGCAAGACCTCTGGTATTACGAATGTCCATGAGCGGCGGCGATCACTTACCATAAGGTACCAAACGTGCTTGTTTGCCCCCTATCCTATAAAAAAAATCACATCGTTTGTGTGGTCTTCCTCGTTTACGGTTGCCAGGTGGTTCTGACCAAGACGTTGCTTTTTGGTCTATCTGTTTTCCTAAAGTATTGCAATATGATCTACCCGTTACCATTTAATTTTCTGTGCATGTGTAAGAGCATCGATTGCTTGTGTTGTACTCCTAATTTTGGAGTGACGGATTCTATATCGTTTTTTTTTACATTTAACATGCTACGTTCCATCCCCTTTCTCATGCAGTAATTTTGTTCTTAACAGTATTGCTAAATTTCCAAGACTAGCATGCATAGGTTTAAAATTTAAAGTTCCACCCTCACCATCTCGATGCCTGGAAATCCACAACTGTGCATTTCTCTCGGCAGTTTTTGCATCGCATTACTCTATTGTAGAATCAATTACTGATACTTTTAAATACAAATTAATAAATGCCTATTATTAATTTGTAGCCTATTAGAATTAGTTAATTAATAAATACTAATTAAAAAATTCAAATCTTATCAATTTTGTTTAAGAAATATTTAGAATTTCATTTTGATCTATGTTTATTATTAATATAACATACCTATTTTTATAAATGATAACCAACGTATTTACTTATATAACAAAAACAAGTAAGCATAATATTTATCAGTATCAACATATCAACCACATATCTTTATCAATAAACTTGTAAGTGAATCAAACCTATTGACACCGTAATATGATAGAAAGCATTTCGGTGACGTCTTTTGAATAAAGTTAGTGAGCTATTGTGAATAGTAAAACGATAAAATTCCATTTGAGATTATTATTTATATGGTCACCCGTTTCAAATGAGCAACGAAAAACTCGTAGGGCTGCCAGACGTTTGGCATTAATCTTACTAAAATTAAAAGTTTGTACGTTTAGTCGTTTGTTACTCAATCATGTAAGAACAGAAAATGGGATTGGAAGCCATTTGAACTTCAGAGAATCATGTTTAAATTTAGCATATGGACTCCTTTTTTATCTCAAAAAATACCTATATCGTTCCCATGAGATTCATATAAATCTTCAATTTCGAGAATACTAGAATATTGTATATTTTGACTGCCTCGTGGTATAAGGGCTAGCCTATTCGACTCAGATCATGAAGTCCCGAGTACTTTGAGGCTTGTTAGAGGGTTTTCTCGAAAACCAAAAATCTCCATAGAAGCTCGGAGTCTGGCGGGTAGTGTGTTACCACTCCAGTGCCTCGGATGAGCTTAGCCCTTGGTTCCGGTTATCGCTAGAAACAGTCGATAATCGTTATCAGGTCCGTAAAATACGGCATTGGGGATCACCACTCAAGATTAAACTACGCATTATACAGATAGCAACGCACCATTAACATCTTTGGGGTCTATAGGCGATGGTTTCTCTTTCCATCAAGAAACCTATCGGGTTCTTTGCTATCTAATAATATAAAAATTAAGAACTTATCGCTTTATTAATAAGCATTTTCGAACATAATCGCGAATTATTCCTAATACTTTCATTCTTATAACAAGTGATTTAAAAACAAAGCCTAACTCAAAAGATTTGTTTGGAAGTACTTTTATAATAACACCCATACGGGACATTTTTAGTACCGATATACAGTGCAAACACAGGTGAGGGTCTTGCCTATACGCCTCTATTTCAATAAAAAATTACTAATTTGTTTTAATTATTATACATAAATCATATAATAGATAATCGTTATCATCTATGTATATAATATTCCATATATTAATATGTTTATTTGTATTAACTAAGATTCGGTTTGACATGTATGTTGTTGGAATTGGATAATATTTTATCTTGATTATCTATTTTAGAACATGGTCCCAGGAATATTATTCCCAGTAAAAAAATTATTAATAACAACAGCTTTATTTTGACGAAACGTACATCTTTTCTATCTTCGATAAATCTCGATTCGGGAAACTAATAAAGTTAGGGGGCTTCAAAAATATTAATCTAATGAAGGAAAAATATTTATTAATAACGATAATTATTTTTTTACTTTAATCGATTGATTATTTTTAAAAAACATGAAAACATTCTATGGTTTTTCTAACGAGTTCTCCACTCTAAGGATTCGGAATTATGAGATTTTTAAATGTATATTAATCAATTGAAAACGACCTAATTTTTCCACAATAGTTTGTTAATTATTATTATAATTTAAGGTCACTTTGTCCTACACGTAAAGTGAAAACTTTTCTTAGTCCGACACTCTAAAGTTTTCTTTTTTATCTACCTTTAAAAATAGGCGTCTCGTCAAAATGAAGCTGTTCACAAAAATTCAGCTCGTTATTGATAAAAAAAAATGTTTCTGGGAACACGACCTATTTAAGCCTCGAAGCATATGTGTCGCATCTACGTTGGTATGTTTATATGTATTTTGGTATGTTTGCGTGAAGATATATAATATGTATGTGTGTAGATATGATGCGGAAAAAAGAAAAAACTTTGAATGTGAATGTGGAACCCTAAAGCAGGATATTTCCAATTATTGTCCTCTTCTTTATGCCCAACTAGCTGTACTATGGAGGTAGTAGATATTACTATGTTCATGTGTCATAACTAAGATTAGGTTTGACATGTAAGTATGTAATGTTGAAATTGGATAATATTTAAGCATGATTATCTATTTAGGCGTCCAAGCACATGTACTAATGTGTAAATTTTAATTATTGTAAATGTAATATGTTGATATGTTGTATTTTGTTGGGAACTAAAAGTCTCGTTTTGATTTAAATCAGATATATTCCAACTTAGGGAACAGTCCAAGTTTTATCAAAATCAGTTCAATAGTTTTTGAGATATGAGTATAGTTGATATTGATTTGTAGTCGATTTAACTTTTTCAATACCGATTATTGTAAATCTCAGACTAGAGGAATTGTAAATCTGGTAACCCTTAAAGTCAGATGTCATTGGAAATCTGTATAGAGCGACAAGTTTGTCAAATGCAGACGCATGTGAGGCCGTGAGATCACCGCCGCATTTCGTGGACACGCATTTTAATAAAAGCTTATTAACTGATTCTTATTCTTATAAACGAAGGCTTTATTTCTGTATAGATGATAACTTCCTTTTAATTTTACTCACATGAATCTGTTAACCAGTGGGAATATCCATATTAACATTATCATTTTCTTTAAAGGACTCGGTCACATAAAATCTAATAAAAGGATGTTTTGTTATGTACAAAACACCAGTAGATGCTCGTGACTTTGTCCGCGTATAGTAAAACCACATAAATATTAATAGACACGGTATTGGGCAGGGAACATGTAGCCACTCGTAGGAGCAAATGTTGTGAATATATTATACAGGTGTAAGAGGCGGTACATCACAAAACCATAGCTTTGGACTAGGGTTCCGAGATGAAACCTATTAGAAAGTGTAGGAAATTTCTGACTTTTTTGACGAGTTTTTTAACTTAATCCATACTAATATTATAAATGTGAAAGTAACTCTGTCTGTCTGTCTCTGTCACTTCTCCACGCCTAAACCCCTAAACAGATTTGGATATAATTCGGTAAAAATATAGTTTGAGAACCGAGCAAAGACACCGACCAACCAACCGAGTAAAAATACAGCCATCATACGTAACACTAGAAACTGAAAATAAATCTATGAAACACACACTGTGCTGACTCACTAAAGGTTGATTTAAGTTAAATTACTATCAAACAGGAGTATATATTAACATGGGAAGCAAAAATTTTGTACACCTTTTTTATCATAAGATAGCAAACAAGCAAATGGGTCTCCTGATGGAAAAAGTCAGCCATCAGCTATAGACACCAAAGGTTAATGGTGCAATGCTATCTTGGGGCGAAACTTAATACCACATTCACAATTTCAATTTCAATGCACCGCCTCGTTGGTCGAATGGTTAGCGACCCTGACCACGCAATCGACGGGGCTCGGGTTCGATCCCCGACGGGGACAAGCATTTGTGTGATGAGCATAAATGTTTGTATTTTCGGGTTTGGTTGTGTATTAAATATATTCTAGTATTTATATACGTTTTTCTATGTATTAGTATCAATTTCTGGGGTTAGATTAGTAAATGTAATTTGTCCCGTGAATATTTATTTATTTATAAGTTTACCGGCTACCTTACCCTCCAAACCGGAACAGGACAGTGACAAGCACTGACGCTATTGCGGCAGGAATAGGTAAGGTGGTGGTTCCAGACCCGGGCGACACAATGCAGAACTCTACCACCTACTAGCCACGATAGTAGTGACTCGTATAACCATTCGGTCGCCTTTTACGACCTGCCTGGTAGAATGGCAGTTGGCCTATTCTTCAAAGGAGCTCGGGACCAACACGATGTAAAACGACGATTTTACGAAATTTAGCACAGTTAAAGTTTGCTAAGGAAAACAAAAACCTAATATTTTTATACATTAATAATACATACTATAAATTATAAAAACAAACAATACACACAGAACACTTTCATGTGTCATACATGATAAATGATAGTATACACACATGTAATTATTTTTGTGTTATAGCACTCACCCAGTGCTCGGGAAAACTTGAAAAACTTTTGAAAACAACAAAGAAAAATATTGAAACGCAGGATTTGAACCTGCGACCATCTCTCTCAAGCCGGTACGCTCTACCGCTGAGCTAATGTCAACAGGCTCGACGTGGCGAAATTCTTCATTGCTATATGATCGATTCCGTTGATTGTACTGATCATAAAACTTAAAAGAATTGTTTAGGAGAGGTCGAATTGAGATAACAGGGTGATCGCTTGTCTATATTATATATTTACGTGAAGCAAAAACTATGTAGCCCTTTTAAGACAATTACGCACACGGAGGAGTTTGAAATTTGGCACAGTTAAAGTTAACATTGCGAAGGAGCGCAGAAACGTAATATTTTTTAATATATTATGTATTAGAAATATATAAAATTAATAAAAATAAATATTATACACATGAAATTCATTTGACATGCATTCTAATATACGCCGACACGTCCGTAGAAAAAGTTATATCTGCAAGAATTCTACTTTTCAGGAGAGCTCTTTGAAGTTGCGTTCGTTGTAAGACGTATATAGCAACAAAACTATGATACATATTATGGCTTCGAATTTTTAGTACATTATTGTTTCAATCAGCCCATTTTTATACCTATTATACCTATATATTTCAAAAGTTTATTATATTTCGAGATAGGGGGTCCTATATTAACATAGAACGTTATAAGATGGAAATATTTTTTGCTTTGTCTGTCTTTATTTCTTTTATTAGAGACACTATTTTAAGAAATAGTCTTTATATTCAGGTTCTTTTTTCAATCATACAATGTCCTGAGCTATGTTATGTTCCAGCTAAAAGGTCACTTCGTACAGAAGTTAGTACTTTTGCCGAAAGGCAACGTTCTATTTAGGTACACAACTCTTAAAACTTCTTAACAACCCACAGAAACCCTCGCATCTTTCTCTAGTACCCTAATATTTGATGTCTAACGAGATACTTCTATATTTTAAATTGAAACGATATATTATAAGCCAAATAAATTGAGGGGTCAATTTTCATAAAATATTTTTTCGTAGCAACTCCATTGAACGATATCATCGATATTATAAACATCGATTACTTTGCACAATTACAGCGTTGTAATTAACAGGTACTCAGCGACTATTTTAATTTTTAGCAACCACATAGTGCTATACTAAAGTTATAAATAGATACCAACCAACATATTCGTTACCGTTGCTAGTATCAAAAGAAACGTAGAATAAGCACATGAATTTAGGTGAATTTGCATAATTTTTCAACAAATTTAGTTTACTCCGTGATCTGCACATCTCGTTTATACTAATTTACACAGTATTAGCATTAATTTACTATAAAATGCTAAGTAACTTATGGTGTCATGCATAGACCCTAACACTGATAATCCAGCGGACACAGGCCAAACTGACAAATACGACATAGCGCGCGCGGACGCCACGCGTGCCTTCTGTTGCTCTGATGTAAGTTTCATGTAATATACTAATTACTAAAAATCAAATCAAGAGTTATTCGATTGATTATCTCGGTAACCCAGTAAGATACAAAAATTTTGAAAACACTGTTTCGTAGATCTTGATCGTGGGGCCGTTCATAAAATACGTCATGCTAATATCACTTTTTTTGACCCCCTCCCCCCCCATTTACACACCGTGTTACACTTTCTGTGACTCCTAGAAACATTACGTCACAAAAACTAAGACCCCTGCTGAATATGATAAATTTACAACCATAATGCACAAATTTTGAGAATTAAAATATATATTTAGTTTTTATAATAAAATTGTATGCGAACGTATTTTATGAACGGCCCCTATGCAGAATTGTGTAAAAGTTAATTTTGCTCTATGATCACATATAACATTATTCTTTGGATGAGTTGACATGCATGTATACTGTTATGCTTATGACTAAAGTCTGTTGTCGTCTCGGATGAATAATAATATACAAGTTCCATGGTTGTAATACTTAGAAAACATTTTATTTCGTCCACAGACTAAAAGACGTCTAGCTTTATTATGTCATTCTGGAATATACACAATAATTTATTTTGTCAGATATTTAAGATGAACCTTCTTTTATCTTAAACGAGAGGCATTAATTAATTATTTAGGCATTCGCATTACCATGATAAGACGCAGTAATTTATTATTATTTTTATTAAAATAATTGGTATAATACAATATAGATGTCGACGCAAGCTCTGTACAAACCGCCTGTTAACGCGTTCATACCCTAAGCGATAGATTACGAGTATTACTTTCATAGGTAGGCGGCGACAACGGTCAACGTAGAATAATCGTAAACAAAGCGAACATTTACATCTTAGTATTATAAAAAACCCTTCTATTGAGCGCTTTATTAAAAACAAAGCAGGTAATCCAGATGGCGCTTTTAACCAGCGGCTAAATATCCCAATTCTGACAGATGTAGCAATTTCATTCGTGTCACCTAAACCGACCTTCCCGTTAACAATTAATAATGCCAGTGGAACGGTCAGCTGGCATATTTTTTTAGGTCGCAGTCTCCGCCTTTTATTCGTCTGCTGACCCATATGTCTGGCCTTTAACGATTACCACAGGTTGTAGCGTGCCATACTAATAAAAATATTTTTTTGCTCTTAGAATTGTTAAAGTCTTAACGCGTTCCACTGCAATTAAACTACTTTTTTGGGATATTTTACGTTCCCTCGTATTGGTCCAGGCACCTTTGTAGATCATAAGAGGCGACCAATTGGCTATATCATGTGTCACTACCATCGTGACTACTAGGTGATAGAGTTCCGAAACGTCTCGTCCGGATATTTGATACTACCACTTTTCCTATTCTTGCCGCAATAGCGTCAACGATTGTCACATTCGTCTTCCGGTTTGAAGATATAAAATCACGTAGGTTTTACTTTTACTTTATCCTAAATACATATACAATGGTGAAAACTAAATTATAAGGATATATTTTATCATTTTTTATATCAAAGCATAGCCAACAAACAGAAATCTCTCGTGATGGAAAAATATATCCACCGCTTATAAACTTCAAAGATGTTTATTTATTTATTTAAGTTTATTGTACACCTTAAATAAATTTTTACAAAAGGCGGACATAATGCCTATTGGCATTCTCCTCCAGTCAACTTTTGGGCAAACAGAAAGTATGTAAACGGTGCAGTTTATATACGTAAACACACACACACATATATATATATATATATATATATATATATATATATATATATATATATATATATATATATATATATATATATATATATATATATATATGTGTATATATATATATATATATATATATATATATATATATATATATATATATGTGTATATATATATATATATATATATATATATATATATATATATATATATATATATATATATATGTATAGACATATACCTGTTAGCTAACTACTATTTTGCATATTATGTATTGTTATTGCGTTGCTTTATATGTAACCAGATAATAATGCCACGTCATTCTTAAAAGGCCGGCAACGCAACTGCAAGACCTCTGGTATTGCAGATGTCCATGGGCGGCGGTGATCACTTACCATCAGGTGCACCTCTTGCTCGTTTGCCCCCTCTTCTATAAAAAAAACGTCCATAAGTTGCAATTTTAAGAAAACGGCGAACCAAAAAAAACTGTTAATTCAATTTTTTTTAAACTTAGAACATTTTTTTCAATATCAACGCCACAGTAAACAATTATCACCTTATCCTTTGAGTTGTCCTTAATTTGGTGCGATAACCAAAAAAGCTTATATCTCATACGATCGTAACTCGTAACAGGACAACAGACATCTTTGTGAGGCAGAAGGTATTACATGAATGTGTAATCAGAGAGTTTATTGATCGCGGCAAGATTAACACAACTCCGTATTGTCTGACTTGACACGTCTTAAATTTTCCCTTTTTGTGCCAATAATTTAAGGAATTCACAAATTAATTTTTTTTCCCTCAGGTTTACGAACGTCGTCGTTTATCACAACAGGAAAGAATTATTATGATGCAGTATCGCGCATTTGCAGTTGTAAATTTAATAGTTTATGAGGGTGTCGCAAAAATAGTAATAGCTCGATAATTAACAACAGATTTATGCCTGAGAGTGCTATATGAGGAAAAGTTTGTATTTTTTATACCGTAGGATAAGAAAACATGTTGACGGTTCTCCTGATAGAAAGAAACGACCATCACCTTTAGACATCGAATATCTCTGTATAAGCTTTTTTAACGATAATTACGAGAACGCGAAACGTGAGAAACCAGTTTACCACTAGGTGGCGCTGTACAAATCACATACAAATTCCTAGTAAACTCGAAACGCGCTCACGATCGAATGCGAAAAGAAAAACTCACACTTAGCACTCAGATGAGTATGACGGATGAGCACGTCCGCGTCCGTAGACAGGTGGCTTACTTAGCGCCTAGAGCTTAGCAAACCACCTAGCGAGTAGCTTAGTAAAACGAACGTTCTAGAATGTTTGCGATCGTCCGCACTGTTTACTTCGATAGGTCACTAAGCAATTAGCAAGGCGCCAAGGGCGCAGCGCGGCCGCTCGCGAACTTCCTGGAACGTTCGTTTTACTAAGCTCCTCTCTAGGTTGTTCGCTAGACTCTAGGCGCTAAGCAAGCCGCCTGTATGTTATGTATAGTTTAGTGACAAATGATAATAAAAACCAGTAAACGCTGATGCGAAGGTAGAGTTCTTTGGTGAATAATAACTGTAGCAGATATACGCTGACACGAATGTAGAATTTTGCGATGAATAATAATAGTAGCCGATATACACTTACATTATTATTATTATTTTTTTTTAATGATCACTGATCTCTTTTCTTTTAAAAACTTTTTAGCTTCTCCAGCCTAAATGTTGTAGTTGATATAACAAAATTTAATACGCGGTATAAAAAATCTATTGGTTAAAGTAGCAGCACTTTATGACCACTCAAAGCCTGCAAATGTAAAAGGCGTAAACTTTGTTGCAACTGTCAAAGTAAATATTTGAAATAATTGTCAATAATTCTTGTCACTTTTTACCAGGGATTAAAATTCAAAACTTACACCCCCGTCATTTTAAATTCTGGAAATCCACAACAATGCGATTTTTGAAAAACCTCTCACCTCGCCAACCGT
This sequence comes from Apodemia mormo, assembly GCA_036924255.1. Lineage (NCBI taxonomy): Eukaryota > Metazoa > Arthropoda > Insecta > Lepidoptera > Riodinidae > Apodemia > Apodemia mormo. Next base: position 22,182,691 of record JAUPFN010000003.1, on the reverse strand, counting down.
ATTATCATTTATCAACACATGCGTTTCCGAACAGATCAGAACACAACTCAGTTTAAAGCCAGTTTCCTTTCATTAGTCTACCTTTTCTGTATAAAAAAAACTAAACTGAGAATGAACGTATACGAACGCGATAGGCTATATTTTTTATGATACTTATCTCTCTCTCTCTACTATTATCCTTCTAGATTCCAGTAGGATATTTTTTAGATAAAGTTCATTCAACGATTACGTGGAAAGAAATCCGAACCGTTCCGAATTAGTCAAACCATCAACAAAGCGACCAAACTGTAATGTAAACAATATGTAAAGATTACTTTGTTATTTTAAACTTTTATAGAAAAAAATTTATAGAAAAAAAAACGCCCTTAAAGTCGTATTTGGCGACATTCAGGTACAATCTACTATGCTCTTCAAACATGCACAAGAATGTGATTACCCTACCCTCCAGTATAGAGCACAACAACGACGAGCTTTGACAATGACCAACAAAATATTTTAGAACTGCCCTAGATAAGGTGCTTATCAACGAGCAAGCTGTTGCATAATTCTTTCGCGTATTCATTTATAACCCATATTTCCATACTCGTATTATAAATACGAAAGTCTGTCTGTATGTCTGCTGAGCTAAACCTCTAAACTGATTTTAGAAAAAATTGGAATGTAAATAATTGAATATCAGGGGTCAAAACATTGGCTAACTTTTTTCAAAAATAACTCTTAGACAGCCGATAATTTAGCTTTTTAGGTTTTATTTTTGGGGATGAAATTTTTTATAAAAAACTGTGTCTACGATATGTTGTTAATCTACTCGCAGGCGAAGAAGTCTAAGCGACAAGTTAAAAAGTGTCTAAAATAGAGATGCTGCTCTTAAAATTATGTGCGATAACTCATTAGATCCGATATAATAACGCCTAGAAAAATGTGCTAAAAGCACACAAAAAATTGCAAAAGTTATAAACAATTAAAGATAAGAAAAAAATTGCATTTCGTTTTTTGCCAATATTTCATAAATTTGATATTTAAAAAATTTCAAAAAAGAGGAAATTTCCAAGAAAAAACTCTTAATCCCGGAATTCTATCTCCATTATTTTTCGTTTTAACGCAGAAAATGAGTCTCCACACGACAATTTTAGGTTACGCACACGGCCTCAAAATCGGGTACGATACATAAATTAATTTATTTAAGGTATTGAACATTCTTTTTTTAAATTTGAAAAAATCATGATGTATTCTGAACACTATAAATAATTTATTTCCGTTGGAAATTTTACTTAAAATTATTTTTTCAACAAGTTAAACGATTGTTAACTAAGAAAATGTTCTCGTACTTCTCGTATTTATATATAGTGTTCAAAATACATCATATTTTTTTCAAATTTAAAAAAGAATATTCAATACCTTAAATACATCAATTTATTTATCGTACTCGATTTTGAGGCCGTGCGCGCAACCTAAAAATGTCGTGCGGAGACCCATTTTCAGCGTTAAATTAAAATTACAAATAATGGAGATAGAGTTCCAGGTTTCAAAAGTTTTTTCTTGGAGATTTCCTCTTCTTTTTGAATCTTTTTATGAAATTTATTAAATATTAATAGTTTATGGAATATTGGCAATAAACGAAATGCCATTTTTTCTTATCTTTAATTGTTTATAACTTTTGCAATTTTTATGTGCTAATACACGCTTTCAGCACATTTTTCTAGGCATTATTCTGGATCCAATGAGCTATCGCACATATTTTAAGAGCAGTATCCCTATTTTAGACACTTTTCAACTTGTCGCGCAGACTAAAGGCGCTGGTCAGCTAATCTAAACTAATATTATAAAGCGGAAAGATTTGATTTTTATTGTTTGTTTGTTACGATTAACACAAAAACTACTACTACCGATTTCAAAAATTCTTTAACTTTTAGAAAGTTACATTTTCCAGTAGTGGCATAGGCTACTTTTTTATCTGACTGAGTAGGGGGAGAACTTATTTTTGATAATGCAAACGAAATCGCGAGTAACTGCTAGTCCATATTAATATTGTAAATGCGTAAGTAACTCTGTCTGTCTCTTCTTCACGCCTAAGCCACTCAACCGATTTGGATGAAATTTGGTACAAGATATTTTGAGACTCGAGAAAGGACATAGGATAGTTTTTATCCCGGACATTCCACGGGAATTAGAACGATGCGGGTAAAACCCCGGGACTTTTATTTTAGAATTTGTTTCACGCGAACGATGTCGCGGGCACAGCTAGTATTGAATAAATGAAATACTGTAATTAAACGAAACCATACCGACGCTTAACGATAGTAGATAATAATACTCATCTATAACAGTAAAATACCCTATATTTTAGGCAGTCGTAATAAATATCCTTTTTATATAATTGTGCGATATCGAGGGGTGTAGCAGTCCCATGTGCATGAACATCCTGCGCCCGCGCACGTGCCGACCACGCGGCCGGAAATGCCGCACCATCGCACCATCGACCCACTTATCGCGACCTTCGCGAATATTTGTATATATTTCATTATCCCCATATAATTCTACATACTTCTATTTTATATAAGGGACCTTCTTATATAATAGGGGACCGAAAAAAAATGATATCATAAGATATCAAACAAACAGATGGCTCTCCTGATGGAAAGAGAAACCACCGCCCATAGACACCAAATATGTTAATGGTGCGTTGCTCTCCGTGTGGCGGGATGGCAATGCCACATGCATAAGTCTACCGGCTCCCTAACCCTCCAAACTGGAACACGACAATGACTGACTGAATAAACGACAAGCATTAACGCTATTGCGGCAGGAATAGGTGTGGTGGTGGTACCAAATACTCGGGCGAGTCGTTTTGGAAATCTACCACTTAGTCACAATGGTAATGACACATATAGGCAACCGGTTGCCGTTCACGACCGGCCTGGACCTGGCCAAAAGATAGCAAGGCACCATTAACATCTTTGGTGTCTATAGGCGATGGTTGAGTCTTTCTATCAGGAGACCCATCTGCTTGTTTGCTATCTTATGATTTAAAAAAATATCTTAAATAAGAATTGTCAAATCCGCGAATCGAACCCAATATGTTATACATCTATATTGAAGCAGGCACTTTTGAATCAATAAGATAGCATAACATTTTTACGTAGTTATTATCACAAAAAGTTAAATAATGCAATTAAAGGTTTTCAAAGTTAACAAATGAGTTTTAATTGTAAGCACAATGGTAGGCACATATGAAAGTATTGAGGTATGACAACACATAAGAATTGCAACGCGATAACGCGTCAGGGCCCATCCGATTAGGTTGTTAGACGAGATTGAGTGGTCAGAAACAGAGCTCTAAGCAAAACATTTTTATTGTTTTAACAGTAACTAACCACAACAAGTAACAGATAAGCAAAAACCTAATAACTTTCGAAGTAACTAACGTTAAACATACTTTTCAGAGTCATCAGACTTTTAGAACAAGACCTTCGTGTAAGATTGTTGAAAAACTAACAGCAGTGTGCAGCCCGCTGCATTATAAAATTTTTTGTCGAATCCCTCAGGATCACCTTATTTTTCCTGGAAAAAAAGTAACCAAGTAATCATCTAGCTGTGTGCCAAATTTCATTCAAATCGTTAAGTAGTTTTTTCGTGATTGAGTAACAAACATCCGTTCAAACATCCATCCATCCAAACATCTAAACTTTCGCTTTTATAACACTATCTGCATCCTGCAGCCCGCTGCATTATAAAAGTTTTTGATGAATCTCGCGGGATCGACTAATTTTTCCGAGATAAAAAGTAGCCTATGTGCCATTCCAGATTATCATCTACCTGTGTGCCAAATTTCATTCAAATCCGTTTAGTAAATCCGTTTAGTAGTTTTTGAATGATTGAGTAACAAACTTCCATCCAAATATCAAACTTTCGCATTTATAATATTAATATTATAGATTAATTGAGGGAGGGAGAATTTTCCCCATATTGATCCGGGCCCTTTTCAAAGAATAGATCAATTGCATTACTACTCGGCTTGCAGCTTAGTGGCTTGTCAAGGTCCAGAGGGCTTGTATACGTGTCACAGACTCGCGACTAAGTACTAGAGGTAGAGTTCTGCAATATTCCACCCCGTTTTCGGTACCAACGCCTTACCTGCCGCAATAGCTTGTCCCTGCCTTATTCCGGTTTGAAGGGTAGTCGGTAAACTTATATGCATTTGGCATTCCATCCCTGCTCATAAATAGCAACTTACTATTGACATATCTGATATCTATAGGCGACAGTTTTTTCTTTCTATTAGGAGAGCAGTTATCTTATTTTCTGTTCTATAAGATTAAAAATAAAAAAATAAATATTCATGGAACAAATTACACTTACTGATTTAACCCCAAAGTAAGCAAATTATTTGCTTGTGTTATGAGTGTTAGTCAACGATACATAGAAATACATCCATCCATCCATCCATCCGTCTGTGATAAATACTAGAATATATTTAATAAACACCCAAACCTGGAAATACAAATATTTATGCTCATCACACAAATTCTTGTCCCCGTCGGGGATCGAACCCGAGCCCTGTCGATTGTCAAGGTCGCTAACCACTCGACCAATGGGGCGCTCAAATAAGATTAAAAAAGACATAAAAAAAGCTTTTTACAATCTCATTAACCAAAAAATTTGATCGTATGCGTAATTCAGCGCTTATTCTGTCTCGTTCATTATCACGTATTGCTACGTCATAGTCCACGTAATAGAATACGCAAATCTACAAGCATACTCAAGTAGGTATATTAAAAGTACCGTTAATTTATAACAATAGAAGTCATATTATAATACAATTAATGATAAATTTTCATAGAATGATTTGCAAATATTTCTGTGATGTCCATGTAACAAATCAAAAAATCAAGATCAGTATCATATATTTGTATAGGCCCTGTTTACAAAAGTGACACAGATAAGGAAAGACAGGTTGAGGCGTATCTCACATCGGGGACATCTGCACGTCCGCGTCGCTCGGACTTCGAACACCGAACGTGCGTTATCGGCTAACACACATTTGTATATCACATGCCAGATCGTGATTGACCTCGAATATCACTAACCACTGATAAATCATCTTTGTAAAACCTGAGGTTGTGAGTGTGACGAATTTACGTGATAAATTTCTTATTAAAACATGATATACTTGATACAATTATCATTGCTAGTATATCCAGTGGCCAAAATTCCATTGTAGTTCATAGATGAAATTTGATAATAGACAACTTTATAAATGAAAATTAGCTTTCGTATGTTTGTATCCAAATGACTCAAAAATAGCCGGAGGATTAACTTGATATTCGTTGACGACATAGCTTCTAAGCGAGAGAGCGTTTTATATACTTTTTATTTCGAAGCTTCAATGGAAATTAAAATTAACGGAACCGTCAGCTAATATTATATTATAACTTTTAATTTTATTCATTTGTATAATTCTGTCAAAAATAGAACGGTTTTTTTTTCACTTTTACGTCTTTATCGGGCAAGTAACCGATTCAAAAGTACACAAAAGGACGTAGATTAGTCAGATAAAAAGTTCAGAATACTTTTACCGAGAAATAGGAAATTTAAGTTTAATACGAGTGAAACTTGGAGGAAGAGCTGGTTATTTATATTAAATACTAGCGACCTGCCCGCGGTTTCACCCGCGTAGCTTTTGTTCCCGTGGGAATATCGGAAAGGAATACTAAAACCTTCCTTAAGAATCAATCTATCTATTAAAAAAAACCGCATTAAAATCGGTTGCGTAGTTTTAAAGATTTAATCATACATAGGGACATAGGGACAGACAGAGAAAGCGACTTTGTTTTATACTATGTAGTGATTATAAATGCGAAAGTTTGGATGTTTGAATGTCTACATGGATGGATGTTTGTTCCTCAATCACACAAAAACTACCAAACGGATTTGGATGAAATTTGACACACTGGTTAGATAATGACCTAAATAGTTCATACTTTTTATACCGAAAAATGTAGGTGTTGTTTAGAAAATCAGGTAAGCCGCAGCTAGTTAAGGTATAAATTTAAGCTCCCTGTTCTTTTTCTATACTTAAATAAACTTTAACTATAATAATCTGTTTATAAATACTTATGCTTAATAAATGATCTAGTTCAAAGCGAGACTGAGAGAGATGATCAGATAACAAACAAAAGAATAGGTAATAACAACCAAATTGAGAACCTATACCTTTTCAGAAAGTCATTTGAAATAACACATAGGCTACTTTTTATCCCGGAACAATATTTTTTCCGCGGGATTCACCAAAAACTTTTATAACGCAGTATAAAAGTTAGTGTGTATATATATATATATATATATATATATATATATATATATATATATATATATATATATATATATATATATATATATATATATATATATATATATATATATATATATATATATAGCTAAGGTGGTGGTACCAGACCCGGGCGAGACAATGAGAACTCACATCACTCACCACCTAGTAGCCACGATGTTAGTGACTCGTATAGCCAATCTGTCGTCTTTTACGACCTGCCTGGCAGAACGGCAGTTGGCCTATTCTTCAAAGGAGCACGAGACCAACACGGGGATTATATTTTGTTTACAGTAAAGTGTTAAATAAAAAAAATCAGGACTCACAGCTATACGAGCTCTTTCAAAGCGCGGGAGTTTTAGCACACCGCTACCAATCCGATATGCTACTAAAATTTTTCTAGATAGAAAAACTAATACTTTGCATGACTCGGGTCTCGTGATCTTAGCCTAACAGGCAAATCACTACAACATCGAAGCAGTCAATCTTTAAATGCCAATTTTATTAAAAAATAGTCCAATCATGCCAATCACGTTCACAACTAAGCAAATATTTTCAATAATATACTTAAATCGGTGACATCGCAAAGAGATGACTCCAAATAGTGCTGAATGCAATGTCAAACACATGTTTCAACACGTGATGTTAATATTTTGATTCTACGAGGGCTTTGACCTCTATATTTACCGACCGCTACCGGTGATTTTGAAAGTGAAAAACAATACAATAATTTGTCACGTACTACATAATATAAAAAAAACTTTTTACATTTTTTTTACGTTTGATTACTTTAATTTATATAGCTTATAACAAGAAATATAAGAATAATACGAAGACTAATAATAATTATACCCTAAATAAACATTGTTTCCTAGCATTTTTGAGTGTCAATACACATGTTAAACTTATTTTATATTATCATTAAAACAATGCGCTATTGTCATGAAGTTATTTTATTATACGAGTATAATACAAATATATACTCTTACTAATACAAGATAAAATTAAAAATTTCAACAACCCCCGACACATTCTGTTATGCTAAGACCGCCATTCTATTTACGCATCACTTTAAAAGCAAAACGTGAAAGGAATCCTGCAGCATTTCCTTCCAGTTCCTTAATACCAGTTCCTTAATAAACGAGCTTGAGTATTTATTTTTCCTGATTACGATTTCACTGAAAAATAGAACTATTGAATGTGCCGTGGTGAGAGACCTGGAGTCCTGAAACACAGTTTTTACCTAGTTTAGGCTCCAGTCCACCGTTTATTGTTATTTATTATTAATACCTAGTAGTTGAAATTGTAAAATAACTTGTAATTGAAAATTGGTGGAAATAAACTCTTATTATTATTTATTTTTCCCATGGCTGAGAGCTTGCAATAAAATACTCAAGCTCCTCCTTTTAGCTCTATCATGTAAACCTGATTTAGAGTACTTGTTTATTTTATTAGTTTAGGAGTTCCACGGCCACCTTCTAATTATATTATCAATCCCTGCGATCTTCTCTAAATCATTATTTTGCAAAGAAGACCTGAATTTTAATTTTCAAGCTTTACGAATACTCATTACAACTACATAAAATACTTTTGCGTATGAATATATAGTACCCACTCATCTAATATTGGTTTATACTTATAACTTTTCGCAGTCGTGTTCCGGCTTGGAGGGTAAGCTAACCGGTAAACCTATGTATGTGATATTAAGGCAACGCCACATGGATAGCACCGTACCATTAACATCTTTGGTGTTTTTAGACGATGATTGACTCTTTCCATCAGGGGACCCATGAACATCTTTGGTGTTTTTAGGTGATGGGTGACTCATTCCATCAGGGGACCCATGTGCTTGTTTGCTATTTTATCTAAAAAAACTATATAAAGGCGTGCTATATCAGCCCAAGCTCGGATGGTCACCTTCCAGTTCTATTATCAGATCCTAGAAAACATTTAGTATCTAAGAATTTGTCAGCATAAATTTAATTAGCCCACACTCCATGGATTTAACCGGTTTATTTTAGGTGTTCTCAAGGACTTCTTGCAGCTCTATTATCAATCACTGGAAAACATCCGGCTCCAAAATCCCGAAAAGTACGAATCAAATAAGCTCAAAATATATGATACTAGCTGACCCACGCAGTTTCGCCCGCGAGTATATATTACTAAGTCGTCCAAATAGCTTTTAATAAGAATTTCATCCCTTACTTCAGCCCTCCAGGGACTAATTTTTAAAAAAAATTAGCTTATGTTTGACCCCGGATCTTCAACTATATCCATGCCAAATTTCATGAAAATCGGTCCAGTGGTTTAGCCGTGAAAGCGTAACAGACAGACAGACAGACTTTCGCATTTATAATATTAGTATGTAAAAATATGGATTAAATTTCCAATGTCTTCCTCATAAGACCCTGGAAGTCAATTACCACCAGAGTATTTGTCAGAGAGAACAAGTAAGACCAATCTTGACAGGAGAAACTTGATAGGTTTATCTTGTTTAGTTTAGGAATTCCAATAGCTATCTTCCAATTCCATCATCGGATCCCAAGAATCATCCAGCACCAAAGTGAATATCGAAACCAGCCAAATCAGTCCACACTCGATGAGTTTAGATAAACTTAGTAGTTCTCATAGACTTCTTCCAACTCTAACATCAGACACTGGAAGCAATTCTGTTGAAAAGCTCCTAAAAGAACGGATGAAACAACCCCAAAGTCGATGGTATTGCTCTATTTTATGCTTAAGTACCCATGATCTCATTTCAACTCCATCATGAGACCGTGAATATTGTCTAGCACTATATATATATATATATATATATATATATATATATATATATATATATATATATATATATATATATATATATAGTGCTACTATATATATATATATATATATATATATATATATATATATATATATATATATATATATGTTGAGTTTACCTTATTTAGTTTAGGAGTTCACATGGTGGCCTTTTAATTCCATTATCAGATCCTAGCAGCTTAGATTCCTAAACCAAAATGTTAGCCAATACAATTGAGTGCTAACTTAATAAATTTACCTTGTTAAATTTAGTAGTTCATTTTTCATTTTTTCATATTTTGCGTCTGAATTCGGAAATTCCTGTCTCCGGAACCACAACATCTTCACGCCCGTATCCCCGAAGGGGTAGGCAGAGGTACAACATGTGCACCCACGATTAGCCGAAGATACTTGGTCCCACAAATATGATAGGTGGCAAGTCTATCGCCAACCGGGCACTTTTCCAGTCCCGGGCAAAATTGTATTTATCAGAAAACTGAAAAAACATTTTTTTTCAAGTGCCCGACACGGGAATCGAACCCGGGACCACATGTGGTCGACGCCAACGCTGGACCACTAGACCACAGAGGCGATAACTCAACATCATGAGAAAGAAATTATTCCAACGAAATAAACTCTTACAAGCTTCACTATCTTAACACTTTTTATCTGTAAGTTTCAATAGAACTCTTTCAACTTCATCTTCAGATCCTCGGCATCATGAGTAGTAGATAATCAAAACCGCTGAGCCAAAACTCGGTTATTTCGTCAAAACTCAGCATGTGAGAGTTGCAGTCTGTATATTATATATTATCTGTAACTTCAACTGATATCATTGAAGTTACAGAATACAGCATTTATTGTCTATAAAGCCTTTACAAGTTGCACAATTTCTTTCATCAATTTGAAAAGAGCTGATGATCTTGAAACTGCTGAACAGATTCGTATGAATCATAGCTAAGAACCATCTCGCAAAATAGGGCTTTCATTTAAAAAAAAACGCCATCAAATTTGACCACTGGTCGTTACGATGCCACGGACAGACACGCAGTTACACAGATCCACAGATACACACCTGAAACTTTTAACACCCCTCGTTTTTGCGTCGGGGGTTAAAAATATATTTGCAGTGATTTAAAAATAATTTGACATAATATTCATTAGCTTAATTAAACTAAAATAACTTGTCGCGTACTTACCTACTACATAATAAGCATAAAAACGTTTTCTTTTTTGCGTTTAATTACGTTAATGTATTTAGTTTCCAACAAAAAAGATTTGAATAACACGCAGACTAAAAATAATTTTATTTAAAATAAATAATAATAGACTTATTTTATAATATCATAAAAACACTGCCATTAAGAATTTATATTGTAAATGTATTATATTTGTTTATCAAAAATATATTTGTCAATGTTTTAAATTTAATTTGACATATTTGGGTAATCATTAATTTAATAATAAAAAGTATTTAAAGTTTCAATTAAAAACACTAATTCAAATAAATATAATTTCATGCTTAACACCTGTCGCACAAAATCGAATGGGACTAAATTGTCGTAACTAAAAAAATAATGCTATTTTTAATCTATATTTATTAATACGAGTGTTAAGTTAGACAAAATACAATTACTATACTAAACACTATTATTAAAAACAGTAAGAATTCAATTTATTATTTAGAGAAATTTTATTGATGCAGATCTACGATAGTCGACATACTTTTATGTCGAGAACAATAATGCACACTGGCGCAGCCTTATCTGAGTGTTATATTTCGTGGCAGAAAAAAACAAATCCACAGGTACATAGCCGGCGCAGTTTGTCACGGTTAACTGGAAACACAACAGCGCGATTGTTCCTCTTTATAGCCCGAACAATAACCTGCTCGCGAACGGCTACGGTTCTTTCCAAAATATTCTTCCATTGGCATTCAAAAAGTTTAATGGAATTTCACATTGCACCATTCAGTGTATTGTACAACGGCGAGAAATGTGGATAAAATCAACAACGCACTAAATCACACATCGGATTATACTGAGTCTTACACGTGATGTATTCGTGTTTACTTAAGTTGAGCGAAATAAAATTTACTTTGAATAAGAATAAAAACGTTTAATTTACCACACGCACTGTACATATACAATTAATAAAATCAAGCACAAAAACAAATAAAAATAAGATAAAAAAAAACAATAATTATAAAATATGGAAAAAATAACTTAGTTGAAAGACATCCATAATAACAATAATTTGTAAGTAGGTTAATCTATAAACAACCTGTATGAAAAAATCTGGAAGCTGGTTGACCCTGCTGACCATCCCTGAAACTTCCCGCTAAATTAAGGTATTTTGTGTTTTTAGTTTTTTATTTATTTATTTTTAAGCTCAAAGAAGCAAAAACTATACCTAAGTATAGAATGTTGAGTTCGAAGAGTTCAAAACCTAAAGCTTGTAAAATTAGTACTTAGTAATTTAATGTTCGAAAAGATGTTATTTTTTCAAAATGATGATGATCATTTGAATGGCATTTCACGCAATTTTTAAGCTCTTAATTGTTTTATTATTATATTTTTTTATAATAATAAAAGAACATATAACTTTTTTGGGGTTTTTTCAAAATTTCTCAAAATGTCCTGAGCATATTTGGTTCAAATTTTCAGGAAGTTTAAATTGAGTGGAATCCAATCAAAAGCAATCAATCAGTCGCCTTTTACGACCCGTCTGACAGAACGGCAACTGATGTATTCTTAAAAGGAGCCAGGATCAATTACATTTTATTCATGTATATTATTAATATTATAAAGCTGTAGAGTTTGTTTGTTTATATGGTTGAACGCGCTAATCTCTGGAGGTACGAGTCAGATTAAAAAAAAATATTGTTGTGTATGACAGCCACATTCACGAGGAAGACTAAAGGCTATATATATATATATATATTTACCTGACTGAGCAAATGTAAGTCATATTTTTGTATCACGCAAACGAAGTCGCGGGAAACAGTTAGTTAATAATATTTTTTTCTATCGAATATTAAATTACAAATTCCGTACTCATAACTTGCAGTATTTTGAGCGTATTTAATTTTATACAAATCTGAAATCGGAACCAAAACAAATAAATGTACTTTCGCGACTATCATCCAATAGTAGGGATGTATTTGCATTTTGGGTTTACCGAGTAGCACAGTTTACGAGCTTCTCGTAATGTATTGGTTTGATAGCATGCGCACTGAGTGCATTTCACAAAGTGCAGGTAGCGTGGTGAGATACTCCCGCCCTCGTAAATCTGTGGTGCGAGAACAAGCGGCGGCGGCGCTATACACGCCTACAGCTTTTGGCGCCTGCGCTGGCCACTCACCAAACCCGGTACTGCTACTTCAGCGCTTTTTGTGCTTAGGTCTAAAAAATTTCAAAAATTTTCCATACAACTTCCCAAAAGGAGTTGATTATAAACTCGGCTGTACATTTTTTATGTTTATTACCACACCGTTAGTCGAGTGGTTAGCGACCTTGACTACGCCATCGATGGGCCTCGGGTTCGTTCCCCGACGGGGACAGGCATTTGTGTAATGAGCAGAAATGTTTGTATTTCCTTTTTTGGGTGTTTATTAAATACTAGCTGTTGCCCGCGACTTCGTGCGCATGATGTAGTGACTTTCGTATTGGGATTTTAGTTTATGTCTGTCTGTTGTTATAAATTACTAAAATTTCATTTAGTTCTTTTTCTAAAGGACCCTAATAATATCAAATAAGCAAGATGATATGATATTATTATGATGATATTATTATGATAAGAACATACTAGGTTGTGCCATGCTACATGCTACTTTATTTGTAGTAATTGGCTGTAATCTGCAAAATTGCTACAGCTAAAGTTCTTATTAGCAATCCTCATTATTACAGACAATCATAGAATCATCATCAGACAATCTGTATACAGAATGCCTTAAACGGTCTGTATGCAATTGAGCACTATGTTATTCCTCAGAGTGAGATTGGCGAATCTGATTTAGTCTTTCGCGTTCCTGTGATTGCTGGATATTGATAGTATCTAACACACCATGATACCGCTCCGAAGCAGCCGCATAACGTTCATCACGCTGTCCCTTTTCCTAATGCACTCTGTTTCACCAGCAAGATTAATTATCACAACTCCTCAGCTTAGTGATGTTCGGTAATAAAGCTCGGTTATATCACGAAATAGCAGACAAGCAGATGGCTGTTCTGATGGTAAGGGAAACTATCATCTATAGACACCAAATATGTGAATATTGCGTTGCTTTTCGTGTGTCGGAATGGCAATGCCACATGCATTAGTCTACCGGCTACCTTACACTCCAAATCGAAACACATCATGTGTTGTTCAGGCCTCCTTTGAAGAATAGACCAACTGCCGTTCTGCAATTGGCGTTCTGCAATTGACTATGCGAGTCGCTACCGTCGTGGCTACTAGATGGTTGAGTTCTGCATTGTCTCGCCCGGGTTTGGTGTCACCGCCTTACCTATTCCTGCCGCAATAGCGTCAGTGCTCGTCATTGCCGTATTCCGGTTTGTAAGGTAAGGTAGCCGTTAAACTTATGCACGTGGACCTCGTCACAAGATAGCAACGCACTATTAACACCTTTGTTGTCTATAGGCGATGGTTGGCTCTTTCCATCATGAGACTCATCTGCTTGTTTGCTATCTTATGATATAAAAAAACAATAATGATAGGAATTGACTCTAATACAGCAGGAATAAGTATGGCGGTGGTATTATATACCCGGACAAGACGTCCACCATCTAGTAGTCACGATGGTAGTGACACGTTTGACCAATCGTTCGCTGTAGCGCCTCAAACAATCACAAACGCTACAAGAAAAAATAATAAAAAATAGAAAATGATGAAATTCAAAATAAAATCCTAAATCGCGATATCACAATGATTTATCTTGTACAAGCTATATACAAGTTTCAACGATTCTCAAATGGACTTCGGTCCCCAGGCAGTACACCTTGCTTGGCTGGGAAGATCTTCCTTTTCCCCTTCCTTGTCTTTGTGTGACGTCATCAACCTCCACAGTTATAACGTTACCTGACAAGAAGCTGGCCCGCTGGATCCATCACTATATCCCTTCAGCGGTAGCGACCAGCGGCGCCACATTCGCTTTTTACAAACTGCCTGGCAGAATGGCAGATGTTCTATTCCTGAACCCCTTATACGGATCATTTTTATCAGTCTGTCATTATTCAGTCTGTATGTCCAGTTGCCCAAGAACAAAGAAAACAAATGATTGTGCTAATTATAGGCCATGTAATTTTTGTCTGTTGGTCTGTATGTATATCCCTATATAATTCCAGGAAAATTTTGATAAAATTGGTACACAGTGTGAATACGTGATTGCGTAAATGATTTTATCGTCAATGAATTTACGCCTAGTGGACGGAACTAGTACCTGTACAGGTTGACTGGTAAAAAACCCTGAAAAAGACTGAAAGAAAGAGGTGTCCCTCAATATTTACAGTCTTTAGTCTTTAGAAAGTTAACGGTGTTAATGTGAAACCAATAAAAATATAATAAAAAGAGAAAATTGCTTAGCTACATAGCAAACCCGTACGAAATTATTTAGTTATATTCAAAAAGTATGGTCACCGCGCAAGCGATAGCGGTGTTCTATCGAGTCTAGTCGTGAGTCTAGCATAATGCTGTTTGATAACTTTAATATTCATACGTGGTTACCAGTATATTTTTATTGCATAATTTGTTCAAAATTTAAGTATCAAAGTTTTTCATATTAGGTTAGTAATTGAGTACTGAACACTATATTTCAATATATACAGTATTTTGCCTATCAACCTGTCTACTTACCTAAAATTGTACTACATTTGTTTTGATGTATTTATTTAGCAATTACGAAAATCTCGCAATTCTAGCGCTTTTGTGTCCAAACTTAGCGCTTCTTCGTGAGATCGAGTTGGCAACACTTCAGCTTGAGCCAACGTGCGCTTTCGGCCCGATCTGCACGTTCTTAGCATATCTGAATCTGTATACACGAGGCGGCGCACCAGCAATGCCTGATATGGCAAAAATTGAAACACGGAAAGTACATATTTGAGTGGGCCTCTGCCTACACAACCTTTCGTGCTTTCTTTATGTTTCGCCTCCGTATGGCGACGATAATAAAATCATGTGAACGATCTAAATTCCATTCTGGTACCGAAAATATGAATTCATTTCACGTACTTTCATTTTAATTTTGCATTACCACATGCTCGAAATATTACTCATCCGGATGTTACTTAATTATTAAACAATATATCTATGACTGCGTGTTAATGTGGAACTCGAAATACACGCGCACGCGTTTTCACATACCTACAACTCGTATTCACTAAAAATATCTATTACTCATCTTAATATTACTAAAACTATGTCTGTCTTCTTCTTTTATATTATTAAGATAGCAAACCTACAGATGGCTCTCCTAATAGAAAGAGACAAACCATCGCCTATAATAAATAATAAATAAATATTGGGGTTAGATCAGTAATAAATAAATAAATATTTATTTATTACTGATCTGACCCAAAGTGAGCAAATTATTTGCTTGAGTTATGGGTGTTAGTCAACTATACTAATACATAGAAATACATATATAAATACTGGAATATATTTAATAAACACAAAAACCCGGAAATACAATCGTTAATGCTTGTTACACAAATGCTTGTCCCCGTCTGGGATCGAACCCGAGCCCTGTCGATCGCGTAGTCAAGGTCGCTAACCACTCGACCAACGTGGCGAGGACCAATAGACACCAAAGATGTTAATATTGCTGCTATCTATATTAATGCCATAGGCATAAGCACGGGGCATAAGTTATGTGCGTTCCCGCTTTATTCGCGTGATCCGCACATATCCTTTGACTCAATCGGGTAAAAAGAAGTCTATGTTACTTAGATAGAAATAATTTTGAAAATCGAGTTGTTGGAGACTTTTTCATTACAAAGAAATCTTACCTGTTTGTAATATTATACTCGTAATTAAAAATTAGAATCAAGTACAGAATAACATATATTACTTCCCTTTGATCTGTCTGTTAAAAATGTAGCCAATGATACACATATAGAATTTTTCGAATGCGACTGGTTCATCCAAAAATAAGTGAGTTCAAATAAATAAACAATTATTATCTGTAAATCGATAAATTTGACGGCCATCCGTAAAATTCCCGGTAAAGTCAAAAGGTAAAGCCAAGCATCGATTTTTAAATTCGAAGTGCTTTTTATTTATAAAAAGCTGTAACTTTGAACGAGTTACTGACGTTCATCTTTCAAATGGCGTACAACGCACTTGTTCGAGCTCTATAAACGTTGTATTGATTACATTCATAATTTTATATCAATGATTGATTACAAAATTATAAAATCTCAAAGTTATGTCAAAAATACTTCGTCAAACCCCGAACCAAACTTATTTTGATCCGATTATCGGTATTCGACTCAATTTTTCAAGGAAAAGACGGTTAGATTTAGAAATCAGTCGTTATAGAAGTTCTTAAAAAAACGTTGTTCCAGTAACTTTTTTTGTGATTTATCGAATCGGTTATTTTTTTGAGAATTCTTAATTTGGTGGAACCCAATCAAATGTTGCAACTGTGTTTCGATCAGCCAAGTCAACCAAAAGTTATGAGTTAGACACACACATATTCGTACACACAGATATACTGACGTCATCGTAAAATAGTACCTATAAAAGTTCCCTAGAACCTAAAAACCCAGAGAACTAACTGGTGTTCATAAATTGGGGTGTAATCAGTAACTTCCTTTAGCGGGCCATTAAAAAATTATATTACATGTACAAGTTTGTTAACATTTAGCATAATTCCACGTGATCTAGTGATTGGTCTATTCGATTCTGATCATGAGAATACACGTACGGTCAGACGAAAGTGTTAATGAGTTTTACGTTATTTTTTACCATTCCTCATTAAATATTTTGTAATTGTTATATACGTATTTTTTATTTATAAAACTTTTGTGTAATGAATCTTTGCCTAGAAGTTAACTATTTGGCCCTAATCTTCGTCTTGAATGTTGAATCAGATCTTTACCAGAGTTATTTGGGATCAAACGCGAATTATGTTATTCAAACGCAAGAAAAAAATTCAAATCGGCTGTAGCGTATTTGAGTAATCAGGAAACACACATATAAAAATCCAGCGAATCAAGATCCTCCTCTTTATCATGTCGGTTAAAAACTAATTTTAAATTTGTATCAACAAGTAATGGCAAGTTCTAATACACTTTGAGTTTTTGCGCATCTTTACCTGCTGTTGTATCCCACGGCCTCGGCGCCTCAACAGGTGTACCTGAGAGTAAAAGCGCTATTTCTATGAGCAGCTACATATGTACACTCAAACAAAACGTTTGATGTGCTCGCTCAAGAATGATGCTCAAACCATTCATGAATTGCCGAGGAATTCCTTTATGCGCGCTCGTGTTTGGTTTTCTTTTTATAAATGATGCATTACATTATTATTTCTAGCTCTCAAACGGCCGTTCACAGAGTCCCGAATGGAATATATTTTTGCATCTGCGTTAATCATCTAAACTAATATTATTAAGAGAAAATATTTGTTTTTTGTATGTTTATTACGCTACGAATAGATATGATTCTTCACCGACATCCCAAAAATGAGGAGGTTCTCCATTTGGCTGCTTTTTTAGTAACCGACTTCCCGAAAGGAGGATGAGAGAGAGGAGGAGGTGTTTGCTGTCTCAGAACTTGATAATTTATGAAACGATTTTAAAAATTATTTTTTGTTTAAGAGGGTATACTCTTGTGTGCTCCAATTTTAATTTGATGAACCTGATGCAGGGTTTCGCAGATACAGGAAATGAGAAGCCGGGTGCTAGAGTAAAAACTGCTTTAAAAAATTGTTTGTTGCCTCAGAATTCTGTCGTTTAAATTTACTTTATATTAGAGAAGATCTGATCCAGGGTTCCCAAACAAAGGAGATTGGTGGTGTTGCAATTTTTTTGTAATTAAAATTATTTTTTTTATCAGGTGCCATCCATAAATTACGTCACACAAATTTCATGATTTTTTGACCTCTGCCCCGTTCTTGTTACAGCTGGTCACACAGACGGGGGGTTTGTGGCGACCTACCTAGTGCGACGTCACATATTTTGCAATTTTAAATTGGAATAATGATCTCATTTGTTTATTTTTTATCTACACAGGTGGCTTTTTACATTTAGTGTTTAATTATATTTTGAAAAAATGTGATGTCACAAAAAGGTACCTAAAAGGTACCTGTTCACTCTTCTCTTGAAGATCCCCAGGTTGTACCCGTTTTAAGGATTTTATTGGTACGTTGCTATCCTCGTGGTGAGATGGTAATGTCATAATTATGAGTTTACTTGCTGCCTTACCTAGACCCTAACACGACAACAACAAGCGTTGACGTTATTACAGCAGTAATCAGGAACAGGAGACGTTGCGGAACCCTACCACAGAGTAGAACAAGTAATACAAAATTGTAGACAAAATAAGACATGCGCGTACAAGATATTTGTGGCTAAACCAGATTATTCGTAATTTTGCTATGAATAGAAACAAGAAGCCTATAACTTTTGAGGCCCTTATTTATTGGACAGACCATTCACTGCGGTTTAGTAGCTTTGAAGTAGCTTACTGCTTACGCTAAATTAAGTATTTATTTGCTTTGCAGACCAATAGTAGAACCTGCATCCGTTAAGATTAAATTATTCATTGAATTATAATAACAAAGTTATCAGTAAAGTAATACGTAAATCATTCAAACAACACGTTTAAATTAAATACCTAGTTGAGACCTTATTACACAATCTACTAAAATCACATGAATGAAATTCGAGAATGTATTTGTAATATTATGACATTGATTTGTGTTTCGACATTATTATATCATATTTGCAAAGACTTTTAAACAATATAGACTAGTCTTTCTTCTGGAATATTGCTTGAAAAATTAAAGCAAACAAATGTTCAAAATTCCGGAATTCATCATCTATATATGTCGCAGTGAAATTGTCAATACCGTTAGATTATAATCTACCTAGGGATTTTTTAATTTAGTTAGGTTAGGTTAGCAGTTAAATTATAATATCGCTTTAGTTATATTATAATCTAACGGTATTGACAATTTCACTGCGACATATATATAAAAATCAATTGCTATTCGTTAGCCTCGCTAAAACTCGAGAATGGCTAAACCGATTTGGCTAATTTTGGTTTTGAATTAATTGTTGAAGTCCAGGGAAGGTTTAAAAGGTGAGAGATATAAAAAAATAAGAGTGGTTAAAAAGGCAGAACAGCGTTTGCCGGGTCAACTAGTAATAAAATAATAATAATGTCGCTGGACAAATTGATCTAACCCCAAAGTAAGCAAATTATATGCTCGTGTTATAGGTGTTAATCAACGGTAGGTACTAATACATAGAAATACATATATAAATACTGGAATATATTTAATAAACACCCAAACCCGGAGATACAAACATTTATGCTCATTACACAAATGCTTGTCCCCGTTGGGGATTGAACCCGAGCCCCGTCGATTGCGTAGTCAGGGTCGGTAACCACTTGTCCAACGGGGCGGTAATAAACATAAAAAATATATAGCCGAGTTCATAACCTGCTCCTTTTGGGAAGTTAGTTAGAATATATATATGCAACATACATAATATATACCGAAACCCAGAAATACAAACATCTATGCTCATCACACAAATGTTTGTCCCTATCAGGAATCGAATCAGAGCCCCATCGATTTGTGATCAGGTTCGCTAACCATTCGACGTCATCGGGGCGGTCAAATAAAACTAGGAATCAGATTTTTAGTTTAAATCTAATTTCACATCAGGTACATCCAATGACACATTTTAAAATCTTATGAATAATCTTAAAACTAACACTGCCCATCATGTAATCCGTTAGATAATGTACACCATATTCTTATAGACTGTGTTCGGAACAGCTACCTCAGACCTCGAAACGACCTAATATTATAGTATTCTATAAGGCATTACAGGTGCCCAGTACTCTGGTAGAACCTTGGTCGGTTTCCGCCAAAACACTTTACAAATTAGTTTTTTTAATAGAACCATATGTGATTTTCTTAGCTTTAAGGTAAGCTTGCACAAAACTGTTAAAATACTTTGCATTTAACCATAGCAAAAGTTTTTTAAACGATATTTAAATAGTTTAGTGCAAGCAAAACTAACGGCCGGTTTCTGAAATGCAAATTAATTTTAATAAGCAATAATTAATCTGTCTTTAACCGATCGTTTACTTGTAAAAATTATGTTAAACACAGATTGATTGCTTGTTAAAATTAATTTGCGTTTCGAAAACCGCCCGTAAATCTGCAACATATTTCCCTTAACATTTGTTAAACTAGCTGTTGTGTTGAAAGAGTGTAATTTAAGCAAACTACGAGTATACCTATACGATATATTTATTTTTAAAAAAAGCCCTTTTCTCTAGAAATAAAAAAGACGTGTGGCACACGGAAACTGCGGCGGTAAAGCTATTGCATAGCATTTTTTATCAACTTATGCAATTACAATTATATATCTATTTTATTTATGCAGTATTTTTTCTATGATATTAATTCAAGTTACACTTTGAGCGTGGTGACCGATAAAAAAAAATGGAAAAACTAAAAAGTATCACCGCTGTGCCGGTCGGAGTGGGGGGTGTTAGGTTTTTTTCATTACGGAATTTCTGGATTCGGTCTCCACGCTCAAGGCCCGCGATAGAAGCTATGCAATAGCTTAAAAAAAATATAGTTTTTTAACTTTTGTCGCGCACGAAAATAATTGTAATAATAAATTTTTTACGATTGCTGCGCACATCGACAGAAAAGCAACATCATAAAGTAAGCTGATAATTATATTTGAAGTTTCCGTGAAAACTTATTACTAAATCCGAACTCTAATATATTGAATATTT
Organism: Apodemia mormo; assembly: GCA_036924255.1. Lineage (NCBI taxonomy): Eukaryota > Metazoa > Arthropoda > Insecta > Lepidoptera > Riodinidae > Apodemia > Apodemia mormo. The sequence goes on along the minus strand of JAUPFN010000003.1, from coordinate 22,161,576 downwards.
GAGAATATAAATATATTCTTAAATATTCATAAATCAACAACAAAAAGAAATATTTTTTTAATTTATCATTCCGTTCACAAAGAGTTCTGGTATACGAGATGAAATCTTTTATCTATTTTGGTTTTGTAATGCCAAAGAAGTTTTGTTACGCTAATAACTTCTTACGTGCGCACATAAGTACATACACAAGTTTTTTCAACAGAAGCAATTCTTGCTCCTCACCAAAAGAAAAAGTAATCGCTTGTAGAAACTAATGATGTTCATGACACCTACGTTGTTAGGTACGCCTGACAAGTATATGATGCTGTACTCATAAATAAACAGATTACCTTACTCTCCAAACCGAAACACGACAATGATAAACACTGATGTTAGTGTTGAAGGATATGGTAAGGCGATAGTACAAAAACTTTAGCAAAACATTACAACCTATTATTCTCGGTTGTAGTAACATGCTTCGCCTTCATTTTTACAAACTTCTTAAGGCGAGGCATCGGGACAAACGGGAAAAAACTGGTTTGCTTAGTCACATTTTGATATATTGATTGTTAAATAACGGTTTTACAAAAATTACACAATATACCTGAAGATATTATCTAAGGAATGTGCTAACTTTACATGATAGAATGTACTTTACTCGATTATATAAAATTCCGAAAACAGGCTAAAAAATCTCTAAAACAAATAATTTATTAATAATATTTCTAATCTTCCACATGATTTTTATATGGTGATATTTAGTTTTAAATACAAAAAAGAATGTACTAAATTTTAGTTTTCAGCTGAATTCCTATATTTATTTATCCGAAAATTAACACGTTTCCCGGCTGTTTCAGAACATACAGCGCCACCCATTTCCAATAGAATTTTGACACGCGTCGAAATACCTCGCCTTATAATGAAGGCAGGTATTGTTTAAACGACATTATGCTTTTCGCCCGAGCTGCTTGGGCAGCAGAAATGCAATGTATCTAAATTACAGCTATCAATTAAATAAAATCGTGGGGATCGCCACCACTATGGCGCCGCTGGTCGATACCCTAGAAAGCTTAGCGATAGAACCAGCGTGCCAACTATTATCAGGGTGACGTCATATCTGTGGAGGTTGGTGACATACATTCGTGACGAGGATATGGAAAAGGAAGATCTTCCCGGCCAGGTGTACTGCCTGGGGAACGGAATCCATCTGAGGAGCGTTGATATATTTTATTTTTGAATTTCTTTTTTTATTATTATTTTTTCTTGTAGCGTTTGGAGATTGCTTGAACCCCTGCATTATTATCGATAAGAAAACTCTTAACTATCCGTAGGGGCCAGAAACGCAATTATAATAACTCTGGTGTTCCAGAGGTGGTGGTCACGGATGGTGATGATCATAAAACATAAGCCTCCTGTGACATGCGATAAAAAGTGGCGATGGGACTTATCAGTTACTAACCATCTCATCAATCTCCAAATCGGTGATTCTTGGTCAACCAAACCAATATTGGATTTAAGTTTACTATAAGCACCGCGCAGAGAAATGCCGTAAAGATACATATTTATTTATTTACATATATCCAAAGAATTAAATAGAAAAGGATAGTTTCTATTTAGGGACTCAAATACGTAAATGTTAATAACAGGCGAGCGACTGGCTATACCAGTCACTACTATGACGGCCACTATGTGGTAGAGTTCTGCATTGTCTCCCCTGGGTCTTGTAATACCGCCTTAACTATTCCTGCTGCAATAGCGTCGTGCTTGCTACTGTCATGTCTCAGTTTAGAGGGTAAGCTATCCGGTAACCTTATTTATTTATTTAATTACTTTTATGCACTAAAATTGTACAATGGTTAAACTTAATGCCATAAAGGCATTCTCTGTCAGTCAACCAGCACGTGGAGCAGAAAAATTTCAATAGGGGGTACAAATAAATATTTTAAATAGAAATAGGAAACAGTATGATGGGCTAAACGGAACAAAAAATATAATAATTACTAGGAAATATAAATTATAAATAGATACATGTAACATATTTACATAAACATATATTAATAAACACAATAGACTATATACATACATAGTACATATAATAAACAAAATATTTAACTAAGCAAGTAAGTATAACAAAAGAATTTAGTAATGTCTGTCTGTAGATAGTTTCAATTTCTCTTAGATATTTTGTTATACATATGGCAACCTCGCCTCAAGAATAGCAACAACCATTAACATCTTCGGTCTATAAGCGATGGCTTTCTCTTTCCATTAGAAGAGCCATTTGCCCGTTTGCTATATTATAATACAAAAAACACTTGTAAGAAGAATGTACATCTTTTTATTACATGTTAAATGTCGTTTAGTTTCCGTTCTGTCAGTGAAAATAGCATAAAAACTGTTTGTCGAACAAACTTAACCTTGAAAATTTAGGTTAGATAGGTGTTGGTGATATTTATATCAAGTATTTACCTAACGATCTTTGAAATATCTTAAATAAACAAACCAACAAGTCTCACTATTAGCTTTATACCATTTTATCGATAAATTTGTTCTTGATTTACTGTACCCATAAAGATAAACGAATAACCATAACCTTGATCTATACTTGTTAGATATTGAAATGCACATAATAATAAAGGTGTGGGATAAGGATCATAAACCACGTCTTATGTAACAATTATTTCTCTTTATAATCATTAATAATGCACTGTTGTGTGGCCATGATTTAATTCCTAAATTAGCATTCATTTCATTTAAAATTTTCAATCGACTTCTAAATAGCTGGATATTTAAAGTTCGTTGAAATCTTTTGTGTTATGTACGTTTCCCGATTACTTGAAGACAGATGAACTGATTTAGTTTTTGTTTATATCATAACTACCATAGTGGCCACTATGGCAGTGACTCGCATAGTCATTCGTTCACCTCTTACAAACCGCATGGCAGAACGACAGTTGGTGTATACTAGGTGGTAGAGTTCTGCATTGTCTCGCCTGGGTCTGGTACCACCACCTTGCCTATTCCTGACGCAATAGCATCAGTGCTTGTCACTGTCGTGTTCCGGTTTGGAAGGTAAGGTAGCTGGTAAACTTAAGCATGTGGCATTAGACCTCGCCACAAGATAGCAACGTACCATTAACTCCTTTGGTGTCTATAGGCGATGGTTGACTCTTTCCATCAGGAGACCCATCTGCTTCTACTCGTTATCTACAAAGAAAACCCGACCATCACGGGATAAATCACTTTTTATTTATTATTTCCTACAATATTTTATGTCGGAAAATCTCAGTGGCAGTGGTAATGTGTAAACACGATTATGCCCAGAATAGCATGTAAAACGATTGCTCCTGAATAACGCAATATCTTTTTTGCGATTGAAGCGATAGCGATCACTATAATTTTCCAAATAATCAACTGCTGCATTGTGGCATATGGCAATTCTTAGCGCGATTTGGCGTAAGGTAATCTGCAAGCATTGATATATAAAAACCCAAGATACACAATCAGTGTCTCAAAAACGGCCTCTAAGAATGAGTGCACAATTTAAAATTGTGCACTCACTTCAAATAGAAGCCCGTCGCTCACGTCACTGCCCGCGCGTCAAAAATACAGAATTGTTCTCTGATAAATTGTAAAATACAACATCATGAACGTTAAAAATATATAAGATATTGTATTTTCGGTAAGTATAAGAGTTTATCGATATATTTTTGTCGTTTATATTACTAAATATAGGGTGTAATGTATGATTTTCATTTTATTTGTCTTAAAAATGTACTCGACGCTCCAAATATAATACGACAAAATTTCAGTGGTCACTTTTTCAGTAAAAGGACAGTGCATTACAACCTCCTTTTAATTTAGTCGAATAATACAAATTGATCCTGTTATTATTAGTGGAGTCGATTTTTTTTCATTAATAAGTTATATTTTTTTTAATAAGATTAAATTTTTTCAATAATATTTTTGAATACCTTTTATAATTGTTAACCAACAGCCAAAAGAGAAGAGGACATCAATTTGACGATTTTAAAATGTTTGATTATATTGATTACTTATTTGGAGGACCAAGTTAGGCGATTCTTTTTTTAATTTATTTGTACGAATATAAAATAACAATATATAATTGTGATTCTTACGATGAACTTTGGAGATATATTACGAAACTTTTAATATAACAATAAGAAATCATAAGTAGCATCGAATTTTGTTCTGTTTACACGTGTTGTTAATAACGATTTCTTTAGTTGCATTAAGAATGTTTATTTTTTGATTTAATAATTTATTTTTAATAAAATGTTGTTTTTGATTACGGATATCTTATACATATTATAAATGTTAAAGTTTGTATGTTTGGATCTTTGATAATCAATTATGTAAAAAATGGCTGTACTAATTTGGATTTGGACTCGAATATAAAATGACCTGGAATAGCACATAGAATACTTTTATCCTAATGCAGAGATCTGCAACTAGTCTCGTATAAATTTTAAGTGACTGTTTATATGTACGAGTTGTTTTATTTGCATACTAGCTGTTACCCGCGACTTTGCTCGCGCATATTTACTTTAGAACTTATTTAACCTTTCTTTATTTTATTAAAAATCTCTACATTGCTGGGTGGGCCGCTAGTACGTTAAAAATAATATTTACATATTCATCTTAACTATTTTATACGACATTTTTGTTATTAAAATGTAAGTAAAAACGTAAGACCTGAACTTCCTATAACTTCTAAATTTTCTATACCTAATATCATAAATAATTATACCTCAAACTAAAAATACCTATTAGTAACACACCTATCGAAAAAACTAACGTAATTATAAAAGAAATTTATAATTATCAGAAAATATCTAATCTAAAATTACCTTTGGCAATAATATTATATGTACTAAACTATACTCCAAACTAAATATACGTATCTATTAGGATTAATAAGAAAGGATATAACCAACTAATGTAACTATATTAAAAAATCTGTGCGCTGGTTGACCCTACAGGCCACCTGAAACTTCCCGCTAAATTTAAGTATTTTAACCTCAAAGAAAAAAACTATGCCTAAGCATAGACTATTGAATTAAAAAGTTCAAAAATCCAAAGTTTTTTTAAATGATACTTAGTTATTCAGTATTTGAAAAGATGTATATTTTTTTTTAAATCATCAACGAGTTTGATCTTCCGAATAACATGAACACAATGTTTTAGCTCTAAATTGTTTTATTGGAATTTTTTATACGAGGGTCAATAAAATTTTCAGAAGCCGACATCGCATTAGCAACTAACCTATTGTGTTTCAAATGTCTATGGGCAGTATTCGCTCGTACGTCTGCAGATACTATAACTAAACAAATGTTCGTTTACATAATACTGCAAAAAAAACAGAAAAACTGAAATCTAATTCAAAACGAGAATTCTACGAAAAGCTAAACTTATTTCTATGAAATTAATGCGTTTCCTTACTATGTTGTCGATACATTACATTAATAAGTCTGAAAAAAAATCGTATCTGTTATCATGTAAGAATCTATGAACTTTATAACGTAGTCATAGTCACCATTGCAGTAAATTTCCTATTTCAGTATATTCTAAATCTATTAGACTATGCAAACTAAATGTATCAATATCAAGCGTCAAATACTACATGGCTATATATACCCACAGTTTGCATATATGTGTAGGTTCTGTGTTATTAAAACAGTAACCCATGTAACGTTTGAAATATAAATAAATTATTTTAATGGTCATTATTTGTTTTATTGATATATAAATGTTCTACGCAAAAAAAAAGATTTTCGACAAGATTTTTTTTTTGTAAATTTTACAAACCCTTAAAATACTACCTCAATGCATAAAAATATTTATATTCGACTCCACATGTGCCTTGTCCTACCGGATAACTTAAGTCAAAAATTGACTGAATTAGCGACAGTTTTGAGTGTCAGTTTTGTTCGGAACTGTGTATCTTGGGTATTTTATATCAATGTCTGCAAGTAATAAGTATACACATTTATTAATAGTGTAAATTTACGAACAAAGATATTATACATCACAAATTTATCTGTGTAATCTCCTCAGTAGTAAAAAACTATTTTATTTTATTTATTTTATAATCTGCAAGGTCCGCCAAAATATCGATGTGATGGGTAGGTGCGATGGTTGTATTTTTTTATTTAATACGTTTACAGGCACATTGGTTCCGAAAAAATTCATACATACTATAATTTTTGTAAAAAAAGAATCCCACAGTTGCTGAAATATGAATAATGATGAAGCCATATTTCTTCTGTCCATACCTGCCAGCCTGTCTACCTTCCTTACTCCTTTCACAATATAGACAGATCGTGTAAAAATGGATACTTTCACACGCGTAAATTCTCACGATATATTTGTATTCACGGAATATTGAACAATTTTACCTGCATCTGTAAAGATACAATGCTTGTCCAACTTAATGCAAAATTGAGGAAAGTTGCGTCTTGGTTAAATTTGCACATGCTTGCATAATTCTCACAGATCATGATCATTCTATTATAGCTCCTTTGTTTGCAGGTATCAAATGTTAAGCACAAACAGCCCCTTGTGATGTGACGGCATTACTACAACGATAATTAAAAGTTTCTTTACCATTTTTTTCTTATATCAAAGGGCCGCAAACAGATGATTTTCTTGATAGGAAGAGATAACCATCACCTATAGACTCCAAAAGTGTTAATTGTACTTTGCTCTCACAGATCTCAAAATCTGTGATTGGATCGATCCAGTAGTTTTATAGTTTGTCCATCACATCCTCAAACCAAAAAATATAAAGATGAAGCATCTTGAAAATATTATTGAAGTTTTAAAACCAAACTGATCCCTGTAAATAAATACAATGCTCATCATGTATATAGAGAATCGAGACATCATTTAGTAAACTCAGACATGTATGAAATAGTGGCGTCAATATGATATATAGCAGTGCTCCATCGCTATTTTCTTTATCTGAGTTACAAACATACAATCCTTACATATCTCTTTATAATATTTGGGTAAATAGAACCAGCGGAATTTCATTCAGGCACTGCAAGCGGGGATCCAATGTAGTGGGCATGATGGAATGCCCACAATCTTAAATGAAGTCGGCACGGTAAATTATACTGATGTTACTGATAAGGAAGTTACTGATTTTGCCCCAATTTTCGGAAATCGATTTTTCACGAGATCTCCACGTTTTGAAGACCTTTTCCGACTATTTTCACGAAGACGTCAGCATATCTGTATGCACGTGTGTGTATGTAAACATCTCATAACTTTTGAACGGCTTGATCGATTAAATCGCGGTTGATGGCATTCGATTACATTCCACTCAACTTAGACTTCCTGAAAACTTGGATTAATTTCGTCCAGGAGATTTTGATAAATTTATAAAAATCAAAAAAAATGTTGGCGAAACAATACTTTTTTTAATAAAACTTAAAATTAATGTACCGATTGAGAACAAAATGTAATTAGCTCTTTTCCTCAAAAAACGCACAAGACGAAAAATTTTGAAAAATTGTTTTTTCGACCTAACCCAGGGTTAAACATAGGGTAAGGTACTCGATAAACCTCCGCCTGTGCCTTTACAGCCTTGCCATAGGAATAGCATCGGAATTTTGCAACTTAAATGTCTTCACACGATACAAGTAGTTATCACATCCCATCAGGAAAGCCATCTTCATATTGATCGCCCCGTTGGTCGACTGGACCCGGGGTTCGGGTTCGATTCCCGACAGGGACAAACATTTGTGTGATGAGCATATATGTTTGTATTTCTTTGTTTGGGTGTTTATTTAGTGTATTACAGTATTTATACATGTATTTCTCTTTATTAGTATCGTTAACTAACACCCCATAAAACAAATAAATGATTTGCTTACTTTGGGGTTAGATCGATTCGTGTGATTTGTCCAGAGCTTTATTATTATTATAATATTAGCTATTCAGACAAGACAAACGTGTATGCTATTTCTAAAGAGACGATTTACAAATTAAGATTAGGTTTAGTAAGCAATACGAGTGAGTGCACCTGTTATTAATTTTAGATTTATTTATTATTCTTAACCTTATTCTAAACTTATTCTACACTCAGCAGTAAGTATTAACTTCAAATTGATAAATGAGTATAAAATTCTATTAGTTTGTACCTAGTTTAATTCTTACCATTTTCCGTTATAAGCTAAAATAATTATTTAGCACTGCTGCACCCTGCGCGCGTTGCTACGCCACCAACAACAATAAATTTGAAGGAAAGACATGACATATATAATAAAATAAATAATCTATACATATACATATAATAAAATCGTAGGAAAGTCAATGTATGTTCGGGGTAAACTCAAAAAGTACTGCATGGACTTACTTCAAATTTTGCAGGAATATTGCTAACAGATCAGGTGAACATACAGGCTACATATTATCACGCTATCACCTACGGGGGAGGAGCTGTGCGGAGTAAGCGAAGTCCGCGCGAACGAAGTCGCGGGCAACAGCTAGTAATAAATAATAAAATAAATATTTCATAAATACAATTAGTTTGGCACATGTACACATTGGAGACACCTTTTAGGCATATTGCCTGGGTCAGGAGTCTCTGATTAGAATTACATAGACATTACCAGCTCAGAAACGTTCGTGGGCTCATGCACAACAACATGTTAAAAATCATCACATGACCAAATGCATATGTAGTTTACGATTCTATAAAGGACATACAGACAAATATTCATTTTTAGTATTTTCACGCCTGTATCCCCGAAGAGGTAGGCAGAGGTACAACAAGTGTACTTACGATTAGCCGAAGATACTTGGTCCCACAATGTCATAGGTGTCAAACCTACCGCCAACCGAACACTTTCCAATCCCGGGCAACGTTGTTGTTATCAGAAAACAACCATCGCTAATAGAAAACAAAGATGTTAGTGGCGCGTTGCTAACCGTGTGACGGAATGGCAATACACTTACATAAGTTTACGGGCTATCTTACCCTCTATACCGGAATACGACAGTGACAAGCACCGACGCGACGCTATTGCGATAAGAACGGTAAGATGGTGGTACACGACCCGGGTAAGACATTGCGAGACTCTACCATCTAGTAGTCAGATATGTAGTGACACGTATAGGCAATCGTTTGTCTTTTACGAACTAACGACTGACTTACGAACTTCGGTCTTGACCACATGAGGTCCCGGGTTCGATTCCTGGGTTGGCCAATTTAAAAATGTTTTTATTCAGTTTTATGATAAAAACAACGTTGCTTGGAATTGGAAAGTGCCCGGTGGCGATACCTTGTCACATATCACATTGTGGGACTAAGCATCTTCGGCCAATCGTGCGTGCACTTGTTGTTCCATTCCATTCCACACCATCCCATTCCACCCCATTCCATCCCACTCCATCCCATTCCATCCCATTCCATTGCATCCCATTCCATCCCATCCCATTCCAACCCATCCCAACAAAACCAATCCCATCCCCATTCAATTCATTCCATTCCATTGCATTGCAATGCATTGCATTGCAATGCAATGCAATGCAATGCAATTGGTTTTATTTATTTTTTATAACGCGGCATTAAGATAATACCAATTGCATTGCATTGCAATGCAATGCAATGCAATGCAATTGGTTTTATTTATTTTTTATAACGCGGCATTAAGATAACATACAACCCTAAAATTCACCCTTCTATCACCAATCCCCATTTTTTAATTTGTTAATTAATATGGCAAAATAACGTTTGCCAGGTTAGCTAGTATAGTTATAATATGTTATCGTACTATAAATTAGCTAACAGATACGTTTTCTAATTAAAACTGGTGTGTAGGTTGATGTAGACGGATATTGTGGTGTCAGCATCGGTTGCGCTGCGCGGGCGCAGCGTGGCGGTCTGTTATCGGCACCGACCGATCGCGTCATGTTAATTACTTTCATTAAGGGCAATTGTCCTGCTCAATCTGGTTGATCAGTCAGTTTGCCGCCGTTTAATATTATGTGTCCATTGATTTCTTTAATCTCTTGAACTGTTTCACAATTACACTATATTCGTTTCACAACTAACCGGTTTCGTTTGACGGAGACGTCTTTCTTTAAGTGTTTCCCCGTGTTGGTCCCGGGCTCCTTTGAATAATAGGCCAACTGCCGTTCTGCCAGGCAGGTCGTAAAAAGTGACTGATTGGCTATACGAGTCACTAACATCGTGGCTACTACAGCGTGGGTGGTAGAGTTCTGCATTGTCTCGCCCGGGTGTGATACCACCGTCATACCTATTCCTGTCGCAATAGCGTCAGTGCTTGTCACTGTCGTGTTCCGGTTTGGAGGGTAAGGTAGCCGGTAAACTTATGCATGTGGCGTAAGACCTCACCACAAGATAATAACGCATCATTAACCCCTTTGATGTCTGAAGGCTATGGTTGACTCTTTCCATCAGGAGATCCATCTGCTTGTTTGCTATCTTATACTAAAAAAACTTCTTTAGAATCGTTGCAATTTCAAACTCTATGAAACGGAAATTTTACGCATTTCCGCTTCATCAAGTAATTTTAAAGAGTTTCCAAAATAGAAAAATAAACAGATAAATATATAGGATTAAGCCGACGAGATACTAAGATAGAAAATATTACACAGTATTTAATCTATATTACTTAATATTATAAATGCAAAAGTGTGGATGTTTGGATGGATGGTGTTTATTACTTAATCACGAAAAAACTACTGAACGGATTTGGATGAAACTTGGTACACAGATAAATAATAACCTAGAATAGCACGTAAGCTGCTTTATATTACGGACAAATAAGTCGTTTCCGCGGGATTCACCAATAACTATTATAATGCAGCGGGCTGCACACTGCAGCTAGTATTTATAATATTAACATTTATTTAATGATTCCAAAATCAGGCACATACAAACAGAACCAAAAGAGATTTCACTGTATCTTTTCACTTTTACTACGTTGGAGCTTACACTCGCCGTTTTTTTTTTGTTTAGAACGAGAGTTCCGCAACCTTGCTAACGATCCAAACCGATCCAAAGGCGGTGGTACCAATACCACACCCCTTACATATCCCTGCCGTTATAGCGCCAATGCTTGTCATTGTCGTGTTCCGGTTTGGTAAGGTAGCTGGTAGACATATGCATGTGGCATAATTGTCATCACACGGATAGCAACGCACCATCAACGTCTTTTGGTGCCTATTGGCGATAGTCTCTGTTTCCATTAAGAGAGCCATCTGCTTATTTGCTATCTAATCTATATATATATATATATATATATATATATATATATATATATATATATATATATATATATATAAATCAACTGCTGTTCGTTTTTCGAGAACGGCTGAACCGATTTGGCTAATTTTGGTTTTGAATTAATTGTTGAAGTCCAGGGAAGGTTTAAAAGGTTAGAAAATATAGAAAAAAAATAAGAGTAGTTATAAAGGCAGAACAACGTTTGCCGGGTCAGCTAGTAATATATAAAAAAATGTCATATTTCGAGAATTTGTCTATCCCACAAGTCTACTTTCAAGCTAATATCATCAATACGATGGTCAAAATTTAAACAGGAAACAAGCGGTAAACGAAATGGATTTATCAGAAACACGATTGCCAGACTTTAAATACGTTGGCGCCAGGAATTTGATGTCGTTTTTAATGGCTGACCTTCTAGTGAATCTATCCAATATATTGTGCGCTGCCTTTCCTGTTTTGGTAGCAAAATATATTCGCGGAAAATGTACACAAAACTTTTGAATGGTTACATAAATAAAGTTGTTGTTGGTATTTTCGAATAAATGAAATGCAGAGTCACAGCATATGAGAATATATATATATATATATATATATATATATATTACTGTTATTCTTTCACTTGGAAGATATATACGTCCGTCTTCTATTAAAGCGATATTTTAAGTAACAGAAATGACATTAACGTACGGCTTTTATACTATCTTATCACAACAAATAGATTGGGTTGCCAGTACTAACAATATCGATTAATTTTTGTATTCGATAATTTATATAAATCAAATGAATTGCAACACGCCCCCTCAAAAATTAATCATCAATCAAAATCAGTATCAAATAAATTAATAATTAAAATAATGTATATAAGCCAAAGTTATTACAAATGATCAGACATAAAATCTTCCAAGCTATCCTGGGAAAATTACATTGAAAATGGTCCAACATTTGTTGCTTGGATTAGGGAAACCCAGGAAAACCTAATCAGACCATTACATACAAAACAAATAAGAATATTTTAGAACATAATTAGTACAATCCTATTTTATCTCTGAACTGTTTAAACGTTACAGCTGGTAGCGGCTTGGTCAGCACATCCGCAATTTGTTCGCCTGTAGGAACGTAAAACAATTTTATTGTATTGTTTTCAACCTGTTCCCTAGAAAAATGGTACTTGATGTCAATGTGCTTGGACCTTTTGTGACTAGTTGGATTATTTGCTATACTAATACAACCATTGTTATCCTCATAAATAGCAATTGGTCCGACTATATTAATTTTAACACTAAGAGCCAAAGATTTAAGCCACAATGCCTCTTTTACAGCTTCAAACAATGCCATATACTCAGCCTCAGTTGAAGAGGCCGCCACAGATATTTGTCTCTTAGTACACCAACTTATTGTACAACTATCAAACAACTTGAACAAATATCCTGTTGTACTTTTTCTACAATTGACATCATTACCACCCCAATCTGAATCTACGTACCCACTTAATATATGATTAAAGCTATCACATCTTTTGTACGTTAATTTTAATTCTATTGTGCTCTTTAAATATCTAAGCACTCTTTTTAGACACTGCCACAATTCTTTATTATTTTTAGTTGTATACCTACTTAAAATATTAATACTAATACACAAATCGGGACGAGTACACAACATAACATACATTAAACATCCAATAAGGTTGCGACAAGGTGCGTTATACTCACTATCTATATTTAAAGCCTCATAATTAGGCTTAGTTTCTAGAGGTGTGCTAATAGGGTTACAGTCAGACATATTGAATTTATTTAAGATCGATTTAATGTACGAACTTTGATCTAAAGTAATTTTATTATGATATCTAGTTATTTTAATTCCTAAAAATAATTTAATCTCGTTTAAATCTATCATTTTGAATTTAGTCATTAAATAGCTTTTCAAGCTCTCAATAGAGCGACGATCAGCACAAACTAAAATAAGGTCATCGACATACAGTAAAATATAACACCTCCGTTATCTAATATATAAATGCATCTATCGACTGATGAATTAATAAAACCTTTTTCTTTTAAGCAATGGTCAAATAGTTCAAACCAACATCTAGCCGCTTGCTTTAGTCCGTATAATGCTTTATTTAATTTGCAAACATAACCCTTTTTACTATTTACGCCCTCTGGCACACTCATGAAAATTTCTTCTTTTAATGTGCCATTTAAAAATGCAGTTTTAACGTCCATGTTATACTGATTTGCAAGACTAATTATAAACCTAAAACTTGCTATACGAGCAACTGGGGCAAATGTTTCATTGTAATCACTAAGATATTTCTGACTGAAACCTCTTGCAACAAGGCGAGCTTTGTACCTTAAAGGATTACCAAATTCATCATTTTTTTATATTAAAAATCCATTTACAATCAACTATATTTTTATCGTGAGGCTTGGGCACTAGAGTCCACGTATTATTTGCTAATAGTGAGTCTAATTCATCCTTGATCGCAACCTCCCATCGAGTTCTGTCAACACGATTTTTAATCTCTTTATATGAAGTAGGTAGTTTGCAAGAAAACATTTCAGTATATAATAAATCAATTTCACTATAAGACATAGGGGGACGACCTTTAATCCTCTCACTCCTTCTCAATCCATCTACAGAATTATACAAATCTGCTTTATGGTGATGATTAATCTTTGGAGTGTTACAATACTCATTTAATTTGCGATATTTACAACTAACAATTTCATCAGATTTCAAACTATCTGATTTTAAACCATTTGTATTTAAATTATCTGATTTTGACCCATCCGATTTTGATTCATCAGACTTAGCATCGGGTACATCAGATTTAGGAACGTCAAGACCAGTTTGAGCTTTTGTAGATACTGACTTTGGCATTTTATAGGCACTGTCAGTTTTGTTATGAAAACGTTCGCTTCCGTCCTCTTTTAACCTTAAAACTGGTCTCGACTGCAGAAAATTAACCTCATCTACTTTAACATCTCTGACAGTTTCAAATTTTTCGCAATCAACATTCCATACCTTATAGCCATTTGGTACATAACCTACTAGTATTCCTTTCCACGACTTTTCATCAAATTTAGCTTTACTAGTTTTATCAAGTACATAAACAGTAGAACCAAAAACCTTTAAATATTTTATTAACGGTTTTTTATTATGCCACATCTCAAACGGAGTTACGGTTTGTTTTAATGCTCGCGTAGGTGAAATATTTATTAAATAAACAGCAGTTAAAACTGCCTCACCCCAAAAATACTTTGGGAGTTTAGCACCACTTATCATTGCGCGGGCTTTTTCTGTAATGGTCCTAATCATACGTTCTGAAACCCCGTTTTGTTGTGGCGTACGTGGAATTGTGAAATGATAAGAAATTCCTTTAGAAATACAATAGTTTTTCATTTCATTGGATAAATATTCACGACCATTATCACAATATAAGTTAACTATTTTTAAATTGAATTTAGCCTCGCTCCTAGCAACAAAATCTTTAAAAACTACAAATACATCCGATTTATATGATAATAAATATACAACACAGTAATGAGTAAATTGATCAACGAATAATACAAAATAACTCTTATTGTCAATGGTAGCAGGTGTGATCGGCCCACACACATCAGTATGTACTACGTATAATGGTCGTTTAATATAACTTTTATTTTTACAATTGTTAAACGGTAATCGCGACTGTTTTCCATTTATACAAGCTTCGCACAAGACGTCATTTGGAGACACTGTCTCAATGAAGCTTATATCATCAATCATACGATTACGTTTTAACGTTAAAAACTTTTGTTTACTAATATGGCCGAGCCTTTGATGCCATAAATTATAATTATTAATATTATCATTAATGCATGTTTGAGATGAGGGTAGATTCGTGTTTACTTTAAAATTCACTGAAATTAAATTATTATTAATTGACTTACCTCGCATCAGAATTTTACCGCCCTTGCTTATGTTTGTGCCTTCTTGATCAAAAGTTATTGTCATCCCAGCTCGCTGCATCCTCGATACTGACAATAAATTGTAGGGGACCTCATGGCAATACAGTACGTCTTCTAAAACGCCTTGAATACCTGTATTGCTTACGACTTGCATCGTACCTCTTTTTGTAGCAAAAATAAATTGGCCATGTTTAGCAACTGAAATTTTAAGTGGGGGGTTCAATTGTTCACATGTATGAAAAAGATGATCTGCGTTGATTATGTGATCCGATGCACCAGAATCCAAAATAAAAGTAATGTTGTTGACTTCTGTGCTACCTTCATATTTTCCAGTCATAAATGCAAACCCAGATGAGTTGCTAATTGCTGGCATGTCTTCTAGTTCAACCGCTTGCACTGTTCGTGATCTGCTTGCCGTTTTATATTGACTATTACGTTTAAAGTAGTAGCAGTCTGCTTTAATATGTCCTTTACGGCCACAGTGATGACATTTGATGAAAGATTTCTTCTTAGACTTCAATTTTATTTGGTTAAAATTAGGTTTGGAATTTTCGAATTTTCTTGTACTAAAATTTTGGTTTTTATTTTCTGAAATCAATATTTTATTTGATGTATCACTACCCTCATTTTTCAATTTAACCTCATGATCCATCAACCTCGTTTTAACAAAAGCCAACGTTAAATTATCTTCAGATAAGGTTTCAATTGCTGTTATAACTCCATCATACGTCGTAGGTAAAGTAAGAAGAAGGTGCGATACCTTATCGGTCTCTTCTAGTTTTGCGCCAGCCGCCAGTAGTTCCGTTATTAAATCATCAAAAACAGTAAAATGCTTTATAAGCGGAGTGTCACCTTGCAACTTAAGTCCCAATAGCTTTTTACGTAACGCCAACTGAGTGGCAAGACTTTTTCTTTCGTATAATGCGTCCAAACTTTTTAATACTTCTCTCGCCGTTAAATCTTCCTTTGCAAAACCGATAAATGAATCCGCTAAGTACTCGACAATGGTGTTTTTAGCTATTTGATTACTTTTCTTCCAAATTTCACAACGTATTATTGGATTTTCATCAATAACTTTAATTATATCCATCTCGGTAAGTAACGCGCGTATACGGAACTTCCAGATGCTATATTTTTCACCGTCGAATGGTTTAATATTTCGTTTTACCCTCAATTTATCCATAGTTACAATTTATAAAAAAATTTATAACAAAACGGTTTATCTTTATCAATGGTTACTTAGCAAAAAAATAAAAATTGTTATAGTATACCTGGGACCCATAACCTGTTGGTATTTTCGAATAAATGAAATGCAGAGTCACAGTATATGAGAATATATATATATATATATATATATTACTGTTATTCTTTCACTTGGAAGATATATACGTCCGTCTTCTATTAAAGCGATATTTTAAGTAACAGAAATGACATTAACGTACGGCTTTTATACTATCTTATCACAACAAATAGATTGGGTTGCCAGTACTAACAATATCGATTAATTTTTGTATTCGATAATTTATATAAATCAAATGAATTGCAACAGTTGTTTTATTCAATTATAAATAGCTGGTACTCGCAACTTCGCCTGCGTGACCCAAAATCATTACTACTTTTTGTTCGGTCGGGTAAAAACTTAGCCTATATTACTCCTGTATAATAAAGCTTTGTAATGGAGAAAGGATTTTTAAGATTGGACTATGAGTTTATTGAGTTTATTCTTAACAGACATACAAAAACACAAATATTTTTTTTTACAAAATTATCAAAGATTACAAAATCAACACAAGTAAAATGCGATAATCTTTAAAGTATTAAACCATCCCAATCATCCCAAAGAACCATTACAAAGCCACTACACGTTGATCCCGGTATCTTCTCTCCAGAAGAATAGATTATTTTCCCCCGCTTTAGTCCGAGCTCTTTTAAAGAATAAACCATCTGCTATTCTGCCAAGCAGTTCGTAAGGAGTCTAAGCGAGTCACTATCATCGTGGCTACTAGGCGGTAAAGTCATGCATTGTCTCGCCCGGGTCTATTACCACCGCCTTATCCACTCCTGTCGCAATAGGGTCAGTGCTTGTGAATGTCATATTCCGGTTTAAAGTAGCCGGTAAACTTATGCCAGTAGCATTGACACCTCGCCACACACATAGCAACGCATCATTAACACCTTTGTTGTCTATAGACGATGGTTGTCTCTTTCCTTCAGAAGAACCATTTGCTTGTTTGCTATCTTATAATATATAAAAAAACATCAGACATTCTGCCAGACAGTTCGTAGAAGATGAACGATTAGCTAAACGTGTCCAATAAAAGGTAGAAGTAGAGGGATGATTATACATTCATTTTGATATTAAGAGCTATGATGCTATAGACATACACAAAATATGGAAAATCATGGCTAGTACAAAACAGCACACACACACTTCTTTAAAATTAACACGTGACAGTTCCTCCATCATTTAACACGACTACGCAACGCGTAATAATGGTAATGCCATTAACTTGTTTCTTTTTTTGTGTGTATGTAAAGATATTCGATCATAGTTTAAAGTTTTCTAAATCGATTTTGTTGATGCATGTAGGTAGTTGTTATCGATATATTTCTATTATGTAATGGTTCTGGAATATATAGTTTTCCAACTGCATGCAAATGAAGAATGAAGGAGAAGAAGAAACGAAGAAAAAATTATTCATATTTACGCTATTCATCAGATACAAGAAACACACAACCATTTATGTAACTCTGAAGTTAGTGTAGGATCCATATCGAGCCATATTCTTATGTGTTCCTGCGGCAAACTCTTAACTAGGTCTTTTTATTCTTTTTTCTAATAAAGGGCTATATTTTCAACATAATTAATCCAAAACTTCATATTTCCTAAAGACAAACATAAAATAGACTAAGTAATGAATATCACGACTTGTGGCTAGTAATTCATTTTATTTCCTCCCCATAATTACGCTTCAACGGATTATTAGCTTCGAGTACCAATTTATTAAAATCTGTTTGAGAGCAGTAGCTGGGGTGCCGGTGGCAGAGCACAGGTAAGGAGCAGTGTACAATAAAGTATGTTCCTCGATAGGCCATTAACATATCAGTGTGGTGCGCGCTAATCGAATGCCCGCAAGCACCGACTACGCTGCATCGCATCACCCGCAGTAGGGTTGGCAGATACTTTCACGGATTAAACTGGATACTCCAAGAAGGTCGTAAAAAGCGAACGATTGGATATACGAGACACTGCCATCGTGAATAATAGGTGGTAGAGTTCTGCAACGTCTTAGGTATGGTATCACCGCCTTACTTATACCTGCCGCAATAACGTCAATGCTTGTTACTGTCATGTTCCGGTTTTGAGGGCAAACACTCGTTTGAAGAGAAGCAGATGACAGTGATACACTCCAACGTTATTGCGACAGAAATAGGTAAACGACGGTAACAAACCACGGTTGAGACGTTGCAAAACTCTGCCTCCTAGTTAGTAGGAACGATACTAGTAAAACGTATTAACCTGTTTCAACTTTTAAAATATACCTAGATGTAAGGCACATGATTTCTGGACGGGAGACGTGATAAATCTTATCACACAAAAAATATAATTTGTGCTACCCGTAAAAAGCTGGAGTAAGTCGCTAGTAATCTATGCAATTTTTACAAACAGTATATAACTAGATTGTCAAATACTTAAATAAATATTAAAATATAAAAATTTGGCAAAAATGACATATTTAACCATTTTAATTCTGTATTTTTTTCTGTCTCTGAACAATGTAAGTAAAATTTTGGAGACTAACGATCGATTCAAATATTTTTGAATTTGCGATGTGACAGCCCTACCTCACAGCCACGTGTTACTACTTTACAATCCACCCACCCACAAAACTGTTTGTATTTAATTATATATTTACCAAAATAACAATGCTTTTTAAACAATATTAGAATTTAGAGCCCCTCTTGAGATTTATGTGTGATGGTTATGAATGAGAAAAAACGGCAAAAGAATCTAACACGATTTCTGTATCGCTACAGAAGGTTTCCTCTAAAATATTTTGTAAATGTATTGTATGTATATATATATGTATGTAAAACAAAATATAATTTCTTATTACAAACTGCGTTAAAAATATTTTTAAATTAAATTTTATAATTTCTTGTAGGTACTGTTTTACATTTGGAATATATTTGTTTCAAAGCCAAATTTTAACCGGACAATAACAAAATCACTAGAATACTAAATTGCCTGTATGATGTCTTTTTGTGTGGAATTTCCCCGTGTTGGTCCCGGGCTCCTTTGAAGAATAGGCCAACTGCCGTTCTGCCAGGCAGGTCGTAAAAGGCGACTGAGTGGCTATTTGCGTCACTACCATCGTGACTACTAGGTGGTAGAGTTCTGCATCGGCTCGACCGGGTCTGGTCCGTTCCGTGGTCCGTGCTGATCACTGTCGTGTTCCGGTTTGGAGAGTAAGGTAGCCGGTAAACTTATGCATGTGGCATTAAACTTCGCCACAAGATAGCAACGCACCATTAACATCTTTGGTGTCTATAGGCGATGGTTGACTCTTTCCACCAGGAGACCCATCTGCTTGTTTCCTATATTATGATATAAAAAAAATATGTTATATTAAATCAATTATAAACTAAAAGTCCTTAAAATGAACCAGTAGCCTTTATACAAATACTTTCCAATTTTGAAGCAGTAAAAAAGTTAACTTTTTTTATAAGATAGCAAACAAGCAGATGGGTTTCCTGATCGAAAGAGTCAACCATCGCCTATAGACACCAAAGGTGTTAATGGTGAGTTGCTATCTTGTGGCGAGATCTAATGATACATGCATAGGTTTACCGGCTACCTTACCCTCTAAACCAGAACACGACAGTTACAAGCACTGACGCTATTGGCAAGATTAGGTAAGGCGGTGGTACCAGACCCAGGCGAGACAATGCAGAACTCTACCACCTAGTAGCCACGATGTTAGAGACTCGTATAGCCAATCGGTCGCCTTTTACGAACTGCCTGGCAGAACAGCAGTTGATCTTTTCTTCGAAGGAGCCCGGGATCAACACGGGAAAAGACTTTAAGAAAATTATGAAAATAAGTATTATTTAAAGAAGTTTCATCACACCGATTTTCTTGCAGGCAGGCAGGGTGACCTGAACGTGAATAGACGCTCCGCTTCACCACGGTTTACCAGTTTATGATGACAAGAAGGGTATTGATCTCCATGACCGAATTTTTCCGACCTGATAACTACTACATGTTTCTTGCGATAACTTGCTCATCCTAAACTGAGATTTCGATTTTCGAGGAAGCAATAAAACTTTTAACGGTATCGAATCCGGGACCTAACAATCTTGTTTAAATAGGCTAACCAGTAAACCGCTAGACATCCATTTCATAATACGAAATATTATAAAAAACCATGGACAATTGCTAGTATTTTATTTTTTATATTATTAGCATTTTTATACCATAGCAAACAAAACCAAGGCTCTCCTGATAGAAAGTGACAATAATCATCTATAAACATCAAAGATGTTAATGGTGCGTTGCTATATCCATGTGACGGAATAGTAATGCCACTTGTGTAATATTTACCAATTATAGGTATATACGACAGTTACGAGCACCAATGCTATTGGGGCATGAAAAGTTGGTGGTTCCAGACCCGAGCTAAAAAATGCGGTATGCGGTAAACCTAGTAGCCATGTTGTAGTGACTCAAATAGCCATTCGTTCGGCTCTTACGAAATTCCTAGCAGAACGGCGGATTGTCTATTCTTCAAAGGAGCCCGGACCAACACAGGAAATAATAAGGGAGTCAGGCCAACCTGGGGAACATATATATCGGAAAAACTTTGGCTCCCAAAAGTCTGAGATTTGGCATACTCAAGGTTTATATGAATAAGATATATAAGCTAAATATACCTACTTCATTAACACAAAGGTACTGTTAAATTATTTAATACTAGCTGTGGCCTGCGACTTCGTCCGCGCGGACTTCGTTTACTCCGCACAGCTCCTCCCTCGTAAGTGATAGCGTGATAATATATTATAGCCATTGATATAAAAAACCCTAGATGCACAGTTCCGAACAAAAGTGACACTCAAAAGTGTCCCTAATTTCTTTTAAGTAGTTATAGATATGGCAAAAACATATGTCTTTGCGTAACCAACCTTAAGTGCAAGACTTATAGTTGTTTTTACAAAGCAATGTCCGAAAATAAAATTGACAGTGACGCGGCCGAGGCGATTCTATTTGAAATGAGTGTACAATTTAAAATTGTGCACTCATTTTTGGAGGACGTTTTTGACACACAAATTGTGTATCTTGGGTTTTTTATATCAATATATATAGCCTGTATGTTGACCCAACCTATTAGTAATATTCATGTAAAATTTGAAGTAAATCTATGCAGCACTTTTTGAGTTTACCCCGGACATACATACAGACAAACAGATAAAAATTCTAAAACTATATTTTTGGCTTCGATATCGATTATTTAAAAAAATATTCAATGTACAGTTTTGACTTTCCTACGAATTCATTATATGTAAGTATAGATTAGATATCTACTTAAAAGAAATAAAAAAATGTAAAAAATTACTAGTTTGACCGCCCCGTTGGTCAAGTGGTTATTGACGCTGATTACGCAATCGATGGGGCTCGGGTTCGATCCCCGACGTAGACAAGCTTTGTGTGATGAGCATAAATGTTTGTATATCCGAGTTTGGGTGTTTATTAAATATATTCTAGTATTTATATATGTATTTCTATGTATTAGTATCGTTGACCAACACCCATAACACACGCAAATAATTTGCTTACTTTGGGGTTATATATATTTATAAGAACATAAGGCTAAAAATTAATCAAAATGTAAGGTTAAATTTTGACCACCAGACCGGACCAGATCCGGTAGCTTACACAGGGTCGAATTTAGAGGTCGAGAAGCCCTAGGTCACGAAGGAGTATTTGTTAGTGCTTTTGTTCACTTCTGTACATGGTGAAGGAGGTACCTTTCTCTTCAACTTTTAAGCCTATATTCCATATTCATGATACTTTGAACGATCAATAGTAGAAGCCCATAGCTCCGCATTCCCTTCCTCAAGTCCAGCCCTGAGCTTACATAACAGCTGCATGTAAGCTGTAGCACCTGACTTCTTCAGTAGAGCATGAACAATGTTACTGTACCTTATTTTAGGGTGAGACAGCACATTTAAAATTCGCAGGTCGCCAATTTTAATTTGTTGTCTTTTAATCAAGCATATTTTGGTAATAATCAAACATTTTAGTAGCGTGTGGCGCTACCCAAGATTATCAATGAATGTATCTCCTTATCTAAAGATTGTCTGACAGAGATCGCTCTTCGATCGATTCGATCGATCGCTAAAGCCGGCTTTGTTATCCTTGTACGTTACGGGTCATCCATAAATTACGTTACACCAATTTCATGATTTTTTTGACCCCTCCCCCGTCCTTGTCATAGCTGGCCACATTTCTGAGACCTAGGTAGGGGCCTAGTGTAATGTCACATATTTTACAATTTTACATTGGTATAATGATTCAATCATGTGTTACAGAGTGATCATTAATATATTGGTTACTAGGTGACCCGGCAAACGTTGTTTTGCCTTACATATTAGGAATCCATAGCGGACAAACAACGTGACACGTAATTTATATAAGTCTACACCCTACGGGATTGTCCTTCCACGCAGCCAAAATGGCATTAAACTTTATATGGTGGTTAAGTATTCTTAAATTTTCTAATTTTCCGCGCAATTTTCTTAATATTTTCTTTTATAAGAACCTTCTCCTTACAATTACAAACACAACAAAAAAATTACCGAAATTGGTCCAGCCATTCAGGCGTGATGTCGTGACCAAGGAAAATAGGGATTGGTTTTTATATATATAGATTACAAAATGAGAAATGTAACTAATAGAAAAATAATTCACGGAATGTTTCTTTTATATCGTAAAATAGCAAACATCCCTAAAGGGAAATAACCATCGCCTATAGCCTAGATCTGAGATTAATATTAAGTAGGATTTTCCACCCGGGTGGCAAGATATACCTAATGCCACCTGCATAAGATTTGTGGCTAACTTTTTCTCCTAATGCTAATAGAGCCGCACTTGCGTATATCGTTACAAAGCTTCGTGCAATGACACTATAAATGCAGATGTGACCGGCTTTATCGGCTATTTTCGCATACATTTCGAACCGTGTCTGCATTAGCGCGCATATAACTTCGAGACGGTAGATGCAAGTGTGGCTGCAGCATAAGCGGAACACTCTAACAACAGGTAATCCCAGCAATTTGATACCACCGCCTAACCTGCCGCAACTTTGAAGAAATCTACCTTTTAGTAGGAGGTCGAAAATTTTGGGCAATTGTTCGCCTTATTCGAACTACCTGAGAGAAATGTAGATAGTACTTTTTTCAGAAGGGTTCGAGACCAATACGGGAAATTGCTTCACATAAAACAATATTAGATATATATGTATATATTGTATAATGTACAAAAGTATCACAAATATATTACAAAGTAGGTATTCATTAAAATATAAAGATCTAATGACTCTTGCTTTCTAAGGACCTTATAAAACGACCATACACCATACATGAGTGAGAAAAAATATTCTTCTATGCCATTTAGAAAAGATGATCTAAAAATATATTTTTAAATGTTGTTACTTAATAATATGTTATTTTGTAAGACAGTGTTTTTATCGTGATCCCATTAGCATTTATTTGACATTGCGACCCTCTAGCTACCGCCGCATAATACATATGTACCTATTACAAATACCAAATCCTTCTAACTTTTCATTTATTAGTAGGTACGTAATATTTCTAATTTTTTTTCTGCTGACGCTAATCAACAGTGTACGACCCCCTTGTAGAGAACTGCAGAGGGTTGCAAGGCCTTCACAAGTGTACCCAGACCCAGAAATATAAATAGAATGTTTGTATTTCTAGGTCTTTGTCAGTCTGCCATATATAGGTATGAATACTGAAACCTAATATTTAATAAGTACTCAGACCTATAAATACACACAAAATATTTGTATTTCAGGCTCAAGGTGTGTCTGGATTAAAATGAAATAAAAAGACAACATATCAAACATGCTCATCACACAAGTTGCTAGAGGTGTAGGTAACTTATAAACGTAGGCAGGTTTGATATTTATACATCGTCGTCTAGAAGTACAGTGCAAGTAATATCCAATTAAGTAATAATTTTAATTCGAAAACCTAGCGATGAAGATCATTAGCTAGCAAACGATAACCTGGCGAATCATGGCGCTATAGTCTTATACATGTCGCAGGCACATTCTATAATTCGTCCGTACTCCATATACAAATGGTGTAGTCAGATTGCTAAATTAAATACGTTTTAGAAAATGCCTTACGCCGAATGTAAAATGTCGTCATTACATAATATGTATGACATTTACCGCCGCCATTAACAAATTGCCACGACATATTGTTTATGAAAATGGCTTGTTTATTAAAATCTGCAATCCTATCCAGCTTCTTATTTAAAAACGAAGTAGGTTTGTTAGGTTGCGTTTAGGTTCCACGACTGGAAAAAGACCGTCCCAACCATCGGTGACATCGGAGTTTATAGTTGACACTGATGCAATTCATATCATCAACAACTTGATTTCGGCAATTTGTATTGATCGATTACGTTTATAAAATGACGACACTGTTTGTATAACGACGAAATATACAAATTGCCTGCGACATGCATATCAAAATTTAATTTCCTGAAAAAATGATTAACTTATTTAAAATGAATTTCCGAGCCGGTATTCGAAACCAAACAAAATACCGAAGCCAGTATTGCCTCAATATTTTTAGTATAGTTGAGACGACCAAGCATAAGCAACATTTTATGAGTTTATTTAGACGTTAAATTATGTGTATAAACACATTTAGTTTAGCAGTTTTTAAATGATTAAGTAATAACTTTCACATTAATAATATTCGTAAAA
The DNA here is from genome assembly GCA_036924255.1 of Apodemia mormo. NCBI lineage: Eukaryota > Metazoa > Arthropoda > Insecta > Lepidoptera > Riodinidae > Apodemia > Apodemia mormo. Next base: position 22,136,350 of record JAUPFN010000003.1, on the reverse strand, counting down.
TTAAAAATACAATAACTATCTATAATAACTTTATAATTAGGGACAGGAAAAATAAATCATACTATAATTATTTAATTTTGAAAATTAAATATTTTCAGTAGGTATCCGACTGTAATTAAAATCATACCGAAATAAAATAAACATGTGGCATGTATATTAATGCTCATTAGAAAGTATACGTAGCTAATTTAATTAATTATACTTATACCTTTTACTGTCAAGAAATCATGTAAATGCAGTAGGCCATTAACAAACACCTTCAGGTCGGGTTCCCAACTATATTGTTAAAAACAGTATACTACATTTCACTACTTTATACTTCTTCTTCGACCAAAGATTATTTTACTTTTGTTGAAGTACTTCTTTCTTAAAGTTAAACAAAAATCAAGTATACAAAATGCTGTTTTCAGCATCACTGGACGGTGAAGTTTATAAAACTTTAAAAAATGATACTAATTTATAAACTAAGCGAGAAGTAGGTACCTACCAAAATATGAATTTGGAACATTAAAAATAAAATACTTTTATGTAATTTAAAATTCCTACTGTTTATTTTCCTTCTAAGACTTTATACTTTAATTCTTGTAAAAATTTGTCCACTACCTATAGATCCCAACCATATTACAAATCTGAAAGTTTGTATGTTTCTTTGCTTGCTTTCTATATTTGATACTGAATCACGCGCAAAAATCTGGATTGATTTGGATGAAATTTTAAATTTAAAAGATGAATCTTGGTTTTACCCAGAAGTTTATGTGGAAGAACGTACATAAATGTTTGTATTTCTGAATCTGAGCGAGTATGAAATATATTTTCAGCGTTTATATATTACAAGATTTACAAATAGACCCGCGTAGCTTTACCCGCGAGTAGATTAACATGTCATCGATACAGTTTTTCATGCAAAATTTCATCACCTATTTCAGTCTCTGAGGGGTTTATATCTTTCCAAAAAATCCTTGGTTTTAACCCCGCATCTTCAACTATATTCATGACAAATTGCATTAAAATTGGTTTTGCGGTTTAGTCGGCAAAGCATAAAGAAGACAGATAGAGTTTTGCATTTATAACAATAGTATATATTTCCTATGCATTTATATGTATATCGTTTCTATGAATAAGTATCGTTACTTAGCACCTATATCACAACATATCTTTCACCATTTATCAATTACTAGTGATTGCATGTAACCGAAATTCGACCATAAAATAAACCAGAGCAGTCCAACGCACGGCCCGCGGTCCCCATGCGGCCCGCGGCTTGTAATTGTGCGGTCCGCGAAATGTCTTCAGTCTACCGCAACATACTCGTAGAATTTACTGTCTTCTTCGTGCGCGTAAGATGTAAAGAGTCTCAATACAAGAGTTCACCTTTTACACGAATAAGTTTTATTTAATAATTTTCCTTAACTCTATTTGTATTGACGTGTTTTTCTATTTGAAAAGTGAGTTGCCTTTGCGGCCCCCCAATCTCTTTGGTAATTTATATTAGTCCAGGATGGTATCTGGCTTGGACAGCCCTGGACTAAACAATAAAATCCCTTTTGAGTTTGACAACTGACTTTAGACGTAAAGAAAATAATTTAATCTTCATGTTTGTATAATGTCATGTATGTCACATGAATGTAGTGTGTGTAATGTTCATTTTAAATAATTTAATATATTTTAATGCATTTTTTTAAATATTAGGTTTCTGCAGTTCTCCGCAATATAAACTTTAACTGTGCCATAATTCATATTCTACCGTTCACGCACTTGTCTCAAAAGGGGTACAAACTTTTTCCTTCACGTAATAATATATAGATAATATAATAATAATAATATTCACGGGACAAATTACACTTACTGAATCAACCCTAAAGTAAGCAAATTATTTGCTTGTGTTATGGGTGTTCGTCAACGATACTAATACATAGAAATACAAATATAAATACGAGAATTAATTTAATAAACACCCAAACCCGGAAATAAAAACATTTATGTTCATCACACAAATGCTTGTCCCCGTCGAGGATCGAACCCGAGCCCCCACGATTGCGTAGTCAGGGTCGCTAATCACTCGACCAACATCAGTCGAATAATGATTAATGACCATAGCTTGCCAATGGCTTTACGTACCAAAGCCGTGGCCAGCTAGCCTGGCTTTTTAACACCCAAATTAATATTAACCTCGAGACACAACAATAACAGATAATTAAGACAGTGAGATAATCTGTACATACAAATAAATAAAATTGGAGTGTCTGTTTGTAATATTATAATAACCGGTTTTAACTAAATGCATATGAATGTGTACACGGTATACATACCAAAATAACACTTTACGATTTTTGTCTGTCTGTCTGTCTATCCGTCTGTCTGTCAGTTTGTTTCGGCTAATCTTTCGAATGGCAGGACCGATTTTGACGAGACTTCCTCTGGTAGATAGCTGATTTAATAAGGAGTAAGTTAGGCTACTTTTTTTAAAAAAAAAAAACACGCGGCCGAAGTCGCGGTCACAGCTAGTTATGTAATAAAACGAGGCACTAGATAAACAAAATTCTTTACGTCAAGCATGTTTACAATATAATACTTATAATAATATCTAGCTAAGTCCGGCCACGTTTCGCTGTGGCTCAAGACTAATATTAATTTTCTGTTAAAACTTCGGAATAAAAAGTATATAAAACATATTCATGTTCAATAGCTACAGTTCAGAGTGCTAAGTGTGGGTTTTTCTTTTACGCATTCGATCGTGAGCGCGTTTGGAGTTTACTAGGAATTTGTATGTGATTTGTACAGCGCCACCTAGTGGTAAACGTGAGAAACCAGTTTACCACTAGGTGGCGCTGTACAAATCACATACAAATTCCTAGTAAACTCGAAACGCGCTCACGGTCGAATGCGAAAAGAAAAACTACACTTAGCACTCTGTTGTAAAAAAAAATATGAAAATGAATACCTTTCCATCCGTCCGTGAATAGGTTTTTATAAAAGATTGTAGGTCTTCGAAAAGTTATGTCGATTAAGGGATTCGTTTCTGAAATATTAAGCTTTAAAGTACTAATTTTTGTTAAAGTCAAGTACCCCCCCCCCTTCTCCCCTCCTGCTAGCTAAAAAAAATACACAGTAGTAATAAATATAATTAAGTTGAAAGGAAAACTATCACAGCTTAGAAGTCTTTATGTGTAGGTAGTGTACAAGTTGTTGAGTAATAGTCGACCAACTTATAAAATCTACTTAGAAAAGTTTTTATTGGTACTGAACCTATGGCGCAGATTGATCCATCATTGACCTTAGGTAAATGTTCATTATATGAAACAATAAAAGCCGTCTTCTTAGTCCGCAATATCGTAATGGACAACTGCGGAACCCTACATTGCGCTCGGCCTGACACGCACTTTACCAATTTTTTCAAGTTTTACTCACAAATATACGGAAGCTACATTTTTATATATAAAAATCACAATACTACTTTACCTCCTGCGTCACTTTCGCAATTACTCTATCGTCATTCCAGGCTTGCGTGTTGTTCGCATCCCTGTAGTTTCAACATAGAAACAATAACGTAGTAAACATAGAATGAAACCAAATATAATTTTAAATCCATACTAATATTATAAATGCGAAAGTCTGTCTGTCTGTCTGTTACGCTTTCACGGCTAAACCGCTGGACCTATTTTCATAAAATTTGGCATGGAAGTAGTTTAAGAGCCGGAGTCAAACACAGGCTAATTTTTTTGTCGAAAATCAACCCTCAAAGAGTTGAAATAGGGGACGAAATTTGTATGAAAAGCTATCTTGACGACATGTTAATCTACTCGCGGGTGAAGCTGCACGGGTCAGCTAGTAGTTAGAATATTAACACTAATAAGTTTTTCTAAATAAGAGAAATTGATGTAACCTAAAAGTAGGCCTTACATGTTACGCAGATATACAAGCTATAAATATATAGAAACACATAAGTTGATATAAAAATACTGATATATGTTTTATAAACACCCAGATCCAGAAACAACAGCATCTATAATCATCTTCCAAAATACCCATGTCGGGAATCAAACCCTGTGCCTCTTGCCTCCGTAAACGAGCATTGTCCATCTAGACGGTAAGTGTATGTCTTTACCACCTAAGGTTTGTAATATGCCTTAAGTAGCAAGGTCAGCAGTTTGAACAAGTAAAGTTAACTGTTTAATGAAATGTAATTTTTTGTTATATAATCTTACGATTTACTAATAAGTTATAACGTAAGGAGTAACTTGCTGAACTATTTTTTCCGCATATTAATTTACTTTTTTACGACAGTCTTATTTTACAATACCTTGTTAATTAACATCTAATGCTGTCATTCTAACATAACTAAACTAATAATTGATAAGGCGTGCGTGTTTTAGTTCGTTGATAGGCGATGAGGACATCAAAGAGTGAGGTTAGAGGGGCGGGGTCAGACGCTTAGCATTGGTAACATAATTTCGCTCATCCGCTCGTCGCTCCAGTGGCGCAATTGGTTAGCGCACGGTACTTATAAGACAGTGTTCGTGAGCAATGCCGGGGTTGTGAGTTCGAGCCTCACCTGGAGCATGTTTTTTAGTATATCACTATTTTCGACTTTATTGGCTTTAAATAGAGACTAATATTGTGTATTTTCCCAAAAATCATTCAGAATCGATCAAAAAACAAGACAAAAGGCGTATTGTTTTTTTTATCACTATATTGAAAAAAGAAGTAATGACTTCACAAAGTATATTTATTTCAATTGATATTTGAAAATTATACTTTAAAGAAATGTTAACTAAAACCTTCAACCAAAGTATATTTTACTTTGGTCGAAAACTAAAAGTAATGGAAAATTCTTCGTGATTATTTTGTTTTATTTTGATACATTTGATTTTGATTTCTTTTTTTAAAAGATAAAGTTATATTTTTACATATCTTTATATATTTTCAAGACAAAAAAAATAACTATGCGTGGGTTGGACTCGAACTCAAAGGGTTCCATTCGTGTTTTTGTATTGATGAATTTTTTGTATAATAAAGAATTAAATAAAAATACGTTAAAAATTCTTATGAAAGGTCAACCTTTAATAACATACGAACTTTCTTTTTATTTTATTTGATTGTAGTTATATAGTTTAACAACTTAATAATGTTAGTAGCTTTATTAAAGTTTCAAATGTCGACCTATCAAAGTTGAAAATACTTTGGTGCACGACTCATAAGTCATAACACTGATTTGATCGCAAAAAATATAAGTATATTGTGTAAAGTAATAACAAAAAATGATTGAATGCATGTAGGTATTAGGTAAAACAAATGTCTATGTTCAAAATGTGTAGATTGGAAACACGATACCTTGGAAAAAAAAACATTAGATTACAAGTTGCCAAAATTGAGAATTAAAGTTAAGACTTCATACATCCCAATCTATGGTACTAACAGCACTTGAAAGAGCTATCAACCCGTTACTTTGTAATATTGTAGATATGTTCGAACCTCTTAAGCATCTAACTAACTTTCTAAGTGGAAAAGTTTGCATGTTTTGTTACTAAACTACATAAAAACAACGAAACTGAACCTAATTTGATCAAACTTCATACATGGCCTACTTTTTATCCCAAAAACATTTCTCCTCATGAAATTAACAAAAAAAAACTTAGATCACGCTACGGCCGCAAATAGTATAATAATATCCACAGTTGAATGTACTACCCATTAAGTATAAGTGTAGTCGCTTTAAAGCGGAACAATTAGAAAATAATCGTAAATAATATATATTGTTAATAAAAGCTGTCCTCTACAAAAGGAAACTTAAACGCGGAACGGCTTATTTGAAAACAACATAAACTGTCTTAATTATAGATCTCCTAGCCCGTTGTCTAAGGAAGAATTTACACGAACGTCATTACATTAGCCAAGTTTTTCATTTTATATATAATCTTAAAGTGCTTTATAGCGAATCCTCTCTTTGTCTAGGACCCGTTAAAAGAGTAGAATATCTGCTTTCCAGCCAGGCAGTTCATAAAAGGCAAATGATTAGGATTACGTGTTTCTGTTACTGTTTCTGTCATATTCCAATTTGGAGAGTAAATTTATACTTTGTGGCCAATGATCTTCTAATACAGATCATTTATTCGTCATTGTTTGTGGCATTACTATCCCGCCACACGAATAACAACACACCAATAATAATTTTGGTATTGCTGGCAATATTTTACACAAATATGCATAAAATGAGTATATGTGGCCATCAATGTCTAAATTATTGTGTCAATATAAAGATGAAGTATTAATTCTTTACTAATTATTAAAATCTTATGGAATCTATAGAATTGTTAATTATTTAACTTATATTAAACGGTAGTCGAATAAAATAAAACACTATAAAAAGGTCTGTGAGATATGTTTTCGAGGCATTCGTGTTTGTGAAATTGAGAAGTGAAGTTGCTTAATGTACAATAATAAAGTGTAATAACTTCTGTTTTTTGTATTTAATATTTAATATAATTCGATATTCCGTTAATTGATATTTAAATTAATAAACATTATACCTTTTACCAAGTGGAGCGAATAGTATATATAGACGATGGTTTACTCTTTTCATCAGAAGAGAGATACAAAGCAAAATGTATATTACTGGAAAGTTGTTCATTTTTGATTGAACGCGTTAATGCTCAGAGTTATCAATTATCATTCAAATATTTTTTTCAATTTCTGCATTTATGAGTCCAATTCTCGATGAAGGCTTATAACATCGTGGCATGATTCTTATAAGTGCCAAACCGTGGGTAAACTGCGCAGAAAAGCTTATGTACATAAAAAGGAACAGTGACAACTGATCGATAAACGGACAGGTTAAGCCATTGGAAGGTCCAGACAAAAATTTGGTACACTAAATGCTAGTATAATTCCAATGGCCGCTATAAAAGGGTTTTTGACATTCAATCTGTTTAAGCCCCCTTAGGGGCATAATCAATTTTAATACATATAAGGTTATTGTTAAAACAATCCTTTAACCTGCTCTAGTAAATATCCAACCATACTTTTATTTGATCTTAGTTAAACCATACTATCCAAGAAAAGTATAAGGTAATTATCTTAATAATCTAAAGAAATATATAAACCACAATTTTACGTATTTTACGGTCGTATGTACCCTTTATTTAATAATATATTAATCCGAATCTAATAGATAGCCTATTCTTAACTCTTCGCAGTAATTCGAATTAATTATGGGCTACCCATTAATAATATAAATCACGGTGGATATATGCTGAAAAAATAATTTGATTCGTTATATTAATATTTTGAATATTACGAGCAAATATTGCGAGAAAATAGTATGCGACTAAAAACCGCATTCAAGTATTTCTTAAAATGACGGCCTTGTGAGTTATTCCTAAATGTACGTCGGTTCAGTAGTCAGGGTTGCTCCAAGCACGACATTAGTAACTAATCTACCCGCCTCGACCTCGTGATCCTGACCCGACCCTCCGGCCCTCGCTCCCGCGCATCGCACTCCCTAGCCTGCCTACTATTTGTTTTCTTAGCCTGATCTGATTACAACAATGCAACGTACTGTAGCACGGTTGCTTCCGTTACCTTTCTTGTACAAATGAACACACATCACATGTAATCTTAACATTAAAAGTATCTGTTTTTTTTTAATTCGCAGTTCAAGAACCAGGCTCTTGTTAATAAACATACTCAATATTACAATTTGCTGCTCAATCTTTTACTTCCATTGCTATGAATTGACATTTGAAAGACGGTAATGGCAAGCAGATGGCGGTCCTGATGTAAGACATCGCCCATAGACATAAAGATGTAAATGAGGCGTTGCTAACCGTGAAGGCAGATGATAATGCCACTTGCATAAATTTACCGGCTTCCTTACCCTCCAAACCTAAACACGATAGTGGCAAGCATCAACGCTATACGGTAGAAATAGGTGAGGTGGCGGAGACAAATACCGTGTAAGTGAGATATTGCGTACCACTTGGTAGTCACGATGGTATTGACTAGTAAAGCCAACCGTTCGCCATTTACGAACTGCCTAGAAGAATGGCAGAACTATTTTTCAAAGTCCACTTTATCAACACGTGGCCAATTCATAAAAATATTACGTATTACTTTTTCAAGCTAAATTAATGAATAAATACCATCACGTCCATATCTCCGAAGAGGTAGGCAGAGATTCAATATGCGCATTCCAAATAAGCTAACGCTACTATATCCAATGACGTGATAGGTGGCCAAACTATCGACAAATCGAGCTCATATAATCCAGTCTCAGATAGTTACGTTATATTTCCCAAAGAACTGGAAAACTTATTTAGAACAAATGTTTAGAAAAAATGTATGTCCAACTTCGAAACCAAAACCAAATTAGAATTGTTCAGTCTAAAAAACACGATTGCGTAGCTGCCCAACATCTATACCCATCTTCAAGAATGTAAGATTTTTTTAATCGAAAGTCAAAATTTAAATCTGCATTCCAAATTGGTGTTATGGCCGCATTCCACTTTTTCTCCACATATCCTCGTTCGACCCGACCCGACGCACCGACCCATAAAAATCGTGAGGAATGTAAATCGCGGAGCGTGCGCAAACAACCCTCACATCACAATAATATCCCAATCTCTTTTTTCTTCATCACCTACGTACGAGAATGCATTCCCATTAATAAAGCACGTGGTAGAGCAAAGGGATGGCAATCTTCAAAATTTGTTGCATTAAAATGTAAATATGTATGAATCTCACTAGCGATCGCCTTCTGGTCGATCGACCATAGATTAAATGCTTTATTGCATTTAATCTATGGTCGATCGATCTCTTCTGAGTTTGACAACTGACTTTAACTACAAAAAAATAGTATACATGGGTATATTATTACATATCTATATATCTATATATATATAAAAATCAATCCCTATTTTCCTTGGTCACGACATCACGCCTGAATGGCTGGATCAATTTCGGTAATTTTTTTTGTTGTGTTTGTAATTGTAAGGAGAAGGTTCTTATAAAAGAAAATATTAAGAAAATTACGCGAAAAATTAGAAAATTTAAGAATACTTAACCACCATATAAAGTTTATCTATATATATAAAAATCAATCCCTATTTTCCTTGGTCACGACATCACGCCTGAATGGCTGGACCAAATTCAGTAATTTTTTTTGTTGTGTTTGTAATTGTAAGGAGAAGGTTCTTATAAAAGAAAATATTAAGAAAATTGCGCGGAAAACTAGAAAATTTAAGAATACTTAACCACCATATAAAGTTTAATGCCATTTTGGCTGCGTGGAAGGACAATCCCGTAGACTTATATAAATTACGTGTCACGTTGTTTGTCCGCTATGGATTCCTAATATGAATGGCAAAACAACGTTTGCCGGGTCAGCTTGTGCCAAATAAATGGTACTAGGTGGTAGAGTTCTGCATTGTCTCGCCCGAATCTGGTATCACCGCCTTACCTAATCCTGCCGCAATAGCGTCAGTGCTTATCACTGTCGTGTTCTGGTTTTGGAGGGTAAGGTAACCGGTAAACTTATGCATGTGGCATTAAACCTCGCCACAAGATAGCAACGCACCATTAATATCTTTGGTGTCTATAGGCGATGGTTGACTCTTTCCATCAGGAGACCCAGCTGCTTGTTTGCTATCTTATATAATAAAAAAAATGGTAAATGTGTAGTTTTAATTTTTATTAATTTATTGAGCTTCTGTTGTGTATCCACTTTTTTTCTGAAGGATTTAAAACCAATACACCTTAGCGGTTGACTTAGTCTAAAAAAGAAGAAGAATGTGTTTTTAATGTATATTAAGTATATAACGTCATTCCATTTAATTGGAAAATTAAATTTGACTTTTCAATATTAAACTTATTATAAATTCATCATATTCGATGAATTTAATTCAAACGTTACGTCGTTCAAGACCGTAAATACTATGTTACTGATACCACCTGAATAACATAACCTAAAAATACTATTTTATTTGGAAGACAGTGATATTTAAATAATATTTAAAAAAAAACAACTTAAAAACTAAACCCCATTTATTAGTCTCCGCATATAAAATAATGTCATATATAAATAAATAATGCAACTCTATTTCTAAGTACCTCACTAACATTAATTGACATATTTAGATCTATTTGATAGCCTGTCAAAAGGCATCCAAATGAAACACTGACACTGCGACTACAGGGATAACTAATTAAAATGAGAAAAATGATTTGTGTGACACAAGATTATTTATTTAATTAATACTACCGACAAATCATACACTTAATGCATTCAAAACGAAAATTACAAATTTATTACAGTCTAGGTAAGTGTTTCCTCAATTACAGGCAATAAGAACGTTCTCTTAATTTTACCTAAATACTAGGTAAAGTTAATAAAGCTACATAACAAATTATGTAACCGATAATAAAATTGTAAATTATTTCTTAATGACGTACCTACTCATATAAAAAGTTTATTTAGTTTTTTTTTAAATCACAAGATAGCAAACAAGCAGATAGATCACGTGATGGAAAGAGAAACCATCGCCTATAGACACCAAAGACATTAATGGTACGTTGCTAGCTTGTGGCGAGGTATAATAAATACCACATGCATAAGTTTATCGCTTACCTTACCCTCCAAACCGGAACAAGACAGTGACAAGCACTGACGCTATTGCGACAGAAATAGGTAAGGCGTGGTACCCGGGCGAGTCAATGCAGAACCCTACCACCTAGTAGCAAAAAAACTTAACGAAACAAAAGTACTTTAGAAAAGAAAACTAAATTACAAATAGAAACATGAGAGGTTTGAAAAAGAACAAATTAATTTACGTTATAATAGTTAGGCATATTAAACCTTAAAACACAAGAAAGAAGTCAACACACTAACATATTTTAAAAATATGAAATAAATAAATTGCATATTTAAGATATTTCACATAGATAAAATGAATTAAAATTTAGTATTACATGTTAATATTACAAGTATAATATTACATTATAGTAGAAACATGAGAGGTTTGAAAAATAACAAATTAATTTACGTTATAATAGTTAGGCATATTAAACCTTAAAACACAAGAAAGAAGTCAACACACTAACATATTTTAAAAATATGAAATAAATAAATTGCATATTTAAGATATTTCACATAGATAAAATGAATTAAAATTTAGTATTACATGTTAATATTACAAGTATAATATTACATTATAGTAGATACATGAGAGGTTTGAAAAAGAACAAATTAATTTACGTTATAATAGTTAGGCATATTAAACCTTAAAACACAAGAAAGAAGTCAACACACTAACATATTTTAAAAATATGAAATAAATAAATTGCATATTTAAGATATTTCACATAGATAAAATGAATTAAAATTTAGTATTACGTTTATATTCAATAACGAAAATTCGGATTTTAATTCATTTTCAATGGATTTCAATTCAAGAGGAAGGTTTATATTTATAGTTACAGTTCAGACTGCTAAGTGTGGGTTTTTCTTTTCGCATTCGATCGTGAGCGCGTTTAGAGTTTACTAGGAATTTGTATGTGATTTGTACAGCGCCACCTAGTGGTAAACGTGAGAAACCAGTTTACCACTAGGTGGCGCTGTACAAATCACATACAAATTCCTAGTAAACTCCAAACGCGCTCACGATCGAATGCGAAAAGAAAAACTCACACTTAGCACTCTGTATAAGAAGTGACTTATTTATTTACTTGTCCATAGTTTTACATTATTCCGGACCGAACCCTACACTGTATACATAGAAACTATACCAAATCAATTTATAATAGCTGAAATTATTGTTTTAGCGATCAAAATATTAGATTCCATTTTGATATAGTAGAAAGCACACAGAACAAAGCAGAAAAGGCAATAAAGATAAAGACTCCACGGAGATATCACATGATCAGCAATAATGTATTCTGCGGGGCAGTGAAACGCTTTGACAATAATATATCTTGGCTTTAATAATATTTATACATTTAACACAGATATACTCAAAGTGTATTCCACTGACCTCTAAGGTAAGGATGAGCTGTTCAAAATATACCTTTTGATAATGATATCGAAATTTATATAAGAAGGATAGCAAATACTTGCTTTGATAACCAAGTATGTCTTTTCCTCTCATCAATACACATTCAACGTTAATTAATTTCGGGACAAAATATGGCAATTTTTTCTTTTGTTTGTAAAAAGAACTTCAATGGCTTGTGCTTTGCACGATTACTAACCCACTGCCTGACTAATCAGAGGTAATTGGTAAGGTGACTGATAATTTGCGATCAAAACTTAAGCGGTACAGCCTGATGGTAAATCATGAGAAATATCTTTGGTGCTTTTGATAGGCGATCTTTGCTTTCTTCAATTCCATTTTTTTTGTCATCATCGAATGCGTCTTTAATTCCCTTCTCACTTCCATTCTGGTACTTAGACTATCAATATCTCCTTTACAGATTTCGGTCAGGCTTGTTCTTAAGAGTAAATCACTTACCTTCTTACCGAGCGATTCGTAAACAGTGAACGAAGATGTTTCATGTTTATCTGGACTAGGAGGAGGTTAAAGACTTGTCCGGGTACTAACGCTTTACTTTTTTTTACCGCAACAGAGCCCGTGCTTATCACTGACATGTTCCAGTTCGGATAGAAGGAAATCCATAAATTTATTCCACTCCAATACAAGGAGGCAACGCAACTTTCAAGAATGCGTTTCTTCCTTCTTTCTTTTGCACCTTTGTAGGACAATCGTTATAATTTTCTGTTAGAAGACTCATCAACATATTTGCTATACTATGATATAAAAAATGGAAGGTATAAACTGGGATCTGCCACTACGTGTATATAAAAAAAACTTATATTTCTTGGATTCTTGAGTGGATCTTATGGTTTGGATTATAGTTTAGACTTTAGATTAAAGGTCTTATATTTTTTCTTTAAAAAGATTCCCTCTATAAAAAAGTTTGAGAGCCACTGATATGATAGAACAAGTCCGATCGCTGTTGCAGGTTCTAGCGATATTCATTTTAATTAATGGTCTCTACTCTATACCGTTTTGAGCGCTTGATAGTAATTTGTACTTATAATTGTAAACAATTGAATTAATGTCAACTGCTGCTCTTATCATCACGTTACAATTATATTTTTGATACACTAACTCTTGTCTTTTCTGGTACCTACCTTTATCGTATTAGACTTTATAAAATATGTAACTGGTAGCTGTAACATCAAACATAGTCGATGCAAATGATTAACGAATAATCGCTATTAATTTCTCGCTCAATTCAAACGTTAAATCCTGACTTAAATCCTAACGTGTTCAGGTCATTTGTTAAACAGCACATTGTTATGTTGTAAATTATAATTTCAAGTCATGTGTATGTAATAGCAAAATTAAGAATACATCGAATAGATACTGCCGGAGTTCACGTTTTTGTTAGCTATAATTATTTATACTTTATAAAAATACAAACAGGTAATATATCAATAATTTATTTAGATATGTTCCGATCAAAGCTCTTCTACAATTTTGTTGGATATCGAAAACTTCACGATTAAGTCTTTATCAAACAAGAGTTACTAATATCTTAATGACGTTATTCAGAATTAGTTTCTTAACTCACATTTCTCTGCGGTGTTAAATCATCTTTTGTCATATAAACATTGTAACAAATCTTTTTAAATCTTAGAAAAAAGACAAGAAAATATCTCTCCTAATGAAAAGAGGTTACTACCACCTATTCACACCAAATGTGTTACTGATATGTGAAAAAAGGTAGAACATGGCAGCGATAAGAGCTAATGGAATAGTGGCTGTAAAAAAAGTGTGGTAGTACTAACTAAGGTAAGACGTTACAGAACGCTATCACGTAGCAACACGTAGTATAATGGTAGCGATTCGTTTTGTCTGTGTCCTCATTTTATAAGTTGGCTGGTGGTAAGGTAAACTTAATTTTTAAGAGGTTCCGGAGCAGCACGTAAAGTTGAATGACATTTTGCACAGTTCAGGTTTATGTATATGGAGAAGAAGTAAAGGATAATCTTTTTATATTTTTATAGGATAAATTTTTTATCCTAATGCAATATGCATTAGGAATAAATTAAATTATTATAAAAATATGCACACACTATCATACCTTTAACACACGCACACATACACACACACACACACACACACACACACACACACACACACACACACATATACTGTTTTGTCTATAGTTGAAGTTCGTTGTCACACTTAGAAGAGGTTTAAATATATTGTGACATGGTTTGTTGTTTATCCTATAATCTTTAAAATAAGTAGCTTGTACTTTAGAATTGATACAAATACTATCGAGTATAGACTAGAAAACAGAGTCAGAATAAACCCCAGACTTGAAACTTTATAAAAACTACACGGACGGAATACAAAGAAGTGAAACTTAATTAAAACATTATTTCTGTGTTTATCCCATGTTGATATATAAACAACATTCTCTAATATATTCCAAAGTAATAAAAACCAAACGGATTGTCTACTGTGATACATTAGCATTGACTTTGATTGTTCCAAACGTCGATCACGAACCGTTCTACATTTCCCGGTCACAACACTCGCAGCTCACAGCAGCAGGTCATGAATTAATTTAACTAAAATACAATTTAAAGTACCTTAGCTATTTACCCATGGCCTCTATTCTAGCGGTGGCGGTTCGGTATAAACGCCAAGGTTCCGGGTTTGAGTGTCAAGTTGGTCAAATCGTTATAAATAAGTTTTTCAGCTTTTCGAGAAAATCTATCTTGCTCAAGAGTGAGCATGTCTTTATCTAATCTATTTCTCAGTCACTATCCACCTGTCACGTCATAGGATTCTGTCCGGATTACGGGTGCATCAATTACATTTTAACCTACCCCTTCAATTATACCAGCGTGACGATATATTTATTATGTATTTTTATTTGTACATATGTGAACTTAAAGCTTTAAACATTATAGTAAACAAACTATTTTTTCTGTTATCATCTTTGAAGAAATTTTTTTGTTTAGTCTATGGTCGAACTTTGACCATAGAGCAATCGCTAGTATCAATCATGAAGTATTAGGTAAAGGTGGAGCAAGCATCTGATTAATCACTTAAAACATAAACTTACGTGATATCTCTATCTATGAGGTCTCACCATCTCTTTTTATACAGCTCTCTTAAAAAGAGAGGGTGTGACCTCAGAAGGTGACAGCAGTATTCAAAGTTGTGTTTCAAGTAGTAATTAAAAGTGTTGCCTCCAGATTTAATGTATCAATAAAGATCTAAATAAAACAGAATTTGAATACATAGACCCCAATTACACTTTGATGAGTACGAACGCGAGTGTTTAATGCATGTGCTTAGTATTAAGCAAAAAATACGTAAAAACATCCGTTGATCAGTACGAGTGATTAGTAGTCAGTGTCTATTCAATTTAACTACTATGATTACTAATCACTCGAATTGATCAACGGCTGTCTTCGCGTATTTTTGCTTAACACTATGCACCTGCATTAAACACTCGCACACGCACTAATCAAAGTGTCATCGGGGCCTAACCTATAGTTGCCGAGACAAGAGCAAAAACCTGTGAGTAAAAACCAAGTACACATTATTATTACTTTAAATCAGCTTATTTTCACTAATTTTTCAAATGGAGTTTAAATTATTCTACGTTGAGCTTATTATTCATAGCAAATCGTGACATTGAGAAAGCTTATACCGTCGCCCTTTTACACGACTAAGATACATTTTACTTCTAAGTAATATACAAAATATATAATCATATACAAACATTTAATAGAAAGATTGTAAGGTATATTTTTACAATTTTTTGTAATTTTACGATAAAATTGACCGCCCCGTTGGTCGAGTGGTTAGCGACCCTAACTACGTGATCGACGGGGCTCGGGTTCGATCCCCGACGGGGGCAAGCATTTGTGTGATGAGCATAAATGTTTGTATTTCCGGGTTTGGGTGTTTATTAAATATATTCTTGTATTTATATATGTATTTCTATGTATTAGTATCGTTGACTAACACCCATAACACAAGCAAATAATTTGCTTACTTTGGGGTTGGGGTTAGAACAGTAAGTGTAATTTGTCCCGTGAATATTTATTTATTTATTTAATTATACCACATTCGTTTAAATATAGGTTGACTGTTAAAATACTGTCATACTGAAGGACGAAACTTAAATTTCGACCTGCGCATAGATATCAAAGTTCATTGTTAACAAACAGCGATTTGTTGAACTTATGACTAGTTTTACGCACGCGTCGCAGTCTCCGCGTGGTAACCATACTTTTTTAATATTACTACAGACAGGGTTCGTTGGTTCGTTTCGTTCAGGGTTTACTATGTCGTGAAATCGTTTTATTATATTATTGTTGGTTAGTATGATCATTAACTATAATGTCCTTCAATATGTACCGTCTTGTACCAGTCGACCTGTATGTACCTACTTGGTAAACGTTTTGTAACAAATAAGCACCTCTACAAATTTCCTCGGAGGAAAGACACCTAGCCCGCTTATTAAAAAATAAACATCGTGTGATATTTCTCACGCAAAAGAAGAGAAATTTGACCAATAATGCGAACTAACAATGTCTTGCTTGTTTTCCTATGAATGCAACAATATAATACTTTTCTCGTGATAGAAACGAGATATTAGTTCTTCTTATAAGTTAAATATCTCTTATCGACTCCTCGACATATCACACGCTGTTTATCCTAAACATAAAAGGAATGATTTTTTCTATCACTACAATATATCAATCAAGCAGATGGCGTTTATGATAAATTGAGACAGCTATTGTCTATAGACACCAAAAATATTAATCGTGCTTTGCTACCCGTAATGTGGATTGGAAATACCGCCTTACTCACCAATCTGGAACACAGCACTGACAAACATTAACGCGATTACGGTGGTAGTACCAAACCCAGACGAAACAATGTAAAACTCTACCATCTAGTTGTCACGATATTACACAAACATTTGCCCAATCACTTGCCTTTTACAAACTGCCTGACAGAATGGCAGGTCTTTCATGGATTTTCAGAATTGTCTTTCCTGGTGAAAAGAGAAACCATCGTCCATAGACACCAAAGATGTTAACCATGTGGCGGGTTGAAATGCTGCAGGCTCAAGTTCGCTGGGTACTTTATCCTCCAAACCGGAATACGACAATGACAAACACTGACGCTATTTCGACAGGACTAAGAAAGACAGTGGGACCAAACCTTAAATAAACCTTAAATAATCCAGATAATTTGACCTTTTTTATTCTAATTAATAAACTATACCTATTGCTTAAATCCTTTAACAAAGTGTTCCTGAAAGAATAATAAACATATTAACGTAATTATTAAAATAATATTATCACAGGTCGAAACTGGATGTATTTGGATGAAGATGCTAAAAAGCATCATAAACACAGCTTTCTAAGCTTTCAAATTTATGTTGATCATAGACAATACCTGATTCACTTATAACAATAGTGTCGTAAAATGCTAATTAAATACAATTCTACAGTTTAACAACGCCGATAATAATAGCAACAACATTGTTTATTAAGGATTTACGTGCTTAAATCAGCGTTGACGTTTATCGCCGTACAGTAAGTTCAAAGACAATGCGTTGGCAGATCATTTGGGCATAATTTTACGGCGATACTATATAATAGTAGTACGCAGTTACCAGAATCCATAGGCGTGAGTCAGTACGGACGGCGCCAACGACGTCTAGTGGCGCAACAACCAGTCGCTAGTTCACCACCTCGTCACAGAGCAAGTCGCCACGCCATCATGGTTTAACTCACTGCTTCATTGCGCTTTTTAACACATGAATAACTTTAATCTAGTCTAGAGAGTCTAATACACATTTTGTGATTATTTGAATTGAAAAGCAACATTAATTATAATATCGGTGGAAAAATTCATGTATTTGTTTGTGTTGTCACGTGGTTGTGGTCTGTGTTACAAATACACTAACTAACACCATGTTTGTTAACTACACTAATTTATAGAAATACATATATGAATACTAATATAAATTAAATAAATACCCAAACCCAAAAATAGGTACAAACATTAATGCTTATCACACAAATGTCTGTCCCTGTCGGGAATCAAACCTTAACAGCTAATAGATATGATATACGTATAATATACCAATTATTTTTATTGGTAGGTATTTATATGTATACTATTAAAAAAATAAGTTTTAACTCGGTTATATTAAAGTACCGCCACGTTTTTTATGTAGTTCGCGAAGCCGTGTTGGTCCGGGCTCCTTTGAAGAATAGACCAACTTCCGTTCTGCCAGGCACGTCGTAAGAGGTGACCGATTGGCTATGCGAGACATACCATCGTGGCTACTAGGTGAGTTCTGCATTGTGTCGTCCGGGTCTGGTACCACCCCCTTACCTATTCCTGCTACAATAGCGTAAGTGCTTGTCGCTATCATGTTCCGGTTTGGAGGGTAAGGTAACCAGTAAACTTGTGCATGTGGAATTAGACCTCGCCACAAGATAGCAACGCACCATTAACATCGTTGGTGTCTATAGGCTACGGTCGACTCTTCTTATCAGAAGACCCATCCGTTTGTTTGCTATCTTATAATAGTAAGAAAAAAAAAACTAACTATGAATCAATGGGGCTTAGATTCAAACAAGGGACAAAATATATTTGTGTTATGAGCATACATGTTTAAATTTCTGGTATTTGGTATTTATTGTGTAAGGCACAGTATTTATGTATTTTTTAAATGACTAATTCAGTTAGCACTACGGGTCTGCCCTGCGATACCGGACATTTGGGGCCAGCGAGTGTTCAGCCAGGCTTGTAATTTAAATTGAGGCTATGAACGCCCGGATTTCTAGATCTCATCTGAGAAATATGTTTCAGTGTTATTATGTTTAATTCTGTTTTATGTTAATATATACCCATCATATATAAATCATCTAATTTGAGTTCAGTTCATTCAGACCAATTTGTTTTATTAAAACATTGTTACTTATTGAATGTACTAGTAAAAATATATTTTCATTAATTTTACTAACATTAATCTACACTCTTTGAATTTATAACCTTTATATTTCCCATTGAAAATAGTTCAAGGCTTTAACATTATGGTTTATATAAGTTAATCTATTACCTGTACAGAATCAATCAAGTGTTTATTCACATCGACTTACATTGACGTATTTGACTGATTACCAACATAAAAGTTAATTAATAAAGTTATGACTATTAAAGGAGAAGAGATTTTACAATAAACTAATTTATTTCCACGAATATTAATATGCCAAAAATAGCTAAGAATCCATTTGATTTGCGCCGAAATATTTGGCAGTTACAGTTTAAAACTACAAAACTACAAAGTTAAAACTTTTATATAAAACTAATGCAGCTCGCTCGCATAATAAAATTTTATTGCGAAACCTATTAATCATTTTTATAAGTATATTAAGCATTTTTTGTGCCAAGACTGGGCAAACTACCTGTATTCCATATTTCTTCTAGATCTGTCCAGCCTTAAGCCAGCGTCAATAAGTAACAAGCAAAAACACATACACTCAAAATGTCCCTTTTATATACTAATAGAATGACGAAATAAGGTGTCGTACCCGTAAGTATATACTAAAAAAGGACCAATTTTGATCTATAAGAATCATTGACTATACCTAAATGATTTTTCACGAAATTCATTAAGTACCTACGTAGTAGCCACTAGATGTTTTTATAACAGAAACAATAAATTATTTAGCCATAAAGTAGCATAACCAACACATCATGGGCGTACCGAGGGGGAGGGGGGCAGGGAGGGGCAGCTGCCCCCCCTGGAATTTGTTTACCTCTCTACTAGCTATCTACTGTTGTAGATATTAAGATAAAAATATTCTTAAAATGTTACGGTTGCCCTCCCTGGCCCAGAACCTGGGTACGTCCATGCAACAGACTACACTGTAACAAATCGCTGATAGTCTTACACGAGCAATCAATCAACAAATTAATAATTTTATTAATAAGAAAAAGAGATCTGTCAACTAAATCTCGATAATTTCCACTTTACAACTAATCCGTATTCCGTATAGCTCGATCGAATGCGTATCATGTGCATATGACCAGTAGAGCGTAATATGATATTTATTGATTTCTGTCGGAGCGTCGTTAATGAATGCGGAGCACATTTCATGATTTCTCACGATACGTTTGGGAACGAGATTTTTTCTCGTTTCATTTCTCTCGGCAAACAATAGATCACCGAACACGGATGGAGGGTTGGAAGTGCGTCGTCGCGCCGCCGCGCCGGTGCTATACGTCCATTACCTCTGAACGTAGTCATATATTTGTGGAATGGTCAGAATTGTTTAATTAGGTATTTACAGTTTTAGGAAAAACCACCTATATAAAAATATTTAGATCCATAACTTCAAAAAATAGAAATAGCATTCTACAAATTTCTCAAAAACAAAAATGTTCTAGAATCCCAAATGCAATTCCTAACTAATATGTACAAATGAAGGTATATAAGATAATTCTCCATACTACAATTGATTTACTGGTAATCGAATAGTATATGAAAAAATTGTGTGTGCTTATGGGGTTGTCAACCCCATATTTAAAACCTTGTATTTGAAGATAAAATAACCTAGACAATCCAGTTTAAAATCAGGTTGCAGTTAATCCTAAAGTCCTTGTAGCTAAATTGATATGTGGCGAAAACGAAATTTAGTTAATAATAATCATATTTTTTATGTTTTATTTTAATAAAATTATGTGACATAAAACAAAGTAATTAAAATAGAAAACTCGGGATACTGCTTAAAACCTTTCCAAAACGACAAGAACCAGGACATTTCCTGGAAAAATAAGACGGTTAGTAACTCTAGCTTATGACCACACGACACAAGTGAAAACATTATCAAGGTAAGGCTAATTATATTACGGTAATAGTCATTAACAATATTAATAAATGTAACAGTCATCGAGTGAGAAGGCACGTTGATTATATCTTCCTCGCTCCCTTAGTCAACTTAAGCCGACTTTACCCGAATGTGCGTTACATAACCGAGCGTGAAAGCTAAGTCTCATTCAGTACTTGTGGGTATTAATTCAAACTCATTCAATATTAATAACTTTGGGATTTATTTTCTGCTATACCTGCTTCGTAGCCTTATAATATTATTACGTTTTTAACAAAATTAGTAGGTGACAGAGCTCTGCAATTTCTCTGCCTTACCTATTCTTACCGCAATAGCGTCGATGCTTTTTTCTGTCTTTTTCCGGTTTGGAAGCTAAAGTGCCGGTAAACTTAAGCATGTGGCGTTCCATTCCTGCCATAAGGATAACAACGCACCGTTAACATCTTTGGTATCTATTAGCGATGACGAGCACTTTCATCAGGAAATATGTGGAATATAGGAGAATCAAGAAATAAAAGTATAAATCATGAAAAGTTCTTTTGTTTAAATTTCAAAATAAAAAAATGATAAAGCTGCTAGTTTCTTCTACCAGATTTTCTTAGTGGCTTACCTTTCTAATATAGTAGTAGCTTAAAAATCATTAAAATAACTTGTAAAATTAACACCATATAAAATTTAACTTCTTTTCTCGACCAATTCATAAGAAGCGTTGTATATTCGAGTACTATTAGGGTCCTAAAGGCCCCCCGCTACCAATAACTTGTTGCGTGAACTAGTTCCACTCTGCCTAACCTGTCGAATTACTTCCTCATTTAATTATGCATTCAAATTTATTGCACTGCAATGTCTTTTGTTATGTGTAACGTGCACATAAGCAAATTCAGATCATACGTATAGGTCGTATAATTTTGCATCATATAAATCTGAATTATTCATTATTTTAACAAAGAGAATCTTTAAAATTTATTTGTACTTTAATAAGTATTTAAATTCATGCGTAAAATAAATTAAAGGCTATTGAAAAATAAAGGGTTACACTTTCGGACTTCCTTAAGCATCTGATACAAGTATGTATGAAGATCTCTTCACAATATCCTCGCCTACAATTGCACATTATCGTATTATCCCAGGATACACCTCAGCCAAATAAAAGACGCAGCGGAAACTGCTACCTGTTTCGTGAGAATTGTCAGCGGATGTTGCAAAAGGTGTCCCGTTTTTTAACACGTGAAGAGATTTGTATTGAAAGAAAGTGGAATTTAAGGGTGATTCCTGATCCGGAACAGGGATGTAAAAACGTCTTACTTGTTGTACATTCACATAGATACAAGTTTATATTGTCATCATACTAATCGAGACACAATAAGCTTTCTTAAATGTATGCGGGTTTTTAATCTTTATCTATACAAATAAATAAAATTGGAGTGTCTGTAATATTAAAATAACCCCTTTTTACCAAATGCATATGAATTTATATACAGTACATATACCAAAATAACATGTTTTACAATTTTTGTCTGTATGTCTATCCGTCTGTCTGTCTGTTTGTTTCGGCTTATCTCTGAAACGGCTGGACCGATTTGACGGGACTTTCACTAGCAGATATCTAATGTAATAGGTAGTAACTTAGGCTATTACATAAAATTTGGGTATTAAAAATATGTTTATTATTTATTTGGTATTAAAAAGCAAGATAAAGTTAAACGTACCTATTACTGCCATCGCTATATCTACTAATTAGGTGGTAGAGTTCTAAAACTACTCACTCAGATTAGAGATGACATCGTTTTACTCGTACGTAATTCCAACCAAATAGTGTAAGTGCTTGTCGCTGTGTTTTAGTTTATAAGACAAGGTAGGGAGTAAAATTATAAACGTTATTTAAAATCCCTGCCACACTGATAACAACGCATCATTAATGATATTTAGTGTATATAGACGACGGTTATCCCTTTCCATTAGGAGAACCATCAGCACATTTGCTATCCTTATGATATAAACCGCCTTTTTAGTACGTAGGTATAATGTATATTATTTTATGCTGTTGTTTCTCATTACGTGAATTCTGATGTAATTGTTATTAGAAAAATCAATTTTTATCACAGACTTCTATGTACTAACGGTTCTAACACTAATTTATTATTACGCGCGGACTTCGTTTACTCCGCACAGTTCCTCCCCCGTAGGTGATAGCGTGATAATATGTAACCTATATGTTGACCCGACCTTTTATTAATATTCATGCAAAATTTGAAGTAAAACCATGCAGTACTTTTTGATTTTACCCCGGACATACATACAGACAAACAGACAAAAATTCTAAAAACTATATTTTTGGCTTCGATATCGATTGTAGATCACGCCCTAAGTATTCTTTTAAAAAAATATTCAATGTACAGTTTTGACTTTCCTACGATTTTATTATATCTATAGATTAAAAACTATCACTCCAATAATGGAAACACGACTAGCTTAATAAGGCAACTATATTCAAAGCAAACTCGCTTAATAGATCAAGATCCATTAACATTTCCAATGATCTATAACAATCAATATCAGTACCGCACTTAACCGCGTAAGCATTATTAAGTGACACATTGATCACAGTCAAAAATAAGCACCCGTGAGAACATTTTGTCCCTTCACCTGCTACCGAGTACAAGCACAATAAAAACATATTACAAAAAGTAAGGAAGACGTTTTTTTAACTCGTAAAAACATAAAGTAACAACAATTGTGTTTGGGGTAAACTTGTTTTTAACGAAGTTAAAGAAATGCATAAGTCTTAAGATGATATTATAATATTCAATTATTATAACGTTAGCAAACACTGAGTGTTCTGATTATTTTAAAATATTTTTTTATATCATAAGATAGCAAACAAGCAGATGGGTCTGCTGATAGAAAGAGTCAACTAACCCTTATAGAATCCAAAGGTGTTAATGGTGCGTTGCTATCTTGTGCCGAGTGCGGTCTAATGCCACATGTATAAGTTCACCGGCTACCTTACCCTCCAAACCGGAACACGACAGTGACAAGCACTGACGCTATTGCGGCAGGAATAGGAAAGCGATGGTATCAGCCTACCACCTAGTGCCACCACGATGGCAGTGACTCGCGTAGCCAATCGGTCGCCTTTTCTGTCGACCTGGCTGGCAGAACGGCAGTTGGTCTATTCTTCAAAGGAGCCCGGATCCAATACGGGGGAATATTACCAATAATACGTTAAATGAAACGTAGACTTTTTATTTCTAGAATTTTCTATAATAGCTATGTGCTCACATCTGTCTGCTATTAAAATTTTCAATAAAATTCAGCGTAGGCTTGTTTTTATTTATTTATTTACCCACTTATTACACAAAATCTGTACAAAAGGCGTAACTTAATGCTATTAAGCATTGTCTCACAGTTTACCACAATTATGCTCAGACAAAATCTTACCTACAGTATTAAAATCTAATCATAATTAACTAAGTACCTATTTACAATACAGTAATAGCATAAGGTAACAAACTAATTGAATATATACACAGACTATGTACATATATGTACACATATAAATACATAATATATACTCACACATAAAATACATAATAAACAATAACACATACACATATAATAACATAAATGAATATAACAGCAGTGAACGTAACAGAGAAATAGCAAGATGATTAAGAATTTTGACTTTTTAGGAAATAACCATAGACGCGAGACCTAAAGATAGAGAGGGAAGGAGCATCACGGAAATGAAACGGAAGAGAATTCTATTGACGATTTGCAGTAGTCAGTAAAGGAAGTAAAATATGTTCCAGTGTTATGGTCCGAGAACATCAGTGTACTGAGATGGCAAGAACACCAAGACGTACCTGGCTTCCTGAGAAATTGTGCAAATGGATCACCAGTTTTCTGACGGATCGGAGTATAAGGGTCGTTGTTGATGGCGCATGCTCTGACCTTAAACTCGTCAATGCTGGTGTTCCTCAAGGTTGTGTGCTATCGCCTACGCTGTTTCTTCTGCACATTAATGACATGTTGCGATCGAGCAGCATTCATTGTTATGCGGATGACAGTACGGGCGATGCTTTGTACTCTGGCCGCAGCGGAATTTCTCTGGAACACTTCAACGAGTGCCGGAACAAACTAGTGTCAGAAATTGAAGCACAACTTTCTGTTGCTTCGGAGTGGGGTCGATTAAATTTGGTCCAATTCAACCCCATTAAGACACAAGTTTGCGCGTTTACCGCTAAAAAATCACCCTTTGTCGTATCACCTCGTTTTGAAAATACTTCCCTGAAAGCCACAGCCAGTATTGGAATACTTGGAGTCGACATAACGAGTGACGTTCAGTTCCGCGGTCACTTGGAAGGCAAGGCTAAATTAGCCTCTAAAAAGCTGGGAGTTCTCAGTAGGGCCAGGCAGTACTTCACACCGGCCCATCGCTTATTACTTTATAAGGCGCAAATCCGGCCTCATATGGAGTACTGCTCTCATTTATGGGCGGGAGCTCCTCAGTACCAGCTCCTTCCTTTTGATCGAATTCAACGTAGGGCGGCTCGAATTGTCGAGGACGAGACTCTTTCAAATCGGCTTGATTCTTTGGCGTTACGTAGAGATGTGGCATCACTCTGCATCTTTTATCGGCTCTACCATGGGGAATGTTCCGAGGAACTGTTTGGATTAATTCCTGCTGCCGAATTTCACCATCGGACATCGCGACAAAATTCGAAGTTCCATCCTCACCATCTCGATGTCTGGAAAACCACAACCGTGCGATTCTCGAGGCATTTTTTGCCCCGCACCACTCCTTTGTGGAACCAGCTATCGGCAGAAATTTTTCCAAATGGATACGACTTAGGGACCTTCAAGAAAAGAGCTTACTCATTCTTAAAAGGCCGGCAACGCAATTACAAGACCTCTGGTAGTGTGGTTGTCTATGGGCGGCGGTAATCACTTACCATCAGGTGAGCCTCCTGTCCGTTTGCCCCCTCTTCTATAAAAAAAAAAAAAAAAAAAAAAAACCTTGGCTAGAGAAAAATTCAAAGCGTTCTGAAATCAGAAATACTTTATTCAATAAAACTTTTTACAAGTTATTTTGACACTTCAACATATTTTTTTTAAAAACTACTACCGGAACGGTACTACTCTTTTAGATACTACTCTCTTAGACAGACTGGGGAAACTGGGTTGCTGAGTTTGTTATATAGACATGAAAGAACATGTGAATCGCGTCGAAATCGGATATTCAGCCATTTCAGATGTTAACGAAATTGAAAAACATGGTCATACTCAATCCGAAAACGTACCGAATGCATAAGTTGAGCAGTCGATCGAGTTTATTCAGCAGCTCATACGCCTTCACTGTTGAAACTTCTGAGAAGACCTTTCATCCGGATGATTAGCAGGTATCTGTGGACGTCCCACTTGGTACGTCATACCACTGCCTGATTCGAAACAAAGTGCCGGTTACGCGCTTATCACGGCCTCCTTTTGCAGGCCGTCGTCGCGTTTGGCACTAGTCAGCAGATTGGGATGGGATGCGGTCTTTTTTGCGTCATACCCATGGGGGCGGATGAGCTTCAAACTGGATGATCCGAGTGTCGTTGCTGTCTCTATCGCTGATGTGGTGTTGGAGGACATGGAAATTTTCATTCCATTTTCTGCGGTTCCAGTTGGTAGTAAGTATCAGCCTTGGTTTGGTCGCTCCTGCAAAACGGCTTCACGCCAAAAGCAGGAGTGCTAGCGGGCTTGGGCTGCTGCGTCGGCATCTCGTGATGTAAAAACCAGCACTTTACGAACGGGGTACAATTCTGCCTCTAGGTTCTTCAAAAGAGCTATCGCCAAGGCAAAGTTGGAACACATTGGCAGAATTGGTGAGAAATTAGTTCACCTTCGGGAAATCGCGCGTTCTGGTCTCTCACCAAGGCTGTCATAGGGAATTTCTCTCAGCCCTCTCTTCCATCTTTACACGGAGACGATGACTCTCTGGCCCATACCGCAAAGGAGAAGGCCAATCTTCTGGGCTCTTCTTTGCGGTTAACTCGACTATGAATTACCAAGGGAATGCACCGCCTACCATCCCGCGGTGCGACAGTTCTACGCTGGAACTAAGATTCCTGCAGTCTTTGGTGCGTAAAGCACTTTTTTCCTTGGACGTCCACAAATCCAGTGGGCCGGATGGCATCCCTTCTATTGTGCTTAAAGTGTGTGCTCCGGAGTTGGCGCCAGTATTAAAGCGCCTGTTTCGACTCTCCTACTTACTCGTCGTGGTACCAAAATCATGGAAGACAGCTTTAGTGCATCCCATTTCCAAAAAAGGAGATAGCTCTAATCCGTCCAATTATTAGCCCATAGTCATAACCTTGTTGTTCTCCAAAATTATGGAAACCATCATCAACTGTGAGCTCCTGAAGCACAGAAGAGCACCAGCTGATTAGTGACCGTCACTACGGTTTCCGTCGTGGCCGCTCGGCTGGTGATCTGCTAGTATAATTGACACATCGGTGAGTGGATGCAGTTTAGTCCATTGGCAGTAAATTTGGACATGCCTTTGATCGAGTATGGCACAAAGCGCTTCTCGCAAAGCTGCCTTCCTATGGGCTTCCTGCGAAATTGTGCAAGTGGATAGCCAGTTTTTCGGTCTCAAGGAGCATCAAGGTCGCAGTTGACGGTACATGCTCCGACCTTAAACCTGTCAATGCTGGTGTTCCCCAAGGCTGCGTACTATCACCGACACTTTTTCTTCTGCACATCAATGATATGTTGCGATTTAGTAACATACATTGCTATGCAGATGATAGTACTGGTGATGCCACATACTCTGGCCGTAGCGGTATTTCTCGGAAACACGTCGAAGAGAGTCGAAAGAAGCTTATGTTTAAAGTCAAGAATCGACTTACTGGTGTCTCGGAATGGGGTCATCAAAACTTGGTCAATTTTAACCTCAAAAATGGCTAACAGCAACGCATTAACCGAGATCAATTTAGTTTTGACAGGAATAAAGATTTTTAATCGTTTTAATGCATGCATAGATGCAAAAATTCTACGACTAATTTCACTTACATGTCGTGACCGTGAAAGGTTAGTACTTATATAAAATCCTAAACATTTACACAAATAAGGTAAGGGAAAGCTTTTAAGGTAAGGGAATGGGACGTCATCGTGAAAATAATCGGAAAAGTTTCCTAGGACCTCAAAACGTGAAGATCTGGTGAAAACACGATTTTCGAAAATCGAGCCAAAATCTTATCTATATACGTAGCGGGAATTTAAAAAAGCTCTTTTTACATGAATATTGCTTACACTTGAATTCGGTTCTGTCTAAACCCTTTTTGAAGCATAGCCATTTGCCTTCGTGTCAGGCAATTCGTGTCACTACCGTCGTGGCTAATAGAGCTCCGCAACATCTTGATGAGATTTGGTACCACTGCCATACCTCTGACTTCCGCAGTAGCGTCAGTTATTATCACTGATGTAATAAATACTAGCGCTATTATATAATACTAGCGATCACCCTGTGGTCGAAATTCGACCATAAACTAACAATAACATCTCTTTTAAATTTGACAACAGACTTTAGCCGTAAACACGTTATTCTGTGGCTATAAAGAAAATAGTAAAGTGTGTGTGTGTGTATACATTATGTAGGTATGTCATGTAAATACGAGTGTAATTTATATTTTTCTTATTTTAATGTTTTTCTAATGCATATTATTTAAAAATATTAGGTTTCATCAGTGCAAATTGTATACCCCAACGTTCGCGTAATTGACTTAAAAGTGATACAAAGTTTTTCTTCACGTTTTAATATATAGATGCGGCAGCTGATATCATTGTTATATTTAGATATCATTAGATAACAAACAAGCATATAACTCTTCTGGCGGAAAGAGACAACCACCGCCTATAGACACCATAGATGTTAATGGTGCGTTGTTATCCGCATGGTGTTAACTGTTAATGCTATATTCATAAGTCTACCGGCTACACTACCCTCCAAATCAGAACATAATATCGATACAAATAGTGCGGTGTTAAGTCAAACAGAATTAAATGGATACGCCATTCGAGGCAATTTCTTAATTTTTCAGCGTGGCTTGCATTTACACATAAAAATACAGAGTTTATACTAGGTACTTACGGGTGGAATAAAATCACTCCAAGGGTAATTTATATACGGTACGATAAAATATTATCATTCGGTACGATAAAATAGTACAACATGGTTTATTTCTATGTTTCTGTATTGCAATACGGAATCTCTATTTGGGGAAACTCAGTAGATTTAATCAAAATATTTAGAATACAAAAGAAATGTATACGTGCAATATGTAATGTGAATCAACTTTATTCTTGTAAACCACTTTTTAAAAAACTTAAAATACTACCATTACCTTGTCTTTATATCCTGGCGGTATGCGCATTTGTAAAAAAACATCAACACTTGTTTAAAACAAATGCTGAAGTATTAGGTAATACATATTTTAGGAATAGTGAAAAACTACATGTGCCCAGCCAAAGACTCCACATTTTTAAAAGAAATGCCTATTGTATGGCAATTAATATATACAATCATATTCCTGATAGTCTTAAATTCCGCAAACAACTATTTGATTTACTACTAGACAAATCTTATTATAATGTAAATGAATTTCTTGCTGATAAAATTAAATATTAATCTAATAATAAATCTTTTATTGTATATAATTATAAAAAAAACGTTGTAATTAATAAATTTAAACTAACATGAATTAGAAATTAATCTTTTTAAATTACAAGATTTATAAAATTGCATATTAAAAAATTTAGTTTATAAGGTAGAACATGTTGATAAATATACATTAAATTGTACAACTTAACTAAATTGTTACATTTTATCTATTATCTTTCTTCTTAAACTCTGTAAAATGTTAATATTTTAATTAACAAAAAATGAATTTTGTAATTTATAGAAATAAGTTGTGATGTCAATTAATGTGTGTAATTGTATCATGTAACTATAATTTTTTTTAAAAAAAACAAGCCCGCTGAGTTTCTTCCGCCAGATCTTCTCAGTGTGTGGCCGCGTTCCGATCCGGTAGTAATTGTAAAAATCGACTCACAACATTTTTAGTTTATTGATAAATAATTATAATTTTAAAATATTTGCACACCATATCATGGTAGAATATGTTGGTAACTTAATCAAATTTTAATAACTTGTAACTCCCATATTCTGGCAAATAAATAATTTCTTTCTTTCTTTCTATTTTTCACATTATAATATATCTACAAATGTATGACAATTTTGACAGTGATAGCAACGTTTGCTCATATGCGCGGCGACACGTTTTCTTCCCAATGCCGTGTCTATTAGTAATTATTTGGTCTGTGGAAAGCGACGATAATCACCGTCACTTAAAGTGTTACGTAATACTAACTTTGTTCTGTTGCCAGTTGCCATCAAATTTAAGTGCTAATTAAATCTCAGTTGATCACTGTAAGATAGCGATAAGCTTTGACGCTATTGTGGCAGAAATAAGCAAGGCAAGGGCCAAGGTGGTAATAATATATAGGTACCTGGACGAGACGTAGCGGAACTCTACTACCTAGGTAGTCAGGATGGTAGGGACTCGTATAGCCAATTTATAATATATAAAAAGACATATACATTTAGTCATTTAATAACATATACAAAAGATATATTCTTTATACAAACACAAAAAATTCTGCATTATAATGATGAATCTGGTTCCAGTCTCATATTTTCCTATGTATATTTGTGTAAAAAAGTTATTACTAATTTTGTTAATAATAATAAACAGAATTTAAATTGTGAAGCTAAATTATTACACGAAACAACGAATAATGACAAACAAAAATTACCGTAAAACAAAATAGGTTAAGTCTCATACTTTCCGATCACGATGCAATTCATATTAAATTATTAATCCTATCACTTAATGCTATGGAAAGTTCACTAACCTTAGCGTTGTTATCTGCATCATAATAAAGCATTAACAATATAAAAGCAATCTATCATTTGAAATTAATACGATCAGTGATCGGTGCGGCGCGACGGTTCGCGGGTATACTCTGTTTCAAATAAAATAAGACAATTTTAAAATTATAACTGTTACTTTCATAAGTAGTAGGAATTTTGAATAATAAATTATGTAATTAATGAACAGGTATAAATAAAATAAAACTTTTTAAATAATTATAAATTATCACACGGCTGAATTTGAACCAACGACAGATCTCGCCTTCAGATCAGGCATCGCTTTAATTCTAATTAGCGACACGTATCTCAGTTGGATAAAGCCTTGTCTGGTCTCAAAACCACAGCTCTTACTGGTTTAAATCCAGCCGTGTCAAAATATTTCTTCATTTAAAAAGATTTAAGTTTTCCCTACCTCTGAATCAATGCTAGAACACATACATATACAGGATTACTTTTAAATGTCCAGCCAAATTTTAGCCAAAAAATAAAAAAAATATATTTTTTTCCGACACAAAAAACAAAACGCAGGCACTTATTATTATTTTATTATTTTACAATTGAAATTATATATATGTATATATATATATAAAGTTTTTGTGTCACGGCTCGACCTCGACCGATTCTTTTTTTTTTCAAATTTAGTAAGTAAAAGAATAAGTCGTTAAGTATATTTTATACCGATAGGTGATTATAGTATTCCTATGCAGTTTTTTTTAACGTATTTTTTATATATCAAAAAATACCTTTAACCCCAAAATCACGTCCACCTCCCACCACCACCATTAACCCCCCCCCCCCCCACCAAAATATTTACAACAAATAATTTAGGCAGAACGTTTGCCGGAACAGTTAGTCTATATCCATACTAAAATATTTAAAAAAAACATTAGTATGTTTGCAACGAATAAACTTAAAAACGACTGGACTGATTTTAAAAATTATTTTACCACTATCCAGGATTTTTTACCCGACTTTACAAAAGGAAGTAATAAAGTTTGGGTCACGTGAACGAAGTCGCGAGTAGTAGCTGGTAAAATACATAATTAGTATAATTTTGTACACGAAAATTCAAACATTAGTCAATTTATTTGGAACGGAGTGTAGATATCTGCATAGCTGGGCGGAATGGCGGTTAATCAGGTGGCCCGTTATTGTACATTGTGCTCACTGCTCGCCGTGAGCTCGAACCCGACAGAACAGGTTGCTCCAATGACAAAGGAGCAGATTCCGCCCGCAATCTGCGTCTGTGAGCCCCACATTATAAATAGTCCCTCCGAATAATCCGTTGTTTCACGTCACTGAAGCGGCCACCAACGGAGACATGTAAGGATTACTTTTTAACTTGTTTCTACGATCGGTTCAAACAAACACCGTTATGTTACAGCGTATAATAGGTTAAGTTTTTTTAATGAATATTATTTTCTGAATAACACCAAATCTTGAATCATATTCTTTAATTTATTATAAGCTACCAAACAAGCAAAAGGCTCTCTTAGTGGAATGAGACGATCATCGCGATTAAAGAGTTAATCTGTGTGACGAGACGTAATACCAACACAAAAGCCTTCCCCTCTGGAAAAGGACAGTAACAAGCTCTAACGCTATTGCAGCATGAATAGATAAGGTGGTGGTACCATACGTGGGCGAGACGTTGTATTTATAGATGTAAAGATTTTTTATTTCGAAATAAAATATCTATACATCTATAGTCTACCACCTAATGTTAGTTAATGACATATTTGGCCAATTATTGACTTTTTACGAGCTGTCTGACAGAAAAGTAGATCTCGAAAATGGAGTCATTCGCGAATTCCCTTTCGTGATAAGTGATAACACAAATACATAAGTAATTTGTCACAGTGCCTTCTAATCCTAGCACATTTTGAAAACATATTCTTACAGCTTTTAACCGTACTATTTTATCCCGTGTCGGTCCGGGGCCCCAGAGAAGAAGGGCCGTTCTGCCAGGCAGTTCATAAGAAGCGAAAGATTGGCTAGGTGTCACTTCCATTGTGGGTACTAGGTTGTAGAATTCTACATTGTCTCGCCCAGGGCTGAAATTATTGTCTAACCAATTTCTGTCACAATAGCGTCAGTGCTAGCCACTCGCATGTTCTGGTTTGGAGGGTAAGGTAGCCAGTAAACATATGCATGTGGCATTTAAACCCGCCACACGGACAGCAATGCACCATTAACATCTTTGGTGTACAGGGAGTATCAGCGGTATCATTTCTTACCAGTAACTCCATCTGCTTGTTAGCTTACTCATTACATCAAAAAGCACCAGTAAATATGCGACTAGACAAGGCGTTAATACCTGGGGCGAGTAACGCATTTCAAGTATTAAATAATATAAGGTATATAATTACGTAGGCAGACCAAACTAAAGGGAAGTAGGTAGATAATATTATATAATTACAAATTAGTGTTCTTTACCTTAAATTATATTATGCTAGGTAACAACATTCACCCGACTCAGTAGTTTGACGGTACCAGATTCGGTATAAATGCGTGAAGTCTTGGGTTAAAGTTCAGGGTAAGACAATTCATTTTAAATTGAATACGTACCTGATTTGTAAATAGGTTAGCCACTTAGCACATCGGGAATTTTATTCTTTTACAAGATCAGCATTCAGCATGCAAGTGAACTAGCACAACGTCAATGTTACCTTGGACAAGAAATTAAACAGTAAAGTTGGGTTCTCGATCTTAATTAAATCGTTAATAATGTATGGAAATTTATAAATTTCTTCTAGAGGCACTAAAGCGCTATCACTTATAGCGGAAAGTAAGTCTCACAAGATCAACTTGTTACATAAATATAAACTAGGCTAGTAGTAGGGATTCGTTGGTTCCCGACCACCCGGGTCGTTGGGTCTGGATCCCTGTTTCTGTCCCACCTGTGTTTCTGACCCACTTGGTGGTCGGTCAAAACTAAAAAAAAAAAAAAAAAAAAAAAAAAAAAATTTGGTGTCAAAATGGGGGTTTCCGGGTACGCCCGATCGATTGCAAGCATCCGTTTTTTGATATCTCGCACGGTTGCAAAGTTAGCATTCCTGGCTCTCCTTCGTTATCTAATCACCTCATTATCATTAAGCTCGAACGCCCGTCACACAATCGCACTATTAAAAGCTCATTAGGACGTCTCGCATTGCGTATCACTTGCAACTAATGAATATGGAATAAAATAAATATCATCAAGCTGATTCCCGTGTCGAGAAGGCAGAGCGAGCGTCTTAACGTTCCACTGCGATTCACCTGTTCAGCGGACAAAAGCATGATTATGGCGATCATTCTATTATCATTTTAGCAGCCTGTAAGACTTTTACTTTTTTTTTTTTTCATAGTAATTTATATCATTAACATCGTGAGTACTGACTAGTTGGTGAGTTCTGCAACGTCTCGACCGGGTTGAGTACCACCACCTTGACCCATCTTATTACATACATCATCAGTGCTAGTCGCTGTGGTGGTGCTATTATTACTGGGTCTGTGTGCTTATTAAATATATTCCAGTACTTGTATGCATGTAAAAAAGTATCTTCACGGCCATATCCCCGAAGAGGTAGACAGAGGTACAACTAATGCTCCCACGATTAGCCGAAGATACTAAGTTCCACAACGTGATAGGTGACAATCCCGACCCAGGAATCGAACCTAGGACCTCATGTGGCAAGCATCGTCACCGCACCATTATGCCGCAGAGGTGATTTGTTTGAATGTATTTATTTAGTGTTGTTGACAAACACCCATATTGCATGATGTCTGGGCTAGCAGGATCGGTCACTTCCGGTATCAAAAGCTTCACATGCTCTTAAGGTATGTGGGTGTTTCGCAATACACAAGTATGAACTTCACTAACGATTCATTGGAATGTTGTATCATAATTGCTAATGCGAATGTGATGAGCAACAAGATTTGTAACAGAACGTGTTCGCTAATGTTAATTGCTTAAAACTTCCTATATAAACCTTGGATGAAAGCACATCTACAATATATCAAATAATTATTTTAACAGAGATAGTGCTACATTATTGTAACGTGTGTGTGTGTGTTATTGTGTTCACGTGCTACTTCGATAATATGGATGTAAGTATCTCATTTATTGCTCTTATAATATCTTATATATTAAATATGTGTAATGAATGTAGATATAATATTTTTGTCGTTTCATATTTTTACAATATTATTCATGTATTTCACCGGAGAGGAAAGTATACTTGTATGATGAACGTACACATATTTTTTCAGATTTGGTTAGAAAATAATATTTATACCTACATGCACACACAGAAATGATGTATGTGTTAAATCTATACATATGTGTACTACATGTATACTGAACAGAAATTTTACCTAAATATATTCAGTCGTTAAGGCGTGTAAGAACTTGTAACAAATATACACGCACAAACTTTAGATTTATAACATAGTATTAGGATTTTACGTTAGCTATGTCGTAGTGTCTAATATTTGGTATTATGTCCTTTACAGAATTCCTCGAGCATCCTTGAAGAGAACACTTTAAAACATTATTATTATCCACTGTCTGACGACGACGAGTCAGATTTACAATTGACACAGCCATTGAAAATAAAAAGAACACGTAGCAGCAGCAGTTTGGACGACCTATTTGAAAAGCCAGCCAAAAAGAAGAAAAAAATGTCGTCCTGCGTTGGAAGGGCGTCTCGAGATGGTGGAATGGCATACATATCAACCAATACCGACGATGGGGCGCAAGCCACACACTTTGTAAAAATAGAAGTTTACGATCTAAAAAAACTGGCGAGGATACCCCCAACTGATCATTGGAAACATGCAACCACTCGGATTAAATATTATGCGGCAAGTCATAGGCTCAACAAAATCAATGAAGTGATCTATGATATATCTAAGGAAATAGCCGATGCACCTGACGTAAAAAAATATCACTTCGACAAAAATACTTGATATTGTTCTTTCAATGACTGATTTTTTAAGTATGCTATTGTATAAAGTTTCAATGTAATTAGAGATAATAATGTGATTAATACTTGAATACTTAATTAAAGGTTTTATTTTTGTTATCCCATTTGTTTTTTTTGTATTCCTATGACATACAGGGTAAAATAATACAACGAAATTTCTTTATCAATTATATTTTATTACAGAAAAAGTATTTAAATAAATTATTTACAATTTTATCATTAATAACAGTATTAGTAGTAAACATATTAGTGAAGTTAAACATACATACTCCATAATATCTGAAATATATAAAAACTAGACAGTAAATTCCACACATAGAACTAAAACAATTTTGAATTACTTTATTATTATAATTCCACTTCTTACAATTTGTTATCAAAAATGACTCATGATAACCAGTTGGCTTTCTCCCGAAAGAATCAAAATATTCCCCAACACCATGTTTATCAATGCATATTGCTACCCAATGAGAACCAGGCTTTGTATCAGGATCTAAATTTGATATAGAATAAAAGGGTAAGCTAACATGTACTGGTATACGATTAGCTGCAAAAACATTAAGCTTTAAGCTACCATTAACCATATCTAGAAACTTTTGGATTTCTATAGAATCCATCATAGTATTTAATTTTTAAAAGCGTCTATTTTTAAAGATATGCTGAATGAAATTGACAGTAAATACACTAGCAATACAATATATAAGTACAATTTCATAAATTAATTTAAATTAAGATTAGCTATTATAATCTATAATAACCTCTCTATTTTTGTTTATTTCTATAACATTATCAAATTCTGCATATACTATACAATTTACAGTTGATGACAAAGTGCCTTCAAACCGTACTTCTATTCTAACACTTCCACGTTTTACTAAATTCCAATGAGTTGTAGAGTTTGCACTTAAGTCTGGAGTCATATCAAAAGCCATTAGACAGTACCCGTTTGCAAAAGCTTCTTTAGATATCGAATTACCTTCATTTAAAAAGTGTATACCGGTCCCAGAGAATAATGTATGATAAACGCTGGTAAAAGCATTGTCGGAAAAATTGGGAGTTAATGTTTTCGGTGGTATTTGCTGTCCATCTACATATACACTAAGCAGATTGAGGTTGTTGTGTTTAAAATCGAAGGGATTCGTTTCGAAACTGCCATTAAATGCTTTATTGCTAACGAATCCTATAATACACCTTTTAGGCATTTGCCCAAGAAATACATTATCAAGAACTTTCCCTTGAACACCAGATGGAATAGTTAATACTTTTACTTCAGCTCTAGCAACTGGGTACTTAGCTGTGGTTGTTGCTAGTACTTTTTCGTGTGCAAGTAATATTGATGGATTGATTCTTGCTTTACGGATTATGAGCGAAGCATTTATTATATTAACTTTGAATTTATTTTCTACTGTGGACGATATGAGATTAAAAGAATCTTTCGAACGAACTAATTTTAACCGCATTTCAATACCATTAACTAAAAATTTCCCTTGATTAAATATATCACCATGTAAATGACCTATCATTTCAATAGTTGAACTCTGCTTTGATAGTTGCTGTCGCTTAGCAAATCCTTCGTTAGTTGCGTCACACGAAGTAAACTTTCCTGGAGTATCTTCATACCATAAACCACAGGTAAGATGGGAAGCTTTCGCTGCTGGACCATAATTTAATAAAGTTTCTATGTACGCACGATATGCATATGTGTTATTTGGTGGAGAAACAAGTTTCTGATTTAAATAAATATCCAACTGACTAAAAAGCGAGTGTAGCCAATTATTTACAGGTGCAACATTGGCATCGACAGCTAATCTTGATGAATCAATATTTTCTATTCGTGCACTGATACTAATCATTGTGTGTGATAAGTCAATATACTCATCACCAGCACCAGGTATTAAAAACTCGATAGGGCCATCATCAGTTAGCGATGATATCGGACGATATTGCATCCATTGACCACTCTCTATACTTGTTTGTGTTGTCGGTAAAGCAAAGATATCCAATTCTGATTTCACACATTCACAAGAATTATTGTGTAGGAACGCCATTTTTAATTTCCAAAAATATCTTTTTTATTTTTGAGAGCTCCTTTAAGAGTTCTTCTTTGTTTTGATGTCTTCTTGTGAGTGATAGACTTAAGTCTTTGCCTTTTATTTTTATAACCGGATCCTGCCATTATGGAGTCGAGTTTTTCATCAGCTTTTCTTTTTAAATTAGAAGTAGCGGTTCGGAATCGAGTTTTTATCGATTCATCAAGAGGTTGTGCTCCAACCAAATCACTTAGAAGACCAACTCCAGCGTTTAATGCTTCTTTTCCAAGAACCTTTGCGCCACTTTTTAAAATTGGAAATACTGACCTAAATAAACCCCCTAGAAAACTCCCTATGCCATGTCCACGTTGATATGGTGTTCCTTTATAAATTATACCTACACCAGATCCTGCTTGTGCAGAGTAATAGTGATGATAGGGACATACCATTTTTATATATTTAATGTAATATTAAGAACTTATTTTTTTGAAATGAAGCTTAATACATGAGGTTCCAAATTGAAATGGTACTCTTTCACCAATGCTCGTTCTTATATCAATTTCTATCACATCAAATTCCCTACGTAAAACAGGAAGATAGTGTGCAGGAGAAAATACATTAATTTTGTAGGCTCCATAAATATATTTCGTAGGATCTAATGGAATTATTCTCAGTAAAGATGACATTACATCTCCTATTATCTGTGGATGTACTATATCGGAGTAAATAAATAGTTGTGACGGTAGACCTAAATGTAAGTTTATTGGATACTTACCAATATTCTGCCTAACAAAATTTGTATTGGGTTCGAACCCAAGTTGAAGTGACAATTTGGGGTTAGCTGTTATTCGAGTAATGTTACTTGTCATATTTGTTACGGCGACAAGTCTTGATATTTCATCGTGTTGAAACTTTACTTTCCCATTTAATAAAGGATTTGCATTGAATGCGTTTAAGAAGTTACTAATATTTTCGTAGTTTGTTGCTGGTATATGGGATTTATATTCAACGTTAGCATAATCTGTTTTTGAATCGGGTAAATATACTTTTTTAGAAATGTATACTACATTTTCATGATCCTGTACATTTAACATACTACACGGATAGTGACATTCAACTAGACCGACCACCCATTCTCCTTCTAGCTTAATAGTTTTAGGTAGTTTAGTGAAGAAGTTTGCTGTTGTGTTTTCTGGAAAGTAGCCCATGGAGCTGTTACTAAGTAACGTTAAATAAAAACTATTATCCATTATATTTTCTTTAAATTTGATATAGGAACCCAAGTATTAAATTTATTCGGATAACCTACCCACTTCACAAGCACTTCTTTTCTGATTCCAGAATAACGTGAACCTATTATTTTATCAATTTTAAAATACGATGTGGGGTCATAAGAAACTTTTTGTAATTCATTCTCATAAAATGTACCTACAATTCCCTCGTTTAGAATATCTTTTATGGTATAAATCAATACAGGCTTACGTTTTACCGAGGCCACTATAAAAAATTCATCACTCCAATTAGTCTCATAGCCTTTTTTAAATATATGCTTATATTTAGTAATTCTAACATAGTCGCCTATACTTAATTTTGGATCCTGATTATTGTGTACCATTTTTTTCCCCTGTAATCGTCCTTCGTTGATATTACGCCATACAGTCATTATATTATTAAAATTAACATCAACTGGGCGCATTTTTATAGTCGAATGAAAACTATAATTATAGGAATAGACTAATTCTTGCAATATATCTATGTATCTATATGTATTTTTGTGGGTGAAGTATCGCCACATTTTCGTTTTGAGAGTTCTCTGAAACCTTTCCACTATACTAGCCTTAATATCAGGGTTATTCGTTGTGTAATAATTAATATTCTTATTCATTAAATATTGTCTTACATCTTTTGATACGAATTCGGTTCCCTTATCCGATTGTATGTGACTAGGTGTGGCCTTTGCCTCGCAAAATATGCTCTCAAAACAATTTTTTATTGATTGTGAATTCTTTTTAATTAAGGGTCTAACAAATGCATATTTACTAAATACATCAATAACACACAAAATATAATTATAACCATCATTATATTGACTATACTTTCTCATATCACTTAAATCTACTTGCCAGAGTTCATTTAAGTTTGATAAGATATATCTGTTTCTTGGAAATTTTCTTTTTATAGGTTTATGAAGAGTATAAGTTTCCTGTTTTTGCAGCCATTCTTGAACTTGTTTTCGATTCATTTTACCTTTCATTGCTCTAGTTAATGCATTTACACTACTATATCCCGCCGGATTTGCTATATCATAGTAAGTACTATGTATATCTAATAAGGTGTCCATCTTTCCCAATCTATTTTTCTTCCTGGTTTAGATAATTTCGGTGTATTTAGTTTTGTAGGAGTATTAAGACGAAAATCTTCTACATATAATTCATTCATGAATTTATTTATTTCAGGATTACCAACACATATTAGTGGTACTTTAATATCTTTTAATGCTTTTGCAAACTTTTCCCACCCATCAGGTTTATATTTTAAGGGTCGGAGAGTTATATTTATGAGATCTATTATATTGCTTTGAGGTAAATGTTCTTTGTTGATCACAACAGTACCATCATCATTCCAGGAAATTTTATCGTTATTTTTATAAAGAGTATCTAAAAGAATGCTACCTTTCTTTTTGTAAGTTTTAGGAATAAGTCGTTTCAAATAATCAGCCGTGTAGTGTTTTAGTAATATATTCGGAGATTCCGGTGTCTGTACGTCCTGAACTGGTGATAACTCTTTTACAAATGGAATCATCTGCTTCTCGCTTGTGTTGTCTTTAACTTCTTCAATTGTGATAGGTAACTTTAAAGGTTTTTTATCTTCTTGTATTAAGTGTAAGTATTTCTGTAATTCTTGGAGGTATAATGACCATTTTTCACGATCATCAATTTTACTTTTTAATATTTTTTGCATTTCCTTGTCTAATCTTGACAAAGAATCATCAGAAATATTTTCTCTTTTCTTTAGTCGCTCCAATGCGTCTGGTTCAATCAATATCATTTTCTTTGTAGTATCCATTTTGTTTTTATTTATTTATTATGTAATTCAATAATCCACTTAATACTGTGCTAAGAATAATAGGAAGAAAAGCCCCACCTTTCTGTATAATGATTCGCTTTCTTAACCTATGTTTACCCTTCGACACTAGCAAACGCAACAGCTTTTTATATTTCTTTAATTTAGACTTTTCTGTTTCCTTCAATATTATTTTACCATTCAGAACATTATAAATACATTCACAAA
Organism: Apodemia mormo; assembly: GCA_036924255.1. Lineage (NCBI taxonomy): Eukaryota > Metazoa > Arthropoda > Insecta > Lepidoptera > Riodinidae > Apodemia > Apodemia mormo. The sequence goes on along the minus strand of JAUPFN010000003.1, from coordinate 22,095,142 downwards.
TACAGTTTATTTCCTCATCGCTACAGACTTTTAATAAGGCTGTACGATGTTTGGGTTTCAGTGTATGTAAAGCTCTTAATAAATCTTGATGTGTCTTCACTCTTTTCGACATAGCTCTACACTGAGAAATTTTAAGGTGTAAAATAGTTTATAAACGGTATCAAAAAACAACTGCACTGCAGAATGTTACCCGAAGACTTAGTGACATCTGCAAGTTTTCCATCAAAAATTTTATAAAGGTTTTCACAAATAAGATCTAATTCATTATCACTGTAAGATTGTATTAAAAGTTTGCGATATTTTGATTTAAAAGTGTATAAAATTTTTCTACTGGACTTTGCAGTAGACGCTGTTTCACCGACACCATTCATCGGATACTATTAAGAATCTCATCGTTCAAATCGTATTTAAATCCTTTTTTCGGTACATACACTATACAATGTTCATTTAAGGGAAATATTTTCGTCTTAAACCGATATGCGTCATTCGTAGCTTGTTTTAAATCTATCATCAAATACCCATGAGGCTCATTAGTAGCATCTCTGTAAGATTCTTCCACGAATTTTGGATTGTCGGGAAACACCTGACGGGCCAAATGTTTTATTTGTGTCCTATCTCGAGGATTTTTGAAATATATGAGATAGCTGGTATTTAGAGAAATATCTCTCTGACCTCTGCCCTGATGGAATAAGTTTTGGGTTATGTAAAATACACTTAAATTTCTGTGGTGGCTTCCTTTCGTGAAGATATCAACTATACGACCATCCGATTCTCTCATAAGATCATCGATAATGAGTAATTGAGGGTGTTTCCCATTAAACATATTCATATCAGGTATTCCTTGGATATATGTCACATCTATTCTATTATAAAGTGGTTGCATTTCATCATAACACCATAATATTTTATCAAACTTGACATCACATATATCTTTTATGTAAGTCAAAAAATTTGAAACAAAGTTAGACTTTCCACATCCACTAGGTCCAGCCACTATCGATGTGAATGGATGAATAAAGTGAATCATTTTTATTCCGTATTATATTAAACGTCTACCTCTTTATAAACAATAATTTATAATGGCATATGAAGAAATAAAACAGAGTCTTTATATACAAATAAATTTATTGCTCAGAACACATTTATACTATACATATTTTTACACAAATTATTTTATTTATTTATTTATTTTATAGAAAGAAACTTATTACTATACAAAGTATGTCATTTCACTTAAGTGCTACGGAGTTTATATTCTTAAAACTACAGTTACAAATATTAAAAATACTTAAAACTACGTTACATTTATTACAAATTACAAACAAAAATATTTACAATTTCTTTAAATTATCTTATTGAATAATGCCCCCATGCGAGGGTGTCTGTTGAATTAGGTATTAAATACCTTTTAGTATCATTAGAAGACAAACAAATCTTATTAATTTTTTGAGTAAAAACTATGTGCTTAATCGATCTGAATCTATACATTTCCGCTAATTTGATTGTGTTATTCATTAAACAGGACTCAAAATCTTTGAATGTTAATTTCTTAGTAACACTCTTATTAACACCCTTAGCTTTAGTTATTAATTTATTATCAACTATCATTGAATACATTTTTGATCGCAACCCAACAAATTCACGAAATATTTGTCCATTATTTTCATCTTTGAAAACCCCGATTTTTTTCTTGTTTATCAGGTTATAATTATAAATATTATTTTCCGGGTAATCTGAAGTATCGAAATATTTTTCTAAATCTGGTTTAATATCACTGTAAAAGTTTTTCGTATATATTTGGTATATTAAACTATCTGTATCAGTATATAGTAATTTTGGGCTTAAAAACTTACTTTTCATATAGGTGTAATGAAAATCAAACATTAAGGTTTTTGAAATATCCAGTATACAAAATCCGAGATATATTGGTTTATTGTATTCAAGTTTTACCTTTTTGAGTTGAACAGCTACTAAGTTTTCGGAAAATATAGAAAGACTATGAAATTCGGGACGTGCAATAAGTGATTGAGCTCCTTGGGTCTTTCCAAGATTTTCCCAATGGGTAAGTAACTTAACATCAACTCTTTTTTCTATGTTTTCCATCGTTTTACCAAATATTGAATTATTCATTAACTTATAGAAATCTTTTTCAAACTCATTTTTTGATAAAGTTCGAAGAGATGTGTTAAGATCTATGTATTGTTTTAACCAAGGACTTTGTCTAAATTTTAAAATTCTATGAACCTTTTTAAGTATTAAGCCCAGTGACAAACACTGTTTAAGATTTCGGTAATGAATTACGTATTTTGTTTTATTATTTAAATTTGTTACTAATTTGGGGTGAATAGATTGGTCTGTGCAAATACGTTCAGGACATAAAGGTAAATCTGAGTGAGTATCATGTAGGTTTTCAGGATATTCCAAATCTACTTCTACTATGTATCCATAATCAGAATCGTCAGAAACATCGAATTTTGTGTTGACATCTACCCATTCAAAGTTATTTATTGGAAGATATTGTGACATTGCCCACCCATATAAATTATTGGCATCCAAATATATCAGATAGGAATCAGGTTGTTCCTTATTATAATCTTCCATGTATTGATTGTTTGCTTTAGCATAGCGATTACTACACTGTGAAATACCACCTCGTATACCTGATTTTAAAAAAGAAATTATCTCAAAGTCTGTTAATAACTCCAATTCCACTTTTGTTAATTTCATCATGGCATCCCAACTTAACCCTGGTGCTGTGTAATAGTGACATGGATCCAAATAGTAAGTAGTTAAACATACATTTCTAAAATTCTCGAATACATCGGTCAGCAATAAAACATCTGTTTTTAAATATAGATCGGAATAATCACCCATATTTTTACATTTAAAATGTTGCCACACGTCCTTTGCATGTTTATAATCTTCATCTGACACATTAGAATCGGACATTGAATTATAAAACCTTTCCTTAGGGGGTAACGTTGTTAAATTTAAAGAATGAAATGATTGCATTTGTTCATACGGATAAATTCCTTTTCGCTTTACACGTACAAAGTCCTCATTATTTGGAAAGTTTTTACGTAATTCAATAAATTGTTCATTATTTAGGTTTTGAGATAATTTTTCTAAACTACTGGACATAAACTTTAAAGAATCTATAAATCGTATACTAATACTACGATTGTTGATCTTTATAGTTTTTGAAAAAGATATGTATTTTTCTTTGTTTTGTGGTATTACTTGAATGTTACCTTCAACTACGTGTAAAGCACGGACTATAAAGTGAGCATCATAATGGCTCATGTTATGTAATATGACTGGTACAAAGTCAGGCGTTACATATTTCTTACCACAAATTGTATGTGCAAAACCTTTAAATTCGCCGGTATATGAATCATACACGGTGAAATCTTCACAATTTAAATCTAAATCACAAACGTAACATTTACTATCATGTGTTGTAAAGTTTACATTTTGTTCAGATAGTGGTTTTGGTGATTTGCGGAAAGTGTTACGTTCTAAAATGTTTTCTAAATCTTTAATTAAACTCTGAATAAATACACACTCACAATCATTTCCTTTATAAGATACATATTTTGAAATGCTATCATCATATGAACATTTAATATAATAACCAAAGCTATATACATCATGTTTCTGTACATTTTCTGTGTGTGATGCACATGGATTATTCGAACAACTATAAATTGGCCTTAAAAATGATTCGAAATCTGCATATATTACAAATGGAATTTTTAGTTTTCTGTGATAGCTTTCAAATTTTAACTTATTGCTGTGTGTTAATGTACCAAACCAATCCTTCCTTAAAGCATTTACGGATGGAATTTCCGTACGGATTTGCATACAATCACTTTTTTGGTGATTCATTAAAGCATCTTTCTTAGTAAAGAATAGTAAACACCCATCGCAAATAAAAATTGCATTGTTTCGATTAGTAACTTGTTTTGACAATAAACGAGATAAGTTTTTAATGTAGCAATAATGATTAGTGTTGCCATGTGTTAATAACAATAAATTTACGTGAACAGGTCTACGTTGTTTTGTATGGTGTAAAGGCCCAACTACGATATATTTTTTTTCTTTTTTACTGTACTCTAAACCAAAAACATTAATGCTTAGATTATTTAAAATTTCAAATTTTGAAATATCACGTAATTTTACTGGGAATGCTATTTGATTAAATTTTAATTTATTAGAGTGTTGGCTATAAGCAGTGACTCTATCAGAATGGTTTTGTGCAGGATATAAAGCGGAGAGAATTGCCCATTTGAAACAAAGAACATCTGTGTTTTTCACATTAATAACTGCCTTTTTAGAACGTATGTCACGTGGAAGCTCAATAAAAGAACTACCCCGACAGGGATTAAACTTTCCTACATTCAAATCTAATTCGGTCAGGTGTTGAAGGCTCCAACCACTATCTTTCCTTTCAAATTCACTAATCTTATTGGTTAAGATACTATAAACAGATGTAATTAGTTCATTAACATCAGTACTCATACAAACAATATAGTTGGAAGTCTGAAAATCAAATGAATTTTTTAAATCTTTCGTTTGCTGAATAAAACTCCCCCGCAATATAAAATTAACCTTAAATGTAGTAAATTGTTTTATACATTCGGAGAGTAGTTGCACAACACTGTTATTGATTGAAGAAAAATATAATTCCGGGGTTGTAAAATCCTTGGAAGAATTCGTACCTATCCTATATGTTAGTAATCGGTCTTTAAATGCAGTTTCAATTATATCTACGTTTTCCAAGGAGTGTTTCAATTTAAATAAGTTATTTTTATGTAAATGACTATTAACATGATTGGAAAAATACCTTTTTTTTACATTAACGTTGCAAGTAGTACACTTCATCATTTTCACAGTAGATGGTGTACATTCTTGAATCGACGTCTCTATATTATGAAATGTATGATCTTTAGATGTAGATGGTATTGCACCTGGTTCTCCACAACCCACTTGGATGAAAGTACTGAAAATTTATTAATAATTTAGAAACTGCATATAGCGGGTATATAAATAATAATATTTCATATAACAATAAATTGCGTTTACCTTTCAATAGTTTCACACATGTTGTAGAGTTCTGAGTCTAAATATTGAGAGTCAACGAAAGGCTGTGATCTATTTCGGTGACCATGACAAAACTCATCTTCATTGATTCGGCGATGTTTTTCATGATTGCCATTTTGATAATTATCTTCAGATTTACGTTTACATTGAGCTTGTTCCTTCTCTACTTTGCAACATATTTCATATAGTTCAGCATCGTAGCACGAATCATATAGTGACTCAACTAAAGTATCGTTACTTAATTCAAAATATAAACTTTTTATAAAAGACATTTTTACAGTTGGTTGTACGACAACTGCGTTAAAATATACAATAATAGCACTTGTTTAGTGCAACGCTGTTATATATATGGCAATATAAACCTTTCCACGCCCACTTCATTAACTAAAGACCTTTAAAATTCTTTTAAAATTGTTAACTGATGACTAAAATTAATCACCAATCACATTATTATCTCTAATTACATTGAAACTTTATACAATAGCATACTTAAAAAATCAGTCATTGAAAGAACAATATCAAGTATTTTTGTCGAAGTGATATTTTTTTACGTCAGGTGCATCGGCTATTTCCTTAGATATATCATAGATCACTTCATTGATTTTGTTGAGCCTATGACTTGCCGCATAATATTTAATCCGAGTGGTTGCATGTTTCCAATGATCAGTTGGGGGTATCCTCGCCAGTTTTTTTAGATCGTAAACTTCTATTTTTACAAAGTGTGTGGCTTGCGCCCCATCGTCGGTATTGGTTGATATGTATGCCATTCCACCATCTCGAGACGCCCTTCCAACGCAGGACGACATTTTTTTCTTCTTTTTGGCTGGCTTTTCAAATAGGTCGTCCAAACTGCTGCTGCTACGTGTTCTTTTTATTTTCAATGGCTGTGTCAATTGTAAATCTGACTCGTCGTCGTCAGACAGTGGATAATAATAATGTTTTAAAGTGTTCTCTTCAAGGATGCTCGAGGAATTCTGTAAAGGACATAATACCAAATATTAGACACTACGACATAGCTAACGTAAAATCCTAATACTATGTTATAAATCTAAAGTTTGTGCGTGTATATTTGTTACAAGTTCTTACACGCCTTAACGACTGAATATATTTAGGTAAAATTTCTGTTCAGTATACATGTAGTACACATATGTATAGATTTAACACATACATCATTTCTGTGTGTGCATGTAGGTATAAATATTATTTTCTAACCAAATCTGAAAAAATATGTGTACGTTCATCATACAAGTATACTTTCCTCTCCGGTGAAATACATGAATAATATTGTAAAAATATGAAACGACAAAAATATTATATCTACATTCATTACACATATTTAATATATAAGATATTATAAGAGCAATAAATGAGATACTTACATCCATATTATCGAAGTAGCACGTGAACACAATAACACACACACACACGTTACAATAATGTAGCACTATCTCTGTTAAAATAATTATTTGATATATTGTAGATGTGCTTTCATCCAAGGTTTATATAGGAAGTTTTAAGCAATTAACATTAGCGAACACGTTCTGTTACAAATCTTGTTGCTCATCACATTCGCATTAGCAATTATGATACAACATTCCAATGAATCGTTAGTGAAGTTCATACTTGTGTATTGCGAAACACCCACATACCTTAAGAGCATGTGAAGCTTTTGATACCGGAAGTGACCGATCCTGCTAGCCCAGACATCATGCAATATGGGTGTTTGTCAACAACACTAAATAAATACATTCAAACAAATCACCTCTGCGGCATAATGGTGCGGTGACGATGCTTGCCACATGAGGTCCTAGGTTCGATTCCTGGGTCGGGATTGTCACCTATCACGTTGTGGAACTTAGTATCTTCGGCTAATCGTGGGAGCATTAGTTGTACCTCTGTCTACCTCTTCGGGGATATGGCCGTGAAGATACTTTTTTACATGCATACAAGTACTGGAATATATTTAATAAGCACACAGACCCAGTAATAATAGCACCACCACAGCGACTAGCACTGATGATGTATGTAATAAGATGGGTCAAGGTGGTGGTACTCAACCCGGTCGAGACGTTGCAGAACTCACCAACTAGTCAGTACTCACGATGTTAATGATATAAATTACTATGAAAAAAAAAAAAGTAAAAGTCTTACAGGCTGCTAAAATGATAATAGAATGATCGCCATAATCATGCTTTTGTCCGCTGAACAGGTGAATCGCAGTGGAACGTTAAGACGCTCGCTCTGCCTTCTCGACACGGGAATCAGCTTGATGATATTTATTTTATTCCATATTCATTAGTTGCAAGTGATACGCAATGCGAGACGTCCTAATGAGCTTTTAATAGTGCGATTGTGTGACGGGCGTTCGAGCTTAATGATAATGAGGTGATTAGATAACGAAGGAGAGCCAGGAATGCTAACTTTGCAACCGTGCGAGATATCAAAAAACGGATGCTTGCAATCGATCGGGCGTACCCGGAAACCCCCATTTTGACACCAAATTTTTTTTTTTTTTTTTTTTTTTTTTTTTAGTTTTGACCGACCACCAAGTGGGTCAGAAACACAGGTGGGACAGAAACAGGGATCCAGACCCAACGACCCGGGTGGTCGGGAACCAACGAATCCCTACTACTTAGGCTTGTTAGGTTGCCTTTAGGTCTCACAATTAAAAAAAGAAATCGCGCACAGCAGGTTCCATCGACTAAAAACTTACCTCATTTGTTATATTGGGCAATTGTTTTAGATCTAGGGTTCACTACCACCGCCTTACACATTCCTGCCGCTGTAGTGCAAGAGCTTGTCACTGTAGTGTTCCGGTTTAGGGCCCTACCCTCAGTACATCCCGCCACACGGATAACAATGCACTATTACCACCTTTGGTGGCGAGGTGATAGTTTCTCTTTACATCAGGAGAGCCATCTGCTTGTTTGTTGTCTTTTGATATAAAAGTTAAAAAAGTATCTTCACGCCCGTATCCCCGAAGGAGTAGGCAGAGGTACAACAAGTGCACCCACGATTAGCCGAAGATACTTGGTCCCACAAAAGTGGGTGGCGAGTGGCGAAATCCCACAAGGTGGCGAGCCTATCGCCAACCGGGCACTTTCCAATCCCGGGCAACTTTGTGTTTATCAGAAAACTGAAAAAACATTTTTTTAAGTGCCCGACCCGACACCGAAAATCATAAATGATACTTCAATAACGAATACTACTTTACGATACTTTTGTTGTTAACATACAAACATAACATGCAGTCTATTTCTTTTTACGTGTCTATTTTAGTAAACAATTATGGCGGACCAGTAACTTAAATTAGTCATAGACAATCAATATGGTTGGGAAAAATCGAAAGATCTATTGAACAAGTATGACAAACTAAACTGAATGAATGATATTTAATACTATTCATCCATTTTATTATATTACAATGTATTACAATTTTCATAATCTATATTAATCTGTTTATATTAATATTATCCATATTCCATATTATAAATGCGAAAGTTTGAATCGATGTTTGTTACTCAATCAAGCAAAACCACTGAATGAATTTGAACGAAATATGGCACACATATAGATGATAACCTGAATTTGCACTTTTTATTCCGGAAAAATTAGGTGCTGTGAAATGTAATGAATAACGTTATTAAACAGTAACGTATTTTGTATCATTTTTGGATAATATTATGCTTGAAAATAACGTTTTGTCTTGCTACAAACAATAACGTTACCACAAAATACCGATATTTAAATCCTTGTTTAAGTGACTGTAAAACTATATTATTACTTTAAAAGTGTTAATCTTTGAATAATAATGATTCATTAAAGATCAAAAAATCTATATTTAACATTTAGACAGTTTTTATATTTTTCTATACATTATTATAAGCTATTTGTCGTATTTTATGAATGTTTATCTTTGATAAGGAATCATTCAATTATTCATTCAAATTCGATCATTATTGCACGTTTCTATCAATTTCATAGATAATCGGATATTCGACATGTCAAGTTCAGATGATATTTTTCAACTGTGGAAACAAATTTTGTATTCTAATAAGTTTTCGTAAATTAAATATGATAAAATAATATATTTGAAACATTTTTAGTACCAAAAAAACGTTTACAATTAATGAATACGATAATCTAATTATATTTAATTCAATATATATGATTGATGTGAAACTTTGGTGTTTTTACAACAAGTGGAGTTTGTTTACCTAAAAAGACACGTAAAAAGAAATAGACTTTACTTAAAAAGTAATCAACGTGCATACCCTTTCAGGTTCCTTAACGATAGCAATAGTGTGCCGCTGGCGGCACGCTATACACTTCCTTATTTTATTTACTTTAGATTATGAGGTAGGTAGGTTCTTATTTTAGGTACCTTCTTATTTTATTTAGATTATGTGGTACCTATTTTGGTTCCATACTTCTATACACTTACGTATTCCATTTAGATTATGTGGTACCTATTTCAATTCCATACCTCTACACACTACCGTATTTTAATTGCAATAGATCATGAGGTACTTATTTAGTTATGAAGGTTGCTTCTACCTAGAATAATCTCAATTAATCAACAACACTTAGATCCACCGGTTGCCATTAATGCTGCTATCAGTAATACTTCAAAAATCCCTTAAAATATCGGGCACAGCAACTGCAAGTAACGAACAAAAGCTGGAAAATGAGGAAATCTGATAACTACACGGATATATAATTTATATGAGTCCTAAGAATACATCAGAAACATTCTAATTATAACAAGTGTATATAGGAAACATTTATTGCTACCTACCAGTACAACTATTTTCTTTTATCATCCAAGTAGAAAAAAGCATAACGATTTTGGTCAACTTTTTCCCATAACTGTATATTTCTGAATGGGTAAATAATAAAAGAACATAAAAATTATCTTGCGAAATTGTCGTAATAAAGTAAGAACAATTGACTTTCATTTAACAAGGATCAGTGCGCCACCTGCACACCAGCGAGGCGGTGAAACGCTTGGAGTCATTACTTTACTGCCAGCCGGAACAATGGACCGAAGGCCAGTAATAGTATTGTTAGAACAGCACGTGTTAGCTACAAAGTATTATCTTACACTACCACCTGATTTAAATTACTTTACGACCAACCTACTTCTATTCATAAATATTTCTCACAAACTTTAGACCTTTTTTAAAACCATTGTTTATTAATCAAGAAATATTTACCCCGTGTTGATCCAAGCCTTCTTTTTTAAAAATAGATTAACTAACTTACTGCTTGCTAGCCATCTCGTAAAAGGCCCGAGAAAGCTAATACGTATCACTAACATCATGGCTAAAAACGTGGTAGTAGAGTTCTACAATGTCTCGGCCGGTTTGATACCACCTCCTTACCTAATTAGCGTCAGTATCTGTCGCTGAATACCTGCTTTTTAATGAATGCATATGGATGTATACATCTTCTATACAAATAAATAAAATCGGAGTGTCGGTTTGTAATATTAAAATAACCGCTTTTTCTCAATGCATGGTGTATACACTGTACATATGCCAAAATAACATTTTTTACAATTTTTGTCTGTCTGTCTGTTTGTTTGTTCCAGCTAGTCTATGAAACAGATGGACCGATTGTATAGGAGCTAATGTAATAAGGAGTGAATTAGGCTATTTTTATTTTAGAAATTTCTCCAATCGAACGAAGTCGCGGGCACAGTTAGTAATACTATAAAATAAGTTGAACTGACAATCACAGCTGCGACGCCCAAAAATCCATCAAAACATTACACACTATATTAACTATAAAGGCTAAAAGAACTCACACTAAAAGGGTTAACCGCCGTAACGGAAATTGATTTAAATTACACTATTAATAATTTTAATATGGAACACGACCTTCCTTTTTTTGGAACTACTGTTATAATGGAATTATGTTAACATGGTGTAAGGTAACAAAAAATTAATTACATAATAGCTTGTATTAAAATCTTCGATTATTGATTTTTAAGTTATAAAAACAAATAAGATCCACCTTTTGATATAATATGTTATAATTTAACTTATTATGAAGTAATTAATCTTTTAGAACTTAAAATCGTTTTTCTTTTATTAAATTACTAGTTGACTTGCGCAACTTCGTCCGCAAGAGCGCCCACTATATGAACGACATGCTAGATTGACATGTGGTTTAATTTATTAGTTTCATTAAAATCAGTTTAGCCGTAAATGCATCACAGACAAAAAGGCGGACTTTCGCATATATATTACTAGCTGCATCCCGCAGCCCTGCATCTTTATATAAGTTTTTGGCGAGATCTCACAGGAACAACACTTATTTTTCCGGGATAAAAGTATCATTTTTTTATATCATAAGTAGCAAATAGGCAGATGGGTCTCCTGATGGAAAAAGTTAACCATCGCCTAAAGACACCAAAGATTTTAATGGTGCGTTGCTATCTTGTGGCGAGCTACGTTTACCTGCTCCAAACCGGTAGACGACAGTGATAAGCACTAACGTTATTACGGCAGGAATAGGAAAGGCGGTAGTACTAGACCTGGCCAAGACAATTCAGAACCCTACCCACTAGTAGCAACGATGGTAGTGACTCACTTGAAGAATAAGCCAACTGCCGTTCTGCCAGGCAGGCCGTAAAAGGCGACCGATAGGCTATTCGAGTCACTATCATCGTGGCTGCTAGGTGGTAGACTTCTGCATTGTCTCGCCCAGGTCTGGTACCACCGCCTTACCTTTCCTGCCGCAATAGCGTCAGTGCTCATCACTGTCATGTTCCGGTTTGGAGAGTAAGGTAGCCGGTAAACTTATGCATGTAGTATTAAAGCTAAAAGATAGCAACGCACCATTAACACCTTTGGTGTCTATAGTAATATCTATTGGCTATGGGTGACTTTTTCCATCAGGAGACCCATCTGCTTGTTTGCTATCTTATGATATAAAAAAAATATTAATACAGTTTTAAGTTTTAACAGACTGCTGCGCTATTAATTGATAGATTTATTGATTATCCTGTTAAACTCTAGATCAGGGGTACCCTTGGTAGTTGTAGAAATAGGTACCTGAACTAATAATGCCAAGCTTATTATTGATGAGCTTCTCGTTTTACGTCTGTCTTGACCTATATTAATAGTTTTTTTACGCCCAGTGGTGACTTTATTGTTTAGAGGGGGTTTGATTTAACAGAAGGTAGACTACCCCCCTTCCCCCTACTGGATTTGCTACTTACGGCCCCTGGCGGTATCAGTGGTGGTTCCAAGTAACAAAATCAATATTTAAGTTGTTTATTATAAAAGCTCCACACCTCCCATTACATGTTCTCACTCCTCACAAGGGGGCACGTCCCCCCCCCTAGAAAATTATATGCCTAGCGCATATATTTTCTGAAATCTCAAATTATATGAATATAAAATTGCCAACCAAAGTTATTTTGATATAGAATGCTTCGTAAAATCCAACAAAGTAGTTTGACATTCTTCATTTTTTCTCCCGCAAAATTTCCGAACCCAAAAAAACTTTTTTATTCCTTGGTTTGTAGAAGAATCGCTCTTCAGTGGAATCCATATTTTCTACAATTTGTCTTTCAATTGTCTCATCACATACATTCAACATTGGCTTAGCAATAGCATGGAGCCATAAAATCAAACAAAATATGAATCAACGTTATTTGAAAATCGCCTAACTCTGGGTTCGCGTAAGTCGAGGTATTACTGTATGTAAAAATAGGTCCAATTAACAAAATAAGTGTTTAGTACGAGCACATACGCACAGATACCGAAGTTCATTGTAAACAAAGAACGAGTTACTGCCATAATGGGTCCCGGATTTTAAATCCATGATCAAGCTAAAAAATATTATTGTTTTTCCTGTTCAAAAATATCACATTAAGGCTTATTCCGTTGGTCTACTTGTGATATATTGACATTGATATCAAAAGAATCTGATAATCAGTGAAGATGTCAGTCCCAGTTATTTCAAGTTAAAACGATATTCGTTTAAATTAGCAAAGCAAAGATTGGGGTCACAATATATAATCAGCAAATCGTGAGAAATTAAATGCCTAACGACGTTTTTTTTTCACTCTTGTTAACCCTTAAGGGATCCGGTGGCAAAATGGTGTAATCGTATATCTTATAAAACACTACGCGACTTCATTTGCGTGACCCAAAAACATTACTTCATTTTGCTAAACCGGGTAAAAATTTACACACGGTATTCCGAATAAATGAATTTTCTTTAAAAAAAAATTACAAACTTACAATCAAATATTTCATCTTTGTAATCTTACTACCTAGGTGACCTGCGGAGTTACGCCCGTCCGAAATTTTGCAAGTCGTTATTATAAATTTCATACAAACTTTCATTTTATGTCAGCTCTTTAGGGGTCAAAAATGTTGATCTTTAACTACTTGCATTACAAATTCCATCAAAATCGGTTCAGCGATTTCACTGTGAAAGTGTAACAGACAAACATATAAACGAATAGATTTTTGCATTTATAATATTAAGTATGGATATTGTAAGTATCATTGTAAGTTAATTCTACTATGCTTGTAGCCTTTTCACATACATAATATATGCAAGCAATAAGTTGACAAAGTAAACTAAATAAATAAATACGTACTTAATGCATTACAATACGCAATGCGTTAAGTGCAAACCTAGAAATATTGATTTTTATATATACGTAAGTAAGTAAGTATCATCTTATGATTGACTTTCAACGCACAATCCAAACCATTAGACGGATCAGGCTGAAATGTGAATACTGCTATGTAGCTACTAAAAACTGAGGCTGAAAGAATTCAACGCGAGCGAGGCCGCAAACTAAAGCTAGTAATATGTATTTATACATTCAAAAACTCTTATTTTTAAAACCTATTTACAAACACAAATTTATACTCTTTCAATAGTAAGTAGGCTAGAATCCGATAGAAATCAACATATAGACATGTTTTTATTCCCTAAATACAGATAAACAATCTATTCACCCGGTTTTAATAATCTAAACAAAAAACCTTAATTTAGAAAACAGTATTTCGGCGGTCAATTACTGACCCAGCAGGCGTTATCCCGATTAAGGTTGAACAGATGGTTGTTTTTTAACACCGTGACGGGGCGCTGAGCGCGGGGGTGCGCCCTATAACCGTATAATTACATGTTGTAGTTACGCGCGCTCACGCACAATTGGCCTAAAGTGTTTACTTTGACGGTCGCCGACCATGTTATCGACGGCTATTCTATGCAAGGAATACCTGAACTAATGCCCAGCTTATTAGTTATTTTTATTACTGACGAGCTTCTCGTTTTACGATTGTGTACAAATAAAAGTAGTCATTTCAAAGTTATTAAATAGCTTATGATAATTGATAACATTTGTCTAAAAATTACGTCGTGTTCTTATGATGGATCGGCTCAAATCATGATGTCGTAGAATTTAGAAGTATTCCATATTGGGCACCCGCTTAAATGGCACCTGAGACAATGGCACCTGAGGTATTCCACATATGGCACCTCTCGATATTTTTGGCAGGTGTCATTAGTGGAATATTTTATTATTTTAAGTTTTATTCCCCAAATGGCACCTACCACCCAAAGTATGTCCTTTCATATTTATATTTTCCTTATAATTTTCCTAAGTATGTCCAAACACTAGTACCTACCCAGTAGGTACTAGTGTTGGGGCATACTTAGGAAATTAAAATTAAACAAATCGATTACAATCAATACATACCTACTTTTATAACATGATAAAAAAAATATTTCTTTTGTTATTCTGGTAAGGTTTTATAATTAATTACAAAGCAAATTTAATTTTTATTTTTTGGAGCTAAACTAAAGCAGATATAGATATAGAATTTGCTTTGTAATTAATTATAAAACCTTACCAGAATTATTACGGCCCTGTACCATGTAGCGCGCGCATCACATTAGTATGTACTTACACTACTACACATGTATTCCCATATTTATATATTTTTACATATTTTACTACAAATTTAATTTTTATTTTTTGTAGCTAAACTAAAGCAGATAACAAAAAAATGAAGAGGAACTTTTTGTGTAGAATTTTTTTCTCTACAGCTTTTACTTGAAACTTTTTTTCTATTTCTTACTGTTATTAAGTTATTTAAAAAAAAGGCATTTTTCAACCCTTTTTTTATTTTTTTCATCCCTTTCCCCTTAATTTTAATCAAAATTTCTTTCATAATATCATTATTTAAGTATTAATGAACACATTTTCACTCATTGCGCCAAAACTGGTCGATCATGGTTTCGTTAAACTTTTTACTGGACTACCAGTTTTTCAGGAGAATATACAATATAGACTCTAGTCCCATGAACAAACTTTTTTTTGTTTAATAACAAGCTGAATTTTTGTCAACTTCGTTTTGACGAGACAACCATCTTTTCTATCTTGGCGTGGGTCGGCTCGTATGTAACTGGGCCTAATTTTTTTATTTTACACAATACATCTTTCTCGGCTGACCCCCATAGCTTTAACCTGAACGAATAGTATCTTCACACCCATATCCCTGAAGAGGTAGGCAGAGGTGCAACCAATGCACCCATGATTAGCCGAAGATACTTAGTCCTACAATCTTGGGCAACGTCGTTTTTATCAGAAAATGAAGAATCCCATTTTTGAATTGCCCGACCTGGGAATTGAACCCTGGACACCTCATGCGGTTAACGCCGACATCGGATCATTACACCACAGAGGCGATAACCTAATTAAAGATTAACCTAAACTGGTGACTTAAACCTTATCAGTTATCAACAAAGTACATGCAGGTGAACTTTAGCCCTTAAACTGTTGCTTGTTGTAGGCCACTTACTAGAAAGCTAAACTACCATCCTTAAAAGACACCCACGTTCAAATACAGTTCCGAGAATGATTTCTATACAGCACAAAACTAGTTTTCTATTATCTCCTGCAAACTATTCAAGTGTTGAGTTCTAATTTAACTCGCAGTTTTTTCTCGCATGCCTAATCAAACAGTTTACACGTCATATTATAAACACACGTCAATTCAACGGCTCACTAACTATCTATGTCATCTGTATTTTACAGTTATATCGTGCCAAATGCCAAGGGCTGGATCGATCAATCCAATGTTGTCGCAAGTGGTTCTTAATCGGCGACCGTCGAAAGTTGAGCAGCAACGTCGTGATTCTGAACTTAGCCTCCTTTGCACCGGAGTACCAAACATTGTGAAAACATGGCTCCCAGATTCGATAATCACCGCGACAACGTATAAAAACAAATTATTATTAATCTCTCGATCGTGACTAACGTTTTCGGATCATCGTTTACGCAAATGTAGGTCGAAATCCAGATTTAATACTGGATCAATATTCGCAGTAAAGCTTTCAAATGTCGCGGAGAGACGATGTTGGCCGCTGTCCGGTCACGCGCCACCTCTGCTTTGGCGCCGACACCGTTGCGCATGCGCATGCGACAATCTTATTTTGACATTATCTCGCACATTCATAACCAGAGTAGTCATATTGCACAAATATATTGGTATATTTATACTTATAGTAATTACGAAATATGTATTATTAACTAGCAAAAGGCACAGCAATGCGAGAACTCCCGAGATTTTTGGTGTGCGTCAATTTATATGTTAATACGCGAAGCTAAGACTTTGTACCTCTTCTTACGATAATTAAGCGAAAGGAAGAGTATGAAAGGCATAGTTAAAGTTTACATGATAATGGAGAGCAGAAAGCTAATATCTTTTTATAATATGCGTTAGAAACACAAAAAATTAATTACACACACTACCATTCAGTTCATTCACATCATAATAGGTATACACATGTATACTATTTTGTTTATGGTTATACAAGTCTGTTGTCAAACATAGAAGAGATTTTATTGTTTAGTCTATGCTCAAATTTCGACCAGATCGACCGACCAGAGCAGCGACATGAGCTTTGACTTTGCTAGGGTGATTCAAAGACCTACATGTAAATCTTTGGGGCGATTGCTAGTTTTAATAATTTGATAAAGAAATTTAAAACTCTTGATTATATGTTAATGATAAAGATAAAGCTATTTTAAACGTTCTGTTTGATTTTATATTAGCTTTGATACGGCACAGCTTTTTTATTATAACTGCCGGTCGTGTTACGATATGAATGGTGAAGTAGTCGGTAAATTTATGCATAGACTTACAATTCTGCTACACGGATAGCAACGTATTATTAACATCTTTGGTGTCTATATCCGATGATCTCTCTATATAATCTCTCTATATAATATATGTTTTAACACATCCTCTGCTAGGAAAATCTTTAAAAACTTAACAAAAAAACATTTTGACACGACAGGACCTGCGACCTTACCTCTGACCGGTACGCTCTATTTAACTGAGCCACGTGTCGAATGGTCTATCTCTTTTTACAAGAGTCTTTTTGTTATTTGCTTTCTAATGATAAAAACCCTTACTATTTTACAGTAAACTAAACCAATAGATTTATGGACTCTTGGAGGCAAGGATATTAAGAATGTATCATCATGCCGATTCCCTTACGAAGTAGACAGAGTGAATCAAACGTCAATATACGTTCCGATTCACGAGTTTGTTGGTAAGGTAAGATGGGCGATGATCCTCATCACCGCATTTAGCCGATCTAATCACTACATAGTATAAAACAAAGCTTTCTCTGTCTGTCCGTATGTCCCTATGTCCCTATGTATGCTTAAATCTTTAAAATTAGGCAACGGATTTTGATGCGGTTTTTTCAATAGATAGATTGATTCTTGAGGAAGGTTTTAGTATATAAACCTTTCCGATATTCCCACGAGAACAAAAATTACGCGGGTGAAACCGCGGGCAGGTCGCTAGTAATGAATATTTTACTTTATTTTAGTATGGAAAATCGTCCAGTATAGTTAATAAAATAGTATTACAAATTAGATTTTCTTTTAGCCATTGACAGGTTGTCATCTATAGGTGATAAATAACACTAAAATAACATAACATAGACACATACTAGAGAACATTTTTAACTTCCCGCTATGTACCTATTTAGATAAGGAAGTTACTGATTTTGCCCCGATTTTCGAAAATCGTGTTTTCACCAGATTTCTACGTTATGTGGTCCTAAGAACCTTTCGCTTATGTAAGCGATAACTGAGATCAACAGCTTTAGTTACTCACTCGACCTACGCAGATGTTAACACACTAGCACCAGACTCCAAGCTGCTACTAATTTTTCGATTTTCGACGATAGCCCCGAAGTCTGAAATTACTTGAATAACATTTTACCCGACCCGGGAATTAAACTAATCGAATAAGTTAACCACTAGAACATTTCTTAAGTTTTTGGATTTTTCTGTCATTTTTTCAAAGCTTTCGAAACATAACTTGCGGTACTGTTTACGTCGTTATTCTTCGATTAGTTTTTTAATTGCCACTTATTAAATAATTATTCATAATGTTGTGGTTAATGTGCTCCCTGCGTTATTATATGATAATCGTGGAATGCTTTGGTTAAGCCCCTACGTACCCCAAAAGGACTAGAGGGCGTAACGGTATTTATTTGTTTATATTGATTATAGACACAACAATAATAGAATAATAGAATCCATTCTTTATGATTTACAAGTTTTCTGTTTAAATAATAATATATAGCTTTAAATGGTGGAACGCCTATCCGTCCTTCTAACTTAGTGATTATCGTGAATATAAATTCTATTCCACTCGTAATATTTAAAACTAGCTGTTGCCCACGACTTTGTCCGCGCGGCCTTCGTTTACTCCGCACATCACCTCCCCGTAGGTGATAGCGTGATAATATGTAGTCTATATGTTGACCCGACGTATTAGTAATATTCATGCAAAATTTGAAGTAAATTCATGAAGTACTTTTTGAGTTTACCCCGGATATACATGCAGAAAAACAGACAAACAGACAAATATTCTAAAAACTATATTTTGGCTTTGATATCGATTGTAGATCACGCCCTAAGTATTCTTTTAAAAAAATATTCAATGTACAGTTTTGACTTTCCTACGATTTTATTATATGTAGTATAGATAAGGAACTTGATTAGAGTTCAAAGTGTTATTCCGCGCCTCATTTAAAGAATAGATCACCTGCAATTCTGCCAGGCAACTCGTAAAATGTGAACGATTGTCTATACATATCACTACCATCGTGACTCCTAGGTGGTAGAGTTCCGCAACGTCTAGCCCTCAGGTATATGGTTCTACCGCCTTCCCTAATTCTGCATCAATAGCGTCAGATTATGCATGACATAATCGTTTCGGTTTGTTATAATGCTTGCTGCTAATAATGCTTGATATATTTCGTTTTGAAAGCCGATAGACTTGCTTTCGTACCTTCTAAATCGATATTTGCACCTTGCATGTGGCACTGCCATCCCGCCAGATTAATAACAACATATCATTAAAATGTTTTGTGTCTATAGGCAATGGTTTCTTTTTCCATCAAGCGGCCCATGTGCTTGTTTGCTATTAAATGATACAAAAAAAAGTGTGCAAACTTTTACGGGCTTCCACATAAGACTTTTATAATGCCACCGAAATAAAATAAAAATTACTTTAGACATAGAATAAACCCACCAAAGGTCCAACAAACAAAGAATACTCTAGCTGGATACAAATAGTATTTATTTTTTATATTATAAAATAGCAAACAAGGAGATAGGTATCCAGATAGAGTCACCCATCGCATATAGACACCAAAGGTGTTAACGGTTCGTTGCAGTCTTGTGGCGAGGTCTTATGCCACATGCATAAGTTTACCCGCTACCTTACCCTCCAAACTGGAACACGACAGTGACAAGCGCTGATGCTATTGCGACAGGGATAGGTAAGGCGGCGGAACCAGACCCGGCCGAGACAATGCAGCACTCTAGCACCTACTAGCTTATCCTGGAAGATAAATCTCCTGACGTAACAGATCTGGTCTTTCACGACATAACATCGCTTATAGATACTAAAGATGTTGATGGTGCGCTACCTTACGTGTGGCGCTTTGCATGCGTATATTCACATTACCCTCCGAAACGTGTTTTTTCCCGTGTTGGTCCCAGGCTCCTTTGAAGAGTAGGTCAACTGCCTTTTTGCCAGGCAGGTCGTAAAAGGTGACCGATTGGCTATGCAAGTCACTACCATCGTGACTACTAGGTGGTAGAGTTCTCGAGAGCATTGTCTCGCCCGGGTCTGGTACCACCGCCTTACCTATTCCTGAAGCAATAGTGTCAGTAATTGTCACTATCGTGTTCCGGTTTGGAGGGTAAGGTAGCCGGTAACATATGCATGTGCTATTATATCTCGCCACAAGATAGCAACGCACCATTAACACCTTTGGTGTCTATAGGCGATAGTTGACTCTTTCAATTAAAAGATCCATTTGCTTGTATGCTATCGCATGATATAAAAAAAGTAATAAGAATGCGTTAGTTTACGATACCCTCCAAAACGGATGTTGAAAAGCACTGAAGCTTTTTAACAATGTAGGTATTTTGTTTTTGAAACATTTTCATCCAATAAAAATGTGATGACGAAGAAATATGCAGGCTTTCGCAAGTCCTTATAAATATATAAGCACATTCATATAATACTAGCTGACCCGCCAAACGTTGTTTCGCAATATAAATTATCGAATGATTAATATTACAATTATAAAAAAATAAAATTTTGTCCGAAAAATTAAAAAAAATATTAGGGGTGGACAACCCTTATCACTTAGGAGTATGAAAAATAGACAGTAGTCGATTCTCAGACCTACAGAATATGTATATAAAATTTAATAAAAATCGGTCAAGCCGATTCGGAGGAATATGGTAACTAACATTGTGACACAAGAATTTTATATATATTAGGATAAAATATAAATGTGTTATAATATGTTGTATAATATAAAATAAATAATGGTTATGTACTTATTTTTAACTATGAGTATATTTTTAAGATTATCTTATCTAGCACGTTCCACCGCCTCGTTGGTCGAGTGGTTAGCGACTCTGACTATGCAATCGACGGGGCTCGGGTTCGATCTCCAACGAGGACAAGCATTTGTGTGATGAGCATCAATGTTTGTATTTCCGGGTTTGGGTGTTTATTAAATATATTCTAGTATTTATATATGTATTTCTATGTATTAGTATCGTTGAATAACACCCATAACACAAGCAAATAATTTGCTTACTTTGGGGTTAGATCAGTAATTGTAATTTGTCCCGTGAACATTTATTTTAATTTATGTATATGTATATCTATAAATAACGACATACATTGAGCCA
This sequence comes from Apodemia mormo, assembly GCA_036924255.1. NCBI lineage: Eukaryota > Metazoa > Arthropoda > Insecta > Lepidoptera > Riodinidae > Apodemia > Apodemia mormo. Next base: position 22,073,754 of record JAUPFN010000003.1, on the reverse strand, counting down.
TCTGATGAAAAGCACCATTGCCCATGGACATCAATCAGCAACAAAAGCAGCTAGCCGTTAAAGCAACACCGACCTTTGAAGAAGTTGTTAAAATAAATTTTTATTCGTAAAATTCAACGTTTCAACTAATTTACATTAACCGTGGTCACAAACAGAAACGGTCCTTTCATCAGATAGCATTATTTAAAATAGACGATATCTCCTCACGTTAGCAAGGATCCCTTTTGAAGAATATCAAGCAGCTCATAAAAAGCGATTGAATGTGAAACTTGTCTCTACCATCGTATAGTATTTATTCCTTGTCATTATCGTGTTTAAATGAAAACTGGTGAATTGTAAGTCACTTTCTTTTAACTGCCTCGTGGTCTAGGAAAAGCCTATTTCGGCTCAGATCATGAGGTCCCGGAGTCGATTCCCGGGTCGGACAAAAGTGTTACTGAGGTTTTTTCGAGGTTGTTCTCGAAAATCTAAAATCTCAGAAGCTGCTCGGAGTCTGGCGAAGGGGTATATTACCACTCTCGCGCCTCCTATTCATCCCGGTTGGCGCCAGAAATAGTCAATAATCGTTAACATGTCGATAAATGCGACGATGAGGAACACCACTTACGTCAATCGACAAACTGGTGAATCGCGGTGAACCAGAAACTCGGTTTACTCTGCCTACCCCGCAAGAGATCCGGGCTTGATCATACATTCTTTCCGTTGGTCGAGTAATTAGCGACTAACTACATAATCGATGGGGCTCGGGTTCAAATCCCGACAGTGTGTGTGTGTATTTCTGGGTTTGGGCGTATCTCAGTATTTAAATATTATAAATATATGTTAGACCCCTACCACGCAGACAGCACAGCAACATTAATATTTCTGGTGACTATAGGCGATAATTTTTTTCTTTCCATCGAAAACGCCATCAGCTTATTTGCTTAAAAATTATAAATAAACTTATATCATGCAAATCTATCGCGCTATTTCAGCGTAAAGAAGTAAAGATAAGTGAAGAAGGAACAAATACTCAACATAAACAACACACGCACACGTTTTTTATTCATTGGGAATTAGTTATAATTGCAATAAAAAGTTGTTACTTTTTTGTTGCTATTTTAAAATACCAATACATTTTACAGACACCTCATAAAAAGTTAAACAATAGTGATGATTTAATGCGATGATATGATGTGCGGAGAGCTCCAACACCTCGTATGTTGGGATTGGATAACGTTTATCGACGGCAGGTGTTACAAAGCGGCGGTAATAAAGAAAGTGAATAAATAACCTATTGATACCAGCCACGGGTCAAAAATGATGAGTCTACTTAACACATTGATGGATCGTTTTGACGGTTTAGATAGTTTACAAGGCTAATGAAACATAATAACCGCCGATAAGGATCGCGAGTGAACTAAATCGTATTAATCATAGGCCGGGAAGGCGAGCCTAAACAACCGTTGCAATGTGAACGATATAACTAACCGCTAGTGATTTATTCTCACCTGTTCTGTACGTTGGGTATTACTTGTCAAGTTCAAGCCGCTGACTCAACTATTGCATACCCAAATTATATTCACTTATAGTGATGTTGGTTGTTGGTTAATATTTCAAGGTAAAATCTATATAAATTAAAATCAATTTCCATAAATGTTTGACCACAAATCAATATGAAAGTACCCATTTTCACCACTTCAAATTTTAATCAATGTACAAAAAATTATAATGTTAATATTTTGACCGCCCCGTTGGTCTAGTGGTTAGCGACCCTGACTACACAATCAATAGGGTCCGGGTTCGATTCCCGGCAGGGACAGGTATTTGTGTGATGAGCACAAACGTTTGTATTTCTGGGTTTGGGTGTTTATTAAATATACTAGAGTATTTATATATGTATTTCTATGTATTAGTATCGTTGACTGACACCCATACCACAAGCATATAATTTGCTTACTTTGGGGTTAGATCAATTTGTGTAATTTGTGATATTTATTTATTAATATTATTTATTTATTTTTATCAAATTTTCAAACTTTTGCACTTTAATACTTCAATTTATAACGATATTATATAAAATATAGAATTATTTTTAGTTCCTTATTAATAATAATTATCAGTAGTATCAGTTGCAATAGTTTCTGCACTATCAAATTGGCTAAAATTTGATAGTGCAGAAACTATTGCAATTAATTCAAACCTACTAAGATTCTCCAATCAAACAAAAATATTGCTCTTATAATGTGTCACACATTTCAACAATGTGGCCGACGTTATTAAGTGATTATAACTGGAAACTTTAAAAACCTCTATGCAAGTCCATAGAAATATTAAAAATAATTATAGACCCTAATCGTCACAAGTTTGCTTTTCTATAGCAAAGAACATCTACAAAAATATTTATTTTTAATTAGCCATACAAATTACAAAAAACACCTTATTAAATTATTAAATAGTATTTATATTAAACTAGTTGCTGCATGCAGCCCGCTGCATTATAAAAGATTTTGGCAAATCCCGCGGATCATCTAATTTACCCGGGATAAAAAGTATTCTACGTGCTATTCCAAGTCATCGTCTACCTGTGTGCCAAATTTCATTCAAACCCGTTCAGTAGTTTGGCGGGACTGAGTAAAAAATATTCATCCGTCCATCCATCCATCCATCCAAACATCTAAACTTTCGCATTTATAATATTAATATAGATAGATAGTATTTTGTTTGTGCATATTGCATGCATATTTTGGAATTTTGTTAGTGCATATAATTCGATATCTAGCTATCTCATAAAAAGTGATCATATCGTATAAATATTTGTATTAGGTAAATGATTTAAATGTAAATGATTTAAAATATGTGAATTATAAAATTGCATAAATTTCTTCGGATGAAATGTCACAGATTAACAAAAGCAAGAATTTGCATATGATGTCAAGGATACAAGTCAATAACAGCTATTAAACAAAATTAAGTCGGCAATATAAAAATAAAACAAAAGTCGGCGTTTTATTAATTACCTAATTAGTGACTAGTGTTATATTCGTATTTTAATAAAACTGTGATTAAGATATTATTAACAACTAAAAAAATAAAAAAGCAACAATTTCACATATTACGAGTATGTCAAGAACATTATAATTAAATTTTAAATATAAAGTATATAATTTAAGTATTCCTGAACCGAAAAAACACTGTTTATAAAGGACTTCCCAGAAGGAGTCGTTATTAGTCCGGTTGTATTTTTTATGTACGTTACCACAGAACTCGGTCAGTTGCGAACTGATTTTGAAAATTCTTTTTGTTTGAGAGGGTATCCTCGTGTAGTTCCATTTTAATTTTGTAAAGATCTGATAAAGTTCTGGAGATACAGAAAATGTGAAGTCGGTTGCTGCAGGTTTACTGCGTCAAAAAACTATATTTTTTATAGAAAAGGGGGCGAACGAGCAAGCCGCAAAACCGTTTTTAGGGTTCCAAAGTAAACGTATATTTAAACCATGGATTACTCCTGGTATCTTGCGTTGCATTAGAAATAGAAATAATATGCAAAAAAAAATTAAAAAATGATCCTTTTAATGAAATTTTAAAAATAAGCTACAAAAGATACCGTAATTACTGTAATAACTTAATAAAAAAGCTGAAACGCGACTATGATATGATCAAAAAACTTTGGAAGGGCATTAAAAATATTACCCATTTAAATCAAAATAATAAAGATAATACTAATTTAATGCATTTGAAATAAAATACCATAGAATCAGTAAACTATGTAAATACACATTTTTCAAACATTGGTAAAATATTAGCAGAGAATATTACCGTAAAAACTACGATGACAAAAAGTGATCAGGGATCAAAAAATTACAATCAATTAACATCTTTTGTGCTTCTAGACACTGATACTACGGAAGTATATAATACCATTATGTCGCTTAAGTCTCATAGTGCTCTTGGCTGGGACAACATACCATCTAGCTTCTTAAAGCTCGCTGTAGATGAATTAATCCCAATCAATAGCCACTTGATCAACTTATGTTTCAATAAGGGCATATTTCCGCCACTGTTGAAGCAAGCTATTATCACACCTGTGCACAAGAGTGGTGTAATAGAGATGATATCAATAATTATCGACCAATTTCTGTCCTACCATCGAAATCTAAAATTATAGAAAATATAATGAATAAACGATTAATAAATTACCTGGATAAATATAACATTTTATCTGATTTTCAATATAGTTTTAGACAAGGTAAATCGACAGAGGATGCTGTTATAGCCTTGATTTCTCTTATAACAGAAAACTTGGATATGGGAAACAAAAGCCTTGCTGTTTTCCTTGATTTAAAAAAGGTTTTTGATACTGACTCTGTTCCCATTCTTGTGCAAAAATTAGAAAAAATTGGCATTATAGGATCTCCCCTACAATTATTTAAAGAATACGTAAGTGAAGGTAAACAGAAAGTAAGAATTGGTAAGTGTATTAGTGATGTCTCAAGTATCTCTTATGGTTTACCACAGGGAGGCGTATTGGGTCCAACATTGTTTTTAGTCTATATCAATCAATTATGTAACCTACGTCTAAAGGATGCCAAAATTTTTTCATACGCTGACGACACCGTCTTGGTATTCAACGGATCATCTTGGGATTCTGTCCGTAAAGCTACTGAAGAGGGTTTAGATAAGATCGCGTATTGACTGAGAACAAATCTTCTTACACTCAATACTGAAAAGACTAACTTTTTATGCTTTTCAAAAAATATCCGAACTCAACCTCCACCAAATTTTGATATTAAGATACATAGCTTTACTGAGTGCCAAGATTATGGTTGTAACTGTCCTTCAATTAACAAAGTAACTAAAACAAAATATTTAGGAATTATGGTCGATCAGCGGTTGTCGTGGCATGATCATATTGATCTTATCTCTACTAGAATACGAAAACTAATATGGATCTTTGGTATATTATGACATGTGGCTTCTAAACCACTAATAACTACAATTTACGTAGCCCCCACATAGTTCTGGAGTTCTTTATACTTTTTAGCACTAGTTCTGTTGATTAAGTAGCCCAAAACTGACTTTGAAAATGATGGGGGTTAACTTCACAGTTCAAAAGTTTGGGCCTTGTAGCCCTTGTTCCGTATATCTTTTATATACCTAAATATTTCTGCTGTCTGAATAGCCTAAAACCGAAAGCCCGAAACCAAACTTATAAAATGTATTACAAAAGTTTTTATAGGCGGTGAGTCACGGTGTGGCACGGATATATGTATATTTATCATTGACGTTGAATAGGTTAAATGTTCATAATGTGAAACAATAAAAGCCTCCTTCTTAGTCCGCATTACTGCGATGGTCAATTTTAGAACCCTATATTGCGCGTAGGCCGACACGCACTTTACCACCCAAGTAGCACGTTAAGCTGTATATAGACTGCATTTAGGTTCATTTTTAAACTTAAAGCTATATACGAAGCCGTACAAAGGCTGTAGAAGCGCTTCTACAGCCGAGATAACACCAAAAAGGGCCCCAAGTTATACAGCTTATTGCGTTATGTAGGCTGCACAATAGCTGTACAAGCTGTTATATGCTGTACAAGGGCTGTTATTCGGTGTATAAAGAAACTATGACACTAAAGATACTCTCTTGTGCAGCTAAATGTTCTTAATAGGTGTTTGAAAATAATAAAAAGTAACTAATCTGTTTTTGATATTGTATAACATTATATCTGCAGACGCCATAATTAAAAATATATTAATAAACGATAAATTCTTGGACTTGGAGCAGTATTGAACGGTGTATTCAAAGTGCAAATTCTAAATGACCGTGAAGTCGTGTATGTTTTTCCTCAAAATATTCACGCGCCAACGAAATAATCAAGATAACACAAATAAAATCATTGCAAAATACGGTAAGTGTTTGTGTTTAAGGTTAGAATATACAAGTATTTATGGTACAATATTGTATATAAAGGCATAATGATCATAATATAAGTTGCTTGTCAAGATGTAGCTTTAGCTATTGCTAAATATATCTTTTATTTAACAATATATGTAATTCTTTAATGTTGTTTTTAATATACAATAATGGCGACGTTTTGTTACACAGCCTAAAGTGTATTTGGAGGGTGATATACTGCAAATAGCTGTACTGAATCTCTTTTTTGTTCTATTGTACGGCTATTGGCTTTTAATTACCGTCCAAATACACTTTAGGCTGTACTAAGTCCCTATATAAATCTATTATACAGTCATTGGCTTTTAATCACTTAACTTATGTTTAGAGATGCGTACAAAAATTGAAGAACCCTAAATACAAAACATATGTTTGTCACTTGATTTCGCTATTGTGATGTATCGATGTCGGTCGTTTGACTTTACAACTAAACCAACTTATTGTTAACTATAACTTATGGGATATGTATTTCAATCATGTTTTACTTTATTTTTCAGGGAAACATGCCTTATAAAATAATAAAAACAATTGAGAGAAGCCAAAACTATATTTGCATCGTATCCAGTTTGTGGGAGGATAAAGGTGAATTATAATGGCCAAGAAAACAAAATGATATAACTAAGTTGATCAAGAACGAAAAATCTAGCCCTTTAAAGATTGGTCTATCACAAAAATATTTTTAAGAAGAATACGTTATTTCGTGCTTGTGATTTAATATTATTAGTTCTTCAAAGAGAAACACATACTCTCTTGCCTGTAATTGTATCTAAGTATATAATATTTTTAAAATGATTGCAAGTATACATAAATACGGGGTGTTGCAAAAGTGGTACAGTAAGCCGAAAGGGAGTGACTCGGGGGGTCATTATTAACAACTTTTGTTTAACGACTTTTGGAAATTCGCGAAAAAAATATTGATTCTCCATAGAAACTTTGTTGGTCACGTGACTTTTCACAATGGAAAAAAATTGTTTTTCGGGAATTTTCACAAATCGTTGAACAAAAGTTGTTCAAAATGACCCTCTGAGTCACCCCCTTTCGACTTACTATACCGCTTTTGTAAAACTCCGTTAGTAGCAAGTAAAAAATAAAAAAAATACATATTTTCTCAGTGTAATGATTTTTATTTCCCTTTTTTTAACTCTTTTTATATATTATTTGAAGAATAGACCAATTGCCTTTCTGCCAGGCAGGTCGTAAAAGACAACCGATGGGTTATGCGAGTCACTTCCATCGTGGTTACTAGGTGATAGAGCTCTGCATTGGCTCGACCGGGTCTGGTACCACCGCCTTATCTATTCCTGCTGCAAAGCGTCAGTGCTAGTCACTGTCATGTTCCGGTTTGGAGGGTAAGGTGGCCGGTAAACTTATGCATGGGGCATTAGACCTCGCCACAAGAGAGCAACGCACCATTAACATTTTTGCTGTCTGTAGGCGATGGTTGACTCTTTTCATCAAGGAGACCCATCTGCTTGTTTGCTATCTTATGACATTAAAAAAAATCAGTTATTATAAATTACCAACCAAGTAACCTTAATGAAGAAGATAAGCCTGAAAAATAATAAATCAGATAACCTACAATCACTTTTTAATGTTTTTGTTACGGAACCCTTTTCCTTGAACATTAATAAAAATGACGATTGTAGGTTTACCTGAATTAGTAAGTTTTCAGTTTTATCTTCATCACGATTACTTGGTTGGTAATTTATAATATTTAAATATTCCTTTTCAATCTTCCTCTTCATTTTTTCCACATGATATCAACTATGCAGATATAAAAGCAGCAAATAACAATTTTCTCATTAATACAGCCTTGAGCTGTACTATAGCTGTATATGTAAATTTTTTAACACCATTGGCTGCATAACAGTCCACAATTACGCCATAAATATTAGCTGTAGAACGGTGATTGGATGTCCCATTTTACAGAAACAAGCGTTGAGTGATACTATAATAACACTTAAAGCTGTAATAAATTCCCGTGCTAAACAAAATACAGCTAATGTACAGCTTTAAGGATTAAAATCAGCCTAATGAGTTACAAAACACTTAAAGCTGTACAGTAGTGTATTAATATTCAGATATAACGCCTAAAGCTTACGCGAAACTCTAAGAAAGGCCCTGTACAGCATTAGGCTGTATAAAAACTCATAAAGGTCTCTTACACCGATAAAAGCATCTTTTTACACCACTGTACGGCTGCAATAGAGCTTTAAGTTCTATATGAGCTGCTTTATGGGTATTAAACATGCTTGATTGCTGCTTGGGCAATTTTTAGATAACATTGCCGGCGGGTGTCTTGTTCCAACCTCCAAAAACATACCAGCAATGAATCATATTTTTGTACAGTGACTCTGTATATAGAAAAACGATACCCGCGTGCTCTTTAATCAAACCTAATTAAAAACTTTATTGTACGCAAAATATTAATTAAAAAAGAAGATAACAAATAAAGACAGACAAAAGGCGAGCTTATCATTACAATTTTTTGAAGTGCGCAGACACGTACTATTTCAGTAGCAATTCAGTTTTTCAATGGGTTCGTCATCAAGGATAATAATCTTAATAATTAAAATCATATATCTTATATTCTAGTCCCTTAAATATTTATTTTATTCTATTTTTAGTATTTGTTGTTATAGCGGCAACAGAACAATACCATCTGTGAAAATTTCAACTGTTTAACTATCACAGTACATGAGATACAGACGGACTGACAGTGAATACTTCGTAATAGCATAGGTCATAGACGAACTATTAACGGTGTCCTTTTATACGCTTTTGGTACAGAACCCTAAAAATAAGTAGTCAATGCAATGGAATTGCGGTGAAAAGGAAAAATAAGTCACATATTAAATTACGATATTAATAATACAATTTTATTAACAAATAATTAATTAAATAATATTATCAATAAATAATAGGTAATATTATTAAAAGTAAAAAAAAAGCTCTTAAGATATTAAATTAAAGCTACCGTGATATTAAATTAATTAAGCTTTATATAGTGCACGTTTAAGGTATGAGATTAGTTTAAACTTGGTTTAAATATTACGGAAATTAGAGGAGTGATGTGAACTCTCGTCAAATAACAATTGCCTTGGTTTTATAGCTCTTCAACATTTCTTACATGCTCTGTGAAAAGTGAAACCTGATTTACATATTTCCTTTCAACACAGTTTAAGATTCAAAACTTATGTCTACTTTGGTGACTTTATGTTTTCAAAATAGGCTTAAATTATTTATACTTTAATATCCAATGTTCTTTGTTAAATTAATCTTAAATGAATCATACACGTCCATTAACCCGGCCCACGGGAGGGTAGAGACACCTTCTTTACTTTCCACGTGGGTAATTCCTGTCTGGCGCGTCCACGTCGCGGGGGTGGGCATCTCACACTTCAGTAAGCCGGAGTGTGTAGATGGCGAAGTTCAACAGGGACCCAGTTCTGCGGGGTATAACGCGGAGCCCATGCCCAGGGTTACGGGTGAAGACCTCAACGGTGGGGAAGAGCGGAGACAACAGTTGTCGGTACGGTCCAACCAGCGGAGGAGGCAAGCCACAGGGGCGTAGTACCTGGATCCTGGTGGAGGGCAGCGGTAGCCACCAGTACTGTGGTGAAGCGCAAGAACCATATGTTCTGAATCGGTTCACTAACAGAATTCTACGGACACTGAGCTCGTAGTACCGCGATGTAGAAAGCAACGGGATACTACTACATTATCTATTCCCATGAGAGTTGAATGATGAAAATGCAAGACATTAGAAACGTACGTATGCCTGGCGATCCGCGTAGCAACCGGCGCTCAGAGTTTTCCGTGACTCAGAGTGTAAAATTGGCTACCGGCCGAGGGAATGTAGGCAACCAGGCATCCCCCGGAAAGCATGCGACTGGAAGAAAACAACTCCAACTGCGTAAGAACACCCGTATAGGTACATGGAACGTACGAGGATTACTAGATGAGGGTAAATTATATATCTTAGATGGGGAGCTTCAGCGATGCAATACCATTATTACCGGCTTAAGCGAGACTCATTGGAAAAGTAGTGGCCACCGAGACTTAGAAAAACATACCATCTATTACTCAGGAGATGATTCTAGTAGTTACGCTGGAGTTGCCATTGCCATTTCCAAACAATGGACTAAAGCGGTCTTAAGTTATAACGCTGTCAGCAACAGAATTATAACAATGAAGCTTGGTGCATTTCCCATCCCGCTAAATATTATTCAGGTATATGCCCCCATCAGCACAGCTAAAGATGAAGACGTAGAAAGTTTTTACCGTGACATTGAATCTTTGATTACAACAATATCAAACAGAGAACTGCTGATCATAATTGGTGATTTCAACGCAAAAGTAGGTGACACGCGAATGGATGACGGTTTGCGGAATATTGTTGGTAGCTATGGACTCGGTCAAAGAAATATTCGAGGGGAGAGATTACTCCAATTCGCAGCTGACAATAATTTCAACATTGTAAATACAGTATTCCAACAACATTGCAGACGTTTGTACACCTGGACGTCCCCTGATGGAAAACACCGCAATCAGATTGACTATATACTCATAAGATCTAGATGGCGAAGTTCAATTATGAACGCACACATATTGCCCGGAGCCGACTGTCAGTCTGACCATCAACTTCTCGTATGCAACCTCAAACTTAAGGTACGAAATTCCATTCCTCGTAAAACTAATAACAGGCTCAAAATAGAAGACCAAACAGCTTTTGTGACCCAATTATCAGACGATAGCAACACATGGAGGTCAAGAACACAAGATGATGACCCTGACTCATTATGGCTATCCGCAAAAGAGCAAATTAAAAAGACTGTACGCTCGACACAGCCTATACAAATCAAAGGTAAACACCAACATTGGATGTCAGATGAAACCTGGCACCTTGTGGAGCGCCGTCGTGAGATGAAGGCCAAGGGAATGACTCTCCGTGATTTGAATTCGCTGAGTGCGCAGATTCAATCTTCTTCTCGCAGAGATCGTAATGACCATCTCAAAAACATCTGCCAGGAATTAGAAAAAAATGCAGAGCGCCATGAAACTAAGGACTTATTTAAAAAATCCGCTCTATAACTCGGCAATTCAAACCTAAGACCTGGGCTATCGAGGATTCAAATGGAATAACGGTAACAGAAATAAATAAAATTGTTGGTGTGTGGAGAGAATATTGCGAGCTACTTTTTACCGATAGCAGTAAAACATCAAGTTGTGCTAGTACACTTTCACAAACTGCACACAATTCTACAGAACCATCCATTTTGAAAAGTGAAGTTCGTGCCGCAATTGATCACCTAAAAAAGGATAAAGCTGTAGGTGCTGACGACATCCCCATAGAAGTTTTTAAAGCAATGGGTGAATACGGAGTTGATATGCTGCACGCTATTTGTAACCGCATCTGGGAGACAGGAAAATGGCCTAGAGACTGGACACGCTCCGTATTCATACCATTACACAAGAAGGAATCGACAAAAAAATGTTGCAACTACAGACTCATAGCCTTAATTTCACACGCCAGCAAAGTACTTCTTCACGTCATCAACACCAGACTGCAAGCCTTTCTTATTCCTGAAATAGCTATGGAGCAAGCAGGATTTGTGAAGGGTCGAGGGACAAGGGAGCAGATACTAATTCTTCGACAGATAATCGAAAAGTCGAGAGAGTTCAACATCCCACTCTATATCTGCTTTGTCGACTTTCGCAAGGTTTTCGACACCGTGAAATGGCACAAGCTATGGGATGTACTCATACAAATGGGAGTACCTGTTCACCTAGTTTGTCTCATACGCCGACTTTACGAGGACGGAACTGCGAGTGTTCGAATAGACAACATCGACTCGAAAGACTTTCAGACACATACGGGTGTACGGCAGGGATGCATACTCTCTCCACTTCTTTTTAATATATATACGGAGTATGTTATGAGAGTCGTCTTAGAACAGTGGGACAAGGGCATTTCAGTGGGAGGTCATAAGACATCCAACTTAAGATACGCCGATGACACTACTCTTCTCGCTCAGACAAAAGAAGACATGGAACACCTGTTGACACGCTTAGAGACAACAAGCCTCACCTTCGGACTCGCGATCAATAGATACAAAACCAAGATGATGATCGTGGACCGTGCTGAACTAAACCAACCTGACATATCAATAATTGGCAACTGTGAGGTTGTTCAATCCTACGTATACCTCGGATCCACGATCACCAATACTGGGGGGTGTGAGGACGAGATTCGAAGGAGATGCGCTATGACTAGGTCTGCCGTTGATAAGCTCAAAAGAGTCTGGCGCAACCGAAATATCACCAAAGCCACGAAAGTCCGCCTAATGAGAAGCTTGGTATTTCCAATATTTTTGTATGGCGCTGAAACATGGACGGTTCGCCTCAAAGACCGACGCAAAATCGACGCACTAGAAATGTGGTGCTGGCGGCGACTGTTGCGTGTCCCTTGGACAGCGTTTCGAACAAATAGCTCCATTTTGGAGGAACTTAACATCAAAGAGAGATTATCGTCGACTGTGCTTATACGAATCCTCAAATATTTTGGACACATTGTTCGAAACGAACACTCCATGGAGCGCCTTGTTGTCCAGGGACGAGTAGAAGGCCAGCGGTCACGCGGACGATCCCCTACGCGTTGGACAGACCTAATAAGAGCTGCAACACAAACTTCTATAGCGCATCGCGGGGGCTGCTGTATCTACCGAAAATGCATCGTCATCAACTACGACCACTCTGTCAAGAGTGAACGACTAAGGAGGAGGAGGAATTCCTGTAAATATTTTGTTTGTTCTTTCTTTCTTTGCTTGCTTGCTTGCTTGCTTGCTTGCTTGCTTGCTTGCTTGCTTGCTTGCTCGCTCGCTCGCTTGCTCGCTCGTTCGTTCGTTCGTTCGTTCGTTCGTTCGTTCGTTCGTTCGTTCGTTCGTTTTACCTTTTATTTTTACCTTTTTACCTTTTATTTACATCAAAGAAAACAGTAATTCCGTGATTTACATTCTGTACTTAATAGAAAATAATAACATTCGTCTGCCATTATTTGACTTAACCACCAATCGTTGCGCATTCAAGACAGCGCCACTACCGTGCACATTTCTCCTTTACAAATATTAGAATATCTTTACAATTTAATTATTTAATTAGTTGTTTTAGAGCACACTAAACGTCGTAGTTAGTGTGTATGAATCATGACACTATATTAAATCTGGTGAACAGTCGGTGTTCGGCGGCACTGTACGATAAAGCGCGAGCCGCGTTAGCGCTAAGTGAGTCTCCGATATGGTGACGAGTCAATCGCGGCATCCGCACCCACGCTGCAGCACTGCCTAAACGCCTGCTCTGATTCTCTTGTAAATGGTAATTTACTTAATTAACACACGCGGTAGTTAAACAGGAAAATTGTTCACCAGTATTATTTTAAATTAACATTGGTGTATTCTGAATTAATTATAGATTCAAATGTTAATGTTTCCGATAATATCAGCATCATTACCGTCAGTGCCTGTCAATATCCCGTTCTGATTTGGGGGTAAAGTTCTGGGGGGCAAGGGTGGGGGTTCTGACTTCTGAATCGTCCCGAGTGAGGTGAAAGGTCCCGCTTCCACGGCCTAAATAATACGTCCCATGATGCATGTTTGCGGGACGCTAATTCTCCCATTTTAAAGTAAATCAGAACCAAGTTAGAAAGTTAAGAAAAGCTATTTGTCTTGTGATATGACACTCTTAGTCAAGGTTCTGATTTGAGTCTTATTTACTTATTTGTGCTTTTTTTTCTGAAGGTTAAGTGCCATGGTACATATTTTGTAATAACTAGAAGTTCATTTTATTGATTATTTAAGTCAATGCAAATCCCGCATATATACCGCTAGTTTCTAAGACCTTAAGAACTTGGGAAGGTAACCCGGTTTAGAGGTAAGGTAGCTGGTAAATTAATGCATATAGTATTCCAACCTGCCACACAGGATACAATTGACATTATCGTACCGACAAAGGGGCACAACTGACATTTTTTCAAATACGTATTATATGCAAATCCAAAGTTAGGAGAAACAGGCGCATTTATTGCATTTTTTCAGATCAGTCAGTAAACTCAAAAGAAACATCTGAAAGTAGTTTTGGTTTTGCTAATTTAAATTGGCATATTTAACGTTGATTAAATGAAAGTGCTCGATTAGCTACACTTAATTTTTATGTTTTTGATATTTTAGATTTAACATTTCAAAAATATTATAGCTTTTTAATTATTTCGAATAACTGGCTACAAGCGTGTCGGTCCACACACAACGCAGGGTTTCATAAATGTCCATCACAATAAAGCGGACTAATTAGAGGATTTTTTTATTGTTTGACTGCCTCGAATTCTGAGGTACTCTGAGGTACCCTAAAATATTTTTCAAGACGTTACCACTTGATGACTAATTATGTATTCGGACCAAATAACAGCTTTCTAGTACGAATACGTTCTAGTGCGATGGACGGACGGACGGATGGATGGACGGATAGACGGATGGACGGATAGACGGATGGACGGACGTACCGACATGGCGAAACTATAAGGGCTTCTCTCTGATTTCGAAACCCTAAAAAAATTAACAAACTTTTATGGGATTTTTCTCACACTGCATTTTTCTAGTTATGTTCTTTTTCTGTACGAGGGTAGAGATAGCAACGTACCATTAACATCATTTATATCTACAGGTGACGGTAAAATTATGCATGTGGTAATAAACCTCGCCACAAGATACCAAAGCACGATCAACATCTTTGGTGCCTATTGGGTATGGTTGACTCTTTCAATCAGGAGACCAATCTGCTTGTACTCTATCCTATGAAATAAAAAATGCTCCCTATTATTTTAACAATTAAACACGACATAATAACGTGGTGTTGGTGCTGTTATGAGAGTTACGAAAATAAAAATGTATATGAACTAAAGCAAGTCGGTCTGGATCGTAATATATCATCATGTTTGGCACATGACTCTCTTTCCCTTTACATCCTATACATTATTTAGTAGGATATTTTTTGTTACGTACTCATAAACCGGCTGAAATGATATACGAAATAAAATAGTCTCTCTATTATATTTCGTATATAATTTCTTTTCTTCAGTAGTGACATTACTTGTCTACTTTTTTCTACTACAATTCAACCTATATAAATTAAATTGTGGCGCTCATAGATTCGTGACAAAAACAACAAGAAATTTTAATTAAATATAAATTGTGGATAGAATATTAATCATCACAATCAGGGATAGGTAAATAATGTATCGTCTGAGTGCACCGGCTGCAAAGATACTTTATCGAATAACTCGTGATTTACTGCTGAGGCTCTTAAAATGGTAGTTCATTATGCCTGCTTAGGTATCCGTAAGGTGTTCTGAATAATGTTAAGATAACAGTGAATAAATGCCAACAGCGTTTAGGCTAGGTCAGTCTCGGCTAGACTGCATGCCTTTAGTCTTCATTAGGGATGTACTATAAGGGAAAAGGTATTTTAGTAATTTTAATAAAACGTCCAAAGTTATTCCGTTTGTTCTGACTCAAATGTTATAGGCCGAGTTAGTTCAGTACAATGGTTCAATTATACGAAAATATTTTTATTATTTACCATTTTATATAGCTTTTTTGTTCAACGATGTGTACGTGTTTTTAACTGGTTGCCCAAAAAGGATGTGGTTATCAATTCAGTTTTTTTTTATATTTGTTTTCCTCAGAAAGCCTTCATTTATTAACTGATTTGGATTTTTTTTTGTTTAGGAGAGTAGGTATAATTCTCATTTAGTCTCGTATTTTTTTTTTTTATATCATAAGATAGCAAACAAGCAGATGGGTCTCCTGATGGAAAGAGTCAACCATCGCCTATAGACACCAAAGATGTTAATGGTGCGTTGCTATCTTGTGGCGAGGTCTAATGCCACATGTATAAGTTTACCGGCTACCTTACCCTCCAAACCGGAACACGACAGCGACAAGCACTGACGCTATTGCAGCAGGAATAGGTAAGGCGGTGGTACCAGACCCGGGCGAAACAATGCAGAACTCTACCACCTAGTAGCCACGATGGTAGTGACTCGATAGCCAATCGGTCGCCTTTTACGACCTGCCTGGCAGAACGGCAGTTGGCCTATTCTACAAAGGAGGCCGGGACCAACACGGCGAAAAGAAAAGCAGAAGAAGATTGCAAATCATTTATTCACAGTAGGTTTTTGCCATTATGTGATTCATATTCTTGCACTCAAGGACCCAAACAAATGGTACTGTAGTTTTAATTTCGTATTTCAATGAGATTAGTCTATTGGTTTTAAGTAAATGTTCCTCTTTACTTGAAAGCAAAGACTAAATGTTCATGTCTCATAATGCAATTGCAACGAGTGAAGAGACATGATGATTACTTTTCCACAATTAATACCCACAAAATTTTATGTGCTTCTCAGGGGCATATAAATTTTTTGTTCACCATTAAATAGTATTATATTATATTGTAACACTGAAACACACAACTGTATAACCCGCGCTGTGTATACTAAGAACAGGATGTTTTTTATGTATAGGGGGTTATTTTTTCTATAGTATTTGATTGTGTTCATATAGGTTTGAAAGAGCCTATGAGTGACATGCTTTAAAAAAATTGGTAAAGTGCGTGCCGGGCCACGCGCAATGTAGGGTTCCGAAATTGCCCATCATAATAATGCGGACTAAAAAAAGTACTTTCATTATTTTATACTATGAACATTTAACCTATTTAACGTCAATGACGAATATATCCGCACCATAGGCTCACCACCTATAAAAATTTCTCCGACTACATTTTATAAGTTGATCGACTATTATCCAAAAATTGTAAAGCTTTCTAAGCTGTGATAGTTTTCCTTTTAGCTTCACTATATTTACTACTATCGTGAATTTTTTCCCACCCAAAAACCAATCGTTTAGATGGCTAGAGAGGAGAGGCAATTGACTCCTAACAAAAATTAACATTTTAAACCTTAGGTAATATTTCACAAACGAGTCTCGTAATCCAAAAATTGTTTTTACAATCCTACAATCTTTTTTAAAAACCTATACAACGATACCCCACACTATGGAGTAGGTACATGAGAAAAAAATTAATATCCCCACTTTACATGTAGAGGGGCATGAAATCCAATTTTCATGCTAAATTACAGCTTTCTAGTACTAAGGATCTCTGCGCTATCGTGCGGATGGACGAACGGACATAGCGAAAATATAAAAAAATATCAAATCACACGAATTCAACTAATCTCCAAACAAGGCAATTACTTATTATATGGGTGCCTGTCAACGACACTAATACATTAAATTATTTTTACCTAATTAGGTATATTTATTATTATTATTATTATTATTAAAGCTTAATATTTCATAAACGAGTCTCGTAATCGAAAATTTGTTTTCACAAGTCTACAATATTTTTTTAAAAATCTATCCAACGATATCCCACACTAGAGGGTACATGAGAAAAAACATCCCTACTTTACAGACTACGGACTACGGACAGCTAGACTGCGGACGGACAGACGGACGTAGCGAAACTATAAGGATTCCTAGTTTACTTCGGAACCCTAATAAGGGTGTGTAGTGGGAAAAAATATTTTTTTTATGACATATCATTTTTCTGCTACTATAAATGGCGAGTGACGGTCGAGCATAACAGGAAAATGTAACTTTTTCTAAACATTGCTATAAAGTTTCTCGTATACGTCTATAAAGAGGTTTCTCCTCAAAAATATGAAGTTATCAAATACTCTACTTTTGTTCAAAGAGTTTAAAAGAGAAATACGAATGTGATTAGTTGTTTAATGGCGGTATTGTGAAGGCAAAGAGACCGCAAAGGTGGGCGTAGGAGCCCTAATGCAGTGTCTATGTACTGGATAGCTCACGGCTATCTGTGACTCGCCGCCTGAGCCAGCCGCTAACACTTACTTTTAATCACTGACGATAATTCTTGTAAGCTTAAAAATACCAGTATTAATATGAGAAAACTTGTTTATATAGTAACTGACTTCAAAATTAAGGATGTTATCAATATCCTGTCCTATTTTTAGACATAGGTGTCTAGTTTAGGTACCAACAAAGTATCTGCTAAAAACTTACAAGGTCCTTGTTGGTGAAGTATAATATTATATTATTGTCCATACTAATATTATAACTGGGAAAGTGTGTGTGTTTGTTTGTCCGTCTTTCACGGCAAAACGAAGCGACGAATTGCCGTGTTTTTTAAGTGGAGATAGTTGAAGGGATGGAGAGTGACATAGGCTACTTTTATCTCTTTCTAACCCCCTACTTCCCTAAAATGAGTTTAACGCGAGCGAATCCGCGAGCAAAAGCTAGTTAAGAATATACATATTGGATTGCTCAGCTTCACCCGCGAGTAAATTAATATATCATCAATGTAAGAAAGTTCATACAATATTTCACCCCCTATTTCAAAGTTAATGTTAAAATTATCCTTGATTGTTATTCAAATTATCCTTGACAGGCACTCTTGACGAGTCAAATTTTTTGGGTTACTACCGGATCGGAAACGCGGCCACACACAGAAGATCCGGCGGAAGAAGCTCAACGGGCTTGTCTATTTTGAGTATATACATTTTTTTTAATAATGCATTTACAATTATTTATTAATCATATATTATAATTACTATTACTATGGGACTTGTAAGAGGAGCAATTTATCCCATACTTTATTATTTTCCAAATATTCAGATATTTTATAATAACCTTTTTTACAGAATTTTAATTTTGTACATTTTTTAAATTTGTACATTGGCAGATCTTTAATAGCATTTTGAAGTTTTGTGTAAAAGCGTATAGACTGCCCCATAAAAGAGTTACTTATTCGGTGGAGACGTGATACATGCAGAGCAAGATTGTTTTGAAATTAAGTATGTACATCACAATTTTTCTTTAATGAAGAAATATTTTTATAAATATACATCAAGTTTTCAAATATAAACTGCGATGGTACGGGTAAAATATTAATTTCTTAGAATTTTTATCTAAGATAACTCTTGAACTGAGATTGTAAATACAGCTCTTTTTTGTAAGACAAAAATCATATTTATATTAGCGGATTTTCTCCAGAGAAGAAGCTCATATGACAAATAATTAAAATACACAGTTTTCGCAGTATCGACGTCACTAATTTGTCTAATTTTTTTATTGCAAATGCTACTGTAATTCTTTATCTAACGTAATCCCTAAAAATATAGCAGAGTCCACAAGATCCAATTTGTTCCCTTTCAACATCTTAGGAGATGAAGTTCGAAAAATACATACTGACCTCCTCGTCTACATCGTGAGAGCAACACTGTGAAAAATTTTTGCATTCGTGGGGCTTAGACTGGGTTATGGGTATTAATTTGTCAGTCACTGAGTTAGGACTTTTATTTTTATACTTATATACAAATTTTTTGTACTCATATGCAATATTATTGGCACTACAAAATATTCAAATATCTTTTTTTTATATCATTAGATAGCAAACAAGCAGATGGCACTCTGGATGGAAAGAGAAACCGTCGCCTACATACACCAAATAATAATGGTGCGTGGCGGGATGACACGTTACCCTCTTATCCGGAACACGACAATGACGAGCATTGATGCTATTGCGGCAGGAATAGGTAAGGCAATGGTACCAAATACCCGGGCGAGTCTCTTTCATGCGGAACCATCGTGACTACTAGGTGGTAGAGTTCTCAGGGCGGAAGCAGTTGGTATATTCTTCAAAGGAGCCCGGACCAACACGGGGCCAAATAAGGTAGCAAGGGCAAATAAATACTTTGTGAAACTGCTTTTTAGAATAAACTCATTTGTATTTCTAGTTAACTTTTTTATATTATATTCTACACTGAACCGGAGCATCGTCATGACTGTTTTGCACAGTTATATAACTATGAAAAACATCCCTGACAATGCTGTAATTAGCTGTACAAAACAGCCCTTATGATATTACAATTAGCGAAACCTATTAGGAATACTGAATATCGTCGGCACTTGGTAAAACTCCATGTTAACTTATATTTATATCGTATTAAAAACACTTATACTGTTTTACTGTGGTTTTACTTGACTTTTTATTTTTACCCTGATGCGTTAAAACGCGAAACCGGTTGGTTTTAATATATAAAAAGTCAAGTAAAACAGTACAAGTGCTTTTAATACGATATAAATACAAGTAAACCTATTAGGTGTATAAAGTAATGAAATAAAAAGTGAAATAGAAGTACTAGTGGGTTTATTTCTAATATGCTAACCACTCGACCATTGGGGCGGTCTTTTACGGCTAATGGGCCTTATGAGGTCATTCATAGTGGTGTAAAGATATTGTTTCCCAACATAGTGATAGTTGAAGTATTGTGTCAAACTTTGTATTCAGTAATTGAAAAGCGGCGGTAACACGTCATGATGCAATAGCGCCCAGCAACGCTCAATTATCCCGTCAGTATTCCGAGATCAATCAAACCATATCACGTTATGTGGGTCATTAATTACTGTAAACAGTAATTACTTTAATTATTCTTGACAGTCTTTGTGTGAAGTCGTGAAGTTTCTGCACGCCTTTGAAGGTCGACACTTTATTGTGTTAGAATTCGAATAATGTATTTCACTTATGATTTAACTAATACATTTGTTGAGATAAGAGGTGTTGTTCATTATGCAGATTTTAAGTGGATTAACCAACGTAAATGCAATTAATTACATATATACTTCATTAGTGCAGAGGAAACGACTTTGATTGAGAGACATGGGGTCTATACCAAACATGACTCGAATCTCAAGTTCGGAAAAGTTCGGGATGACTTATTTGTTATCTCATTAACTTCTACATGAGATTCTCTTAAAATGTTTCTTATTATTATTTACATATTTTTACTATATGAGAACTTGATGTACGTTCGTAAATTACGTACGTTTATAATCTAATCAAGCGAAGGCCAAGTCGATCTATTTATTTAAAGCGTAAAAGATTTTTGATATTGATGTGATAATAACTTACGTAATAACACTTAAGACAGAAGGTCCTTTAAGTAGGGACTAAATAAATTGGTATTAGGTACATGGATCTCATAACTTTTTATGGTAGAGAGTGGTGAGCTGCGAGACTTGGTTTTTTACAGGATCTTTTTGATTTCATACGCTTTTACAATAAACTTCCCGAAACTATAAGAGATCTACCAGTCAATAAATTTAAAACATGTGTTAAAACAAAACTGTGTAAAAAAGGATATTATAAAATCTCAGATTATTTAGAAGACAAAAAAGCCTGGGATTAATTGCTCGCCGTATCAATCTCATAATAATATATATTTTTTATAATTTTGTAATATTGTGAAAAAAATATGATATGAAAAAAGATAAGCCCGCTGAGTTTCTTCCGCCGGATCTTCTGAGTGTGTGGCTGCGTTTCCGATTCGGTAGTAGTTTTAAAAAAACGTTGACGTGTCAAAATAACTTGTAAAAAGATATTTTAAATATTTATATTAAATCTGTTGTTGTTGAACACAATAACTACTTGACTTAAACTAACTTGTTACTCTCTAAGGCTTACATATATTTACATATAATTAGAACCCAACACTAATTACAAACATTTGTATATATTTGTTATTTTACACTAATTTGCAAGTAGAAATATATAAATAATCAGATATTTTAAACATTTATATTAAAATGTAACATAATTAAATAAGCATATTTGCAATGCCATACTTACAAATAAAATTCAATAATTTTCAATGCCAAGAGCCAGACGGATAAAAGATTTCAATGGTTTAATAAAATTTACACATATAATAAAACAGTTTAAATTAATGTACCTACATATAAGACGTACAGACGAGATGATGTAAGAAAGGCAATTGAACACAAAACAAGGGTATTTTTTTATTTGTCTACATATTATCACTACTTAAGTATCTTCACGCCCATATCCCCGGAGAGGTAGGCAGAGGTACAACAAGTGCACCCACGATTAGCCGAAGGTCCCACAAATGCGATAAGTGGCAAGCCTATCGCCAACCGGGCCCTTTCCAATTTCGGGCATCTTTCACTCACCGGGCAATTTCCAATAACTACTTATACTTTTTTAAAAAGCTGTTTACAAACTTGTAAGGTAAGGTAGGTTGGCTCTAAGCTAACATATAGGAATTCTAAGCTTGAACTGACACCCAACCTCATAACCTAGTTGCACCATAGCAAAGCAATTCTTCTTATACTATACCGTTGATAATCTCTTACACTCAAGATAATTTTTTTTTGTATAGCATGTCATCAAAGAAGCAGGTGGCTCACGGTGTCTGGTGATAGTGATAGACAACGTTACCTCTATGGGTTACGTTGTCTATAATGTCTTACCATCCTCATGTAATACTGCGAACGAAAGTTTATCGGATAGATTTTACGACAGAATACGTTGTATTTTTTATTTTCATTTAATACAGCTGT
Source organism: Apodemia mormo (assembly GCA_036924255.1). Lineage (NCBI taxonomy): Eukaryota > Metazoa > Arthropoda > Insecta > Lepidoptera > Riodinidae > Apodemia > Apodemia mormo. The sequence goes on along the minus strand of JAUPFN010000003.1, from coordinate 22,051,327 downwards.
CAAAAATTTAAATAAACTAAATGAATTAATACTGTAACACCCATGTACGTGAAGAGGTAGACAGAGGTGCAAAGATCTACGCAACCATGATAAGAGTAGAAATGATTGATTATATTCTTATATACATTTTTATATGTATTTCATAAGAATCTAATAATATTATTCAATGCCATGTGTAATAAGGCGGCAACCTATTAACAAATCGGTCATATTTTCTGTTTCTATCAAGTTTCGTTTCCGAATAATTTAAAAATCTGTTCATATGAGTAAGAATTCAAACCTAGGGCTTCATGCGTCTATATTGAAGCCGATACCGTCAAGTACTATGTTGACATTACTTTAATATCTGTCATTTCAAAATATGAAACTGAAAATTTAAGGTTAACCAAACGAAAATAATTCTAGTAATTTTCTATTTTACATATATTTTTCTGTTTATACAACCTTATCATTTCAATTAAGTGAAATGAAACTAAAATTTACAAACAATAAGATGTAACGTTTACATCACATAATATAAAATTTTGATACCCCTATTAAAGATTTAATTGAGTTACATTCAGACCAATGAATACGTTTTAGAAATAAGTACCAATATAGTGAATGCGCGGCGGCGCGGGCGGTGCGGCGCGGCGACCGGCACAAGCGCATAGCGGCGAGGCGGTGCGCATGTTACATCGCAAGCTGTCAAAGAAACCCCGTCAGGTGATCTTTGGGTCCGTGACTCAACAGTTACACTAACGAACCGGTGTGGCGCGTGCTTCATTGTGCCGTATTTATCTATTATTATCTCGCTAGCCTAGATACAGGCATATTCCATAACGTATGGGGCAATAACGTTATTAAAACAATAAGCCTTAATAAAGCGAGTACACCCGCAACTAGTCAATCGAACGAGCGTATGTTGTGTAACATCAGTGGCTTTGTATAAGTCGTGAAGATTTCAATCACTGCTTTTGTTACTTGTTTGACCTTAAACCCTAAGCGCAATTAACAGTAAAAAATAATTATACGCAACCACATAATGTTACGTACAGTCACGGTAAATATAAATGATTTTTATGAAGACTAGTTATTCCCTGCGATTTCTTTCGCGCTACACACTTTTTTATTTATTTATTTAATTCTTTATTCTACACAACGCAGAAACATAAAACAATACAGTAATAGACATTTAAAAAAGTACAAAACGCAAGCTTATCTCTAAAAAAATATTTCTTACAGCCAACCCAGCAAAGTGAAATAGGTACATTAACATTAATAAAATCAAAGTAAAAACATATAAGCTAAATATATGTACTTCATTAAAACGAAGATACTGTTAAATTATTTAATGTTAGGCATTTACTTAAAAGAAATAGAAAAAAAAGTAAGGAAATTACTAGTGTGAAAAAAAAATCAATTGCTGTTCGTTAGTCTCGAGAACTAAAACTCGAGAACGACTGAACCGATTTGGCTAATTTTGGATTTGAATTATTTATTGAAGTCCAGGGAAGGTTTAAAAGGTGAGAAAAAATAGAAAAACATAAGAGTCTTTAAAAAGGCAGAACAACGTTTGCCGAGTCGGCTAGTTTGAAATAATAAATTCTTTTAAACCTAGTGAACACGTAGGAACCTACTCGTAAAATTAGTAAAAAATAAAATAACTGTGTACAAAAATGATTGTGAAATAGACAAATAATGATTCCTTTAAATATATTTGCATTTAATGGAGTTTATTTATTTACTTACTAGCTGCTGCGTGCAGCCCGCTGCATTATACACTTTTTTGGTGAATCCCGCGGGATTGTCTTATTTTTCCGGGATAAAAAGCCTATGTGCTATTCCAGGTCATCATCTACCTGTATGCCAAATTTCATTCAAATCCGTTTAGTAGTTTTTGCGTGATTGAGTAACAAACATCCATCCAAACATCCAAACTTTCGCATTTATATATATACATATATTACTATATTTATATAGATACGAACTTGGATTGACAATGAATTCCAAAGTTTTACAGCTTGAACAGTTAGTGTTTGGAAAAAAAAACGGGGCTTGTGAGGTGAAAAACTGAAAAAATTGCTAACAATTAACCTGCAAGTTGAATCAGAAGAATGCAAGTAATTAAATAAGGCTCCGGTAACACTTTGATTAGTGCGAGTTATTATTAATCAGCGTAGTAAAGTGAATAGACATTGTTTACTAATCACTCGCAATAATCAACGCCTGTGTTTTTTTGTTTTTTTGCTTAATTCTAAGCACCTGATTTAAACACTCGCACTCGCACTAATTAAAGTGTAACCGGGGCAAACATCACGTAGGTATGTGGGGTAGGAGTCAGGAGATGTTAAATAAAATGTTAGTAAAACTAAAAAGTTACTACGACAGTAATAAATGAATATGGACATTCCTGGGCAGACTTATCGGAAACCACGTCGTGAGTTGAGCTTAGAGCTAAAACTTAGAGCTAAATAGAGGTAAACATACAAAAATAGAAATCTATTAACTTTATAATATTACATAGTGTAAAGAATGTATACCGATCAGAAATCACAAAAAACATTTCGTTATCTTTGAGGTTAGTTTCATTCTTATCTATAATATAATATATTAATACGTGAACGAAAAACTTAGGGCCTTTTTTAAGACAATTGCGCGAACGGTGGCGAATGAAGTTTGGTACAGTTAAAGTTTCCTTGCAGAGAACTGCAGAAATAATTTAACATGACGTGTCTCCCGTGAATAGCGTGACGATCTTGATCACAAATTATCAATTATCCCAGGACACAGATAAAATTACTCAAAAATCTGAGATTCAATTTTAATTATATCCGATACAAAATAAATATTTTTAGCTTTTTGTTATAGTCTCGTGTCTGTAGTATCAATGATTGTCACAATAGTATTATGGTTTGGACGGTAAAGTAGCTGGAAAACTTATTCATGTGACGTTAAAAAAACCCCCAAACACACTCCCTAGACGTATGTCTAGGGAGTGTGTTTGGGGGTTTTTTTATTTTGTATTTAGTATTTTTCTATTTAGTATATGCCTATGACATAGGCGATGCTTTTATCTCTTTATCAGGGAAGCTGTAGCTAGTTTACAATCCTATTATATATTTAAAAAAGAAACACCTTTTCCTTTCTTGCCCAAAACATTGCAAAGAAAAATAACAATAGAATCTCATTCGAAAGCTTCTAACGAATCAATTAATATGAAACCAACTTTTATTTTGGTGAGAACATTGTAATATAAGCACGTCTTTTAAAAATAAAATTTTAAGTAACTTTACAAATGAGGGGAGTTATAATACAGGGTTACACTTACATTGTTAATACTATTACAACTGAACCTATAATATTTGGGCTATTAATATACGCAACAATTTATTTATCCCAGCTTAATAAAGGGGTTTTTACTTAACGGTTTTGATAATAATGGGAATAATTGAGAACAAAGCTGTTTAAAACGATTCCGATTACAATAACAGTACGTTTGCATAAAGAAAGTGGGATTAGGGTCTATAACTATGGAAAACATAGGCTAAATACACTTATGATACCGGTAGAAACCATTGTTTCAACATGAGAATGAAATTTAAGAAAATTCTGTTGAAAATAAAATCAAATGTTATAACAGCTACCTTATCTCTGCCCTCGTAAGGTGAGGTTTTCACACAAATTTTCGTCCCATGTTTCGTCCCTTAGGGGTTAATTTTTTTAAAAGTTAGCCTATATTTGCCCCATTTTCAGCTATCTTATTTTGCCCATATTGACATCAAATTTGTTCTCGTAGCACTAAAAACGTAGCACATACATACATATAACACAAAATTACGACTGCGTGGTGATCAAGGGGTTAGCCTATTCAGCTCAGATCATGAGGTCCTGGGTTCAATCCTCGAGTCGGCCAAGATTGGTATTGAAGTTTTTTCGAGGTTATTTTCGAAAATGCAAAATATTATATATAGCAACTCGGAGTCTGACGGGTGACGGGTTAAAAAATATATGCTTAATATATTTCATTAAATGTGTAATTAAATAAAAACAATATCATCCCTAATTCATTAGTATGTGTATTTTAATTAAAATTAATCATGATCTGTATGGTAGGATGAGCGAAGGGGTGGTCGGAACAGTGATGTGATGAGCGTTGCTAATGCGCCCGCGCAGGTAACACACGCTGCTCCCTTCACCCACAATACCACACGCGGAAGTCGTTAATAACTTACTATAATCAATTTGATGATTCTCAAAATAAGATATCAATTGGAACACATTACAATAAGGTGTATTAGGTCGACGATATTTGGGTAGTGTCTCTCTCATCAAGAGGGAGAATTCAAAAGTGCTTATTCAGGTTAAACTAAATATTGGATGAAGGTTTTGCACCTGTCTCCAAGAATTTCAAAGAATAATTTCAGGATTCTGTTATGATTAACCTTTTTTATCTATATATCCTGGAATTTAATTTTTAGTTTAAAGTTAATAAGCAAGCAATGTAAGTCTCAAGACATTCAATGTTCGTGCATAGTTAAATATTGTTATTTATTCATTTCTTTCTCATTGCTTGTTTTCCGATTAAAATAAAATAAGCTTAATGGAATTTATTATAATAAAATAAAAAAATAACTTTTTGTTTACTTTTGCTTATTAAATACTTTTTTATTATAATATATGAAAAACGCGTGTGGCTCTCCTATGGAAAGAGATAAACATCGCCTAGATAAACACCAAAAATATTAATGATTAGTTACTATTCATGTGTCGGTGTGTAAGGCCACATATCGGGTATGTTACCCACCAAACTAGTAAGCACTGATGGTATTGTGGCAGCAATATTTAAGGTGGTGGTACCAAACCCAGACGAGACGTTGCAGAACTCTACCACCAATGTTAGTGACTCGTAGAGATAACTGTTCGACTTTTACAACCTGTGTGGTAGAATAGCAGATGGGCTGTTCTTCAAAGGAGGCACAGACTAGCACGGATATGGGTTTTGTATTACTAGATGACAAAATAGATTAACAGTCTATCTTATATGGAGAGACTTTCATGCTACAAGAATAAGTTTACCGGCTACCTCAACCTTCGAAGCAGGACGCGACAGTGACAAGAACTGAGGCTATTACGGCAGGAATAGATAAGGCGATGATAAGAAACCCGTGCGAGACTTTACATAGCTATACCACCTAGTAGTTACGACGGCATTTACAAGACTATTCGATTCTCTTTTACGAATTGCCTGTCTGGACTCAGATATTCTAATCTTCAAAAGAAAACCATCACAGCGTTTACTAATAGGTATGTACTTCGAAAAATGAAATTGAAAAGCTGGGCACTTTGCAGATTATGAATAAAAAAACTTAAATAATCCGTTCATCCTTTTAGATTAATAGATAGAGACCTGCATTGGCTTTACCCAATCCTTTATTTAGGGGCCAATTTACGTAACAACACCTAAATCGAATCGAAGTGTTTGGGGCTTTTATTCATTTTATCACATTACGCCGTGTCGAATATTTGACTCAGTTTTAGATTTAAGATGATTAGAAATCAGTTGATGTAGTTTCACTACGTTTAGATTATTTTAATATTATATTTATTGCAATAAATAATCTGGCAAAATCTGGCAACTATACCTATATCTCAAAAACAACCGAACCGATTTTGATGAATCTTGAACTGTTGGAATATACCTGACTTAAATAAACAAGAATCACCTATCTAGATATTGCGTTTAGTTCCAATTCCTCGGGATAATATTAACGTAACACTTAAGAAATTATTATCCAATTCCAACAATATTACGCATATACATGTCAACATGATAACCTCGCTCGTTTTATTCAAGTACACCATTACAGACACTTTGACGAGTCGACATTTTTTTTTAAATTACTACCGGCCTAGAACGCGGCCACACACTGAGAAGATCCGACGGAAGAAACTCAGCGAGCTTGTTTTTATTGATATTCTTTTCATAATAAATGCGTTACATTATTACAAGAATTATTTCATATTACAAAAAATATAGGACATTGGTATGAGGAGCAATTAATCTCAGACTTGTTCGTCTGCTAAATAATCTAAGATTTTATTTTAACACATTTTTATGTATTTATTGTTAGATCTCTTAAGTAAAAGCGTAAACCTAAGAGTTATATATATACTTATAAACAATCTTACATTCTTTCATTGTTTCTAAATAAGATAAATTCTCCGCACACAAATGACTCCATAAACAGTACAAAAAGTTGTAAAACCTCGCGTCTTACAAGCAATAATTACATACCAATTCTGTTTACATTGTAATAAAAATATTTGCGTGTAATAAGGATAATTTCGCATTCAGCAACTGGTTTATGCAAGTGGCTTCATGTGAAGTTATTTTATACTGAACCTTAAAAGAAGGTCTCTAAGTATTGTACATTTCAAAACTATGGTTTAGATAAACTGAGATATCTTTACGGACCGGTACTACGAGCTTACTCACCGTCTGGCGGCGCACGTGCGCGCCCAGTAGGGACGGGAGTTCGCTAATCGTTCCGAGATTAGTGTCTTGCCCTTAATCATATCGATAAATATATTTCCATTTTGTTTACAAGTTTATTGAACTGTACTGCGATAATACCACACGTAGAAAAGATATCAACGAGAGTTCTGTGGCTTGTTGATACCATGTTTACATAATAAATAAATATATCTGTGGACAAATTGCATGGATAGATCTAGCCCCAAAGTTAGCAAAAATTATTTTCTTGTATATGGGTGCTAATTAATGACATTAATAAATAGGAATACACCTGAAATATATTTTTTAAACATCCAAACCCAGAAATACAAACATCTATGTTGATTACACTGTCACTGTCAGGAGTCGAACCCTAGTCCCATAGATTGTGTAGACAGGATCGCTAACCAATCAACCAATGGGGCGGAATGATAACTGAATTTTTATATAACTAGTTGCGCTTCACGGCCCTCTAATTGATTAAAGTTTTAGTGAATTCTATGTTCTAATGTGTCATGTGTTGTCCGTATGTGTTGTCAATCTAGGTTATAAAATATCCGAGCACCAAATTGAATTTATTTTCGATTCGCATTATAATGGGATTGGATAACAATAAAATAAAATTTAAATAAAAAAAAACATATTTATAAAATTATATGTATAATAGCAGCCATTTAAAAAGCAACATAAGAATAATAAAAATAAAAATTATATTAGACACCAATAAATTGTCAAATTATTTAGTTAAAATTTTCATTGATAATTTACACTAATTTATATTTGTTTTCATTCTCCTAAGACACTGCCTACGTAATTTGAAGAAAATAATACCTTTTGACGTAACACAACAATATCAAGTACTGACACTGCGACAGGAAATATGGCACCAACCCATATTTAATATTACAGCAACTTTATACAGAAATAGAAATCCAAACTAAAAATTTCATAACTTCAGCATAAAAAATTTTGAAATGTCAGTAGCTGATAGATGACACTCGAACTTTCTATCCGCAGACAATTGCAAATTGAATAAAATTGATTTGTTCTTTGGGTTACGGATATCTACAAAATAACGCCTGAATCTATAAATACTACCATCTTATTATTACGTCATGGTACCACATATAGCCAATTGTTTACCTTTTACGATCTAGCTGACAGAGTGAAAGAGTCTTTAAATTAGCCTTAATCAACATCATCACCTACATTTGAATCACAGTCGAGTTGATGTTGTTCAACCAAAGGACGGCATTCGCATAACTTTTTTCCATGCATTCAAGAACGATTAAGCAAGGCTTGGATATAAATAGATGATTGTGTTACGCAGATTCTTACTAGTCACAGTATTTTAAAAGCTAAATTATTCTCGTTGAAATTAGTTCCTTTTCCTTTTTGCTCTACATTGAAATGTAAATATAAACACACATCATATTACATTCTTTGGGAGTTTGATTCCTGACAAAACGAAGGCAGTGAAATGTTTGATTCGATGTATATCCGGCGTAATCAATTACTCCGACATTGTGGGAACATGTTGGAACTTCCGTACCTTCAAGTGATTTTGTTATACTTACTACTAAAAATAGAATTAAGTAGGTCGTTTTGATAAGTCCTCAATTTCAAAAGTACCGTGGTACAAAGAGCAATCAGGCTTAACCCAATTGTAAAAGTCTCATTTCGTAGCATATTTTTACCATTTTGCTGTTTCCTGCTGACAAGGGAGGGAAACTGGATGCATTTTCCTGCTCCTCCCATGCAGTTCCACCCAATTTTTCCTCAGGTTTAAATTTAATATTTTAGCTTAAAAATAGTGTATTTAAAAATAGTGTAATTAGTTTTCCGAGGCCTCAAATGCTGTAGTTATGTCATTGAATGGCACCAACCCATATTTAACATTACAGCAACTTTATACATTTACAAAATTAAGTTGTAACTAATTATAACTCGTGATATCGAACCGCGGCACCAATCACTAGAACCAGGGTCCCGGCTCGCAATCGTAAATATCGGACATTTAACACACAGTGGTTTCGCCGGCCGGTCATTATAAATAGATTGTTGCGATACAGCCGACGTGTTTACAGGTTCCATGTCGATTGCCGATGCCAATATCAACACAACGTCATGCAATTAACTTTGCAGACAAATAAGCTCGAATATCTGACTGATGGTGGACCTGCATTTCGATTAGCTGAATTCTTTTATAATAATGTCGTTTATTATAATTAGTTACAGTACCACGCAGCTTGCTGCGTCTTTTTTCACTAGGATAGCGAACAGATTTCCCCTGTGGTGGTCCGACCCCTATTTGAAGAATAGAATATCTGCTGCCACTCCCCTTAGGGCGGAGAGCGTACAGCCCTACACCTTTAAATTTTGGCTGAGCACTCTGCTCGCCCCCGCGACCGGTGAAGCTGTAACAGCCCATAAGGCTAACAGCAATTGAGACATTCCGAAAAAAAAAAAAAGCTGCCATTCTACCAGGCAGTTTGTAAAAGACGAACAATCGGCTTTACGTGTCACTACTATCGTGACTACTAGAAGTTAGAGTTTCGCAACGTCTCGCCCAGGTATTTGTTACAACCGCCTTATCTATTCCTGCTGCAATAGCGTCAATGCTTGTTACTGTCGTGTTCCGGTTCGGAGAGTAAGGTAGCGGCATTTCATTGTCAGATTCCGGTTTGGAGGACAAGGTAGCCGGTAAATTATACATGTAAAATGTATACTATGCCGCCACACGGATAGCAACGCATCACTAACATATTTGGTGTGTATAAACGATGGTTTCTACTTCCAGCAGAAGAGCCATTTGCTTGTTTACTATTTAGTGATACAAAAAAAGACATGGCTCTCTTAGTGGAAAAAGACACTAAAGCTGTTAGTACGAGGTTAGCCATTCGTGTGGCGAAGAAGAATTGCCACATGTACAAGTTTTACCGCTATCCTTCCAACCACAACATCTAGCTCACAATGACGAACACTAAAGTTGTTTTGGCAGAAATAAACCGAATAAAACAATGCAGATTTTTACCACCTATTAATCACCATTGGTAATGACAGACTACTACATTACAGAAACACAGATGATCTATTCTTCAAAAGAGTTTCAATCCAACGCGGCAAAGTATTCTGTGGTTTAAAACACTATTTCGAAATAAAAACCTTGTGTGTGAGTCTTGATATAGGCTACGTACATAGTATGTAGGTATATATATACCTAAATAATAAATAAATATTCACGGGACAAATTACACTTACTGATCTAACCCCAAAGCAAGCAAATTATTTGCCTGTGTTATGTGTGTTAGTCAACGATTCTAATACATAGAAATACATATGTAAATACTAGAATATATTTAATAAACACCTAAACACCCGGAAATACAAACATATATGCTCATCACATAAACGCTTGTCCCCGTCGGGGATCGAACCTGAGCCTGTCGATTGCATAGTCAGGGTCGCTAACCACTCAACCAACTTAACGGTCCATATGTAGGTATATATCAAACATTATTCAAATACCGGTGTGGTGATTTGTGTAATTATTCTTATTAAGTACGTAAAAACATTGAAACGTGTATTGTATTTTAGTCTCATTTGTCTAACTCAGGAAGATTCGTATAACGTAGCCACATATACAAATGTAACTATATAGGTAACCTGTGATATTAACAACTACCTGAGAAATGTATCTTGACACCTGCTAGAAGCAGCAAATGATATGTGCGATATCGATATAAAATAAAGACTCATCGTCCATTATAACGGCACCGTTCAAACCTGCTAGTATCATACCACTAGAACAATAAACCATTATAATTGTATACATATAATAAAATCGTAGGAAAGTCAATTTATGTCCGGGGTGAACTCAAAAAGTACTGCATGGATTTACTTCAAATTTTGCATGAATATTACTAACAGGTCGGGTCAATATATAGGCAACATATTATCATGCAATCACCTACGGGGGAGGAGCTGTGCAGAGTAAATGAAGTCCGCGCAAACGAAGTCGCGGGCAACAGCTAGTCTTTAATAAATAAGTATATAATAACAAAATTTCTAAACTAGAGCAAATACTTGTGAATAAACGTTTTTTTTTACGTGAAACTGCGTTAACACGGGTTTGAGATGTGAAGTAACCAGTAAATATAAAAACCTTTAGAAGAAAAATACCCGTCACATAGATGACATATTAATGTAGAGATTAACTATAGTATCTATATCCGATGGTGGTATCTATCAAACAATAGGATCGACTACTTATTTTCTATCCTATGTAATAAAAAAAGCTTTCCGGCCGTTTTACTAGCAGCAGTAACCAACGCACACACGTATTATCGCATTTAAAATGTTCATAAGAGAGCTCTTAAATGTTATTTTTTTAAGGTCAATCGGTGCCGATTCACCGTGGCATAACCCTACAGAAATACAAACAAGTGATAAATTTAAAGAAGACAGTATATTGATATAACAGTTAATTAGTAAAAAAGAATGAAAACACATTCACAATAACCCGCGGTAACGAGATATCTTCACTTACTTATTTCTGCTGTCAGTAACGAGAAATAACGATGTAGGAAGAACATGGTACTATTGCGTGTAGAAAACGATTGTAAGAAATATCATGACATTTAATATATGGTACAAACAAATGGAAACGAGAACAATACTAATCGTTTGTTGGGTATTTTTTATGAGATTGGCACAACAATATTACAGTACCCGGCGATAAATATTGCACATCGACCTTTGGAAAGAGACAATCGGCTAATTTCGGCTTCGTAGAGCGTTATCTCTGTCGCACAAAATACAAACAGTCCGGTACCTATTAGGAGCTGTTAAAACAAGTATGATTTGCTTCTTTTGATATTTTTATTCTTTGTATAATATACACTAATTTTTCTATAAGTGATGGCTTTAGGTTGGGGTAAAATAAAATAAAAAAACATTTTTACATTATGTTTACGTATTTAATTATTTTGGAACATTACAGCTTTAGTGTACATAATAAACACCATTATACCTATTGCTAAAATGAGACATTGCAATAAAAATAATAATAATTCTAATTCTCAATTACTTCCATTTCACTATCTGTGCTCTCAAAGAGGTCAATATCACTGTCACTATCAGCCGTATTTATTACTAATCTATCAGTGTAATTGTCTAAACTGTGTTGAATGCTTCTATATTCATTCTCACATTTGATTGCATGATCGCAAACCTTTTTCCACTCTTCAGCGCCGATCATGTTTACTTTTTCAGTCAATAATGTTTTTACTGTAGTTAAGTTCATACCCACATTTCTAGAGGCTACATAGCCTTACTTACGATTTAATGAACTGCCAACAATAAAATCATTAAAAGCTAAGTTATCTGAAGCTATTAATTACAATGGGTCTGAAAAAACATTGAGAAAATTACTTCATGACATGGGATTTCAGTTCACTAAAATGGAAGATAATCGAAAAATTCTAATGGAAAAGCACGACGTTAGTCTCAAACGAATGGAATACCTTGATAAAATACGCAAATTTCGCGAAACAGGAAAAAATATCGTCTACATGGATGAGCCATATATACATGCATCCCACACTAAAGGGAAATCTTGGAGTGACGATAAGAAAAAAGGAGTAAAAAAGCCAATTTCAAAAGGTCAACGTTTGATAATAGTTCATGCGGGAAATGAAAAAGGCTTTGTACCCGGTGCTTTTTTAACGTATAAATCCACGGACACTACAGGTGACTATCACAATGAAATGAATAACGATAACTATGAGAAATGGCTGGTTAACCAATTAATCCCAAATATACCCAGTGATTCTGTTCTAGTTATCGACAACGCACCCTATCACAACAAGTATGTTGAGAGACCCCCCAACTCAAACACCATTAAACGGGAAATGATCAACTGGTTAAACAGACATGAAATTCCAGTTGATCCAAAATTAACAAAAACCCAGATTTACGCTATTATATGTCAGCACAAGGAGAGGTATACAGAGTTTTCTGTGGACAAAATACTTGCCGAACATGGGCACACTGTGTTGCGATTGCCACCATATCATCCGGATTTTAATCCAATTGAAAATATATGGTCTCAACTGAAAGGCTATGTAGCCTCTAGAAATGTGGGTATGAACTTAACTACAGTAAAAACATTATTGACTGAAAAAGTAAACATGATCGGCGCTGAAGAGTGGAAAAAGGTTTGCGATCATGCAATCAAATGTGAGAATGAATATAGAAGCATTCAACACAGTTTAGACAATTACACTGATAGATTAGTAATAAATACGGCTGATAGTGACAGTGATATTGACCTCTTTGAGAGCACAGATAGTGAAATGGAAGTAATTGAGAATTAGAATTATTATTATTTTTATTGCAATGTCTCATTTTAGCAATAGGTATAATGGTGTTTATTATGTACACTAAAGCTGTAATGTTCCAAAATAATTAAATACGTAAACATAATGTAAAAATGTTTTTTTATTTTATTTTACCCCAACCTAAGGCCATCACTTATAGAAAAATTAGTGTATTTTATACAAAGAATAAAAATATCAAAAAAAGCAAATCATACTTGTTTTAACAGCTCCTAATAGGTACCGGACTGTTTGTATTTTGTGCGACAGAGATAACGCTCTACGAAGCCGAAATTAGCCGATTGTCTCTTTCCAAAGGTCGATGTGCAATATTTGTCGCCGGGTACTGTATTTAATTGTATTTTTAGCCATAGTTTTAGCACATTAATTTCGCATTTAATTCAACGATTTTTCCTGCTCGTGACTTCACTCGAGCTTAATTAAATTCTCGTTTTTAAGTATTTTAATTCTCGTATTTTTTAAAAATGATGGTACGGAACCCTTCGCGCGCGAATCCGACTCGCACTTGGCTAGTTTTTTTTATTTTATTATTATTAAAGTGTAGCTTATATTACTTTTGGAAAAAAATAAATGTCTTTTTTTATTATTAGATAATAAACAAGCCGGTGGCCCTCCTGATGGAAAGAGAAACCATCGCCTGTAGAAACCAAAAATGTTAATAGTGCATTGCTGTCCGTATGGCAGGGTGGTAATATCACATGCATAAGTCTACCGGCTGTCTTATCATCCTAACCGAAACACAACAATGGCTATTGCGGCAGGGATAGGTTAGGCGGTTGTACCCAAATACGTATTCACGATGATAGTGACACTTATAACCAATCGGTCGCCTTTTAGGACCTGCCTGGCAAAATGGTCTATCCTTCAAAGAAACCCGGACCAACACAGAGGTTTATTTATATATAGATATTTTATGTTTAGATAACTTGGAAACAAAAATAGGAAAACTTCGTAATGTAGATAACAAACTGACCCGCGAAGCTTTGCCCGCTAGAAGATTAACATATTATAACGTAATGTAATTTTTCATGCAAACTTTTCCCTTTTTTTATATCATAAGATAGCAAACAAGCAGATGTGTACCCTGATGGAAAAGTCCACCACCGCCTATAGACACCAAAGTTTACATGCGTAAAGTGTACGTTTGGTGCGTTGCGATTCCTAAAGCTGGGTCTTAATCCACTATGCATAATTTTTACCAGTTACCTCACCCTCCAAACCGTAACAGGACAGTGATAAGCACTGACGCTATTCCGGCAGGAATAGATAAAGCGGTGGTACCAGACCCGGGCGAGACAATGCAGAACTTTACCGCCTAGTAGCCACGATGGTAGTGAGTTACATAGCCAATCGGTCGCCTTTAATGACCTGCCTGGCAGAACTGCAGTTGGCCTATTCTTCAAAGAAGCTTAGACTAACACGCGGAAAATCCCTATTTCGGCTTCTCAGGAGTTGCATTTTGAATTTTTTTATCGTATGTTTGATTACAAATCTTTAACTATCTCCATACCAAATTTCATCAAAATCGGTTTATCTTTTCAGCCGCAGAAGCGTATCAAACATACCGAAAGATTTTCTTTATTAAATCACCAAAATAATTTTAAGAGTTGGTTTTCTAACACAAGTGAATGTGACAGTCCGTCTGTCTATTTGTTAAGCTTTCATGGTTAAACCACTGAACCGATTTTTGTGAAATTTGGCATAAAGATTGTTGAAGATCCGGGGTCAACTTTTTAAATAAACCAAACCCTAAGATTTTTTTATATCATACTAGCTGTTGCCTGCGACCACGTCCGCGCGGACTTCGTTTACTCCGCACTGCTCCTCCCCTGTAGGTGATAGCGTGATAATATGTAGCCTATATGTTGACCCGACCTAGACCTAGATGACGTCCCAAGTATTCTTTTAAAAAAATATTCAATGTACAGTTTTGACCTTCCTACGATTTTATTATATGTATAGATATATACATATATATATATATATATATATATATATATATATATATATATATATATATATATATATATATATATATGTATGTATGTATGTATGTATATGTAAATAGATTAACTTGCCATTCATACAGGTATAGCTGGAGCTGGTGTAGCGGGCACTCTCGCAGGCGAAGCCGCGCGGGTCAGCTAGTTTATTATAAATTTATATTTATACTTAAACTATACAGGATTTCATTTATTTTCACGCCTCCTTTTACTTAATTCTTATAAATGTAAAACAACTTACTGAGTTCGACCGACATTATGCTACTGCGCCATGTGCTGTCGAATTACGACAATGGGTATAACATAAAACCCTCCACGAAAAGTGTATATAGTATAATATAATAGTAGTTACGATGGCTGTGGCTATATGAGTCAGTGTCATGGTGACTACTAGGGGGTAGAGCAATGTCTCGCCGGCGTCTGGTACCTACGCCCTAATAATTACTCCTGTTGCAATAGGGTCACTACTGCCACTACTCGTCACTATCGTGTTCCAGTTCGAACGCTACCTTATAAACGGTAAACTTATGCAAGTGGCATCACCATCCCGCCACACGAATAGCAACACGCCATTAACATATTTGGTGTCTATAGGCGATGTTTGTAAATTTCCATCTGCTTCTTTGCTAGCTTAGAAGTTATGATATAAAAATTCCATATATTTTTCAATATTTAGATACATTACAATATGAAAGGCTAAATTATTGTCTTGCGAATCTGAATGATCTTTTGCTAATTCACCCCTCCGCGACTTTGATTACAATCACAATTTCCCATGTTATCTAGGCCTCCTTTGATGAAAGACTATTTGCCGTTCTATCAGGCAGTTCGTAAGAGGCGAACAATTGGCTATGCGAGTCACTACCGTCGTGACTAGATTGTAGAGTTCTGTATTTTCTCGTCTGGTACTACCGTTTTACTTATTCCTGTCACAATAGCGCCAGTGCTTGTCACTGTCGTGTTATGGTTTGTAGGGTAAGATAGCTGGTAAACTTATGCATGTGGCATTAAGACCCCGGCACACGATTAGCAACGCACCATTAACATCTTTGGTGTGTAGGCGATGGTCTCTCTTTTCGTCGAGAGAGTCATTTGCTTGTGTGCTATCTTATGATGTATATAAAGAGAATTCATACATAAATGACAATAAAAAAATGGCAGCTACGACGCCTACCACTTGCTGTACATATACAAATATACTGCTAACACTACCACCACCACCACCACCACCACAAACATTACCTTTTTCTTTTCAGGCCTTTTTCTAAAAGTGTCAGTCGGACATTTTTTCTAAGAACTACCAACGTTCCAAAAATAGTGTCACCCCGACCTACGGATAGCAACGCCTTAATAACGTCTTTGCCATCTATAGGCAAACATTATCTGTCTCCATTAGAATGTTCATTGCATGCTGTCTTTACTACATAAAATGTAAACAGCGTTCTCTCGTAACTTGGGCTGTAGCATAAAACTTGATCAAATCGCTCGGGCGCCACTTGCCGATTGTTCTGCTATCCACGTCGAGACAAACGTTTGGACATCCACAGCAATTATGTACAAATCCTAATAATGAGACAGAAATTTATATTATTTCATCCATTTCTGAATATCTTTACAGCGTGAAGCAAAATCTTTGTACCCATTTTTACAACAGTTACGCGAACGGAGGGGTGCGAAACTTAACACAATTAAAGTTTTACGAGTATACGAGTAATGCGAATGCAAAAACTTAATATTTTTTATTAAATATGCATCAAAAAGAGATTAAATTCAAAAAAAGTAATACACACGCTACGTCCGTTTGACATCTTAATATATATAAATTACGTGTCACGCTGTTTGTCCGCAATGGACTCCTAAACTACTGAATCGAATGCAATGAAATTTTGTAGATATCTACTGTTTGGTCCAAAAAAATATGGGATTTAAAAGATAGGATAGTTTTATTTCAATAATTAGTACTTAACTTGTTCAGCTCAGAACATGTGATTTCGGGTTCGATCCGAGGTTATGGCAAAGTGTTATCAAATTTTTTCTATCTGAAAAAGTTTCAAACCGGAATATGGTGGTGATGTGCACCTGTCCGATCCCGATGATTCCGTCACAATCTACGCTTCACAATTTACACGCACACGCCAAAATTGCCCAGCACTCACTCAATTCAACACTCGAGACGCGCGTCTCGCGCCGCTCAAGAACCATTAACGAGTCGAAATCCTAACACCACTTACGCTCCCACTCATCGTCAAGATACTGCCCTAAGCCGAAGTTCGGTCTCACCGGGGACACCCTTACAGCAGGCTTTTTTTCTTTTTTTATATATCATAAGATAGCAAACAAGATGGGTCTCCTAATGGAAAGAGTCAACCATCGCCTATAGACACCGAAGATGTTAATGATGCGTTGCTATCTTGTGGCGAGGCCTAATGCCACATGCATAAGTTTACCGGCTATCTTACCCTCCAAACCGGAACACGACAGTGACCAGCACGGACGCTATTGTGGCAGGAATAGGTAAGGCGGTGGTACCAGACCCGGTCGAGCAGATGCAGAACTCTACCACTTTGTAGTCACGATGGTAGTGACGCAAATAGCCACTCAGTCGCCTTTTACGACCTGCCTGGCAGAACGGCAGTTGGCTTATTCTTCAAAGGAGTCCGGGGACCAACACGGGGAGAACATGGGGCTCTTAGCTAACTTAATTTTAACTTGCTCGCCCGAAACACCCGTTTTCGCAATAATGGTCATTTGGACCAACTGCTTAAGTTCATTTCGAAAAAAAGTTGATGTGCCTTGAATAACCTCGTAAATATATAAAGGTTTTGCTTCCAGTTATTGCAAATAAAAAGCAAGGAAACCTTTTTTCTGTCGAATTTCTAAAAGAAAGAAAATTTCGACGTGCCTATTATCCAAGAAGTTCGCAAAAGCAAACGAGAGGTCAAATGTGTCTCTACATTCAGGGTGGTAGAATTTTCATCTTGTTTAGTTATAATACGTCCCTACTATATGAATGGCAACTTATCATTAACATATTTGATTTCTAAAGATCATATTTAATTTCTATTATGAGAGTGCTTGTTTTAATCTATACAAGTATCTAATATAGCTGAAGAGTTATTTTTTGCTATCGCGCTAATCTTTGGATAAACAAGTTCAGGGAAAGACTACCTTTTTACACCGACGCGACATAGCAAAGGCAAAGGCGCGGATAACGGCTTAGAAAAAAAATTAGATCATAAGTCATTATAGCAAGCAAAAAAAATGCATCAAAATTTAGGAAGCCAAAATCACAGATCACACAAATACTAACAGACACGTTGTGGGGCACAAAATGCGTAGCCGCTCATATGAGTAAAAAATAGAAATATGCCATATTGTGCTATTTTATATTGTCAAATAAAAAGCTAAGGCTTAAGGAATACCTCTGGAGTGATTTTATTTCATCGGTAAGTATTATAACTCTGTATTTCGGGGTATTTATACCCCGAAATACAGACTTGCAAATGTCGTTGCAAGCGACATTGACATCCTAAGAAATTGTCTTGAAAGGTGTATCCAGTTTAATCCGTGGCCAAAATATATCAGATCGCAAAGCCCATTGAGTGGAAGAAAGGCTCATCACAGATTTAGATCTTATATTGGGGTTTAATCCCTACACTGCTCACAGAGCAATAATTCTGCGTCATAATTAAATTCAAATTAGAATTCAGGATAGTAGTAACACAACAGAATGAATTGACATGCTCAACCAGTTGTGTCGGGGCGGACTCCGTAATAATGACTAGTTGTAAGTTATTAACCGCCTCGCCACATCGACACCGCATTGCCACTTGTACTATTGTTGCCAAACTCGGCTGTTTACGGAAATACAAACAAATATTCACCTCGTCGCGTTGGACTAGTACAATATTCCACAAAGTGCTGCGGCGCAATATACTTGGATTATTGTGAGATTCTTTTCCTTAGTTCGCAAATGCAGTAATTTTGATGGAATTGAAAATTTAATACGTGAAGTAAAACCTTTATACCCCTTTTTACAATAATTACGCGAACGGGGTTGTATAAAATTAAGCACAATTAAAGTTGAAGATGAGTGCAAAACCCTAATATTTTATATGGCCGCTCTTCACGAAATTCGTCATGTAAAGAAATTCGACCTCTCTCAAATTCAGCAAACCATCGCCTCACGGTGCTCAAATAAGGTGCCTCTCTCCCAAATGCATTTTGAAGACGAGCGGCACAGTCTTGCGGAGAAAGAAAACTTTTAAAATCATAAAAAATCATCGCTCTAAAATCTTTTCGACTTAATTCCATTTTCGTTGCGTACGTAGAACATTGATGTGTGATAAAAAAACAATTGACAAATCATTTCCCGCCAATTGTTTTTTTTTTATTACTAAGGAGGTTGGAATGTTTTAAAAATATAACATTCGAAATTCAAATAGTTCCGATTAGCTAGAAGTGCAAAACTTTTAGTGTGTCCCATGTATTATATAATAGTTAGTATAGTAAGCAGTAAGGGATGCTCCCGGCTTCGTGCTGCATTCAGGCAAGAGGGAGAGAGGAATACTACGCACGAAAGCTCTTGTCTTTTATGTCAATAAGCTAGGTGTCCGCCCACAAATGATTGACATGTCTTGATAGTTTTTCATTAAAAGTTAACTTTGTTAGGAATGTGCTACCGCAATTTTCATTTCACATTCTATAGCTAAATCGTCGCCTGAGAAGCTGTCTAGTCAAGAAGTAAGGCCTTAACACTCATAGTTAATCAACCTGTATATAGAACTCATACAAAGAATACGTGTGGCAACGACGCAGACTCGTGATAAAATGAACAAATTTTAATATTATCGTATCTTAGCCGTATGTGATGAGCTTAACATCCGAAAACTTACTTATTTTTTAAATACGAGAACTGCATATATTAAAATAGCTGTTGTTATCGTAACTTTTTTATATCATGAAATTGCAAAAACAAGCAGATGGCTTTCCTGATGGAAAGGGACAACGATCGCCCACAGACACCAAAGATGTTAATGGTACGTTGCTATCTATGAGGCAGGATAGTTATGCCACGTGCTCAAGTTTATCGGCTACCTTACTCTCCAAATCTGAACACGACAGTGACAAGCATTATTGACGCTATTGTGGTGAGAATAGGTAAGACAGTGGTACTAATACCAGGTGGGTCGTTACGGAACTCTACCACCAGGTAGTCACGATAGTAGCGGCAGTTTTCGCTAATGTTTTGCCTTTTACGAAGTGCCTGGCAAATAGGCAGAGGTCTTTTTCTCAAAGAAGGCGCAAAACAACAATAGTATTTATTACTTACTAGTTGACCCGCGCAGCTTCACTCGCGAGTAGATTAACATATCGTCGGTGTAGTTTTTCATACGAATTTCATCCTCTAATTCAGCCCCTTAGGGGTTGATTTTTGAAGAAAAAGTTAGCCTATGTTCGACCCCGGATCTTTAACTATTTCCTTGCTAAATTGCTTGAAAATCGGTTTAGCGGTTTAGCCGTAAAAGCGTAACAGACAAACAGACATACAGACTTTCGCATTTATAATATTAGTATGGATTCATATTCTGGTATTTATTTTTTTAATTTTTTTATATCATAAGATAGTAAACAAGCAGATGGCTCTTTTTACTTTTTTTATATCATAAGATAGCAAACACGCACAGGGGTCTCCTGATGGGAAGTCAACCATCGCCTATAGCAAAGACCTACAAAAAATAGGTATTTGGCCTATAGACATCAAAAATTTTAATGGTGCGTTGCTATCTTATGGCAAGGTCTAATGCCACATGCATAAGTTTACCGGCTACCTTACTCTCCTAACCGGATCACGACAGTGACAAGCACTGACGCTATTGGAGCAGGATTAGGTAAGGCGGTGGTACCAGACTCGGGCTACACAATGCAGAACTCTACCACATAGTAGCCACGATAGTAGTGACTCGCATAGCCAATCGGTCGTATTTTTTTTATGTTTAACAAAAAAGCTTCAATAATTTCTCCTCCTTTGCTGATCTAATGACAAGTATATTAGGGTCAGATTGCACATTAGAGATTGCCAGATGGACAGATTGCACATTAGAGATTTTTATTACTATATTCCTTAGTATTAGTAATAAAAATCTAACCCTTCATAGGGTTCGATTCCGTGGTCGGCCAAGTTCTATTGGCTTTTCTCGTTGTCAAATAGCCGCCAGAATCTAGTGGTGGTGTGTTAACACATGCCTCTAGTTCGTATGTGTGTGTAATATATATTTTCTTTGTGTGATACTTATATACAATTGAATGTTTGAAACTAAATTCTGATTGATGTTTAGTTTTTATTTATGTTTATTAATGAGGATAAAAATACCCCTAGGGTCTTATAGAAAAACCCGCTTAATCGCTGTTGTAAACTAGTGCTCATTTTGTTTCTTTTATTAAAAAGTTATAACTACCTCAAATATGACACGTTAAAAGAGGACTAATTTAATAAGCAAGATCAAAAAGCTTTGGATACCTTCCATAGTCGGCACTTGGTGAAACTGCATTTTAAAATAGGTATCATCATCATCATCACAGACCACATGAATACTAATAGACACGCCATTGGGAAAGAAACGTGTTGCCACGCATATGAACAAATGCTCCTATTACTGTCAAAAATTTCATACATTTCTATGTTATGTTACAATGTGGAAAAATAAAAATAAATCATGTTTTACTGTTTTATCGTACCGAATGAGACGACAAGGTTTAAAAATTACCCTTGAAATGATTTTATTTCATTGGTAAATATAATATATAACTCTGTATTCTATATTAAAAACTAAGTAATTGTCTTGAAAGGCGTAACCATTTAATCCGTGATTATCATCATCATCAAGATGCCGTATTAAGCGAAACCAGTTGGGTGTGTAAAAAATATATGAAATAGAAGTAAACTGGAAGTACAAGTGAGTTTATTTGTATAATACCTTATCAATAAGGTTTAGACCGTGGTCCCACGAACAAACTTTTTTTTATTAATAACAAGCTGAATTTTTGACGAAACAACCATTTTTTCTATCTTCGAAAAATCTCGAATCGGGTAACTAATAAAAATATATAAAAAAGAAGAGTGTCAACTTTACGTGTAGGATAAAGTTACTCTTGAATTACGTACAATAATAATTAACAAGCTATTGTGAGAAAATTAGGTTATTTTAAAATTGATTAATAGCAATTTAAAAATCTCATAATTCCGAAACATTAGAGTGGAGGACTCGTCAGAGAAACCATCGAATGTGTAGGACAAAGTTTCATTGTGTTTTTCATAATATAATCAAGCGATTAAAGTCAAAAAATAATTATTGTTATAATTAAATATTTTTCCATCACCGCAAAAATTTTCAAATCGCCACAAATTTATTAGTTACCCGATTCGAGATTTCTCAAAGATAGAAATGATGGTTGTCTCGTCAAAACGAAGCTATTCACAAAAATTCAGCCTGTTATTATTAAAATAAAAAAGTTTCTTCGTCGGGCCACGGTCTATTTATTAATAGGACTTTAAATCAGCGTGTGTGGTCTAAAATAGGAAATATATGTTCCTTAAACTAGTATCCCAAATGCAAATCCCTTATCGGTTTCGCATTTCTCTTGTTAACGTTAACGTAACAGTCAAGTGATAGCTACACTCAGATAAGAACAGTCGTACCACGGGCCTTGGACATGGTTAACATAATTGACAAGCCGCACTGCATCACGTCGTCAGTCATTTGGCTAGCACGTGACACATTTCCTTTTTAACCGATTACAAAAAAGGAGGATTTTCAAATCGACAGCGCATGTTGTCCAGGAAATTATTTGGACGGAGGAAAACCTTTTTAAATTGCTAGCATGAAAAATATTTGCTATTCAAATTCGTTACGTATTAATTTAACTTGTACGTCAGTGCTTGTCACTGTCGAGTTCCGGTTTGGGGAGTAAGCCGGTAAACTTATATATGTGGCATTGAGATTCCGCCATAAGTGATACCGTGTATGCATCCATATGCATTTAGTAAAAGGCGGTTATTTTTATATTGCAGACACTTCAATTTTATTTAATTGTATTTCGTATTTTTACAAATCGTTTAGTAATACAGAAGTTCATGCAAATAGAATGTTGCCAATTTACAAATATACATATCTTCTCGCTAAGTCTCTTACAAAATAGGCAATAACATCACGTGTCAGACTTGCTATGCCTTCACCACATTCATGTCTCTTTTCATACAAACACCCCAATTTCGAAGACTGACACCAACCTTGCGCTCCATCCAATAAGATCACTTGAACATGGTCCATCAGTCTTGATCTCTTTTGTTACCTTCATGTATCCATATTCACATAGGAAATTTTTATTTCGCAATGAACTTAGTCAGTTGGTTTGAATGACCGTTACTGCGAAACCGAGCTTTTCGGCGAGCAAAATGCTCAGCCACAATTTAAGTTAAGTGGAGTTAAAGCCCACCACAAGTTTGTCTTGTGTGAGACCGAACCACGGCTTAGGGCAGTATCTTAAAGATAAGTGACAGAATAAGTGGTGTCAAGATTTTGACTCGTTAATACTACGTAACTCTTAGCCAGTGTCTTCAGTGTTTTCGGGCCGAAACGGCAGGTGCGGATCCAAGAATTAAGCAGGTGAAATGAGCTTAGGTTGCCCCTCCAACCAAATTCTGGATACGCGCCAGCGAAACGGTGTGACGTGTGTATGTGAATTGTGAAGTATGATGGGATTACCAGGATTGGACAAGATTGTATGTATATATCTATTTTGTCCAATCCAAGGAAGTATTGGTGATAATGATTATTGCCTTATGTCTAAAAACATGCAATAACTTTTAAAACACACTTATACGAATAACAAAGTATTGTCTTGTATTGTAAAGATACAGTTGGCAGCTGCAACAAATTCGTGGCATTTGTACGGACAATAGGAAATTCACAGGTTGCTGTGGCGCCGGGAATAACAATATCAAAGAAACGTACCGAACAACACACAAAATAGCTTTGTGCAAAGCTTTTACATTAAATCAATTCATTGGCTACGTTGAATAAAAATGTCAAAAGTAAGTTTTTTAATTTATTTTATGTTACATCGAAGGAATTTTTATAAAACATTCTAACTGACTTTTTACGACTAAGGCGCCTTAATAGCATATTTAATTTGTTTAGTCCAAATTATTATCATAAGCGTGATATTATAACAACTAAACCTCGCGCTACTTTTCCGTCGACTTTTCAAAAAGATTTTCAATTCGGTTGAGTTTTTTGGTTTTGTTTGTTACAACAGAATTCGGTTATTGAACCTGTTTGGGAAAATATATATATATTTTTTTTTTTTGGAAAGTATGCCCACTTCGCATTTATTCGAATAAAAATTTGTTTTGAACCAGAGCTCCAGAGAAAATTACTAATCTCGGTAGCAGCTCGGAGTCCAGTAATGCTAACACATTTCCGGATAATAGCGTTAAGCTATCATTCCAAAATATATCAAGAAAAAAGCAGTAATCGTTGTCAAGTGAGTAAAATATAGCGGTGGGGATTACCACCAACTAACAAACCAGTGAAACGTGATGAAAATGTAAGTTTATAGACGTTCAGTTTATTCTTCCTATCCCGCAAGGGAACCGGTATTAGAGTTCTCCTTTGGCTCTAGGTGGTACCTATCTAGAGTTCTGCATCCGCTCGACCGGGTCTGGTACCACCGCCTTACCTATTCCTACCGCAATAGCGTCAGTGCTAGTCAGTCAGTGCTAGGGTAAGGTAGCCGATAAACTTATGCATTTGGCATTAGACCTCGCCACAAGATAGCAACGCACCATTGACATCTTTGGTGTCTATAGGCGATGGTTGCGTCTTTCCATCACGAGACCCATTTGCATGTTTGCTATCTTATGATAAAAAAACTGGCATGATGATACTTTCCTTTTGATATATCAATAACATTTTTATTGCCTAAATCGACAAGAATCACCACAAGTGTCGTAGTCACGGTAGGGCAGGGTGAGGTGCTTGCCCCACCCTGGGTCTGACCTGTAAGGTACCTAAACAAACCTAAAAATCTTAATTATCTAGGTGCGAATTTCAATACTTAATATCCGTAAGAAAGTTCACACTCGACAGTGGTCAGTCGACTATACCTTGAAAATACTATCTACAGATAGATATAAACCTCAAAATTGAATGATGAACAAATTGGTATATGCTCAGAGCCTAAACGGCTGAAGTTGGAGACATTTTTGGATGGAAGATTTCGTGGTGTAGACTGTAGGTAGGTGAGCAATAAGAAAGTGTTATAGGGTAGAGAAAGTAAAAAGCAAGGTGCTATAGGATGTACAGATTTTGTAAAAATAACCGGGGTAAGGCCGCGGGTTTAATTTACAAGTAACATATTATTTTAGACTGCTGCCTCAACCTATGCCCATAGCTGGCTAGGTCCATGAACCTCATAATCGTACCCGAATAGGCGAATCAGTCAAAACAGGACAATCTATCGAGGCAATTTTAATTAATTTACAAATTGTTAAAATGTCTTGGCATATTATGAAACAAATGCAGCGTATAATTATTGTCTGCGGCTGGATCTGTCTACGAAATACAAGTTCTAACATTGGCTCTACAACTCAGTGTCTACAATAATGTCGTAAGCGGCCGAGCCTTAAATTAACACGTAAAAGTGCCAAATAAGACTGTTCTTACATTCTAATTAGAAACTTACTTCCTACATTGTTTAGTCTTAAGGTATTGAGGTTTTTTCTCCTTACGTTTTATATATACCATTACTAAATTGGCATACAAATAGGAATTAAATGTTTGCAAATAGAAAATTGTGAAAAAATGAATATGCGTTCTTTAAAAATTAAAATATGGTTGGAAAAATAATTATGTTTGATTAAATATTTTTTTTAAAACATCTTTAACGAACACAATTCGACAAGACACCGCTTTTGACCAACTTATTATCCGGCAGACTGCAGATTCAAATATTTTGTGAACTAATGTTTTTGTATATTTTGCAAACTATGAGTAAAACATGTGGAATAAAACATGTTTTTTTTTTTCAAAAAAATGTCTCCGGTTTTTCATTAAAACTAAAAGCAAAAAAATATTTTAGATTATAACAGTCAAAAGACAAAAATAATGTGGAATTATTTCGAAAATACTTGGTGATTATAAAAGGCTTTAAAAAAAATCGAGCACATTTTTTTGTTTTGGTTTTTTAGTAGTAGTAGAATAGTTTGAGTTTTTGTAGTTTGGCTATTACTACACGTATTAATATTATGGTTTACTATTTTAGTGCACAATAAAAACATAGAAAAGGCTTCTATTTCACTTACTGATTACGCGATTTTTTCCTAAATACCTTTATAACCAGTATACATAAATAGCGAAACCAAATTTTGTGGACTTGTTCAGTTGTAGTAAAGTTGATAGACGGTAAAAATCGAGTTCTGTGGCCCGATTCACGTAACAAAACGTCAATCGATTCGGAGAGTTTAGGGCTCTTATACATTTTCTTACACATCATGCCGCGTTGCAGCACAATGCGACGTTGTATCGATTTTATGTGTGTAAGAGCCCTATGCGCTTTTCTACCGTATTTATCATGGAAAATGTTCCGACGATTGTCCGGATTAATTCCTGCCGCAGTATGCCGTCATCGGACATCGCGTCAAAGTTTGAAGTTCTTCCCTCACCATCTCAATGTCTGGAAATCCACAACCGTGCGTTTCTTTCGTAAATTTTTGCCACGCACTACTCTGCACTGTTGTGAATTCAATTATCGGTAGGATTGTTTCCGAACGGATACGACTTGGGGACCTTCAAGAAAAGAGCTTACTCATTCTTAAAAGGCCGACAACGCAACTGCAATAACTCTGGTATTGTGGATGTCCATAGGCGACGGTTATTACTTACCATCAGGTGTACCTCCTGCTCGTTTCCCCCCCTATTCTATGAAAATAGCGCTTCTACTCCATTAACATTTTGTTACGTGAATTAGGGGACTGTACACAAAAATAGTTGTTGTGTTGTACACACCGTATTACAAAATGTTTTTGTGCATATTGCACATTGAGATCTACAATTATCTGACTCTATTCTTAATTCAACCATATTTATTCATTTGTACAAATGACGAGCTTAATGCATAAAACATTCTCTACCAGCTAACCATAACCTGCTATTAAATGAAAAATAGCATATATAATGTATTAGAGAATCAAATGCAATCTAACTTCAAACTGAGATTACGAAGATGTAAGCGTTGCACAAGGTGACGTGAAGCAGGCGTGGTTTGCGTTACTTGTGGAAACAGCTGTACGCTCCCCTTACCTGGACGCTATGTACCGAGCACGTGTTATATATGCCGTCGCTTCTGTTCGGATAAATACGACTTAAAGTCCTTACATCCGGAATGAATCTGTGTGGTGGTTTGTCCACTATTAGCATTTACTTTGAAAATCAACGTCATTATAGACGCTCATGTTCACAGTGATTCACTGATTGGTAGATTGGAAAGATAAATGATCTTTTTTATAATATTTGCTGACTTATTTACAATTTCTTTTTACTTGCAATAATCGGCAGTCTATCAGTATTTAATTGCGCTCCAATGTACAAGGATTTTCATTGTTCATACACTGCCAGCTGACTCCCGGCAGCTTTGAGTCACGTATTGTATACACGTACATATCGTAAATATATATCCTGAAATCAATGTTGAATGGCTCGCCGAAATTTAGTAATTAAATCTAAAAATGATTAACAAATTTTAGTTTCACCATAGAGTTAGTTTCTTTTTAATTTATCGTAACGGCAAATAACCATACGGTTCGTACATCAAGACGAGACCGTCCCATTTTCAACGGCTGTGTTCCAGTGTCCCCAAGAACATTTCAGGGACATAGTAGGTCCTGTGTCGAAAAAATTTTAAACAGTGACAGTTGACTGACACAAAAAGTTAGAATTACCTATAAGAATTTACTGCTACTTCACCTAACATTATATAATTTGCATGTTTGACGGAATATAAGGAAACATTGAAAATCGCTATTTTTGATAATAAACGTTCTTACCTCAACCTCTGCATAGATGAAATAGCTAACTAAAACTTAGTTTCTTCACAAAATTGTTACATTATATTATTAAAGTCTTGTAAGTAATGAACTTATGTGATATATTTTGACATAACTGATACATTTTATATCATCTTGGCACAAATACGCCAACTGAATATTTAATTTTTTAATGAACAAAAATTATAGAAATTAATTACCTACATATTATATAATTTAAATACCTACCTAGTATACGTGGTCAAAACTACATTATATATAGCTTTATTTATATATTTTTTTAATTCATTTCTATTTATGTATATATTATGTCAAATTTTTGAATTTGTATTTAGAACTCAAGATTTCTAAATAAAGTATCTTCTAAATACATATTCAGTTCTTTTAGTAAATTTAACCCGTTAACTTTTGTCCCACTTAAAGGTAAAAAAAATGGTCAATGTATTCATAACTAGCGCATAGAATAATATGTTTATAGCATGGGCGACTACTTTCGACTGTCCGGTATATCCTAAATCAACATGTTGTAAGTTAGAGGACCTTCTATTAAGGGTCAAAGCACACCTGCCCGTGACTTCCGATGCTTCAGTCAACCCCTCAAGTACTTCATAGAATAAAAATAATAGTCAAGCTTTTTGACTACAGCTTATTTATTATATTACTACCACCTAAGAAAATGTATACCTACAATAATTTTATTATCGGAAAATATTTTTTACAGTTTCCTAGCGAAATTTATTATTTTCAACCGACTTTTTATGTGATGAGCTGGCAGACAAGTAAACTGGTGGCCTGATGGGAAGCGGTCACCGATGCCCATGAACGTCCACAGCATAAGAGGAGCTGCACTGCCGACTCTTAAGAAATTCATTAATCCGTCTCTTAAAAGAATGTTATACTTTTCAGGAAATAGACTTAGGGAGTTCATTCCAAAAATTCCGACTACCGAAATAGGAGGAGGTTCTCAACTAAGCTGTATTTTTTATATATTTTTTTAAACATAAGATACCCAAAAAACAAATGGCTCTCCATCGCCTAAAGGCACCGAAGATGTTAATGGTGCATTTCATAAGTTTACCGGCTACCTTACCCTCCAAACTGGAACAAAAAAGTAACAAACACTGACGCTATTGCGACAGGAATGGGTATGGTAATGGGTAATATGCGGTGGTACCAGACGCGGGCAAGACAATGCAAAACTGTACCGGCTAGAAGCTACAATGGTAGTCACTCGCATAGCCACTCTTACGAACTGCCTGGCATAACGCAGATAGTCTACACTTCAAAGGGGGTCCGGACCAACACAAGATAAAATTTTTGTGTTTGTTACCTCAGAACTTGGCCATTTGTAACCGATTGGGAATTATTTTCTTGTTTAAGAAAATATACCTATTTCCTATTTGGCTTCACATAATTTTAGTAAAGATCTGATCAGCATTTAAATTATTAAGGTTCACCAGGTTCGATATAATAAAAAAACAAAACAAATAATCCCCTACTCAAGGGGCTTATCTCGCTGGACAAATCACACGAATTGATCTAACCCGAACGTAAGCAAATTATTTGCTTAAGTTATGGATGTTAGTCAACGATACTAATACATATAAATACATATATAAACACTGTTATATACATAATAAACACCCAAACCCAGAAATACAAACATCTATGCTCATCTCATAAATGTTTGTCCCTGTCGGGAATCGAAGCCGAGTGCCATAAGTGCTCTCCAGAGCGCAACATTGTAGATATGTATGTATGTTTCGTTGTTATACAAACGACGTCGTCATTTTATAAACGTAAACGTTCAATACAAATTACTGAAAAAAACTATTGAGGACATCGATTGCATCAATATCAGCTATAAACTCCAACGTCACCGATGGTCGATGGAGCCAACTGAGCTCCGTCTCTTCTGAAGTCTCTCGCGTCTGAAGCGGTCTCACACCGCTCCAGGTGTGAGACCTAGGGGCCACCTAACAAATCTACGTCTTTCTTAGAATTCCCTATCTAATGGTTACTATCTTAAAAAAAACAAACGGCTTTTCTATAAATTTACTTCGTATGTATAGCTACAAGATTTCTTTTTTATACATAGAAAATATGAATGTAATTCAAAACAATTGTAAATAAATTTGCTAGGCGAATAAATAAACCAAATATAAGAATTTGTAACCTTATTTCTTGCAAATAAAAATGTGATTATTATTATTACAAGAAAAAAACGAAATCCTCATAGGATCACGTCGTTGTCCATCTATATATCAGCCAAGACCATTTTTCTCATAAATGCGTAGAGGTATCCAGTTGAAATTTATATCAAATAATTGGGTTTATGGTCAATTTTTTACTCAACTGTAAAAAAATCAAACATGTAAGTCAACGCGATTAAAAGATGTCGCATATATTTTGCGTGATTGATTTGTTGTAATTTGATTTTTTTTTTCTATCTATCTGTGTCTCTATCAGTCTGTCTGTATAACTTATGTCCCGTTTTAACTCAAGAACGACCGATCCTGGAACACGTCATTGCACAAATGACATGCCATATACTTTTTTAGTCACCAATGAATTTATGCCCAGCGAAGCGGACGGATATCCGCTAGTAAAACATAGATGTAAGTTTACCTGTAGACCTACCAAAAGGTGTTTACATCAGTTGCTTCACAAGAAGTGCCTCGTTTACGGTTATTATATGTATTTGGCTAAGATTTCGAGTCCAATCACTTGTCAGACACAGAATGTAATGAGAATTTTTACAAGGATAAATCTCAGTAGCAGCTGCAAACCCAAGTCGGTAAATCGTGATGAAGCATCTATTGACCTTCGGTTTCCTCCGCAAGTGAACTGACGTGATGATTCATTATTAAAAAGGTTTCCAATCACAAATTTAATATTTTAATCTATGCTAATGTTATAAGAGAAAACCTTTGTAATTTGTATGTTTGTAAAGAATAAACTAACTCAAACTACTGGTCCTGGTAGTATCGATCTTAAAATCTTTTACAATTAGACAGCTATACTATTCAGGAAACTACTCAGGAATGTGCAAACCGAAGTTATGATTTTGGATTACGCAAAAGATGCCGCGAGTAAAAACTAAGTAGTAGTTGATAAATAATAAATTGATTGATAGAAGAGAAAAGTTGCATTCACACTAATGTTTAAAATGCATGAACAGACAAATTTAAATACGCGTAATTTTATTAAATCAAACGGAGAATAAAAAAGAAGAATAAATCTGACAATTGATTACCATAACATCAAACAGATGCATATTAACGGCATTCAACACTCCAACGGTGCATCTAAACCTATAATACCATTCGATAGTCGATTAACAATAAAAAACCGGATCAAAAAACTAGTGCATATTTATAATGAATTAATTATAACAAGTTTCAATTGTAAATCAAATGTAGTCTTTGACAAAACCGTTTCAATCGGGTCCCCTACAAAGTCAACAAATGGGCAATCGGAAGCGTCGAGCAGGTGTGTTTAATCCGTTTCCCAGGTTCGAGTCGGTAAGGCGCTAAAAAAGATTAAACACATATATTAATGCATGTTCTAATTATCATAACTTTCAATAAATCAAATAACCGATATTCTCACGAACTGTATGGAAAATGAAGATAAGTATCTCGTCTAATTCTACGTTATACGACTTTAAACAATGAACGTGAGTGCTAAGTGTGAGTTTTTCTTTTCGCATTCGATCGTGAGCGCGTTTGGAGTTTACTAGGAATTTGTATGTGATTTGTACAGCGCCACCTAGTGGTAAACTGGTTTTTCACGTTTACCATTACGTTGCGCTGTGCAAATCACATACAAATTCCTAGTAAACTCCAAACGCGCTCACGATCGAATGCGAAAAGAAAAACTGACACTTAGCACTGTGATTTTTCTACGCATCGTCTAAATTAACTTACAAGTTATCGGTACAAATATTATTTACCTGCTGGGCAACTTATAAAAGGCGAATGTAGACTAAGGATAAGCACCTTAGTCTTCACTATCATGACTACTAATTAATAGAAACTTCTACACTTTTTATCGTCGGCACTTGGTGAAACTCCATTTTAACACAATATTTGCTAGCTGATAACACTTCGCTGTTTTAATATATTCTACACTTTTTACCGTCGGCACTTGGTGAAACTCCATTTTAACACAATATTTGCTTGAAATACCCTGAGGATGCTTGTGTAAGCGAAATCGGTCGGAACTTAAATATCTTGTTGTGAAACAGTACAAGTGTTATCAGCTAGCAAATATTGTGTTAATAGAAACTTGCCTAGGTTTGATACCACTACCCGATTTGTGTCACAGTTATCAGTGCTTGTCACTGGCATGTTGCTTACCACGCGGATTGCACACCTTGCCAAAAGGATAACATCGAACCTTTGGCATCTTAAAAATCTAAAAGCCATGGTTATCTACGTTATCTATATATTAATATGTAAAGCTATATTTATGTATCTTTATTACGAAAATTACGCGAACGAAGGAGTGTGAAAAACACAGTTAAAGTTTACATTAAGAAAGAGTTTTTTTTATATTATAAGATAGCAAACAAGCAGATGGGTCTCCCGATGGAAAGAGTCAACCATCGCCTATAGACACAAAAGGTGTCAATAGCGTGTTGCTATCTTGTGGCGAGGTCTAATGCCACATGCATAAGTTTACCGGCTACCTTACCCTCCAAACCGGAACACGACAGTGACAATCACTGACGCTATTATGGCAGGAATAAGTAAGGCGGTGGTACGAGACCTGGACGAGACAATGCAGAACTCTACCACCTAGTAGACATGATGGTAGTGACTCGCATAGCCAATCGGTCGCCTTTTACGACCTGCCTGGCAGAACGGCAGTTGGCCTATTCTTCAAAGGAGCCCGGGAACAACACGGGGTAAAAACTTAGGAGTGCTGACAGCTAGTCTATATTAATACTATAAATGCGTTTTGGATGTCGGAACGGATGGATGTTTGTTACTCAATCAGGTCTAAACTACTGAACGGATTTGGATGTAATTTGACATACAGCTAGATGAAGACCTGGATTAGCACATAGGCTACTTTTATTCCAGAAAGTGTTTTGTTTCCGCAGGATCCACCAAAAACGTTTATGATGCAGCGTCTAATATCTCTTAGAAATACGTCATACTATTAAAAATAAACATAACTCACTCTACCATTTATTTGAAACCCATCATAATATACACACAAATACAGGTTGACTGATAAAATATGTACTTACTAACGAAGGATATTCGGTACTCGATTCTGATACCGTATATATCGTCGCCGTAGTTGGAAAATTAAAAAGTTGGAAAACAATAAAAATTACAAAGTTATTTGTTAATTTAATTGTAGTAAGTTTTTTTTATAATTATTGTTATATTTAATGTTATCTAATTATGACGGGTATTGTTTATTAATAGTAATTGTTCTAATAATTATTTAATTTTTATAGGATTGACATTGGTTTATCATAATTGAATTATGATTATTATAATATTGTTCTAATTTCAATTAAGTTGACATGTTTTTATTACTTGGTTTAAATTTGGTATATAATGAACTAGTATAATAACTTATATATTACGATGTACAAATTGTCTTCATGTAATTTGAATGAAACCATTTTACTGTTGATAATTTTATTTTTTGTGGACTTGATTATCTTTAACAAACTGAACTATTTTACTATAGCTAAATAAAACATTAAAAATCAAGTCAATATCGCACAAATTCGGAATTATTTAATTTTCCCACTACGGGGACGATATAAACAATAGATACTTAAATTTGGACCTAATCATCATTACATAATATAAAACAAAGTCGCTTTCTCTGTCTGTAACTGTGTCTCTATGTCCCTATGTATGCTTAAATCTTTAAAACTACGCAACGGATTTTTAATAGATAGATTGATTCTTGAGGAAGGTTTTAAATAAACCTTTCCGATATTCCCACGGGGACGAAAGCTACGCGGGTGAAACCGCGGGCAGGTCGCTAGTCTAATATAAATGTTTAACATATACACCTGCACACGGCGCATAAAAGTTCATTGTTTACAAACCGCGATTTACCGAATTTGCCACTAGACTCGTTAGTACAACACACGATGACCATACTTTCTGATTGTTACTAGTTTCCGCTAATTCCGTTGAGATTAAATATGTAGTCAAGATAATGCATTTACGACCATTTAC
Organism: Apodemia mormo; assembly: GCA_036924255.1. NCBI lineage: Eukaryota > Metazoa > Arthropoda > Insecta > Lepidoptera > Riodinidae > Apodemia > Apodemia mormo. The sequence continues at coordinate 22,017,107 of JAUPFN010000003.1, read as the reverse complement.
TATTATGTCCTTCTACCAGTCAACCTGTCTTTGAGTTTATAACAACTTGTATACTATTTTTTATGGTTAAAGTCTGTTATCAAATTTTATTGTTTGCTCTATTGTCAAACGTAGTCATAGAATTGATCGAATTTCGACCCGAGGGCAATCGCTAGTTCCAATAAAACAACCATCTACTTATATTTAAAAAAGAAGAACTTTTTATAAGAAAAAAAAAGTATCTTCACGCCCATATCCCCGAAGGCGTAGGCAGAGGTACAACAAGTGCACCCACGATTAGCCGAAGATACTTGGTCCCACAAATGTGATAGGTGGCAAGCCTATCGCCAACCGGGCACTTTCCAATCCCGGGCAATTTGTGTTTCTCAGAAAACTGAAAAAACACTTTTTTATGTGCCCTACCCGGGAATCGAACCCGGGACCTCATGTGGTCAACGCCAACGCTGGACCACTAAACCACAGAGGCGACACATATATAAGAAGTCTTAAAAAAATAAACAGGAAATACTTTATATTGGCATAATTTTCTCATAATCATTTAAATAGAACGCATTAATAGCTGTGAGTTTATGATGATCGTAATTTATGAAGATTGTTGCTGGTGAGGAGTGATCGAAGAGCCAGAGTACCTTGCGCTCGCGCACGTGCATCACTACTCAAATGTCAATCACTCCTTTCACGTGTCACCGTATAGATTATTTACGGCCCGTAACTTTCTTAACATTGTACTTATTTTTGATTTATTTAGAACATTCTTAAGACATCATTTTCTGTAGCAATAAAAATTCTTAATTTAAAAAACTATTTACAAATAATAAATAAAATAATTTAAAAAAATATATTTAAAAACTATTATTATAGAAGTGAAACTTATTTTGAATTATTCTAATTTGAAATTCGACATGACGTTAATGCGTCACGATAAAATATTGCAGGTTTGTGAAAACAAGTTATCGATTAAGGGAATCTTCTGTAAAATATTAAACTTTTAAGTGTTAATTTTTGTAAGATTCAAGGGTGCAAGGTGGTGCACTTGCACCCCCCGGCAGAAAACAAAATACTTATAAAATAATAACAATATACGTATTATTCTTTATTTTTTAGTGAATGGTATGATGTGGAGATGCTATGCACCCCTTCTGAAAATAATCCTGGCGACGCCTATGTTCCCCCCATCAAAAATTCATGGTAGTAGTACATACGTAGGTCACACTATAAGTTTTGCGTAACCTAAAAAAACAACATGTTATAACCAAAATATTATGTTTATTGCTTTTCAAAATAATCTCCTTTATATTTTAAACATTTTTTCATGCGATCGAAGCATTTTTTAAAACAGGAGGACCACAGATCTGAAGGCATGTTTTCTACGTGATGATTGAACGCTATTACTGCCTCTTCGGAGTTGGTAAAAGTAAAACCTCTCATCAAATCTTTGGTTTTGGGAAAAATACAGAAATCACAGGGTGCTAAGTCGGGGCTATGCGCAGGATGAGTGACGAGATGTACTTTTTTCGGAAGCTAAAAATTACTTTGTTTTGTTGGCCGTGTGTGAAGAAGCGTTATCATGGTATAGAAGAATGCGGTTTTGGGTCGTCTTTCGCGAACTTTTTCTAACACCCTGGGTAAACAAATGGTAGAATACCACTCGGCATTAACACTCTTTTGATCTTCAAGTGGAATTGTACAGATAGGGCTCGTAGCTGAGAAAAAATAAAACGCAATCATTTTTTTACCAACGTTTCTCGCCTGTCTCACTTTTGTTGGCCTGTTCTCATTTTCAAACACCCATTCACAAGATTGCTGTTTTTTTTTCAGGTTCAAAACAATAAATCCACGTTTCGTCTCCTGTGACACTGTCGTAAACAGCATTAGAATGTCCGTGGTCGTACTTCATTAGCATCTGTGAGCACCATTCCACGCGAGCACGCTTCTGCTCCGCTGTCAGTTCATGAGAGATCCAACGTTAACAAAGTTTCCGAACTTTCAATTCTTCGTGTAAAATTTTTTGAATTTAGCTCATACCAATCCCCAATAGTCCTCGAATTGTCTCATAGGTAATCCGGGGGTTTTCTTCAATTAACCGCTTAACAGTAGCCACATTATTTTCGTTGACGGCAGTTGAAGGCCGCCCTTCACGAAATTCGTCACGTAAAGAAACTCGACCTCATTCAATCATCGTCAATGATTTTGAATAGCTTAAATGTTCATAGTATGATACTGGAAAAGGCCTCTTGTTAGTCCGTATTAGTGTGATGAGCAACTTTGAAACCCTACATTGCGTGTGACCCGACACGCACTTTACATTTTTTTATGTTATTAGTTAGCAAACAAGCAGAGGTCTCTACTGGCGGAAAAAGAGATCATCGCCTATAGACTGCACTAGTTGTTATCCGTGGACATGGCGAGATAAAAGTTTTGTGGTGGTGAGTCCAACGGTAATTTAAAAATACAGGATCAAAGGTATTCTATGTCCTGTTTCAGGTCGTCATCTACCTGTGTGCCAAATTTAAACCAAATCGGTACAGCTGTTTTTGCATGACTGAGTAACAAACATAAACACTTTCACATATATAATATACTAGCTGTGCCCGCGACTTCGTCTGCGTGGGATTTTATTAAAAAAAATAGCCTAAGTTACTCCTTATTACATCAGCTATCTACCAATGAAAGTCCCGTCAAAATCGGCCCAGCCGTTCCAGAGATTAGCCGGAACAGCAGACAGACAGACAAACAGACGGACAGACTGACAGACAAAAATCGTAAAAAGTGTTATTTTGGTATGTGTACCGTGTATACCTCCATATGAATTTAGTTAAAACCGATTATTTTAATATTACAAACAGACACGCCAATTTTATTTATTTGTATAGAAGATAATGATGAAAGAAAGGGATAATGAGTATAAAAGAAGTACCGGTTTTGGTTATTTAGTAGGTACCCTTTTTGGCCACTAGAAATTTGAATCAATATAGGTACAAAAAATTATAAAAATGTTATTATTATTTTTACTAAACTTTAAAACTTTCGCACTTAAACGAATCAAATTTTGTAAGGATGTTGTATATACATATAATATAAAGTCGTTGGACAAATTACACAAATCGATCTAACCCCAAAGTAAGCAAATTATTTACTTGTGCTATGGCTGTTAGTCAACGATACTAATACATAGAAATACATATGTAAATACTGTTACATATATAATAAACACCCAGAACCAGAAATATTAACATCTATGCTCATCACACAAATGTTTGTCTCTGTCGGGGATCGAACCCGAGCCCCATCGATACGTTGGTAGATTTGCTAACCACTCGACTAACGGAATGGTGTGGTATATGTCGCCGTGAAATTTCAATTCCAATACATTAAAATCTACCTAAGTGATATTATAATTTAACTACTAATCTAACCTAAATTAGGTAAATTATAATCTAACGGTATTGACAATTTCACGGTTACCTATACATATATGTAGCGTTACTTTAATAAAAAAATTGACATTAAATGGCTTCAAATGGTACAGTAGCGATAATCAGTACGTCCACCTTATTATAATAAAACAGGCAGATAAATTACAGCAACGGTAATAACTTAACAAAGAAATTCAAAAGATATTAGGTGTATTCAGTACAACTTCTAATCTCAGAAATCTAAATTAGATAGTCAAAATTCTGAGCTAAAATTTTGACAGAATACTTTACACAAATACTTTTTACTTTGTAAATCAAGGCGCCATTGTTGGTCGAGTGGTTAGCGACCCTGACTGCGCAATCGATGGGGCTTGGATTTGATCCCCGACGGGGACAAGCATTTGTGTGATGAGCGTAAATGTTTGTATTTCCGGGTTTAGGTATTTATATATGTATTTCTATGTAGTAGTATCGTTGACTAATACCCATAACACAAGCAAATAATTTGCTTACATTTATGGGTTTAGATCAGTAAGTGTAATTTTTCCTCTAAATATTTATTTATTTCTTGTATATAATTCTGACACTTCTACTTTAAGTTATGACAGTAAGAATAGAAAGTGTGTCCAAGCCGAAACCGGCTGAGCTCAGATGCTCAGAATCATCTTTTTTTACCCTCTGACGGGTCTAACTATCTTAGCCAGACCTCTTAGGTTAGCAGTTGTTCTGAACACACTCATTGTTGATCAAAAGCCAAAAGTCTAATTTCATACAGGTTAGTGTTAATCGTTAACCGGTAATAAATATGAGTCACAACTCGTAGTCCGGAGCACAGCTACAATGTCGCGTGAAAGTGCAAGCCCGGACTTATTAGATATCAACAACTTTATATTAACTGCTGCGACAAGGGCACCAGAGCCGAGCCCTTAGTATAATAATACGAATCAAATTAGCTCTAAACTATGTTTAGAAAGTCCAACTCTTTAGTCATTTCATCTATACTAATCCATATCTACCCGGCAAACGTTGTTTTGCCATACGTATTAGGAATCCATAGCGGACAAACAACGACGTGACACGCAGGTGACACGTAATTTATATATTTGTCCTTCCAGGCAGCCGAAAGCGCATTGAATTTTATATGGTGGTTAAGTATTCTTAAAATAATATATATATATATATATATATATATATATATATATATATATATATATATATATATATATATATATATATATATATATATATATATATATATATATATATATATATATATATATATAATAAATGTTTGTTACTCACTCACGCTAAAACTTGACGGAAAAATGAGTTGTTCCCGTGGGATTTATTGTTTTTATAATATCCCATTGTAATTATATGCAGTATAATTTATTATGTTGTATATAATCAACGCACAGGCCATACCGTTAGAGCTAGAAACATAAAATTACTTTTATTAAAGAAGAATTTTTCAAAATTCAACCCAGGTAAGGTGAAAAATTGGGTAAAAGTTTGTATGAAACTTTTTATTTTCTGAACATATTTGCATGACATTTCGTGTGAATTGAGTACCAAAAAAAATTAATTACGTGTTTAAGCGTTTTTCAAAATTCGACCCTAAGAGGGTAAAATAGGGGATGAAAGTTTTATATAACCGCACAAACCATTGCGAAACTTGCAAATGTATTCCTCTTATGACGTAGATATCCAATATGGAAGGATAATTAAAAATTCAACCCTCAAACGGATGAAATAGGGGATAAAAGCTATAAGGATTATGTATTTCAGCATTTTTCAAAATTCCGCTCCTTGGAGGGTAAAATAGGGCATTTTATAAAAACATACAGGCCAAACTATTAGGGCTAGAAACTTGAAATTTCACACTCGTATCCCTGTTACGACGTAAGTATCCCCTAGGGAATGACTTTTCAAAATTCAACATGCAAGGAAATGAAATAGAGGAAAAAAATTTTGTATGATACTTTTTATTTCTTGGACATATTTGCATGAAATTTTATATGAATTAGCAAGAATAACGAATTCCGTATTTCATTGTTTTCTCAAAATTCAACGCCTAAGAGGGTAAAGTAAGCAATGAAAATTTTACGTAAACGCACAGGTCAAACCCTTAGATACTTGTAATTTCAGACAAATATTTTCCACTCTCGGCATAGGGATCCACTATTTTTTAGAACCGGTTGTCCCTGCGTGCCACCCCTGAAACTTCCCGCTAAATTGAAATATTTTAAGCTCAACGAACCTAAGTAAAAATAATAGTATTTTGAAATTCGAAAAGCTGTTTATTTTCAAAATGACAATTGTCTTAGATCTTTTGAATAACGTTCAAAGCAATTTTGAACTCTAAGTTGCTTTCTTTAGCTACAAAATCAATAGGTTAAAAAATATCAAAGATATGTCAAAAAACTTTTTTCAACAATGTTCGTGATCGATAAATCCCTGAACCAATCAACCGATTTTAATCCAATTTACGGTATTTGACGCAGTTTTTTAAATAGAAAAGCTGACTTGATTTTTAATTGAATCGGTATATTAGCCTGAAAGTTATTTTAAAAATATGAAGTAAGTTTGTTATAAACAACGTAATTTTATAATTTGAAAAGCTGTAACTTTTGAAAATTTTTTTCGATATTAAATTTTGAAACAGCATTTGAAGTAGTTTTTTAAGTCCTGAAATATTGTGGAAGATTAAAAAAAGATTGGTTGAATAATTTCAAAGTCAGGTCAAAAAAACACTTTTTCAAAATTTTTCGTCAACGATAACTCCTGAACGGATAAACCAATTTTGATTCAATTTACGCATTGGACGCAGTTTTTTGAGGATTAATTTTGATTTTTGAAACGGCATTTGGCGACTACATCATAATTCAAATTTTCAAAAATAACAGCTTTTCAAATATTACAATGACGTTGTTTACAGGAAGCTTACTTGGTATTTTTAAAATACCTTTCAAGCTAATATACCGATATATTTTAAAATATCAGCTATTCTCTTTTAACGCACTACGGCACTACGTCAAATACCGTAAATTAGATTAAAATCGGTTGATTTTTTCGGGATTTATCAATGACGAAAGTTTTTGAAAAAAGTTTTTTTATATTTCTTTGACTTTTTTACCTAATAAAACAATTTGAGCTCAAAAATTACGTTGAATGTAATTCGAAAAATCAAAATCGGTCATATTAAAAAAAATATCTATCTTTTCGAACACTGAATAACTATTTTTTTAAAAAAACTTTCGATTTAAAAGTTTTGGAAACAGATAACCGGCTCCTACATAGACACTATCTGCTTGTTTGCTATCCTATGAATTAAAATTAATAAATACACAGTATATTTTATTAATATTTCAAATTTCTTAACGCAACTTATCTATAACATTAGCTATTTGTGACTTCATTCAAGTAATAAATTTTTTTACTGAGCAAGGTAAAAAATTACCTAGCGTTGCTGCTCCTATGTAAGCTTCCAATGGTAAAATAATTTTTAAGATAGTCCAGTAGTTTTTGAGATTATTTGTTACAAACACACATATTATAACGTGAAAACAATGTACAATTGTTTTCACGTTATAATATTACAATAGATAATAACTAGGTACCTACATATAACATAATTATGTAAAGCATCTTACAAGCCTTTGTCTCTGAAAGTAAATAATATACTGATAGAAATAATTTGACCTCAATCTCATAAAATAATTGCTTCTCACACCCCACGTTATCTAATCAGGTTCTGAAAGGAGCCGATGTAAATTCTGGAGCACATGTGTTTGCGCGAGCGCACGTGTTCATTCACATACGCGACTTGTGAAGGGACCAGAACAGGAATAAGCAACATTAAGCAAGCCATAAGTAAACAACACTCATGTCTCCCTCAGAGCACAAAGAAAATCCTTATGCGTTGTCCATATTGATTACCGACGCGTAAATTCTAAGCTAAACGCAATAACACGTGAGTCACGTTCACATTTATTATATCTTTAGGTTATATATGGTGTTGCAATTACTGACTTAAACTCACAAACTAGCTGGGCAATCGAGCTTCTCTTGTATGATATTTTTTCATGTGAAAACGGATTATCACGGAGATCAATTTTAATAATAAAAGATTATCCAAATACAAAATTTCATTAAAATCGTTAGAACCGTTTGGAAAAACCAATTGCATACAAATATACAAGAATTGCTCATTTAAAGTATAAGATGAACTGGCGGGGCGACCGAGCTTCGCTCGGATGATATTTTTTCATGAGAAAACGCATTATCAAGGACATGACACTTACCTCGATCAATTTAATTAAATAAATAATAATAAAAACTATCTAAATACGAATTTTCGTCAAAATGTTAAAGCTGTTTTTAAGAAACAAATTACATACTATTACAATACACTTTTCATCGTCGGCACTTGGTGAATCTCCATTTAAATACAATATTTATTAATTGATTCACTTGTACTGTTTCACAATTAGGTACAATATATATTAATTAATTCACTTGTACTGTTTCACTAACCGGAGTACGTAACTGTAAATACCCTGAGGATGCTTGTGTAAGCAAAACCGATTGGAAATTAATTGTAATTACCTTATTGTGAAATAATACAACTGGATTAATTAATGAATATTGAATTACATTTTTTTTTTATATAAGCAGATAGCTCTCCTGATGAAAAATGAAACCATCGCCTAGAGACACCAAAGATGTTAATAGTGCGTTGCTATATATGTATATGTTTAACGGTACTTTACTCTCCAAACCGAAACACGACAAAGATAGGAATAGGTAAAGCTGTGGTAACAAATACCCGGCGAGACATTGCGGAACTCTACCATCTGGTAGTTATGATGGTAGTGACACATGTAGTCAATCAGTTGCCTTTTACGACCTGCCTGGCTGAACCGCAGTTAGTCTATATTTCAGAGTCCGGACCAAGACGGGGACCGGGGGAGGGGACAAAAATATACAGTAATTGCTCGCTTAAAATATAGGATATGTATTGGATGTTTTAATCGGGGGAAAACAGTCAACGGTTTGTCGTCTGGTAAAATTTCTAGGTAGAAAACTCTCAATAATACTTTTCTTGATTCAGGTGTTGACTGAGGTTAACTGCCGAGTGATCCGAGCCTAATCAATATACCAATAGGCAATCAGTTGTTCTACTTGTACTTGTATAATTATTTTTAATATCCCGTATCTAAGACCACCTACAAACCTAGGAAGTTCTGCGTTAAATACGAACATTTAGGTTGTTCTCCTACTAGGTGATAAGTTTATCGGCTTACATAACTTTCAAGCTGGAACACGACAATGATAATGATTATTCCCCGTGTTGGTCCCGGGCTCCTTTGAAGAATAGACCAACTGCCGTTCTGCGAGGCATGTCGTAAAAGGCGACCGATTGGCTATGCCAGTCACTACCCGTGGCTACTAGGTGGTAGAATTCTCCATTGTCTCGCCCGGGTCTGGCACCACTGCTTTACATATTCCTGCCGCAATAGCGCCAGTGCTTGTCGCTATCGTGTTCCGGTTTGGAGTGTAAGGTAGCCGGTTAACTTATGCATGTGGCATAAGACCTCGCCACAAGATGACAACGCACCATTAACACCTTTGGTGTCTATAGCCGATGGTCGACTGTTTCCATCAGGACACCCATCTGCTTGTTTGCTATCTTATGATATAAAAAAAGATCGGTGTTTTGCACTGAAAGCAACAAGTAGGTATATACATACATAATTTAATACATTGCCAAAAACAAAGTTGGAATGCTAAGCCGCAAGTTTGCCAGGATCTTTAACTCCATTATTAGTACTATATGATCAATTATTTAGCTCTGAATGTCCAAAGACATCGATCTTATCGTAACAATAAGTTCTAACAGAAAAAATCAACCTACATAAATCCTATTAAACATCCTGTATCTTTTACTACTTACGTTTGGCGTTAGTATTAAGGCGTACGAGGCTGAAACCTCGGATTATCAACAAGATGTATTAGGAATGAAGAATTGTGTCAATTGCAACTGGAGCATATCTCGGAATGATGTCACGTGATCATTGGTATGTAACGTGTAATTACTATTGAGGTCAAAGGCGATTTCTCAAATGATATCTTGCAAATTGTACATACATACATACATATGCTTCAAGCAACATCTCTAGAGGTAGCTAGAGGTAAGAACTGAGTAAGTGCCATACATTACAATCCCAATAAAATTGCCTCCTCAACAAATCGAAATTTAGTATTTTTACTAGTCATGAGAATGTTGATAAAATTGTTTAGTGGCGGGGCAGAATCTAAAATACCCAAAAAAGGCTTGTTCCAATTGATAAAGGTAAGTAAGTACATAGGTATATCCCGTATACGTAGGTCCCATTGGTTGGTCCCGTATACTTTACATGTTTTGTTTGCCAGGTACTTAATAAAAATGCCAGGCAACTTTTAAGCACATATTCAAAAGTTCCTTGTTGCGTCCGTACGTTTAAATTTGGATTGACAGTGTAGCCACTACGAAAAATAAACCATACCAAATAAACTCTTCAGATGTATAACGATCTCTACCTAACTAACTTTATAACATCAGTGATGTGTTTTGGCCTTTATTATAAACTTATAGCAATTAGGGATCAGGAGTACTTGTAACAATAATTAATTAATATATTCTGTTATAGCAGGAATGTAGACAATTTTAGACAACATTAATAAGTATATAATTATTCCTGCGACGTTTCGGCTCGGCTTAAGCGTTCTTCAGATATCTAAATTTATAGTGCCTATTACAATGATAGTTAAATAACATCTGTCTGACTCCAATGCTGGAACCGCACTTGCATCTATTGTTACAAAGCTTCGTGCAATGTCACGATAAATGCAGATGTGACCGGCTATTACCGGCTATTTTCTTTTTTTTATGTTATTAGATAGTAAACAAGCAGATGGGTCTCCTAATGGAAAGAGTCAACCATCGCCTATAGACACCAAAGGTGTTAATGGTGCGTTGCTATCTTGTGGCGAGGTCTAATGCCACATGCATAAGTTAACCGGCTACCTTACCCTCCAAACCGGAACACGACAGCGACAAGCACTGACGCTATTGCGGCAGGAATAGGCAAGGCGGTGGTACCAGACCCGGGCGAGACAATGCAGAACTGTAACACCTAGTAAAAAATTTTTGCATAAATTCCGGACCGCGTATGCCTTAGCGCGCATATAACTTCGGAACTGTAGACGCAAGTGCGGCTCCAGCATAACAATATCACGATTCACACAAAAACTTGTCAAATGTACTAGTTAAAACTTCTATCCTTCCAAAAATTTTATAACCAAGTATGAACAAATCTTGTTGTTCGAACTATGTTATATTGCCAAAACATCACAGAAATAATCATACATTTGTGTTGTTTAAAAGTTGACCACATTGCTTCTTAATAATAGGAAAACTTATACATGAGGCATTTCAATACGACACACTGATGGCACCTCACTATCGACATTTTGGTGTCTATAAATCTATTAAGCCAAGATGGATGCTATACATAATAATGATAAAAAAACACACAAGTATAGCATTTAAGTTTTCCGTTAAATATTGGAATATGTATTTAACTTTTAATTTTTTAGTGATCACCTCTAGTCTAGTGGTCCAGCGTTAGCGTTGACCACATGAGGTCCCGGGTTCGATTCCCGGGTCAGGCATATAAAAAGTGTTTTTATCAGTTTTCTGATAAACATAAAGTTGCCCGGGATTGGAAAGTGCCCGGTTGGCGATACGCTTGCCACCTATCACATTTGTGGGACCAAGTATCTTCGGCTAATCGTGGGTACACTTGTTGTACCTCTGCCTACCACTTCGGGGATACGGGCGTGAAAATACTCTTTTTTACTGTCGATATTTTATATTACTCTATTTTAAGTAGTTATATACTTAAAATTTACAATTTCCTGTTTACAAAATCCAAGACATTAAAACTATTAAATTTTGACTGACCTGTTTTATTACAAAAAAAAAAACAATTCTATTATAGACGAGTCCGCTTGTCATTTTTAAATTTAGACTTTGAAGACTTTGCTTTTCAAGCTGTTAAATAATAAATGAAACCTAATTGTTCCCGCCCAACTACTTTACCTTTAAAGCGATTAAATGTACTTATGCTTCTGGCCTTAAATCTTCGCCCTATAGCTGATGATAAGGCAAGTAAATATGTTGTATATATATAGGTGATGATTGGGTATTTCTTTCCATCTCAAGATCAATCTGCTGGTTTGCTATTTTTAGATAAAAAAATAAATTAATTGTATGTTGGCATCAAGTAGTGTACATGCATAAATTTGTTGTCTAATTTATCTTCTAAATGACAGTAACACGACCGACACGACTCCTCAGAAATCAGAAATCAGAAGAACTTTATTCAATAAAACTTTTTACAAGTTATCTTAACACGTCAACATTTTTTAAAACTACTACCGAATCGGAACGCGGCCACCTATAGCTCTGGAGCCCTGAATCAGATCTTAAATAAATGTTATGGGATCTAATCGGAAATATACTCTCTTAAACATACAAAACTATATATTTTAGTAACCCGTGACCGAACATAAACACATCTAACACACATAAAACATGGAAATTGAGAAACTCCTTCTTTTTAGGTAGTCAGTTGAAAGTTTGCAAGGAGACCGATTTGCTTGTTTGCTATCTTATGATTTAGCAAACAAGCAAATCGGTCTCCTTATGGAAAAAGTCAAGCATCGCCTATAGACACCAAAGATGTTAATGGTGCGTTGCTATCTAATAACAACGCTTACAAGTCACAGAAATACAAAAAAGACGTATCGATACCAGCAGGTATAATTAACATTAATTTATACAACGAGGGAAACAAACACGAATATATCTAATTGTAACATTTACGTTGGTCATCCCTATCAATATGGCACGGCGCAACAGTCGTTAATTTCATTAAGAGCTTATTAAGCGGGCACGCGACCGCCGACAGTTGGGCCCTACACGCGTACGATATAATCGAAAAACTTATGGACCGGAACATGACTCCTAAAATTTTGTTGTGCTTGTCTTTGTTTGAAGTAAATAAATTTGTATTCTTTGCGAATATATTTTACGTATAGTAGCGTCAATGCCACTGTCGTATTCCAAATTGGAGGGTAAGATAACCGATAAACTTATATATGTGGCATTTAAACGCGATACTCCTAACTATCAACGTCTTTGATCTTTGGTGTCTGTAAGCGTTAGTTGTATTTTTTCATCGCGTGAGTTATCTACGTGTTTGCTGTCCTGAGATATAAAACAGGCTGACGACCCGCCCCCGCTTCACACGGGTATCATTAAAATCAAATAATAAATAGTCTTCTGACATTAAATTAGCAAAAATCCAAAAAAAATAATTTCTGTCAATTTGATCACTATCAAAATTCACAAAATCACCGCTGAGCTAAATCTGAAGATTGCCGAATATTTGGTCAAAATCACTTTCTAAGTTTTTTTTATCATAAGATAGCAAACAAGCAGATGGGTCTCCTGATGGAAAGAACAACCATCGCCTATAGACACCAAAGATGTTAATGATACGTTGTTATCTTGTGGCAAGGTCTAATGCCACATGCATAAGTTTAACGGCTATCTTATCCTCCAAACCGGAACACGACTATTGCGGCAGGAATATGTAAGGCGGTGGTACCAGACCCGGGCGAGACAATGGAGAATTCTACCACCTAGTAGCCACGGGTAGTGACTGGCATAGCCAATCGGTCACCTTTTGCGACCTGCCTGGCAGAACGGCATTTGGCCTATTCTTCAAAGAAGCCCGGGACCAACACGGGGATCACGATTCTTATGAATCATTATACACATCGACTTAATCGACTAATTTGGGTTTCCGAGAAAAACCTCAAAAAAACATAAATAATACCTTTGCCTAACCCGGAGATCGGGACCTCGTGATCAGAACTGTATAGGCCTAGATAAATAAATAATACAAAGTATAAAAGTCATTAGTTATACGAATTAACTACACTTGAATTTTAGCCACCGCGCGACTACAAGTAATTACAAATTTTTCAATATCTAATATCTGCCCTAAAAATATCTTAAAGTACGTGGAATAATTACCTTCGCCCCATTTTCATTGAAAACCGTGTACCCATACAGTGAATATTTAACATCAATTTGTTGATGAACAAAAGAGCAGGCTATTTGGTGGTCACGCGGTGTTGACTACGGCGTCAGATGGTTGTGGTTCCCCTCGTTTTAAACTCGTATGAATAATCCGTGTCATGTCATCAAACCTACATAATGCACTCATATTTTATTTGTAGTTTTTTATAAATTTATAAATAACATTAACTAAAAATCTAACTAAAAAAAACTTAACACTATTCCCTTTAATGGGCATGTTGCGTAATAATGTGGCTACATAAAAGTATCTTCACGCCCGTATCCCCGAAAGGGTAGGCAGAGGTACAAGGGCACCCACGATTAGCCGGAGATAATTGGTCCCACAATGTGACAGGTGGCAAGCCTATCGCCAACCGGGCACTTTCCAATCCCGGGCAATGTTGTTTTATCAGAACACTGAAAAAACACATTTCTGGATTGCCCGACCCAGGAATCGAACCCGGGACCTCTGTGGTCAACTCCGACACCGGACCACTACACCACAGAGGCGATCAACCAGCGAGGTGGCTAGATGCTTCGTTTTACTAAGTTTTATTTTGTTTGTTGTTTCGATCCTAATGTTATTTTTCGTGTTATAAGATAGCAAACAAGCACGGCTCCCCTGATGCAAAGGGACAACCGTCGTCGGCTATAACACCAAAGATTTTAATAGTGCGTTGCTATCCATGTGGCAAGGCGTTTAATGCAACTTGCAAAGTAATTGAGCGGCTACTTTTCCCTCCTAACCAGAATATGACAATAACAAGCATTGACGTTATTTCGGCAGGAAAACGTAAGGCGGACGTACCAACTACCCGAGACGTTGCGGGAATCTATCACTTAGTAGTGACTCATATATCCAATCGTTTGTCTTTTACGAAACTGCCTGGCAGATTGGCAGATGGTCAATTCTTCAAAGGGAGTTCTTGTTAATTAATCATTGACTAACAAACGAGGATCTGCTTGTTAGAAAACTCTCCTGATAAAAAGAGTTTACAATTGCCTGTAGACTCCAATTATGGTAATGATGCCAGACTATCCATGTGGCAATAATCCGTGTGCCAAACTGCCCCGTTGGTTGAGTGATTAGTGAACCTGAATATGCATCAATGTTTGTCCCTGTTGGGAATTAAACATTCCCAACAGGGACAAACATTTTTGTGATGAGCATAGATGTTTTTATTTCTGGGTTTGGGTGTTTATTAAATATGTGTATTAATAACATTATGTTGTTTTGCCATACAAATTACTTGTGTTGTGTTACTGTTATACATAATATATACATATATATGTATAATAATAGGATCAAGATTTCTCATCAGATCTTACAAGCAAATAATTTTGGTCCAGAATCTGGCGATACGGGGCCTGCAAGTCTGGCTAACCGTTAGGGGTTATTTTGCTACTGCGCAGTATACAACATTTGCAAAAAAAACCAAAAAAGGTATTTTTGGCAACTTAATTTTTATTTCAACTTTCAATTAGGTTTTTTAGAATCAAATAAAACTATCCCAAACATTTTTTCCCAGGTTGATAGACAGACACCTTCAAATACATTTAACGAAAGCTTCCAATAAGTTTATTTAATATATATTTATTTATTTACTTTTACACAACAAAATATAAAATAAATAAATAAATATCCTATTGTTGGTCCGGGCTCCTTTGAAGAATAGAACAACTGCTGTTCTGCCAGGGAGGTCGTAAAAGGCGACCGATTGGTTATACGTGTCACTATCATCGTGACTACTAAGCGGTAGAATTCCGCAACGTCTCGCCCGGGTATTTAGTACCACCGCTTGTCCTATTCCTGCCCCAATAGCGTCAGTGCTTGTCATTGTCGTGTTCCAGTTTGGAAGATAAGGTAGCCAGTAGACTTATGCATTCGGCATTGCCATCCTGCTACACGGATAGCAACGCACCAATTACATCTTTGGTATATAGGCGATTGTTTCTTTTCCATCTGGAAATCCATTTGCTTGTTTGTCATTTTATATAAAAAATACCTGCAGCCTACCTTTTATACGTTTTTCTTTTGCTTATAATTTTATATTATTGAAAAGCAAACAAGGTATAAGCTAGAAACAACAACGATGTTAATGCTGCGTTGCTAACCTTGTGGCGGAATGGCAATGGCACATGCATAAGTTTACCGACTACCTTATTCTCCAAACCAGAGCACGACCATGGCAAGCATTGACGCTTTTGCGCCAGGAATAGGTAAGGCGGTGGTACCAAATACCCGGATGAAACGTTGCGGAACTCTACCGCCTAGTAGTCACGATGGTAATGATACGTGTAGCCAATCGGTCGCCTTTTACGACCTCTCTGGCAGAACAGCAGTTGATCTATTCTTCAGCCAGACCAACTATTAGGACCAACTAACGTTTGTACCCACTGTCATGACTACTAAGTGCTGGAGTAATGCAACTTAACGCTCGGTTTCGGTATCACTGCTTTACCTTTTCCTTCTGCAACAGCGCCAGTGAATGTTATTGTCGTATTACGATTTTGAGGGTAAAGTAAATGTATGGATATGGAATCACCATACCAATTCATAGATGGCAACGAACCATTCACATTTTTGGTGTCTATAAGTGATGGTTGTATAATTTCTTCAGGGAAGCTACTACTAGATTGCTATGAAAATAATTGAAAAAATATTCAATGCTCGATGCTACAAGCAATATCATAATGCATGATCATAATATAAAAGTTTTTTCAGTCGCACGCTGTAAAATGTATAATGTATTTCTTTCGGTATTCTGTATGGAACACATGTGTAAATAAGTCAAAAGGAAAAAATCATAATGGCGTGTCATGTAATCAGAAATTGATTTATTCCTTACATAAGCTCTCACATTACAAACATTTGTTCTAAAATGTACTATATACGAAGAGTGCATTTTAGAACAAGATAAATTAACGTAATGAACTTGCTCTAAAGAACGAAACGACAAAACACACAAACTAAAGAATCTTCCCTCCAAACCTGGCAGTTCATAAGAGGCAAACGATTGGCTATGCTGCCCTGCTAATTTAGTCCACCGTATGTGAATGTTGGGTGCGACAGAGAATACACTTACGGTGGACTAAATTAGCAGGGTAGTATGAGGTCACTACCATCGAGGCTACTAGGTGGTAGAGTTCTGCATTGTCTCGCCCGGGTTTGGGACCACCGCCTTACCTTTTCCTGCCACAACGGCGTCAGTGTTTGTCAATGTCGTGTTCCGATTTGGAGGGTAATGTAGCCTGAAAACTATTGCATGTGGCGTTAAGACCTCGCCACAAGATAGCAACGCACCATTACCACCTTTGGTGTCTATAGGCGATGGCTGGAGTCTTTCCATCACTAGACCCATGTGCTTGTTTACTATTTTATACTATAAAATAAAAATAAAAAAAGAGGGAAGTTCATGAACAAGGTCGTAGAGTTCTGCAACCTCTCGCCTGGCTTTGTTACTACCGCTTTACCTAAGATCCCGATTACACTTTGACTAGTGTGAGTGAGAGTGTTTAATGCAGGTGCTTAGTATTATGCAAAAAATACGTGAAGACAGCCGTTGATCAGTGCGAGTGATTAGTAATCAGCGTAGTAAAAGTGAATAGACGTAATCGAGGTCTAACATGTCGCAATAGTATTAGTACTTGCCGCTGTCGTGTTTGTTCTGTACCTATGTAGAGAGAGAACTTCATTAACATCATTGGTTGAGTGTCGATGTGGAACTACAGGTGATGATTGTCACTTTCCGTCAGGATTGCCATCTGCTTGTTTGTTTGTATGACATAAAAAACACAACTAGACAATAAGTAGTCAGCGTGAGAAACTAACAGGATCATCTACTAAATAACAATTACACTCAGTTACGCATAAAAGGCATTATCCAATGTGTAGGCGCCGGTAACGGGACCTCTTGTTTGTATTGAATGCGGATTTGGTATGGGATATTATTAATTGAAGGTCTCAGTTCCCACAGCTTCCGAGGGGTGATTCGGGGTGACCTGTCATGGCCGGCTCGTTTATTTGTGTTATTGTTGGCTGGGGTGGTTGAGTTGAGCATAGAGCGCGCGCATTGATTGTTTCGTCAATCGCATCCAGTTTTTAAATATAACTAGCTGTTGCCTAAGAATTTTTTCGCTTGACCGATAAACAGTAATGCTTTGGTTAGTCGGGTAAAAAGTAGTGTTATGGTCTAATATATACACACTGGATAGTAAATAAGCAAATGGAAGAAATGTGCTACCATCCGTGATACTGGCTACCTTACCTTTACAGAAGCTAAAGCTAAAAAATTACAACAGTACCACGTATTAATTATCAATACCCAGAATACGTATATTACCAATACGTGGAGAAAGTATTTATTGGTATCATTGTTGTTAACAACGCATCATCTTATAATCAAATTTTAATGATTAAACATTGACCTAGGTTCCTTTTGAACAAAAGAAAATATGTCTTCCTATCAGGAAATTCATAAAAGACGAGCAAAGACTAAATGTATCGCTGCCATCGTGACAACTAGATGGTAAAGTTCTTCAAAGTCTCGCTCATGTTGGTGCTACCCTCTTTCAAAATCCTGCCGCAATAACGTAATATGCATTATTTTATCGTGATATATCTTTTGCCTAACCCGTAAGGTATCTGGCGTGAAGATATATGTATGTAAATTCGTAATTACATTTATTATTACTTAATTGTAGATATTATTTAATTGCAAAAAGTAGAGATAGAGTAATATATAAAAAAAAAGCAAAAAAAAAATTTCACATACAAAAACATTTTATTAAAATAAATACATGACATTCCAATTAAAGATACTTGATTACCTATCTTGAAAAACCAATTTAAAAACAACTTTATAGTACTAGAAATCCGTTTCAGAGGCCCGTGGCTACAAGAGCAATGCTTTATAACGATAAAATTTAGCCTATGTTGGGTAAATACTTCCTATATACTGACACTAGCCGTGTCTGCGACTTCGTTCACGTGGAAAAATCTCTTAAATATAGTGTCGGGTTTTTACCCACAAAGTTCCCATTCCCGTGGAATTTCTGGGATAAAATCTATCCTGTATATGTCCTAGTATGGAAGCATGTCCAATTTCTCCAACTATTGAAGCCTGAAGTAGTAAGTACATACACAAACTTTCACATTTAATATTAATGAAATAAAACGCTCCATAATTACAATTCATAATGGTATCATTTCGAACATAAAGTATATGGGAGAATTTACAAGTCACAAACTTTTGAGGATTAGAAAATGAAATGAAAATATTTATTTGCAAGAATACTTTATTAAAAATAATCAAGTTACCAACATATTCTACCACAATATGGTGTGAAAATATTTAATGATATAATTAATAAAGGAGAATGTGTAGAACCTGGCCATAATAATAGAATAGTAAAATAAAAAAGTAGGATGCGCGCTCTACGGTGATCTACTCTAACATTACATGCGATCAATTTCCGCGCACACTCCCACGACGGGGACCAGATGGCGGGTGCCGGTGCGGCGTGCGGTGCGCCGGCACCCGCTTCAGTTGCTGGCACTGACAATATTGTACCAGCGACCCTCTGCTTCTGTGGGAAGCGGCTCTGACCATGGGAATGAGAACACAATAGTTATCGCCAATATTTATTGTTGTCTTATATATTATGTTATTTTTTAACCGACTGAGCTAGAAGAAGGGTGATGTTTTTCGAGTATATGCATGCATATTTTTTTCACATGCGCTGTAGCCTAAGCGGCTCTATAAATTTAAGCTTCAGAGATGTCATTGGATTCGTCTTTTCGTAGCACAACCATGAAGTTTTATAGCAACAACGCACCACGAACCTTCGGGGGATATGTCAATGTGGCCCCAACGTAACTGACCACGGTAAATGTAAACATCTGATATTGTTGACTCACTCTGCTTACACATGAAAGATTTTTTTATAATTCCGAAGTCAACTAGGAAAGACAACCCTTACCTATAGTTTCGGCATGACCGTCCTTTCCTCCTTCCGTCCGCATCCTAGCTCAGAGATTATTCGTACCTAATAGAAATCTGAAAATCAGTCTTCACTGTAAATCGGCTGCACTTAATATTGATAATATTATTGCCATTAATATTATTATCATTATTCAATGCAGGTGATTTAGAGTGATGCGGGGATATATTATATTAGTGACATTGTTTTTTAAATATAAAAATCTAATAAATAAATGTACCTGTTTGTTGGTTTCAAGCGTACCTTCAGCTTTCCCGGTATTCATTTCACAAGCAACAAACAGACACTTGACCCGTCAAAATAACGCATTATTCAGCGTCAGTGAGATTAGCATAGATTTGCTTGTCGATCGTCACCAGGAGACGCCATTGCATATGCGATGTGATGCCCCGTTCCCCACCTCCTGAAGCTAGCAGATGCTCCATTAATATTGTATTTCGCATCACATTACCGTCTGGTTGCTATACCGTCAAACTTTTCATCCACACATCTGTCTACTGGAACATGGAAATTAGTCCATTTTAAAAACATGTAGGGTAATATATGTCACCGCTTATCGAAATCTATTAATATTTTGCTTGAAATGCGTCTGCGTAAGAAAATCTAGGCATGTCTGAAGTAAGAGTAAGGACATCTGATTCTGTAAAAAATAAATATCACGAAAGATTCCGGTCTTCTCAGCGTGTGGCCGCTTTATCGATCCGATAATAGCTTAAATTGCTGACGCGTCAAAATAATTAGTAATAGTTCAATTGAATAAGGTATTTCTTATTTCTATTTCGGTGTAAACGGAGTGAACCGAACGTCAATAGAGTTTTTATGTGATAAGATAGCAAACCTCTCCTGAGGAAAAGAGACGAATTAAATCTGAAATAAATTGATTATTATTATTATTATTATTATTATAGACAGCCAAGATGTTAATAGTGCGTTGCTATCCTTGTGGCGGGGTCTTAACGCCACATGCATGAGTTTACCGGCTACATTACCCTCCAAATCGGATCACGAGAGTGACAAACACTGACGCTAATGTGGCAGGAAAAGGTAAGGCGGTGATCCCAAACCCGGGCGAGACAATTCAGAACTCTACCACCTAGTAGTGACCTATGGTCTATTCTTTAAAGGAAGCCCGGACAAACAAGGGCAAGCAGGTCTAATAAGATTCACTGATTTGTTTGGTGATTAAAAGGCGATAATGTTTGGCCCCCTTTGAAGAATAGACCATCTGCCATTCTGCCATACAGTTCGTAAAAGGTTAATGATAGACCACACAAATTACTACCATCATGGCTACTAGTAAGTAGAATGCAGTCTCGCCCTAGTTTGATACATCGGCTTTACCTATTCCTGACGCAATATCGTCAATGCTTATCATTCTCGTGTTCCGATTTGGAGGGAAGAGTAGCCGGTAAAATTATGCATGTAGCATTACCATCCCACAACACGGACGCGCTAGTAACAATTTTGGTGTCGTTAAACGATGGTTGCCTCTTTCCACCAGGAGAGCCATCTACTTGTTTCCCATTCCATGCTATAAACAAGGAATGATCACGTTTGCCCGATTTTACCTCTATCGCCTGTAACCATTGGTGTATTTAGAGTTATTTTTCAGGGGGGGCTGGGTCTCGACTACAATAAAAACGGTCAAGTGCGAGTCGGACTCGCATAAACGTGTATTTTTGTGATGTATCTAAAAACGTACGTTTTTCGGATCTTTTCCTTTGTATATGCTGTAAGACATTGCTTCTTGCCACATTTCACAGCCAGGCATGGCACATTTCACGCATCACTGGTTATAACACTCGTTATAATATAATTCATGTGTCACACCAGTTATATTCATCGAAACCGTCCGTTATAATATATAACGCGAATGTGATTTAATTTCACGCGGGCGAAGCTACTACTTATGCTTATAATTCGCAGAAATCCATCGTGCGAAAGAGACAAAGCAACAACATTTGAGCAACACCGTGCCACCAGCTAGAAGAGAGAATATATTTAATATGTTATTTCAATTTACTAATCAATTATAAATAATAATCACTGCTCGGCCATATAACATACGGAATAAAATCCACCCTCTGTGACAATAATCGTCACTTATAAAATATAACGGTCATGATTTATCACCCGTGGTATAGCAGTGACAAAAAACAAATAACTTCACGACGTGATAGTGAAATAAAAATAGCAATAATTCCCATCACTAGTTCTAGGTCAAAGGGTGCCCTACGAGTTTGTATTTCTTTTTGAAATCGCTAGAAATCGGGAAGTTTGCGACATAAATAGTCACATCTTTTGATTGCGTTGCCTTACAAGTTTCAATTTTTCACAGGTGAGATCAGAGTCTACGGTACCCGTAGACCCGGTAATCCATACTAATATTATAAATGCGAAAGTCTATCTGTCTGTCTGTTACGCTTTCACGGCTAAACCGCTAGACCGATTTTCATGCAATTTGGCATGGAAATAGTTAAAAATCCGGGGTCAAACAAAAGCTAAATTTTTTTCTGCTGAAATAAGGAATTAAATTTGTATGAAAACTATATCGACGATATATTAATCTACTCGCGGGCGAAGCAGCGCGGGTTAGCTTGTTTGACATAAATTTCAATTTGTACAATATTTACTGGAATCAAATGCTATTTTGCCCCTACTATAAACGGAATGTACCTACTGTATATTTATATTATGTAATAAAAACATAGATTTCTCTGTTGTACCTAGATAATGATTTTTGTGTGAATTTTGGTAGGTGTCAAGTCTAGAATCTCTAATCAGTAACCCAACACCCTGGGATGGACACTAGACCTTACTGCGTGAGTACGGCCCACCCCAGTATGATTGAGTGTCCATCCCAGGATAGGTATACACGCCTATACCTGTAATTCGCGATAACCAAAACCTACATGCTTTTCCGATGCGTGGTATTTGTACCTAACCACCAACAACTTACGAAATGGTATTGAGATGTATAGTATCATATGTAATATTTATATATGATACTAGATAATGAAACTCAACACATATAATCTTACTTGTCCCGAAAATCGATCCCGGGACGTTATGATCAGGCAAATCAGACTAACAGGCCAGCCTTTACAATAATGAAGCAGTCGAAAATTCAACATTTTTACCTTCCTTGATACAGGTAGACGATTAAGTAAAACGTGGATAGAAATAGATCATTGTGTTGCACAGTTCCTTACTAGTCATGGTAATTTTAAAGCTAAATTATTCTCGTTCAAATTAGTTCCTTCTCCATTTTGCGAATGTTCCACCATAAACTGTAAATATGAACAAACTGCACATCATATTCTTTGGGAGTGTAATCTCTGGCAAAATGAACGTAGCCAAATGCTTGATAGTATACGATGTATATCCGGGGTAATCTACTATTCCGACCTTGTAGCAACACGTGGGAATTTCCGTGCCTTCAAGCGATAATGTCATACATACTACTGGAAGCAGAATTAAGTAGGCCATTTTCGTAGGTCCTCAAATACCTAAACTACCGTGGTGCAATAGCAATCAGGCTTAACCTGATTGTAAACGTCTCATTTCTTAGCAGTTTTTGCTTTATCTTACGCTGTCTCCTGCTGTAAAGGGAGGGAAACTGGATGTATTTTCCTACTCCTCCTATACTCTTCTGATTAAATTCGATGCGGGTTCCAAGACAGCTTAGCTTCTCCCCCAGGGCACCCTGAGCTCGCAACTCAGAGGTTATCAGGAAGGTTGCCGCTGTTGATTCTGGTTTACAGAAGTTACAGTGGTGGGAACGAGAGGTGGGCCCATTGCCCTAAAAAAAAAAAAAAATACAGGTAGACGTTTGTTACGTAAAAGATTTACATAATCTTAATAGGTATATATAAATTACATGTCACGCTGTTTGACCTCGACGGACTTCTAAACTACTGAACCGACTTCAATGAAATTTTGTAGATGTATATTGTTTGGTCCAACTTAAAAGATGATAGTTTTTATCTCAATTAACCTCCCCCCCTTGTTAAGTATCCCACCAAAAAATTTGTATGACAAAACAACGTTTGCCGAATCAGCTAGTATTATATTATATTATTAAGTCTTCTACGATTCATTTGAAACCGGTAGATGGCGCTTAGTCAAAAATTGGTTTTCAGCATTTGAACCGCCGCAGTTAACGCTAACGTTAGTATTTTAAGCTCTTAAAATAACATTTTCTGTTGGTTGAAAATGTAGAAATTGAGTCGAAAAGACTTTTTTTAATGTTTTCTTCGATGGTGACTCCCGAATGAATTACTTATTTAAATTTACTTAGCCAAATCAGTTTAAATTTTCAGAAAATCTAAGTTTGAATACCGCCAACCTCGTTTTGATAAGTCAAGTCATTCAAAAGCAATGAGAGGTTTAAATTTACACATACAAACATACTTACTTCGTCGTGAAAATAGTACAGAAAGCTTCCTAAGACATCAAAATAAGGTAATCTGATGAAAATTCAAGAAAATTCAAGTTTCAGAAAATCCTGATGAAATTTATAGTTGCGCTTTTACACATTTATACAACCTACTTCCCATTTCGTATATCTTCGGATCCCTGCATCAGATATTCACCAAATTAAAATGGACCCACACGGCAAGTATGTCCTTTCGAAAAAAAATATCAAAATCTGTTCATAAGTGACCGAGTTCTGAGGTTTGCTAGTATCTTTTTCTTGATATAATTTAATGGGTCAAAACTATCCTATTTTGTGATTTTTCAAACATTAAAAAATCATATCATCAAAAATATTTACAATCATAAGACCTTTTTGTACTTAGAGAGAATGGTAGATGAAAGGTTAACAAAACAGATATACAATGTGAATATGGAAGAATGTAAGTACCGGGGAAGACCAAGATACGACATACCAATTACAGATTGAACGAGTATACTGTCCGAAGGTGGTGTCAAGTCTTCGCAGCCAGCGTGTGTGAAGAGAGTAATGAATGTGAAAGAAACGAGACTAGCCCGCAAGGATCATGATGTATGGCACTCGGTTCTCTCTGCCTACCCCGTAAGAGATCTGGCGTAAAAATATGTAAATATGCATGTACATATGTTTTGTAAAACTTGCAAATGCGGCGATTGACGTTCGACTCACTATCGACTATTGGCTTAACAAGGGGAATGGCGTGATGATAAATTTTATTTTATACGCAGAGACATACAACACCGTACAAGTAAGCGGTTAGCTAATACCGCAATATTTATGAGCACCCATCCTGAATTAAGCAAAATTCGCTGTTGAACTTTGATGCATCTCGATCTGTATAATTTTAAAATTTGAATGGCCGGTATAAATCAACTTAACAGTTTCGCTTATCGCATGATAATATCTTCAATAACAAATGCTTTGTTTTTGCAACCAGGAACGAGATTGATGTGCAACGATTATGGGATGCTCCTCAACCATAAATACAAAATGTGTTGCATTCACAACTAGCTTTTTCTAAAGTCTACCATGCAAATTTCCGAACGTATATAAATCGTACTTCAATCAATATCATTTATCGTTCTGTTTTGGAGTCTCGTAGAGAAACATGAATACTTATTTTATCTTAACGATTTCCTGTTCATATATGTTATACGTCTGAATTTTAAAGAACAAAGGCTCGTGTTAAGATTTATCAACACATCGCGTAAGTGACAAATTTTCAACGTGACTCAACGTGCAACACTATGTAGATACGTATTTATATCTAAATCGATTTTATCATAATCTCAAACATTTTATGTAATTACGACGACTAAAAAAGTATCATATGCCAGTTCACTTATGAGGCAGGCAGAGTGAACCAAACGTCTATAGATTTTTCAGTTCACCACGTTTCTCCAGTTTGACGATTGGCGGGATGAGTGGTGATCTCCATCAATCTGAACCGAATAGGCTGACCCCTAGACAAGGTAGTCAAATTAAACAGTCAAAGTCAACAACTACTAATTACAAAGGGGACTGGCCTAACACGGAAAGAACTCTTTTTGCCTTTTTCTCTTTTCTTATTCATTCTTTTAGGTAGGTACCAACTCTGTTTCCGCCATAAAAAATCTGTTTTACCCCCAGGTTCGGCGCTAATGTATTACATGATAACTATAGTGTATGTAGAGCCCCATTAGAAGTTTAAGTATTAATATTAGCTAATAAGAATATGCCTCATGCAGTAATATGAACATAATATTTGAAACATATCAAGATCTATCATCTCTCCGGTCGGCGCGTGCGCCGGCACAGGGCTGACACGACGAAATTAAAATCGATTACGCCTCCACTTTAAAGCTATGAATATTTTAACTGATCCGTATGATTGACTCATTGTTAAGTTTTGGTGTCGTATTTGATCCGGAAAGAAAGTAACCTATTGTAAGACTTGATAACTCATAAGAAAAAGTACCTTTCTACGTGCAAGAATGAAGATTGATAAGGTTAAATCGACGTTCTCTTTTGTCTGTCATCTCGATTATTTATGTTTCGTCTTAATTTAATTTCATTAAAAAATAACACCTTCTATTTCCCTTCTATGTAAATCAGCTTCTATTTAACTATATTAACAGTTAATTTATTGAAAATTATGCACGCAAGGAGAAGCGTAAAGATTTGGGGTAGTATTAGGTTTACACAGCCACCTACTCGTAGGATTTGTAAGTAGAAGTACCTTAATTTTTTTTACTACTTGAAATTTGACTCAAAATACAAAAATATTAATAATATTTTTTGTATTTTATGTTAAATAATATTTTCATAAAACTTTCAAACTTTCGCACTTGAATGAATTTTTATAAGAATTGTATAAGTTTTTTTTTAATTTTATATCTAAGAATTTCAAACAGGCAAATGGGTCTCCTGATGGAAAGAGTCAACCATCGCCTATAGACACCAAATATGTTAATGGTGCGTTGCTATCTTGTGGCGAGGTCTAATGCCACATGCATAAGTTTACCGGCTACATTACCCTCCAAACCGGAACACGACAGTGACCGCAATAGAGTCAGTATTGCGGCAGGAATAGATAAGGCGGTGGTACCAGACCCGGTCGAGCCGATGCAGAACTCTACCACCTAGTACATATAGAATTATTTTTATAAAAAAATGACATTAAATGGCATTATTAGGTTTACATAGCCACCTACTCGTAAGATTTGTAAGTAGAAGTACCATTTTTTGCCACTTGAAATTTGAATCAAAATACAAAAAATATAATTATATTTTTTGTATTTTATGTTAAATAATATTTTCATAAAACTTTCGCACTCAAATGAATCTTTATAAGGGTATTGTATACATATAGAATTATTTTTATAAAAAAATGACATTAAATGGCCACAAATGGTACAGTGGCCAAAACCGATACTTGCACTCTACATAAGATATGAACATTGCGCGTACAAGGAAAATGCTTAAATACATACCTATTTACATACCTGCCTAGGTTTCCCCCCTTTGAAATGGGCCCGTTTTTAAAAAAAAATTGATCTGCCTTACTATAAGACAACTCGTAAAAAGCGAGAGGACTCATATGTGTCACTGACGTCGTGACTACTAACTTTATCCCCGTGTTTGTCTGGATTCCTTTGAAACATAGACTAACTGCCGTTCTGCCTAGCAGGTCGTAAAAGGCGACTGATTGGCTATACGTATCACTACTATCGTGACTACTAGGTAGTAGAGTTCCGTAACGTCTCGTCCGGGAATTTGGTACCACCACCTATGCATGTGGCATTGCCATCCCGCCCCTCGAATAACAACGCACCATTATCATCTTGGAGTCTATAGGTGACAGCTTCTGTTTCCATCAGGATTCAGGAGAGCCGTCTGCCTGTTTGCTATCTGATAATATGAAATATTAACTACTCGGAGGTGGAAGAATATCGCAACGTCTCTCCTAGATTTGGTACAGTTGCCTTACATATTTTTGCCGCAATAGTATTAATGCTTGTCACTTGTTGGGAGGGTAAAGTAGGCGGTAAACTTTTGCATGTGGCAGTACCTGCCACACAGATAACAACGTTTCATTAACATCTTTGATATCTATAGGCGATGGTTGTCTCTTTTCATCAGGAGAGTTATGTGTTTGTGTGCTAACCTTATAATATATAAAAAAAGTTAAAAAATGACAACTTGTCTCTGTATAGGCCTTGCTTTGAGTCTGAGGTATAGGCAAAGTCCTCTATTGAGAATAATGTACGTATGGAGAAATCTCAAATTTAGTATAATTTTAGTTTTCATGACTACCTATGGCTACCTATACATAGGATTTGTAAGTGAGATATGACACGTTGAATATATAAGTTGATATCGAAAATATCTCATTTAATATACGTGCAAAGATGTATGTAAACGTTATAGGTATGTCGACTTATAACACTTTAATTGTCTCGGCGTGTGTGGCGACGTGGCCGCGTTCTAATTCGGTAGTAATTCTCAAGAATCGACTCGTCGTACATGATTGTAAAAAATAAAATATTTTACATTTGTTTGATAAAATGTATCTTAATATTTGAATGTAAGTAAAAATCCCTACTTTATATTATTATAAATGGGAATGTAAGTTTGTTTGTAACGATTTCACGCGAAAACTACTTAACCGATCATCATGAAACTTTGTACACATATTCTTGGAGGTATTAGAAGTAATATGGTATACTTTTATTATAAAAATACTTATTTAATGGCTTAAATGCGAGCGAAGCCAAGGCTAAAAGCTAGTAACTTTATAAAATTTCAATTTGATATAATTAATGTGAATATTATGTAAAAAATTATAAATAAATTTAAAATATTTTAAATATACATGATAGATGATATTGAAATAGGTGCACACCACTTCAAGGTAGAATATGCTGGTATCTTCGATTAATCTTAATAACTTGTAACACCCATATTCTTGCAAATACATATTTTTTATTTTATTTCCTCGGATATCTGTATTACAACAATTGCATCATTCATAAGACATGTTAAGGGATAATCACAAAAAACGTGTGCCTGATCTTAGAGAATATTTAAGTTGTTAACAATCCGAGGTAAACCAGCGCCAAGCGCATTAAGGCCAGGTATTTCGACGCGCGTCAATTGTATAGAAAATGGGTGGCACGGTATGTTCTGAAACCGCTGGGAAATGTGTTAATTTTCGGATAAATAAATATAGGACATCAGCTGAAAACTAAAATTTTGCATATTCTTTCATGTATTTACAACTAAATATCACCATATAAAAATCATGTGGAAGATTAAAAATATTATTTACAAATTATTTATTTTAGAGATTTTTTAGCCTGTTTTCGGAATTTAATATGATCGAGTAAAGTACATTCTATCATGTAATAAGTTAGCACATTCCTTAGATAATATCTTCAGGTATATTGCGTAATTTTTATAAAATTGTTATTTAACAATCAATACAAAAAACGTGATTTAGCAAACCAGTTTTTTCCCGTTTGTCGCGATGCCTCGCCTTAAACTCGAACTGAACATTTATATATTCACGAGCACCACGTACAAATTCTGATTACTCGGAATCACTGATGTGTCCATTTTATGTCCATTTGATAGAGTGGATTGGTATACATACCTATACTATAGGTACATTTAATAAAATATTATAACCTCGTCAGTGTTTTTTAGGTTTCCAAAATAACTAGGGAACCTTATAGTTTCGCTATGTCCATCCGTGTATGTTCTAGCTCATACATCCTTAGTACAACAAAGTGGTAACGTAAAATCTTGAAAAATATCTTTTTAGGTTAGCTCCTCTACGTGTAAAGTAGGGATGTTAACTTTTATCTTCCCGCTACGTATGTAGATAAGGAAGATACTGATTTTGCCCCAATTTTCGAAAATCGAGTTTTCACCAGTTCTCCACGTTTAAAGGTCCTAGGAACCTTTTCCGACTATTTTCGTGATGACGTCAGTATATCTGTATGTATTTGTGGTGTGTGTGTGTGTGTGTGTGTGTGTATTTAAACATCTCATAACTCTTGAACGGCTTGAACCATCGAAACGCGATTAGATTCTGCTCAACTTAAAAATTATTGAAGATTTGAAACAATTCGGTGCAGAAGATTTTGAAAAAAACCTGAAAAAGAAATGACTTTGAATGCATAAGTTGCATCAAAATAGGTTATCTGTTCGGGAGTTATCGTTGACGAAAAATTTTGAAAAATAAGGAGCCATACAGTAGGTATAGTCGTTACAGTTGATATTTACCACTCATTACGCCAGCCGGAAAATTAGTGAATCGTGTGTCAACTTATTTTCGGTAAGCTTTGTCGACCCCGTAAGTGAATCACCGTAATGATATTCATTAATTTTTTTATTATTATTATTTTTTCATGTTATAAGACAGTAAACAAGCAGATGTCTCTTATAATGGAAAGAGATAACCATCGCCTATAGACACCAAAAATATTAATGATGCATTGCTATCCGTGTGGCAATGTGTTAATGCCACTTCCAATATTTTTTTATAAAACTTACATGCCTTAAATACTAAAAAATAAGTGATTTTTAGTCTCATATTTTTGAACGAGTGATTTAAAATTTAAACAAACAAAACAAGACAAGCAATATTTCCCCGTGTCGGTCCCGGGCTCCTTTGAAGAATAGGTCAACTGTCGTTCTGCCAGGCAGGTCGTAAAAGGCGACCGATTGTCTATCCGAGTCACTACCATCGTGGCTTCTAGGTGGTAAAGTTCTGCATTGTCTCGCCCGGGTCTGGTACCTTATCTATTCCTGTCGCATTAACGTCAGTGCTAGTCACTGTCGTTTTTCGATTTGGAGGGTCACCACAAGATAGCAACGCACCATTACCATCTTTGGTGTCTATAGGCGATGGTTGAATCTTTCCATCAGAAGACCCATCTGCTTGTTTGCTATCTTATGATATTAAAAGGACAATAATTTAAAACATCATAGAACATCAAATGCGAATGTTGAACTCGGAACTACACAACTTCATCTGTAATCTGTATCAACACTGATATTCCACAAGATCTATGATGGTAAAATGGAGTTATTGCACAAAAATATTTAAGTTATGTACCTATAAGTATTATTAGTTTTAAACAGATTAACCCTGGGTTCAGAAACAAAATCGTCGGATCGGTTCTCCTATCTACCCCAAATACTTATAAATCTTACTCAGGAATTCAGAACTTTTGAATCATTCTTACTGATCAATCTAACAAAATCGTATTCTGAAAGAAAAACAATTCAATTGTACGATACCGGACTTCTTGAATTAATAATACAAGCCGATCGCCCTCTGGTCGAAATTCGATTGTAATTCTATAAATATTAAAGAACAAATATTTGTTAGACAAATTATAGCATATACAAGCTATGACTCACTTTGATTATAAACTAGATTAAAATCTCTTCTTTGCTTTATAAACACCGAACAAATTATAATACTCCCGTGATATAAGCCTACTTAGTGTATGTATCAAACGGATGGTAGTGTTTGTAACATTGATATAAAAAGGGAAGATATGTTACGCTTTAATATCTCAATTGCTAAACCTAAGCTCGATCATTCGAACGCAAAGTAATGCGACGAACGTAGCAAACTACGTTTCTCTCACTTACTTTTGTATTGTACTATCTCACTCTCGCTAACATGGCGAACTAAACAATAATTTAATCTTATTTTCAAACAAATTGTTTTAACCGTACTTACGAATGTAAAGTAATCCCGTGTGTCTTATTTTTTTCCTTGGGTGATTATAACACTGGCTGAATATACAAGAAGGTATTTTGATGCGTGTTTAATGGTAAAAACAGTCAGAAAATATAAGTATATGATATGAGGTCCCGCGCGTGATTGATTGTCACCAATTGTCACTGTGTCTACGGACCTAGTTTTGTAGGACCAGGCGCTCTGACTACGTATCTTCCCTTTTTATATCAATGCTTTCTGCCCTTCTTCTGTATATAAACTTAAAACTGTGCCTCTTACCGAAGGAGTTCAAACTTTTCGCTTTACCTTAATACATAAAAATATTGCAGATCATAAATTCAGAGAGATATTCCGACTTTTTTATATCATTAAATAGCAAACAAGCAGACGGCTCTCCTGATGGAAAGAGGTACCATCGCGTACAGACACCCAAGATGTTAACGGTGCGTTGCTATCCGTGTGACGGGATGGCAGTGCCACATATGCATAAGTTTACCGGCTACCTTACCCACCAAACCGGAACACGACAATGACAAGCATTGACGCTATTGCCGCAGGAATAGGTACGGCGGTGGTACTAAATACCTGGGAGAGTTTCGGAATTTTACCACCTAGTAGGCATGATGGTAGCGACACGTATAGCCAATCGGTCGCCTTTTACGATCTGCCTGGCAGAACGGTAGTTAATCTAGTCATCAAAGGAGCCCGTTAGCCGTAGCCGAGAAAGTAACAAAAAACGTTACATTCTACTAAACGTAAAATATTCAAATCAAAACAAATTCTTTCAACGTTTTTATTCAATTTTGTGTAGCCACTTTAGTGGATTTCCGTTTTATAAGGAAAATTAGTTTTGATGTAAAAAGTTGTACGCGGAAATATGTAAGGTCGTGGACCGCCGGTGCCTGTGTCAAGTGTCATGGGCTGCGCAGGCGCGTCGAGTTCAACAAGCACGACCGACGACCAGCCATTGTCCGCTGTCGCACGACGAGACGAATCAAAACGCAGGCTTCTTGACCCACGTCAACCCGGTCACGAACTAATTTTACCAATGTCGAGCTTCAATAAAACCAAAACAAACTTTTACATCTTTTCCCATAAAATGTATAGACGGTATTTTTTTTAATTATTCACGCATTGACCAATACGAAGATGACGAGGAAAAAGTAATTTTTTCTTCAACAGTCAAAGGTTTTTAAACTATTTTTTATGTAAAGCTATGTTATAAAGACACACAAGCTGTTACCAGCGACTTCGTTCGAGTGACTAAGACAGTAGCACCGCTAATCTCTACCACCGAAAAGCTTAGTGCCAGAAACAACTTACTAACTACTATCAGGATAACGGTCACCGAAGTGACGTCACCCCTGGAAGTTGATGACGTCACACAAGGGCATGGAACAAGAAAGATCTTCTCAGCCAGTGTACTGATTGAGGACAAAAGTCCATATAAGTGTATAATATAGTGTTAAAGATGAATAATTGTAATGCTGCGATTTAAGATTTTACTTTGAATTTTGTTATTGTAGCAATCTACAAATTGTTTGACCGCTCCATTAGTTCCTTTTGCTCAATTGCGTAAAAAAGTCGCCATTAGCTATCCTCGTGAATGTCGATATCACACACAAAATAGCACATAACGTATTGTTATGTGCTATTTTGTGTGGCTTATGACTTCTATTATCGCAGCGCTTAGCATCCTCGCTGCGTTCCGACGATAACTTTTGGCCACACATCATGAGACAATAGCTAATCACACAAATCAATCACATAAATCAATTACTTACACCTAGGAAACTATACGTGCTACAAACTAGATTAAAAATTCATAAAACTATCGCATTTCACCCACATATTTTAAAAAGAAGAATAAATAATAATAATAAATAGACATTCACGCGACAAATTACACTTACTGATCTAACCCCAAAGTAAGCAAATTATTTGCTTTTGTTATGGGTGTTAGTCAACGATACTAATACATAGAAATACATATATAAATACTAGAATATATTTAATAAACACCCCAACCCAGAAATACAAACATTTATGCTCATCACACAAATGCTTGTTCCCGTCGGGGATCGAACCCGAGCCACGTCGATTGCGTAGTTACGGTCGCTAACCACTCGACCAAAGGAACGGGGACGAATCACGAAGGAACAAAGTTGCTGATATTCCTGCTACAAAACACACACGCACGCGCGCACTTACGCGCGCACGCACGCACGCACGTTCGCACACACACATACACACAACTTAAACGGTACGCAAAGGGATGTCACAAAGACAAATTTGTGCGTTTACCGCTAAGAAAACACCTCTTGTTTTGAGAATACTCCTTTCACTGCGTCAACCAGTAATGGAATTCTTCGTATTAACATATCGAGTAGGTATTTAAAATTATTTAAAACTAGCTGTTGCCTGCGACTTCGTCCGCGCGGACTTCGTTTACTCCGCAAGCACCTGGCCGCTAGGTGATAGCGTGATAATATGTAGCCTATATGTTGACCCGACCTGTTAGTAATATTCATGCAAAATTTGAAGTAAATCCATGCAGTACTTTTTGAGTTTACCCCGGACATACATACAGAAAACAGACAAAAATCCTAAAAACTATATTTTTGGCTTCGAAATCGATTGTAGATCACGCCCCAAGTATTCTTTTAAAAAAATATTCAATGTACAGTTTTGATTTTTTACGATTTTATTATATGCATAGATTAATAATTTTTTGCAGTCCTCCGTAATGTAAACTTTAATTGTGCCAAATTTCATACACCACTGTTCGTGCAATGTCTTAAAAAGGGGTCCAAAGTTTTCCTTTACGAATTAATATAAGTATACTTATTAACTTTGGGTATATTTTTTAAGCCTAAGCTTTGAGCAGATATATCACAGGATTGTTTCATATTGAAAATTAGTATATAATTCAATGTCGTTTAACTATTTTTTTTTAATTAAACGTTTGTTATGAGGCGTGCACTTTTGGATTTTTTGGACTTTTGGACCATTTTTTTTTTAAATCACCCCAATACCTTTGCAGGTTAGACGGAGTGAACCGAATGACAAAACTTTTCGGTTCACTACGAGTCACATTGAGGTCGGATCGTATATGGTGATTGTCATACCGCCACATTTTTGCCATCGCGTTTATCTTCTGCATATCAGTGATGTTAAAATACAATAAAGCAATTGAAGTTAGCTTTAAATTTTTATATTTGTTTTGTTTAATAAAAAAAGAAGTTAAGCAACATGTTTGTTATATTTTTTTTGGTAATCTGTTTTCTGAAATCTGAAAATGTCTTTTGTTATTGTATATCCGTACTAATTTCTGCAATCTCCATTAAACTATTCAATAAAGTTAGTTGTTTACATATTCAACTGTATCAAATGATATGCTGCAAATTAACGGCATTCATACCTATGCCGACGACAGTACAGGCAGGAGATGCTGTATATTCCGGACGCGACGCGCTAACATTTCTCGGGAACGTGTCGCCGAGTGCCGGAACAAACAAAATGTCGGAATGGGGAGGACTAAATTTAGTCCAATGCAACCCAGACACAAATTTGTGCGTTTACCGCTAAGAAAACATTTTTCATCGTATCCTCTCGTTTTAAGAATATTCCCTTGACTGCCTCAAGCAGCATTGGAAATCTTGGTATTGACATATCGAGTAACGTCCAGTTCGTGGTGATTTGGAAGGTAAAGCTAAGCTAGCGTCCAAGAAACTTGGTATTTTGAACAGGTCGAAAAAGTTCTTCATACCAGCCGACCGTTTGCGACTCTACAAGTCGCAAGTCCGGCCTCATACGGAGTACTGTTCTCATCTTTGAGCAGCGACTCCGCAGTACTAGCTCTTTCCTCTTGACCGCAAGCAGCGTAGGACGTCTCGAATCGTCGATGACTGGGCTCTATCCGATCGGCTTGATGCTTTGGCGTTGCGAAGACATGTTGGTTCTCTCTGCATCTTTTATCACTTTTACCATGGAGAGTACCATCGGACATCACGCCTAACTTCAAAATTTTACCCACGTCATTTGGATGTCTGCAATTCCACTATAGTACGATTTTCGAGGCATTTTTGCTCTGCTCTATAGAACCAATTACCAGCGGACTTCCGAACCGACACTACTTAGAAGCCTTCAAGAAAAGAGCATACTCATTAATTAAAGCTGGCAACGCAACTGCAAACCTCCGGTGTTGCAGCTGTTCATGAGCAGTAGTGATCACTTCCCATCAGGTAAGCATCTTGCCCATTTGCCCCCTATTCCATAAAAAAATAAGCAGACCTGATAAGGACTATCGATTGTTATATGTAATAACTGGTACGTGGTACGTAAAGATGGCGTTAGGTGTCTCAAACAATTTACGGAGTGACTACAAGGAATTAGAGTTCAAAAAATATACAATCATTACGTTGTAGAGCTCCGCAGTCTCGCCCGGGTTTGGTGGTGCTACCAACTTACTTACTTTTACTTGCCGCAATAGCGTCCCTGCTTGTCATTTTCATGTTCCAAATTTTTGGAGAAAGTTAACCGGCGAATTCACGCATGTGACATTCTCATTTCGTCAAACAGATAGAGTTACTTTCCGTCAAAAGAGGCGTCTACTTGTTTGCTATGATAAAAAAATATATAAAAGAAAAAATATCGATGAAGATATAACCGAATCAGTCCTACCATTCTCACGTGTTGCAATGAAATAAATATAAAGCGGTAAATCAACGAACATTTATTTTAAGGTCAAAATTACAATTGTTGTAATTTGAAATAATTCCAAAACCAACCAGATACAAACAGTAGCTTTGTACAACCAGAAAGTTTTTCCTGTAATTTTTTACTTTTAAAATACGAAAAACCTTTTACCTCGACTCCTTTATCTCTCTCTATCTCTTCTACCGCGTGTGAACTCAGAGATTTTAATTTTATACATATTTACAAATAATATACAGTCTTAAACAGAAACAATTTATTTATCCCAAAATAAAATTACACTTGTATTAACGCAAAATAATATTTATATTGTGACAATATATTTTCTAAAATTAAATTACACCATGTTAGATAACAATTAATCCTAAAGTTTTAATATTTCCGCATATACTTTTTCACAATTCACTCTATGTATTTATTACTAACTAAACTTGCGATCGCCCTGTGGTCGACAATACTTAAAAATAAAATGTTTTCTTATGTTTTATTAGTATATTATGATGTATATCAAATGAATGTAGTTTGTGTAATTTTATTTTTATTAACTTAATGTACATATTTCTAATGCATATTATATAAAAAAATATTAGGTAACAATAACTGCACTTCACCGCAATGTATACTTTGACTGTGTTAAATTTCATACTTTTACGTTCGCGTAATTGCCGTAAACAGGGGTACAAAGTTTTTGCTTCGTCCAAATAAGAGCAACCGTTATAGATAAAATGTTATTTTTTGGATATTGATGGACAAACTTTTGCGATCAAAATAATATTTAAAGATGTTTTTTAAAAATATATAAACACTATAGATATAATGAAGTACTAAAATGTTGCAGTTCAGCATTAACTAAAACACTACAAGCTGTATTTAACGACATTATAACATCGGAGGAAATACCTAAACAGTGGACTTCTACAATGGTTCTTTTATACAAAAAAAGGTGATAGGAATGATATAGGAAATTACAGGCCAATAAACTCAATGTCTAACTTGTTCAAAATTTTTGCTAAAATAATTCTTCATCGAATTGAAAAAATTATGGACGAGAACCAACCCAAAGGACAGGCGAGATTTCGGAAAGACTTCTCCACTATTGATCATATACACACAATAAAACAACCAAATGAAAAATGTAACGAATGTGGAAATACATAAGGTTGATCAGCAAAGTCTACGAAAAAACAACAGCCAAGATAAAACTAGAAACCATAGGCGAAGAGTTTCAAATTAAAAAAGGAGTCCGTCAAGGTGATCCTTTATCACCGAAACTTTTTCCAGCCTCTAGAATATATTTTCAGACAGTTAAACTGGGACAAAAAAAAGGGATTAATATCAATGGAGTACTATTGAACCACTTGCGATTTGCGGATGACCTTGTAATCATTCACAATGACCCAAACAAATTACAAGGGATGCAACAACTTGCAACTGAAAGTGAAAAAGTAGGGTTGTACATGAACACAAAAAAAACATGACAAGTAACATAAAACACGAAATTAAAATCAACGACAACTCAATTAAATATGTCAATGAATACATTTATTTAGGACAAATCATGGAACATAAAAAACAAATGGAAGTGGGAAGGACAAACATTTGTACTGGACCGCGATCGCCATACTCACACACAAAATAAGCATTATTGCATATAAACTACTAATGCAAAGATTATTTCATTGGTCGTTTTCATGTTAAACAACAATAATCCGAAACACACAAACAGAACATTTAAAAATGTACCAAATTGCGTTACAATAAATTTTATTTTGCTACAAAAAGAGTATTTACGTCGTTTGTAGTCTATTCCAATCTATTTGTACAATAGTGAAACTATAATCTTAATAGTTTCGCTATTCTACAATAGATGACAGTATTGATTTTTCCGTAGTTTTTAGTTGGTCATATTTGAGTAGAGAACTTTCTAGAACGATATGCGTAATTATTGTAATTACGTATATCTTTCTAGAAAAATTAGGTCAACCTAAAATGAACTTTATATGTAAGATGTACGGCTGATTTTAGCTTGACTTTCTATTATATCATTAGAGATTATATTAAATCAGGAATTTTATAAAAATAAAATGAAAATTGTACTTTCGGATGATATGAAATATCTCCATTTTTAATCATCTGTATTCTACTATCATTTCTGCATTCAAGGATGGCACAATACGGCATAATTCAGTGTATAATAGATTTTCGCACGACGACTATCTCCTAAAGATATGGTTAGTATCACTAAGGCAATTTAGAGTAACAGCGCATAATAGTGATGCACGCGGCACGCCCACTTTTCACTTCCACTTGCTTTCTTTGTTTCATGGGACAAATCATCTCACCACAAAATCAAACACAAAAAGAAGTAGAAAGGGGAGTATGCATTTCCTGGAAAAGATATTGGTCATTGAAGGAAATAATAGAAAACCCCGGAATAAGACTTAATGAGAAAAAGAAAACATTTAACACCTGTATACTCCCCTGCTTAACTTACGGATATCAAACTTGGGCCTTAATCAGAACAACTAGAGACCTGCCAGCATAACATAGGACGCAGTGTCCTGAACATAAAAAAGACAGAGAAAATAAAGCTAGAATATAAACGAAAAAGAACAGATTTTAAGGATATCACGATAACAATTAGGAAACTGAAATGGAAATAGACAGGACACATGTTAAGAAGCAAAGCAGGCAAATGGACTAAGGATATAATAGAGTGACCAATGCCAGTAGAGTGACCAATGCCATCCAAGAGACGGGAAAAGGAGAAGAGGTAGACAGATGAGACGGTGGGAGGATGACCTAAAACAGATTGGGGGAGCGACATGGAGAAGAAAGGCTAAAAATAGGGAAACATGGAGAGCATTAGAGGAAGCCTATGTTGAAAAACAAGACGACAATGATGGAATTTAATTTTAAGCTAGTTATAAGATATAATGTAATACATAGTTCTTACAAAAAGGCTAAATAGAATATATAAATATAATATATTAAACACTATAGCAACACAAAATGTAACAAAAATATGTATATCTCGGTAAAAAGCAGCCTTTTTTAAGTCGTAGTCGACTCCGTGTCGATTTTCACGATATCAAAGGTGTGCCGCCGGTGATGGGACGTGGTATTGCCCAGTTGAAAATATTCGCTAACTTTTAGCAAAATTGGAGCATAAATAAGGACATTTTATAACACCATAACATTTTTATAAATATGTAAAATCATTTATTTTTTTTGCATAATGTCATCGACCCATCTTCATGGTTGTTTCAGGTCGAACAGGGTGTTTGGTTGGTGATTTGGTTGACAGGGTTTTGGTTTACTCACTGTATAGTATGTAATTGTGAAACAATATATTCATTTAAATTTAAAGTAAACATTATACATATAAAGTTTGACCAAGTGCTGTGGAGAGAATTTATAACTAAATGCCTCCTTATTCAACTCTATATTTAGATATTCTAACATTTCCTTACTATGGTTGTAGTATTACTTTGCGGTTGTCTATTTAAGACATATTACTATATTAGACATTTACAGACATTAGCAAAAATCGAATGTTCAAATTTTTACTGGCGAGATAGGTCATAAATTGGAAATGAGCTGTAAGAGCTATTAAAGAGGAAGGAAAGAGGAAGGAAGGGGGGGCAAATCACATAATAAATAGTGACCGACCGAAACTTAATTTTCAGCCGAAACCGATGCTTCAGCTTTGGTTTTAGTTCTGGCCCAAACCGTAACATTATAAGATAATTTTTATCTTATTATATTTTTATCAACAGTAGATAGTAGGGAGGTAAACAAATTCCATGGGGGACAGCTGCCCTGGCCTGCCCCACTCCCTCCGTACGCCCATGCTGACAAATTTTACTTAGTGTCAAAAATTTTGTAAGTTTTACATCTGTACATTTTCATTTTAATCATTTCACAGTTAACACATTTACAATACAAATCAAAAATTTATGATATGAATAAAATTGTGTGAAATCTGACACATGCTATCCTCTTTTCAAACTTAAACTTTGTTAGAATGTGTGATGTTACCTTTGCAACAACACCAGATTTTTAAGGATAACAAAAAAGTATCTTCACGCCTGTATCCCGTAGGAGTAAGCAGAGGTACAAGTGCACCCACAATTAGCCGAAGATACTTGGTCTCACAATGTGATAGGTGGTAAACCTATATAAAAGCCGAAATCCATCGCCAACCGAGCACTTTCCAGTCCCGGACAACGTACAAAGTCGGTAAGGGACCCAGTGTACATGTGTATTTTTCATTTAATTTTATCTTTATACAAGGTTTTTGCTTGATACGAAAGCCGAAACTAATTGGTTCATAATCAACAGTAGAATCCATTGCAATAGTTCTTAAGTTCTATTTTATTCCAAAAATCTTATTAATAATAAAATAATAAAATTTTATTTTACTTTTTTTTATTGAATTTGCAGGTATACGAGCAAGTGGGCCACCTGATAAAAAGCGGTCACCACTGCCCATGGACATTTACAACATAAAGGGTTAGTTGCCATTGCGATGACGGCTTTTAAGGAATTTAAAATTTTATGTGGAAACACTAGTTTGTTAGTAAAATTTTGTATATTTACCTAATAATTTTTAGTCAACCAAAATTCTTGCCATTGAACCATTCTGATAGTCCAAATCCTGTATGACGAGAAATGAAATCATCACAAGTTTAATAATACCTACTGGGTGGGAGTGATCGGCCCGGTTCAGTGATGCGTAGGGTGACACAATGAAGTCTACTAATAACTCAAGAGAGTATTTATTAATTCCTATAATAATACAGTTGGGGTATTTCGGCTTTTATATCAAGTAAAAGACACCGTATACAAAGAAAGTAGTATTACTAATAAATACTTTCTTGTGTGTTTACTGTCTCTGTATCTTATACCTGTAAACGAGCAATTCTTGTATATATATATATTCCAGCCAGCGACTTCGTCCGCGCGGACGTCATTTACTCCGCACAACACCTGGCCGCTAGGTGATAGCGTGATAATATGTAGCCTATATGTTGACCCGACCTATTAGTAATATTCATGCAAAATTTGAAGTAAATCCATCCAGTACTTTTTAAGTTTACCCTGGACATACATACAGACAAACAAATAAACAGACAAAAATTCTAAAAACTATATTTTTGGCTTCGATATCGATTGTAGATCACGCCCCAAGTATCCTTTTAAAAAAATATTCAATGTACAGTTTTGACTTTCCTACAATTTTATTATATGTATAGATATAGATATATTTAATTGGAAACGGCTCCAACGATTTTCATGAAAATCACAAATTAGTGGTTTTTCGGGTCAAGGAATCGATTTATCAAGGTTCCAGGTCCAAGAAAAGCTCGGTTCCCAAGATATAGGTATGTGAAAAACCGAGCAAAGCTCGGTCAACCAGGTACAGAAAAAAAATATATATATATTCTATAGGAATCGATTTATCAAGGTTCAAGGTCCAAGAAAAGATCGGTTCCAAAAATATGTGAAAAACTGAGCAAAGCTCCGTCAACCAGATATTGTGTTTATCAAATGTCATTTCGGTTTCATCATGTCTCATTCAGTTCGTCACTATTGGTTTTAGTTATTTAGCCATGAAAACGTAGAAACATTACTAATAATAGTGCATATTTACCTGCTAAGGTTTAATTCCGAATAAATAAGTTTTTAGATTCAATCTTCTTACATATCAAATTTCATCCAACACTGTTTAAGATATTTAGGATTTAAGAGTATTTAAGAGTCAGTGTCTCAATGACAATGTAATCGAAAAAATACTCTGACGTTACTTTTGTGAAGAAAAAAGTTTTAGTTTTAGCCAGCAAAGGCCATTTAGGTAAAGGAATGTCAATAAATATATAGAAATAAGTCTATCTGCACATATCAGACTTTTTACACTACAATTATCTGTTGAGTGCAAAAAGCCACGTCATATATTTCCTTAAATTACCATCTTACCAAGCAATAGTACATATATGTTCAGTTCACACTATATTAGAGACTAAACTTTTAACTATTATAAACAACAAAATATGTATAGCCCCAATACTGTCCTCAATGGAAGTTAAGTATATTTTCACAATACTTCTTATAGTTTATTATATGTAGTTGGCTTCAAATATTTTTTTATTTAAAAATATTATAACAATACACTATATTATATAATAATACAATTTCATTTGTTGGATAAAGACTCATTCAGACTTATTTTTCACAGTGTAGAGAATTTGATTTGTTTGATGAATTAGGTAAAGCGCACTCACAAACACTGCATTGGCCCTGAAATTCAAAGTTTGTTTTATTAATTCAATACAAAATACCGGACCTCTATGCTACTCTGTAAGGGATCTAATGTGAAGATACGTATGGATGTATGTATATATTAATAAAAAACTAAATATTATTCCTGTCATACTTAGCAAAGTTTTACTGCCTAGAAAAATTTTGAGTAGCACTCTGGCAAAGGCTGGTAGTATGTTAATCAAAACATTTTGGCAAATGTGACCATCAGGGAACACAATATCATTTAATTCACTAATTAAATAATATTGTCTCCTTAATTTCTTTTCATTATAAGCAAGTGGATTAACCACTTGATAGCAGGGCTTGAAACCAGCATCCAAATTACCAGTTAATAAGAGGTAATTACCGGTTTTTATAAAAGGTTTCACTCGGAGCGCATCTAAGACGAAAGCTGTTCAAAAATCTACTAGCTTTTGCTTTTGAAACCGGTATCAAAGATATCAGTTAATAAGAGGTAATTACCGATTTTTATAAAAGGTTTCACTCGGAGCGCATCTAAGACGAAAGCTGTTCAAAAATCTACTAGCTTTTGCTTTCGGCTCCGCTCGCGTTAATATTTACACACTGTATATATATACAGTGTGTAATGAAAACCCTGTCGGATAATTAAAGTTGTTATTTGGTACCGTAATACGGTTACATATGTGTAATTACTTTATGGATATTAATTAATTAGTTTTCCCAATAAAAAAGTAATCTTAAATGGTATTTTCATACATTAAATATGACAACACCTACAAATAAGTAAATTCTATTATCAAAGAATGCCGCGCAAATCGGATGCTACCGACGGACACCCGGCGCGAGTGCGCGCGTTTAAAATTCCTTTGTAAAAAGCCGCAAAATGAACACCGCGCCAAGGAGCGGTGTTTATGCGAAGCTTAACTATAGGGTTCATCGTCGATCATATAAGTAAAAATACGAATATTAAAAAAACTATATATTTTTTATTTTCAGAAAAAGTCATTTAAATATTTTTTTCAGTAATGCCTTTAACCAACCTATATG
Source organism: Apodemia mormo (assembly GCA_036924255.1). NCBI lineage: Eukaryota > Metazoa > Arthropoda > Insecta > Lepidoptera > Riodinidae > Apodemia > Apodemia mormo. The sequence goes on along the minus strand of JAUPFN010000003.1, from coordinate 21,973,749 downwards.
CCTCTTTCGAATCGGACAGGGTTTTTTTACACACTGTATGTATATATATATATATATATATATATATATATATATATATATATATATATATATATATATATATATATATATATATATATATAATATAATATATATATATATATATATATATATATATATATATATATATATATATATATATATATATATATATACATATATTTCATTATATTCAAAAAATATTGCTGATTTATTGAAGAACAAATGATGTTTTCATAATGTTATTTTCATTAATAACAAATTATCAAAAAGCATCAGTCTAGCTGTTCATCTATATAAATGTAAAAAAGTCGTCTTAGTTACACCACTTATATGTCAAAAACGACGAGGGCAATTTTGTTGCGATTTTAGTGGGTTTGGGTTGTATTTGTCCAGAATAGGCTAAAATTATTAAAATATAATATTCATCAATAAAAAAAACAGTAAAATATATCAGTCTAGCCGTTCGTCTAGCATTTTTTTGCACACCTTACTCATCACTTATGAAGTTTTTGCAAAATCCTGAGCAATATGTCCTCATGACAGTGCTATTCTCAGTTGGAACGCATAGTACATACATATACATTACGGTGTTTAAAAAAACTTTTTTCTTCTCAGAACCAGGCTCATGAGTTTCCTTTAGATGCCAAAATAAGCCTCCGAATATAAGAGCCCTTAATATTAATATTAAGGTTGTGCGCATTGCATTTTACGATTGTCCTTAAGAATAAAACTTCTGATTTTTGTAACTAATGAACCTTATATTGCTCTACAATTTTCAACAAATATTTTTGTAGCAAATAGAACTCTCTTCAAAAAAGTGCTAATATCATTTTTCAAAGAATCAACTCATTCAAAAGTTATTCGAGGTCAAGTTGAGTTTAGCCATTTTCTTCTGATATACAGAAAATGGCTATTGACATTAAATTCAACGGCGCACAGTGTGTTAAGAACCCCGATTTTGTTTCACTTTGTTTTTATTCAAAAATACCATAGTCAATATTAATGATATCAGATTGGCTTGGCTATACGAGTCACTACCATCGTGGCAACTAGGTGGTAGTGCTATATTGTCTCGCCCGGGTCTGGTACTACCGCCTTACCTATTCCTGCCGCGATAGCGTCAGTTCTTGTCACTGTCGTGTTCTGGTTTGGAGGGTAAGTTATCTGGTAAACTTATGCATGTGGCATTAGAACTCGCCACAAGATAGCAACGCGCCATTAACACCTTCGGTGTCTATTAGCAATAGTTGATATTAAAGTCAACGGTGCACAGTGTGTTAAGAACCTCGATTTGTTTCACTTTGTTTTTATTCAAAAATACCATAGTCAATATTAATGATATCAGATTGGCTTGGCTATACGAGTCACTACCATCGTGGCAACTAGGTGGTAGAGTGCTATATTGTATCGCCCGGGTCTGGTACCACCGCCTTACCTATTCCTGCCGCGATAGCGTCAGTGCTTGTCACTGTCGTTTTCTGGTTTGGAGGGTAAGGTATCTGGTAAACTTATGCATGTGGCATTAGAACTCGCCACAAGATAGCAACGCACCATTAACACCTTCGGTATCTATTAGCAATAGTTGACTCCATCAAGAGAACCATCTGCTTGTTTGCTATCTTATGATATATTTAAAAAAGTAAATTGTTGCTTACTACAGGCTTAATTTTATAAATAATTTTGGTGAAAAAAAAATTTTCATAATAATTAAAAATATTTTCATAATAATATTATTTTGAGAGTTTAAGTAAGCATAAGCGATTGATTACACTCGCAACCCACCCTGATAGAATATTTACGTCAGAAAATGAATTTCAAACTGACATGCTTCCGCCTTTGATTCTGGGGGAATACTGAAATGTTTGATGGACGTTTTTAAAAACTCATGTTGATATTTTACCGATTAAATTCTTCATCAAAAACGTCAGAGTAAAACTCCCAATGCCTATGCCTATGCCGGGTTTAAAAATTTACTGAGATATTTTTTTTGTAAAATGTACAAAAAGTTATAAAGCAAAAAGAAACATTTTTTTAGAAATTTTCTCACTTTTTTGCTTATAACTGCTTTAATTTTAAATTTAGGGTTAAAGTTTGTAAGCAAAGCGATTTACTATAAATTACGTCTTTACGAATTTCTTGTAGGGCGCATAGTTTCATAAATGTCGCGAAAAAGATGTTTGCACCGCTTTTTCCAAGATGGCAGCCGGAGGACAAGGGCGGCAACCCTACAAACTTGGGGTTAAGCTTCTATTGACCCCCCACAAATGTCACAAAAACTAAAATTGCGTCGTCTAAAAAATGTAATATTAGTTCCTTAAATTGTAGCATTTCATTGGATCAATATTGTATTTCTACAAATAGATGAAAAACATTATTACAATAAAAAGTTGTGTAAGATGAACATTAAAGAACGGTTACCGGATGTAATAAAAAATATCTTGATGTGACAACCCTTACAACAAAAAATCCGGATATAACTTTAATTAATCATTACTTTTGAATTCCACGGTATTAGAATATGGTTTTAATACAGATTATAGTCATTTATATAAGCTATCGATTCATGTATAAATCTTCTTCTAATACGGCGTTATACTCAAGAAAAATAAATAAACCGAAAATGATAGGCAAACATTGAAACGTTTTTTTATCAAAACTAAAATTTGTATCGCATTGGGAGTTTCACTCTGATGTCTGTAATGATATAGTATTTTCGAATAAAAACAAAGTAAAACAAAATCGAGGATCTTAACACACTGTGCGGTGGCTAAATTGTTACTACTGGACCAACTACTGGATTGATCTTAAAAATTCTATTACCATACAAAAGCTACACTATCCAAGAATAAGATGAAATAGGATACTTTTTGACCGATTAAGCAGACGGACGGAAGGGAGTAATAATTTTGGTTCACGCAAACGAAGTCGCGAGTAACAGCTAACAGGAAATAATTCTAGAAAATAGTTTTGAATACTAACTGTCCCTCCTTGAAATACTCCTTAAGAGTATTTGAGAATCTCTTTGAATACTTTACAAACTCCCGTTTTCTTTGTTCTAAGGCCTGCTTCCCAGGACCGGGAGTGTAAGTAGACACTTCATTGACAGCATCTAATAACTTCTTGATGGCAGAAGCTATTTCTCTGAAAAATAAAACATTTATCTTTAAAACTCCAACACATTATTAAAGGGATATATATTATATTTAACTTTGTTAATTAACAATTAGTGTACATTAATTCTGACGGCAATATTCTGAAAGTTTTATCATTTACTTTAGAAATAAATGTGTAAAGCATACCTTGTTCAATTATACACTCATTTTTTAAAATACCAATATAAACTAAAATTCCTATTTGAATGATAGGCCATTTATTGGGGCAAAATTAATAATCTTAAATATCACATTTTGATCTTTATAACTATAACAACATAGCAAATAACTGCTAATATAGTCTTCAGAAAAATAGAAACAAACTAAAACAAGTATGTTAAAAATAATTTCAGGCTTAACCTTTTCACAGCCACAGTACGAAACAAAAAACATGCCACCATGATTTATTCAACACTGTACAAAAATAGACATGACCATGAGCATACAATGTTTTTTTTTTGTAAAATATATATATATATATATATATATATATATATATATATATATATATATATATATATATATATATATACTAGCTGTACCCGCGACTTCGTTCGCGTTTGGCCATCCTTGCAGAGTAATTGTTAGTAATTGACCACAGTATTTCTCGTATTCAGCAATACTTTGGACGGCGAAGCACTTTTATCAAAGGAGAAATATTAAGAAAGGATTCTTTTAGTGTGGATTTGAAAACACGTTCACTTTGATAACGACCCTTGTGCCTTATAGGGCTTTAAGCAGTGTTTAACTGAAGTCACCTTGCCTTTTTTTCTAGTCATGCTTGCAGTTTTATTTGCCTGACATTACTCATTCCATATGACTAAATTTGACTTAAGATCATTTTTGCAAAACCTAATTTTTATTGGGAGAAAGATCACACACCGTGAAGCAAAAGTCTTTAACTGTATTGTCATTTTTAAGCATGGCTATCCTTCCACCGGATAAAAAGATTGAAAGTGAAATTATTGGCTTGTACCTAGGTTCTTAATGGGCAACGATGATTATTCAAGCTAGTTTGAAATCTGTGGTGTATGTCTGATAAATAACAATATCTGACTCCTTTGCAGTAGGCTAAATTTGACGACAGACCTATTTGTCAGGGAGAAATAAATAGTATTTGCTTTCAGTAAAGGTTATAACTGCAATGTTATTATTATTAAGCATAAAATCTTGACCGTGTAGGATAAGGACCGTGTATTTTGTTTAAAACAATTAAAAAACAGCTTTTTGCAATTTTTTGCCAATATTTCGTAAAATATGCGTGTTATCGACATGTTTTTTTTAATTATCTATAGGCGCATGACCACAATCTCGCCTGATGGTAAGCTAAGATCCGGCCTAAGATAGAATGCGCTTCCCTAGAAGGTACCTATTCACTCTTCTCTTGTAGATCCCCAGATTGTACTTGACGGGGAACACAGATTTAGGAAGCATGTTCCAGTCCTTTGTGGTTTGAATGAAGAATGTTAAGTCTAACCGCTTTTTCCAGGCATGTAGAATGTCCACCATATGGCGATGCCTAAAATCTGTGCGCCTCGACGATCGATAGCATGTATATTAATGTATTTATGGCAGGCTATTGTGAAAATTTGCAATATTTGTTTTTATGTCGCAAAATTAGCATTCAACGTAAAAAGGTAACCTTTTCAAAATTGTATAAATCCTAAAATTATCAAATATTCTAATAAGATATCGACATGAGAGAAAAAGTAATCAGAAGGTATTTTATTTATAATAATTTTATGTAGTGAATATAAAAATCTGTAATACTGTTGACCCTGCAGGCCATCCCTGAATCTTCCCGCTTCATTGAAGTATTTTAAGCTAAAAGAAGCAAAAACTATACTTAAGTATAGATTGTTGAGTTCGAAGAGTTCAAAAAATCTAGTTTGTAAAAATGATATTTAGGAAATTAATGGTTGAAAAACAAACATCATATTTTTTTTAAATTGATGATCGATTGTGATTATTTGAATGGCAATTAACGCAATTTTTTAACTCAAAATTGTTTTAAATAGCTAAAAAATCGATAGGTTAAAAAATCTCAAAGAAATGTAAAAAAAATTTTTTTTTTTTTTTAATTTTCGTCATTGACTAATCCCAAATAAATCAAACGATTTTGATCCAATTTCCAGTATTTGGCACAGTTTTTTAGAGGGAAACTCTAATTCGGTTTTTATATCAATCGGTATATAAACCTGAAAGTTATTTAAACTATATGTAATAAGTTTACTGTATACCGACCGATTGATATAAAAATCGAAAGTCTAATTCTATTTTTATATCAATCGGTATATAAACCTGAAAGTTATTTAAACAATATGTAGTAAGTTTACTGTAAACAACGTAATTTTATTGTTTGAAAAGTAACTTTTGAAAATTTGATTCAATTTTGATTTTTGAAACGGCATTCAATGTAGTTTTTAGTAAGTACTAAAATATTGCAGAAGATTAAAAATGATTAGTTAAAAAAATTCGAAATTATGCCGAAAAAATACTTTTGCAAAATTTTTCGTCAACTATACCCGAACGGATAAATAAATTTTGATGCAATTTATGCATTGGTCGCAGTTTTTTGAGATGTAAAGCTGATTAAATTTTGTACTCTATTGGTACATTAATTTGGAAATTGTATTAAAAAAATATTGTTTCGCCAAAAAGTTATGCGAGGTTTTTTCAAAATTTCTCAAAATCTTGACTGAATTGGTTAAAATTTTCAGTAAGTCTAAGTTGAGTGGAATCCAATAGAATCCTATTAACCACGTTTCGATCGGTCAAGCCGTTCAAAGTTATGAGATGTTTACATACACACATACACATGCATATGCACACACACACACACACGTCATCATGAAAGTAGTCGAAAAAGGTTCGCAGGACCTCAAAACGTGGAGATCGGGTGAATTTCATTTTCGTGAATCAGGGTAAAATCAGTATCTTCCTTATCTAGACACGTAGTGGGAAGTTAAAAATATATACCTAGTTAGAAAGATAAAAAGTTTTTTATTCAGTTTTATTTTTTTGAATCATTTTCATTTAAGGCACTTTTGTAGCGGGAAGTATAAAAATAAATTAATTAACACATGGCTTTGTGGTTTGTTATTAATAGAAAACAAAATAGTTTGACTAAGAAGCTTATCTTTGTTCATTGAAAACGATTTGCAGTAAAAAAATCTTGTTGCACTTTTCTTAAATTTTATTATTTTTAAATCTCTAAAAGATTTCTGATCCAGAGTAAATATTAAGTGCCTTCTAAAAAGCTGAACTTTGAAATCCTAAGAAACTTAGACCAGTTTGCACCAAATTATTTAAATACTTTTAAAAGGTATTTAAGGGGGCATCCACAAATTATGTGAGATGTTTAAGGGGAAGAGGGGGTCGAGTCAAATCTCATCTAATCTTACGTTGGAGGGAGGGGGGCTAGGCAAATATCACATAAATTTTTTTCTGATTGAAAAAAATATATATACTGTTTTTGGTCCATTATCCAGATTGTACATGCTTAAGATTTAATCTTAAGCGTAATCGTGATACGATTAAGATCATTCACTAACTCATTCGAAAGAAAATAATTTCATTCATAGTTCGACGTTATACAGCCATAACTAGTCGTAAATAAAAGCACGAAGAATTTTTTTCTTTTTACAATAACAATCCAACGCATTTACATATTTAAGAAACCCACATTTTGAAAAATTTCACGTGAAATTGGGGGATGGGGGAGGGGGTTGAATAAAATCTCACATCTCACCAGGGGGGGGAGGGAGGGACAGAAAATTTAAATAAACACGTAATTTGTGGACGCCCCCTAACCATAGTAAGTCATTTAAAAATTATTTAAATAGATTAGTACTTGCCAACTTAACAAGCTTAATTTTACTCACTTTATAGTTTCAAGAAAAGTTTTTCTGTCTGTTATTTCATCTGGAATTCTGCTTAAAATTTTTTTGAGAGCTGTTGACTTTTTATTAAGTTCTTGAAAAGCTTCCTCGGACCTGTTCAACCTTAAATCTGCACCTATAAATGTGGAATATATTTTAGTAAACTTACTGTAGCATATAAATGTAATATGTTATTATGATAGTAGCATAAATAAGAGACCTTCATCCCCAGCTGCTTGGGGTATCAGTCGTGGAGGGGACCGACCATAAGACCCCACCATCTAAATATGTATGTTTTCAACAATAAAATTTTAAAAAATGATCAACAAATCCTTTGGATATTTTAGGAAACATTACTAGAAACAAAAACTGATATTCGAAGAAGCTAGAAACTTAATATTTTAAATAATTTCGCAATAACCGCCCCTTTTGACCGCCCCGTTGGTCGAGTGGTTAGCGATCCTGACTACGCGATCGACGGGGCTCGGGTTCGATCCCCGACGGGGACAAGCATTTGTGTGATGAACATAAATGTTTGTATTTCCGGGTTTGGGTGTATGTATATTAAATATATTCTTGTATTTATATATGTATTTCTATGTATTAGTATCGTTGACTAACACCCATAACACAAGCAAATAATTTGCTTACTTTGGGGTTAGATCAGTTAGTGTAATTTGTCCCTTGAATATTTTAAAAAATTTTTTTAAACTACATTTTTATTAATTAAAAAAGTTACATTCAGTTTCTGTGAGTGTGCCTTGGAGTCGAAGCAAACTTTCGTTCATATTAACAGGGATATCAGCCCTTCTCATAATTCCAGCAACCAAATCATAATTTAGTCCTGGTACAGCTGCTTCAGCTTTAGTGAGAGCAGCTCGCAATGTTTGAGATGCTCCTAAATTGTACTTCTCCAGCTGCAAATATAAAAAAAAAAACGTTTTTTCATGTATAACATTCACAAAAGACTAGTTACTGTATAGAAATTGTTTTTATGAAACAAATATTTACCTGTGATAAAACAGGACGAATAAGAACTGGTAAAACTAATGATGTGACAGGCAGTTCATCGCCCATGGTCATTGTGGCGAGATTAATAAGTCTTATTTACGTTAAAATAGTTTATTGGCACAGTTTTATTTTAACGATTACACATTAATTTTCGTATTCAGATTAGAATTTAGATCGAATAAACTGATGACAGAAACTATACAAGAAATAAGAATCAAGATGTTGCAGAATGCAGAAAAACATTCATCTACCAAAGACAATACAGTATTAGGCTTGAGAAATATCGATATATCAATATTTCGATATGTTTTTCAGAAAATAATCGAGACACATCGTCTACATACATTTTAAATCTCCAAATATCGAAATTCGATAATAATTTGACACACGGGTATCAAATTCGATATTTTTTTTAAAGTCACATGCTATAGAACTCAGAGTCCTCCAATCACATATTTTTTTAAGGTTTATTTCTTTTATAGCGTTAGAAAAAAATTATGAGAGTAAAATTTTTACGATGCGTGCATACACCCGATAACTGACAGCCAAAAAGCGGCATGAAGTTAGCTTTATCTTATTATCTTATATATAAAATTCCCGTGTCACAATGTTAGTTACCGTACTCCTCCGTAACAGCTTGACCGATTTTGATGAAATTTCGTATGCATATTCAATGGGTCTGAGAATCGGCAAACATCTATTTTTCATCCCCCTAAATGTTAAGGATTGTCCACCCCTAAATTTTTTTTTATTTAATGGACAAAAACTTTTATTTTTTTATGATTCAGCATTAAAAAATACATACAACACTAAATTTTAAACCATCTATGATCAACCCCCATTTTTTAATTCAATAATTTATATGGCAAAACAACGTTTGCCGGGTCAGCTATAATATATAATATATCACATTCTCCATTCAAACCGCAAGGGAACATGCTTCCTGAGTTTGTGTTCCCCGATGAGTACAATCTGGGGATCTTCAAGAGAAAACTGGTACCTTCTAGAGAAGCGCGTTCCATCTTAGGCCACATCTTAGCTTACCATCAGGTGAGATCATGGTCAAGCGCTTCCCTATCAACATCCGGCCCACTCGACTTATGGACGTTCAAGGAAAAACATGCTTTACACAGAGAAGACTGAAACTGAAACTGTACATTGAATATTTTTTTAAAAGAATACTTGGGGCGTGATCTACAATCAATATCAAAGCCAAAAATATAGTTTTTAGAATTTTTGTCTGTTTGTCCGTTCGTCCGTTCGTCCTTTCGTCCGTTCGTCCGTTCGTCCGTTCGTCCGTTCGTCCGTTCGTCCGTTCGTCCGTTCGTCCGTTCGTCCGTTCGTCCGTTCGTCCGTTCGTCCGTTCGTCCGTTCGTCCGTTCGTCCGTTCGTCCGTTCGTCCGTTCGTCCGTTCGTCCGTTCGTCCGTTCGTCCGTTCGTCCGTTCGTCCGTTCGTCCGTTCGTCCGTTCGTCCGTTCGTCCGTTCGTCCGTTCGTCCGTTCGTCCGTTCGTCCGTTCGTCCGTTCGTCCGTTCGTCCGTTCGTCCGTTCGTCCGTTCGTCCGTTCGTCCGTTCGTCCGTTCGTCCGTTCGTCCGTTCGTCCGTTCGTCCGTTCGTCCGTTCGTCCGTTCGTCCGTTCGTCCGTTCGTCCGTTCGTCCGTTCGTCCGTTCGTCCGTTCGTCCGTTTGTCTGTATATACGTCCGGGGTAAAATCAAAAAGTACTTCATGGATTTACTTCAAATTTTGCATGAATATTACTACTAATAAGTCGGGTCAACATATAGGCTACATATTATCACGCTATCACCTTCGGGGGAGGAGCTGTGCAGAGTAAACGAAGTCCGCGCGGACGAAGTCGTGGGCAACAGCTTTTATACAATAAAATCATCTTTTAGAGATTAAAAATAACTTTAAATTAAAAAAGTCCAATAGAATACTTATTTATATTTATATTTCAATTTTTTTTCAAAGAAGATAAGCTTCTTTGGGTGCCCCACAGACATACAATAATATTACGCGATACTTTTATTGTGCAATAATATTGAATACCCCTTTGTTTCCAGACGTTCAATATATTCACTCAATTGGCAAACCAGTCTGATCAATATTTTTGTGCGAGTAACATATCTGACGACAAAGTTTTAGCGGCAACTTAACAAAATCACCAGCATGATTTTGTTAAATAAATCTGTACAATTCTATACACTCAAGTAAAAACTCCCTTTCTTCATTTTTTATTGATTGGTTTTGTTTCGATCAACACTTATATTGATTAGTGAATTGGCCTGAATGTCGAATTTCGGCCGAATGTTGAGTTTCGGCTGAAAGTTAAATTTCGATCGAATGTCGAAACTCGGCGGAATGACGTATTTTGGTCACATGTTCAATTTCGACCGAGTGTCGAATTTTGGTCAGTGGTCGAAATTTTGGTCCATTCTAGTAATGAACTATTAAATTAACAAGCTTAATAAAATTACCGCGAAAGACGAAAATTTCTTGCTCGCAATTTTGCTTAAATTTATGACACGACCATACATTAAACACCGCGACTGACCGACCACGACCGTTCCAAGCTCTGACGTGAAAAATATTGTGCAATATTAAACCTACACATGGCCCGCTCAAACTTTCGTTCAATCATTGTGCAATCTTCAATATTAACTCTAAACGGTCAATAATATTGTACAATACTTAATATTGTGCAGTATTATTGTAGGTCTAGGGACCGCCTTAGTTAAGTACAGGTTATTATGTTTTTTTATTATTAACGAACTACAAATCCATATGTTAATTTAAGTTTTTTTGATAAAAAATATCTTTACGCCTGTGTCCCCGAAGAGGTAGACAGAGGTTGCGCTGGTTTGTAGCGCACCAAGACAGCTTAAGATACTTAATCTCACAAAGTGATAGGTGGCAAACCAATCGCCAATTGGGCACTTATCCTATCCCGAGCAACGTTATTTTTATCAGAAAACTGAAAAAAAAACATATTTTTTTTATTTTCTCGATCCGGGAATCAAACCCGGCACCTCGTGTGGTCAACACCGGGTCACTATACCACAGAAGCGATATATGATTTTTACTAAATATAACCTTTTGATTACTTATTGCCTCACGTTGACATCTTATTAGAAAACTACATAAGAAGATATGTATAATTTTGAAAAATTTACAATTTTATGTTGAATGCTAATTTGCGACATAAAAACAAAATTGCGAATTTTCACACTAGTCTACCATGCGTGAAATTTTATAGGAAAAATGTATTAATATACCTACTTCATTGTCGATTACACGGGTATTTTCCGAAATATTGGCAAAAAAATGGAAAAAAAACGTTTTCTTATAATTTGTCATAAGTAAAATGTTCATTTCCTCCTACAATATTAAGTTTGTGTTGTACATGACGTGTCTGACTAATTCTTAAGCCAATAAAATTGCAGCTATACCGTTTATTGGAAGCAAATATTATTTATCCCTGTCTAATAGACTTGTTGTCAAATTTAGACAACTGCAAAGGATGTTAAACACAGGATGTTAAACACAGAAATTCCGTGATGTTAAATGATCAAAAATTCATAATGGATTTTAAAAATAGCTTGAATAATCATCGTTGCCATTAAGAACTCTAGGTAAAAGCCGATAATTTCACCTTCAGTTTTTTCTGTTGTAAAACTCTGTAAACCTATTGATCCTGCAGGCCATTCCTGAAACGTCCCACTAAATTTATGTTTTTTAAGTTCAAGAAAGCAAAAAATATACTGAAGCATATTTTTGAGCTTAAAGAGTTCAAAAAGTTAAAGTTTGTAAGAATGATAGTATTTTAATTTTTGAAAAGCTGTATATCTTAAAAATGATAATCGATTTTGATCTTTCGAATGGCATTCACAAAGACCTACAAAAAATATTTATATATAATATTGTTTGTTGGACTTTGGGCATTTAACGCAATTTTTCAGCTCTAAAATGTCTTATTAGCTAAAAAATGTCGACGTAATGTCAAAAAACATTTTATTTATAATTTTTTGGCTGGGCTAAATAGGTTGAAAAATTAATTCACTGAAAAATCTGGAAGATTTGGAAACGTGTTATTGATATAATATTTTTTTTAAATCATCGATTACATTAAAATCGATTACTTTACATCCTACAATAGTCCATAAATACGTTATACGTTCATCACTCCGTAGTCCGTTAGGAGTATATTGTTCGTGTGCAGTGCTGCCAGGTTCACTGTAATTGCAATAGATTCGCTGTAATTTAGCTGCTTTTTTTCCGTTTTAACTGTATACTGTATTAAAAAATACAGTATATAGTAAAAACCACAAAGTACATTATATATAGTATTATATATGGTAAAAACAATACGTCATCCTATGTAATCATTTACTTTTTGGATATATCTTGTCAAGTTTCTATAGTCCGTAAAATATAGCTTGATACCTGTGACTATATAACTATATCTTCTATTTTTTTGAGTGACATTCATTCATACACAAATGTCATACTTCATGGGACGCAAGACGCGAATAGTGCCGTTCGCGTATCTGATTAAACCAAGGAACTTATATACGATATCTGGAATTACTACGAAGCAATATTTGAAAAATAAAATTGTACTTTATCTCGTTAGCAATAAAGTTGACATTTGCTTCTTACTTAACAGAGGGGAAAAACGTTCTGAGCGAGACAACGACATGAGTGGATGTTATCCCTTTCTTGCAATTGCCAGTGTAAATAAAACTTTCGGATGGTAGATTTTTTATGTATCCGGTAACCGTTAAATCCCTTTTATTCATACACGTCTATAGATACATTAGCATAAAATGTATTGTAATTAACATATTGAGTTCTTAAATGTGCTTATTTTAATTATTACGTAATTATTTATGCAATGTAAAAAACTGTTTTCTAAAATCAGTAGAATTAGTAGTAATTTGTAAACTATGCACGGCCACACTCAGGTGGCCGTACGCTTTGGCGCGCTTTATTTAAAAATATAGCTGATACTTTTAGCTTACTGCTATAAGTTTTTTCTGTTGTAAAATGGCGAAAAATTGTAGCGTTAAGTGCTGTAATAGTGAAGCGTATGCTGGTTGCGGAATTTCATTTTTTGAGTAAGTTTTTTATTGTATTTACAAGTTTCTTAAGTAGGGTAGCAATAATAACACAAAAATTCGGACATGTGAATACAAAGAAATTACAATTCAATCTAACATTTCATAATACGTCCCTAAGGAATGTCATCGTAATCAAATAAGAACCTAATTTACGTAATTTTGTTATTTAATACTAAAATCATTGTGTTGTAGTAACTAAATACATTACCTACATACTTTTTGGTAGTAACTGTTAACTAGTAGTAGATACCTAACCTCTTGTTCATTATTTTCTTGCAGGTTCCCAAGAAATGAGATTCTTCGACAACGGTGGATTGAAGTTGTTCCATTTAAGAAAAAAAATTCATATTACAGTTTAATTTGCAGCCGTCATTTTAAATCCAAGGATTTAATAATCCATAAGATAAGATCAACACTGAAACCAAATGCTATTCCATCTATATTCCCTGTTGTAAGCTTAATCATTTAGTGTTATTTAAGATATTTTTTAATTAAACATACAAACGTAATATAGGGTCATTGCGTCGGTAACGCGACCGCCTCTAGTATGCGACCACTTGAGGGCCTAGGTTTCTTAATTAAAGATAATAGCATTTTTTCATGAGAAAACAATGAACAGTAAGCATTGAATATTCAATGAATAATTATGTAACAAGAAAATCATAAATTTAAACCTATCTGCTAAAGCTGAAAATAGTGCCCGAGTTCGGGTGATGACTACATGATACCACACCGGGTGGCGAACAAAGTTACCTTTTGTTACCTTATACTAATGTTACACTCAAACAAGAAGCGTTATTATTTCAATTATAGAACATTGTTTGTTGGAAAGTTGTAGTGACATCATTTTTTACCTTATATTTCTTTTTAAATCCAGTGGTCGCAAACTGAAGTATATAAATATCTAATACGCTCGAAAGCGGCCATGTGGTCACATTCGGACACTTAAAGCTATAAAATATTTTGCTTATTATGATCTCAATGATGCTTTCATGATTGTATAATTTAGAATCTGATGTTGTAGAAGCATAAAGATGCATCTCATCAGTTTACGACCACACGTTTTCTTGATAGAATTTTGTTTAATTCACATATTTTTTTTTGTTTAATTCAAATAGGTGATCTCAAACCCACCCTGGTTGAATATTATGATGTTAGTTTGTAACCGCCCTGTTTTAATATGAAAGAAAGTAAACTAAAATAAGTAAATAAATAATATATTGCTTTCTTTAGATGACAACAGGCGCGCAAGATAAAAAAAAAAACAAAATGAAAAATACTGGTTTTTTAGGATTACTTAAAGGAAATTTACTCGGGTGTACTGGGGTGTATATTAACGCACAAGATAAAAATACACAAAATGAAAAATACCAGTTTTTTAGGATTACTTTAAGGAAAATTTACTCCTTGTATAATGAAAAATTTACTCGGGTGTATAATAGAGAGGAAAATGACGTTATCAAATATTGCTTGACTATTATGTAGTTGTCAACCACAACAAATTTAGTAGAGTAATATTCAGAAAATACGGTCGCTTTTATTTCTTCGAATCCCACGAATCCCGCGGTAACTAATAGCTAATGAGTCTAGTCACGAGTTCAGCAAATCACTGTTTGTAAATAATGAACTTCAATAGTGCCTATAAAGGATAATTTGAATAAAAATGATATCTATGCGTGGGCGTCCGTATGACTATAAACATGTTATAGGATAATTAGCTCAATATTTAAGTACCTAATTGTTTTACGTATTTAGTATTAAAATCAACTACTGAACACTCTCCTTTAGTATGTACGGTTTTTATCAGCCAAATTCAATATAATTTACAGATGTGAAACGAAAAAACTACTTGTTATTAGTCTAGATGATTAGTGTTTAAAATGAATATTTGTTTTTTATATTATAAGATAGCAAACAAGTTGACGGCTCTCCTGATGGAAAGAGAAACCATCGCGTTGGGACATCAAAGATATAAATGGTGCGTTCCCATCCGTGTGGCGTATTTGCAATACCACATGCACAAGTCTACCAGCTACCTTACCCTCCAAACAGGAGCACGACAATGACAACTAGGTGGTAGATTTCTGCATTATCTCGCCCGGGTCTGGTACCACCGCCTTATTTATTCCTGCCGCAATAGCGTAACTGCTTGTCAAAAAGTTTACTTAACTCTTGACAAGAAATAATTTCACTACCATCGTGACTACTAGGTGGTTCCGCAACATCTCGCACTGGTATTTGGCACCACCGCCTTACCTATTTGCGCCGCAATAGAGTCAATGCTTGTCATCGTCGTGATCCGGTTTGGATTGTAAGGTAGCCGGTAAACTTATGCATGTGGCCTTAGACCTCGTCAATACATAACAACGCACCATTAATATCTTTGGTTTTTATAGGTAATGGTTGTCTCTTTCCATCAGGAGACCCATCTGCTTGTTTGCTATCTTATGATATAAAATTGACATTATTGCTGCAGGAATAGCTTCTGCTATGGTAGCAAATACCCGGGCGAGACGTTGCGGAACTCTACTAACAAGTAGTCACGATGGTAGTGACACTTATAGCCGATAAGTCGCCTTTTACGACCTGCCTGGCAGAACGGCAATTGGCCTATTCTTCAAAGGAGCATGAGACCAACATGGAGAAAAATGGACCATTTTAGGAAATAGGCATTTTGAAAATGTTGTATATTTTGGGAATTGGACATTTTGAACTTGAACGTTGGAACCGGAACCGAAGTGTTTTATCCAGGACCCTGTCAGTAGACTGGCATTAAGACTTTGCAATATTTCTCACCGTATCCTCTAGGTTTTATTGATTCTTCAATATCGCTGGACTGCTTCACTGAAACAAATTTTAAAGCAATGTAATGTAATTGTCATCTGTCCGTAATTAATGCATACATTTTCTAGAAGAATATTTTGATCTTTTATCTGTATGTATAATGCTCAATTCGGCAGAAAGATCACACATGCAAAGATTTTTGACGTGACAACGTCTTATAATTCGATAGAGCTGGCTGCACGCACGAAAAAACATGACGCATGCGGCGTTACCTCGCTCTGAGGCGTTCCGTTTAAGGCTTGGAGTACAAGCGAGAGCTTAAGACGTTGTCACGTTCAACTATCGTCTGTAAACCAACTTTACAGACAACCGATTTTTTTACCACACTTTTTACCCGCGAAACAGCTAAGTATGAAAACAAATTTAGCTATTTATTTCAGTTACATATTAAGTAAAATTATTCTAACTTTTATTATTTTTAATAATCCTATTTTACGCTCTAACACATTAAGATGGGCCGCAGCTGGTCAGGGTGCTTCGCAAAAATTCGCCTAGATCACTTTGATACATTTTATATAAACTCTCGTACACTATGCCGGGCCAAAGTGCGGCAGATTTGCAGAGCGGAATTGAGCGCACACAATTTTTTCCGTGTTTTAAGTATGCATTTACAAAATCAGAAATTATGGGTTAAGAACGATTAAAGGCCACAAAGAACTAGCCTTAAGATGCAGTTCGGCAGTTAACTGTACACAAAACTAGTCAATGTGTTGCGGTCCGGCACGTTACTAATATGCTAGCATTTATAGTTGCAATCCGGCCCCTTCCACCTCACTACAGCCTGTCGTAATAATACGATATCATTAGACAAATCACACGAATTGATCTAACCCTAAAGTTAGCAAATTATGGGTGTGAGTCAAAACAACATATTATGAATGTGCATTTTCCTTCGTCAATAAGAGCGATAACAGACATTGTTAACCTACACGACTTTCAAAAATTGATAGCCGCGGGTGCTATCCAGGACTTATCGTAGCTGTCCATATCAGTTCTATTCCGCTTTTTTAGAATGAAATTGTCCTGTTGCACAAATATGTATGGACACCCTAGTAGAAAGAGACACACTCCACTCATGTCGTGGTACTCTTCGGAACGATTTTGAGGTACATGTGGACCTTCCAGGTAGAATATAACTTCCTTGGATTAAACAGAGACCAAAAATGATCGAATACATAAATAAAAAATATCGATTTAAATGTACATGTTTTTAATAAATAACTCTTACTCATAATAAATTTGTTATATTTATTCATTTGTTATGTATTTAAGATGAATTTTAAGTAACTTTCCAAATAATAATCTAAACATAATTTCTTTTTGTAGTCCATGCTACCCAATTGCGGGCAAAAGTTGCTTATAAATAAAAAACATAACATTGTAAATAAACATCAGCGCAAAATCCATGTGCTTCTTGCTCAATTTCTTTAAAATAATATTATGTGAAATACTTATGTACAATCATCTTTAAAAGAAATCGAAAAAGAAGAAAAAATGTATGATCAAAACGAACCATCTCTGAATGAAACGGATAGTGATTAATAA
Organism: Apodemia mormo; assembly: GCA_036924255.1. Taxonomy (NCBI): domain Eukaryota; kingdom Metazoa; phylum Arthropoda; class Insecta; order Lepidoptera; family Riodinidae; genus Apodemia; species Apodemia mormo. The sequence continues at coordinate 21,956,175 of JAUPFN010000003.1, read as the reverse complement.
TAATTTTAATAAAAATATATAATTTGATTACATTATGGTGTATTTTACTTTTATTTACTGTAAAAGCGCTGTATTTAACTTTGTGAGTTACTGTATTTTTATACTATACTACTGTATTTTTATATTAAAAACACTGTAAATTTACAAATCTGACCTGGCAACACTTTTCGTGCGTTACAATTTACAATAGCGTTGCCAGAATGTTACTTTTGTAACATTTTAGTATGTAAAAAGAAGAAAAATTTTATGATCAAAACGAACCATCTCTGAGTGAAATGGATAGTGATTAATAATAATTTTAATAAAAATATATAATTTGATTACATTAAAGTGTATTTTACTTTTATTTACTGTAAAAGCGCTGCATTTAATTTCGTGATATACTGTATTTTTATATTAAAAACACTGTAAATTTACAAATCTGACCTGGCAGCACTGTTCGTGCGTTACAATTTCCAATAGCGTTGCCAGAATGTTACTTTTGTAACATTTTACGTTACTTTTGACCCTCTCATGTTACTCCCGTGTTACACGGCTCAAAATGTTACTTTTACGTTATTTTTTGGACTGTTGATTTGTTCTTTGTTAGTTAATGTTGTATTTATATAGTTTTAATTTAAAAAGTATTTAGGAAAACAATAATTCAACAACAAAGTCACGTTTGTAACTGTTATATGTTTATTTTTGCATTAATTGTCTTATACATAAATAAATTGATTAATTATCTTTAGTTAGATATATGGTAAGCTGTAGCTATTGAAATACATTTCTTAATCAGTTGGTATACATATAACTTACATATTTTTTTATTTTTTAAGATTACCAATCAATTATTTGTCCAAAAAATATTACGATTTTTTGAAGGTTAACTAATGGGACAGAAAACTTTTAGTTTTTCTGTAATAAAATGTCATTTTGTAGTATTAGTGTCGTTTTTCATATAAAATAAGGAAATGTTACTTTTTTCGTGAATATGTTACTTTTTGAGCTGTCTCATGTTACATTTGACTACCTCGCACTGGCAACACTGATTTACATACTCTTTGGTCCATAGATAACATCATTATATATACCAAGGAACTTATATACGATAACTGGAATTACTACGAAGCAATATTTGAAAAATAAAAATGTACTTTATTTCGTTACTCATAAAGTTGACATTTGTTTTTTACATAACAGAGGGGAAAAATGTTCTGAGCAAGACAACGACATGAGTGGATGTTGTCCCTTTCTTGCAATTGCCAGTGTAAATAAAACTTTCGGATGGTAGATTTTTATATATTCGTTAATCGTTAAATCCCTTTTATTTATACACGTCGATAGATACATTAGCATAAAATGTATTGTAATTAACATAGTGAGTTCTAAAATGTGCTTATTTTAATTATTAGGTAATTACTTATGCAATGCAAAAACTGTTTCTCAAATTAATAGAATTACTTAGTAGTAATTTGCAAACTACGCATGGCCACACTTATATATGGCGATTGACGCTTTATTTAGTAGAAAGAGACACACCCCACTCATGTCGTGGTACTCTTCGGAATGATTTTGAAGCGCGTGTAAGCATTCCGGGTAGAATGTAACTTCCTTGATATATACTTACAATATTAGTCTATGGATAACATGTTACATGACAACTAATGACAATTTTGTCATTAGGTACTTTTTTTCTTTATTCATTGATAATTTGATATTTGATGTTTTGGAAACTTTGCAGTGTACTATAATAAAATAATATGGCTAAAAATACAATTAGTTCGGCATTCCGTAAAATAGATATTGATCAATATAATGAAGACAATTTTAGAGAAGATGAAGCAGAACAATCAGTACCTTCTGGGCCTGACGAAGGAGAAGTTTGTGCTCTTTTAAATCAATATCCTTTTTATGAATCATTGTACCAATTACTGATTATCTTCAAATACATGACACATACTCAACTATCAGTTTACATTCAATTAATTGTCTATCATTAATACACTTTTGCTTTACATTTAACTTACATTAATTTTACATATTCGCCCTGTGGTGGGATGGTAATGCCACATGCATAAGTCTACCTACCGGCTACCTTACCCTCCAAACCGGAACACGGCAGGGACACTACTGCGGCAGAAATAGTTAAGGTTGCAGTACGAAGACCCGAGTGAAACGTTGCAGAACTCTGCCACCTAGTGATTTGTGATCATTAGAAACCTATTTCTAGTTTCTAAACTACCTGTGCCAAAAGATATAGATATTAATTTGATGGTTTTGGTGTACAAAGAGGGGACAAGACAACATAAACATTTTATGATATTAGTATTATGTAGTATCAGTTGATAATTAATCAGGGAAGCTGCACTATTCAAACTCCATAGTTACAATTGTTGCCAAATGCCAGTTCATTGTCATTAGTATATTTTGCCAAAAAATTTCTTTAATGCTCATCTGAATTTTTGAAATGGGACTTATATAATTTACCTACCAATGATATTTAGGTATTTTTGCTTAAGTTACATATTTATAATTATTATTCCTGATCATAATTAATTAACTGTAGATCTTTTTTTACCTTATTTAAATATTGTTGGGAATTGATATTAATTAACCTGTTACATGTTTTTTTTTAATAATTGTTAAAGAAAATAAAAAGTTATATATCTATATCTATTAGAGATGGGCCGAATGTGGTTTGAACCGAATTCGAACTTCGGCCGAACATTCGGTGAAAATAAAACATTCGGCCGAATTTCGGCCGAACTTCGGTTCAGTTTTGCCGCGCTTTCTTGAGAGCGACACGTCATGGTTTTCGCGGCGCACGCAAAATAATAACATAGATAACATTTTGATACCTTGGGTTAGGTAGGATCTCTAATTTTTTGAAAGTATAATATAGCCTATGATACTCGGGGATGATATGATACCTTTGTAATGGCAAAAGAATTTTTCAAATCGATCCAGTAGTTTCTGAGTTAATTCGATACATATAAAAGACAAATCTTTGCTCTTTATATCAGTGTAGATTTCAATGAAATAGTGCAAGTAGGTACTTTTCTCTAGCACCGAATGTTCGGCATTTAAACCGAATTTCGGCCGAATGTCGAAGTTCGGCTCAAGCTGCCGAAATTCGGTTAAACCGAATGTAAAACGAATTTCGGCCCATCCCTAATATCTATACATATAATAAAATCGTAGGAAAGTCAAAACTGTACATTGAATATTTTTTTAAAAGAATACTTGGGCATGATCTACAATCGATATCAAAGCCTAAAATATACTTTTTAGAATTTTTGTCTGTTTGTCTGTATGTATGTCCAGGGTAAACTCAAAAAGTACTGCATGGATTTACTTCAAATTTTGCAGGAATATTACTAACAGGTCGGGTCAACATATAGGCTACATATTATCACGCTTTCACCTACGGGGGAGGTGCTGTACGGAGTAAAAGAAGTCCACGTGGACGAAGTCGCTGGCAACAGCTAGTAAAAATATAAATTTATTGGGACATAAAACCACTATCAATATATTATACTAACAAAGTATGGTAATTATACAATGTGATCCTTGTTGCTCAGATATTATGTGTGAGCATAAATTTGACGATCTAGCTATACTGGGTTCCAGTTTAGCTTGATGGTGGTGAGAATATAACCATATGAGTTAAAATTTTTACCACCTGGTAAGTAAGATACTTGTTTGTTTTGTTTTATATCATTAGATAGCAAACAAGCAGATGGTTCTCCTGATGGAAAGAGAAACCATCGCCTATGGACATCAAAATGTTAATGCTGCTTTGCTTTCCGTGTGGTGGGATGGGAATGCCACATGCATAATTCTATTAGCAACCTTACCCTCTAAATCGGAACATGACAATGACAAGCATTGATGCTTTTGAGGCAGGAATAGGTAAGGTAGTGGTACCTAATACCCAGGTGAGACGTTACGAAGCTCTACCATCTAGTAAGCACGATGGTAGTGACAAGTATAGCCAATCGGTCGCATATCGCGTCCAACTTGATAGGACAGCAGTTAACTCATTCTTTAAAAGAGCCCTGATCAACACGAGGGAAATAATAAATAAGTTACTTGTTTGTTCTGTTTTATATCATTAGATAGCAAACAAGCAGATGGCTCTCATGATGGAAAAAGAAACCACCGCCTATAGACACTAAAGATATTAATGATGCTTTTCTATCTGAGTGGCCACATGGCAATGCCACATGCATAAGTCTAGTGGGTACCAAATACCAGGTGAGACATCTACCACCTATTAATCACAACTGCAATAACACGTATAGTCAATCAGTCACCTTTTATGTCCTGCCTAGCAGAACGGCAGTTGGTATTTCTTCAATGGAGCCCAAATCAATATTGGGAGCTATTTTAGCCATTGCTCACACATAACAAGCTTTTTGGTGGAAGCAGATGGACTCTTTCAAGAGACTTTGACTAATCCTACTCCTAATCTGTACGCATAAAAAATATATTTTTATCTGTTTGAACTAATTTATTTAAAATTATTAGTTGCTATGTGTAACATAATATGATAGTAATTATTTAGTGACCTTAATAAAAGATACAGGAAGATATACTGAAGCATTGAAAACTGTGCTTACAAATGCTCCTTTGGGGACTTCAGATCAGCAGGTGAAGGTAAATCATAGAAAATAACACTAATTTTTAATTTCTTCTATAAATAACAAATTACGAAAATTTAGAGTTATTGCTCTATAGCAAGGATAAATACACTCCATATTAAACAAACCATGGATGAGTTGCAAAGTAATTTTATAATATTTAGCCTGTAACTTCAACACTGCATGTTTAAGAATAAATCAAATCATTGTTTTAACTTCTCGCTACGCATGTAGATAAGGAAGTTACTGATTTTGCCCCGATGTTTAAAAGTGTAGTTTTTACGAGATCTCCATGTTTTGAAGTCCTATGAAAATTTTCCAACTATTTCACGATGACGTTCAGTATGTCACCATGTATGTGTGTGTATGTATGAACACTCTATATCAAAGGTATCTCATACCTTTTGAACAGCTTGACCGATCGAAACGTGGTTGATGGCATTCGATTGGATTTCTTGAAAATTGGAACCGATTTGGTCTAAGAGATTTTAAAAAAATTTGAAAAACCTCAAAAAAATTTCGACGAGACAGTGTTTTTTTAAAATAACGGTAACAATTTAGAAAAGTGCCCCATCGATGGCGGGGCAGGGAAAGGGGGAAACCCCCCACCGGAAACACATAGTTTTTTTTAATGATTTTTGCTCTGTTGTAAAACTGCCATACAAAATGTGCCAAATATTTTAAATTATGCCACTAGAATGGAGAAAAAAGAAGAGAGAGAAAAGAGAAATAATCGCAGTCACCCTCCCCCACCCTCTCGCCGAAAAACACATTTTTATTACATTTTTTTAAATGTTAAAGTTTGGTTCTTTTTATTTTTTGTTACATGCGTTTTGCTACTTCAAAAACATACGGCTTCTTACTATAAATACTAGTCGGATTGCGTGTGCTACGACGCTGCGGGAAGTGCAGCCCCTCCACCCTTACGTAAAAAGCATAGGCTCCATTGCTCGCCTACGCAGCTTCGGCTTTTTGGACCAGCCTAAGCCGCTACGGCTCGCTAGGTGTCTACGCTTTGTTACAGCGGACAAAGGCTGCCTCCCTCCGTGCCTTCACGATTTCTAAAAACTCTTAGAGGTAGGGCAAACAAGACCACGTGCAAGTTGGGGTGCTCTGATACGGATCTGTCATCAATTTAAGAAGATAACTAGTTCTGAAAACAAAAACCAAAGCTATTTGAATATGTTTCGTAATTTTCCGAAAAAACAAAAGTATTCATATTTTTTTTCAAAAAACATGTTTTCGCAAATTGAAATGTTTTAATAAATACAGATCTTTGTATAAAAAAATACGAACGCAAAACTTACCTTCGCAGCTGCGGGCGGAGTACAGTTTATTGTAAATTTTTACGCGCCTAACCTAAAAATATATATTTTTTTATATGCGTCTCCGGCAATAAAAACTAACGGAGAGTCATCAGAAGACCCTCTAGAAGCATCAGATTTCCTCTATCAATGCGGCACGTTTCTAAATCCAACCCAAAATAACTTCCAAATTAATACTGATACAAAATCTAATCAGCTGTTTTCCTCAAAAAACTACGTCCGATGCATGAATTTCATCAAAATCGGTTTATCATTACGGAAATTATATTTTACGAAAATTTTTGAAAAGTGTTTTTCGACCAAAATTTTTCAACCAATTATTTTTGATCTTTCACAATATTTTAGTACTTAAAAAACTACGTCGAATGCTGTTTCAAAAATTAAAATCGAATTTAATTTTCAAAAGTTTACAGCAAACTTACTTCATATTTTTAAAATAACTTTTAGCTTAATACACCAATTGATTTAAAAATCTAGTCAGCTTGTCTACTTTAAAAACTGCGACAAATACCCTAAATGTATTTAAAATTTTGGAAACGATTTTAACTCAATTTTTGGGATCTAAAATATTCCTTTAGCCGATAGGTTGATAAATTTCGAAGCAATGTTCAAAAGTTTTAGTCATTGGTAAATGCCAAACAAACTGACCCATTTTGATACAACGGTATTTAACGCAGTTTTTAAAGGACAAAAGCTGATAAGATTTTTAAGTCAATCGGTGTATTAGCGTAAAAGTTATTTCAAAAATCAAAAATAATTTTGCTAAAAACAACGTAATTGTAATGCTTGAAAAGCTGTAACTTTTGAAAATTAGATTGGATTTGGATTTTTGAAACGGCATTCGCCGAAGTTTTTTAGTACTAAAATATCGTAGAACACCAAAAATAATTGGTTGAAAAATTTCGTAGTTATGTCGAAAAAAACACTTTTTTCAAAATTTTTCGTCACTGATTACTCCCTAACGGATGAACCAATTTTAATGAAATTTATGCATTAAGTAGATGTAATTTTTTTGAGAAATAGACTGATTAGTTTTTGTATTCAATTGGTACATTAATCTGGATCAATTCAATCGATATATTAAAAAATGCTGTTACGCCAAAAATTTTTTAGGGTTTTTTCTTTTCTCAAAATCTCCTGAGCTGAATTGGTGCAAATTTTCAGGAAGTCTAAGTTAAGCGGAATCCAATCGAATGCCATCAACTGCGTTTCAATCGGTCCAGCCGTTCAAAAGTTATGCGATGTTTACATACACACAAACACACACACGTACATACAGACATACTGACGTCGTCGTGAAAATAGTCGGAAAAGGTTCCTAGGACCTGAAAACGTGGACATCTGGTGAAAACTCTATTTTCGAAAATCGGGACAAAATCAGTAACTTCCTTACCTACTATGTAGCGGGAAGTTAAAAAGAAATTACAAACTGTAAGCTTGAAAAAAGAAAAGGAAAAATTACACTTAAAATACAAATAAAATTATTGATTAATCTAATTGATTAATACGTAGGTCACACTATAAGTTTTGCGTAACTTAAAAAAACAACATGTTATAACCAAAATATTATGTTTATCGCTTTTCAAAATAATCTCCTTTACATTTTAAACATTTTTCCATGCGATCGAACCATTTTTTAAAACAGGAGGACCACAGATCTGAAGGCATGTTCTCTACGTGCTGATAGAACGCTATCACTGCCTCTTCGGTGTTGGTAAAAGTAAAACCTCTCATCAAATCTTTGATTTTGGGGAAAATACAGAAATCACAGGGTGCTAGGTCGGGGCTATGCGCAGGTTGAGTGTACTTTTTCGGAAGCTAAAAATTACTTTGTTTTGTTGGTCGTGTGTGAATAAGCGTTATCATGGTGTAGGAGAATACGGCTTTTGGGTCGTCTTTCGCGAACTTTTTCTAACACCCTGGGTAAACAAATGGTAGCTCGGCATTAACACTCTTTTGATCTTCAAGTGGAATTGTACAGATGGGACCCGTAGCTGAGAAAAAAAAACGCGATCATTTTTTTACCAACGTTTCTCGCCTGCCTCACTTTTGTTGGCCTGTTCTCATTTTTAAACACCCATTCACAAGATTGTTGCTTTTTTCGGGTTCAAATACAATAAATCCACGTTTCGTCTCCTGTAACAATGTCATAAACAGCATTAGAATGTCCGTGGTCGTACTTCAGTAGCATCTGTGAGCACCATTCCACGCGAGCTAGCTTCTGCTCCGCTGTCAGTTCATGAGGGATCCAACGACAACAAAGTTTCCGAACTTTCAATTCTTTGTGTAAATTTTTCTGAATTTGTCTCATACCAATCCCCAATAGCCCTCGAATTGTCTCAGGTAATCCGGGGGTTTTCTTCAATTAATCGCTTAACATTAGCCACATTATTTTCGTTGACGGCAGTTGAAGGCCGCCCTTTACGAAATTCGTCATTTAAAGAAACTCGACTTCTCTCAAATTCAGCAAACTATCGCCTCACGGTGCTTAAACAAGGTGCTTTTCTCCCAAAAGCATTTTGAAGACGAGCAGCACAGTCTTGCGGAGAAAGAGAACTTTTATTAATATCATAAAAATTTCGACTTAATTTTATTTAATAAAAACAATTGACAAATCATTTCTCGCCAATTTTTTTATTACTAAGAAGGTTGCAACGTTTTAAAAATATAATATTCGAAATTCAAATAGTTCCGATTAGCTTCCGATTAGAAGTGCAAAACTTTTAGTGTGCCCCATGTATATCTTTGTGTCAAATAATGTTTTTTACTTGTGTTTGAATCATGTGAATTTTGTTAGTAAAGAATTTTTTTAAATTATAAAATCCACCCTCACCATCTCAATTGCAAAACCGCAATTGTGCGACTTTTAAGTCGCCTGTTTTAAGAAAACAGCTTACTCATTCCTGAACCGATTTGGCTAATTTTGGTTTTGAATTAATTGTTGAAGTCCAGGGAGGGTTTAAAATTTAAGAAAATATAGAAAAAAAATAACTAATACATAGAAATACATATATAAATACTAGAATATAAACACCCAAACCCGGAAATACAAACATTTATGCTCACCACACAAATGCTTGTTTCCGTCGGGGATCGAACCTGAGCGCCGTCGATTGCGTAGTCAGGGTCGCTAGCCACTCGACCAATAGGGCGGTAATTCTTAAATGTCTTGCAAGTTGCAACAGCCTGATCTCTGGTGTTATGGGTATGGGGTTGGTTATTATAATCACTGGGTGTTTGATCATAGGTGGTTACATCACTTCATTATCAGGTATAAAAAAACGTGCAATTATTTATCCAATTAATATCTCGGAACTACACTTTGTCTTAAGACAGATACACGTACGCAGGTCTATGATTACTTTATTTTAGTGCTTGATTCAAAAATCAAAAATATTTTAAATTTTGTGTTACAGGATAGTGCTTTGACCCTCACCTTGAAAGTTCTACTTGCAATAAAGTCTGCACAAATTGAAGAAGCTGTTGGAAGCTTGTCTTTAGATGATATTGATATTTTGATGAAATATATTTATCGAGGATTTGAGTACCCATCAGAAGGGTCAAGTGGGCACTTGCTGCTATGGCATGAAAAAGCTTATAGTGTTGGTGGTCTAGGTTCTATTGTAAGAGTATTGTCTGACAGAATGAAAGTGTAAAGATTGAAGTTATTAAACAATGTAAAATCAGTATTTATTGTATGTTTTAATATATGTTTATTCTTAACCCTTCTTTTAATTATTTTAAAGTGTTTCTTAATGTTGTAGTGTATTTAGTGGTTTATCTTAGGATTTCCATAAATTTTGCAAACATGTTTGCGTGATTATTTTTTGTAACTAAACCTTATGAAGATCGTCAGACAATTCGCAAAGCAGTTTGTGAAAAGGTAGCAATGACCAATTGTGTCACTGCAATCATGTTTAGTAGGTGGTAGAGTTCCGTAACGTCTCGCCCGGGTTTTGGTACCACCACTTTGTCTATTCCTGTCGCATCAATGCTTGTCATTGCTACGTTCCCATTTGAAAGGGAAGATAGCCGGTAGGCGGTAAACTTATGAAAATGGCATTACATGGCAAAATGAAAGTCACAAATTAGGGGTTTGTCGGGTCAAGGAATCGATTTATCAAGGTTCCAGGTCCAAGAAAAGCTCGGTTCCCAAGATATGGGTATGTGAAAAACCGAGCAAAGCTCGGTCAACCAGGTACAGAAAAAAATTATATATTCTATAGGAATCGATTTATCAAGTTTCAAGGTCCAAGAAAAGATCGGTTTCAAAAATATGTGAAAAACCGAGCAAACCTCGGTCAACCAGAAATTGATATAAAAAATGAAAGTTATAAAAAAATTAAGTAAGTTTGCTAAAAACAACGTAATTTTAATATGTGAAAAGCCATAAGTTTTGAGAATTAGATTCGATTTTGATTTTTGAAACGGCATTTGACGTAGTTTTTTTAGTACTAAAATATCGTAAAATCCCAAAAAATGATTGAAAAATTTCTAAGCTGAATTGGTTCAAATTTTCAGGAATTTTAAGTTGAAAGGAATCCAATCGAATGCCGTCCAACCGCGTTTCGTTCGGTCCAGCCGTTCAAAAGTTATGCGATGTTAACATACACAAACACACACACACACACACACATACATACATACATACATACATACATACTGACGTCATCGTGAAAATAGTCAGAAAAGTGTGACGTGACTCGAAACGTGGACATCTGGTGAAAAATCTATTTTCGAAAATCGAAGTCAAATCGGTAACTTCCTTATCTACATACGTATTACGTAGTAGGAAGGTAAACAACTATCATCGTGACTACTTAAAGTGGTATAAATTTGTAACATTTCGCCCGGGTATGGTACCACCTACTGCTCTCGAAATAGCTCTCTTGATACGGTAGTGTTCCTGTTTGGATGGTAAGGTAGCTGGTAAACTAGGGTAGCCGTAACCCTATCAGTTCTATGACGACTTGTTAGGCGTTGACAAGGCGTCATGGAACTGGTAAAAATTGATACGAAAATGGGGTATCCCACTAGGATACCCCGTTGTCATTTCTATCATAGGTTACTTATGTATGTTTCTATTTTTACCACTATACTGCCAGTGCTTGTCACTGTTATATTCAAATCCAATCTCAGATAGTTAACCCAAACTTAGAAACAAATATACCTACCTGCAACGTGGATAGCACAGCATTGAAATCTTTATTTGCTATCTACGCGAAAATCAATCCAGAGCATTATGAAGTCTGTTCATAGCATTATCTGAATAGTCATAGTATACATAATGTAATAGCTGTGTTTTTGCTAGTTTATGTTACAAAACGCCGGTTTCCTTGCGAGTATGCAGATTGAACCGAAAGCTACCGGTCACCGCAGCCGCTTTTGAACAATTTCCCTTTTGGTCCAAGTCCAATTCTACCAAGCAGTTCGTATAAGGCGAATGATTGGTTTGACGGCTGTATATAGACACGTCGCCAAATTCTACAACCTAGTAGCACAGAATACTATTTATTTTGTGCTAGTAGTCACAAGGGCCCTGACATATTTAGCTTTCAATCACTTTCCTCTTGCGATATATTAGTTGCCTGTATTATAATATCTATTTCTCAAAAATATGAATGCCCGCCATGAATAAATAAATAAATAAAGACGAACGCCAGGGCCTTATATTTGCTAATTATTACAAATTAACGTGTAATTACAATTTTTGCATCTTAATTTAGTTACAACATACGATATTCTTAGATTTAATGTAGTTAAATTACTGCAGTAGGTAATCAGATTAACGATTGCTCTAGGTAACCTAATAGTTTTAGTTACGATCGCATGTACTCACTCATAACTACTTACATAACTTAGAATTGTAATCAGCGATCAGAATTAAAAATAGTAATTAACAACGCTATACTGCCAGGTCCGGGTTCAATAGCGCCGAATTTAGTTAGAATTTCCAACTACTGTAGTGTTCCTACTTGGAAGTTAAGATAGTCCGTGAGATGACGAACGACACTTACGAGTCGCCGACGCAATTTTGCCGAGGCGCCGGTAACAGATATCTTCTCTGACGTAGGCGGCCCGCGGTACAAAGGAATGTTCGAGTTTGTAGACCGGGTAGGAGAGCTTCGCCGTCTCGAGATAGAAATGGAGGGCGTTCAGGTGAATGAAGCCCCCTGATATTGCAAAAGTCAACAGTAAGCGTGGAAAGGGATGCCATGACTTACTACGATAGACTGTGCAAGATTGTGTGTGAGCGCAATTTTGGCGGAGTAGTGGAAGAGTGCTAACGCCTATCCATTACCCCGCCTACAAAAGCATCGAGGAGGGACACTGCAAGGGTTTTAGTGGGTAAGTGGCCCAGTAGTGCGTAAATACATTTCCCCTGCGATGCCAAAAATTTTTGTAAAAATTTGTAAAGTGGTTATTTTTATGTAACAAAAAGCATCTTCACGCCCGTATCCCCTAAGAAGTAGGCAGAGCTACAACAAGTGCACCCACGATTAGCCGAAGGTACTTAGTTCCACAATGTGATATCTATGTACGTGGTGGCCTAACGCCAAACAGGCACGTTTTCCAATACCGGGCAACGTTGTGTCAGAAAACTGAAGAAACACATTTTTGAATTGCCCGACCCGGGAATCGAACCCGAAACCTCATGTGGTCAACTCCGACACCGGACTGCTAGACCACAGCGGCAACTATTTTTATGTGTTATATATGATTATACAATTAATATCTATATATAAAGTGAGGTTTCAGTTTTTCTGTAAAACATAACACGCTTGAGGCTGGATATATTTGTGTTCAATATTTTTTATTAGATAACAAACAAGCATTTAACTAAGCATGTATTCAAAAATAGAATTGTACAAAAATGTACCAATCACACATAATTTTCTTTTTTCTTAAGTACTTTCTTATTCATATTCCCACTAAACATTTCGAAACCCTAACCCCGCATTTACACATCTGAGTTCGCTATTCGCCTCGTCACTCGACGAAACATTCTTATCGAGTGCCGTCGCGAACTAACTGTTCACATATTCGAGGGTGAATCATTTTGACATTCGCACACGAACATGAAGCAATGGTGGTTAATATAACGCATAGCGTTAAATTATAGCGCGCTATGTATATAGTCTACGTATAGCGTACGCTATTTAGATTCGCATTCGGCGCTATAACATAACGCCATGCTAAATACCTAGCGTTTAGCGTAGGCCGTAGATATTTATGTATATAGTTAAAACATTATGGCCTACGAAGTTACGAACTACGCGATCTAACGAGTAATGTGCTAGACCGTAGACGCTAGACATTATAACATAGTTTATAGCGTTATAGCGCTTGGTCATCGCTCGTTGTATGACGTTATGATGAGTCACGCCGCACGTGCTATCTCGGCCGGCTCGTGCGCTCAGTGTTCCAGTTATATACGTTATAATATAGTCTACAATGTAGCGCGCTAGAAAAATATAGTTTATAGTCTACAACGCGCTACTATAAAATAGTTTATTTGAACAATACTAACACGGACGACGTAAAATAATTGTGGCATGCGCGCTACATTTATTTAGTTCTTACAATTATTTAGATGCTGCGTAAAAAAAGAAAATCTCATAAAATCCCATACTAGTTGATATACGGATCTATAAATCGTTTTTCTTTTGTCTATTTTTATGATTATGATGTTTTTGGTTCCTAATAATAATAATATAATACAGAAAGCGCGAATAGGGCCGCTGCCTGGGGGTGATCGCCAGGGCCCGTCTGGAGCTGGCGCTGGACGTGGCAGCATGCGGGACGCCAGACAGAGACTGGCCCATCCAACTGGCCAGTCCGTCTCTTCACCATCGCCATCAGATTGCTTGGCGCAAGCGAGTTCTAGGACTCTGCAAGATGTGCCCGCTACTGATGGCATACGTCGCATGAGATGGACTCGTAACCAAAATGAAAACATCATGCGAGCGTATTATAGAGCGACTGGGTCGGAAACTAACCGAACAGGCTATAGAGCAAGGTTGTATAACGAATTCCACTTATTAGAACCTCTACTTAAGGTAACCGAGCAGAATTTAGCAGACCGTGTCCGTTTCATTCAGCGATCTCACATATTCAACGCTGAAGAACTGGAACAAATAAAGCAAACTTCTGTCCCGATGGTCTCTTCGTCGGAAGTCTTAACGGTGGATGCATTACCTCGAATTGCTATTAGTGCAGTGGTGACTATACCTAATGAGCGGTCAGAAGGGGAGGACATTGGAGAAGTTTCCCAGGACGTAGAAAAGATTAGGGGAGTATTAGGGGAGGTGATTCGAGAATATCGCAATAAATCTTTCGAAGAAAGACCACATATACCGCGGATAAGACTCACCACGGCGAATCGGAAGGTTGTTGAGGCTGTAAATAAACTGTTACCGAACTATTTAAAGAACAGCACCGGACTTGGCGATACAAACTTAGTTCTTTATAGTGCCGCTGTTACGGTCTGTCGAATAATTGGAATTAAAATGATTCCTCATACACGACCGCACCGAGGGACAAACCGCGGAGCTGGTTGGAAACAACGAATTGAGGAACGTATCGCCAAGACAAGAGTCCTCATCGGCAAACTGATCAGCTTCAAATCAGGTAATACCAGACCCAAAGTAATGCGCTTTGTTAAGATAGCTTTCGCTGGGACTGGCGTAAATTTGGAAAAGCCAGATATACAGAGAAACTTGACAGAGCGTATAGATGTGCTAAAGCAAAAGATTGCAGCGTGGAGTCAACGGATACGAAGATACACGGAAAGAGGGACGCGCTATCACCAGAATCGTCTCTTCATGAGTGACCAAAAGAAGTTCTACAGGATACTAAATCACGAAGCTTCGGGCTCTGATGGTACTTGGCCGGATCAGGCTGAAACTATTATGTTCTGGAGAAACCTGTGGTCGCAACCAGTGGAGCATGAAGAAAGTGAGTGGGTGAATGACGTCGAGGAATCTTGCAACCAGATAATACCAATGAGCCCAGTGCTAATAACACAAGAGGATGTACAAATTGCAATCCGTAAAACCCCAAACTGGAAAACTCCAGGGAGTGACAGATTGCACTTCTACTGGATAAAAGCTTTTACAGAGTGCCACACAAGCTTGGCGTCGCAGTTCCAGGACATTCTACAGAGGAGTATCTGTCCAAACTTCCTTACTGATGGGATCACTCACCTTGTTCCAAAAAACAGCAGGACCACGGACCCTTCGCAGTACCGCCCCATAACTTGTTTAAACACTACTTACAAGATATTAACATCTATTATTGCTAGTAAGATAATGGCGCATATCAACAACAATAATATCCTAGCTGAAACTCAAAACGGTTGCCGGGGCGGTAGTCGTGGCTCAAAGGAGCTCCTTCTAATTGACGCGGTTATAGGTCAACAGGTTAAACGGAACAGACGTAATCTTTCGGCTGCCTGGATAGATTACAAAAAAGCGTTTGACTCGGTACCACATACATGGTTAAGGAAGGTTCTCGAGCTATACAAGATAGACAGTAGAATAAGAGACTTCCTCTATACCTGTATGAGTCAATGGAGTACGACGCTGTGTTTATCCAGACAGCTAATGTCGAACGCCGAAGACCGAATTTTAATAAAAAGCGGAATCTTTCAGAGCGATTGTCTGAGCCCGCTTTGGTTTTGCCTGTCTCTAAATCCACTTAGCCATCTTCTGGATAAGTCAGGGACAGGTTTTCAGTTTCGTAGATGTGGCCCTCGACTATTCCACCTTTTCTACATGGATGATTTAAAGCTTTTCGCTCCAAATTCCGCAATGCTAATTAAGCTGCTAAACATAACACTACAGTTTAGCAGTTCTATTCGCATGGAACTTGGGATCGAAAAGTGTGCAACTATCCATGTACAAAGAGGCCGGATTATTGATTCTCAAGAACTGCCAACTTCGGAATCAATAAATCTGAGGACACTAACCGAAACAGAAACATACCGATATCTGGGTATGTCGCAAACTGTAGGGGTAAAGGAGGCAGAGATGAAACAGTCGATTTGTGAGGTGTTTTGGGAACGCCTGAGGAAAGTTCTGAAGAGCTATTTGTCCGGTGTTAACAAAGCACATGCGTTTAACAGCTGGGTCATGCCTGTACTCACATATACCTTTGGCATACTCAGATGGTCTCAGACCGAACTTGACGCCCTGGATAGAAAAGTTCGCACCACTTTAACTTGCCACAGAATGCACCATCCACGTTCATCCACGATGAGACTGTACTTACCCCGAAAATGTGGTGGCCAAGGTTATATGAGTGCCAAAACAATGCACAATAGGGAAGTATGCAGCCTCCGTGATTACTTCCTATCAAAGATTGAAAACGTGGTGCATAGGGAAGTTATAACGTGTGATAAGGGACTTACCCCCCTGTCATTAGATACTGAAAATTGGCAGAAACCGGAGTTGCTTAGCGTCAAGGACCGAGAGTCTGTATGGAAGGGTAAAGAGCTATACGGGAGATTTTATAAAGTACTTCATGACCCACAAGTAGACAACGAGGCCTCCATGCACTGGTTACGTTTTGGGGATATATTTGGTGAAACCGAAGGTTTTGTCTGTGCAATACAAGATCAGGTTATCAAGACGAACAACTACAGGAAATACATTCTGAAGGACGGCACGATCGATGTGTGTCGGATGTGCCGAAGTCCTGGAGAAACATTAAGACATGTCATTTCCGGTTGTTCTATGCTTGCTAACACTGAGTATCTGCACAGACACAACCAGGCAGCAAAAATTATCCACCAGGAGCTTGCCCTGAAATATGGACTAGTCCAAAGCAGACTGCCTTATTATAAGTACATTCCGGAACCAGTACTCGAAAATGACCGCGCAAGACTATACTGGGACCGGCCCATCATCACGGATAGGACTATTTTCTCGAATAAACCTGATATCGTGCTGATGGACCGGGCAATCTCTAGGGTGTTTCTTGTGGATATCACCATCCCCTTCGACGAAAACCTAGTGAAAGCTGAAGCAGATAAGAAAACAAAATGGGTGGAGTCTACGGCAATAGTTCCGATAATTGTGTCTGCCAACGGCTTAGTGCCATCCAATCTTCGTAACTATCTAAATAAATTAAATATTAACCAGAATATCATCATAGCGAAGATGCAAAAAGCAGTTTTGCTCGATACTTTTAGGATTGTGCGGAGGTTTCTGGCTTAGTCGTTCTAGGCTCCGACCGCTTGGTCTCCATGTCGGAGTTAGTCCGCCTTCAAGGCGAGATTTAAAGTTTAACAATAATAATAATACGGACTTTACGGACCTGATATTGATTTACCAGCGTCTTTAGCTTGGCTACGTTTCGATGACCTCTTTGGGGAGACTGAGGGATTTGCCTGTGCAATTGCCGATGAAGTTGTCAAGACGAATAATTACCGGAAATACATCATGAAGGATGGCACGGTCGACATATGTAGGGCGTGTCACCGTCCTGGTGAGTCTATCAGCCAATGGAGAGTATTTACATAGTAGCCAAGTAGCTACCAAGTCTACTAACAATCAAGTAGCCAAGATTATCCATCAACAGCTTGCTCTTCCGTATGGTCTTGTAAGTTTTGAAGTGCCGTATTATAAATACGCACCGGAGGCAGTTCTCGAAAATGGTCGTGCTAAGCTCTACTGGGACCGATCTGTCATCACAGACAGGACTATCACCAACAATAAACCTGATATTGTGTTGGTTGATCGACTAGAGCGCGCGAGCATTCATTGTTGATATTACAGTCCCGCATGACGATAACCTCGTGAAAGCAGAAAAAGAGAAACTAACTAAATATTTTGACTTAGCTCATGAGATTACCGATATGTGGGGTGTGGACTCAGCAACAATTGTTCCCATAGTCGTTTCCGTAAACGGTCTTGTAGCAAAGAGTCTTGAGCAGTATCTTAGAAGTCTTTCGCTACAATTCTGGATCAAGGGCCGGATACAAAAAGCAGCAGTATTGGGAACGGCACGTATTGTGAGGAGGTTCCTCTCTCTGTCACCTTGACCACAGGTGGCTTAACTATAACGTTCCCGCTGGCGGATAACCTATTTTGTTATATTTATTTTTATAATATTGTATTTTTTTAATAATGTTATAATTATAAATGTAATCAAATAAGAATTTAATGTAAATAAAGAGATAATAATAATAATAATAATAATAATAATAATAATGCTGAACAAATTACACAAATCGATTTAACCCCAAAGTAAGCAAATTATTTGTTTGTGTTATGGGTGTTAGTCAACGATACTAATACATAGAAATACATATATAAATACTGTTACGTACATAAAAAACAGACCCAGAAATACAAACATCTATGCTCATCACATAAATGTTTGTCCCTGTCGGGAATCGAATCGAGCCCCATTCCATTTGTAGTTAGGTTCGCTAACCACTCGACCACCCGGACGGTCAAATGAGCTCTTCCTTTTGATAAAGTTCTAGGAATTCTAAAATTCGTACTTCACTCCATTTGGTCTACACGTCCAGTCAGGTTGGGCGCTAGCTAAACACTGAATGTAGGCGAATGTGTAAACAGTAAGTTCGTGTTTGCCGTTCGTGCCCTTTGATTCGTCTACGAAAAACCTCACCCGACGCGATCGCGCGATTTGCGAAGCGAGGCACAAGGCGTATAGCGAGCGCACTGTTTACACATGCGTGTTCGTGATTCGCCTCGCCATTCCTCTCGCTATTCATATGAATACGTAAATGCGGCTTAAAATCTGCACCAGCCGATCTATTATAAATTTAAGGGGAACCTGTAATAGCCTTACAAATATAAAATGTACCTATATTATGTATTGTAATAATGTACCGCTGATGTTTTTTGAATAAATAAATAAATGGCTCGCTTGTTGGAAAGACAATCCATCGCCTTTATACACCAAAGATGTTAATGGTGCTTTGTTATCCGTATGGATGGCAATGCCACATACATAAATCTACCTGCTACTTTACTCTTCAAAACCGGAACAGGACAATGACAAGCATTGACGCTATTGCGGCAGGAATAAGTAAGGCAGTGGTGCCAAATAGCCGTAGTGTAACTATACCACCTAGTAGTCACGATGGTAGTGACACGTTATAGGCAGTCGTTTGCCTTTTATGAATTGCAGAATGGCAGATGACCTATTTTTCAAAGGGGGCCAATCGTGCGTAACTAAAAAATCACACCTATGCCTATCTCTTCAAGGACATGGGCGTGATGGAGATTTATTTATTATCTATTTAATAAATTATAGATTATATAGTTTAGTCAATATAGGGCAGATTCACACTAATCTAGATAGAAGACATAGGCCATCTGCCTTTTTTCAGGCAGTTCGTAAAAGCGACCGATTGTCCAAACATGTAACAAAGCGGTAAGAGTTCTGAAATGTCTCGCCCGGATTTGGTACCACCGCCTTCTCTATTTGTAAGCCGGTAGCACAGAATACTTATTTTGTGCCGGTAGCTGGTGCCGGTAAATTATGCATATGACATTTCAAACAGCCACACATATAGCAACGCACTATTAATCTTATATAGATATGTAAAAGGCAAAAGTGACTGACTGATGTAACAACGCACAGGCCACACCCTAGGGCTAGATAGAAACTTAAAATTTCGCACACGTATTTCTCTTATAACGTAGGCATCCACTAAGGATTTTTCAAAATTCAAGTCCGAAGGGCGTGTAAGAGGGATAAAAAATTGTATGAAACTTTTTACTACCTGGACATATTTGCATGAAATTTCGTATGAATTGATTTTAAAAAAATGACGATTTACTAATTTAAGCGTTTTTCAAAATTCGATCCCTAAGGGGGTAAAATAAGGGAAGTAGCTTATAAAGAAAGGTTAAACAAGTTCCAAAGTAAATATGCTCGTGCGGAGCCGCGGGTAACAGCTAGTATTTTATATTATTGTCTCCTGTCAGAAGAGTCATCTGGATTTCATGATCTGCCTGGGTACTAACTTCTCAATAAGCTAACCACTAGGACCTAGGTATCTAAGCATAAATCGAAATGGATTGAAATTTTAATATTAACAGCTTTGTATGTATGTGCCCGATAAGATAACAATAAAATTGGTAAAATGCGTGTAATGTAGGGTTCCGCAGTTTCCCATCACAATAATGCGGACTAAGAAGAGGGCTTTATAGTTTCATACTATGAACACAAACTATTTAACGTCAATGACAAATATATATCAGCACCACAGGTACATCGCCTATAAAAACTTCTCTAAGTACATTAATTTATATGTTGGTCGACTATTGCTTAAAAACTAGTAAAGCCTTCTAAGCCGTGATAGGTTTCCTTCCTATCCGATTCTGACGATCCCATCACAATATACACTTCACAAATCACACCAAAGTCGCCGCCGGCGGCGACTCGGCCCATTATTTCGGCCCGCAAACACTCAAGACTGCGGTCAAGAGCCGTTGGCGAGTCGAAATCCTGATGCCACTTACTCTCCCACCAATCGTCAAGATACTGCCCTAAGCCGAGGTTCGGTCCCACAGGAGACACCCTTAGGGCGGGTTCTTAGCCCACTTAAGCCCGCCACAAAAGCCCGGTTTCGCAGTAGCGGTCATTTGGACCAACTGCTTAAGTTCATTTCGAAAAAAAAATAGGTTTCCTTTTAACTTATTTTTACAATATTTACTGATTTTTTTCTCCCACCCCCAAAACCAACCGTTTAACTTGCAGAGGGGACGGGACGGGGGAACACTTGACTTTAACTCTTTTAAAAATTAGCACTTTAAAGCTTAATATTTCAAAAATAAGTTCCTTAATCGAAAACTTGTTTTTACAAACCTTCAATATTTTTTAGAAATCTATCCAACGATACCCCACACAATGGGGAACGTGACAAAAATAGCATTCCCACTTTACATAGGAGCTACCCTAAAAAAAATATTTTTCGAGATTTTATGTTACCTCTTTATTGACGTGATTAATATGTATATTCGTGCTAAATTACAGCTTTCTAGTAGGTACTTAGGATGTCTGAGCTATCGTGCGGACGGACGGACATAGCGAAACTATAAGGGTTTCTAGTTTACTTCGGAACCCTATTAACAGATGGTTCTCCTGATGGTAAAAGAAACCATCGCCTAGAGACACCAAAGATGTCAATGGTGCGTCACTATCCGTGTGGCGGGATGGCAATGCCACATGCATACGACTACCGACTACCCTACCCTCCAAACCGCAACACGACGATGACAAGCGTTGACGCTATTATGGTAGCAATAGAAATTAGGCGATGGTGCCAAATACCCGGGCCAAACATTGCGGAGCTCTACCACCTAATAACTAGCCACGACTCACGATGGTAGTAACACGTATAGCCAATCATTCGCCTTCTACAAACTGCCTGGTAGAACGGCAGATGGTCTATCTATCTTCTATCTTATATCTATAAAAGAGAAAGTGTGTGTGTGTATGTTCCGTATAGGCTCAGAAAGGGATGAACCGATTTCAGTGAAACTTTCAGGGAATCTCCAGATTGACCTGGCGAGTAATCCCGTAAAGTTTGGTGACGATCGGAGCACTCCTATTTTTGAACTGTCAAATACAGCTTTTATTTACTATGATGATATTCTATTGTTTTATAACCCAAATTTGTATTGACACATGCGTTGTGTATATTTATGTCATTATGAACCATGTAGAATTATAATGGAGTATATTGAAGTATAATGAAGCATAATAAAATATACTGAAGTACATTAAAGATAATAATTATGGATTTTGAAGTATTCAAGGTAAGTTATAGTGCCGCGAATGTATCCGTTTACTGATGCAACACCCAGCGAAGCTGGATTGATTGAACTACGAATTTCAGAGTGATTCCAAAAAAACACTTTTTTCAGTTTTCTTTCGACAACGATAACTTACAAACGAATCAATTTTGACGGAACTGGCGGCAATCGACGTGGTCTTTTGATGTTAAAAGCTGATTAATTTTTAGAATCGATCGATAATGCCGTTTGAAAATAAATCGAAAAAAACCCAATTTGAAAAAAAATTTTTTGTAGTTTTTTTGAGATTTCTCAAAATCTATCGGCTCGAATCGGTCCAAAGTGTATTAAAAAGATAAGTTTGGTTAAGTTCTTAGTTAATAATTCAATTCCTGTATACTTAAATAAAGCCCGGCGAAGCGGGCTGGGTACGCTAGTTATTCAATAAAAGCCTGGGAACAATACTTGTTGTAACTGCGACATTTTGGACCTTTTACTGTTGGTTAATTTTGAGTTAGCGAATACCCTATTTTCACTTACCTACCTATTTACAGATATTGGATGAGACACTAATTTTCACTATCTATATATCTATACATATAATAAAATCGTAGGAAAGATAAAACTGTATATTGAATATTTTTTTAAAAGAATACTTGGGGTGTAATCTACAATCGATATCGAAGCCAAAAATATAGTTTTTAGAATTTTTGTCTGTTTTTCTGTTTGTCTGTATGTATGTCCGGGGTAAACTCAAAAAGTACTGCATGGATTTACTTCAAATTTTGCATGAATATTACTAACAGGTCGGGCCAACATATAGGCTACACATTATCACGCTATCACCTAAGGAGGAGGAGCAGTGCGGAGCAAACGAAGTCCGCGCGGACGAAGTCGTGGGCAACAGCTAGTGCTTATATAAAAATACATTTACTAAGCTCTGTCTATCAAAATGTTATAAAATATCATATTGATAATGTTGGTAGTCTATGGGTAAACCACTTCCATTCGACCGTGACTCTTGCATAAATTAGAATCCTATAGTGTCGGCTGCAGTGTTTTTAAAAAAAGTTTTTACTTGTGTAACATTGTCAGTGAATGTGCCGCCCATACATCTTACCGGTATTAAACATTAGCTGGAAAGTAATCGTAAGTCCGAGTACAGACAGTTTCTTGCTAAGAGAAGGTTCTATATAAAGCAAACCATTGCATTTCTACAGAGATAGTTTAAGTTACGCCTCGGTCTTACGCTCACCACGCCACAATGGAGGTAACGGTCAGTGTTCTTTTGTTTGCTATTAGAAATAAGACGGCTTGCAAATAATTACGTTACATAATATTACGTAAAGCCTTCCTTCCTTTTTTATAATTTATAAACTGTATAACAGGAAGCTCGTTGCGTAAATATGTGTTAACTTGTAATACAAAATAGTGCCGCAACTTTGTTGTGATATACATACGATTAAGTAATGTGATATACCTATTAATAATAAAATTTTATTAGATTAGAAAGCTTTATAAAACATGATCTGAATAACATGAAGTTAGTAAAAGTTTGCAAATGCAGCAATAAGGATCAACACCAATTTCACTCACAGTGTGAAGTGAAATTGGTGTTTGGTTCACCCTCCCTACACCGTAATGAAACCAGCGTGATATATTTTTTTTAAATAATTAAATAGAATCCAGAACAAATTAGCTGATGGTTTCACAAAACGATGTTTAGATTGTAATGTGCAATTTTTTCCGGATTCTATTTAATTATAAAAAAATATAAACATCACGCTGGTTTCGTTGTGGTGTAGGGAGGGTGAACCAAACACCAATTTCACTTCACACTCTGAGTGAAATTGGTGTTGATTCTTATTGCTGCATTTGCCAACGCTGACATTTACTAACTTCATATAGGACCATCAATTCTGCGATCTGCAATAACCAGCTAGATATTACAGCTTTACGCGCTTTTACGAGGCACGAGGTGTTAACACGCTCCTACTAGAGTGGGCTGCAATTGAGACTGAGATTTTTCATATGGAAAACCACATTTATATTTCGCTCGTCTGGTGAATTAAACCCGAGACCTCATTCATCCAGACACCAAGCGTAACCAAGTACCTAAAATACATGTTTCGTTCATCTAAGTAACATACGCACACAAGCTATAATAACATTAATAATATTAGTGGGATTATCTAACTATTGTAATAGACACTATATATTATAGACAGTACTTGAGTAATCCCACTAATAAGCAACTAGGCTATGCTATAATAATTTATGCTACCTATTTTGATTTTTCAGAAATTAATAATATTATTATGCTGCGCAAGTCTAAGTCTATCATCAGACGAACACCATTCGCACACGATACCAGTAGAAGGTTATGAAACAGAACTACAAGATCTTGGTCAACACGTAGAAATCCCCGAGACACCCGTCAAAGTTATCAAGATTACTAAAACGATAGCTGTGAAAATTCCAGTACCATATCCAGTGAAAGTCATCGAAAAAGTGCCATACCCGGTCCATGTGAACAAACCCTATCCTGTACCAGTGCCACATATAGTTAAAGTTCCTCATTCAGAAGAATCGAACAACCTACAACACGGACAGGAAGCACTTGATATCGCTCACATCAACCCTTACAATCAGAACCAGATAAATGCTAACTCGTATAAGGTTCAAGAAGCCTCCTCTCAAGGTAGCCATGTGAATGATGGACATTATGACGGACCAGTAAATCACGAAGGAAGCTATGGACCAAATGACGGGTACTACAGTGATTCACATGATCAAGAAGGCTATAACTCTAATCTTGCAATTCAACACAATAGTAATAATTTTAATCCTATTTCTAACTATGCAGGAGAAGGGGGCTATCAAAAGTTTTAAAAAATATTTCATATTTAATTTATAGGTAGTACCTGATATTAACGTGGTAAAGAAATTAAGTAAGCAGGCATTGTCAAGCCCACAAGATCACTAAGTATTTGCCTGGTTCAAACTTGTATACGAAGTCTTATTGTTTGAGGTAATATTCAACAGATTTTAACAGTCATTTATCGAACTATCTGCAATTGAGCGTAATGATTTGTTAATATTCAAACATGATTTAATTAATTAATTTTTTCTCTGTAATGGTGCCGTGTATTGACTGTTGTTATTAGATGTGTACGTATATAACTAATGTTGTTGATTTTAAAATAAATTATTGCCATAATCATGTCTATAATTTTAACGCATTACATTTTATTGTAATTATAGGTACAATACACATTTCATTGTTTAGTACACAGTATACTGAACTTTTAACCATACAAAATTATTTGTCCATATGGTATACTGTATACTATATGGACAAATAATTTTGTATGCTTAAAATTTATGAAACAACAACTGCATTGTTAAATGTGGATTCTTTTTTTCTTTAACGCCTATAAACATTTCGCCAGGAAATTTCCCTACCCAATATCCTGGAAGAGCATATGACATGGAAGAGCTGTAACTCTTTAAACATAGAGAGCTAAGGCTCAGCTTTATCCAAAAACACAGCAAAAAGACTATTACGTTCTTCTAATGCCTCAGCCGCATTTGCGTCTATCGTCACAAGCTTCGTGCAATGGCACGATAAATGCAGATGTGACCTCTACATTTATCGTGTCATTGCAGGAAACTTTGTGACGATAGATGCAAATGTGGCCCCAGCATAAGTGTCCATCGATTATAGCAGCAGTTAGCGATAGTTTGGAAAGATCGATTTAGCGGCAGTTCCTTTTGTTATATTCCACAAGTTACAACTGCTTAAATTCCCTCTTACCACACATTGGTCCAAGCCCCCTTTCGCAGAATATATTAACTGCCTTACCACCACGCATTTTATTTTTAATAAAATGCGTGGTGGAGATAAAACTGGTCAATTTTCAGTTTTTAGAATTCCGTGCCCGCAGGGTAATAAAACGCGACCCTATTACTAAGACTTCACTATCCGTCCGTTTGTCTGTCTATCTACTCGTCTGTCACCAGTATGTATCTCATTAACAGTGATATATAGTTGCAAATTTTCACAGATAATGTATTTCTGTTGCCGCTATAATAACAAATACTAAAAACAGAATAAAATAAATATTTAAGTGGGGCTCCCATACAACAGACCTGATTTTTTTGCAATTTTTTTTTCGATTGATCAATATCGATAACGAGAACTGGTACACACTTGAAATATACACAGAATATTTAGTTATATTTATACTTTAAAAATAAATAATTAAAATATATTAGTATTTAAGAGGGGCTCCCATACAACAATCGTGATTTTTTTTGCCGTTTTTTATAGATAATGTATGTAGTTTGTTATTAATAAAAAACAAAAAACTTGATTGCTTATTGAAAATAATAGATTTATTATTATTTTTCATCTTTAAAACCATCTTTTAGAGATTAAAAATAATAATATATCTTTTTATTGCAAACCTTTTTCAATTACTGAGATAAGTTTTTTAGTCAAAGGCTATTTTTAACTTCCCACTACGTATGTAGATAAGGAAGTTACTGATTTTACTCCGATTTTCGAAAATCGAGTTTTCACCAGATGTCCACGTTTTAAGGTCTTAGGAAACTTTACCGGCTATTTTCACGTGACGTCAGTATGTCTGTATGTATGTATGTGTGTGTGTATGTATGTATGTAAACATCTCATAACTTTTGAACGGCTGGACGAAATGCGGTTGATGGCATTCGATTGGATTCCGCTTAATTTAGACTTCCTGAAAATTTGAACAGATTCGGTCTTCGAGATTTTGAGAAATTTTAATAAAACACCAAAAAAATTTGGCGAAACAGTATTTTTTTAATATAACTTCCAGATTTATGTACCGATTGAAGACAAAAACTAATCAGCTCCATTCCTCGAAAAACTACGTCTAATACATAAATTGCGTCAAAATCAGTTTATCCGTTTGGGAGTAATCGTTGAAGAAAAATTTTGAAAAGTGATGTTTCGACATAGGTTCGAAACTTTCAACCAATCAGTTTTTGGTATTCTACGATATTTTAGTACAAAAAAAAAACTATCCCAAATGCCGTTTCAAAAATCAAAATCGAATCTAATTCTCCAAGCTTATTAAATTACTAGCTTAAAAAATATAAGCATTTCAAATATTAAAATTACGTTGTATTTAGCAAACTTACTTATTTTTTTTAAATAACTTTCAAGTTAATTCACCGATTGACTTAAAAATCTTATCAGCTTTCCTCCTTTAAAAACTACGTCAAATACCGAATAATTTAATCAAAATCGATCAATTCGATTGGGATTAATCAATGAAGAAAATTAAAAATAAAATGTTTTTTGACATTTTTTTATCCTAAGCAATATTTTAGATTTCAAAAATTAAGACAGCCATTAAGCTAAACATTAAGTGATACAGCTTTTCAAAAATTAATATACTGCCATTTTTAACAAAATAGAACTGCAAAATCTATGCTTATATTTTTAACTCTTTTGAGCTTAAAATACCTTAATTTAGTGGAAAGTTTCAGGGATGGCCTGTAGGGTCAACCGTTTAGACATTTTTTCTTATTAATAACAAACTACAAAGCCATGGGTTTATTTTTTTTTTATCTTCACAATATAAAAAATAAAGGTATTATTATTACCTTTTGGTTGATTAGTTTTTGTCCCCTATCGATGCGTTATGAAAAAGTTAGATAATTTGATGATTTATATAATTTTGACAAGTTTACCTTTTTTACGTTGAAGGCTAATTTTGGGACACAAAAACAAAATTACTAATTTTCATAATAGCCTACCATTGAGTGAAAATTTATAGGTAAAATTTATTAATATAAATGTAGATTACACGCACATTTTCCGAAATATAGGCAAAAAATTGTAAAAACCCGGTTTTTTTCACTAACAAAAGTTTTTTTTAAAAAAAGTAACAAAAGTAAATGTTCCTGACCTACAAGGTCAAGATATTAGACTTATTAATAACAAAATTGTACTTATATCATTTACTGGAAGCAAATACTGTTTCCCCCTGACTAATAACTAGGCCGGTTGTCAAGTTTAGACTCTGCAAAGCAGTCAGATATTGTTAAATGATTAAAAATACATCATGGATTTTAAAAATAGAATAATCATCGTTGCTCACTAGAGTTCCTAAGTAAAAGCTGATACTTTTATCTTAATTTTTTCCCTCAAAAAAGTTGTTATTATAATAATAGGTTGTTGAAACCAAAAATAGCTAATTTATTTTTTTGTAACTTTAGAACGCGATTTTATCGATTTTGAACCTTTAGGCGTTTTGCAGACGGCACGGGGCGGGGCGGGCTTTTTACCCGCGAAGCAATAAAGACCGCGTCTGCCTGTCGATATCTGCAGCTGCCCTCGCCGCGTAGACAAAGCACAGGACGGGCGGAGGCAGTCAGTTCAAGACGTTTCCATACTGCAGAAGTATAAATTATTTGGCATATTTGGTACCACAATTTCTTTTTTTCATGTACGTCGTGATATTCTTTTAACGACGTATCATACATGGGCGATTTTTTCTGCACTTCAGCAATTAAATCATCTACATCGATGACGTCCGTTATAGTAGGGGAGCCCAAGAGGGGATTTTGGTATTTATTCGAGCGCGTCAGATTAAAATAGGGAAAATACCTGGCATACTGTTGAGGCTCTCCACCAAATATAAGCCATTTCTATAGAGCGGGGTAACTAGGGCAGAAAAAAAACAAGACTAAGATAACTTCGGCTTGTGGAAATTGTCAGATTATATTTTTTTCGTTATTCTTACATTATTTCCTATATTATAAAACAGAATTCAGACGCGCTCGATAATGTCAAAACAACGTTTTTTTTGCAACTTTGTTACCCTCCCACTCCCTTACGTTACACTTGAATTGGCAGATTTTCTAAATTTTAGGTGGAAATTAATCCGCCATTCTTTAATCTGACGCGATTTAGTGTTAATATGGCACAAATTTTTTTTAAACATTTTTTTATCTGTAGTTTTTTCCCCACCATTAAAATGAAAAACTTTATATAACCTTTTATTTTTCCTATAATTTAATCTACAAAATCCAATATGTCCCTACGACGCTCGAGTAACTACCCATTTAGCATCGTGGGCTCCCCTACTATTACTAAAAAGCGCATGGCGCGGACTGAGCTAGCCGCCCCGCGCCGCCGTCTGCGTTACTGCATATAAACTGGTTTGTGTGATCCACGGCGGGCAGCCGCGGACATGCCGTGCCGCCAGTGCCCGCCGGGCACCTGCGGCGCGGTTTTTTTGCCCTCTGTGTGCGTTGGTAATATAGGATTCCCTTTGTGCTATCTTTGCCGGCGAAATTGACCGACCCGCTCCGCCCCGTCGTGTACAAAGCGCCTGAAACAGCATTAACCGCAGTTTTTGCAAGCTTTGAAAATGTTGTCTTGGTACAAAACTAACTGGTTGAAAAATCACAGTTATGTTGAAAAGCCTTTTTTTAACTTTTTATTTGCGGTAACTCCTGAATGAATGACTGAGTCTGTTGCTCTGAAACCACTTATGATGTGACAGACATTTCACATATATAATCGGATAATAATATCTACATATATAAAAATCAATTACTGTTCGTTAGTCTCGCTAAAACTCGAGAACGGCTGAACCGATTTGACTAATTTTGGCTTTGAATTAATTGTTGAAGTCCATGGAAGGTTTAAAAAGTGAGAAAATATAGAAAAAAATAAGAGCAGTTAAAAAGGCAGAACAACGTTTGCCGGGTCAGCTAGTAATGTATATAATGTAACAAATATAAACTAAACCGTGTTGCCGTTAAACAGCGGACACCCATGGGATAGTAGTCTGTGCGGACACCTTTCAATGGAGTAAGCGATAACGCCGTAAACAACTCGGAATGGAAATATTTTTCTTGGACCGACTTGGAATTAGACCAAAATATTTTTTTACAAATAAGGTTCAAATTCGTAGCCCCTTGGCTGATTATGATTGCCCTGGCAGTGACGTCGTTTAATTGTAACATTTTTATCCAGTAGAAGGATAGTCGCAGCCATGTTTAATATGACAATATATTTGGAGATATTTCACCGCTGTGTGACCTTTCAATAAAAAATAGGTTTTGCAAAAACGTTCCATAATCTAATATAGTCTTCTGAGTATACATAAAATGGCAGACAAAGAAAACTGTTAGCTTGACTATAGAAAATGTAAAGCGTTACGACAGGCCTATGTTAGGCCTTCCAATGTTGTTTTGTGGTGACTTCAGTTTTTTTTTATATGAAAAGATAGCAAACAAGCAGATGGGTCTCCTGATGGAAAGAGTCAACCATCGCCTATAGACACCAAAGATGTTAATGGTGAGTTGCTATCTTGTGGTGAGGTCTAATGCCACATGCATAAGTTTACCGGCTACCTTACCCTCCAAACTGGAACACGACAGTGACGAGCATTGACGCTATTGCCGCAGGAATAGGTAAGGCGGTGGTACTAGACCCGGGCGAGACAATGCAGAACTCTGCCACCTAGTAGCCACAATGGTAGTGACTTGCGAAGCCAATCAGTCGCCTTTTCGACCTGCCTGGCAGAACGGCAGTTGGTCTATTCTACAAAGGAACCCGGAACCAACACGGGGAAAAGGTAAACACTGCCTAAAGTCCCACAAGGCACAAGAGTAAGTGGCAAAGTCAACGTGTTTTCAAATCCAAACATAAAAAGTTCCTTTCTTGATAAAAGTTCACCTTCCAAAATATTGCTAAATATGAGAAATACGTGGTCAAATACGAATAATTACTCTACAGGTATGGCAATCGCGTACGAATTCGCGGGCACACCTAGTTATAAAATAATAGTATATGTTATTATTACATAAGTAATTAGATCTTATTTAACAATATTTTGCTCTTTAATCCTATTTTGCCCTTTTTGTGGCGTGCAAATGTTACAATTGTGTTTATCATGATCGTAGATTTTAAGTTAAATCTTATTATAATGTGTATAATTTAACAGTTACAATTGTTAGTCGTTAAGATTGACGAATCAGAGTAACAATATATTACTCTTACTACGAAGAAAAACTAAATTGTTGGGTAACTATACCACTAGATCAATACCTTATACTTTAACCATGAAACATCTCATGTTTCATGGTTAAAGTATGGGAATTTTAGGAAACTCAAAGCAGGGACAATTTAAATAAGTATTAACGGAGATGGGTAAATATCGTATTTTTTCGCTCATCGGCAAATTCATATTATTTAATTATTTTTATAACACTGAAAGTCGAATAAGTACTCAGTCGAAACGAAGGAACATACTTTGGCATTGTTTTATAGATCGATATTTTTGTGTCTTATAAGAACAATAGCTGACCCGCGCAATTTCGTCTACGTCACATAAGAGAGAGTGCGTCATAAGGACTTGAATACCATTTAATTAATCCGCGATTAATCACTTGAAAACTATTAAAACAAACAATCATACCTACAGTGCTAATTAAAACCAGGAGAGTTTGTAGGGGAGAACAGGGTAATGGGAGCCTACTAAACGAAAGTTTTGATAAAAACGAAGCTTTTCAATTTGTTTTTAACTTTTAATTATTTACTCTTACCTTAACTACTAAAGAATATTTTTAATCGCAATTTAATCAACTATAGACATGTATTAAGGTACAATTACAGTTTTACAAAAAAAGTCAATCGCTCCTATTACCCGACAAATGCGGCTAATGAGAGCCGATTTAAAGCTCACACGGGAAATGAGAGCCATCATCATTATTCTTAAACCAAACAAATAACAAAATGTATTTTAAATGTGATCTTAATTATTATAATTATTAATACAATAAACTATTTGTAACTCAGATTAAAAAATATTGTTTCAAACAAAACGGAGAAATATATATGAAATTAATAATGGAAAACAAAAGATCCAGACTTTACAGATCCAAACAAAATGCACAAATATAAGAAGCTGGACTGTTACTGCCAGAATACATATAAATTATCCTTTCCTTGTTATCCTATTGCACATAAATTATCCTCTTTGTAATATTCCGATTCAATATTGCAGATAGCTTTTTCATCTACTTCATCTTCATCAGTAGATGAATCTTCATTTTTAAATAAATATTACGCTGTCTTTCTGATCAATGTGTTTCTGGTTGTAGTCTTCTTATTTATTGTTTGGTATGTTTCTTTTTAATACATTAGCCTTTAGTACATTTTCCCTTATGCTTTCTTATACTAAAATCTAGCTAACCAATCCATTCCTGCAGTTTGATTAACTTGGTTTAATCGTTTCTCAATAACAACGTGTTTAGCTACCCTGTAACATACTTTGCGAAACTGTTCTCTTGTCAAACAATAAAATTTATATGACATAGTCCAAAGATGGTTACCCAGTATTTCTTCTTGGGCAATATTGCTTACAGTACATTTTCCCAGTTTAGGAAAGTTTTGTAGCTACTATCACTAGCTTTCGCTAAATTGTATCTCATCTTTAAAGTGCTGTAAGGAATGCTAGTTTGCTGAGATACTTTATACACCAAAGTGCCTCCTCTTTTCAGAACAGATACCGCATTTTGTAA
This sequence comes from Apodemia mormo, assembly GCA_036924255.1. NCBI lineage: Eukaryota > Metazoa > Arthropoda > Insecta > Lepidoptera > Riodinidae > Apodemia > Apodemia mormo. Next base: position 21,923,856 of record JAUPFN010000003.1, on the reverse strand, counting down.
TAAATCCACCGTCCAATAAGCTTTTGTGGTTGTCCGATTTCTTTTACGTGGCATCTAAAACAAAAAGTTTCGCACTTTATGTCTCTAAAATAACTAAATGGGGTAATGGAGCTATGTCGGGTAATGAGAGCCAAGATAGGCTACCATAATAGCCGAGCCGACTAACGTTTTGAAAACTAATAACATAAATAAGTAATTCTATTTTCAATCACAATTCAACTAATTGGACTTGTTAGTAAATTTAGAAATACAATAAGCATAAATACAATAAAATAAAGATATAACTTCATTCTTACCTTGATGTTGACAATTGGCAATTTTTTGTAAGCTCGGAGCAAAAAATACACAACCAGCCCCCGTGACTAAATGAATGGCAGTATCGGTTCGAGCTCGTCAAACGAAGTTTGCCGATGGTTGACGAAGCAGCCGAGTGCTTACGATCACGCCAATGTGCGTGCGTTCTGTTTAATCAACATAGCTCCCATTGCCCGACCGCTCTCAATACCCCACGTTCCCATACCTATCTCCTATGTTGTGGGTACATTCATCTGAAGTTTGATTATGTTTTTTTAATATTAACGGTAAGAGTGTAATAAAGCCTATTCATTGATCACGGTCGTAGTGGGATGACTATATGTCATTCCACTACGATCGTAATCAGTAAGACTGAAACTATAGTAAATAATATGTAAACGGTTGACCCAGCGGGCCATCACTGAAACTTCCTACTAAATTACTACTACCTAGTAAATAAAGTCAAGAGTAAAAACTATATACGCACTATATACGCACGGAAGCTGTATATTTTGGAAACGATGATCGATTTTGATCGTTCGAATGGCATTCAACTTAATTTTTGAGATCTAAAATATTGGCTTAGCTAAATTATTGATAGGTTGAATAATTTCGAAGCAATGTTAAAAAAATTTTTTTTCAAATTTTTTTTTCATTGATAAATCACAGACAAATTGACGGATTTTGATCCTATTTTTGGGATTTGACGCAGTTTTTAAAGGAGAAAAGCTGATAAGATCGAGATTTAAGTCAATCGGTGTATTAGCCTGAAAGTTTTTTCAAAAATATTAAGTAAGTTTGCTAAAAGCAATGTAATTTTAATATTTGAAAAGCTGTAACTTTTGTAAAATGAGTTTCGATTTTGATTTTTGAAACGGCATTCGACGTAATTTTTATAGTACTAAAATATCGTAGAACACCAGAAAATGATTGGTTGAAAAATTTCAAAATTATGTCGAAAAATTATTTTCAAAATTTTTCCACAACGATTTCATTCAAATGGATAAACCGATTTTGTTGCAATTTATGCAAAAGACGTTATTTTTTAAGGAATAGAGCTGATTAGTTTTTGTACTCAATCGGTACATTATTCTGGAAGTTATGCTAAAAAAAATACTGTTTCGCCCAAAATTATTTTGGGGTTTTTCAAAATTTCTCAAAATCTCATGGGCCGACTTAGTTCAAATTTCAATAGGGAGTCTAAGTTGAGTGGAATCCAATCGAATACAATCAACCGCGTTTTGATCTGTTCAGGTTTTCAAAAGTTATGAGATGTTTACATACACACATACATACATACTGAGGTAATCGTGAAAATAGACGGAAATGGTTCCTAGGATCTCAAAACGTGGAGATCTGGTGAAAACTCTATTTTTGAAAATCGGGGCAAAATCAGTAACTTCCTTATCTACATACGTAACGGGAATTTAAAAATAGAACGGAAACATGAGTAATAAAGGAACGTTGGGTGGGGTGTCAATCGATATATATTTACGCTATCTCCTGGAAGTTTACTCAGTATTCTACGTAGTATTGTATACTCTTTGCAGTATTCTGTCATTAATTTTGTCAACACTACTATTTCTAACCGCCAATAATGCCCTTTGACACATCCACTGGTAGTCTTTATTTTGTTTTTCGACTATATGCGGCATCAAGGGCGGATCCAGCCTACGGGTCAAGGGTCATATATTTGAGGTTCAGTCAAGATAGGCTCCAATCCTTATTTGTTTGCAATAAATCATTACCTAGACTCCTGCCTAGGGGGACGCCCCCTTCCTGGAGTCGCCCTTGTTCAGCATGCTATCTCATAGATCTGGCTAGTAGCTACCGCCTGACCTCGCTACCACGCAATCTCCCCACGCAAGCACGCCTCGCGCGTTGCTTGATAATAATATTATCCCTTGTGGAAAAATTTCTCGGATAAAAGTAGGTAAATAACTTACAAAGTGAAAGTAACAGTTTATGAATGTTTATTTTTATTTAAAAAGTCGAAAAAAGTCTTACAAAGTCGGAAAAACTCGGAGTAATTCCAAAATTTTGGACTCTTCCAGAAGAGTTATTCAGTGTTAATAAATCTTGCAACGTTTATGGGTACTAAAAGAAATATATTAAAAGTTATTAATACTACGAAAGTGTAATAAAGGGGAAAAAAATATAACTAATACTTCCCCGGTGTTCCGTTTAAGAATTTGAAACTTTCTTCTTTGTTTAAAAAAAGGTTACCGTTACTGTCGATCAATATTATAAACTTTGTTTCTTCAATTTTTGATAATTATTATTAAAATCTATTATATCACAACGTTATTTGCCAATTTTTATTTTATTGTACTTTTATTACATAAATATATTTATAAATTAAGTAAAAATTAAAACAGCTGATCTAATTAGCTTATGACAGGTTGAGTCAGTGTTGCCAGAGAAAAAGTCAATCTTTCGTCCTTAAGCCGGCTGTACACATTGGGCCAAGCATTGGGCCAACTGTTGGGCCAACATTAAATGTTTCTGTTTACACATTGGTGTATTGACCATTCTGCATTGGCTCTTTAATAACGATGGACGTAGAATCTCTTACAGCCGTAAGATTTGTCATTAAAGATTCCTTTTTCTTTTTTAGTTCAATAACAGGAATACTTATCTTTTTTTTCATATCATAAGACATATGGGTCTCCTGATGGAAAGAGTCAACCATCGCCAATAGACGAGACGACAAGATTTGTCATTAAAGATTCCTTTTTCTTTTTTAGTTCAATAACAGGAATACTTATCTTTTTTTTCATATCATAAGACATATGGGTCTCCTGATGGAAAGAGTCAACCATCGCCAATAGACACCAAAGATGTTAATGGTGCGTTGCTATCTTGTGGCGAGGTTTAATGCCACATGTATAAGTTTACCGGCTACCTTAACCTCCAAACCGGAACACGACAGTGACTAGCACTAACGCTATTTCAGCAGCAATCTGCTATACGTTTCTAAGCATCATTAACCTGAAATAAAATATTAAAAAATGGTATTTTTAATAACCTAACCTAATACCTAATGTCATCTGAAACAGTGCACTGCTCTGAACCTCCTCTCACCAATGAGGCAAAACAATGCGAAATGAGACAAGACGAGAAAAGTTTAAAAAATAACTAGTATTGACTTGAATTCAATACGAACAACACGTATTCGGAATTAGGATAGATTCCATATAATAATTCCGTATAAGATACTAAAAATAATAATTACTTTATACTTTAAAATCAGTCCAAATCTCGTAAATATGTATCGATAAGTAATTATTATTTTCAATATGTTACAGAATTTCTCGATAAAGATGATCATATTTAATAATTTTGGTGTAATAATGAAAAAGTTTCAATTCATAAAGTACATTCATCATCATCAGTCATTCATTGGTTCATTTTGATACATTTCTATGAATTGTAAAACCTCAGTGTTTGTGTACGCCATCGTAACTCGGGAACAACAATTTAACTCAAGCGCAACACAACCGTCTTTACTGACGTATGACAATGAACTGAATAAGAGGCCAACGTGTGAACACCGTTGGCGGAGCGCGCCAAGATCCTTTGATGTGCGCACGAAAAACCGACAACATTCGCTTGGCCGGCCAATGTTGGCGCCAACTACCAACATAGCGCCAAGTAGGCTTCTACACGTTGGGCCAAGCATTGGCCCAATGCTTGGCCCAATGTGTACAGCCGCTATTAAGAGCATGTGTCAGAGGCCTAGTAGCATATCAAAGCAGTCAAGAATAACGACGTTAATAAGTCGGCGATTGCTAAACATCTACAGCTGTAGTCGGGCCGTAATCACTGGATGGAATTTCATAGGCCACGCGTATTTTCGACAGAACGCCATATTACATTCCACGGCTAGTGAAAGAAGCCATTGAAATCAAAAAACATCCAAATTTCAACCGGGAAGACGCACGTAGTACGTCCTTGATAAGTTTTCTTGGCACGTATTGATTTTTGAAAAGCTGTATATTTTGGAAACGATGATCGATTTGATCTTTCAAATGGCATTCAACTCAATTTAAATATTGCTTTAGCTAAAAAATCGGTAGGTTCAAAAATTTCGAAGCAATGTCAAAAAAACATTTTCGTCTATGATAGATCCCAAACAAATTTACCGATTTTTATCCAACTAACGGTACTTGGCGCAGTTTTTAAAGGAGAAACGATGATAAGATTTTGAAGTCAATCGGTATATTAGCCTGAAAGTTATTTCCAAAATATTAAGTAACTTTGCTAAAGAAAACGTAATTTTAATATTTGAAAAGTTATAACCTTTGAAAATAAGGTTCGGTTTTGATTTTTAAAAGGGGATTCGACCAAATTTTCGAATACCAAAAAATAATTGGTTGAAATATTTCGAAGTTATGTCGAAAAAACACTTTTTTCAAAATTTTCGTCAACGATTACTTCCAAACGAATAAACTGATTTTGAGGCAATTTATGCATTAGATGTATTTTTTTGAGGAATAGTTTTTGTACTCAATCGGTACATTAATCTGGAAGTTATTAAAAAAAATTGTTTCGTCACAATTTGTTTAGGGTATTTTCAAAATTTCTCAAAATCTCTTAGGCCCATTTGGTACAAAATTTCAGGAAGTATAAGTTGAGCGGAATCCAATCGAATGCCACCAACCGCGTTTCAATCGGTCCAGGCGTTCAAAACTTATGAGTTGTTGACACACACACACACTCACACACACACATACATACAGACATACTGACGTCATCGCGAAAATAGTCGAAAATGGTTCCTAAGCCCACAAAACGCGGACATATGGTGAAAACTCCATTTTTGAAAATCGGAGCAAAATCAGTAACCTTCCTATCTACATACGTAGTGGGAAGTTAAAAAGTACAAGTGTTTTAATAGATTAATATTGTATTAAACTGGAGTGAATGAAAATGAATTAAACAAAATAAAACTACCACGCCAAAGCTTAAACCTAAAAGTGCGATATTTTTTTAGTAAAATGTACCACTAAAGGGCACAGATCGTCGCCTAGTGTAGCTTTGTAGCATTTTTACTCGTTATTTGACCCTCCCGTTGGTCGAGTGGTTAGCGACCCTGACTACGCAATCAACGGGGCTCGGGTTCGATCCCCGACGGGGACAAGCATTTGTGTGATGAGCGTAAATGTTTGTATTTCTGGGTTTAGGTGTTTATTATATATATTCTGGTATTTATATATTATGTATTTCTATGTATTAGTATCGTTGACTAACACCCATAACACAAGCAAATATTTGCTTACTTTGGGGTTAGATCAGTAAGTGTAGTTTGTCCCGTGAATATTTATTTATTATTATTATTTATTTATTTTTATAATAGATGGCGTTAGCAGTAATAAAATTCTAATACAAAATGTATTTTCTATTTTTTTAATGTTTATGAAATAGCATTTTAATGGTAGATAATATATCTAGACATGAATTTAAACCACCACGTCAAAGCCCAAACCTTAAAGTGGGATACTTTTTCAGGAAAATGTACCACAAAAGTACATAGAAAGTCGCCTAGTGTAGGGCTCGCTTCGCTCGCCATAATTATACTGGCTGTTGCCCAAGACTTCGTCCGCGCGGACTTCGTTTACTCCGCACAGCACCTCCCCCGTAGGTGACAGCTTGATAATATGTAGCCTATATGTTGACCCGACCTGTTAGTAATAGTCATGCAAAATTCGAAATAAATCCATGTAGTACTTTTTGAGTTTACCCCGGACATACATACAGACAAACAGACAGACATAAATTCTAAAAACTATATTTTTGGCTTCGATATCGATTGTAGGTCACCCACAAGTATTCTTTTAAAAAAAATTCAGTACAGTTTTGACTTTCCTACGATTTTATTGTATGTATAGATAATTTTTCATAGTACGGTCAATTACCTTAGTAAAAGACTATCTAATTACAACATTTCATTAAAACCAATAGAGCTGTTTTGGAGAAACAATTCAATAATACATGAATTACTCGTTTGGATGGAAATGGAGTTTTCACCATATGTCCGCGTTTTGTGGGCTTAGGAACCATTTTCGACTATTTTCGCGATGACGTCAGTATGTCTGTATGTATGTGTGTGTGTGAGTGTGTGTGTGTGAGTGTGTGTGTGAGTGTGTGTGTGTCAACAACTCATAAGTTTTGAACGCCTGGACCGATTGAAACGCGGTTGGTGGCATTCGATTGGATTCCGCTCAACTTATACTTCCTGAAATTTTGTACCAAATGGGCCTAAGAGATTTTGAGAAATTTTGAAAATACCCTAAACAAATTGTGACGAAACAATTTTTTTTTTAATAACTTCCAGATTAATGTACCGATTGAGTACAAAAACTATTCCTCAAAAAAATACATCTAATGCATAAATTGCCTCAAAATCAGTTTATTCGTTTGGAAGTAATCGTTGACGAAAATTTTGAAAAAAGTGTTTTTTCGACATAACTTCGAAATATTTCAACCAATTATTTTTTGGTATTCTACGATATTTTAATACTATAAAAATTACGTCGAATGCCCTTTTAAAAATCAAAACCGAACCTTATTTTCAAAGGTTACAACTTTTCAAATATTAAAATTACGTTTTCTTTAGCAAAGTTACTTATTATTTTGGAAATAACTTTCAGGCTAATATACCGATTGACTTCAAAATCTTATCATCGTTTCTCCTTTAAAAACTGCGCCAAGTACCGTTAGTTGGATAAAAATCGGTAAATTTGTTTGGGATCTATCATAGACGAAAATGTTTTTTTGACATTGCTTCGAAATTTTTGAACCTACCGATTTTTTAGCTAAAGCAATATTTAAATTGAGTTGAATGCCATTTGAAAGATCAAATCGATCATCGTTTCCAAAATATACAGCTTTTCAAAAATCAATACGTGCCAAGAAAACTTATCAAGGACGTACTACGTGCGTCTTCCCGGTTGAAATTTGGATGTTTTTTGATTTCAATGGCTTCTTTCACTAGCCGTGGAATGTAATATGGCGTTCTGTCGAAAATACGCGTGGCCTATGAAATTCCATCCAGTGATTACGGCCCGACTACAGCTGTAGATGTTTAGCAATCGCCGACTTATTAACGTCGTTATTCTTGACGCTTTGATATGCTACTAGGCCTCTGACACATGCTCTTAATAGCGGCTGTACACATTGGGCCAAGCATTGGGCCAATGCTTGGCCCAACGTGTAGAAGCCTACTTGGCGCTATGTTGGTAGTTGGCGCCAACATTGGCCGGCCAAGCGAATGTTGTCGGTTTTTCGTGCGCACATCAAAGGATCTTGGCGCGCTCCGCCAACGGTGTTCACACGTTGGCCTCTTATTCAGTTCATTGTCATACGTCAGTAAAGACGGTTGTGTTGCGCTTGAGTTAAATTGTTGTTCCCGAGTTACGATGGCGTACACAAACACTGAGGTTTTACAATTCATAGAAATGTATCAAAATGAACCAATGAATGACTGATGATGATGAATGTACTTTATGAATTGAAACTTTTTCATTATTACACCAAAATTATTAAATATGATCATCTTTATCGAGAAATTCTGTAACATATTGAAAATAATAATTACTTATCGATACATATTTACGAGATTTGGACTGATTTTAAAGTATAAAGTAATTATTATTTTTAGTATCTTATACGGAATTATTATATGGAATCTATCCTAATTCCGAATACGTGTTGTTCGTATTGAATTCAAGTCAATACTAGTTATTTTTTAAACTTTTCTCGTCTTGTCTCATTTCGCATTGTTTTGCCTCATTGGTGAGAGGAGGTTCAGAGCAGTGCACTGTTTCAGATGACATTAGGTATTAGGTTAGGTTATTAAAAATACCATTTTTTAATATTTTATTTCAGGTTAATGATGCTTAGAAACGTATAGCAGATTGCTGCTGAAATAGCGTTAGTGCTAGTCACTGTCGTGTTCCGGTTTGGAGGTTAAGGTAGCCGGTAAACTTATACATGTGGCATTAAACCTCGCCACAAGATAGCAACGCACCATTAACATCTTTGGTGTCTATTGGCGATGGTTGACTCTTTCCATCAGGAGACCCATATGTCTTATGATATGAAAAAAAAGATAAGTATTCCTGTTATTGAACTAAAAAAGAAAAAGGAATCTTTAATGACAAATCTTACGGCTGTAAGAGATTCTACGTCCATCGTTATTAAAGAGCCAATGCAGAATGGTCAATACACCAATGTGTAAACAGAAACATTTAATGTTGGCCCAACAGTTGGCCCAATGCTTGGCCCAATGTGTACAGCCGGCTTAAGGACGAAAGATTGACTTTTTCTCTGGCAACACTGACTCAACCTGTCAAAAGCTAATTAGATCAGCTATTTTAATTTTTACTTAATTTATAAATATATTTATGTAATAAAAGTACAATAAAATAAAAATTGGCAAATAACGTTGTGATATAATAGATTTTAATAATAATTATCAAAAATTGAAGAAACAAAGTTTATAATATTGATCGACAGTAACGGTAACCTTTTTTTAAACAAAGAAGAAAGTTTCAAATTCTTAAACGGAAAACCGGGGAAGTATTAGTTATATTTTTTTCCCCTTTATTACACTTTCGTAGTATTAATAACTTTTAATATATTTCTTTTAGTAGCCATAAACGTTGCAAGATTTATTAACACTGAATAACTCTTCTGGAAGAGTCCGAAATTTTGGAATTACTCCGAGTTTTTCCGACTTTGTAAGACTTTTTTCGACTTTTTAAATAAAAATAAACATTCATAAACTGTTACTTTCACTTTGTAAGTTATTTACCTACTTTTATCCGAGAAATTTTTCCACAAGGGATATCTTAAATTTGTGATATCTCCTAAGTTATTGGTTAAAAACAAATGAAGCAAAGGGCGATTTCATTCAAAATCAAATATGTACTTGTGATGAATAACTAATTTATTTAGATAAAGATTAATATCATGTTTATTAAAACAGCGTTGCAAGTAATGCATTATTTTAGAATAATTTTGATTATTATAAAAAGGGTCATAAAATTAGAACCTTAATAGGCTTTTTTTTTCAACTTTTTGAGATGAATAATTCGATCATACATGATTTTTGCGTAACTTTAGCCGTTAACACAGCGCATGCCAGGAAAGTTCTCAAAAGAAAAAAAATCCCGTTTTGTCCACATGTTTCGTTAATACTCCGTTCCTAATCCTGTTGGTCGTAGCGTGATGTTATACGTAGGTCACACTATAAGTTTTGCGTAACTTAAAAAAACAACATGTTATAACCAAAATATTATGTTTATTGCTTTTCAAAATAATCTCCTTTACATTTTAAACATTTTTTCATGCGATCGAACCATTTTTTAAAACAGGAGGACCACAGATCTGAAGGCACGTTTTCTACGTGCTGATTGAACACTATCACTGCCTCTTCGGAGTTGGTAAAAGTAAAACCTCTCATCAAATCTTTGATTTTGGGGAAAATACAGAAATCACAGAGTGCTAGGTCCGGGCTATGCGCAGGACGAGTGACGAAATGTACTTTTTCGGAAGCTAAAAATGACTTTATTTTGTTGGCCGTGTGTGAATAAGCGTTATCATGGTGTAGGAGAATGCGGCTTTTGGGTAGTCTTTCGCGAAATTTTTCTAACGCCCTGGGTAAACAATGGTAGAATACCACTCGGCATTAACACTCTTTTGATCTTCAAGTGGAATTGTACAGATGGGACCCGTTAGCTGAGAAAAAAAACGCGATCATTTTTTTACCAACGTTTCTCGCCTGTCTCACTTTTGTTGGCCTGTTCTCATTTTCAAACTCCCATTCACAAGATTGCTGTTTTTGTTCGGGTTCAAAACAATAAATCCACGTTTCGTCTCCTGTGACAATGTCATAAACAGCACTAGAATGTCCGTGCTCGTACTTCAGTAGCACGTGTGACCACCATTCTACGCAAGCCCGCTTCTGCTCCGCCGTCAGTTCGTGAGGGATCCAACGACAACAAAGTTTCCGAACTTTCAATTCTTCGTGTAAAATTTTCTGAATTTGACTCATACCAACCCCCAATAGTCCTCGAATTGTCTCATAGGTAATCCGGGGGTTTTCTTCAATTAACCGCTTAACAGTAGCCACATTATTTTCGTTGACGGCAGTTGAAGGCCGCCCTTCACGAAATTCGTCATGTAAAGAAACTCGACCTCTCTCAAATTCAGCAAACCATCGCCTCACGATGCTCAAACATGTGCTTCTCTCCCAAAAGCATTTTCAAGACGAGCGGCACAGTCTTGCGGACTTTTAAAATCATAAAAAATCATCGCTCTAAAATCTTTTCGACTTAATTCCATTTTCGTTGCGTTACGTACGCTGCAGCAGCAGCAGCAGCAGCTTTGATGTGTGATAAAAAAACAATTGACAAATCATTTCCCGCCAATTGTTTTTTTTAATTACTAAGAAGGTTGCAACGTTTTAAAAATATAACATTCGAAATTCAAATAATTCCGATTAGCTAGAAGTGCAAAACTTTTAGTGTGCCCCATGTATTGCCTATAACCTTGCTCGATAAGCAGGCTATCTAACTCAAAAATAATTATTCAAATCGGTTCAACAGTTTTCGAGAATAGCGCGTACAACCAAACAAACTCTACAATTTTATAATATTAGTATAGATTCTTAAAAATAACACGATTCCAATATGCGGACAAGATATTTTGATTCGTATCGTACAGCATGCTTAATGCAACAAAAAAAATGAAAGCTAGTTTAAAAGCCTAGTTTGATAACTTAGTAAAGATCAATACCTACCTAAACTTCATATAATAATGTGGCTTAAAAATACTTTGCTCATGAATGTGATGGGCCTAAATCTTTACCGATTTCCTTTTAAACTGCAAGTTTGACGCCAGGAAACAGGAAAAGCAACAGAAATGTTGTATTGAACTCACTAGACACCCCTTTGTCAAAGAAAATGGCGACGACGACGACGCACCTATTCGATTCGCAATCGATGCATCTTTGGGGAATTAAACTACCGTTACTTAACCAAAGTAAAACTAAGCAGCTAATTGCCGCAGGTTTCTAAAATAAAGGCGAATGGTTAACTTTTGTTTGCTCATTACCAGCGATTAAACTGATATTATGTTTATCATTTGTTTCAATATTTTTAAATTATTTCTCGCATATTAAAATTATCATTACATAGTATAAAACAAAGTCGCTTTCTCTGTCTGTCCCTATGTCCTTATGTCCCTATGTATGCCTAAATCTTTAAAACTACGCAACGGATTTTGATGCGGTTTTTTTTAATAGATAGATTGATTCTTGGGGAAGGTTTTAGTATATAAACCTTTCCGATATTCTCACGGGAACAAAAGCTTCGCGGGTAAAACCGCGGGCAGGTCGCTAGTATTAAATAAACAATAATTCGTTGTCAAGTTATCTTTTTAGAGTTCCGTACCTAAAAGGTAAAACGAGACCCTATTACTGAGCCTCCGCTGGCTGTCTGTCTGTCTGTCTGTCACCAGGCTGTATCTCATAAACCGTGATAGCTAGAAATTTTCACAAATTATGCATTTCTGTTGCCGCTATAACAACATATACTGAAAATAAAAATAAATGAAAATAAGTGTTTTTTTCGTATTTTTTTGCTCAATATTAAAAACGGTAAAATGTAGACGCTTAAAATTTTCACAGAATATTTAGTTGTATATTACCTTGCAAAATAAATAATCAAAAATAAAAATGAAGTAAATATTAAAGGGGGCTCCACACAACAACAAACGTAATTTTTAAGCAATTTTTTATTTGATCTTAAAAGACAGGTAGAAACGAGAATATTTTAAAAAAGTAAATATTTGGAAATATATTAACTATAAAAATAAATACCTAATACATAACATACATATTTAAGTATACATACATACAACCGTGATTTTCTTTTATAGATGATGGTACGGAACCCTTCGTGCGCGAGTCCGACTCGCACTTGGCCTGTTTTTTATTTTACATTAATTGACGACATACGAGCAGTCACCACTGCTCATGGACATCGAAAACAAAAGGAGCTAGCCGTATTACCCCATTCTAAAACCTGCTCCAAAGACGTCTGAATTTCAGACACAACGACACCTTTGCCCGTAAATTAGCAGTACGACCTGCATATAATGCATACCCTTACTGTCAAGTCATCAATGCTGTCAACCAGCGGCATATCATTGATATATAAATGTAAATGATTGCGGGTTTAAAATTAGGGCAGTAATTTCAGACATTTGGTTCCATACTATGAGTGCCTATTGCCTAATTGAGGTAAAAAAAAACAGTGCCTGTCTAACATCCTTCTTTGTTCGCCCTTCTTCTGGTATAACATGTCCACAATGGGATATAATGGGCGGGAGCAATGCTCCATCATCAAGGGTTGAGTTGTGTGCTAAGAGAGTTGCAAATATATCAGTATCTTGAGGGATCCGTGAGGTTTGTGCAACGTTGGTAACGATTATTATTGGAAAAAGTTACCTTGGATAGCTTTGGGAAGCGACCAAAACGCACGACTCCCAGAAGGAAATGTCCTAGTCGCTCGCCAATTCTACCTGTGTGACTTGACTTTGCCTTTGACACTTGAAAAACCTGGAGGCCAGATTTAGACACTTCTTTAAGTCCACGACTTCAAGGTCAGAGTTAGCTTGAGCAGCGGTCGATGTTCGGTATGCAGTTTGTTTTGCATTGTTGGCTTCGGAGCTAGAGTGATCAAACTATGGACTTGATAAGTCACCAAAAAATATAACCGAGCAAGAAATATGAATATAGATATTTAGATAAATGTTTTTTATTACAAGTTAAATTTGGAAAGCGATTATTTGTTTACCTAAAGCCAATTCAAAATTGCAACCATTGTTATTGATGTATTAAACTCAAAACCTATTTTTAAATTACTATATTTTTTGTAAATTATGAATTCTTGATTCATAAAATAAAAAATTAAACTACTGTTTCCTAAATAAATATCGAGTTCTCCTCTAAGTATTAAGGGTTTTGTAAATGAAAAACCGCGACATTGTTGGGATGTATTGATCTATATTTATAATAAATAATACTTAATTTTACATATACAAGCAATGGTCTTTTCAGAAGTAAAATCTGAATATTAAAGCATTGTATATTTATACAAAATTTATAATATTCTAATATAAAATTTAATAATTAACATCTTAGATATATCAATTAGTGTTTTTATATTCTCCATTTATATAATCAAATAATAAGTCTACATGTAAAAGTTTTCAATTTAAAATCTAAGAAACATATTAGATATATAAAAACATTAATTGACTACATTTGAACACACGACTTTAAAACTACTTAATATTAACCCAAACACTGAACCAAGGCGATCATCACCAGATAGAGATTTTGATGAAATTATATTATTACATATGAAAGTGACAGGATTTTACTCGTAAGATTACATATAATATAATATGTAATATAATTAAAAATAGAGTCAGCCAATAAAATTTTATGTAACATAATATTGGTTCATAGAAGTGACAATGTAACTTCTATAATTTAAAAATTGAGAGGTGTCTTATGGACGATATCGAGAGGTGGACGGTCGGAACGGAGTTCCTTTCGCTATATGTAAGACTATAAGCGAATGAGTAATTTATGGGCAAGTGTCGATAATTGACCAGGGAGCAAGACCCCGTTCACAGTCGTGAAGTAATAAATCTTGATTTATATGAATATAAAACAAGTATTTTAATCAGATCATGAGATTCCAAATTCGATCCTGACGTGCATATTAATAGGTTTTATTAACCAAAAAATTCAGTAGTGGCACACACTCTAGAGGTTTGTATTGACAGCCTTTGCCTCGGATGAGCATATAAAACTTAAGTTTCGATTATCACAAGAAACGAGTGATAAGCATTACAGGTTAGTAAAATACTATGATACGATGATATACAGGTAGACTGACAAAAAAACCGTACATATTGATGGATGCTATAGTAAATGGTCCTATGCAACCAATAAAAATATAATATAAAGAGAATATTGCATAGTTTACTATGTAAGTAAACCTGAACGAAATTAGCGTTAGCAATCACATGGAATATTTATTATAATAGGTAGTAAGAACGTTATGGACTTGCAAATATTTTTTATTAAAGTTTGTATTTACATGCCTTTTTACCTTATCTGAATTCGAATTAAAATTACAATTATGAAATATAAAAAGTTTTCGAAAGGTAAGCCGGTTTTTGTAACGGCAACCGAACTTCGAAATATCAATAGAAATGTCAAAATTCAAACGTCAAGTCAACATGCAAATTTCCACCCTTAGATAAGATATAGCTGGTAACAGTTTACATTAAAAAATGGCCAGTAACATTATTCTTTCGTCTATAACTGGCCAAAACCAGGCAGAAATTCCGAAACTGTGCGGCGCGATGTCCGGAACGTGTAAATAATGTTACTTTATTGCTACTTGTATTTAAAACTTTTAATAATATTACTATTATATTAGTATATTGAAAAAGGATATAATCAGCGGAAGAGCGATAGTGGTTTACTAACGAGTCTAGTCACGTATTCGGCAACTTGGTGTTTGTAAACAAACTTTGATATATATGCGCGGGTGCATGTACATAAACACTTTTATTGGATAATTAGGTCAAAAATAAAGTACATATTTGTTTAAATATTCGGCATCAGAATCGAGTACTGAACACCCTCCTTAAGTATGTACAATCATTTACCAGACAACCTGTATACATATACATATTTATTTTCACAAAACTTATTTTTGTACATTTTTAATGACAGCAAAACATGTTAAAATGACGAGAGATATTGCTGTCGCCGAGGACGTTTCTCGGCTATAGCGCTGTCTACGTCACTTCCACTTTGGTCATCAACCGGATATGATTTTTGGATGATTGGACGCGGAATCACTTCAGGTTTTTCGTCCTCGTCCGACACATACATCCTGGTAAGATCTGATGCAACTGAAGCTGTATCACACACACTGTAAACATTAAAGTTTATAGATATGAAAAGTGGTTAAGGATCTTTGTGTATAGAAATTAGTTTAACCTAGTTGTTGCTTTTTGCTATAACGCGTGTCTTATATACGTCAACGTTAAATTGTAAAAACCGTTAGTTTATAATATACCTAATTAGTTTATAATTTGGTTAGGTTAGTAGTTTGTTTATAATATTACTACAGTAGATTATAATCTAACGGTTCTTACAATTTTATATATAGCACTTCGTCCAATCATTTTACTTTCGTCATCTCGAATACTAATCTATTAGTAGTGTCATAGCCCTTTTCCCATGTTGGTCCCGAGCTCTTTTGAAGAATAGGCCAACTGCCGTTCTGCCAGCAGGTTGTAAAAGGCGACCAATTGGCTATGTGACTCACTACCATCGTGGCTACTAGGTGGTAGTTTTGCATTGGGACCGCCTCCTTGGTCGAATGGTTAGCGAACCTAACTATGAATCGATGGGGCTTGGGTTCGATTCACAACAGGGACAAACATTTCTGTGATGAGCATATATGTTTGTATTTCTGGGTATAGGTGTGTATTATGTATGAACAGTATTTATACATATACGTATTTCTATGTATTAGTATCGTTGACTAACACCTATAACATAAGCAAATAATTTGCTTACTTTGGAATCAATTTGTGTAATATGTCCGACGATGTTATATTTTTTTTTTTTCAAGTGTTGGTCTAGGCAGCTTTTGAAGAAGAGTCCACATGTAATTCTATTAGGCAGTTCGTAAAAAGCGAACAATTGGCTATACCTGTCACTACTATCTTGACTAGGTGGTAGAGTTTTGCAACATCTATAATATATATATATATATATATATATATATATATATATATATATATATATATATATATATATATATAACCTTTATATAGCCTTTTTGAACTGCCTGACAGAATGCCTGGTTTATTCGTCAAAGGAGGCCCGAACTAACTCTACAGTAGATTATTCATTCAGAACATTGGAATTCGATAGCGGATCTGGTTAGCGTATGTTTTTTTTTATAAAAAACAATTCAATACATTACTGTCTACGAACATTCGAATTGTACGATAATAGCGAATTGTCGAATTTCGGCCTGTCGCTATAACTGTCTCAGTCACTGTCAAACTGTTATCAAAGTAATAAAATGTTTGTTCCGTACCTGTTATCATCACACTCGAAGTCCACTTGGCCGATGCTGAAGTTCAAGTCTTCTTTAGAGCTCATGTTCGGCAGATCCAGCGAAGTGTCAGTGATATCGCACTCGGAACGAGATGTTTTCATAGACGGTGACATTAGGTTTTCATCTGCCTCACCCGATCTATTAAACCCATATAATATACCTATTATTATACTGTACACGCGTTTTGCTGCACTACAGTTGGTAAGATTCACACCGACCAGCTCGCATCGGTCTGATGTACAGTAGCAGTACGAATAGGTTCGTCAGTTTTCAAATTGTTCATTTAACAAGCTGAGAGCACATATGATCTTTTTAAAATTTGTCACATAATAGACTGTTAGAAAATTATGCTTAACTGATCGATAACATGGTTCAGACTTGCTTGCATCAACACTATTTTCTTATTTTATCTTGTGTAAATGATTATTATCTAAAGAGATGCCAATGTTTCTTTAATTAAAACCTTTTTATTGATTTGACCTGCCATTAATATTTATGATAAAACTATTGTCATGGTTAATGTCACCGTTGTTATTTCTAGATTTCTAGAATTATTCAGTTGTTATTTCTAGGTTTCTAGTATAATTCAACGTTTACCAGTTGTTTCACTCTCCAGCATGGAACACGACAACGATAAGCACCGCCATTATGGTGGCAAGAAAAAGCAAGCGTACAATTTCATACGAGGATGAGTCATCGAAGAATTTAACCGCGATGTCTTTTATCTTTACGTCTAGACCGCTAGGCGCGATTAGTTGAAATTTAACACAAAGTCCAATTTAATTCCGAAAAAAATCATGGATTTACAATAACATAAAAGACGGAGTATAGACTGCGTATAGTGTCGCATTTTTTGAATAGTTCGTATAGAGCGTTCTGTTACTAAATGATTTATATAGTTACATCATTTGCGAGGTTGCGTTGTCAATAAACGAATTTCCACAGCTTTAAAAACTATTAAATGCCGTTTCTAGCTTTTATTTTATTGCGTAAATAAAAATAGTTTACGGTGCTATTGAGGCATCAAAAATAATTATAACTATTATCTTACAATATAAAAATAATATATTGTTTCATACTTATTCTTATCCAAAGGACGCTTTTTATCTTGAGATCTTTGTACTAAATCCAACCAATTAGCTTTGTTGACTTCTTCATCGCCACTCTTATACGAAGATCCAGGTCTAAAAAAAATTAAGGGCTGTTTTTTAATTGCAATTTACAATAGTTATGGTATGCATATAGATTGCTTATTTAACGAGCAAACTAGAACTAAAATTCATGTAGAAATTATATCCGAGTGCTGAGTTATGGTCACCCAGTGAACTGGAATAATAGACAAAATTTGAAATTATTGTCAGAGCAAGATGACTGGATTTTTAATGGAAATATGAAAGGAAAATAAAAATAGTTTGTTCGCGCACATAATCAGTAAAGTTAAGCAACTAACGCTTCCAAAGAGTGGACACAAGGACGATTATGGTTACATAGATAATGAAAGGAGAGAGGTAGACTAAAGAAAGAAAAACACTAAGCAGTCATCGCTCATGTGTTATGTACAACCTGAATTGAAGCTCTCAGTAATTTTGCTCTGTGCATACCAAGGGTCTCTATTTAGTTTTAAAGCTATAACACGCAGAAGTAAATGAGTTAACAGTAAAAAAAACCATTTAATTGAAATACAATTAAAAGTTGTATTACAAACTTGTAAAGCAAGTATTACGTCCTTACGTATGAAATTAGCGTTTTGGCAAACTAGCCAATTTGATTTCAAATATCTGGCATTTGGTAAGAATTAGAAACCCAAATTTAAATTTATTTAAAATTTAGGCGATATGATTTTATTTATGACACCTGTTCACAATACGGAAAACTTAAAATATGACGTTATTCATGAATACGAGTTCCGCCGCCCGATCACTGAACAGTTACAACAACGAGGGATTTTTGAATCACATTGTTAGTTATGATTAAAAATGGATGCTGTTCAATAATCAGAAACGCTCATCACAATGATTAAACCCAAGAGAACCAGGCAAATCCTGCCCCAGGCAAAAGGTGACTTAAAAAAATTGGTCTTGGTGGTACTCACCAGTACCGGTTTTTTTGAGTCATCTTTCCACTAGAAGGTGGATTAACGCTGGTATCATCCACTACAGCTTCCTAATATCTAAGCCAAGCGATTATGGTAGTTCTCTATTGTCAACAATTGCAAGCCTTGATGGAAAAGCATACCATTAAACAACCGACACAAGCCGTGACAGAAAAGCCGTTAAACAACCGACACTAGCCAATTAATCCAGCCCACTGCTGCTTCAGAATAATGCTAGATCACATACTGCACAAGAAACGTCGTTTAATTTTAAGAGCTTTTGTGATTGCGATTGGAACATCTCCAACATTCACCGTACTCTCCTGACCTAGTATCAACCTATTAGCACTTTTTCATTAGAATTCAAACAATTTCTTGGAGATAAAACAATTTAATTCCGATGTGTCAGTCTTAACAGTCCCAATGATATTTTATATTCTCGCTTCCAATTATTTTTCAGCCAATGTATCAATGAACTACCTACAAAGTAGCTAAAAGCATTTTTGATATATATCATAGGATGGCAAATAACCAGATGGTTCTCCTGATGGATAAAGATAACCATCCCTATAGGCCTATAGGGAATGTACAAGGCAGTAACGCCGCTTAGAATGCGCAACTATTGGGTATTATGTAAAATAATGACGGACATGTTTTATTATATTTTATTAAAGTTATTTTATATTGATTTCCTGTCTATTACGTTAGTAATTACTAACGTAATAGACAGGAAATCAATATTTTATTTAGACGATTGTTTTTAAAACAGCGCACAAAACTATGGATTTTAGTGTTAAAACCGGATTTGAAAGCGTGAGACACTATACATACACATATATTGTGAACCTCAAGCTGTGTTAAAAGGAAATAAATTAGAAAGAGCTACGGAACAACGGTAATAGTTATTTGATATGAGCTCACATTATACGCATAATACCGAATACCGAAATATTACGAATATTTCGGTATTATAAAGACTTTATAAAATAAGTTTAAACGTAATTGTGCCTTTAACGTACGCAATGAAGCACAATTAATTTCATTTTAAGGTAGATGAAGAACTTTGATTACCATTATTATATTTAACTAGCTGACCCGGCAAACATTGTTTTGCCATATAAATTATTGAATTAAATAATAGGGGTTGATCGTAGAGGGTTAAAAATTAAGGGTTGTTGTTATGTATGCACGCCTTAACGGCGGGAATGTGTATCAACCTTTACGTGATACACAACTGATCTAGATGGCAGTATTAAACTAGCTGCGAATTATAACGTGCGTTTTATTGTCCACTTACAAACACATCATTGGCGACGACAAGGTACCCACTAATTTATATTAAATATGGCTGGATTTATTGGGAATATTTAAAATTTCGATCCCAAAATTCAAGATTGGAGCGTATTTGAAAGCCGTTTACGGCAGTTTGTACTTTTGAATGCCTTAGAATCAAACGAACAAAAAAGGGCCGTTTTGTTAACGCATTTATCAGATGAGGCGTATAAGTTGTTAAAAAATTTAACGCATCCGAAGTCAGTGGAAGCAGTTACTTATACGGAGCTATTGCAAATACTCAACGACCACTTCACACCAAAAAGATCTAGTTTTGCGGATAAAGACAACTTCTATAGAGCTAGTCAAGAAGACGGTGAGTCGGTAGAAGACTGGGCGGCTCGACTCAGAGGGCTCGCTGTTCACTGCGAATTCGGGGGTGCTTTGGACACAGTTCTTCGGGATCTGCCGCCGCGCATCATACCGAATCCAATGGATGAATTTAAATGATTCTCCCCGTGTTGTTCCCGGGCTCCTTTGAAGAGTAGGCCAACTGCCATTCTGCCAGGCAGGTCGTAAAAGGCGAATGAGTGGCTATGCACGTCACTACCATCGTGACTACTAGGTGGTAGAGTTTTGCATCGGGTCGACCGGGTCTGGTACCACCGCCTTACCTATTCCTGCCGCAATAGCGTCAGTGCTGGTCACTGTCGTGTTCCGGTTTGGAGGGTAAGGTAGCCGGTAAACCTATGCACGTGGCATTACACCTCGCCACAAGATAGCAACGCACCATTAACATCTTTGGTGTCTATAGGCGACAGTTGACTCTTTCCATCAGGAGACCCATCTGCTTGTTTGCTATCTTATAATATAAAAAAAAAATGAAACTTAGCATCATTTGGGCTCACAGTACGAGATAAGACATGATACTTTCTATTCCATAATTCAGCACGATTCCTTTGGGAGGGAGGATGGAAGTCAAAATGTTTACTTAGTTGTAATTCATTAACGCGTAGTCCGATTTTATTTATTCCTTTTTGTTAGAAAGGAGGTACTATGGAGATTTATAAGTGAAACAGTAGAATTGTATTTTACATAAAATATTGCATTAAAATGAAGTTTCACTAAGCGCCGACGACGAAAAGTGGAGAATGGCTCACACCGTATATATAATTGAATATTTTTTCATTTATCTTTTTTTGATATAAAACTCGCCAGCTTCATATGTAAGGACCTAATTTATATATATATATATAGTATTTAAAATTTATATAGTTTAATTTTATCATGTTATTAATAGAAAACCTAATTTATCTACAGTCTGTAATCAAACCGTTGTCCAATTGTCAAAGGCATAGGTTGGTAGCTTAAAACAGTCATATATAAACTTCTATTTTGTGGACATAGGTAAATTTTCAAAGATAAAAATAATTAATCAAAAACACAAAATGTAATCAGACAGAAAGGCAACTCCTATGGCAGCAATATAAAGGACGGCTTCCCTTAATGTGACAGCTGATAACTGCGTATTTTCTGGTTCAAAATATGGCTTCGTTAATTTTAAGGAAATTTAAAGGATTCACCAGGGAAAAATAGTTCACTAGTATTTTTATTAAAATTATCAATGTTATCTATTCAATTTAATGTTTTGGGTCGGATAAAATGTTTACTACTACTCACTGTATAGAAAATATTTTAAATTTATATATTTACATACTTTAATTTTAATACGCCATTAATAGATAAAAATAAATATCATCCCGTCGGTACTGTTGTAGGGTAAAACAAAAAATAAGCTTTTGATTCCCAGTTATTTTGGCTGGTAAGATACATGATGTTCCCCATTGCCGTACTTTGCCAACTTTTAACGACTATCGGTTATTCACGATACGAGTTAATAATAATATAGGTGTATACTCTATTTGCACATATCTGCATGTCTTATTTTACGCAACTTCTGTATAAAATTCTATGTGCTGCTGTGAAATTCTGCTAACTGTTTTTCCAGAGGAGCTACACATAATGCAAAGATACATTCAGTTGTATTTGAAACTAAAAAAGAAACTTACAATGGTGTGAAATTCAAAACAGATGCAAGATGCTTTTGTTTGTGCACACGATAGGAGTTGTCCGGTGGAGACATCGATGTTTTAGACGATTGCGGTGAGTACATACGTTTATGCGTTTTCTTCGAATTTAAAATACTGCTCTCTGATATATCACTCAATGAGAATTTGAGCTTAGCTGAAAATATAAAGTGCAAATTTATGTTTCTGTAAAATGCATGCTTATTGATTCCGCCGTGTAATTAAAAAGAGTTATATTGCATACATACTATCTACTAAAACTAGACCGAAAAACTTCAAACGCTAAAACTTAAAAAAATTAAACGGCACTCTGCAGTGCTTTTTAGCAATCATTATTAGTCCATTTGTTGAATTTTGCATTTTATCATAAAATGTCAAATAAAGTATATAATAAGTATAATGTTAATTTTATTCTCATTTTAAAGCACAATTATTAAATCCAGCAAGAAACTTTAGTTTGTACCACATTTATTACTTAAGTTATTTTAACAGCTTCACGGCATTTAACATTCAATACTTGGGAAATGTCTAGAATAAATAGAATATCTTTATAATTGAAAAATGTAAGAGCAAATCACAATTGTATCTCAAAGATTTCCTTGAGAGAAAAAACTCACAAAAATTCCAATCTGCCAAAAGGACCTTCCCAAAATTCGTCACCAACTCCCGGTCTATTTTTTATCTATATTAACATAACTGTTACCTGACACTTATAACACAGGTAAATTACCTCACAAGTGAAGTTCATTATTAAATCAATTCGTTTAATTTGTTAATAGTTTTTTAAAATGATACAAAAATAATCTTAATGCCCCAAAAAAAAACAACTTAGTGTAAAATGTAACTGTAACGTGGCCACGTTTCCGATTTGATAGTAATTATAAAATTTTCAAGCCGTTAAAGGTACATAAACCTGAAGTTCAATTCGGAAAATAATCGTTGACTTTGAATTTGAATGATACGATTTTTCATAACACAGATTCCAGTTTTTCTAGTGTTCATAGGTAATATATAAGTTATATTATAGGACAGGTTCAAAGTACAAAAAAAAAACATTTATGACGTGCATCGAGCATGTAACCTAATAGCGTAGCAATATGAGCCATCTAATTCCAAAACTGATCAGTGTTTTGCCACTGATAAATAGCAATTCACGCTCGCACTAAAGCAGTACCGCACCAACAAGTGACCTGTGTGTATGTTTCCGATCCGATACTCTCGAAAATATTCAAAGTTTGGTATATTATACCGCATAATGTCGTGTTGTTCTATTAGATGGTGTGGAAAAAGCAGCAAAACGACGAATTATAAAAAAGACGGAATTACGTTTCATCGGCATCAATAAACATTGATTTTATTTTAATTTACTTTCATATAATATGGCTCAAGTTAAACTGGACAGATAACACGAAACACGTGGACACTTGTTTATGCGTCTTGCTCTTGCCTAGGCGTAACCTATATACAACTATCTTATTTTATTCAATACGCGTTTACTACTGCTGCGTCATTATCACATTAATTTTGAGTCGGCCAATCACAGCATTACAACTGACGTAGTGTTTTGGCGGAATTTGTATTCTAACAAAACAAACAACTCTTCTGGTTACATACTCGATGATGACGTTCAACGCTGGCCTGAACATACGCAAAAGTTCTAATTTAGTTAAGATTACTTACATGTGTCTATTGGTGATATTTTAGCAGCAACTTCGTAAAGATAATCAGGTGTCCAAAAGTGTGGTATCCTTATAAAAACTTTACCGGTATCCACTGGCATATGGAAGCCCAGCTTGTGCAAAAGTTGTAAAAATTTTAGATCCTTACAAATAGCGGCTTGTTGACAATTCCAAGGTACTAACGGAATAGATCGGGAAAATACTAAAAACAAAACACATTTATTTAAAATATACTCTCTCCAAATAGGCAGTTTTCGCGTAAGTATGAAAAGGAGTATACTTATGATAACAAGATGAATTTAACAACATTTAAAAATCCATTCGTGCTAAAGAGAACCATTAAAAGCTTAAAATATATGTCAATAATCGTTAATCTATTGTTATAATGGTGTTTAGAGCGAATAATTGACAAATTAAGTTTTATCAGAGGATATTTTGTAATCCAAATCTATGTGACGTCAACTTTAGTTATTTCCGCCCAATGGGAACATTCGTTAGAGTCGTTAAAAGGACGACATCTAAGTGTGGCAACTCTGTTATATCAATCTAAAAAACATGTAAAAAGCAAAGATCTTAATATAAAAATCAAATGGTTATAATAAACAAAGATGATATTTTAAAACTTCGACTTCAATGATTTTAATAAGTTACTTTTAATTAATAACTAATGTAGGTTGGCGGTATGTGGCCCAAAATTTGCGCGCTAATGGACTAACTATTAAGGATGTCGAAGACCGTGCAAACTGGAAAAGTAAATAAATATAAGAAAGCAGACCCTGGGTTCCAACTTATTAACGTGAGGAATAACCGGGACTTACGCTAAGAAGATAAGGATGATGATGACTTTTAATAACTTGAGGTAGTTAAAGAAAGAGGTAAAGCGATTTTTTTAAATCATAAGATTGCAAACAAGCAAATGGGTCTCCTGATAGAAAGAGTCAACCATCGCCTATAGACACTAAATATGTTAATGGTGTGTTGCTATCCTGTGACGAGATCTAATGCCACATGTATAAGTTTTTCGGCTACTTTACCCTTCAAACCGAAATACGATAGTGACTAGCACTGAGGCTGTTGCGGCAGGAATAGGTAAGGCGGTGGTACCAAACCTGGGCGAGACAATGCAGAATTCTACCACCTAGTAGCCACGGTGGTAGTGATGGCAATGTTTTCTATGTTTAAACAAAACCTCCAGTGTGGTATAAAAAATTAATGCTATACTTTAACTAAGTGTTGGTTACGGTGGTTCAATCAAGATAAACTACTAGCAACATTATTATTTTTTATAGAAGAGGGGGCAAACGAACTAGAGGTTCACCTGATAGTAAGTGATCACCCAGTGAGCCCATGGACATCCACAATACCAGAGGTCTTGCAGTCACGTTGCTGTCCTTTTAAGAATGATAAACCCTTTTTAGTTGTATTTTTGTTTCTACTCCAAAAGCTTTTTCTTATGCAGAAATTGTTAAAAAATGTATTAAGATTACGATGCCAAAATTCCAGAAAATTATTGTATAACAGATACTTCAACAACTGAAAATATATACTTACGTAAGGAATGATAGGATACAGGAGACAGAACTTTAGAAATCTTTGTAGACTTTTTCAAATCTGACTCATTATTCTTTTCTGAATTATTTTCATTTAGAGTATCACATGTATTTGAATTCTTTTCCAAATATATCTTTGCATGGCAAGTTTCGAGTAAGACTGTTTGAACCCAATCAAGAAATTGTCCTTTATTATCTTGAGCAAGCTGTTCACATAGCTTGCCAATATCATCAACTCTCGATTCCTTTATTTCTGGAACTGCTTTTGAATCCCTTTCAGATTCTTCTCTTAGATATCTTTCAAATTCTTCTTTGTTTATTATTAATTGACGAAATAGTTCTTTTATAATAGACTCTCTTGTTTTCATTATACCATCTTCTTTAAATAGTTTTACAATATCGTCTATAGCCTCTGGTGAAGTATTACATTGTATGTAATACCAACTTAATGAGGAGAGCTCCTCTTCGGACCATCTACACATTTCAATGAGTTCATTATACCAAAAATATAATATCGCCCGGTTACCTTCCACTGTAGACACAGTGAAATAGATACAGTGAATAGACACAGGCACCGCAATTTCGATTGACGAAATAGGTGCAGATCCCATTTTGCCAACAGTATGTAACGACTACCATTTGTTATCCTTCAATACTGGGTCCATATGCTCTATATGCTATTTAAGACAATGTAGTGTTAACTCAGTAATACAGCCAGGGGCTGTGTTGTAAATACAGGTTTTGATTTTATTTTTTCAATAAAAAGCAATGCTACAATTTTACTAATTTGTTGGACCTAGGACCGATTTAAGTCGAACAGTGTAACCATTAAACCTGACAGATAAACTTATTATAATAACAAGATATGAAATGCCTTAATTTATTTTCATGGCTTTAGGTCTTCGAGGACGGTTTCCATTACTATAGCGTTTGAATTAAAAACCAGATTCTCTGTTCTTTTTAAAATTTGGCGATCAAAATAAGCTTTTTATTTTTAGGAACAAAACGCATACGCAACTTCTTAAGTATTCTTCGAAAATAGGAAAGCGAAGTTCATTAAAATCCAATTTTTGGGTGGAAGAACCATTAAACAAGCTGAATATAAAACTTAAAAAAATATTACTATGATCCCACGCCATCTTTTGGAATGAATATAAGTGTACTACCCCTAATAGCGACGAACGCCTAGGAAGGCCGATTACCTCAATCATCAGTGAGAATATACGATGTTTTATGGCTGACCGTAAAGTGAAGATACGCGAAATAACTGATACTGCGCAAATCTCAACCAAAAGAGTTTTTCATATTTTGCACGATATTCATGTCGTGAATAAAATATTCTGCAAGATGGGTGTAGCATTTAAATAACAGTCGATTACAAAAGAAATCTCGCATAACAACTCATGAGGCGTGCTTAACCGATTCGTTGCGGATGACAATACAGCTGTGTCACGATTGCTTATAACGTATGGTGTATGACACAGGAGTTGTGTCATTTTGAATCGGTTAAAAATCTCCCTCAAATTGCATTTTAAAAGGTTCTATTCTGAACTAAAACTTTATAAATTTCCACGTAAATCAAGCCTGTAGACTTTATTTTTGAATATTCTGGAAAAATTTAGGGGTTGTCAACCTTTCTTAAGCTGCATTAATATTAACAAACGAAACAAGAATCAAAAATAAAATAAAAAACAAAATAATCGTTAATTTATTGATGTTAGTATATTCACGCCCGTACCTATCCCCAAAGAGGCAGGCAGAGGTACAACCAGTGCACCCACGATTAGTCGGAGTCACTTAGGCCCACAAAGTGATTGATATTAACTCAAATTATTTGTTTTGTCGGTAATAAATACCCTAAATACTAATTCATCCTTGAATTAGATCACATCGTGACTTTAACGGCAGTAGAGTCCTGCGGCGACTCGCTTGATCCGGGGATAAGAGTATCACCGTCTTACCTATTATAGCCGCAATAACGTAACCACAAAACGCTACGTATGGAACGGACATCACAACCAAAAAATCCACATCTATTTAATGCACTTATTTTTTTTTAAATCTTATTTTACAAAAGGTTTGCAACATCTGAATAAAAAAATTACTAACCTTTCATTTTCAGGAAAACACTAAGTAAACCTACCTAAAAACCACTCAAAACAACGTAATCTTCCGTTTACACCACGATGGTTTGGTTACAATTGAATGAATCAAGTCTATACACGCATAAACAATTAATCTTTTTATATACGGCGGGTGACACGGTAGCCGTATCATCAACTTATATGGCGTTTGATACGGCATCCGTGTCACGCAATATTTGTACGTCGCCACTACTAAAAGTATTTGGAACGAATCATCGCAACGAATCGGTTAAGATCTATTATGGCAATTCGAGTGATTATTTACGTCGGTACGTCACTGTTATACGCCAAGAGTAAAAAAACAGCAAAGCAATGAATTTTTACTGGGATACAGCTAGTAGACTGATGACCACGATCTTTTGGGACAACCAAGGGGCTATTAATAATTAAATTTAATGGAACCAAGCAATGGGACTAGCTACTCCTCATATCGGCAATCTTTATTATTACTGTAACAATTAGATACTTACAAATTAAACAATCTGTAATAGCTTACTTAAAAAATAATATGAAAAAAGACAAGCCAACTGAGCTTCTTACGCTGGATCTTCTCAGTAAGTGGCCGCGCTTCCAATCCAGTAGTGGTTTAAAAAATGTTGACACGTCAAAATAGCTTGCAAAAAGTTTTATTGAATAAGGTACTTCTGATTTCAATTATTTATTATATCTTTCTTGTATTATTGTTATATGTATAAAAGTACTTATATAATCAATGAATGTGTTTTATTCTACCGTGATTAATTTACAATTTTAAAGTTTTATCATTTATTTTACTTAATTAATATACCATGGATTTAACAAGGGAGTAACAAGAGAGGGGTCATGAAGTGAGAATATAAAAATTACCATGTCATAGCAAAACAAACTTTGGGAAACTGATATAGTAAGATATTAATAAAAGGCAAGGTTATTATCGTGAAAAGCATGATATTGCAATTGTGACATAAAAACTTGTCCAAATTGCTCTACAAGTTATCAGTCGCGTATTAGCCAGATTTAGCTCCGTGCAATTTAGTTAAAATTTCAGTTCCCCGCAATCGATAATGGCGTCCAATGCCGTAGTACATCGAGTAGCCGCTCGATACAAGGCGATACGCACGCAATATTCGCCAGTCTCAGGACGGCTTGGGATTCCAACGGTGTCTGGACAGGACTGCAAGGTGAATACTTAGGTTTTAGATTAGCTAGAAACTAATGTTATGATACTGACCTATCTATGGTGCTACTTAAAGGCTCGATAGACTTCGGCGGCAACATTTTCGATTCATCTGATAGGTCATTATCTTGTCTTCCATTTTTCTTCTCCTTGAAACGACTATCATCCGCATTTACGTTTGTGCTTTGTATTAATGTGTCTGGTTTCTTTACAAAGGTATTTATTACGTACATAAGGAGATCTGTCCAGTCCTGAAATTACAGTAGAATTGTTATCATTGTTAGGATTATTTGTTGAACTTATAGTCTTAGTAACTAAAGACAAGGTAGGCTTTGAGGTATAGTTTTAGTAAGTAAAGACAAGGTAGTCTTTGATATGCTACTAAAATCAAATTGGTTTAAATAGGTGTGGAATGTAGGATAAATTATATTATACTCTATCTATAACAATAAAACTGCCAATTGGTTTGCAGTTTGTTCTAAATGCCTAGTTTAGTACTTGCACAATACTTTTGCCTCTAAAAAATCAGTTTACTTGATTTTCAAATACTTAAAAAGTTTAAGTATTATATTTTTAAGTATTAAGTATTATATTTTTATTTCTATTTTAAGTATTATATTTTGGAGAACAGAGAGGTTATAGCAAGATAGTTACAAGGATTGGAACGATCTCGTTTTTTTAGCGATGGCATGTACTAAATCTATCTTCAATGAATTTGATATTACGCCGAGTGAGTAGGAAATCCAAAACAGGTACGTTAATACCGGCGCTAACTCTGGAGCTTTTTAAGCATAATCAGAGGGATACTATCCGGCCCACTCGACTTATGGACGTCCAATTGCTATTCGTACAGAAGACTGCAGGAATTTTAGTTCCGGCATAAAACTACGGCACTGAGGGATGATAGGCGGTGTATTTCCTTAGTCATCCAGAATCGAGTTGGCCGTAAAGAACGAGCCCAGAAGATCGGCCTTCTGCTTTGTAGAATGGGCCAGAGAATCATTGTCTCCACGCAAGGAGGTAGGTAAAAGCTATGAGGAATTCCCTAAGCCAGCCTAGGCGAGAGACCAGAGCATCGCATCAGCGATAGAGTCAGCTTCGACACTCGGATCATCCAGCTAGAAACACATCTATCCACTTGGGTAGGACGCAAAAAAAGACTGCATCCCTTCCAAATCTGCTGACCTATAGAGCCAAACGCGAAGGCGGCCTACTAAAGGAGGCCGTATTAGAGAGATGTTTTTATCTGTTTCGCTTTCATGGCTAATCTTCTGAGCCGATTTTGTGTGGTCTAAAAAAATTAAGTCAAAAGGCTGTATGAAAATTATATTGATGACATGTTACTGTATTCGCGGGCAAACTAGGCGGGACAGCTCGTCGGTTAATAAATGAGAAATTCCTGAGGTAACAAATACTTTAAAAAAAATCTCAACCTCAACGTCCGCCGCAACGCCTTCCTTGAAACTTCCTACTAAGTTAAGCGTAAAGCAGTGAAAAAGATATCTAAGCATAAATTTTTGAGCTCAAAAATCAAAAATTTATTGAAAACGACAATATTTTTATTTATGAAAATTTTGTCGTTTATATAAAAAATATTTTGAAAAGTTGATTTATGAAAAGTTGTATATTTTGAATAAGATGATCGATTTTGATATTTCGTAGCTCCTTCACTACTGAGTCCATTCAGCTCAAATTTTCAGAATGTTTAACCTCTCGAAAGTTTAACACGCAAGGGCGAATTTAAGCGCCAGCACTCATCACTCGCCTTTTGGCGGGAATTGCGACTCAGGCGACTCGTTGGAAAAAATAAACTTTTTTCTACAAATAAGCCACATTTTATCATTCTGTAAACGATTGTGTATCAATTGATATATTTTCTGTCTATTAGGGATCAAAATAAAGTAATCGACAAAGTAGTTTTTATATTTACAAACAAATATTACAAAAATCACTTGAAAAATAATGAATTTCTATATGACTTTATTTTTGGCCATCACGATATATTTCTGCCAACGAATTATCCAAATAGAACAATTAAACGACTTTTCTGATAAAAAAAACAGCACCTACATGAGAGAAATGCACCACAACACAAAATTCAATTTTATACCACTAAAAGCCGTAAAATTAACGACAATAGCAGATGTCACTTTACGAATTTGACATGACAGATATTTTATCATAGAATGAACGTCAAAGACTTTTTCATACAACATTAGTCTTTATAATTAAAAATTTTTAAAGTTTAAATTCAAATGCAAGTGATGTAAAATTTTGCCTTATGAGTGATACGGACACGGAATTGTTATACTTAATGTCTAATATTTGCCACTTCGAGAGTCAAGTAGTTAAGATTAGTATGTTGTAGTTTAATTGGTAAACCCGTTCAAAGGTTATAAAAAAGTAAAATATACACGAACAATGTACTGATATTAACGCGAAAATAGTTGGAAAAGGTTCCAAGGACCTCAAAACGTTGAGAACTAGTAAAAACTTTGTTTTGGAAATAGAAGTGAAATCTATAAGTTCTTTTAGCGGGAAGTTAAAAATGCAGCCACCACGTTTTTGGGTTGAAACCAAAATTAGTGACATTCCATTTGACTTAAAAACATCACAATTATATTTAAACCTAATAGTTATTTAGTTAAATAAAATTAATAAAAACACTTACGTCGCAAATTTCATATTCCGATTTCCAAATAGAAGTGAAAGTCTTTAGTATATGAGGTTGATAAAGCAACGTTAAACTTCCCAACTCTCCGCCGACGTGATGCATTAACGTGAAGACGCAATCATTTACATATTCCCCGTTGCCTTCATAATCTTCCAATAACAACCCGTAATTATACATTATCTCAGGGGTTGCAAACCTGAAGTATAATAACAATGAGTTTATATTCGGAATATTGATAAATTCTTTTGTGTTCCAAAATAGTTATGGAAAGAGTCAACCATCGCCTATAGACACCAAAGATGTTAGTGGTGCGTTGCTATCTTGTAGCGAGGTCTAATGCCACATGCATAAGTTTACCAGCTACCTTACCGTCCAAACCGGAACACGACAGTGAAAAACACTGACGCTATTGCGGCAGGAATATGTAAAGCGTTGATACCAGACCCGGGCGCAACAATACAGGACTCTACTACGTAGTACATTTTATTTAAACTTTTATAAAATATTTAACAAACAAAAGGGAACACGTTTAGAAATATCATGGTGCGTTGGATTATTTTGAATAATTCAATAGCACCAGGAAATTCATTCAAATTTAATTCAATTATAATTCAATTCGCTTCGATTCGATCGTCGTGCGTGTGATTTGTCGAACTAATGTACAATTGATTCTACGAGTTAAGCAAACCGTGTAAATAGGCATAACTTTTCTGGGTAAAATAAATTTTGTTGGTAGCCATACCAAATATCAAATCGCGAAATGTTAATTCATTTGTTAGCTACCCGTGGGAATATTGCTTGTACGCCTACTAATAGTTATACTTTAAAATTTTATACTTACTGTTTTATATGTTCAATCATAAGTTTGGAGCCATCACCGTCCTGCGTTTTCATGACACTCTCTATGAACAGCAGCAGAATGTGGTTTGTTACAA
This sequence comes from Apodemia mormo, assembly GCA_036924255.1. Lineage (NCBI taxonomy): Eukaryota > Metazoa > Arthropoda > Insecta > Lepidoptera > Riodinidae > Apodemia > Apodemia mormo. The sequence continues at coordinate 21,891,741 of JAUPFN010000003.1, read as the reverse complement.
CTAAATCCTGGAAACCCCAAGAAACGATAAATTGGCTGTCAGATCACATTTATCATTTGCCCGTTTGATTGTGCTATGGTTAGATACATTTAAAAAGTATTTAAATAATTTGGTGCAAGCCAACATTATTCTAAACACTTTAAAAGAAGTGTGTGCGTGTAAACTTTAAGTCCAATTGTAATAAAAATTTTTCGTTTATAATAAAGTTCGTTATTACTACTCTCACTTTTTAAATACTTTTCACTCGTTAAATAACTTCGGAAAATCTTAATTCAAATAATAGGCCGTAGAAATAGATGGTTCATATGAAATGAAATGTATTTATTTATACTTTCCATCGCCGGCACTTGGTGAAACTGCATCATATTAATTCTATAATATAAACACTTGTACTGTTTCACAAACGTAATTTAAATTTTATTTATTACACAATCACTTTCACATTGAAAGCCCTGATGATGCTTTAATAGGCGAAAGCGATTGGCTGTAAATTTAAAAGTGATTGTGTAATAAATAAAATTTAGATTGAAACTAGTTTATCACTCACTTGTACTTTTATTTCACTATTATTATACACTAAATTATTTAATTTTATCGACCGGTTTCGCTTTTTAAAGCATCTTCAGGACGTAATATTCTTTACTTCACTATTATTATACACTAAATTATTTAATTTTATCGACCGGTTTCGCTTTTTAAAGCATCTTCAGGACGTAATATTCTTTAATTTAGATTACATTTGTGAAACAGTACAAGTGTTTATATTATAGAATTAAAGTATTTATTTGCAAAATATGGTGTAACAAGTTATTAAAATTAATCAAAGATAACAACCAGCATATTCTTCTATTACATAATATGGTGTGCAAATATTTAAAAAAATAAAAATTACCATAATATTTTATGTTAAGAATTTTGATATGCATTTTTTATTTACACATTACTATACATTTACATTACTTAAATAAATTGAAATTTTATCAAATTATTTTTATTTAAATTCAAATATTAAGACACATTTTATTAACCAATTCAAAAATATTCTTTCCATGTATTAATTTTTGATGATTCGATTTCTTTAGGATTACTACCGGATCGAAACGCGGCCTCACACTGAGAAGATCCGGCGGAAGAAACTCAGCGGGCTTGTCTTGTTTTTCTTATAATTTACAAAATCACATGTGTTTATTCAATCAAAATGTTTACATTTCTACATATATAAATTTATACAAATTACATAATAAGAAGTCCTTAGTTTAACATTTTAGCTTGTCAGCAAAAATTCATTCAAATTATTATACATTTTTTCTAATAGCAAATTAAATAACCTATTTGCAAAAATTATTTAAAGTTTTAACTATACTTAAGATTTTTTTATTAATTACACAATAACTACCTAACTCCTTCAACTAACATTTTATCAGCAAAAAAATCATTTACACGGTAGTATGTTATGTCAAGCAGTTGATCAAATTGTTTTTTTGCGAAATTTTTTAATAGGCAATGATTTAAGATTATCAGGCATGTGATTGCATATATTTATCGCCATACAATAAGCATTTTTTGTAAAACGTGGAGTTTTTGGCAAGGCACATGTAATTTTTCAATATTTATAAAACATGAATTCCCTAATATTTCAGCATTTGTTTTGAAGAAATTTTTATGGTTTTTTACAAATACGCATACCGCTAAGATGTACAGACTTGATAATGGTAGTATTCTAAGAGTTTTAAACAGAGGTTTACAAGAATGTAGTTGATTGACGTTACATATAGCACGTACACACTTTTTTGGACCCTAAAAATTCTAATTAAATCTACCGAATTTTCCCAAATAGGAATTCCATACTGTAACACTGATGAAACATATCCATGGTACGCCAACAAAGTCGCGTTTAAGTTGGCTGCCTCTCGCATCCCTCTTAGAACATAGACAAATCTATCTATTTTATTACACAAAGAATCAATGTGCGCTTTCCCGTTGAAATGTTTGTCTATTACTATTCCTAGAAATTTGGTATGATCTGCATTTTCTATAGCAATATTGTCTAAAAATATATCTGAATTTTTAATATTATTATTATAGTGTGATTGAAATTCAACTAGTTTTGTTTTGGTCAAGCTTATTTTAAGATTATTACATTTTAACCATTCAAAATCTTTAAGTAAAATTTCAGTTGTTTCTGTTACTAAATGGTTTTTATTTTTACACTTAATTAGAAGGGTAGTGTCATCTGCAAATAAGTACGATTCATGTTGGATGTTTTCTGGAAGATCATTTATGTAAATTAGAAACAGTAAAGGTCCCAAAACACTACCCTGTGGCACTCCACAGTTATTACAGTAATAATGTGAGGTGTAAATTTTCTTGTGCTTACCACTTACTTTGGGTATTTCAACACATTGTTTTCTATTTTTTAAATAGCTTTGTATCTATTCTAAACATTTTCTTCTAATACCATTAACATCATTCTTGTTTAGTTATAAGTCCTGACGATGCGTTAATACGCGAAACCGGTAGACTTTAAATAATTTGGAAAAATATATATGTAGTGAAACCAATACAAGTGTTTTATAATTGAAATCAAAATGCAGTTTAACCAAGTGCCCACGACTAATAGTATAGAACATAATAAACATAATAAACTCGACTAAAACGAGAGATTCACACTTGTTTAGTCGGTGAGCCAATGAGTGAGGAGCGTGGTGGGGGATGCAACTCGCCCCAGAAAATATAACTGAATTGATCAGCTCGACTAAATTATGCACTAATCTATTCCACAAAATTTTTGGGTGTTCAGACAAACATGTGTAGTTGCCAAATTACTTGCTACTCGACTAAAATATTAGCCTCGTCAGACCGAGGCTTAACATAGAGATTGAGTTTAAAAGAAAGTAGCAGTGTAATAATAGAACAGTTACATTCCGTTTAAGTTAGAAAAACTGACGAAATAGATTTGCAATCAAATATAAATGGATGTATACATGTATACCAAAGAAATCAAGACTAAAGTGTCAAGTTTCTGAATCTGATGTATTTATATGAAGACTGAAGAGACCTATGAATGCGAAGGAATCGAAACAAGTCTACTAGCGGCGTGATCACACTCGGTCCTCTCTGGCATCCATGCCATCTTAAACATAAATCGTTACCTTTGTATTTAGAAATCTACTATAAACATATTAAGAAATCTACAATAGTTACTTTGTGTCCAAGTTATATCATAAGTATACATTTTTCCTTTCAATTATTAATATATTTATTTACCTGCAAATACTGTTTTGAGTGATATTTTGGATTATAATGTTTCAGAAGTAATACAAGCAGAGAGCGTAATTCTTTAGTTTCACACATTTGCTTCTGTAGCGTAAGAAGTATTTCTTTATCATTGTTGCACATGTTGACAGATTTTCTATATACTTCTACGGCTTGTACGAACTCCCGTATTGCAGTAACTACCTGAAGTATATAGAAGATATAAATAAAAATCATGTCTGCAATTACATTCCTAAGATTCAGGTATTTTTTACTGTTTTAAGAGTAAACCATAGCCATAAACATAGAAATGCATAAAAAATACATAACTTTATTATAATTGTAAAATCAAATATTAATTTATGCCTTTAGGCAAGCACTATCTGCTTGTTTAATTATCTATGGGTAGAATTGATTATTAGGACTTCGTACTTCATAAGGAAAAACGGAACCATTATAGGATCACTTCATTGTACGTCTGTCTGTAAAAATCCTTTTTCTCAGGAACGCGTAGAGGTATCAAGTTGAAACTTATATCAAATACTCAGGGTCCCTCTTAACTGTGAAAAAATCCAATTTGAATGTCAACGCGATTAAAAGACGTGACTGTTTATGTCGCATATTTTTCGATTTCCAAAGGAAATCAAAATCTAGAGGGTACTTCCCATTAACCTAAAATTATGAAATTTGCCAAAAAAAATTACTGACAGCACATGTAGAGGAAGAAATCCGAAAACCGTAAATTTTTAATTAAATCACGAAAAAACGCGATCAAAATATGACCGTTGACCTGAATCGATAAAACCTTTAGAATACTTCCCGTTGACCTGTTTATGTCATGGGGTGTTCTGCTGTCTTCGGGTAGGGGTATTCATACGCTATTGTCAAAATTCCTTAGCAAAATTAGACCAATACCGTTCTGATGTAGTTTGAAATTCATGTGTAGCTAAGGCTACCTACAAATCTTCACGAAACCCTCGGTATGCGGCCGGGCTTATTATACTCTTCTTAATAAACGTAGAGTAAGTACAATAAAACTAATTTCACCCTAAATATTCGCCAAACAAAATCGACCCATACAAGCATGTCAAAGTTCAATATTTATTAATGTTAGTTTTGATTAGTACTAGATTTATATTAACCTAGCGACTCAATATTTTAGCGTAGAGGCTGGTTTTTACTCAAATATATTAAATAAGTATAAGGCTATTGCGAAAACTTGTGGTCTAAGGCAGATGGCAACGCTGCCCTAAAATTTATAACATATTTTCGTATCAATAGAAAAGTAGGAAATATGCTAGCGATGCTAATTAGACATTGTTATAACAACATACTAACATTTATTTTTAGCAGGATTTGGTAATAATGTAATTGAAGAATAACTAGAAACTTTATACAAACTCTTACTTACCAAATGTAGTCTTCTAATGCTAGGTTTCAAGTCATTTCCATCCAATTTAATTGCCAATTCAAACTGTTCACATAAGTTAACACCCTCTGCTGTTAAATATGATACGATTTCATATGACAGCACATAGCATATATGTTCCAATTCAAGTTCTATTTGCGTTGCAAATTTCAGAAAATATGTCAGCAACCAAAAGAAATGCGACGTGTCAATTTCTAATCGAAGATTTGTTACTATTTGTGTATGAAGCGTCTGCACCAAGGAGTTATATCCTTTTAAGAGAAAGTCTACGGTGAATTCTTTAAGCACATTTGATATATCATCATCAGTAGGAGTGTTGTGGAGTAATCCCTTTACGTTTATTCTGCAATAAAAATATTTTTATCAAAATAGCAAATAAAACAAGGTCTTCAAATGTATTTAAAGGTAAACTGTTGTGGTTTTTTATTGGTATATCTCCCAAACGGTACTAGTTTCACAATTATCTATTTACTAAACAATCGCTTTATTGGTGAAAAGATGTCGCTAAATTCAGATAAGGTCCAAAATTGCAGACGAGTCAAAAGTATACCGATATCGGCATGTGTATACCCAAGCAAGCTATCGTGAATGATGTGTTACGAGTCCCTGAAAACGTTACAGAATACTCACGGTGAATCGAATTTCTCATAAACACGTGCTTTTGAGTGGTACAAAGCGTTCAAAAGCGGTCGAAATGTGATGAAAAAATTCCCTCGCACTGGTTGTTTGAAAGAGAGCCGCAGAAATTCCTGCGTTTCACGATTCGATGCGTACCATTTATAATAATCACTTGGTCATGAATTGTGAACGAAAGACCTTCATCAATTTTAATTTGGATTGTAGTTGTCTGCCGAAACAACTACAATCCAAATTAAAATTGATGATAAAAATATTTAAGGCGTGTAAAATACCAACCTAAGTATTCGTCAAATAATAAGATTTTTTGATATTTCCGTCAGGGTAACATTACCTCGTTAATTTCCAGACACTTCAACATCGTGGTAACCCCTGGCTAGATACACTTATAATTTATTAAATTACTAACTGCAGCGTGCAGCCCGCTACAAAAAAAATAACAAATCCCGCGGGATCACCTTATTTTTCCGGGATAAAAAGTAGCCTTTGTACTATTCCAGGTCAACATCCTGCCTACCTGTGTACGAAATTCCATTCAAATCCCTTCAGTAGTTTTTGCGTTATTGAGTAAGAAACATACATCTATCCAAACACCCAAACGTTTGCATTTATAATGTTAAAATATAGATAACTGTATTAACGTTATAGTATAAAACTTCATCTATACATATATATTATAATAAAATCGTAGGAAAGTCAAAACTGTACATTGAATATTTTTTTAAAAGTATACGGGACGTGATCTACAATCGATATCGAAACCAAATAGTTTTTAGATTTGTTGTCTGTTTGTCTGTATGTATGTCCGGGGTAAACTCAAAAAGTACTGCATGGGTTTACTTCAAATTTTACATGAATATTACTAACAGGTCGGGTAAATATATAGGCTATATATTATCACGCTATCACCTACGATGGAGGAGCTATGCGGAGTAAACGATGTCCGCGCGGACGAGGTCGCGCGCAACAGCTAGTTTTATATATAATTATTTGAGTAACAATCAGAAATTTACGTCACCTTATGTATAATATTTGTGACAAAGAAGTGCAGTGAAAAGTACATTATGATTTTATCGACTAACGTAATATCTTCTGACAGGAAAACAAGAAGAGAGGAGAAGGAAGAGACAGGCTAAGAAAGTTAAGGGAATATTTACCTAGATGGGTGGCACGGAACTAGGCTACTATGTAACCACTAGATTGCTAGAATATCCACACCAATGTTAAAAAAATCAGTTGCAACTATAACAGTGATGAAAGCTAATCATAAAGGCGAATATCATTGGGGAAACGACAAAGATGATGACGGCACACGATGAAAAATCGAAGCTCTTCGCAGTCAACTGTCAGCCAAAGACACCTTGTACAGTCTAGAAATCGAAATTCGCATGAGAAGCGGTAAAAATTGTATACCGATATAGTTTTTTCATATAATAGGTTAGTTATAATAAGTTAAACAAGAGCTGCGTAAACATAGAAAACGTCGTCTTAGCCAACGTCTATACATACCAAAGATGCGATGAAGTTCCGAACATACGGTACCATAAGTACCGAACATGCTTCAGTCTACCGGTTACATTTCCCAAACAGGAAAACGACAGTAACAAGCACTGACATAGGAGAAATGACAATGACGCAGAAGAAAGAGTAAGACCAACCAAGATGAGACATTGCAAAACCATACAGCCTATTAATCACGATAGTAGTAAAAAGATCACGTTTACGTTTTTTTCGTTCAGTCGCTTGCGTATGAACTGCCTGACAGAATGTCAGATTTTATATTCTTTATAAGAAGCTATTATCGGTTTCTGAAACGCTTATTAATTTTAACAAGCAATGTACTGTGTTCAACATTTGCTTGTAAAAATTATGTTAAACAGATTATTTGCTTGTTAAAATTAAATTACTTTTCGGAAAAAGGCTATTAGAATAGTATAGGTAAGCAGAGAAGTTACGTTTGTTGTTATAACTAGGTATTTGTTCGCTAAAAAAATATTTAAGAACTTCCGTTTACTTACATATTAGCTTTACCCCTTTTAACGATTTTTTTTCTCTTGCGCTCTTGAAGAGTGACATTTGAGCGTACTTTATTATTTATCCTCTGTTTGGGATTATGTGGTTTTTGGTGTACCGGTTTTGCGGCTGGAACTTCGTCCTCGTTGCTAGATGTAGATATAACTTCTTGAGTCTCGATTTGAGTACTATAACCGCAATCAGAATTTTCCGATGATCCTGTCTTTTGGCATTTTTTGGTTGATGACGATTCAGTAGTTGCATCGTTTTGTATTTTAGAACTGCTATTATCCTGAAATTAGATAATTTAAGATGTCATTTAGATTTGTCACTACTGTGTTAAATAAAACTTATGTATTACAAACTAAAAATGAGCAAAAGCCTTAAGGCTTGCTATTTAAGCCATTTTTGTTTTAAATTGTGTGCTTAGTACATAATAAATTATTGTGTATATACTTGCAGTAATAACTGTATTATGTATATACTTGCAGACCGGACCACGCGTTACGGTGGCTAAGTTTTTTTTTTTTTTTTTTTTATGTCATAAGATAGCAAACAAGCAGATGGGTCTCCTGATGGAAAGAGTCAACCATCGCCTATAGACACCAAAGATGTTAATGGTGCGTTGCTATCTTGTGGCGAGGTCTAATGCCACATGCATAAGTTTACCGGCTACCTTACCCTCCAAACCGGAACACGACAGCGACAAGCACTGACGCTATTGCGGCAGGAATAGGTAAGGCGGTGGTACCAGACCCGGGCGAGACAATGCAGAACTCTACCACCTAGTAGCCACGATGGTAGTGACTCGATAGCCAATCGGTCGCCTTTTACGACCTGCCTGGCAGAACGGCAGTTGGCCTATTCTTCAAAGGAGGCCGGGACCAACACGGCGAGAAGTTATACATATTTTGGCCTCTTAAAGCAGTGCCATCTATTAAATACTTACCCAACCCGGATAGTAAATAGTTGAAGCATTATGTCAATAAACCGACTAACATCGCCGTTATTAAGTTACAGAAATCACAGATAATTACACACTTTATCATAATATAAACAATTTATGAGCAATTAAAAATATTGACTTTATTATTCTACCTTATTATATATATATATATATATATATATATATATATATATATATATATATATATATATATATATATATATATATATATATATATATATATATATATATATATTTGTATATATATTTGTTTTTGTGTTAAATAAGGTAATATATATATATTACCTTATTTAACACAAAAACAAAATTGGTATGCAATTTTGCATAAAGGTCAGTTGAGTAGGATTGAGTAGTCCATCGCGGACATACATTGTGACAGAAAATTTATATACAGCATTTAAGGGACGGTGTACGGACGTTCTAGTCCATAGACTAGTATATAATATTATGCTTTATATAACTAGTATATAATATTATGTTCTAGTCGTGATGGCAATTCCTTTTTTGTGTGAAATGTGAAATGTACGATTTATATTTTTTTTTTTATTTTCACGCCATGCAATGTAAAGCGTACGTTGCGCCAACTCGTTGCACCCGCAGAACTCTCAAAGCAGCCTTTTATTTTGTGCGGTATGTGGTGCATAATACATTGCTTATTTTGTATATATGTCCTTAATATTTACAATTTTTGAAAAAAAAATACTCTAGAGTATTAAAATTAATCAAATTATACAAAATTAAAAAAGGTAAAAAAAGACATCAAAAAATTAAAGATTTCCTAGACAAATTTCCAACGGTTTCCATCTCAGAATAGGGATCCAAATCTATGGTTTCGATTTCCGATAGACCGTCCCTAATACGCTGTATATATGTCGTAACTAGATCGCAGAATTGCTCATATTATGAAATACTCGATAATTTCATGAAATGGTGGCATTTCATGATATGGGTAACTGAGATCGATCTCAGTTAAATAGATCGTTAAATCGTTAACGTTTCACGATTTTCCCTTCAACGATTAGCCATACCTTGAAAATTGGATGTCCATAAGATATTTAACAAAAACCCAGAATATATTAGTAACTTGTTTATCGTTTTTGAGTGCGACAGACATTTATCAAAACTAGGAACGCTAGGAAATATAAAAAGTCCTTTAAACATTGTTTTCGGGTCATTACTAAATAACTTAACTCATGGTAAGGGGAACTTTGATGTTTACACATAAACAAAGCTTTTCCAGCGCCTCTATCGGTAGATAATGTAACTATTTTACTATGTTATCAATTAAGTTTGATCATTTCATGAAATAGTCGCGCGTTTAGTTAACCATATCGATAAACGATTTCTTATCATTGATCTGTCAGGAAACATCATGATATTGCCAATTGACGATGAAACATTTCATAAAATGCCACCATTTCATGAAATTCTCGAGCATTTCATGATGTGGGCAGTTTTGCGATCCGGCTACGGCATATACACAGATATTATTGCATTAAGCTACCAAATAATGCCTTTGACGATCGGAGAGGGTTTTTTTTACACACTCTATATAATATATATTGAGATAATTGTTTTTGATTTAAATTAGGTATATTTCTACTTAGGGAACAGTCTAAGTGTCATGAATATAAGTTCAGTAGTTTTTGAGATATGGGTGAAGTTGACAGATATTTGATTTTGGTTTAATTTTTCAAATTACTTTTATATACTGTAAATTGTACAATACCTTTTTTTCACACGTTTTCTCTTGTTTACTTGGATTATTGTCTTTTTGGTTATCAGGTGGCTTAGGTTCTACTTCAACTGTTTGTTTATTTTCTTCTTCCTTATTAGCTTTATTATCACTCCAACCATTATTTACAGAATTTTGTTCCCCATTACTTTTGCCACTTGCTCCCGTGTCTGATGAATCTGACGTCGGATCTGATGTTAAATTTGGTGAGTCATCGCTTCCTGAAGTATTTATATCATGTCATCCTCTTTATGTCACGTTTTCTTACTTTTTAATTAAATAAATGTCAAAATGTACATTTTAATACATACAAATTAAATTCCGATTGCACCAAACTATTTAATCAATTTTATAGGGTCGCAAGCAAGTATCCTTTTCTTCGGGAGATGGTTCTCCTGATGAAAAGGTCGCAAGCAAGTATCCTTTTCTTCGGGAGATGGTTCTCCTGATGAAAAGGATAACCATCGACTATAGACACCAAAGGTGTTAAAGGTGCATTGCTATCCGTGTAGCGGGGTGAAATGCCACCAGGTTTACTGGCCACTTTACTTTCCAAATTGGAACACGCCAGCTAAAAGCATAGACACTATCGCGACACGAATATGTAAGATAGTGGTTACCAAAACCCAGCGAAACGTTGCTCAACTCTACCACCTAGAAAACTAAGTATTTAAATACTTTTTAAATGAAATTTATTACGGTTAAATTCATTTAAAAAGTATATTAACTATAAGATTTGGTAAAAGTTCTAAAATTGTGACCGAATGGATTTTAGTGTAAACCGGCTCCACGTCCATCTGACTAACGATCTGGATAAGACCAATGAAAGCTACGGGTTAAAGCAGTAGAGGACGGAGTCTTGGTACGAAATTTAAGGAATTTTGTAGGAAGTCAAAGTAGACCAGATTGGCACTTGGCCTAGTGAATAACGTATTCAGATCAAGTTATGAGGTCTCGAGTTATTAAGGTTTTTCTCAAAAGCGAACTCGGGGTCTTCTGATATGTTTACACCTCATGACTTCAATGCAATGTAAACAAAATGATACATGCGGTATTAGTCACTATTACAGATCGGTATAACGCGGCCATGGGGATCTCGAATCTCGTTTTCCAAAAAACCGGTGAATCGTGGCAAATCCGAACGCCAAATGTTTGGGTGAACGCCAAATGGCCACACGTGCCTACCTCAAAAGGGAACCGGTGTGATAATACTTTATAATTAGGCCTAATATTTTAATTTTTCCACTGGGCCCTTGGTTACTTAACTATGCCACTGGATACCATCTATACAAATAAACAAAATTGGAATGTCTGTTTGTAATATTAAAATAACCGGTTTTGACTAAATATGTACATATGGATGTATACACGGTACACATACCAAAATAATACTTTTTACGATTTTTGTCTGTCTGTCTGTTTGTTCTGGCTAATCTCTGGAATGGCTGCACCGATTTTGACGGGACTTTCACTGGTAGAAAGCTGATGTAATAAGGAGTAACTTAGGTTACTTTTTAAAAAAAATCTACGCGGACGAAGTCGCGGACACAGCTAGTTTATAATATATTTGGTGTTTATGTGCGATAATTTGGGTGGTATCTGGTCGCCTAGCATTGTAGCGTAGATCGGAGTGTTATGAAATCGCATTGGTTGGAGACTATATTAAAATATCGTTGTTGTAACCCTAAGGGGATAAGTGTCCACACCATGATGAGTCTTCGGGTGGTATATTCAGGAATAGCCTTACATCGCAAAATCTAATATATAAAATTCTCGTGTCGCGGTGTTTGTGGTTAAACTCCTTCGAAACGGCTTGACCAATTCTCATGAAATTTTGTGTGCATATCGGGTAGGTCTGAGAATCGAACATCTATTTTTCATCCCCCTAAATTTTAACGGTAGTCCACCCCTAAATTTTTATTTTTATTTTTTAGATAAAATTTTTTATTTTTATTTTTTTATGATACAGCATTAAAAAATACAGATACAAACCTAAATTTTCACCCTTCTATCACCAACCCCCATTTTTTAAGTTTATTTAGTTTCTTTCTTGTATTCTAAAAACTTGTTCAAAGTAGCAGAAAACTTACTCTTATGTTTTTTATAGCAAACGCGCACAAATCCAAGGTAACGACGCGCTATTTATGAAGTTAACAGTTAATAATTAAATTTCAGATATCTATCGAACAACTCACTTGATTAACCGGTTAATCGATGAGCGAATATTAACCGATTATACTATGCATTCCAACTGAGAACAGGACTGTCAGGATGACATATTGCTCCGCATTTTGCAAAAACTTCATAAGTGATGAGTAAAGTGTGCAAAAAAATCTAAGAAAGAAATACTTTAAAAAATTTATATTCATTCTAATTAGTATATTTTTTACTTAAATTCCCATCAGATCATGTTACCGTGTATTAAAATATGGTGTAAAATAACTAACATGACTTTGATATATACATATATATGAACGGGCGGACTTATATATTTAACTGTTTTTTTTTATTGATGAATATTATATTTTAATACTTGTTAGCTTATTATGGACAAAGAGAACTCAAACTCACAATAATCGCAACAAAATTGTCCCCGTATTTTTGACTTTGACAATGGTGTAAATAACACTTTTTATATATTATATAGATGAACAGCTAGACTGATGTTTATTACTAATTTTTTATTGATGAAAATTATATTATTAAAAGTTTATTTGTTCGTCAATAAATCAGCAATATTTTTTGAACAAATATTTTGTTGCCGACATTACTAATTTGACATCAACAAGCGCGATTCTATTCTCAGTTGAAACGCATAGTAGGACATATATTTCGAACCTGATTTTAAACCCTGGCTTAAGTTGTCTGAAAATAACACAACCTAGTAGAGTGATTGATTTTAACAATATCTAATTACCTCGATTAGGTGGTGAAGTATTACTCTCGTTATCTTCTGAACTTTCCGACAGTGATGATTCGAGCCATAAGTTAAGTAATTTGTGTATGGTAGTAACATGCTGATCCTTGTACAAAAGGGCAACCAGCTGTACCATTGTTACTGCCCAATGAGTCTGTAAGGTAATCAAATACAAAACACACATTTCAAGTCTTTTAAAATTATGAGTATCTAATACTGATTTAAATAAAAGAACTTGAGCTGTCATATCTCGCCAAGTCTTATCGACTAAATCTCGTTTCTCTATTACCTTACCGTTACTGCAATCATAACATATATGTAGTAATATTTTATTATGATACACAAAATGCATCGGACTGCATCTACTATACGAGTTCAACAACATGGCTTATTTAAATTGCCTGTAATCATGATGCTTGGACTTGACGGGCGGGTTGGCTATCGCATTACCACCCTTAATCTACATTAGCATAGAAGCGAATGGTTCAGTTCAATCTACACATGCAGAAGTACCTTATCCGTCAAAATAGAACGACAATAACAAGCTCTGACCCTATTGCAGCAGGAAAAGATATTGGTACTAAGCCTGGGTGACACGTTGCAGATTTCTACCAGCTGGCAGCCACGGTGATTGCGAGATTCGTGGCCAATCGTTCGCCTTTTATGAACTACCTGAAAGTCAAAGGTTCTATTTCATGCTTTAAATATTAAATTCATGGATTAAATCTCATGTTATTATTGACATTGAAATCAAATGATTGACATTAAAATAAGTGCTTTTCTATTAATTGAATATTATTTAATGAATTAAATTTTGTGCAAATTCTAAATTTAATTATTAGTCATTTGCAAATTATTCAAAAAATTGAGGCTTTATTGGTAAGCAACAATTAATTTATTATATTTTATTTCAATTTATAGAACCAGTTGTCATTTGCAGATAAAGTTCTTAATAAATTACTTCCTATAAATTTTTGGTCACTATTGTAGCGCAATTCATAAAGGAAAAGCGACAAACAACAAATGGAATACACTTACCAGTACCCAGAAGTAAAAATACACTGTCTTCTGTTCCACTATTACACTCGTATAAACATATCAAACATTAAAACTCCATATTTATTACAGTGCTATTGAGCAAAAATCGAGTTAAATTAAACACTAACATGCTGCCTATCTATCTCTCTCAATTACATCCATCGATTACTCCTGACCTCCATAAGTATTTTAAAAAGATGTGTTTATAAGCAAAAGTATTTACATTTCTATTTCTAGTAATTATTTTTAATTCATTATTTAGTATAATTAGTTTTATTTATTGTTAAAATCATTGCAATTACTAAACAGAAAAGATTTATAGAGAAGTAAAATATACTTATCCGTTTAGTAGCGTACTTACGTACGGATTTACGTATACAGTAATATAGATTACTTACTTTAGGGTATTAAATTGTATTAAACATTTTCTAACGCGTATAGTTTACGCCATGCCTGGAACCTTTCAAACAACAAAGCAAATTTATTTTCTTGGTAGTTGGCCCGCTGTCCAGGAGCCCATGTTTCTAGATACATACCTAATTTAAAGCTTCAAATATCAAGACTAACACAATTTGTGTTATCAGATGTGAATAATAGAATTCTTAGTCTAATCCCGGGGATATAATTGAAATTATTTTATCAGAAGAAACTGTCGAAACATCAATACTAGAAAGACATACAATATCGAAATGACCTGGAAATTTTATGAAATAAGTTATATAATAAGCCAATAGGAAATCAAATTAAAACAAAAGTATTTTTGTAAATAAAAAACAAGAAGTAAATAATCAAAATTAACAAGTACTTAATTTATGCATTAGGTACGAAAAACACAAAAGATTTATTATCTTTACAAAATTTTTTAGACCAAAATTAAATACTTGCCACTAAAATCTAAAACGTTAGTTAAATTTAAAAAAATAAACATGTTATAAGCGTTATTATTTTTAATGAAAATTACAAATAATTAAATACAAATGTCATCACGCGGGTTTTACTCTATTACCTAATAATCACTTACCGATATCGTCAATAAAAAGTATACAATATTCCAATAAAAATAGAAGAAAATAAATATTTATTCATATAATAAAATAACATACAGATAAAATGACGTATTAATCGGCAAGAAAGAAACGTTAAATTTAACTAGCATTTCAGATATATATAGATTAAGGCTACTTGATGTCCTGAGCAATCTACGCTTGTACGTACCCCACTATCCATAAGTAATCTAGTAGTTACTGCTCTTTAAAAATAAGTATTTATTACAATGAGACAAAAAATATACGTGGAGTAGGTGTTACATACAATAAAAGCAAAGGCATTTTTTTTAAAATGAGACTTGCTTTTACGGGCATTAAATTCTCAGAAAATACTGTTTAAGTCAAACGTATTTATCAAATTTATAAAGGATTTCATTAGCTACCAAATATTTTATGTACTGTTTCTGGTGCCCCTAAGACGTGATGCCCTAAGCAATTGCTTAATTTGCTTAAGGGCTAATCCGGCGCTGACGATAAATAATAAACATTTAAGGATTAATTTTTATATTTTTTCTAAACATTCTTTTTTGCTAGATTGGTATGCATTTTTTAAACCACATAAATATTTCAAGCAATTTTGACAGTAAAAAGTTACTCACTTGAGTTCCATACCTACATACCATTTTCAATGTGTCGCGAAAATATTTTATAAAAACTATTATAAAAAATCCGTTAGATGGTTAACGCTAAAAGACGACTAAAAGTAGCAAAAAGGAATCTATTTACAGATTAAATATAAAAATAGATTTCCCATTATTTGATGAGTTTATCGTATATTGAATAGAATAAAAGTAATAAATAAGAAACGATAAGCTCGAAAACCTTTAAAAATAACAAAGACAAATATCAACACGCAGGAATTGAACCTGTGACCCTCTTAGGGAGAGGGTCGCAGGTTCAATTCCCGTGTGTCAATATTTTTCTTTGTTGTTTTTAAAGTTTTTCAAGCGCGGGGTGAGTGTTATAACACAAAAATAACAATAAGCTCGATAAATATCAACGAACATTCCAATCATTCACATAAATTCATTACTGAAACGGGTCAATGCGATTCAATTCCTGTTTTACTTGTTGGTACATTTTTAGAAATTTACCTTCAGAAGAAAAAGATTTATATTGACTAAACTAGTGGTTCAACTAAAATTGCTAAATCGCGATGACATAGTTTTAACATAAATTATTTCGACCACCTCTTACAACCACTGTATTTCGACAACCCATTGATCCTTGAACAATTTGACTAATGTTCGAACATAAAAATTCTTATAGTCTGATTGAATTCGCTTACCAAATTTTACGACTTCCCGATCAACGATACTCGACTTAGGGGCTATCTATAAATTAGGTACGTCACCGAAATTTTTATGGTTTTTGACCTCTCCTTCGTCCCAAATGTGGAACACCACCTAGTGTGACGTCATTTATTAATCTTATTTTTATTTAGAAGTAATTAAATTAAAAAACAGTTTACGTGTTTTTAAATTGAAATATAGTCTTTAATAAAATTAACATTATAGAAAATGGACAAAAGACCAATTAAAGAACAATTATTTAATGTTAAGAATATGAATATGGATCGAATTAATAATTTAATTTTTGATTTACTTACATTACACGTTTTAGTATTATGGATATTAACATGTGACGTCACAAAGCTATTGGCCTACCCGCGTGTCATATCTTCTCTGTGTCCGTGTCACTCGTGTGACGTTATTTATGTAGTCTCGACTTTAAGTGTCTAGTAGACTCGAAGAATTAAGAAAACTCGCTCGTTTAGTTAAATACATAAGCATTACATCAAAACTTTTTAGTTATTTATACTTTAATATATTTTAGTTTGCATAAGATAAATATCTGAGCACGTAGATGACATTTTACTAACATACGGGTCATACGCCAACATTACTGCGCGAGTCTAATTGTTAGTGCAGCTACTTATATTATGACATATGACGTGGGAGACTAAATAAGTCAGGCAATGCCTTGCTTTCATGATGCCATTTTTCAATGCGGATAACGCATAGCTATACTTTTTATATCATTGGAGCACGTCAATTTTAAACGTAAAAATCAAAATGATGATTCTTTATCATTAGGAAATATTACGACGTATATTGAAAAGATTTTTTTGTTATGGAGATCAGATAATATTTCGAGAGGTTCTCTTTTGCATAACACATACAATAGTGCTAAGTTGCCTATTACTTAATGTAGCAATTTTATATGTAGGTACTAGGTACATAGTAATTTTGATCTAGTATCCCTCATCTCCGATATAAAGGGTATAATATTTCCTTCTGCGTTTTCGCAACGTTGCTAGAAAACGTGCCTGTTTGTTAACTCCCTTCTCAAACTCGTTCAATTGCATCCCGAGGCACATGTACCCACCCTCATTGCGCACGTGTTTGCGAAACAAACTTTTCTTCCAAACACGTGTTCAATATGAAACGTTATTTTATGATGATGAAAATTACAAAGTGTGGATATTGTATTAGAAAATTTGGAGTTTTAAAGTGAAATTTTCAGTCACGTTGAACAATTTTTGGTAAGGACAAAACTTATGTATGGCCTCGCGTGACCGTTCCGTTAGTGACACAAACCAAATTCATACTGTCGTCATAAACGTCTCATAGCAATATGATTTTGGTTGTGTATTTTATTCCATTAGTTTGTACAGTTTAAGGAAGCGTAGCGTAAGGTATTAGATATTTAAGTTTTACTTCTGTCGGCAGTCCCCAAAATAGACCGAGATCCCAGGAACAATTTTTTTTTAAAATCAACAAGCTGAATTTTTGTGAACAGCTTCGTTTTGACGAGACAACCATCTTTTCTATCTTCGAAAAATCTCAAATTGAGTAGATAATAAAGTTATGGGGCTTTGAAAATTTTGATTCGGTGAAGGAAAAATATTTATTAATAACAATATTTATTTTCTGACTTAATTCGCTTGACTATATTATGAAAAACACGATGAAACTTTTGTTCTACCCATTCGACGGTTTTTCTGGCGAGTCCTCCACTTTTATGTTTTGGAATTATGCGATGTTTAAATTGATATTAATCAATTTAATAACAACCTAATTTTCTCACAACAACTTGTTAATTATTATTGTTATTCAAGGGTAACATTGTCCTACACGTAAAGTAGAAACTTTTTTTAGTCCAACATTCCAAGTTTTCTTTTTTTATCTATCTTTATTAGTTACCCGATTCGAGATTTTTCGAAGATAGAAAAGATGGTTGTCTCATCAAAACGAAGCTGTTCACAAAAATTCAGCTTGTTAGTAATCAAAAAAAAGTTTGTTCCTGGGATCCCGGGCTATAGCTGCTTTTGGATTAACATCGTATTCTATAGGGGGTTAGCCTATTCGGCCCAGATTATATAGGTATCCCTCGGTCGGGCAAAAATGTTTTTGAGCTTTTCTAGGTGTTTGTCTCGAAAATCCAAAATCTTAGTAGGTAAGTAGCTCGGAATCTGGCACACGGTGTATGACAGTCCCGTGCCTCGCATGAGCTTGTAAAAATTACGGTTCCGGTCATCCTTAGAAACAGCCGATAATCGTTATCAGGTCAGTAAGCGACGATGGGGATCACTCATCTCGCCAACCGACAAACCAGTGAATCGTAGTGGACCGGAAAGTCTATGGGCAATAGGTTTACCCTATCTACCCTGCAAGGTGTACACACATAATGATATGTTTTTATCTTTATATTCATATGGAACTAGTAAAGGTCAATATCTATGGTATTGCGGGGCTATTTTGGCTTAGGAGTAGATTTATTATCAATAAAGGAACCCAGGGAAATAAAAAAATTAAAAAAAAAACAAAAAAATATTGTAAGTTTAACCTAATTTAGTACCTACTAACTTAAAATAGCAATCGTTTATAATTAAAATTGCTACTGAAAACGGCTCGCGAAAAATGGCGGAAGATGTGCGCCCCTAACGTTACGACCAACGCGACGCGATGGTAAGTAAATTACAATTCGGTTTTTATAAACATTATTCAAGGTATTTATTTTTTATATTTTACGGGTTCCTTTGTCGATACTGAATTCACCCTGGAGCTATGGTACGCAATTTACCTAACACCTGTATACCCCTAAAATAGAGATAATGTCTCTCCTTCCACAAAAACACATATCTATATCATTACATTTTCCGATATTCTTGTCCAAAAATATGAGTATTGAGTTTTCTTATTTTCACTCATTGTGCGCAATCAATTTCTCAATCAATGTTAAGTCCTGTACACAATTAGACAGTATATGCCTAAAATTGAACACGAGTTTGTTCAGGGAGTTAGATAAACAAGTGCAGCTAAAGAGTTTCAAGACAGTTTAAAAATTTTGAAAGACTATACTGCCGTCTACTAAACACATAAGATGAAATTCGCATCTGGATGTCCGATATGTTGGAATACACAAAAACGATAAACCTTTGTCTCACTTTGAGACTTTTTCTTTAGGTAGATGTCATTTTTTTATTGCAGTCTCGTGAACTTGTCTCACTTTATATTTGATGTCGTAAAGACAACTAACGGCTAATCAGCATTTTTAGCGGTGTTTGGTTGTTACTTGAATCTGCTCAATATTGTAAAGGTTACTATTAACAAAATTTAATGTACACCAATTATTATTTTTATCCTAACATTTTAGTAGTTATTTTACTTTGATTTCATGTTAACCTTTATTTATTTCTGACTGTACCTATTAAAAATTAAGCTAATACACATTTATAGTAAAAATAAAATTTTTGATAAGGACTTTAACTTACCGCTTCCGGAATAGTCATTAACTTGATTAAAACTTTATCAATGCTGTGACTAAACAAGTTCCATAATATTTGGTTTTGTGTCTTATGTAGTGAATCACTATAAGTTGTGGGACAGCAGTTTACGTCTTCTGTTATATGTAAAATATTTCGTAAAAACAATAGTATATTACAGACATTGGTAGACTGATCTGGAGAAAATCCTGATTTTTGGTCTATTTCAATATTTTTCTTAAAAAAATCCATTACAACTTTCGTAACACGGCGATCAGTAAAAGCATTTTTTGTTGATGATAGTAAGTTATTGATTTCAAATATCGTATGTCGCCCGATATCTGTTTTAGCAGTCACCTCCAAAGATAGTAAGCATTCCACTGGGATGGTCAAATTCACCAAAATTTTAATTAATAGTCCGATAGTTTTATCCTCTTTGGCGTTGATCAACAGAGGAATGAGATCTCTTTGAATATTTTGGCCAAAGCTAATACTACGCCGATAATTACGTAAATATTTATCCTCTGTTATTATGTTTTGCAGGATCGACTCCAAAGCGTCTGAAAAACCAAACAAATATTATAGTAAATTCCATCAATTATCCAAAAAATGAATGCCTGAAACCTGACTATTTTAGTTTTTGGAATAAAATAGTACTATTTTATTCCAAAAACTATATCTACACAATATACAATATGCAAATATTATAATTGGAAATCAGCAATCAGAAGTACTTTATTCAATAAAACTTTTTACAAGTTATCATCGCGTCAACATTTTTTTTAAACTATTACCGGATCGAAAACGCGGCCACACACTGCGAAGATCCGGCGGAAGAAACTCAGCGGGCTTGTTCTTTTTTTCATAACATTTTTTAACTAAAATTTTACATAATATTTAATTAATAAGTATCTAACGACGAGTAACTAATGTGGGATTTGAAGAGAACCGTTTCTATCTTTCCAATGTGTATGACTACTATATGAAAGGAATAAAGTGTTAGATTATTGTGGTAGTATCAGGCCAATAGTCGGGATACCATACCACTCGTACCAAAAAAACCGATCTTATGTTTTCTAGTCCCCCGTGTTGGACCTGAACCCATTTTAAATAAAAATACCATCTGCCCCTTTTACGTAACATTGCATATTGACCGAAAAATCGTGCAATCTAAACTCTGTTTGAAAGAGATAAGCCACAGCCTGTAGACACCAAAAATGCTTAATCGTCTTTTGCCATCCGAATGGTGATGATTTAATACCAAATGCATTATTTTATTTTATTACGACTACATTATCTTCCAAATCGGAATATGATAGTGGCAAGGTTAGGTTAGTGAGAGACGTTTTAGAACTTAACCACCTAATAAACATAAGACAAGATGCCTAATAGATGATACGTTTGTCAATTCGTTTGTACACAACAATGATTTTAAATTTGGTTAGATAATATTAAATTACATACCATTGCAATTCTCGTTCACGTGATATCCATCTGGATGTGAATATCCAAGACTGCTGAACATACTATGAATCTGCGGACTGCGAAGAACCCACTCCATCTTTGGCCTAAAATGTTAACAGGTTATTATAAAAATATATACTAATTGAGGTGGTGGATTCAATCAATCCAAAAACATCTCATTATCAAACATGGCCCAAAAGTTTAAATCTATCTAATTGTGTAAACCACACCTGTGCCATAGACATTCGTACATAGACACAAATTATTAGCTCAAACTTTTACCTACTTGTTAAATATATATATATATATATATATATATATATATATATATATATATATATATATATATATATATATATATATATATATATATATTGTATTACACAATAAAATACAATAAATTCTATTTTACACAATAAAAACTCTGGTTCTTATTGACCATTAATTTTATTTATTTTTAATAACATTTTAATAAAATAAGTCAAAAGTAAAAAATATTTACAATTAAGTCGCGTTACAGAATATTGGTGAGCCTTGGTGGGCGAATTATCTACAACTATCTTCAGAGTCTGAATGACGCGCGAAATATTAAAGATTCCCTTCCCACAAATCCCTCCCGACCTCCCCATTTGTAATCTTACTCTAAACCTTTATAATTATCTTGATAATAATTAAATGTACTTTTTCGAGTACCTGCCACTTCTGCGTATATGCATACTCGCATCTAGTAAATGTGGCTACCAAACTTGATTACTTCAATATTTATAAATATTTTTGTTTTAGAACTTGTGGGTGTGTGGTGGGTGGGTGGGTAGGTATGTATGTGTTTAGTTACTTATGTCTTATTCCAAACTTATAACGCCCATGTTCTGGTTCCATATCTCTATTTTTTGTGGTCTTAAAATACGAAGCCCGAGTTAACACTAAATAATATTTTCAATATAATTTTACTTTTAGGTTGAGTAAACATCCATCCATATTTAAAGCTCGGAAGTTAAAATAAAAATAATTTAAAAACTTAAACCGACTTCAAATATCTGTCAACTTTACCGATATCTCAAAAACAGCTCCAAATTACTGAACCGATTTTGATGAAACTTGGACTGTATCCTCAGTTGGAATATAACTGATTTATATGAAAGAATTACCTCGATATAGCATACAAACGTACACAAAATTTAGTATATATTTAGTATATATAGTGCTCAATTCTAACAATTACATACTTCTATGATAACACACATATAGGTTACATAGGTACATTTATTATGTCAAAGCGATAAGTAACCTCGGTTTTTCTATTGGTTTATGACGATAGATTTTTAAAAATATAAGGGAACCAAGCATGCAAATTCTTACTGAAGGGATTTAAGCCGTATTCAGTATGCCATAGGCCCTATAGGTAGATTGTATTGTCCTATCGTTCCCTATTTGTCTCGTCCGGGTCTGGTACCACCGCCTTGCCTATTCCTGCCGCAATAGCGTCAGTGGTTGTCGAAGTCGTGTTCCGGTTTGGAGGGTAAGATAGCCGGTAATCTTATTGTGGCATTAGACCTCGCCACAACACACAACTCGCAATGCACCATTAACACCTTTGGTGTCTATGGGCGATGGTTGACTCTTTTCATTAGGAGACCCATCTGCTTGTTTGCTATCTTATGATATAAAAAAAAGATGGATTTCAGCTTCATCTGCAAGACTATTGTCTATTATTGGGTTGTCTTAACCTCAATACCAAAAGACAATCAGATGCACTGATTAGAGGTTACTACTATGATAGTACGGACTACATAATACGGAGAATAGTACAGACGGGGATTATAGACAATTAGACTATATCCCGTGATGTATTACACAATTAATATAACATACGTGATACGTCACACACTGGAAGTTATCACGTATTGGGCTCTCTTCACAATGGGCCATGATGGTCGACTAAAGACCTATTATGCCTTCTACGCACATTAGTGTAGAAGGCATAAATGTCTGTGATGGCCATCATCGGGTATGATCGAGCGCAATCGCCTTGGTGTCGGTACATCAAAGGAATGATGGCCCATGATTGCGTGCGCATCCACACAATCGCCGATTAATCAGTACATAGTTGTCTCAAATGTAGTGATTGTATACTCTTTGGTCGTCTCTGGCACATTCTAGATAGTGTAGACGTTAAGTAAATGATTATTAGAACTAAGTAAACATATTTACGCAACCGCGATCACCTCGCTATCTATTTTCGATAAACGTCATAACATTACAGTAGACAGTTAGTAAATAAACGTTCACGATTGTGTGGAGAGTTGGGCTATCATGGCGGCCATGCTGATCATTTGATGGGCCATCATGGCTCATTATGAAGAGGAGCCATTACAGTTCTTTACACCTGTCGACGACCGTGTTTAGTTAGGTCGTTTCGTAACGATCACGTGGCACAGGGCGAGTACAGCGGCCGGTTGCAAACGCCCACAGTTACGTGTTAACGCGACTCAAACTACGCAAAATAATTTAATCGTCGTAAAACCTGTAAACCTATAATAACCGACTTCGAATCTCCTCTATCTCTGGGTTCCAGCTGGATTAGATTTTCACCAGATTGATATGGGACTAAATTGGAAGTATAAAAAAGAGAATTTTTAAAATCTGAGTTAAAAAACATTAAAAAAACAGCCGAATTGAGAACCTCCACCTTTTTAGGAAGTCGGTTGATAGAATAATTGAATTTAAGAAATTAAACTGACAAATATCTCAAATACTACTTTTTTATGAGGATTGGACTGTTTCATAAGTTTTTTTTTATATAACAAGATAGCAAACAAGCAGATGGGTCTCCTGATGGAAAGAGTCAACCATCGCCTATAGACACCAAAGATGTTAATAGTGCGTTGCTATCTTGTGGCGAGGTCTAATGCCACACGCATAAGTTTACCAGTGTGACACGCATAGACACTCGGTCGCCTTTTACGACTTACCTGGCAGAACGGCAGTTGGCCTATTCTTCAAAGGAGCCCGGGACCAACACGGGGAGTTAGAATATACCTACCTGATTTAATAAAAAAAGAATGATCTCGATATAGCTTTTAGTTCTGGAGAAATTCGTAGACAAAGATATAAACATACAAACATGAATACACACAAGAAATTTAGTATACGGGTTAAGACGACGAAATAGATCATCATGATAAAATATTATCCAATTCCAACAATATTACATATCTACATACATGTCAAACCAAAACCTCGTTTTTCCGGCAGTTGAAAAGGAAGCGAAATTTGTTTATTTCCTAACATAAACGTAGTCATATTATATACTAGCTGTTGCCCACGACTTCGTCCGCGCGGACTTAGTTTACTCCACGCAGCACCTCCTCCGTAGGTGATAGCGTGATAATATATAGCCTATATGTTGACTCGACCTATTGGTAATATTCGTGCAAAATTTGAATAAATCCATGCAGTACTTTTTGAGTTTACCACGGTCATACATACAGACAAACAGATAAACAGACAAACATTCTAAAAACTATATTTTTGGCTTCGATATCGATTGTAGATCACGCTCCAAGTATTCTTTTAAGAAAATATTCAATGTACAGTTTTGACTTTCCTACGATTTTATTATATGTATAGATGACTATCATAAAGAATAGCCATATTAGTTAATCTATGCCAATACATAATTACATTATGTATTGCAAGTTTTAGTCTATTAACCCCAAAATAAAGTTTATTACCTAGGTACTCGCTACTTTATTTATTTTTATAAGATAGCAAACAAGATGACTCTTCTCATGGAAAGAGATAACCATCGCCTACATCCTCCGAATCGAAACACCAGATTGACAAGCACTAACACTACTATTGCGGCAGAAAAAGGTTAAGTGGTGGAACCAAATCCGGAAGGAATAACGGCTGGTGCAGAAATTTAACATCTCGTAATCACGATGGTAGCAACACATTAGGCCAATCGTTCGTCTCTTACGAACTACCTATCAGAACAGCAAATGGTCTATTCTTCATAGGGGTATACCATAGGACCTTCATAGGACCAACACGGTATAACTTTTGTATTTGTGGAAGTAAAATGTACGATTAAAAACGAAAATTAGTTATATTAACTT
The DNA here is from genome assembly GCA_036924255.1 of Apodemia mormo. Taxonomy (NCBI): domain Eukaryota; kingdom Metazoa; phylum Arthropoda; class Insecta; order Lepidoptera; family Riodinidae; genus Apodemia; species Apodemia mormo. Next base: position 21,866,352 of record JAUPFN010000003.1, on the reverse strand, counting down.
GGTAAGTAACTACGTACCCTTCTTTATCAGAGCCTTACACGTTGCGGATACATTATTAGAAAAGCTAGGAAAAGAAAAATTAGGATAAGACGGAAATGAATTGTTAGATGTGTAGACACGAATAGTAATGGGAGCAAAGTTATTTACAAGAAAAGGCCGAGGGCGAGCCTCAATTCATAACTGCCCAATAGCCCTAACTAGATTATCAGTGTTTCTAGTAGAATGATAACCTACTACGCCGTACATTAATAGCTTTGATATGTAGACAGTATATAAACAAAGACTAGCGGTTATTTTTTAACATCCATAAAGGCTTGTCCAAAAAGCCCATTGTCAATTCAGTCCGCCAAATCATTTTAGTCAATTAAGTTGTTCGTCAGTTAAGTTTGTTATTATATCTGACTTCGATTGTGGATTTGTCAATTGTTATATGAATAACAACTAAAGGTGCAAATTTTGCAAAACCGTTTACAAATAAATTTTTCGTCATACTACAATGACGTCAGCAACCAACGAACTCTGCTTATGCAACAAAAGCCTCGTCTCCTAAACGAACATTGTGTAGGTTTTTATGTAGATTTTCCCCGTGTTGGTCTGGACTCCTGTGAAGAATAGACCAACTGCCGTTCTGTCAGGCAGATCATAAAGGCGACCGATTGGCTATAGGTGTCACTACCTACCATCATGACTATGGTTGTAGAGTTTTGCAACGTCTCGCCCATATATTTGCCACCACTGCTTTACCTATTCTTGCCGCAATAGAGTTAATGCTTGTCATTGTCGTGTTCGATCGAGAAGGGTAGCCGGTAGACTTATGCATGTGGCATTGCCATTCCGCCATATGGATAGCAACACACCATTAACATCGTTGGTGTCTATAAGCGATGATTTCTCTTTCCCAGGAGAGCCATCTGCTTATTTGCTATCTAATAATAAAAAAATAGTGTTTTAAAAGAAGAAAGCATTATTATAACTACCTACTTGTCTATTAATGCGTCCTTCTTCTAAATAATGCCAAATGTAGATCAACGAGTCCTACGTTATTTGTTGTACCTAACTTAAAAATGCGATTTTTGTTTTACTTATGAAAATAAATAAACTTTTATTGATCTTTAATACCAGGAAGAATAAAAATGAAATTTCTATTAGAAGTTGGATTTTTCTACAAGAAATTTCTGTAGAGATATTTATGGAGATGTTTTAAAGTATTGTACCTATCAGTAATGATCTCTTAATCCCAAGTGTAGATATTATATAACGTTACTAAAAATCAAGATCTCCCACTCCAAAATACGGTAAGGTGGCCTTGTACACGTGAGTCTAACCATCGGCCTACAAATCAAGAGTAGAACTAAGACGTAAGTCACGCGGCTCGCGTGTTAATCGCACGTGGTCATCGCGGCTCCCTCGAAACGACGCGCGCCGCCGACGCGACCCAACCACGTTGACAGTACACGTGACGTATCCTACGTATTTAATTCATAGAAATATGAATAATATATAGAAGCGCAATAACATTCTATAGCTACTTTAGTTATACAAATATCGGTAGAATCGACATTGAACTAAGCGACATTTCTTTATCTCTTTTTAACAAATGGTAATTTGCATATGCAAAAAGAGACAACGATATTGTGTCTTGCTCACTTTCGTATAAATTAAAAGTTAAGTAATTGGCAATTCTATAAACGTGTCATCGACGCCATATTATGTATGTAAATAAGTGGTACATGATTTGTCAAAATATTAATTTAGTTTCGGATAAATACGATTTACCAAGTAGATATCAGTTTATTAAGTGCCATATTCTCCGTGGAAGTTAATAGACTATTAGTCAACATGCCTTCGTGTTGTATTTTGCAATGTGGAGCAAAAAAGAACAAAAATGCACCTTTAATAACGCTTCACAGGTATGTCGCAAAGTCCTATGATAAAGCGTGCTGATTTTAAATAATATCCATTCTAAATTGTTGTATTTTTATATTGACTTATAAAAGATGTTCGTGTATTTTACGATTTCTTTGTAAACATCATTTTTTTGATTCCTACAAAATACGACTAGTGTTGGGGTATTAGATTTGTCGATATTTAATTTCATTAAATTTTAGGTTCCTCAGAAATAAAGATTTACACAGAAAATGGCTAGATGCCATTGGCATTGAAAATATCAATCCCCGACATAAGAACTGGTTGGTCTGCTCACTTCATTTCAAGGAAAGTAATTTTAATAAAACACTGGATGTAGTCAGATTGCGTGACAATGTCATTCCTTCAATTTCTCTGGTAAGTAGGTAATGGTAATTTCTTAAGTTTTCATAGTATGATATCCTGTGTCTTTTACCTATCTGCAGTCATCAGAAAGCTCGATTTCCTTCTACCACATAAAATATGATATGATGTCTGTCACCTGTATAACCCTAACACACAACACTGATTGTACCTAGGTATGGATCATTTGACAATAATTAACATATTAAAATTCGTATTAAATTTTTTAACAATTAACAATTGTTATTTATATTATCAAATACTGTTAAAAGTTGTTTTTATTGCCACTAAAGAGTATAATAGGGACTAGTATTTGTATAATGAATAATTTCAGTATTTATTCCTTTTGTATATTTTTAATAAGTTTCAGTAATAATATAATTAAATAGGTATTAAATGTTAATAAAAAATGGAATCGTCATTAAGAATAGTGACATCTGTTTGTCTGTTTGTGTAAGTGTTATTTTGTGTTTGTTGTTGTCGATGTTTTTTTTGGTCGCTACCTTGATAGCTTCACATCTTCTGCCTAAGCTACTGATATAATATATCAAAAATAAATAACTATTAAATATAAATTTGATTTATATTTAATAGTTAGTTTGGAGGGTAAGATAGCCGGTAAACTTATGCATGTGGCATTAGACTTCGCCACAAGATAACAACGCACCATCAACATCTTTGGTGTCTATAGGCGATGGTTGACTCTTTCCATCAGGAGACCCATCTGCTTGTTTGCTATCTTATGATTTGAAAAAAATATCATTTGTATTTTATCAATTTTGTGTCACCATTAAAAGTTTCTATCAGTGCAAGTGTCTCCACCGAACAAAGCTCTAGACAACCTTTTTGTGAAATAGGTCCTAAACAGAAAAAAATACGAGCAGAAAACTTTCATTTGTCATCGAACGAAATATAATATGCATATTTTGCGCAGTTAAAAGTAGATAGGAATGAGGAAATTGCTGAAATATTAGAACATTTAATTAAGAATCCACATGGTGTGTAAAAAGTAAAAAGGTGCGTATCTGTTAAAGAAACCAAACCTGCTTTTTCTCCGGATGAGGCTTTGGGGATATTTTTATCACTTAAGCTAAACAAATGGCAATACAATACTTTAAGGGAAAGTGTTAAGAAAAATAATGCATTTATATTTCCAACCTATTATCAAGTTCAACATGCGAAACAAGAATGCTATCCATCGAAAGACGCTATTACAGTAACAAAAACTTCGACCAAAATAAAGTTACAAGCTCTACTGGATATAAACCAACGCTAATTTCATCCAAAAAAACAATATTTTCACTATTTACCAGTTTTACTACAATACTCTATGGTATTTTATCGTTTTCGAACGAAACATTGTACAGAATAATATCAAATTGGCATTCTTTTTTCAAATACGCTCTTAGGGAAAAATAAAAGAACTTAGTCTGCCATTTTGATTCGTGCTGTGTGTGTTATGTGTTGGTTGCAGTTTATGATACTGGTTAATAATGGTGTGACTGATATATTAGTATTCGCTAAGATGTTAGTAATATTGAAAGGATTCGTGGATTAGTAATCCGGCGAACTGTAATATGCTAATATTTCATATTCGCCTAATATCTGTAACGGGTATCCAAAATGAATCGGATAATATCATTCGATCTTCGGAATAGTTCGGATTCACTAGATTGGCGCCCGTTCGGATTCGTGAAAATATTAAAATATTTTCACGATACGCCGCGTCGTACGTACGAATGAGACAGACGTATTTCCTGCAGTATGCTGTTGTTTTAAGGTTCAAATTACAGTGAAATATTAGTTAATACTGATATATTAGTTAAGATATTTTCCTGCCGTATCAGTATCAGATCTTATTACTGTTACTTTAAGGTCCAAATTACAGTGAAATATTTGTTAATAATGACATATTAGTTAAGACATTATAATATTTGAAAGTGAATATATTAGTATCACCTAATCTTGAGAAATATCGGTATTAACCCATCTCTACAGGTTAATTTAAAAGTGTTTTGGCGTATTAATCAACAAATAAACTTTATTTGTAATCAAGATTAGTTCAAGATCTAACAGTTTAGATAATAATTTTAAAAAAAACCGTAAATATCAATTAATAAAACATATTTTTCGTTAACGACCAACTCATGATACCAGCGCTTTGGGCATACCCAAAGCGCTGGTATCATTTTTATTTATTTTCGTAAATTTTAGTGTTGATATCTATGATCTCAAAATAAATCATATGATGTGAATGTGAAATATCCTAAACAATATTTAAAAAAAAATTAACATAGCTGTAAATTTGAAAAAGAAATAAATTATTTAAAAATTTCGAAAAAAACTACGTATTACTTATGAAAAAAAAATATATTAATATTTATGTAAATAAATATTTTTGTACTATAATATATGTTGTTTATTTTTTTCCGTATGTATATGTTTACCAATTATATAAAAAAATATAAAAAGCATAAGCGATGACCTATGCTTTTTATATTTTTTTTATATAATTTTTGAATTAAAAATCCTCGACTAACAAATACATATTTTTCTCAAAGTGTCGTGTTACACCTGAATTATTTCGTAGCTTAAGCCATTTAAATTAAACAATTCTCATACCAGTTTGTTGCAGTGCTCAAGACCTCTTAAAAAATATACGCTTTACAGTATCTGATTCAATCCAAGCAACTCATAAATCATTTTTGTGACCACGGTCCACCGGAACGAACTCGGAACGTGTGCGCGTAACGGTCCGTGTTTTTTTAGAAAAAAATGCGAAAATGGCTGGTGGTGTGAGCGGTCATTAAAAACTAAAATTAGAACTAATTTGTAACTAAAATGTAACTTTGTGTTATTACACATTTTAGCTTTGCTTACGTCGATAAAAAATAATGAGATTCAGCGTTGCCTACAAAGGTGGCTCAAGAAAATATATGGTAACGCATAAGAATGATAGTTATATAAACAGAAACACAAAAAATATTGCAACGTCATGAAAATATCGTTACAATAATCAACCTTATTTTTGTACGCTATGATTTAATTCTATTGCTACTATTGCTCCGCTTTATCGACGACAACTCGTAAAATTATGTTAGGCCCTTAGAAATATCCCCTATAAGTTAAGACGTTTTCGTAACACGACGCATGCGTATGTTGACTGTGATTGGACAAAATAAGACCACATATTCATTTCTATTCTTATCTTATTAGCCACTTTTAAAGTCGTAATCTTGAATCTGTTTATTTGTGATCGAATGTCACAAAATAACGAATTTACGTTGACATTTTAATTTGTCAACTCGATCTCTCTTTATCAATTTACTATTTGTTTGAGTGAGTCCAGGGATCGTTTTGCAGGTGCTAATACGAATATAATCACACAACAAAGACGTCATATATACTGACGTATGAAATTGTCGGAAGTGTCCTAGAATCTCAGAATTAGTCAACTAAAGCACAGAATACTGGAGACTAAAAGAAGTAAATCTAAAGCCATTAGGCTTATTAGTGAAAATACTTTAATTTATTTTATTGTCTAGCTTGATTAATATAAAATTTTATTTACTATAAACGTTTTAGTACGGACCTACTTTACGTTTCAATATTTTTGGGAACGTTTTAAGCGTTATCAATATAAGTACTAGTAAATTATGTTTAGATTTTGTTCTTACACGTCAAAGATCACCTCTAATACAATAACATATTTTTTGGTTGAAAATACGTAAATCAGGAAACAACGTTTATCGATAAAACATAAATGTTACTTTCTGGACATCCTTAAAAATGTTAACACGGCAGCCATATTGTGTCTATAAATGACACGTTTTTTCTGTAGCTATTTCATGTCCATATATTTAGAGGTCAATGATTTAATTACGTATTTTTCGTCGGCTGACTATTACTACTCATTATAAATGAACTACAATATTATTGATAATTATCCCTACAACTACATATTTGTTACAATATATACCCATACCTCTACGGGAGATGTTTATATTGATAATCTAAAGTCTAAACTGTAGAGGATAAAAACATTGTGACCTTTTTAAACTAAATAATCTTAATTGAATTCTTATCACAGAAAATCACGATCTCGTTTCGATGCGGGCCGTGTATGCTTTAATCTACTACCTAGTCTATGAGGTACCTGTAGTCTATACATATCATAAAATCGTAGGAAAGTCAAAACTGTACATTGAATATTTTTTTAAAAGAATACTTGGGGCGTGATCTACAATCTACAATCGATATCGAAGCCAAAAATATAGTTTTTAGAATTTTTGTCTGTTTGTCTGTATGTATGTCCGGGGTAAACTCAAAAAGTACTGCATGGATTTACTTCAAATTTTGTATGAATATTACTAACAGGTCGGGTCAACATATAGGCTACATATTATCACGCTATCACCTAAGAGGGAGTGGCTGTACGGCGTAAACGAACTCCGCGCGGACGAAGTCGCTGACAACAGCTAGTAATAAATAAGTATCTACTTAGTGGTATAAAGTAATAACCACATATAAGTTCAGTTGCACTGATAAGCTAATTACAGATACCTAAATTTGTTAAGTATCTTCTAATCTGACTTATAAATGTTTGCATCTTTTTAAGGCAATTTTTCTCTAGCAGCACAAGGCAATCGACTGTATCTCATATCCAAAAATTCATTTATTGGGATATTAAATAATAGTTTAAAAAAACTAATCAAATCCAAACTAAAAAATAAAAAATAAATTTAATTTAAGAATAGTGTAAAAAAGTTATATAAAATTAAATTAAGAGAAGTGTAAATAAATGAGAAAAAAAAATATTGCATTGTACGTACAGCCTGGGGTGCATGGTGTCAATAGATATCTTAAAAAGCAGCCCACGCTTTTTGTACAATGCAATAATTTTTTTCCTATTTACACTACTTTTAATTTAAAATTATTTTTTATTTTTTAGTTTGGTCTTCATTAAAGCGTGTTTTTAGTTTTTTTAAACTATTACTTATTATTCGTTTCTTAGTTCGATTTTCTTTTTTTTTTATTCTTTTGGAACGAAGTTCCTTACGGCAGGCTTGGAGGGGATAGGGATTTTGCTGCGCGACCGAACTAAAAAAATGTGATAGTAAAACCGTAAGAAAAATGCGTGGAATAAAAGCGTTAAATGAGACGTGCGCAGGCGCGACAGTCGCGTACACAAGCGAGTAGTGCCGTTTAGCCAAAGGAAGTTCGTTCCTACCAGGTGTCCCGCGACACCACATCATTTTTTTTTATTAGGGACTTATGTTGCTATGGCGATTACGTCAGTCCCATCGGATTAAGCTAATTTTATGTTAAAAGGAGAGAGGGAGGCATCGCTGTTCTAGGATTCTTTTAATGAACTTTTTTTTTTTTATAGAAGAGGGGGCAAACGAGCAGGAGGTGCACCTGATGGAAAGTGATCACCGCCGCCCATGGACATCCACAATACCAGAGGTCTTGCAGTTGCGTTGCCGGCCTTTTAAGAATGAGTAAGCTCTTTTCTTGAAGGCCCCCAAGTCGTAACCGTTTGGAAACACCCCCGCCGGTAATTGGTTCCACAACAAAGTAGTGCGAGGCAAAAAGTGTCGAGAGAAACGCACAGTTGTGGATTTCCAGACATCGAGATGGTGAGGATGGAATTTCAAATTTTGACGCGATGTCCGATGATGGAATTCGGCGGCAGGAATTAGTCCAAATAACTCGTCGGAACACTCTCCATGAAAGATACGATAGAAGACACAGAGTGAGCCAACGTCTCTGCGCAATGCCAAAGAGTCGAGCCGTTTCGAAATAGCCAGGTCGTCAACGATTCGAACCGCTCTACGCTGAATGCGATCAAGAGGAAGGAGCTGGTACTGAGGAGCTCCGGCCCAGAGATGAGAACAGTACTCCATGTGGGGCCGAATTTGAGCCTTATAAAGTTGAAGGCGATGGGCAGGCAAGAAGTACTGCCTCGCTCTGCTGAGCACACCGAGCTTTTTGGAGGCTAGTTTAGCCTTACCTTCCAAATGACCGCGAAACTGAACGTAATTCGATATGTCGACTCCCAGAATCCCGATACTAGCTGAGGCTGTCAAGAGAGTGTCCCCAAATCGAGGTGACACGACAAAGGGTGTCTTTTTAGCGGAAAACACGCAAAGCTGTGTCTTTTTGGGGTTAAAAGTGACCAGGTTTTGACGACCCCATTCCGAGACATCGGTTAGTCGATTCTCAACTTCGGACACAAGCTTGTTTCGGCTCTCTTCGACGTGTTCCCGAGAAATACCGCTTCGGCCGGAGTATGTAGCATCACCAGTACTGTCATCCGCATAGCAATGTATGTTGCGAATTCGCATCATGTCATTGATATGCAGAAGGAACAGTGTCGGTGATAGCACGCAGCCTTGTGGAACACCAGCATTGATAGATTTAAGGTCAGAGCATGCACCGTCAACTACGACCTTGATGCTCCGATCAGCCAAAAAACTGGTGATCCACTTGCATAATTTCTCGGGAAGCCCATAGGAAGGCAGCTTCGCCAGAAGCGCTTTGTGCCATACCCTATCAAAGGCCTTCGCTATGTCCAAACTAACTGCCAATGCCTCCCCCTTAGACTCAACTGCTTCCGCCCACCGATGTGTTAAGTATACAAGAAGATCACCAGCTGAGCGGCCGCGACGGAAACCGTACTGGCGGTCGCTAATCAGCTGGTGCTCTTCTAAATACTTGAGGAGCTGCGAGTTGATGATTGTCTCCATAATTTTGGAGAACAAAGAGGTTATGGCTATCGGCCGATAGTTAGACGGATTAGAGCGATCTCCTTTTTTAGGGATGGGATGCACTAAAGCTGTCTTCCATGAAATCGGTACTACGCCGAGTGAGTAGGAGAGCCGGAATAGGCGTGTTAGTACCGGCGCCAGCTCTGGAGCACATGATTTAAGTACAATCGGAGGGATGCCATCCGGTCCAGAACTTATACACATCATCACTCCGATGATTCGATTTTCTACGAAAGCGTGTTTTTTAGTTTTTTAAACTATCACTTATTTCTTATTTTTATTTGATTTTCAATAAAGACGTGTTTTTTAGTTTTTTCAAACTATTATTTATTTAGTTCAACTTTCTACAAAAGGGTGTTTATTTACAGAGAATTTAATATACTTCGTACTAGAGAAGCTATACTACTTAGAAATCGTGTTCATTTAGTTAATATTCGCTGCAGCGCTGTAAATCGTCCAACGAAAATCAAAATTAAGAAGCGCTGTAGCATATATTTATTTATTTTTATAGAAGAGGAGGCAAACGGACAGGAGGCTTACCTGATGGTAAGTGCTTACCGCCGCCCATAGACAACTACACTACTAGGGGTTTTGCAGTTGCGCTACCGGCCTTTTAAGAATGGCCTTATAACATACATTTGCAACCGAAAGGTCTTGAGCTCTGAAAAAACAAATAAAATCCCAATTTTAAATAACGTGATATGGAGTAACGAGTCGCAATGCAGAAAGGATGGGTATCTGAAAACATTCATAGCTGGCAGCTAGAGAACCCATATATGAGACGAGAGAAGATAGGTCATAATACATGTTTAAAATCAACTTATGAAATGGAATCTACAATGGTACAATAACAGGACCAGTGGAGCTGCCTCCAACATTAAATGGCCAAACTTATTAAACAATTTTACAAAAATTGCCAATGCTCTTAGATATGCCATTACAATCTCGATCGAGAATGAATTCCAAAATGATGGCTCAGTGAATTACGATGAGGTTCGGGCATACCTTAATCGTAGGTTCCCAAGAAGAAGGATATAGCAATTGGAACTGATCTTGTGTTCCGCTGACCTAAATCCCTTAAATTTTTTAATTGTATTGTGATGTCTTAAAGACAAAGTTAATTCAAACTGATACACAATGTAAGCAAACTGCGCAGCAGAGTTAACAGAGTGCTAAGTGTGAGTTTTTCTTTTTGCATTCGACTGGTTTCTCACGTTTACCACTAGGTGGCGCTGTACAAATCACATTCAAATTCCTAGTAAACTCCAAACGCGCTCACGATCGAATGCGAAAAGAAAAACTCACACTTAGCACTCTGAGCAGCTCAAAAAATATTGCAGCCTAGTTTAAAAAGACTGAAGAATAAATTTATAAGACGATGCCGATTATGTATTCGCGTTGGAAGGAAACAGTTTGAACATTGATTATAATAAATTTAAATGAAATTTATTTTTTCGATATTTTTTTGTACCTCTCCATACCTACAAAGAATAAAATGGATTAGTTAATTCAAGTTACAATTTTCCTACTCATTTTCACTCAAACACAAGTCTTCAGGTGCAGAAAGCGGGGCAGCTAACAACAACAACAACGCGATGAAGCACAAATAACGTTAAAAACCTTCTAAAAGAATTCGTACACAATTTTCAACTTAAACACGCCCCTTGTTGATAAAAATGAAAATTTCTAAGTTTTTGTAAAATAATTATGTAAGGGGAAGTCCGTGGGCTGGTGATGTGATATTACTCACAATGCAATAGCTTTAAAGAAATCTAACAAAATATTTGATAAGCCATTCTGATAATATCAGGTTGTCTGAGCCACATTGTACTATTTAAAAATATATATTAATTAAAACATATTAATATTAATATGGTGTCAAATGTAGTATAGAAATTTTTATTTTTTATTTTAATATGAATTAGTAATGGTATGCATGATTCCTTAAGATAGGGAAATATCATGCTGATTCTCAAAAAAAAAACGAAATTGATGTCCTTGATCATTTTTATAAACCAGGATCGTCAATTATGAAAAGTTTTTTTTTTTTAATAATAGGACTGTGCTAGATCTACGAATGTATGAAACAAATTTATTTTTTATATAATAAACAGCAAAGATATGTCCAAGAAAGTACCCTGAAAATCATTCCCTCACTATGTCCCAAGCGCTAAATTTGAAGATAATCATTAACTTAAAACGTAAAATTCCTAGGAAATTGTTTATTATCATATTTTTTACTTATATAGGATAGTATCGACTATACCTATATGAGTTCATAGTTTCCTAAATGCGAATGGAAATATTTTTAAATATAATTCAAAATTTGTCCTTAAAAAAAGTATCATTCCCTCACCGTTTTGTAACAGTGTGATTGGAGCAATACTCCAAGGCCTACCAAGTCCCCCTTTAATTTTTTTTGTAGTTGGCAACATTGCCCTTGAGAACATACATCAGAGTGGACCATTGAAGAAAGGATGTTTTCTTAAAATCAATTTGACAATAAGTTTTTTGAATATTACATTTTTTAATGTCATTTCCTCATGTAATGTTATCAAAAGATAAACATTTTTTTATTTAATAATCATAACATATTTTTACATGTTTTTGGTAGTAATAAAGTATTGTTTAAAATTCGTAAGAAAGTAAGGTTATGTTCCTCAGTTAGTAGCAATTTTGTTTCGTTTTGTCATTCCCTCACCGTCATTCCCTCATAAAAAAAATGAAGAAAGGATCAAAATGCTGGAAATGGCCGTCAGTTAAAGATGAAGAACTTTATGCTTGGGCTGATGTTCTTCAAATAATTAAACCCCCAAAGTTACTCAGTCGAGGTTGTTATTTTGTTAAAGAAGTCGATGAGAGAAAATGAAAAAAAAAGAGAAAATGAAGAAAGTAAAAATAACTAAAGACAACTGCAATTAGATTAGTGAAATTGCAATTTCTGTTCTCTTTTCATTATTTTCATACATTAAAATCATCAATATAAAAGTATACATTCTTGTCTTTAGTATGTTAAAAACATAAGTCAAATTTTAGACTGATTATATAGTACTTCTTAATTTCGTTCTTTAAATTGTTTTAACTAAATTAATATTTAATATTACTTTTATGAGTCAACGTGTTTTATTTGTAACAATTAAATTGTTACAGTATGTATTTAATTATTATAGTTTTGCAATAAAACAAATGATTGGTGCATTATTAAGTTTTTAATTATAGTAGAATCATATTAAAAATCACGAATCTGTCATTCCCTCATTTTCAAATTTTTTAAAATTTTTTAAATTCGATTCAAACTCAAAACAATTGGGGACCACTTCAATATTTTCCTCAAACGAGGCATATACTATGACTTGAGCAAAAAAAAATTCGATTACGAGTTAAAAAAACTGATCAACTCGATAAAGCCATTTTCGATTTTTTTTGAGAATCAGCCATATATGCTTAATTTAAATATAGTAAGTAAAAAAATCTGATGAGCTGTGAGGTTGAGCATCACGGAACGGGTTGCTTAGGCAAGATATTTTACTCAACGGACGCTTCTCACCTAATTTTATCAGCTTATGGATGCACACAGGATAGCCAAATGGCAAGTATTGAATTTATTTATCGCGAGGGAGGGCGAGTATCACTTACTAGGTAAGGAGGAAAAAAATAGCCAGTCAGATGGATGGCATGTGTATTTTTCTTTTTACAACTTCAGTGAGAATATAGCAACTTATAAAACGGCAATAGGAACCTAACTTTTATTAGTAATCGAAACCTATTCACATTGGGTTCAGGGGTCACACAAAGTAATGCTTAAATAAGAAAAATGTTATAATGTCTTTGCTTTGTAAACTATTAACTAAGACATTTAATCAAAGGTGGATCTTCATATTAATTTAAATATTTTTAATACCAATATTATATTACGTCCTCTGGACATTAATGTGAAATTTACATGATAGCATTGATTGCACTTCGGTTGTCACAACACTGTTGATACAAAGATTTGTTAAACCACCACTTATAAGTTCACAGGTATATGCAAAATACCTTGACGTGTACTCTAAGTACTGTTGACTAATTAGAAAAGTTTGTGAGAAACGAAAAGCATTAACTTGCAATACATAAAACACCTCGTGATTTGTTCGGAGACCATCAACTTGTTTCTTGTAAATGCAAATCCAATATACTCAAATTACAAATAAATCCACCACCTTGTTATCAATTATGGTTGGTTCTAATGCGTAATTAATAATTTCTGAATGAAGTGAGTCAAATACAAAATCATCAGCCATCAGGATAAAAATTATGCAGATGTGTACCTAATACTTCATTAACTAGTTTGCAATATAATTCATTTTATAATTCACCTTGCAAGATTTATATTTTATGTTGAAATAGACCGCTAGCACATAACACCTTTGTGAGATGTTTATTAGGTATTCGCGGCGATTTTATTGTTTTTAAGTCACTTGGGCCATCATCGGGGTCGTGATTATATTTTTTTGTTTAATATATATTATATATTAAACATAATAATAACTATAACATTTTTTTGTTTAATATAATCGTAAATTACCCATTTTTTTGGGTTTTAAATGGATAGCGTCGTTTTCCGAGTCGCGACTATCTTGAAAGACACAGACAAGAGACCAGATTCCACAAATAATCAAACAGACACAGACATTAGTTAATACATAGGCACACATGTATATATACCACTATAGTGCGCACGGAACTAGTTGGCCGCGCTTTACGTATTACGTATTACGTATGGCGCGGCCAACTAGTTCCGCGCGCACTATAGACCAAATACTTTTCAATGCTAAATATCTTTTATCTCTCATGGTATAAAAAACTGCATATTATGAAAAGTGGGATTTAATTCATTAATTAGAAACATATTTGGTTTATGTACGCCGACTCCGACAAATCGGGTAAAATGTGCCCAATGTCATTTCATACTTCTCCATTCTCATAAATGTCATAAAAATGGGTACAATAAAAATATAGGTAAAATTTTTGCTTCGCATGTTAGTTTATTACTATGTAATTATAGTCGCATATTTTGTGAAATATCTTTTTATTTCACAAAATATGGATTGTTCTGGATTCCATATTGTGCTAGGTGGTAGAACTCTGCAAATTCTCGTCCAAGTCTGGTGCCACAGCCTTATCTATTCTTGCTGCTGTAGCATTAGTGCTTGTTGCTTTCTAGTCTGGAGGGTAAAATCACTGGTAAACTTATGCATGTAGCATTACTATTCCACCACACGGATAGCAATGCAATTAGTGTAGGAGTACCATCTGCTTGTTTGTTATCCTATGATAAAGAAAACGATAGTTTGCAAGAACATTATCATGCAAGCAACTATGAATTGCAGACGCAACTGCAAACGGATCACCAGTTTTTTGGCAGATCAGAACATCAAGCTCGTTGTTAATGGCGCATGCTCTGAACTTAAACCCGCCAATGCTGGAGTTCCTCAGGGCTATGTGCTATCACCTACACTGTTTCTTCTGCATATTAATGACATGTTACAATCAAGCAACATTCATTGCTATGCGGACGACAGTACAGGTGTAGCTTTGTACTCTGGCCGCAGCGGAGTTTCTCAACAACACCTCAACGAGTGCCAGAACAAACTTGTGTTGGAAGTCGAAGAACAACTTTCCTCAGCCTCAAAGTGGGGTCGACTAAACTTAGTCAACTTTAACCCGAAGAAGACACAAGTTTGGGCGTTTTCCACTAAGAAATCTCTCTTTGTCGTATCTCCTCGCTTCGAAATACTTCTTTTACAGCCACAGTCAGCCACACTTGGAAGGCAAGGCCAAATTAACCTCAAAAAGCTGGGTGTTCTCAGCCGGGCCAGGCAGTACTTCACGTCGGCCCATCGCTTACAACTTTATAAGGCGCAAATACGGTCTCATATGGAGTACTGCTCTCACTTGTGGGTGGAGGCTTCTCATACCAGCTCTTTCCTTTTGACCGCATTCAACGTAGAGCGACTCGAATCGTCAATAACAAGACTCTTTCTGATCGGCTTGATTCTTTGGCATTACGTAAAGATGTGGCTTCGCTCTGCATCTTTAATCGGATCTATCATGGGGAGTGTTCTGAGGAACTGTTTGGATTAATTCCTGCCACAGAATTTCACCATCAGACATCACTACAAAATTCAAAATTTCATCCTCACCATCTCGATGTCTGGAAATCCACAACTGTGAGATTCTCGAGGCACTTTTTTCCCCGCACTATTCATCTGTGGAACCAATTACCGGCAGAGGTTTTCCCAAGCGGATACGACTTAGGGACCTTCAAGAAAAGAGCCTACTCTTTCTTAAAAGGCCGGCAATGCAACTGCAAATCTTCTGATAGTGTGGTTGTCCATGGATGGCGGTGATCACTTACCATCAGGTGAGCCTCCTGTGTGTTTGCCCCCTTTTATATAAAAAAAAAAACACATGTATGGTTATATCACTCAATCTAACCTTTTGAAAAAGTGTAGTTTAATGTTAAAAACTCGATTTTTTTATAATTTGATAGCAAACAAGCATATGGTTTTCTTGATGATAAGAGACAAGCATTGCCTACAGACAATAAAGATGTTAATGGTGTGTTGGTGTCTGTGAGGTGGAATGGAAATACCACATGCATAAGTTTAGTGACGCTATTCCAGCAAGAATGTTAAGGCAGTGGTATCAAAGTCAAGCAAGACACCAGGGAACCTATTTGTCACAATGATAGTGATATTTAATAATAGTGAGTCACATGTATAGCCAATTGTACGGCTTTTATACCTGCCTGGCAGAATAGCAGAATATGGCCTATTATTCAAACATTGATTGCTTTTTCTTTATTTTAATCAATTCTTTATAACTAAAATTTTGTGGACCCGGATTGATGAAGATTTTCATGTAATTTAGTCTGCTTGATCTGATTCTGCATTAAATTTGGCCCATAGTCCCCTCAAACATTCATAAAATTGCAAGAACTTGATTAAATAGCAGAAAAGTGCTGCTGAAAAAATAGAAAAAAAACTTTTAACACAATTTAATAAATTTCTTGTATTTTTTATTAACAAGCATCCTAAGTTTTTGTAATTTGTCACTAATTCTTTGACTATTGTCCTGTAATCTTCACTTTTATCATTTCCTAAAATTCCTATTTCTTGGGGTTTTTTGCAATTTTCTCGAAATTGAAGCCCGGACGGCCTAAACTGACTTGAAATTCGTGTTCAGGGGGTCGAATAACATGCCCGTAGATAGGTGGCGCCCGGTGCACAGACAACTTTTTTTTTGTGTGCCAGTGTAATAAAATTAGTTATATTCAAGAAGTAGAATGAACTAAGATTTTAGGTATCGTCATTTAGAAAAATTGTATTTGGAAGGCGCAATTAGGTGGGTGAATTCAATAGAAGCAATAAAAGTATTACAAATACAATATATTATATAACTGTATAATACAATATATTGTATTTTATTGTATAACACAATACTTTTATTGCTTCTATTGAATTCTCCCACCTAATCAAACCATATGAAAACAAATGAAACATATATTTATTTAAAATAGAATACTTAGAAAGCTGTAACCCATATTCTAAAGAATTAAAAATAATAAATACCATTACTGTGTCTATACAAAAAAATTAATATTCGTTTCAAACAAATGCGTAAGAAACTGGTACAAGATGAAGATGCAGACACACCGTTAATTTATACACACCTTAGTATAAGCTGACAATATGTAAGAAGAATGTATTTTTTATGTGTATAATAAAGATATACTATAAAATATAAGCTTCCTATGGAAACAAAATTGGTATCAGGATATGCCTTTAAATCAGCACTTGATGAATGGTTAATAGATAAATGTTTTTACTTTGTGGACGAATCTATATTAATATTATAAATGTGAAAGTTTGGATGGATGGATGTTTGTTACTCAATCACGCAGAAATGACTGGATGGATTTGAATGAAATTTGGCAATGGCAAATTTCGTTATAATATCATCAGGTTACATTCTGATAACCTGGAATATCATCATTTCAGGTTCCCCGTCTTGATCCCGGGCTCCTTTGATGAATAGGCCAACTGCTGCTCTGCCAGGCAAGTCGTAGTGGCGACCGATTGGCTATGCAAGTCACTACCATCGTGACTACTAGGGGGTAAAGTTCTGCATTGTCTCGCCCAGGTCTGGTACCACCGCCTTACCTATTCCTGCCGCAATAGCGTAAGTGCTCGGTCACTGTCTTATTCCGGTTTGGAGGGTAAGATAGCCGGTAAACTTATGGGTGTGGTATTAGACCCCCTCACAAGATAGCAATGCACTATTAACATCTTTGGTGTCTAAGGCGATGGTTGACTCTTTCCATCAGGAGACCCATCTGCTTGTTTGCGATCTTATAATATATAAAAAAAGCATAGCACAAATCCTACTTTTTATCCCGGAAAAATTTGTTGATCCCGTGCGATTAGCCAAAAACGTTTATAATACTGCGACTGCACGCTGCAAATAGTTTATTATAAAATATAATAATAAATATCCATAGAAAATGAGTATGTATAATAGTTATATATAAAATGTATTAGACCACAAACAAAAATATGAATGAAATGGACAATGGATTAAATAAATAATATACAACATTTTAATAAATATACAGTGTGTAAAGAAAATCCTGTCGGATAATTAAAGGTTTGGGACCGTCATATGGTTACATATGTGTTATTATTTTATGAATATCAGTTAATTACTTTTCCCAATAAAAAAAGTAATCTTAAGGGGTATTTTCATATATTAAGTATGACAACACTTATTAATAAGTAAATTCTATTATCAAAGAATGCCGCGCAAGTCGGATGCAACCGTAGGACACGCGGCGCGTGTGCGTCGCGTTTGAAGTTCTTTCTAAAAAGCCGAAAAACGATCACCGCGCCCTCGCGCGGTGTTCGTGCGGAAGCCGCCAAAGCGAAACAATGTAACAAACAGCGACAAGGTGTTGTCATTTTTAAAATATTTGCTTAACTCTAGGGGAATATAAGTATGTAAGAGTTGTGGTCGATGACGTAGTACTAGAACAAGTAGATGAGTTTGTATATCTTGGATGTGCTTTTAGCAGGAATGGAAGGTACACCGCTGATGTTGAAAGAAGACTGTGTGCAGGGAACAGAGTGAATGGAGCGTTAGGGAGATTACTTAATAGCACAATTTAAAGTCAGGGTGCCCGTCTAGCCCTGCATAATCAAGTGCTTATCCCAACGCTATTATATGGAAGTGAGAGTTGGGTATGTCAAAAAGGGCATGGAAGTAGAATCAACGCAGTCGAGACAAGGTCGCTAAGAAAAACATGTGGTGTGACATTCGCGGACCGGGTTCATAATGTGGAAGTGAGAGAGAGGTTAAGTTTGAAAGAAAGTGTCCGTGTAAAGATGAAAAAGGGCATGCTCCGTTGGTTCGGTTATGTAGAAAGAATGGTAGATGAAAGGTTAACAAAACAGATATACAATGCGACTGACATACCAAGATCAGATTGATCGAGTATTGTCCAAAGGTGGTGTCAAGAGTCATTGCAACCAGCGTGTGTGCATGAAGAGAGTGATGAATGTGGAGGAAGCAAGACAAGCCTGCAAGGATCGTGATGTATGGCACTCGGTTCTCTCTGCCTACCCCGTAAGGCATCTGGCGTGAATATGTGTATGTGTATGAAATATAAGTAAAAATACGAATATTAAAAAAATATATCTTTTTTTATTTTCAGAAATAAAGTCATTTAAATATATTTTTCAGTAATATTTTTAACCAACCTATATGCCTCTTTCGGATCGGACAGGGTTTTCTTTACACACTGTATGATAAAATTGAATAATGAATTAATAATTAAAATAAATTTGATATTTATAATAATAAGAATGTATTTTAAAAAATAGTTCAATGTTAAGTTAACTAAAATAAGCACGCCCATAAAACGATAGAATATGTAGAATCATGTATTATCTAACTGACAACTATATATATGTCGCAGTGAAATTGTCAATAGCCGGTAGATTATAATCTACCTAGGGATTTTATAATTTGGTTAGGTTAGGTTAGCAGTTAAATTATAATATCACTTAGGTTAATTATAATCTAACGGTACTGACAATTTCACTGCGACTTATATAACCTTATTCTTGGAAATAAAAATTATTATTATTAATAAAAAAAATTTATACATCAAAGCAAACTCTCTTCTGTTAATAAAATATAATCTCACCTATGAAGTGGTGATATTGGCAACAGTTCTACATAAAAGAAATATGAAGTTGCAAACGATACATATAACCTAGTACTAAGAGTCGTGCAGTCCTAATCCCATTATAATAAATAGCAAGCACTAACATTATGTCAGTATTAGGTGTAAGTGAAGCTGTGGTGTTAACTATACCTTATCAATTCAACTAGCCAACCCAGACTATCATTTAAAGTTCCAACATTAAAATAGACTATAACAAAAAGATTCTATCACATGTGGTTGAATTAAGCCGTTCCTCTTAAATGTTAAATTATCATGATGCAACATACTATAAATATGTGCACCTACCTTAAAATTTACGTTTACCACATTAACATTTATTATAACAAAAAAAATAATATAATCAGTTTATGCAAGTTTATTGTGAATTTAGTTTTTTACTTGTAGCACAAAGTTATTTATCTTTATTCTTTACTAGCTGTTGCCAGCGACTTCGTCCGCGCGGACTTTGTTTACTCCGCACAACACCTGGCTGCTAGGTGATAGCGTGATAATATATAGCCTTATGTTGACCCGACCCGTTAGTAATATTCATGCTAAATTTGAAGTAAATTCATGCAGTACTTTTTGAGTTTACCCCGGACATACATACAGACAAACAGACAAAAATTCTAAAAACTATATTTTTGGCTTCGATATCAATTGTTGATTGTAGATCACGTCCCAAGTATTCTTTAAAAAAATATTCAATGTACAGTTTTGTATTTCCTACGATTTTATTATATGTATAGATTACTGGTAGATATGTAAAGTTTGAGCATTATGTAGCCAGGATGGTAGTGACTCGCATAGCCAATCGGTTGCCTTTTACGACCTGCCTGACAGAACGGCAGTTGGTCTATTCTTCAAAGGAGCCCGGAACCAACACAAGGAACAATGTATAAATTCTGCTGGTGAGTATCACATTTTGCCAACTGATAAACAGGTGAATTATCGTCAAACCAAACTATCCAGTAAGGGATATAAAAAAAGGGAAAATGCGTAAGAATTTTTTTTTCTTTTTTTATGATACTGTATCAGAGTATCATCAATAATAAGTAAAACTCATCAGTATTGCATCTCCTATGTTGGTCTTGCTTCTTTTAAGAAATGGACCATCTGCCATTCTGCCAGGCAGTTTGCAAGAGGGGAACGATTGGCTATACACATCACTAGCATTGTGGGTACTAGGTGGTAGATTTCTGCATTGTGTCGCTCATGTCTGTTACTACCACCTTTACCTGTTCCTGTCAAAATGTCATTGCTTGTCATTGTGTATCTCATAAACCGTGATATCTAGAAAGCTACAACTTTCACATACTTTGAACCCTACTTTTAATACAATATAAATCCAAGCTACAATTTTCAAAAGTTATGTATTTCCGTTGTCGCTTTAACAACGAATACTAAAAATATAAAAACAAAAAATATTAATATCCCATAATACAAATGTGACTTTTTACCATTTTTAGGGGTCCATACCTAAAAGGTAAAATGGGACCTTATTACTAAGCCTCTGCTCTCTGTCTGTCTGTCTGTCTGTCACCAGGCTGTATCTTATAAACCGTGATAGCAAGAAAGCTGAAATTTTCACAAATTATGTGTTTCCATTGTCGATATAACAACAAATACGAAAAATAAAAAATGAAAATATTAAGGGGAGGTTCCCATATAATAAACATGTTATTTTCATATTTTTTTGCTCAATATTAATAACAGTAACAGGAAGATGCTTAACATTTTTATAGAATACTAGCTGTCGCCTGCAACTTTGTCCGTGCGGACTTCGTTTACTCCGCACAGCTCCTCCCCGTAGGTGATAGCATGATAATATGTAGCATATATGTTGACCCGACCTGTTAGTAATATTCATGAAAATTTGAAGTAAATCCATGCAATACTTCTTGAGTTTACCCCGGACATACCTACATACAGACAAACAGACAAAAAATTTAAAAACTATATTTTTGGCTTCGATATCAATTATAGATCACGCCCCAAGTATTCTTTAAAAAAATATTCAATGTACAGTTTTGACTTTCCTACGATTTTATTATATGTATAGATTTAGTCACATATTACCTTTCAAAATAAATAATTAAATAAAAATAAAGCTAACATGAAAAAATAAAGTTACTCTCGTACAACAAACATAATTTTTTAACAATTTCTTACTCAGTCTTAATAAATAGGCAGAAACTTGAATAGAGATGGTACGGAACTCTTTGTGTGCAATTCGACTCGCACTTGGCCAGTTTTTTACTACTTAATTAATAGCTTTTCAATTAACAAAACCACATAGTAACTCAATTTGCAATATATATATATATATATATATATATATATATATATATATATATATATATATATATATGTTACGCAGCCCAGCAATTCCTAACGACCTTGCATTGGTTTTGTTTACATTTGGTATCGCTTCTCCTTGGCCATACTTTATGTATATGTGAGTGGTTACGCAAAAAGGGACCTCAAGGGAAAATAATTGATTTCGAGTAAATCACGTTTAAAATGTTGAGTCGAAATGAGAGAGGCGCGGGGTGTTTTATGTTAGTGTCGTTAGTGAGCGTCGAGCGACTTCGTCAGTGAGAAATAGCACGTGTTTGCGATAGCTGTATTATTGGTGACTTATTTATTCGTCTTTTACTTGTCTTTATGTGCGCGCTAGAAAAAGAAACTAGTGTGCGCTGTGTATAAGGTGTAATATTTTCAAAACTGCCTCGGCTTACATAAAAAATCATTAAAAAAAAACTACGGCACCTAAAATTATTTGGATTAGAACAAAACAAAGATGAAGGACCATAGAATCAGAATTTATCAAAAAAAAAAAACCGTTTCCAATCCCTTCAGGTCCCTTTTTGCGTAACCACTCACATATGTATATATATAAAAGTTGTGTTTGTTATTTTACACCTCATTTTAATACATGGTAACATGATCTGATGAGAATCTAAATAAAAAGCATACCAATTAGAATAAAAATATTTTTTTTAAAGTATTTCTTTGTTAGATTTTTTTGCACACCTTACTCATCACTTATAAAGTTTTTGCAAAATACGGAGCAATATGTCATCCTGACAGCCCTATCCTTAGTTGGAACGCATAGTACGTTTTATTTTCAATACCTATATAAGTACTTATATTCGACTACTAAAAAATATTGTGTGGAAAGTATACATCAATTGAAGCTTTAACTTCTACACTTATTTTTTATTATTAGAACAACAGCGAGGAAAAATTTAAAAACTCATAAACAAGTACCTACCTTTTAAATTACTTCGTATTATTACCAAAGGTTGCATTCGAAACAGTTACAAGTTTAAACAATTTTCAAGGCCTATTTCACTCTAAAATTACACAATAAAAATTGACAAAAATACACTTTAAAAAATATGACAATGACAAAAATACACTAAAGTTTCAAGACAAATTTAAAGATAACACTATCAAGTTTTCGTATTTCATAAAACAACTAGTTGCTTACTTAATAATGTTTTAAAAACTCGAGTCAATTAAACAATCTTTTCTCATCTAAGTAGTTTGTTTTCAACACGAAAGTTCAAATTCAAGGTAAAAATATGAATCTACAATAATTCGTATTTTATTGAAATTCGTTGTACGTACGTAGCACCTATCTCTCCCTAATCTGTGGTTGTACTGGTCACAGAACACTATTACTCCAGGGAGGTACTCCAGGATGGTCTGCATAGACTAGCATTAAGGAACTTATATAATTGGAATTACTACGAAGCAATATTTGAAAAATAAAAATATACTTTATTTCATTACAAATAAAGTTGACATTTGTTTCTTACTTAACAGAGGGGAAAAACGTTCTGAGCAAGACAACGACAAGAGTGGATGTTGTCCCTTTCTTGCAATTGCCAGTGTAAATAAAACTATCTGATGGTAGATTTTTATATCTAGTCGGTAATTGTTAAATCCCTTTTATTCATATACGTTCATATATACATTAGCATAAAACGTATTGTAATTAACACAGTGAGTTTTAAAATGTGCTTATTTTAATTACGTTAAAAAATTATAAATTTTAATTACGTAAAATTTACGTAATAGTAATTACTTATGCAATGCAAAAACTGTTTCTCAAATTAGTAGAATTACTTAGTAGTAATTTGCAAACTACTCATGGCCGCACTTATATATGGCGATTGGCGCTTTATTTTGTAGAAAGAGACCAAGGAACTTATATACTATAACTGGAATTTTACGAAGCAATATTTGAAAAATAAAAATGTACTTTATTTCGTCATACATAAAGCTGACATTTGTTTCTTACATAACAGAGGGGAAAAACGTTCTGAGCAAGACAACGACAAGAATGGATGTTGTCCCTTTCTTGCAATTGCCAGTGTAAATAAAACTATCTAGATGGTAGATTTTTACATATTCGGTAATCGTTAAATCCTTTTTATTCATACACGTCGATAAATAAATTAGCATAAAATGTATTGTAATTAACATAGTGAGTTCCAAAATGTGCTTATTTTAATTATTACGTAATTACTTATGCAATGTAAAAACTGTTTCTCAAATTAGTAGAATTACTTAGTAGTAATTTGCAAACTACGCATGACCGCACTTATATATGGCGATTGGCGCTTTAATTAGTAGAAAGAGACACACTCCACCCGTGTCGTGGTACTCTTCGGAACCATTTTGAAGCGCGTGCGACGTGTAAAATTCCGGGTAGAATGTAACTTCCTTGCTAACACTTACGTAGTAATACCACAGATTACTTATGTTGTATACTCTTTGGCTAACACCATAGACTAGTACAAAGAGGATTAGTATACAAGGAAGTTACATTCTACCCGGAATGCTTACAATACACGCTTCAAAATCGTTCCGAAGAGTACCACGACGTGAGTGGAGTGTGTCTCTTTCTACTAAATAAAGCGCCAATCGCCATATCTAAGTGTGGCCATGCGTAGTTTGCAAATTACTACTAAGTAATTCTACTAATTTGAGAAACAGTTTTTGCATTGCATAAGTAATTACGTAATAATTAAAATAAGCACATTTTGGAACTTACTATGTTAATTACAATATATTTTATGCTAATTTATTTATCGACATGTATGAATAAAAAGGATTTAACAATTACCGAATATGTGAAAATCTACCATCTAGATCGTTTTATTTACACTGGCAATTGCAAGAAAGGGACAACATCCACTCTTGTCGTTGTCTTGCTCAGAACGTTTTCCCCCTCTGTTATGTAAGAAACAAATGTCAACTTTATTTGTTACGAAATAAAGTACATTTTTATTTTTCAAATATTGCTTCGTAACAATTCCAGTTATAGTGTATAAGTTCCTTGCTACTATATAAAATTATGCTTTATAGACCGGAAACTTCAACATCGTTAAAAGGACGTCAGCGCCATCTATAAATCAAGCATAAACTATGTAACGGAAGCCTCTTATCATATCTATTTCTTAACTTTTTACTAGATCTCTGACATATTACGAAAATAAAACAAAAAAATTTTCGTCGTAGAATAGATTTATTTTGTCAAATTATAGCAAAATTATGAGGTTTAATCACTGAAAACTGATTCGAACCTACTAAACACAGAGTACTTATTAATTCAACGTTTAAAAGACACAGAAACAACCGAAATCGTTAAAACTCATTTGTATAATTTTTAGACGCGGAAGATAGTTGTTAACTTGCCGTAAATATCACGAAAACAGTGCAAATAAATCAAAATGAAACTAGCACAAAACTATGTAAACAATCTGGCAGCCATATTTAAGAATGGAATTTAAGTTTTAGTTAGAGATGGATGACCTGAATCGATATCGTATTATATCGATACCATGCTATGCGAATTATAAGATATATCAACATTTGGTGTTGATGCATATTTTTATTGTTGATTATATATACAAGTATAATGATCATAGATTAAATACCTAATATTAGTTTCATTAGTAATAATTATCATAAATTAGAACTTCATTAGCGTTGTACATTGAATTGTATTTGTGTTTGTGAGCTACACGTAGTGTCTGATTTAATTGTTTTTTGTTTGTAAAATATAAATGCCACCAATATGATATCAAATATTCATTTAAGTGGCATTAAATGTATACAAATTGATAAAATTTGACTGTCTGTTTGTAATATTAAAATAACCGCTATTTACTAAATGCATATGGATGTATACACGATACATATACCAAAACAGCATTTTCTACAATTTATTGTCTGTCTGATTTTGACAGAACTTTCACTGGCAGATAGCTGATGTGACAGGGATTAACTTAGGCTTCTTTTTCGAAATTTTTCCACGCGGACGAAGTCGCGAGCTCAGCTAGTATTCTATAAAGGGACAGGCTTCAGTGGATGCAAAACGATCTCATGAATTTGATGAACCATTTAAAACGACCATAAATATACGTTGGAGTAATCAAAGTTCAAATTCTTTTGAACAAGTAAATATAATTAATACGAGATACTATTGTCAAACGAATGTAACAAATATCTTTACAGCAGTTTAATATATAATAAGCATATGCTATGTTCATTGTCTTATTACATCGAAAAGGTCAAAATAAAATAAAACAAATTAGCCCCACATTACATGTCAGTGATCGTGACTTCAGTGATCTCAAAACGCTTACTTTATTTGACAAGATCTACACTTTCAGATATAGCTGCAATGGTATTAACTTGTTTGCACAAGATATTGTTTATAGTCATAAAATTCTAGTCAAAATGCCGTTGAATGAAAATAGTGTCTTTTGATATTATTATTAAATACCAAAATAGCATTGAAATCTTTTATTCCAGAAATATACCTTTCATATTTTACCTCTTAAAAATATCGTTTTGTGTCGATACGAAACGTTACATACATCGAATTATGACTCATATCGATACAGTGTATCGATTCAAATCGATTTTGAACTTGACATGTGATAGAAATAGATGATGGTAGAGGAGAGTAGATATTTCAATTTCGACTAGAGATTAGTTTCGTACGAAGTTTGATGTATGCGGCTCAGATGGAGCCACCATTTAGTTTTGTAAAAAGTCCAAATGTACGAACATTCTACCCCGTGGCTTACACCCAACTCAACTATTTTTTTATTTGTAAATGTAAAGTTTAATCTTATGTGCAATAAACACTTTCCTCCGTGCAGATCCAGCCTCCCTTTGATGAATAGACAAACTGTCATTCTGCCAGATAGTACGTAGCCAGTGCCAGGCGAATGATTAGCTGTGCAGTCACTACCATCATGGTGGTAGAAATCTGCATTTTCTCACCCGGGTCTAGAACCATCGTCTTACCTATTCCTGTCACTGTTTATATCATAAGACATTAAATATGCCGATAGTTCTCTTGATGAATAGTAACAACTGTCGCTTTTACTACTAATACTAACGGTATAATTTATAAATGTGCATTGCCTTCCGTGTGGTGGGATGGTTTTACCAGCTACGTTACTCTCTTAACCAGAATTTGACAATGACAAGTAGTTAGGCTAATTGTCACTGTTGTGGCAAGGAGGTAATCTGGACTAAGGTGGTGATCAAACACACGCGAGACATTACTGAAGTGACATATTTGTTAAACGTTCCTTTTATGAACTGCTAGCAGAATGACAGATGGTCTATTTAAAGTGGGCCTGGATCAACGCAGGGAGCTTATAGCAAAAAATTACAATACAAGTAATAACGTTCTCTACGTTAAATTTGTCTCCAATTTAATATTGTTTTGATTAAACAAGATTACACGGAAAAAACTGTTCTTTTCATAGTAAGTAAGTAGAAAGTAAGGTACTTGTATATACGAGTCGTTGCAAACAAAAATTATGTACGAAAAATATAAATATGCCTAGTGTTAACCTTATTGTAACTGAACTGTATGTTAGGATCAGCAAATTATACTTTATAAAATATAATACAAAGAAATTAAGTTATTTTAGCAATTAAGAAACAATGTACTATGAGTTGAGATTTTTCTTGAGTAAACTTTATTGTAACTGTACTGTGTGTTAGAATAAAATCGGTTATTACTTTTTTATATTATAGCCTAGAAGCAGATGACTCTTCTGGTGGAGATATACCATTTC
Organism: Apodemia mormo; assembly: GCA_036924255.1. NCBI lineage: Eukaryota > Metazoa > Arthropoda > Insecta > Lepidoptera > Riodinidae > Apodemia > Apodemia mormo. The sequence continues at coordinate 21,838,924 of JAUPFN010000003.1, read as the reverse complement.
CTATAGACACCAAAAATGTTACTGGTGTGTTGCTATCCATGTGATGAGTTGGTAATACCAAATGCATGTCTTGTCAATCTCCAGATCAATTAAACATACGATATCAGGATACACAAATAAATGAAACTAATCTTGCAAATTTATTAAGTTTCCCCGTGTTGGTTCCGGGCTCCTCTGAAGAATAGACCAACTGCCATTCTGCCGGGCAGGTCGTAAAATGCGACCGATTGCCTATGCGAGTCACTACTATCGTGGCTACTAGGTGGTAGAATTCTGTATTGTCTTGCCTGGGTCTGGTACCACTGCCTTACCTATTCTTGCCGCAATAGCGTCAGTACTTGTCGCTGTCATGTTTCGGTTTGGAGGGTAAGATAGCCGGTAAACTTATGCATGTGGCATAAGACCTCGCCACAAGATAGCAACGCACCATTAACATCTTAGGTGTGTATAGGCGATGGTTGACTCTTTCCATCAGGAGACCCATCTGCTTGTTTGCTAACTAATGGAATATGAAAAAATTGCACATAACGTTTTAAACGACAATATCAATCCTAAACTTGATAAATATTTCAAAACTACTTGCATGTTACATTGTAAATTGTAATAATTTTCCCAAATTGTAACTCCTGAAGACAATCTAAATAGCTGAAGCCAGTTGGATTAAAAACACAATAAATCCATAGTTTATATTCATAACTCGATTCTGTAAAATTTTCAAGAAATTTGTGATCAATATTTCTTTAACCAATTGTCAACTTATTCTCATGCTTTGTGTTATGGTTTTAAAAGAACTTAGAGTGTCCATTAAAATAAATAAAATTTAGATTTTTGATTTACTAAGTGCAAATGAATATTTCCATGTTACCCACTTAATTTTAAAAATTGTTTAGCTTGTAAAACTTGTTGCTTTTTTGTCTCAATTATTTTCCACAATGGCTAAACCAATTTTGTCACGCTTCTACTGGCTAATTTTGTAAAGAGTAATTTAAGATTCTTTTTTTTCTGAAAAAGATTTAGGACTTTATCCAAAATACATAGAACTCAGACACGCGGACAATAGTCGGCGGCACACCTTGTTCTAAAATAATGTAAATGCTTAGAATTAACAACAAAATAATTTTTAAAAAACAGATAGGACTTTAGTTTTACTTATTTTAGGAATATTACTTTATATGCTTTATAATAAGTGATTTAACCATATTTTTAATTTTGATTTATTTTAAAGATAATAAAATATCCTTAATAAATCTATTTTTTGTTTCATTTTAACCATTTATATAAGAAAGTATAAAAATTTAAAAGGGTCAAGGACCCCGCCAGCCATTCCAGAACCAAATTAATAATTGGGGGCCACACAGAGATGGCGCTAGCTTTTTCAGTCTCCGAAAATTTGAATGAAGTTAGTTTTCTTCTGCGGTAGTAGTAGATTTCACATTTATTACAATAAACGGTGTAGCTAGTTGTAAATAAAAAAAATGTTAAGTTAGTTTGCATTTCTAAATAATAAAGATTATATTTTTTTTAATTATCTATAGGGAAGCACATGACCACAATCTCGCCTGATGGTAAGCTAAGATGCGGCCTAAGATGGAACGCGCTTCCTTAGAAGGTGCCAGTTCACTCTTTTCTTGAAGATCCCCAGATCTTACTCGTCCGGGAACACAGAGTCCGGTCATTTGCGGTTCGAATGAAGAATGTGGAGTCGAACCGCTTTGTCTGGGTGGAACGTCCACTATATGGCATATATACAGATATCACCATCATCTTATTTAATTTTCTTCTGTTCTGCGTTTTATTGTGTTGAAATGAACCAAAAATATAGCCAATTGATAATTTTAGTCTATTTATGTATCAATTTTGTCTACTTATTTACATACACAATCTTTTCCCTAAATTTATTACAGAATAAAACAGAGAACAGAATGCCAAGAATCATGCACACAGATTACGGAGCTTTTATATGTTCTTTACTAGATTGTTAGTGCATTTTAAATCTGGCAGTAATTAAGAAATTGTCAACCAGTCAAAAAACCTCGAGTAAAATTATAATGTATTCAAATAAAAAAAAGAAATGTATATATATTGTATTTTTTCTGAACCCATCCAGTATAGCCTAGCAAAGTTGCGTTTTTGCGATAATCCTAGAAAAGTGTAAAAAATTGGATAGTTGAAATTAATTGCATATATAACTTTCAACTAAATTATATTAATAAAGTCGATTAATTCTGGTTTTTTACAATCAGCTTGGATCCACCGCAAAGACCGTATTTTTTCCTTTTTTTCAATAAATGGAAAAGATATATATACTGGATGATTATAAAAGGCTTTAAGAAAGAAAGTGGGTATAATCAGTAAGTGAAATGCCTTTTCTGTGATTATTTTGAGTTTTCAAATCTCCCAAGCAAGCAAGAAAATTATTTTATTGGGATTTTTGTGCCTTATAAAAACAAAATAATCATGGAAACGATTTTCATTTCACTTACTGATTATGCTCATATTTTTTCCTTAGAGCCTTTTATAATCATCCATATATATATGGATGTGTATATATGTATACACGTACGCACACATACACGTCTACTACTAACGCCATCTCGTTTTCTGCCCCTAAACTATTATACTCAACTGACATTTTTGGGGGGAAAAAAATCGCCCCAAGGTACATTTCTCTTCCGTTAGTTATATTGTTCTGTGTAGTAGATCACGCCAGGTCATGTCATATAGAAAAAAAATAAACCGTATAGAATGACACTGCAAAGTTTCACACAGACGTTTGATATGGCGTAACGACTTTGACAACTGCCATATGCGTGACGATTGACGGAACGGATAGGTAATTGTCTGTCGAAATGTCGAAATTGAATAAACAAAATGGCCGTTGTGTTTAATATGTTTGTGTTGAATGGTGATTATTTTTCATTTTCAAGTTGTTTTTGGAGTGTTTCGGTATTTGTGTGGTGTGGTGTATTTTCGCTTCTTGCTATTAGTTAAAAATATTGTGAATTCTCAAAGTTCTCAAGTTTTGTGTACCCCCAAGCAACAGTTTACGACAGGACATTAATTTTCATAAAAATCCCTGTAACTCCTAAGAGAATAATATTGATATGTGCCCTGTAAGGAACTAGGAAGTTGGTCAGTGTGTAGGAAAGGGGATGCAGGACTTAGAAAAATTTCGATGGAAAATTTCAACCCTATATAACCCCCCTTTTTTATTGCACTATTGGATGGAGGAGGTAAGGGACATCAACTTTTGTCGAGGTCACTTTGCTCTTAGGTCAATAGCCGCGAAGCTGGGGGGTAAAAACCGAAATCCATTACAAAGGCGTCTGGGACTTAGGCAAATTTCAACGAAAAATTTCGACCGTATATAAGGCCTGTTTTTTCTTCCACCATAGGATGGAGGGGGTGAGGTACATCAACTTTTGTAGAGGTCACTTTGCTCTTAGGTCAATAGCCGCGGAGCTAGGGGGTAAAATCTAAAACTACGGTCTTGAGTAGGAAAGGGGACGCAGGACTTAGAAAAATTTCGATGGAAAATTTCAACCCTATACAACCCCCCTTTTTTATTGCACCATTGGATGGAGGGGGTGAGGGACATCAACTTTTGTCGAGGTCACTTTGCTCTTAGGTCAATAGCCGCGAAGCTGGGGGGTAAAAACCGAAATCCATTACAAAGGCGTCTGGGACTTAGGCAAATTTCAACGAAAAATTTCGACCGTATATAAGGCCTGTTTTTTCTTCCACCATAGGATGGAGGGGGTGAGGTACATCAACTTTTGTAGAGGTCACTTTGCTCTTAGGTCAATAGCCGCGGAGCTGGGGGGTAAAATCAAAAACTACGGTCTTGAGTTGGAAAGGGGACGCAGGACTTAGAAAAATTTCGATGGAAAATTTCAACCCTATACAACCCCCCTTTTTTATTGCACCATTGGATGGAGGGGGTGAGGGACATTAACTTTTGTCGAGGTCACTTTGCTCTTAGGTCAATAGCCGCGAAGCTGGGGGGTAAAAACCGAAATCCATTACAAAGGCGTCTGGGACTTAGGCAAATTTCAACGAAAAATTTCGACCGTATATAAGGCCTGTTTTTTCTTCCACCATAGGATGGAGGGGGTGAGGTACATCAACTTTTGTAGAGGTCACTTTGCTCTTAGGTCAATAGCCGCGGAGCTGGGGGGTAAAATCAAAAACTACGGTCTTGAGTTGGAAAGGGGACGCAGGACAGAAAAATTTCGATGGAAAATTTCAACCCTATACAACCCCCCTTTTTTATTGCACCATTGGATGGAGGGGGTGAGGGACATTAACTTTTGTCGAGGTCACTTTGCTCTTAGGTCAATAGCCGCGAAGCTGGGGGGTAAAAACCGAAATCCATTACAAAGGCGTCTGGGACTTAGGCAAATTTCAACGAAAAATTTCGACCGTATATAAGGCCTGTTTTTTCTTCCACCATAGGATGGAGGGGGTGAGGTACATCAACTTTTGTAGAGGTCACTTTGCTCTTAGGTCAATAGCCGCGGAGCTGGGGGGTAAAATCAAAAACTACGGTCTTGAGTTGGAAAGGGGACGCAGGACTTAGAAAAAGGGTGTAGCAGGATAAGTATGATGATTTGGCCCCCAATGACAACTCATGTCCAAACTTATAATATAGCATGGCCTCGATGTACGTATGCAATTTATAAGAATTTTTCTGCCGTATTCCGCTTTAATCTAGAGATATGGGTGCATGTATGATTATCCTTCAAACAGCCATATCTCAAAAACTAATTAAGCTAAATACAAAAGACCAACATGAGGTTGTAGGTAACATTAATGAGTATATTCTATATTTTTTTCAGGTTATTTAAATAACTACGCGCATTTATAAATAATAAATAAATATTTTATCTTTCATTTTTTTAGTGTTCTTGGTGACTTACAATCACCGAAAAATTATATGTTGTAGTACTTTACAAGTCCTACTTACTCATGAAAATTATATTGAAAAAAAGTTGGTGCAACATTTCCAAAAAAAGTAAAATTCGACATGCACCTGTGTTTGCCATAGAGGAATTTTGGAAGAAACGTTAGCTAATGCAATTCAAAAATATTTTGTAGTCTCGACATTAATCATTTACAGTTGACATTAGTTCAATAATTCATAAATTGAATATATATATTCATGTTCTATATATATTCTTAGTTATAATGTAGGACAAAGGTACATATAAGTATTGTATGATAATTTAAATTACTGCCATAGGAAATAACTCATACGTCATTATAATTACAGTCGAATCTCTTAATATTATTGAACGCGATCATCTAAAATCTTATTTCACTGTTTTCTTTTAAAATTAAAAAAATGCAGTACTAAAAATACAAACCAACTCTTTTATCCCCACTCTACTAATATTTCATGTGCGCAAGTCGACGCAGTTATCTACGTGACGTAACAAAAGAAAAAACATACGGCGTATTCAAGAGAGGAATCAAGTTCAGACTTGTCATCACGTTGCTCGCTGTTTCGTACACTTGATGTACTCAAAACTAATTTCTTCATTTATTGTCTTGTTGTGAATAACGATGTCAGGTAAGTGCAAAAACTGCAATAAGTTTTTCCGTAAGATAACTGGATATCAAAAAGTTATTAATACTGGAGAAGAAGCTAAAATGTTTAGTGATTGTTTTATTACTAATATTGACTTATTGAGACAATTACTAAATATTTTAGCTTCTTCTCTAGTATTAATAACTTTTTGATATCCAGTTATCTTACGGAAAAACTTATTGCAGTTTTTGCATTTACCTGACATCGTTATTCACACGTAAACGAGTGTGTCATCGTTATTCACAACAAGACAAAATAAATGAAGAAATTAGTTTTGAGTACATCAAGTGTACGAAACAGCGAGCAACGTGATGACAAGTCTGAACTTGATTCCTCTCTTGAATACGCCGTATGTTTTTTCTTTTGTTACGTCACGTAGATAACTGCGTCGACTTGCGCACATGAAATATTAGTAGAGTGGGGATAAAAAGAGTTGGTTTGTATTTTTAGTACTGTATTTTTTTAATTTTAAAAGAAAACAGTGAAATAAGATTTTAGATGATCGCGTTCAATAATATTAAGAGATTCGAATGTAATTATAATGACGTATGAGTTATTTCCTATGGCAGTAATTTAAATTATCATACAATACTTATATGTACCTTTGTCCTACATTATAACTAAGAATATATATAGAACATGAATATATATATTCAATTTATGAATTATTGAACTAATTTCAACTGTAAATGATTAATGTCGAGACTACAAAATATTTTTGAATTGCATTAGCTAACGTTTCTTCCAAAATTCCTCTATGGCAAACACAGGTGCATGTCGAATTTTACTTTTTTTGGAAATGTTGCACCAACTTTTTTTCAATATAATTTTCATGAGTAAGTAGGGCTTGTAAAGTACTATGACATATAATTTTTCGGTGATTGTAAGTCACCAAGAACACTAAAAAATTGAAAGATAAAATATTTATTTATTATTTATAAATGCGCGTAGTTATTTAAATAACCTGAAAAAAATATAGAATATACTCATTAACGTTACCTACAACCTCACGTTGGTCTTTTGTATTTAGCTTAATTAGTTTTTGAGATATGGCTGTTTGAAGGATAATCATACATGCACCCATATCTCTAGATTAAAGCGGAATACGGCAGAAAAATTCTTATAAATTGCATACGTACATCGAGGCCATGCTATATTATAAGTTTGGACATGAGTTGTCATTGGGGGCCAAATCATCATACTTATCCTGCTACACCCTTTCGATGGAAAATTTCAACCCTATACAACCCCCCTTTTTTATTGCACCATTGGATGGAGGGGGTGAGGGACATTAACTTTTGTCGAGGTCACTTTGCTCTTAGGTCAATAGCCGCGGAGCTGGGGGGTAAAATCAAAAACTACGGTCTTGAGTTGGAAAGGGGACGCAGGACTTAGAAAAAATTCGATGGAAAATTTCAACCCTATACAACCCCCCTTTTTTATTGCACCATTGGATGGAGGGGGTGAGGGACATTAACTTTTGTCGAGGTCACTTTGCTCTTAGGTCAATAGCCGCGAAGCTGGGGGGTAAAAACCGAAATCCATTACAAAGGCGTCTGGGACTTAGGCAAATTTCAACGAAAAATTTCGACCGTATATAAGGCCTGTTTTTTCTTCCACCATAGGATGGAGGGGGTGAGGTACATCAACTTTTGTAGAGGTCACTTTGCTCTTAGGTCAATAGCCGCGGAGCTAGGGGGTAAAATCTAAAACTACGGTCTTGAGTAGGAAAGGGGACGCAGGACTTAGAAAAATTTCGATGGAAAATTTCAACCCTATACAACCCCCCTTTTTTATTGCACCATTGGATGGAGGGGGTGAGGGACATCAACTTTTGTCGAGGTCACTTTGCTCTTAGGTCAATAGCCGCGAAGCTGGGGGGTAAAAACCGAAATCCATTACAAAGGCGTCTGGGACTTAGGCAAATTTCAACGAAAAATTTCGACCCTATATAAGGCCTGTTTTTTCTTCCACCATAGGATGGAGGGGGTGAGGTACATCAACTTTTGTAGAGGTCACTTTGCTCTTAGGTCAATAGCCGCGGAGCTAGGGATATAGAAAATTCTTAATTCACAAAGCTACAAAACTGGTGCAAAAATAATGTATTTTTTTGTACTTTAGTGAGTCTAAAACCATGATTATCAAATATGTTTCAATTTAATTAAATCTGTATTAAATCTATACAAATAATATCATAAAGAGAAGACATTTCTATTTTTTATGTTTGAAATGAATTAACTCATAAACTACTAGACAGACCTTGAAAACTTTTTTAATACATATTAGAAAGCTACACTACAAGAGTGACAAAAGTACTTTTTCACCCAACTGAGTTAAAAGAAGTAATGATTTTGAGTCCTAAAAACAAAGTCGTGAGGAACAGCTACTTATAAAATGTAATTAAAATGATCTAAAACAGCAAATCATATTTTTCAGATATTGAGATTACAACATGCATTGGTCTATGGACTATGGTACACCTATTCAAGAAAGTTCTTCATTCATACGCTAGGCATATTCAGTGAAGACTGAACAATATCACAAATGCATCAAACTGTAGTAAGTACAATTTTATTGTTATTTGTATGTTAAACTACTTATAATAAATAATAATATGGGTGGACAAATTACACGAATTTATCAACCCTAAAGTAAAGAAAGTATTTGTTTGTAATAATATGATTGTTCGTCAACAATACTAATTCGTAGAAATACATATTATTTAAATACCTACTGGAATAAGTATAATAAAATAAAATAAATAATTTTAAAAATAATAAATAAATAATAATTAAATTGATGAAAAAATGGAAATTGTACTTAAATTAATCATGAAGTTTGATGTTGTTTTTATATAGATTTAATTATTTATTTTATACCTATTCAATGCCATGGACCAAACATGTAAACAATTAAAATTTATAATAATAATAATAATATTATAATAATATTCACGGGACAAATTACACTAACTGATCTAACCCCAAAGTAAGCAAATTATTTGCTTGTGTAATGGGTGTTAGTCAACGATACTAATACATAGAAATACATATATAAATACTGGAATATATTTAATAAACACCCAAACCCGGAAATACAAACATTTATGCTCATCACGCAAATGCTTGTCTCCGTCGGGGATTGAACTCGAGCCCCGACGATTGCGTAGTCAGGGCCGCTAACCACTCGACCAACGGTTAGGGGGTTAGGAGAGCTTAGTATACAAAATTTTATTTATCGGTGTAATTTTTTGGGCAAAAATGCATTGTACGAATTAGGATTAAGTAATATAAAGTTTTTTTTTTGTATACCTATTGTATATATTTTCTTAATTAATAATCTGTACACGTTCTCACTGTTTTGGGTTTGCTGAAAGAAATCTCTTACAGAGATAAGCTCGCCTTTTGTAGAGTTTTCAAGAAATAAAATGTAATATTGCCTCTATGTGAACAATAAAGTAATAAAGGTCCCTTTGTAGAATAGGCCAACTGCCGTTCTACCAGGCAGGTCGTAAAAGGCGACCGATTGGCTATAGAGTCACTACCATCGTGGCTACTAGGTGGTAGAGTTCTGCATTGTCTCGCCCGGGTCTGGTACCACCGCCTTACCTATTCCTGCCGCAATAGCGTCAGCGTTTGTCGCTGTCGTGTTCCGGTTTGGAGGGTAGGGTAGCCGGTGGACTTATGCATGTGGCATTAGACCTCGCCACAAGATAGCAACGCACCATTAACATCTTTGGTGTCTATAGGCGATGGTTGACTCTTTCCATTAGGAGACCCATCTGCTTGTTTGCTATCTTATAAAAAAAATAATAATAAATAAATATTTAATGCAATAAATGATTGTAAAAAATAAACACATAAAATCAGAAAAAAATCTATGTTTATCAACCAAATGCTTGACCTGTTGGGAATTGAAACTGAGCCCCATTTATTGCTTAGTAAATGTCACTAACTAATCGACTGATATTATTAAATATACCGCCCCGTTGGTCGAATGGTTAGCGGCCCTGACTGCGCAATCGGCAGGGCTCGGGTTCGGGGACAAGCATTTGCGTGATGAGCAAAAATGTTTGTATTTCCAGGTTTGGGTGTTTATTAAATATATTCCAGTATTTATATATGTATTTCTATGTATTGGTATCGTTGACTAACACCCATTACACAAGCAAAATAATTTGCTTACTTTGGGGTTAGATCAGTAAGTGTAATTTGTCCCGTGAATATTATTATATTATATTACATATACAAATAGGTAGTGTGTCATTACTTAGTTTATTACACATATATCTGTAGCTAAGATTAAAAAAATGAGTTTATTAGTTTAACCTGTATATATGTAATATTGATGAAATTGGATAATATTTAAGTAGGTATGATGATATATTCAGATTTCCAAGCATGTGTGCTAAATTTTGTATGTACATATATATATATGTTTGTCCATGAATTTCTCGGAAACTAAAAGGCATATCAAGATGATCCTTTTTGATTTAAATTAAGTATATTCCTACTAAGGGAATAGTCATAGTTTCATCCAATTTGGTTCAGTCGTTTTTGATATATAGTGTACCTGATATATTGAAGTCGGTTTAATTTTTTAAATAACTTTTTTAGATGTTTTCTCCTTGTTGTTATGGGAAAATAGCAAAAGGATGATATTTTTTAAATTTAATTAGATAGCAAACAAGCAGATGACTCTCCCGATGGAAAGAGAAACCATCGCCTGTAGACACCAAAGATGTTAACAGTGCGTTGCTATAATCGCAATTCACATACATTAGTCTGCTTCATGACAACACATGACAGACAAACAATGACGCTATTGCGACAGGAATAGGTAAGGCGGTGGTACCATGTCCGGATGAGACATTGTGGAACTCTACCTCCTAATAGTCACTATGGTTGTGCCATGTATAGTCAATCAGTCGCCTTTTACGACTTGCCTGGCAGAACAGCAGTTGGTCTATTCTCCAAAGGAGCCCAATCCCGAATATAATAAAAAAATTTATTTTGAATTAAAACTTTACCTTATTTAAAAAAAAAAAACATTTGTCACAAAATTAAATTATAACAATTTGTTTTCAGATATTGAAATTATGAAAATAGCAGTCCAAACGATAACAGACAGCGATACGGATATAAACATCTTAGGTAATTATAAATGCAGGATTTCATTAAACATTCGAAATATTAGAATATGTAAATCTACAAGTAATTTTTGGTTCGTCTTGTACAATTTCTTATAATTAGAGAAAAAAGAGACTTAATCTCAGGTGTGCAAGCTATAATACCGCGATGTCGATGCCTGTATAGGGAATATATAAACTATAGAGCTTGTACTTAAAGAGCTAGTCTTTAGTAAAGAAAAATCCTATAATTAGGTAACAAAAAACAAATCCCTTGAAAAGAAAGATTTTGTGACAAGTAAAACTTTCTACTAAAATCAAAAGGGCAGGAGATTAACTAGAGCCAAATGCAAAGGACCAGATAAAAATCTATATATATCTTAGCATATAAAAAGTCACATAGACTATATTTATAGCCTTTTTTTATCGATAGCCTGTACCTATATGAGTTTACGTTTTTTTATAGATAGGGAAGAGCTTGATCATGATCTCGCCTGTGGTAGGCTAAGATGCGGCCTAAGATGGAATTCGCTTCCCTAGAAGGTACCTGTATAGATAGCAAACAAGCAGATGGTTTACCTGATTGAAAAAGATAGCCTAGCATAGCCTATAGACACTAAATACGTTACTGGTTCGTTGCTATCCGTGTGGCGAGATGATAATACCGCATGCATAAATCTACCGGTTACCTTACCATCCAAACCGAAATATGACAATGACAAGCATTGACGCTATTGCAGCAGGGATAGAAAAGGTGGTGAGATTACATACCCGGTCGAGACATTGCGGAACTCTATCATCTAGTAGACACGATGGTACACATATTATAGTCTATCGTTGGTAATTTAAAAACTGCCTAAGCCACTCTTAATACGTAAAGATTAATCAGGTGTATGTGTAAATTTAAATTCGTAAGAGGCGAACGATTGGTTACGAGAGACACTAACATAGTAGTCACTAGGTGGTTGAGTTCTGCATTGTCTTGTCTGGGTCGGCCACCACCGCCTTACTTATTCCTGCCACAATAGCGTCAGTGCGTATCACTGTTGTGTTCAGATTATGAGAGTAACTTAGCCAGTAAACTTATACATATGGCACTAAATAATAACAAGTTTGCAAGGATAATAACGCACAATTAACATCTTTGGTGTCTATAGGCGTTGGTTGTCTCTTTTCATCAGGAGGGTTTTTTTGAAATCCTATAATAAAAAAAAAAGCTTCCTGTACCGGAACGTGACAGAGATCAGCAATAGGTGAAAAAAAATTTTTTTTAGTATTTTTAAACACAACATAATATTCTCCATTGAAAATATACACTCCTACTAGACTGTAATGTTTTATTTTTTATTTCCAGCCTTGTATCCAGATGAAACCGATATGAGAAACACTGGAGAACATGGCACAAGTAGTCTCTTTCTTCGACGAATTATTTGACATAGCTAATGGTGCTAGTAGTAACTTGCAATTAAGAATGACAGCAAAATAGTAGCAACAAGCTGTTTTATTAAAAAAAATATCATAAATTTTGAAATGAATACTACTGTATAAATCTTAGTGTGTGTCTGTACATTAAATTTTATTTAGTCAATTTTTGTAAGGCATACACTCACACTCATTCACAGTCACGAATATTTAATAATTATTTGTTTTATGACTTGCTTACATAAATTTTACAATTTTGAACATTTTTGTCTGTCAATATGTATCTTATCTTTGTGAAAATTGGTATACAGTAAGAATACTTCTTCGTGAACTTTTTATATGATTTCAACTCAAATTGTCCCTCTTAAGTGTGTTGAATTTTATCGTCTCTGTGGTCTAGTGGTGCGGTGTCGTGTTGACACATGAGGTCCCAGATTTGATTCTCGGGTCGGGCAATTCAAAAATGTGATATTTCAGGTTTCTGATGAAAACAACGTTGCCCGGGATTAGAAAGTGCCGCTTGGTCCCACAATGTAATAGGCTTGCCACCTATCACATTGCGGGACCCAGTCTTCACGTATAAGGAACTATTGTTGTTGACCTAGTTGTACATTTGCCTACCTCGTCAGGGTAACTTGCCTGAAAATACTTTTTTATTAATTCTTTACTAGATAATACTAGAATATATTTAATAAACACCCAAACCCGAAAATACAAACATATATGCTCATCACATAAATGCTTGTCTCCGTCGGGGATCGAACCCGAGCCCCGTCGATTGCGTAGTCAGGGCCGCTAACCACTCGACCAACGGGGCGGTAATTCTATAATAAGTAATTCTTTCGCTATCAATTCCTTGAAACTTTCGAATTCACTTCCGTTTTATATTAGGAGCAGTCATTCATTATTAACCTTTATTACAGGTAAATAAAATAAAAACCTTTATAAGAATTTTATTTATCTGTTTAATTTTTAGTATAAAAAGGCATTGTAATTTGTAACGTATAGAATTAAATAAATTAAAATAACTTTTTATATTTGTATTCCTACTGTATATTTCTAAACTAATGTCTATACACTTGTCTTCTACATGTCTTTCACGCATTCTCACTGTTTTGGATTTGCTGAAGAAATCTCTTACCTCTGAAAACTGGTTTTTTGTAGATTTTTTTTTGAATCAAAATGTTATTTTACCCCTTTGTGTACAATAAATTATTAAATAAGTAAATAAACGCTTAATTGTGCACATATTGAGCTCTATTATTTTTATTAGTTTTGCTTATCTTATCTTGTCTGTATGTCTCGTTATAAGTTATGATTGGCTTGCCGAATCTTGATGAAAATTAATACATAGTGAAAACACGTGATTGCGCAAATAACAGACTATAATTTTTATATATCTGTCTGTATCTGAATATTCGCAACAATATGTTCCTATTAGTTTAGTGCATTTAGATATTTAGAAGCATTTAAAACTTTGAAACTACTACATATAGATGTAAAATGTAAACTTTTTCAAATAATAAATACAAATTAAAATTAAAGGTTCATAGAAATAGTATAAGATTTATATTTAGTTTCCAAATTTAAAGCAGAATCGCAAAAATAATTAGTTTCAGAAATCGTATACTATTTTCAAAGGAATCCGTATAAAAATTTGGTTTTATAAAAAGTTTTTAAATGTCTGATTGAATGTACAATTACCTAAAAACTAGTTTAAAAAAATGTGTAAACGGTTAACCCTGCGGGTCATCCCTAAAACTTCCCGCTAAATTAAGGTATTTTAAGCTCATAAAGTAAAAACTGTAGGCATAGATTTTTTCAGTTCAAACGTCTAAGCCGTATACATAATTATATTATCATGTATATATTGTGTTAAAAATGGCCGTATATTGATTTTTAAAAAGCTGTATATTTTGGAAACGATAATTGATTTTGATCTTTCGAATGACATTCAACTCAATTTTTGAGATTTAAAATATGGCTTTAGCTAAATAATCGATAGGTTGAAAAATTTCGAAGAATGTGAAAAACGATTTCTTTCAAAAATTTTAGTCATTGATAAATCACAAACTAATTGACCGATTTTGATCCAATTAATGGTATTTGCACTTACACTTAGCAAAATAGGATGAAAAAATCGAAGATCACATTATTATCTATCTCTTTCATCTCTTTCACTATATATATTTGTAATGTCTGTTTGTAGATATATCGTTTGTATATATTACTATAAAAATCAAATTTCATGATAAATGTTCGCTCTGAGACTCTCCGACATTAATTGTAACATTTTGTATTTTCTGTCCGTTTGTTTGTCTCTGTGTGTCCCGTTATAACTCGAGGATACTTGACTGAACATGATAAACACTGAGTTTTGAGTTAGTTTTGGTACTAAGAGCGTAAATGATTGGTCACATAATTTCTTTGAATCATCAATGTATTTATGCTCAGCGAAGCTGCTAGTAGAATATAAAAATACTGGGAAAAATAAAATTTGTAACAAAGTACAGCAAATGTTAAAGCGTAGCTACTTAAAATATTTAAAAAAAAACTATCGAAGAAATTCACAGTTGACAAGCAAGGTGTATAAAAATATTTCATTAAAACATTTAAACTAGCATTATTGTAAGTAATCGCAGGAAGTAAATTTGTTTTGTATCGAATTATGTATTAGTAGGTAGCATGAAAATTTAAAAATGTGTCGGCTTATGTAAAGATATGTTTTTTTAACATTAATTCTAGTTCACTTGTATTTATTTACTATTCAATTTTCACCTATTATGTTTAATGTATAGTTTTATGTTCATCAGTAATTAATAATTTTTAATTAGTATACAAATAGTGTAAACTTGAATGCCATCAACAAATGGCGGAAATTGTATCTTGTTTGTTATATTATACCATCTATAATAACTAAAATATTCTATGCTGTGTAACACATAAATAAATTGGGACATCAGTGTGGATATTTTGCAAAGGGTATGGGAATCACAAAAGAAATTTAAAATAATGAGACCAGAGATATTTTAATTCAGATTTATACTTTTATAAACGCATTTAAATCCATGTATTAAAACCAATAAACTGTATCAATTTTCGTTTGGAATTATTATTATTGTAAAAATTATTTAATTGAGAATGACACCAACTACTAAATAGTCAGTTAATTATATACCAAATATATGTATATCGATGACAATTTCTTGAATTCAGAGCAAAAAGATGCGTTAATGTGCATTCCAGGGCATATGGATGGGTAACACGAAAAATGTTACATGAAGTAAATTGTGATCATGGCAGAAAAATTTAGTTACCAAGTTCAAACAAACTCGTATATAAAACAAAAAGAATATTAAAATTATTACAACAAAGTAAGTTGTATTACCCATCCGAATATGCAGTTCGATGTTTTGGCTTTATTATTAGAATCACAAATGAATATTTTGAGCATTCCATTCATGTTATTATTACAAGACGTGAAATTAAACAAATTTAAATATTTTTGTAATATTCATTTGTTTTTGTGACCTACGAATTGTACAAAGATATTGTACTGTAGGAATGTTTGACTTTTATTTTGAATTGGTGCAATGTAATAAATAAAAAAATTATAAAAGACTAATATTGTACGAATCGAAATCATGAGTATGCAAATTTAAAAATTAAGTAATGTAAATTGAGTAATGTTAATGCAAATTTAAAAATTTCGCCAGATCCCATCAATTCCAGTCCATTCACATCAGGTCTCACCAATCCGACTAGACCCCACCTAAACCCGCCCAATCTCACAAGATTCTGCGTAATCGATCTCATTCGATCCCACCACATCCAACTAATGTCAGATCATATATCAACCAATTTCTTTTAATCCAACTTAATCCTCAATCTCACCCTTTATTATTCAGTCTAACCCGACAAAACCCACTTTCCTACTTATTCACCTATCCGATCGTTTTCGATTTCACCACAGCCCCGCCTAATTCTCAATTATCATACCAGATCCCGCCTAATCCCATCCGATCCAATCAAAACCGACACATTTCCTTTTCATTTTAATGCTATTTATGTTTTTCAGTTCCATCCGCAAGTTGGGAATAGGTCATTGTTTAAAAAATAATAAATAAATTTAAGTATTTAAAATCTTGTTTTATTTACGTGATTATCCATTAATTAAAAATAAATAAAAACTGAAATAAGTAAAAGAACGAGGAATACGGTCAAACCTTACGCGTCTGGCTGTATGAATATTAATCGTTTGCCTTACCAACATATCAACCGAGAAAAACAAATTAAGAACTAACATTTTCCTTCGAACTTTGCATACGGCTTAAACCAAATATTCCCCAGATGGCGGTCTGTACGTAGTACTCTAATTGGTCTGTGGTAGTAGATGTTCTGTGAACCACGGCGTTGACAGCTAGAACAATTTTAAGAATTTTAAGAGTTTGGAGGGCACACACCGCTTTGTGGCGCTACTGGGTGTGTCAAACGTAACTTCTAAGTCAGAATTTTAAGTTAAATAATAAGAATCAACAACATTTTATTTTAAGCATCCGAGCGCAGACGATTTCAGGCTGGACCTAGAGAAGCAGTGTTGGAATTATACAATGTCACCGTGACATATAAAATGAAATGGCGGCATTGAAATGTTTTTAAATTTCGAAAAAGTTTTCTGGTGGAATCTCAGCTCAGGTTTCTGACTAGCTTAGATTTCTGACTTAAAGTTTCACTGAACACGCATATAGTCATTTGACAACAATTTGTTTTGTAAGCTTTTGGCATTGAGAAAGTATACATTGAGTGGCGTGCCAAGCAAAGAGGCGTCTATTTTGCAATTTTGAATTATAAAGTTATTTCCAAAATTAAAAAACAGCGATAAATTCTTAAGCCCCATTTTGAATTAAATCGCATATTTTTGCTTTGCTCGTAAAGCACTTAGTAATCTACATGGTAATCCAAGTAAACATCGACTAGTGTTCTAAATTTTATTGCAAAATTATCCAGATTGAATAAATAACTTTTCATTCATATAAATCAATGAATCCTAACTGTCTAATAACTTCAAAGATTGTTATCTCGATTTGCGATGGTTCATCAGGCATCCCGTCAGCGACGGTTGATAGTGACTTTTTTATATCTATTTATATAATTAAAAAGCAGATGGTTCTCAAAGCATAATATTTATATAGCGTTGTCACCAATGTGGCATAAAGTAATGCAACTTGCGTTAATTCACTGCATTGTTCTATCATCATTCAGGCTTTTATATCTTAAGTAGATGATCTAAACAGCGTCCGTATAGCAAGCTTTAGCATGACCGTACAGTCCGATACGAGAGTGATTGTTCTAAAGGAGGTAGTTAATCATCTGTGAAATTAAACCCTTATATATTAAAAAAATTCTGACACTGGCGACTGACTCTCTAGCAATCGTGTGGATTGCTTGTGCTTGCGATATGATATACGGATAACCATTTTTTATACCAAAATTGATAGCAAACAAGCAGAAATTTCATCTGATAGAAGCAACCATAGAAGCAACCATTGCTTAATGGAGCCTGATTATCCGACTAGTAGGATGTACTTCCGCATGCATAAGATAACGCTAATGTAAAAATCTCCCATACTATTATGGCAGAATCAGGTAAGGTAGTGTTTCGGATACCAAACATTTAATATCTGTTTTTTTATCGTTCATCTGTCATTATTTCACCATGTCCGAACCAATGAAGCATGTCTTTTCCCATTATCACACCGATTCTGTCTTCCAATCATATCCTCTCTGTCTCTCTCAACTTAGTATTACAAAGTACAAACGTGATCCGTAAGTATCACACCGCAGATTATGATATAATAATATGTACATCAGTGTTTATTTAAGCAACGCTATTCGCAAAATATATTACTACAAAAAATATCAACATATTTTACGCACATCTCAATGTGTATACAATATAGGTGCATAAAATATATGAAAGACAGTAATGTAATTGGTATACGATTAACAATTTACTGGAGGATTTCTGTAGACCTAACAAATAATACATTTTTAATAATACATGATTTGTAATGAAGGATAACACTATTAGGAAATAAAATTATTTTAAGCGTAAGTAATTTAGAATAGTTGGGAATAAGAATATTTTATATCAAGAAGAAACAATAAGAAAGCCTTATCTTCTTTGGGGCAAAAACCAATTTTTAATTATTGTCACCCCTAAATAATATATTAGTAGTGTACCTATTTCATTCAAAAGTGAAATATTTTATCGTTTGATTAAAATAGATTATGAACTATATACAAAAAACAAAGTAAATGACATGTAAATTAATTTTAGTTACATATTTTAAAAATTACTTAATAGAATAAAAAAATTTAACTTGATTTTATCAATCCAAACGCAATTTGACAGCGCGTCGGCTCATAGGCGCCACTGAAGCTTGCCCTCCAAACTCACTACGACGACTAGCTGTCCTATCTGTACTAGTAGTTAGTACATAATACTTTATAATTTGTGCTGTGAACTTGTCAGGCGAAGCGAAACCAATTATTTATTTAAGCAAATAATACCTAGTATATTAATATCTCATCGACTAAACCAGTGAAAATGACTTTGCATTTTCGTGATCTCGATAAGGATTCATCAGACAATGATAGTTCGAGCGATTCTAGCGAAGATAATATTGATGAACAAGTTATATCTGAAAACGGTGGGCAGTCTAACTGAACTAGAATACCTAGCTCTTGGGATTGCTTTAGAAATGAGTCGGGGTTTACTCTCCTCCAGTAAAACTCCCCGTTACGAAAATGTTTATAAAAAAGTTATAGGCCAAAAACTAGCCAAACCTAACCTCAAAATGTATGAAAATACTTAAAAACACTTCAAATATCAACCTTAAATTATTTTGCATTATATTTTATGAGATGTTTTTAATAAGTCTATTTTGTCTAACTTAAAATCATAATTATTATTGTAATGTTTTAAATATTAATAAAATTAATCTCAAGAAATATGGCACTTCATAAATATAATATACAATATTGGAGAAAATCACAAAATTCTTTTATAACAACATATTTTTACACAAATTTATAACACATTTGTTATCTTCATAATTGCAATAAAATACTACCTATTTCTGTAAAAGTTGGGTAGGAGTATGTCGATGGAGTATTTTCCTGGGTGTATGATCTAAAGAGAACATAACTAACCTACTTCAACTGTGGCAGAGTTAATTTTTCTTCTAAGTGGCGGGGGGCTTCAGCCTCCGATTCCCTGGCAGTTTTATATATATTTTTAGTTCTAACCTAACCGAACCTACACATGTAGTTCATTTACTAGTTCAGAAAAATAGGCATAAAAATAGACATTCCCGTGTGGCGGGAGTAGTATCTTTAAAAATATAATTCTTTTTTAGATGATGATGCAGGTGATGAAGACAACAATTTAAATAGTATCTCAGAAGATGACGAAGACGAGGTTGTTAAAGCTATTAAAAGAGAAAGGGATAAACCAAGAGATCATCCCCCATCAATAAAAACAGACGATTTTATTGTTGATATTTGTTTTCATCCAGGAAAAAATCTTATAGCATTAGCAAACATTATAGGAGATGTCTTACTTTATGAATATTGCAATGATGAAACAAAACTTGTTAGTACAATAGAAATTCATTTAAAAGCATGCAGAGATGTGGAATTTGATAATAATGGTGATGTTATATATACAGCAGCAAAAGTAAGTAATAACAATAAACTGTAATTTGCACATTTTTAAAATCTTCGCTTCTTACAGAAGCAACAAACAACAACTAGTTATACAGCTTGTAAAAATCCCTGTCTGACCTGAAAGGAGCATATAAATATGTAAATAACATTGTCAGAACAAGTCTGTAAGCCATTTGATCCTGTAGTTCATCCCTGAAACTTCCCGCTAAATAGAGGTATTTTAAGTTTAAGAAGCAAAAACAATACCTAATTGTAGATTTTTGAGCTCAGAGTTTCAGGTTCAGAGAATCAGTTTTTCAATTTTTGAAAAGATGAGTGGGTTACGACCAAATTATTGATGTAATTTTGCACAATGGAATGTATCACACTGGAAAATAAATGTAACACAATGGAATTATTATGATATGCGTATATAGTAAGAATATTTTTGGCAAGTGTAATCAATTAATGAAATTCACATTATATTGCAAAAAATATGTAATAAATAGTACACTATACTACACTAGAAAACAATAATAAAATCCTTAGATTATACTCTAATCAATCATTTTTCTTATTGTTTTATAAACATAATCACCATGCACAATTTATAAAAGTAATTGTGTAGATATTGAAAGTAATGAAGGATACAGTTTCACCTTCATTTTATTTTTAGTTACATACTCCTATAATGTAACCCCCATAAGATATGTTATGGTGTTTTAAATTAAACTACCACTTATTTCTCTCGCTATTTATTTAATCCCCAATTTAGCATTGTTTCCCCAAATTACTACTCACTACTACACAGACCAAAAGACATTAATATATTGTATAATATACTATAATAAATAACCGCCACACCTCACACTTGTCTAAAAATCTTTTTTGAAAAAAAATAATTGGTTAGGTAATTATTTATAATATAAATTTAAAATTTAACATAGTTGACCCACTTATGTGAATTCACGATAGTTTGCAGGGTCAACAGGATTATAGATTTTTAGTTTTGTTTCAGGACAAAGCTATAATGGTAACTGATGTAGAAACTGGAAAACTAAGACAATGCTATGAAAATGCACATGATGAACCCGTCTATTGCTTAAGACCACTAGATGATAATAAAATTGTAACAGGTAGTTAGCATTTTTTATATATTTTATTTCAATTTATGAAATAACATCAGATATCTTTCAAAATAGGTGATCAAATTTTTACACAGCGTTTGTTATATGCATAATAATGTAAATGGCTAAATATATCATCATTTGATTCGAATAACTATTTTTTTTAATTTTTAAGAATGATTTACAATGGTTTTTGTTCCATTCAGCATAAAATCATCCACTTGTTTATGTCTAAGCAATGAATGATATTTAATGTGTACTTCCACCTGTCCATCGACCATTACCATATACTAAATCAATTTTACGTGATAACCAAGTAGCTGGTGCACGATATATGCTTGTATTCTAAAAATAAATGGTGCTACTGTGACAAAAGTGTAAAGACTCATTTGTGAATGTTTCCATTTGTTTTGTGACCAATAATTGTTGATATAAATCTATCCAACACTCAGTATTGGAAGTTACAAGTTAATTTCTTAATTAATAATTATTGTAGATAGAGGGTAAGTTTGAATTTTTACCCACATTTAATGTTAATATTGTTTGTGATACATGGGGCACACTAAAAGTTTTGCACTTCTAGCTAATCGGAACTATTTGAATTTGGAATCTTATATTTTTAACACATTGCAACCTCCTTAGTAATAAAAAAAAACAATTGGCGGGAAATGATTTGTCAATTGTTTTTTATCACACATCAAAGTTCTACGTACGCAACGAAAATGGAATTAAGTCAAAAAGATTTTAGAGCGATGATTTTTTAAGATTTTAAAAGTTCTCTTTCTCCACAAGACTGTGTCACTTGTCTTCAAAATGCTTTTGGGAAAGAAGCACCTCGTTTGAGCACCGTGAGGCGATGGTTTGCTGAATTTGAGAGAGGTCGAGTTTCTTTACATGACGAATTTCGTGAAGGGCGCCCTTCAACTGTCGTCAACGAAAATAATGTTGGTACTGTTAAGCGGTTAATTGAAGAAAACCCCTGGATTACCTATAAGACAATTCGAGAACTATTGGGGATTGGTATGAGCCAAATTCAGAAAATTTTACACAAAGAATTAAAAGTTTGGAAACTTTGTTGTCATTGGATCTCTCATGAACTGACAGCGGAGCAGAAGCGGGCTCGCGTGGAATGGTGCTCACAGATGCTACTGAAGTACGACTACGGACATTCTAATGCTATTTATGACATTGTCACAGGAGATGAAACGTGGATTTAATGTTTTGAACCCGAAAAAAAACAGCAATCTTGTGAATGGGTGTTTGTAAATGAGAACAGGCCAACAAAATTGAGACAGGAGAGAAATGTTGGTAAAAAATAATCGTGTTTTTTTTCTCAGCTACGGGTCCCATCTGTACAATTCCACTTGAAGATCAAAAGAGTGTTAATGCCGAGTGGTATTCTACCATTTGTTTACCCAGGATGTAAGAAAAAGTTCGCGAAAGACGACCCAAAAGCCGCATTCTCCTACACCATGATAACCTTTATTCACACACGGCCAACAAAACAGTCATTTTAGCTTCCGAAAAAGTACATCTCCTCACTCATCCTGTGCATAGCCCCGACCTAGCACCCTGTGATTTCTGTATTTTCCCCAAAATCAAACATTTGATGAGAGGTTTTACTTTTACCAACTCCGAAGAGGCAGTGCTAGCGTTCAATCAGCACGTAGAAAACATGCCTTCAGATCTGTGGTCCTCCTGTTTTAAAAAATGGTTTGATCGCATGAAGAAATGTTTAAAATGTAAAGGAGATTATTTGGAAAAGCAATAAACATAATATTTTGGTTATAACATGTTGTTTTTTTAAGTTACGCAAAACTTATAGTGTGACCTACGTATAACATTAAGTAACATGTTGTCTATAACAAACCATATTTAATTTCGTAAACTGTAATTAAATAAAGTGATCTTTAAATACATGCATTTTGCTACTAATTGTTTAAAAATAGTAGTGATAATATTATGATAGCAATTTAGCTCTAAATCAGGTAGTCTAAAGCTAGGTAAAATGTGATGGACAAATAAGAATCAGTAACACGTAATAACTACTTCAGCTGGTTACCCTACACTTCATTAACCTCTTTACTGCATTAAATATTGTTTGCAAATTGCCCATGACACTTAAATAATTTTATCAGCCATTTGTTTAAGTAAGCCATTTATTTAATAATAATTAACATATTTTTTAACATATTAAAATGCTCTATTGATTGAAAGATATGTAACGTAAACATGCATTGTTTGTAAATAGCATATGCACCGTATGTCAAATATTGCTTTAACGTAAACAGTGGATGATTTTATGTCCAATAGATCAAAAACCATGATAAAATCTTTAAAAATAAAAAATAAGAGATTACTTTGAATCAAGATTTTTTTGGCTAATTATTTTTGGTTAGGTGTACCAAACACTGAGTTAAAATTTGTTTACCTATTTTAGAAGGACCATTTACATAATGTGAAGAGATTTAGCAATACGCTGGTGCGTGCCCTTGTTCGTGGTGTTTCGATGTTTTAACCCTATAATTATGGAAATGATTGTGACCCCGTCCTATGAGACGACTAAGCCATTGCACAGTTCATATCACCGCCCTAGTGTACGTCGCAGCCGACGAAATTTATGACGCATGACTACGTGGTCCGACATTTGGGGACAGTCGCCGTGCCAGGTGAACCCTTCTCATGATATGTAACCCTTTTTTTCTCTCCCCTCAGACGATGGCGGGGCGCATTGGGAACGCGAAGCAATAGTCGCTACGCCAATTATCAAAGACTGTCGGCTATTATAGGTTATCTTTAGAAATCATGTGTTCTTGTAATTTTATACTAACAGTTTAAAAATTAACCATCATATTGTTTTAGCCGATTCATAATTGTTATTTTGTAAACATGTTTATAATAATTTCATTGCTTCGATGCCAAAAATGTAATCATGTGTAATTTCTCATTATAGCTCATTCAGAGCCAACTGTCTTGTTATTTGTCTCATTTGTCGTACTGGTGCGTGGTGGATTCAATTTTAACCTCTCTCTTATGATTAAAATCCATTAGTTTTACCGTGAAGTTTTACAATGTAATCAGAGCCGGATGGCGTCCTTATAAATAAAATTTCTAGCTTTACAAAGCTTTGTAAAATCAGATATTATGACAAAACCTCCCCTTTTGATAGACCAAGTACAGGGACAGTCAATCTATACATATAATAAAATCATAGGAAAGGTAAAACTGTACATTGAATATTTTTTAAAAGAATATTGGGGCGTGATCTACAATCGATATCGAAGCCAAAAATATAGTTTTTAGGATTTTTGTCTGTTTGTCTGTTTATCTGTTTGTCTGTATGTACATCCGGGGTAAACTCAAAAAGTACTGCATGGATTTACTTCAAATTTAGCATGAATATTACTAACAGATCGGGTCAATATATAGCCTACATATTATCACGCTATTACCTACGGGGTAGTGCTGTGCGGAGTAAATGAAGTCCGCGCGGACGATGTCGCTGGCAACAGCTAGTATTAATTATATTAATATAGAATCAATATCCCATGCCGAATAAATTTTGTTGCACTGCTTATGTAGTATACAAATAAATTAACATTTCAAGTGAGTGAACCCTTACAGTGGTCCCTTGAACAAAGGGAAATGGTGGTAAAAATATAAACACCACAGTATCAGCTATGCCACATATTGCTACTAAACTTGGATATATAATTTGGAATTAAAGTGTTGACTTTTTTAAAATCAAAGGAGTGCAACTTCTGTATGTAATATACATACTATTATTTATAATGTGGCTCAGCACAGTTCCCTTGGGATGATATAGTCAACCAAATATCATAGGAAGGTCTTTCGTCTGAACTTTAGCTTGACTAGCTATTAAATACAAAACATTATATTCTAGGAGATGACAATGGTGTAGTAAAACTATGGGTAACTATTAAGTATAAAACGTTATGTTCTAGGGGATGACAATGGTGTAGTAAAACTATGGGATCTGAGGAAGCAAGATTCGGTGTTTTCAATTAAAGTTGGAGAGGAATACATTGCTGACATGATTACAAATGATGCTCAAAAATACCTTGTATGTGCTGGAGGTGACGGCTTGCTTACTACGATTGATTTAAAAGGAAGGTTAGCAATTAGTGTTTCTCTTTTTTTCATACATATAAAAGATTCCACACAAATTTCAAGTTTATTCATTTCAACGAAATTTAAAAGTGAGGCATTTGGGAAAATCTCATAACATAAAAGTTGTATTTAATCAATTAAGCCTTCAATTGTAATAGGTAGATCTTGAGAGTGACTTTCCAGGTCACAGCGAGTGGAATTTTAGCGAAAACCCATATGTTTTATCAATTATCGCAAATGGTTAGGAAAAAACTTAGCATTGAAAACTAGGTTTTTTAGGCGCCTTGCTCAGCCTTTGCAGTAGTTTCTATAAATACAATACAGGGTTTATACTGGTGGAATAATTTTTGTGACAAAAATTATTTTACACCGGTGCAGTCAGTCAACCAAATTAGTGGTAGTGCCATACAGCTTTTGCAACTGAATAGGCCGGCACGCCCGGGGAGATACTACTCCCTCACTTGACACCGACGTAAAGTAGCAGCCCTGCTGCTCCGTTTCGCTTGGTTTGTGAGAGTCCCGGAGGCCTACCCCCCCCCCCCCCGCACACTATGAATGCGCAATCACAAGAGAATCTACCCTAGGGGGGTACCACTTGCACCAGCAGTGGAGAATCCCCCCCTGAGCGTCCGTGCTCTGGATTCCAGCCAGGTCATGGATGCTCAGGCTGCCCTGCGTATTCTGGGAGGGGGGGGGGGGGGAATGCGCTCATAGACAATCCTGTCCGGGGCAAACAGGGCAAGAAAGCCATGGCACCCCCTACCACGCTTACTGTGGATTTCTGTAATGTCAGGGGGCTTCATTCCAACTTGAACGCCCTCCACTACCATCTCGAGACGGTGAAGCCAGCTTTGCTCTTTTTGACCGAGACGCAGATATCTTCTCCGGCTGATACTTCTTACCTCTCCTACCCGGGGTACAAACTGGAACATTCCTTTGTACCGCGGGCTGGGGTGTACGCATACGTCAAAGAAGATATCTGTTACCGGCGCCTCAGCAGACTTGAAGGTCAGGACCTATCCATCCTCTGGTTACGCGAAGCTTGCGACGACCATCCACGCAGCTACGCGTGCCTATACAGTTCCCATGGCGGGAATACTGAAGTTGACCGGCTCATTGAGCATTTACAAACGGCTGTAGATTCCGTGTTAGAGCAGAGCCCCTCCACAGAGATCGTGATCTTGGGCGATTTTAATGCCCACCACGCCGAATGGCTTTGTTCGCGCACCACCGATCATGCGGGGAGGTCTGTTCACGATTTTGCCTTGGCGTATGGTCTTACACAACTGGTAACTTCGCCCACGCGAGTTCCCGATGTGGATGACCATATGCCTTCACTGTTGGACCTTCTGCTGACCTCTCATCCGGACCGTTATCAGGTATCGGTTGACGTCCCACTTGGTTCGTCAGACCACTCCCTGATCCAGAGTAAAGTGAAGGTTTCGCGCCTATCACGGCCTCCTTTAGCAGGCTGTCGTCGCGTTTGGCACTTTAGGTCAGCAGATTGTGACGGGATGCGGTCTTTTTTTGCGTCCTACCCATGGGGGCGGTTGTGCTTCTCGCTGGATGATGTCGTCGGATTCTATTGCCAATGTGGTGCTGCAGGGCATGGAACTTTTCATTCCATTTTCTGCGGTACCAATTGGTGGTAAGTCTCAGCCTTGGTTTGGTCGCTCCTGTAAAACGGCTTCGCGCCGCAAGCAGGAGTGCTACCGGGCTTGGGCTGCAGCGTCCGCATCTTGTGATGAAAAAACCAGCACATTACGTAAGGAGTACAATTTCGGCTCGAGGTACTTCAAAAGAGCTATCGCCAAGGCAAAATCGGAACACATTGGCAGAATTGGTGAGAAATTAGTTCGCCTTCCTTCGGGCACTCGTGCGTTCTGAGTGCTAAGTGTGAGTTTTTCCTTTCGCATTCGATCGTGAGCGCGTTTGGAGTTTACTAGGAATTTGTATGTGATTTGTACAGCGCCACCTAGTGGTAAATATGAGATACCAGTTTACCACCAGGTGGCGCTGTACAAATCACATACAAATTCCTAGTAAACTCCAAACGCGCTCACGATCGAATGCGAAAGGAAAAACTCACACTTAGCACTCTGGTCTCTCCAAGGCTGTCTTAGGGAATTTCTCACAGCCCTCTCTTCCATCCTTGCACGGAGACGATGACTCTCTGGCCCATACCGCAAAGGAGAAGGCCGATCTCCTGGGCTCCTTCTTTGCGGCCAACTCGACTCTGGATGACCAAGGGAACGCACCGCCTACCATCCCGCAGTGTTATAGTTGTATGCCAGAACTACAATTTCGTCAATCATCTGTGCGTAAATCACTACTTTCCTTGGACATCCACAAGTCGAGCCACAAGATCCACAAGGCCGGATGGCATCCCTCCGATTGTGCTAAAAATGTGTGCTCCAGAGTTGGCACCAGTATTAACACGCCTATTCCGGCTCTCCTATTCACTCGGCGTGGTACCGAATTCGTGGAAGACAGCTTTGGTGCATCCCGTCCCTAAAAAAGGAGATCGCTCTAACCCGTCTAACTGTCGGCCCATAGCCATAACCTCCTTGTTCTCCAAAATTATGGAAACAATCATCAACTCTCAGCTCCTCAAGTATTTAGAAGAGCACCAGCTGATTAGCGACCGCCAGAACGGTTTCCGTCGCGGCCGCTCAGCTGGTGACCTTCTAGTATACCTAACTCATCGATGGGCGGAAGTAGTTGAGTCCAAGGGGGAGGCATTGACAATTAGTTTGGACATAGCGAAGGCCTTTGATCGGGTATGGCACAAAGCGCTTCTCGCGAAGCTGCCTTCCTACGGGCTTCCTGAAAAATTATGCGAGTGGATCACCAGTTTTTTGGCTGACCGGAGCATCAAGGTCGTTGTCGACGGTGCGTGCTCCGACCTTAAATCTGTCAATGCTGGTGTTCCCCAAGGCTGCGTGCTATCACCGATACTGTTCCTTCCGCATATCAATGATATGATGCGAATTAGCAACATACATTGCTATGCGGATGACAGTACTGGTGATGCTACATACTCCGGCCGAAGCAGTATTTCTCGGGAACACGTCGAAGAGTGCCGAAACAAGCTTGTGTCTGAAGTCGAGAATCGACTTACCGATGTCTCGGAATGGGGTCGCCAAAACCTGGTTACTTTTAACCCCAAGAAGGCACAGCTTTGCGTGTTCATCGTGAGTATCCACAAAGACGCCCTTTGTGGATACTCTCCTGACTCACCTCGATTTGAGGATACTCTCCTGACAGCCTCAGCTAGTGTCGGAATCCTGGGAGTTGACATATCGAATTACGTTCAGTTTCGCGGTCATTTGGAAGGCAAGGCTAAACAAGCCTCCAAAAAGTTTACAGTACTTTTTGCCGGTCCATCGCCTTCAACTTTATAAGGCACAGGTTCGGCCTCACATAGAGTACTGTTCGCATCTCTGGGCCGGAGCTCCTCAGTACCAGCTTCTTCCTCTTGATCGCATTCAGCGTAGAGCGGTTCGAATCGTTGACGACCAGGCCATTTCGAAACAGCTTGACTCTTTGGCATTGCGCAGAGATGTGTTCTCTCTGTGTCTTTTATCGTATATATCATGGAGAGTGTTCCGACGAGTTGTTTGGATTAATTCCTGCCGCCGAATTCCACCATCGGACATCGCGTCAAAACTTGAAGTTCCATCCTCACCATCTCGATGTCTGGAAATCCACAACTGTGCGTTTCTCCCGACACTTTTTACCTCGCACTACTCTGTTGTGGAACCAATTACCGGCAGGGGTATTCCAAACGGATACGACATAGGGACCTTCAAGAAAAGAGCTTACTCATTCTTAAAAGGCCGGCAACGCAACTGCAAGACCTCTGGTATTGCAGATGTCCATGGGCGGCGGTGATCACTTACCATCAGGTGCACCTCTTGCTCCTTTGCCCCCTCTTCTATTAAAAAAAAGGGTTATTTGAAATTAACGCATCACCTCTTGCAGGCAGCCTCTTCCAACAACATTCGTTCTACGACTTTTTACAAATCTTGATAAATAGAACAAAAAGAAAAACAACAAATTTCTTGCTTCCTCTGCAAACTGAGGTCAAGTTCAAAAGTGCATTACCGCCACTGCGTCACCCCACAACTCCCGGCCACGCTGCACGTGGCAATAGTCCAGGCAGGCGCATACCTACGCTCAGAGTAAATACCAGTTCAGAAGCAATAAATATTTTTGTATGGAAAACTCATTTTTTTAAAAACTATTAATTATAAAAAGTCGTAGAACAAAAGTTGCTGGGACTGATTTAGAGAGGCTGCCTGCAAGAGGTGATGCGTTATTCAAATAACCCTGTGTAAGACTTGGTTTTTTTCTGTAAATCACTTTTTTTTTCAAAACACTTACTTCTTATATTTGATACTCGGATAACAGTCAGTTTAGGTAGGTTTTGAAACTGAATTTGACGTCGTTTTTAAGTATTGGAATATTGTGAAAAGTCGAAAAATGATTAGTTAAGAAATCTCGAAGTTTGTCAAAAAACACTTTTTTCAAAAAATGTTTGTCAACGATAACTCCCGAACGGATTAACCTATTTAGATGCAATTTATGCATTAGACGCAGTTTTTTGAGGAATAGAGCTAACTAGATTTTGTCATAAATCTGAAAAAAAAAAAGAAAAATACTGTTTCGCCAGATTTTTTTGAAGTTTTTTCAAAATTTCTCTAAATCTCCGGGTCCGAATTGCTTCAACTATTAAGGAAATCTAAGTTGCGCAAATTAATCAAATCGAATGTTATCAACCGCGTTTATCGAAACGCGGTTGACGCGGATCAGGTAGAAGACCTGGCACATAGGCTTTTTATCCTGGAAAAATTAGGTAATCCGCGGAATTCGCCAACAACTTTTATAATGCAGTAGGCTGCACGCTGCAGCTAATACAATCTAAAACTACTCGGATTTAATTTTTAGGTAATGGGATCAGGGCATTTTGCCATAGATTTGGAATTATGTCAGTTAAAAAACCGCATCAAGCGGAATCGATATCGCGAATGCAAGCGACAGCGACGCGTCTGCCCATACCTTTAGCGTCTATACTACGTATTGCATGGCACGGTTAATTTTCGCCATAAAATTAGTTATTTTGCTTACAATAGTAATTACTAGAACATTCGGATTATTTTACACTTGATTAACATGTGACTAGAATTTAAGCGCTTCGATGCTAATCAAAAACAATAATAAGTACATATTAATAACGGTTGTTTCTATTGAACTAGCAAGTTTCAATGGTAATTCATATTTATATAGTAGTATATAACGCCCAAGCAGTCTGTAGTTAGATGTATGTTAGACTACACCGACAAGACCAATACATACACCATCCTACTATTAGTGTTCAAGCGTGGATGGTAAGATATGGATCTTTGATCAAAAGACTGAACATGTCGTTCGTGTCGTCGTGAATATGTCATTTCCATTTTACATTTGATTGACATGTCACTATAGACCGTGGTCCCACGAACAAACTTTTTTTTGTTAATAACAAGTTGAATTTTTGGGAACAGCTTCGTTTTGGGGAGACAACCATCTTTTCTATCTTCGAAAAATCTCAAATCGGATAACTAATAAAGTTATAGGGTTTTGAAAATTTTGATTCGGTGAAGAAAAAAATATTCATTAATAACAAAAATTATTTATATATTATATTATGAAAAACACAATGAATCTTTTGTCATACACATTCGATGGCTTTTCTGACAAGTCCTCTACTCTAAAGTTTCGGAATTATGAGATTTTTAAAATGATATCAATTTAAAAATAAACTGATTTTTTCACAACAGCTTGTTAATAATTATTCTAACTCAAGGGTAACTTTGTACTACATGTAAAGTGGAAACTTTTATTAGTCCGACACTCTAAACTTTTATTTTTTATCTATCTTTAGGTATTAGTTACCCGATTCGAGATTTCTTAATGATACACAAGATGGTTGTCTCGTCAAAATGAAGCTGTTTACAAAAATTCAGCTTGTTATTAATTTTAAAAAAATTTTGTTCGTGGGACCTCGGTCTATAGAATTTTGTTGGTGCTAATCAAAAACATATTAATATTAATAATGGATGTTAAAAATATTTACTAGTAAATTTTATATTTTTTTCAGCAAAATATATACAACGTCAGAACAGTACGAAGCAGAACTAACTTGCATGGGTTTATTCCGTTCAAACACAAAGTTGTTGGTTGGATCTTCGATTGGAAAATTTTATTTGTTCAATTGGAAAGAATTTGGTCTACATAGTGATGAATATATTGGACATAAACATACTATACAATGTATGATACCAATTACTGAAAATATAGTTGTCTCTTCTGGTGAGGATGGAATTTTGAGAGCAGCGCATATGTTTCCACAAAGACAACTAGGTAT
Source organism: Apodemia mormo (assembly GCA_036924255.1). NCBI lineage: Eukaryota > Metazoa > Arthropoda > Insecta > Lepidoptera > Riodinidae > Apodemia > Apodemia mormo. Next base: position 21,807,407 of record JAUPFN010000003.1, on the reverse strand, counting down.
TGTAGGACAACACAGCCTCCCTGTTGAACAATTAGATATTAGTCATGACGGTCAATATATAGCGTCTTGCTCCCACGATAATGATGTCAAATTTTGGAATATATCATATTTTGAATCTATAGATACACTCATAGATGTGAATAAAAAACAAGACAAGAAGAAAGATTTGATCAATAACTTGCCATCAAGTAGTTTCAAAAATGCATCAGACTTTTTTTCAGGACTTGTTTAAGTACAGTACAAATTTTATAAAAATGAAAGTGTTTGTTATTTATAAGCCCACTTTATATTTTATAAGCACTTCCTTGCCTTGGGGCATCAATTGGGTTGATGCCCTTGGTGGTCCAAGCGCCTTTGAAGAATGAATTATTTGCTATTCTGCAAGTCCATTCGGAAAAGGCGAACGATTGGATTTAAGTGTCACTACCATAATGACTAGGTTGCAGAGTTCGGAAACGTCTCGCCAGCGGCCAGGCATACCTGGCCGCTGTTTCCAAGCGCATTTTATAATTTGTTCGACTATTACTTGTACTACTCAAAAACTTGTAAAGCCTTTTACAAGTTTTTGAGTAGTACAAGTAATAGTCGAACGAAAGCCGTGATAGTTTTCCTTTAAACTTCATCAACCGTGACTATTTCCTACCCCCAAAACCATCCATGGAGAGGGACACATCCTCCATGAACATTTAGCGGTCAGGAAGCTTTGTGCCCGGTGGATGCCTCATAATTTGACCGAAGCGCAAAAACTCCGTCGTGTTGATTGGTGCCTTGAAATACTTCGAAGATTTAACAGAGGTGACTCGATTGCTGTGTTAGACATACGGGTGACGAAAGCTTGATTTATTGTTATGATCAGGAAACCAAAAGACAATCAGCTCAGTATGTGAGGAGTTGCCCACCAAAATGAAAATGATATATATATATATATATATATATATATATATATATATATATATATATATATATACAGTGTGGCGGTGACCATACACCAATTAATTAAACTTAGTATATGTAATAATGTTCTCAGCCTGAATACAAAAAATCAGATAAATACATCCACTGGTTTAGCCACAGGACATTAGTTTTCATTTCTAATTTTGCGAACATGATGTAGATTATCAGCTGTACGCATAGAAATATATAGAGGTCAATGGCTGTACGTGACCCGTTCACCCTATATGGTTTGAAAGAACTCTTATAAGTAAGTTGCCAACTCGCAATACTAGCAGAAAATCCTTGCATTCATTGGTTATTTTAATTTTTTATCCTTTACAACTGACCAATAACAACCCAATCTTGTCATTAGGAGAATTTGAAAAGAAAGCGAAAAGTCGCTTTATCTTGAGTGCATACACAGTGTGTACTGATACAAAAAAGCGCATTTTGCGCCTTCTTGATGAAAGCCGTTGATTACACGTGTCACGTACCTACGATACGTAGGTCACGGTCATTATTGTTTAATGTTATTGTTTAGTACGATCAAAGATTTTGCCGTGGTAATTGATATTACGTTATTACTTGTAATGTACTGAGTTTTTATTTTTTTCTTTTATTATTCTAGACTTATAAATTATGCGAAAGTAGACGCTTCATTTTAATTTTTATTGTGGTAAAATACGAGTTAAATTGTGCGAAAGTAGACGCTTAATTTTTATTGTGATGGCCGGCCATGGCCATGATGTTTGTGCTAATTAGTGCTATTTTGTGATAAGACACGTTAGGTAACTATTATTATTAGTGTGAAGTGAACAACATTTTTGTTTTTTCTTCTTTACTTTTAGCCAATATGTGGCACGAATCCTAGATTGATACGGTCTTTATTCTTACAATATACGCAAAAATAATTCTATAGCTACGTAATTACTTATTGTACAAAATGATTGTGATTAATAATAATAATTTATCAAAATAATTATTGAGGATGAGTGTGGTTTAAAAAGGCGCCTAAATATTATGTCACACGTAAAAATAATAATAATAACATGAGGCGCCAGCCGCCAAGCCGCGCGTGCGGCGTTGCCGTCCTGGTGATAGGTAAGTCAAAGGATGTTTTATCTTTATTATATTTTCGTGTCATTAATTTTGTTCGAAATTTTTGTTTTTTTAATTTCGATATCAGGACTGATTTGATAGACTAAAAATACTAGTACTAACTAGTACTACCTTAATTCTCACTTATTGTTGTATGGTCACCGCCACACTGTATATATATATATATATATATATATATATATATATATATATATATATATATAAAATGAAAATAAGTCGAAGTGTGGTCTTGTGGTCTTGTTCTTCGGAAGGACAAAGACATTACGCGACAATTTTAAAGGATCAAAACAGTTATTGCAGTTTGGTACACTAACTATTGTTTGACAAATGCAGGATTTTAATCGCAGCCTGTGAGTATGGTACCCTGACAATGCAGTGCTCAAAACCGCTCCCCAATTTTTCATTTAATTTCGTAATATTGACAAATCTGGGAATACTTGAAATCAATGTGTATTATAATTTTCAAATTGTTTTAAGTATTCATATTGCCGAAAATTATGATAAAGATATTCGTGTTTGAGCATGTTATAGTACCGCTAACGTAAGCATTGGTCTTTCTTATTGACTTGGAATGCGACTATCGTATCAGCTTCTTCGTGAGCAAAGACAAGGTAAATTATTAAGGATGGGTCGAAATCCGTTTTATATTTGGTTTAACCGAATTTCGGCAGCTTGACTTGAACCGAACTTTGACATTCGGCCGAAATTCGGTTTAAATACCGAAAATTCGGCAGTAAAAAGTACCTACTTTCACTATTTTTACTGAAATCCTATAGTAATATCATAAAGAAGAAAGATTTGTGTTTTTGTATTTTTATATTTACTTACCTACCTATAGAACAAACTCAAAAACTACTGGACCGAATTGAAAAGATCTTTCACCATTAGAAAGATAATAAATCATCCCCAAGTAACATAGGCTATTATTATATTTTCAAAAAAATTAGAGATCCCTATCCAAATTGGAACACTCTAACCCAAGGTATCAAAATTTTGCCCATAAGTCAATATTTCGCACACGCTGCGAAAACCATTAGGTAACGATTAATAAATAATTTAAGTAAATTCATAAGCAAGTCAGGACGTGTCGCTCTCCAGTAAGCGCGCCAAAATCAAAACGGGCGGGCTAAAATCAAAATATAACCGAAAAATAAAAAAAAATTGTATTTTCGGTTATATGATAAAAAACCGGCCCGGGATTGGATTAGTGCCCGGTTGGCGACAGGCTTGCCACCTATCACATTATGGACTAAGTATCTTTGAATAATCGTGGGTGCACTTGTATCTCTGACTACCCCTTCGGAGATATGGGCGTGAAGATACTCTCCTTTTTTCAGTTGTAACGAAAATAATCCGCTAACGCTACTTTGAGTATATGTTTTAATTTGTTAGCAAAATTAGGTGAGCGTAGTTGATCGGACCCATTTATGCAGCACTGTTGACCCTTTTAATAAATGTATATATGTATATGTAATCTATGGCGAATAGTAACGATCGAACGATACATGCAAACGCAGATGATTTTTTATACATATTGGATAGAAAACAAGCAGATGGCTCTCCTGTTAATAATGATGCGTTGCTATCGGTGTCGCGGGATAGCAATGCCACATGCATAAATCAACAGATTCCCTTTACCTCCAAATCGGATGGCAGATGGTATATTCTTCAAAAGGGCCCGGGAAGAGGTTTAGGTAGCCCGAAAGATGTGTTACGCAAGCAAGGCTAGAATCTTATCTGGAATATTTATTTAAAAAGAAACAGCATATTAGCAATGCCATATGTATCTATTTTAAATCTTCATTAAGCCAACTAACGGTCTTTCCAGCGTTAGACAAGCAGCTGATGGTTATTTTAGTATTTTTAATTATTCAAACAATCACCTAGTTATATGTCACGTAAATAATACTTATATATGTGTTGTGTTAAACTTCATGCGAGCAACAAACGCATAATCTACAATTGCATTGCTCCACGAAGCAGCTGACGATTTTTCTACATCCCACTATGATGTTAACTATGAAAAAGTTTCATCCGGCGGCGTGCATACAATTTTTTTTTTCATCTTTCGCAGACTCCCACATCCATAACCACCGTTACTTTAGCAGCTGATGCCGCTGATGGTCTGATTAATGATGTTCACATCGATAGTAGAGTGCATATGACTAACAAGTCGTTGGTCATATGCGATCTACTATTAGTGTGACATCCATAACCACCGTTACTTTAGCAGCTGATGCCGCTGATGGTCTGATTAATGATGTTCACATCGATAGTAGAGTGCATATGACTAACAAGTCGTTGGTCATATGCGATCTACTATTGGTGTGAACGTCAACTGCCTTACTATGACTGCTATATCTGCATCGTCACCTCCTGGCTCCTGGACTAATTGTTTTTATACGATATAAAAATTCAATTGATTTTAAGCTTGACTCGCAAGTCGCACACTCGCCGACATTGTTTTATTCGCAAGTAGGACACCACTATATCTAATGACTAACTGTTGCCCGCGACTTCGTCCGCGCGGACTTCGTTTACTCCGCACAGCTCCTCCCCCGTAGCGTGATAATATGTAGCCTATATGTTGACCCGACCTGTTAGTAATATTCATGCAAAATTTGAAGTAAATCCATGCAGTACTTTTGGAGTTTACCCCGGACATTTATACAGACAAACAGACAAAAATTCTAAAAACTATATTTTTGGCTTCGATATCGATTGTAGATCACGCCCCAAGTATTCTTTAAAAAAATATTCAATGTACAGTTTTGACTTTCCTACGATTTTATTATATGCATAGATATATAGATGTCTTCTAATCGTGTGTGTGTAGGTCATAGAATTAGTAGGTATATCCTCGCTCCGGCTTCATAAAATAAATTGCTCTTATTTTTTGTAGGCATAGTTTTTCAACTGTTTATATATATCGAAGCCAAAAATATAGTTTTTAGAATTTTATCTGTTTGTCTGTATGTATGTCCGAGGTACACTCAAAAAGTACTGCATGGATTTACTTCAAATTTTGCATGAATATTACTAAAAGGTCGGGTCAACATATAGGCTACATATTATCACGCTATCACCTACGCGGGAGGTGCTGTGCGGAATAAACGAAGTCCGCGCGGACGAAGTCGCAGGCAACAGCTAGTACCATATAAATAGTATTAAGGACGAATGCAAACATTAATGAAACTGCTTCAACAATTCACAAACTAACTGTAGAATTATTTTATTTTAGACTTTAAAGCATAATGTTGAGACAGAAACTACATGTTGTCTACCTACTACTTGTAACATATTGTTACGTACTCGGGTTCGTGATTGTAGGAAAACACCACTTATATTAAATCCGTGTATTTACACAACACAACACAACGTAATACTAAAATACACTTTACACAATAGTCACTTGCTGTACTATCACTGAACTTAGAACACTACACAATAAAACACTTTTCGCTTCGCACTAGTCACTTGATGTATCGCTCTCCATCGCTTGATAAAAACTGCCTTGTGTTTGTCAACATCTCTGTATTTATAGGCAGGGGAAAGTCCTAGCTGGATCCAGAAAAATCTAAATGTATCGGGAAACAATGAATCACTTCTTATCGTAAACATGTTATGAGTCATAAATCCTAGTACACGCTACTTTCAACCTTATGCCATATCCCACAAAGTCCATTATGGCATAGCCCAGGTCAACTATTTGTTTGTCAATAGGAGTAGCTATCTCTTTCTTTTATTTCTAGATAGTTAGCGCGCGCGCGCTCCAACTCTACACGCTTCTAGATTATTCGTAACACTATTAATGGAATATTATGTATTTATCTTACTGTACCATGCTAATTTTTATATTCTGCTCTGTTTATTTTATAGTTCAAAAAATTCAGATGGAGTATTAGTAATTATAATTGACAATGCTCCAATCATAATACAAGTGTCAGAAAACCCCCAAACACAAACAGTAGAAAAAATTAAGTAATTGATTGGTTAAGAATCAACAATATTGAATATACTGAAGTATACACAACTTTAAGAATTAGAAATAAACACGAATCAGTGTATGCTGTCGATGCTACTCTAAAATGACTGGGTCATAAGGTAATAGCTTAAAGTTCTACTAAATCCTTTAAGACATTAATAAAGTGACATTTTAATATACTGTTATTATTATTAAAGGACTTAAAAAGGAGGAGGAGCATATATCAATTTATCTTAAAGTTTTATTTTTATTTTTTATGTATATTGTTCAATTGCAAAATTCATTTTTTGATTGAAAGATATACTTCACAAGTAGTCTTCTTTTAATTTGACTAGAGTCTAATGCAGGATTTCCGGAGATACAAGAAATAAGAAGTCGGTTGTTTGCAACTTTATTGCTATTAAATGATTAAATACAATATTTTAAGTATAGTCAGCATTGGTCAGGCATGACGATCTCTGTAGTGTAGGTAAATACCACTATGAATTCGCCAGAAGAGATATAAGTTACTTCATAGAAAGAGAGGCTACTTCTATTTGAATATAACTATTAACTAGTTGTTAAGCGTTGAGAGAGTGAAATTAAACTGAATTTGCATAGCGAATTTTCTGGTGTTCTGAGGTTATGTGCCCATTTAATTTTACTTATTTTTTCTCAGATATTGCGTTTAACGCCCAGCGGTGGATTTACACTAGGGGCAGTCGGGGCAAGTGCCCAGGGCGGCAAATATTTTAGGGGGGGCAAAATTTTGAAAGTGATAAATTTTTTTTAGTCTTATCGAGATTCCCCAATATAATTAATTAATTCTATTAATTTATAATTTTTTTTAATTGATAATTCAAGAAATTCAATTCATTCATTATTTATGAATTATAATTTTGGCACTTTTTTAGTAAAAATTAATAATCAAAATGATTTAATCAATTGGTTTCTTTGGAGATTTCAAATAATAATCGATTTTTCTATTTTCTGGAATTAAAGAAATTTAATTGGTATTTATTTTTGAAAAATTGAAAAAAGTTCGGAATTATTTTTTTGCATTTCTTAAAACAACTTTAACAATCAATCAATTTAAAAAAATGTTAATATTTATTGATTTCACCAATTTATTTTAATTTAAACGAAAAATCGTATGTTTTTTACACGCTTTTTATTAGCTTCATTTGTATGTATGTATGTATGTTTGTATGTTTGTAACCGACTTCTTTGGGCGCGATTTTGACCCGCCTTAAACAGCCAGATTTCGTTCAAACTTTGTAGATTTATCGAGGACCGATGACAATACACTAATTTGATAAAATTATTCCATTTTTCAATTTGCAGAATATGATTTTTGTTAATTTATATAATTTTCATCTATAGCCGATAAGATAAGAAAGTTAATTTTAATTTTTTATAATTTTTCTCTACAGTCGATAAGACAGGACTTGATGTTAATTTTAATTTCCAATAATTATCTTTAGCCGATTTCTCTAATATTGACAAATTTTCGAATACTAAGGAGAATTTAATTCTACAAAACAAATAATAGTTTAAAAAAACTAACAAATCACGCTTTTATAAATAAACCTAACTAAAAAGTAAAAAATAAATAATAGTTTAAAAAAACTCAAAACACGCTTTTTATAGAAAATCAAACTAAAAAATAGAAAATAAATTTTAATAAATTTAAATTAAGAATAGTGTTAAGAATTTCAATAAATATAAATTAATAATAATGTGAATAAAAAAATATTTTATTTAAAAAAAGGCGTGGGGTGCTTTTTAAGATATCAAAATGATAATCACTCTACTCATATCTGTCAATAAAATATTTATAACTATTGACACCATGCACCCCACGCTTTTTTTAAAATATTTTTTTCTTATTCACGTTATTACGTTATTATATATCTATGAGTATTTATTCGTATTAAACAACAAATATCTGGTTGACCGAGCTTTGCTCGGTTTTTCACATATTTTTGGAACCGATCTTTTCTTGGACCTTGAACCTTGATAAATCGATTCCTATAGAATATATAAAAAAAAAATCTGTACCTGGTTGACCGAGCTTTGTTCGGTTTTTCACATTTCCATATCTTGGGAACCGAGCTTTTCTTGGACCTGGAACCTTGATAAATCGATTCCTTGACCCGAAAAACACCTAATTTGTGACTTTCATGAAAATCGTTGGAGCCGATTCCGAGACTCCAATTATAGTATATATACAAGAATTGCTCGTTTAAAGGTATTAGATTAGATATAACTTATCAATAGCACAGAAAAATTGTTTAAATAAAAATGTAGCTTATGATGGAGGTCCATATTCAGCGTAATTGTATAAAGAAAATTAATTTTTCTGTGCCATTGATTTCAGATAAAAATTATAGCTTCTATAGTGCACACCAACTGTTAAGTCGGAAGACAACCTACGATGTGTATCAGCTGAAATCTCCACTACTTTTCAAGTTATACTGTCGTAAAATATGGAAAAATATATATGTATGAAATAACCTGATAGTTTCAATATATAACATTAGTTTCCATACCTTAACAAAAATAATAAAAAATCAGCATGAAAACGTCTTTCTACACGTATTTCCCCCCTTAAGTAAAATTCTAGTAATAGGGCGGACTTTTTTCCGTTGCCCAGGAGCGGCATTGAGTTTAAATCTGGCCCTGTTAACGCCGTATCATTATGATCTCAATCCTATTGAGATGGGGGCATCCATGAAATGAAAAGTAGCTGAAGTAGGTAAATGTTGGGAAGCCATCCAATCAAATATCAGAAATAATATGGAATGCTTTCGATTCCATTCCTATAGATGAATGGCGCAATCATTGCGCCCACGTAAAGAAATTAGAAGAAGAGGATCGAAAAAAATATGCATATTTGGACGAACCTTTTATCGTACAATTATACCTACTTTAAGAGTGAACAAAGCAGTGACGATGATGATTTCCAAGATGAAAATATTGAACAATTTGGTAGTTTGCAACCTCTCGAGATAATTCATGGCGAACATAATAAGAGCAAGCAATTTTAGTTTTTATTTTATATATATATATATATATATATATATATATATATATATATATATATATATATATATATATACATATATATACATATATATATATATATATATATATATATATATATATATATATATATATATATATATATATATATATATATATATATATATATATATATATATATATATATATATATATATATATATTTGTCAAGTTTTAATTTCATTTAATAAATCCTATTATCCAAACATTTCTTTTTCACATGATAAGATACGAAACAAGTAGATGGCTCTCCTGATGAAAAGAGAAATCATCGCCTATTGACACCAAAAATTCATAAACGAACAGTAATAAGGTTGTTAATTCAATAAAATGAAAAATTATATTGAGTCTTAGAGTATACAAATAAGTTTCTTTATTATATTTTATTTTGATTTTTAACGTTATTGAAATAAGGTTACTTTTCGTCAATCATGCTAATATGGTATTTAAATTTTTGTATTTTAAACATCAACGTTTAAACGAAAACAGCTTAAATGCGTAAGCGCGCTTACGGGCTTATTTTGAAAAGCCTAATTTTTTAAGCCTATATCGTTTAAACGCCCACGACTACATCCAAGTGCCAAAAGATTCTTGTATAGCACTAGGTAGGTACCTCCTATATTTCTTTTGATGGTCAAAGCGTCCATGCCATAAGAGAAGAACTGCCTGTCAAGTGCAAGGAACTTATATACTATAACCTGAATTTTACGAAGCAATATTTGAAAAATAAAAGGCTTAGGTAGCCGATACACTTATGCATGTGGCATGCCATCCTGCCACACAGATAGCAACGCAAATTGACATTTTTGGTGTCAATAGGCGATGATTTCTCTTTTCATCAGGAGAGCCATCTACTTGTTTCGTATCTTATCATGTGAAAAAGAAATGTTTGGATAATAGGATTTATTAAATGAAATTAAAACTTGACAAATATATATATATATATATATATATATATATATATATATATATATATATATATATATATATATATTTGTCAAGTTTTAATTTCATTTAATAAATCCTATTATCCAAACATTTCTTTTTCACATGATAAGATACGAAACAAGTAGATGGCTCTCCTGATGAAAAGAGAAATCATCGCCTATTGACACCAAAAATGTCAATTTGCGTTGCTATCTGTGTGGCAGGATGGCATGCCACATGCATAAGTGTATCGGCTACCTAAGCCTCCAAACCGGAACACGACAATTTGGCAAAACGGCAATCAAATTAATTTAAATTCGTTTAAATTTAACCAAAAACAAAGAGGATTTTGTTAGCTGGTAACCCTAATTTCACACCAACGTCCTCATGCAAATGTCATCCAACTTCCAAGTGCCAAAAGATTCTTGTATAGCACTAGGTAGGTACCTCCTATATTTCTTTTGATGGTCAAAGCGTCCATGCCATAAGAGAAGAACTGCCTGTCAAGTGCAAGGAACTTATATACTATAACCTGAATTTTACGAAGCAATATTTGAAAAATAAAAATGTACTTTATTTCGTAACTAATAAAGTTGACGTTTGTTTCTTACATAACAGAGGGGGAAAACGTTCCGAGCAAGACAACGACAAGAGTGGATGTTGTCCCTTTCTTGCAATTGCCAGTGTAAATAAAACTATCTAGATGGCAGATTTTTAGATATTCGGTAATCGTTGAATCCTTTTTATTCATACATGTCGATAAATAAATTAGCATAAAATGTATTGTAATTAACACGATGAGTTCTAAAATGTGCTTATTTTAATTATTACGTAATTACTTATGCAATGCAAAAACTGTTTCTCAAATTAGTAGAATTACTTAGTAATTTGCAAACTATGCATGGCCGCACTTATATATGGCGATTGGCGCTTTATTTAGTAGAAAGAGACACACTCCACCCATGTCGTGGTACTCTTCGGAACGATTTTGAAGTGCGTGTGAACATTCCGGGTAGAATGTAACTTCCTTGGTCAAGTGTCAACCATAGATAATTTGGTTTGGTGTCAAACTCAAGTGTCAACTGTCAAGTAAATAGTAATCATCCGGTTAAAAACAATCATTTCTTTCGTTAGTTATATTATTCTGTGCTCAAAACTCAAAAGTAAAAACTGAAAACCGATGCACAAGATACCTTAGTTTGTTTTTATAAAAATGAACATAAATTGTAGCATACTTACTGTGTTTACTTTTGCAGGAACTGTACTTTGTAATTTTAGCTATGATTTAGATGGTTACATAGCATACTGTCCTTGCATGGGTAAGCAACTGGTGCGGATAAATATTACTTACTACTGTTACTTTAACGATTTTACTTTATATCAAATTTAATCTTCGTTGGTTTCGTAAATTCTTTAGGCGTAACATTAAAAATTTTACGGGGCCGTAAATCATAGGATAGTTATATAGGTAGGATAGTTATAGGGGTATACCGTATAACAAAGTTTGTAGCTCGAAGCTAATAACCTGCCTCGGATATCACAAAGTTATTGACAAATAACAACCGATAATATTTAAAAGGGCGAATGAGGCAATGATATCACTACCCAATTCCTCTGTGAATTGATTAGTAAATCAACTTAAACAAGTCGGTCTTAAGACATTTGTTTCTTCCTACCTAGCCTATAAGAAAACAAATTAAGGGCCGGTAGAGACATAAGGAGAGAGGTAGTCTTCTTCCCCTGTTGCTCCCCCGTTATGGAAACATTTTACTAATCTAACATTAAAATATGTAAAAAAAAGCAACATATCCATCTTGCTGGACAGGGTTTCTCTTTCTGTCAGTAGAACTTATTGTAACATAGAAAATCTACTGCATATTAATGTAATAAATTGAGGTGGGCCTTAGTTTTAAATATTTTGATTCATAGAAAATCTACTGCATATTAATGTAATAAATTGGGGTTGGCCCTAGTTTCAAATTTGTTACATTTTTATTTGGTGGGATTCCAATCAATTGAGCCCCATGGGGCCCCGTTGTTTTTACCTTTAACATGGAGGACCTAAAAATAATTTTAAATATCTATTACATATTTGTATATTAAATCTCATAGGGTTCTACTCAAATTATTTGTAGCTCAAAATATATGTGCCTACATTATAAAAAACTTTGACTGCTGCAAAAAAATAATAATTGATGGTTATTAAAAGTTTTTCCTATCTTCTCCATCTTTGTATTTCGCCTCTGTGGTGTAGTAGTCCGATGTCGGGGTTGATCACAAGAGATCCCAGGTGCGATTAACGGGTTGAGCAATTCAAAAATGTGTTTTTCCAGTTTTTGTCAGAAAAAATACATTTTTGAACAATGTTGCCCGGGATTGAAAAAAGTGTCCGGTTGGCGATGGCTTGCCACCTATCACATTGTGGGACGTAGTACCTCTGCCTACCTCTTCAGGGATACGGGCCTGAAGATACTTTTTCCATCTTTATACTTTCATCTTTTCTAATACAGTACTAACAATATTTTATTAATAGTCTAATATTAATTGACAATATTATTATAAATAATCATTCCATTACAAGTTTAGAAAAATATATTTTGTAAGAAAGTAGGCATCTATATGTGATGAAGCATATAATGAGAATAGTAGGAAAAGTAAATCCCTATCCAACTCATTCCTCAGCAATTCAAAAATCATACAGTCTATTAATGTAAAGAATCACTTGTGTGGTTTTGTGAGTCCATGGTTTGATACCTATCACATTGTGGGACAAATTATCTACGACTAATTGTAGGTGCAATTGCATTTTTTATATCAACTATGATTTTATAAGGCCCTGCTTACATTTATAATTAGAAATAATTGTGTAGAACTACAACTTTGAAACATTTCAGGAAGATTTGGTAATCAAGCTGATCATTTCTTAGGAAGTTTAGCATTTGCAAAGGCTCTTAACAGAACATTAATCCTACCACCATGGGTTGAATACAGATATGGAGAGGTCAAAAGTATTCAGGTGCCTTTTGACACATACTTTGATGTACCTTCCTTATCTGTTTATCATAGAGTTGTGACTATGGAGACATTTATGAAAAATTTTGCTTCACTTATATGGCCACCAGAAAAAAGATACGCATTCTGTTACACAGAGAGGATTGGAGAAATTCCAAATAGCTGCAATGCTAAATCAGGAAACCCTTTTGGTCCCTTCTGGGATACTTTTGATATAGATTTTATTGGTTCAGAATATTATGGGCCATTAAACTATGATGCTCAAAACAATAAAATGATAGAGCAATGGAAACAAAAATATAATCCAGAACAGTGGCCAGTTCTAGCTTTCACTGGTAAGTTTTAAAAAATGAAAGTTTTAAATATAAGTCGTAATATAATAATATCTTTTTAACAAAAAATTACACCAACAAATAGTTATGGGTATTTTTTGTTAAAAATTATACATAAAAATCAGTGAGTGGACAATCATCTCTTGTGTACTTATCCTTAGGGTTGAAATTTCTAAAAATAAATTAAATGGAACTACATTTGGGGTATACCCATTCCAATAAAAAAAGAATTATGAAAACCAGAGTACTCAGTAAAAAGCTATGTATGGTCTAACATAAAAAATATGACGGGTCCAATGTAGGTTGTAACTTAAAAAATGTAATTTTTGTTTTATTTATGATAAGGAGTATTCTCTTAGTAATAAAAAATCTGACATGGCATATATTTGTTACATTTTTAACTATGTAGTTTAGTCATTGCAATGACTATGACACATGACACATGTAAGGCACATTGGCTTGTTGCATTGACAGCAATAGTATTTTGTTCTCTTCCTCTTCACCCTGATCTGTCGGTCTTGTTCATTTCTTTCGTGTTCTTCATTTTGTCCATTTCTGCCATAGTCTCTTCTAGCTTCAATCACACTAGCATTTTCTTCCTGCTCTTGTTCGAGGCTACAAAAGAAAATATTACGTAAATAGGTATAATTAATAATCATGCACTTAATATACATGGAAAAATAGTTATTTATTTCTTCCTGGTAAACCTCATTCATAGATTGATCCACGGCCTCATTTTCAGATTGTTCAGATTCTGAATTGTGATTGCTTTCTAGAGCAAAATCAGGATCGCCTACGTCGTAGTTGAAATAACTGCAGTTATCGTCACTCTCTGTTATGAGGCATTCATATATCTCGGATTCTTTCAAAGGTCTGTTTCCTTTACGAGTTCTCTGTGATGGTGGAGAAACTAAATTTTTGTCCTTTTCCTGGTCACACGTCTTGCAAACCTAGGTTTTTTTTGTGTTGTTGTTGGTGTAGTGTTCAAACTTTCATCGACTACGGGTGTTTTTCGCTTTTTAGACGTAGATATCTTCTGTCTAGGCATTCTGAAAAGTTAATAAAACTACAACAACGATGTTACGTCAACGAGACACTATGTGGTTAGCAACGTAAAGACAGAGGTGATGACCAAGGTACGTGAATATTTCTTGTACATTAACACCGTACTTGCATCTGTGAGACAGGGATTCGGCCTATTGACACACGTGTGCACTCGGCTGGCTTGCGGCTGTGACAGGTGTCAACAAAATGGCGAAAGGTGGAGGTAGCGGGAGGGGTGGCTCCGCGTACCACGTATTTTACAAAATATTCTATACATATAATAAAATCGTAGGAAAGTCAAAACTGTACATTGAATATTTTTTTAAAAGAATTTTTGGGGCATGATCTATAATCGATATCGAAGCCGAAAATATAGTTTTTAGAATTTTTGTCTGTTTGTCTGTATGTATGTCCGGCTCCGGGGTAAACTCAAAAAGTACTGCATGGATTTACTTCAAATTTTGCATGAATATTACTAACAGGTCAGGTCAACCGGGGAGGAGCTGTGCGGAGTAAAAGAAGCCAGCGCGGACGGAGTTGCGGGCAACAGCTAGTACAATAATAAAAATTAATATGTCTGTGAGACGTATAGCACGTCAGTTAAAGGTTAATATTATGAAGAGGAAAGATTTGATAATTGGTTTATTTGTTTGTTACATCTTAATTTAAAAACTACACAACCAAATTTTTCACTTTTAGAAAGCTATATTAAAATTACCTTTAAAAAGTCTCAAGTAACAGCTAGTCTACCATAAAGTAACAAACTAGCAGATAATTTTCTAGATGGGATAGCCATAAATATAGATAAAAATTTGTTGCTATTTGTATCCCATTCTCCACCAGAACACGGCAACTATTAATATTAATTTCTGCAAATATTGCACATTCTGTTGTTTGTTCTTTTTAATAGTATAATTCACCTTTTTTTATTCACTCTAAAGCATTTTTTTTTCAATTCTTGCAGAAGTAGGGAAGAGAGAGGCATCACTCGTGATTACTAAGATGATAATTATGCATAATTGCTAACTTTGCATGGTTGCAAATTAACCTACATTCAATGAGATGTTAAATTATTTACTTGGTAAACAACTCACTTATGAATGGGGTCTCATTAGTTATAATAAATATAAAATTTAAGATTTAACATGCCCTGTACTATGCAGTTTCTACTGTGGCCTTAATAATCCTGAGCAAAACTGGTGATTGCTATAAACTTTAATCAGTTACGTTCACATGGACTAAAATGAAATTACCCAAAACATATATTCCTACCACAGCATAAGTGTTTACTAATATCCCACCTGTTGGTGCCGGGCTCTTTTGAAGAATAGGCAATTGCTATGCGAGTCACTATCATCGTGGCTACTAGGTGGTAGAGTTGTTGTCTCTGCATTGTCTCGCCCGGGTCTGGTACCACCGCCTTACCTATTCCTGCCGTAATTGTGTCAGTGCTTGACACTGACGTGTTCCGGTTTGGAGGGTAAAGTAGCTGGTAAACTTTGCGTGTTGAATTAGACCTCGCTACAAAATAGCAATGCATCATTAACATCTTTAGTGTCTTTAGGCGATGCTTGACATTTTCTTGACATTTTCTATCAGGAGACCCGTCTGTTTGTTTGCTATGTTATGATATAAAACAACCTCTCTTAGTTTCATGGTTAAGCTAGTAAACCTGGAAATATTAACTTTCCATGTCTCAACATTCAGACCTCAAAGGTATTTTTGCTATATTTATATAACAAAAGTACCTTTGAGGTACATAAAAATAGCAATAAAAAAAACTACAAAACATGAATATAATATTGGTACTCATTTAAAAAATATCATACATATAAATGTTTGGATGTATTAAACTTAGCCCAAAATAAGTAGTAAAGTAAATATATAATACAAAACAAAAATTTGTATTTTTGAACTAAGCAAGCACGTGGTAACTAGATTTTTTTTACAGCAAACAAGATTGCTCTCATTATGGTCTTTGAAGTTACTTAAATATTATAAGAATTAATTCAAACTATAATATAAATTTTACATTGCTGATTACACTTCATATTAAAAATTTGGGTGTCCATAATGACATTGACCTGGAGAAACAGACAATTTGCTGTTCTTGTGCTAATTCTGTGATAATTTTTTATGCCACAATCTACAGCTGGTAACTTGAAAAGAGTTTTATCACTTGAAATCTTAATACCTTTAAACAAGCAGTTCTTGTTCATATAAAAATATATAATCTGAATCTTGGAAACGGCTCCAATGATTTTCATGAAATTTAGTATCCAGGCGGTTTTGGACCGATAAATCGATTTAGCTAAGTTTTAGTTTTAGAAAATGTCATTAAAAAAATACTGAGCAAAGTTTGGTCATCCAGTTACTAATAATATTAACTAAAGAGGTATGATTTTTGAACAAATAGGTGCACCGGCCAGTTTTCCTGTCCAAAAGGAAAATCTACATTTGCAAAAATATTTGAAGTGGAGTGAAGATATAGCAAATAAAGGAAAGTTATTCATCAAGAAGAACATGAGTGGTGGTGGATTTTTAGGGGTCCACTTGAGAAATGGACAGGACTGGGTAAAAGCTTGCCAGCATGTTAAAGACAGCCCTAAACTTTTTTCAACTCCCCAGTGTTTGGGATACAATAGCGAAAAAGGAACACTAACATTAAATATGTGTTTACCACAAAAACATGAAATTATGAAGTAAGATGAGTTTTATTATCTTTATATAAATATAGCTGTACCTGTGACTTTGTCTGCATAGAAAAAATTCTAAAATAAAACCCGCATAGTTCCCATTCCCATGGGATTTCCAGGATAAAAAATTCTATGTCCTTTCTCTGTGTGTGTCAAACTGTACCAAATTTCATCCAAATCGACTCGGTGGTTTAGGCGTGAAGAAGAGTATATTATTACTTAGTGACCGCCCCGTTGGTCGAGTGGTATATCGTTGTATTTCCGGGTATGGGTGTTTATTAAATATATTTATATATGAATTAGTATTGTTGACTAACACCCTTAACACAAGCAAATAATTTGGTTACTTTTATTGGTGTTAGATAACTTGTCAGTAAGTGTAACTTGTCACGTGAATATTTATTTATTAGATATCTATTTTACACACAAAGCCATAGTTACTTTTGCATTTATTTTATAAGTATAAATCAAATATAAGATACCGAACAGGAAGATGGTTTTCCTGATGGAAAGCGACAACCATCACCTATAGACACCAAAGATATTAATGGTGTATTGCTATTCATGTGGTTAAATGGTAATTCCACTTGGTAATGGAATAGGTAAGGCTGTGGTACCAGACTCGGGTGAGACGTTGCAGAACTCTACCACACATATAGCTAATCGTTTGTCGTTTACAAACTGTCTGGGCAGAATGGTAAATAGTCTATTTTCAAAAGCGGTCTGAAATAATGAAGGGCGAAGACAAACTAGCAGGTTAATAGCTTGATAAACATAAGCAAGTACATGAGGATTGAGTTTCAACACCAATGACATTGCTTGGATTACTATTTACTTGCACTATGTACTTTCTATTGCGTTGTTGTCAATTTTTTCCTAGTTTCTTTATTACATATATATCATATTCATGCCAGATCCCTTACAAGGTAGGCAGGAAGAATTTAATGCCATACATCACAATACAGACTTGCCTTTCTGCCTCCACATTCATAACTCTCTTCATGCAAATATGTCAGTTTTGGAAACTCTTGACACCATTGGTGTGAACACCTTTTGAAAATCATTTGACCAGTTTGATAATTCTCAGGTTTAGGTCTCCCTACCAACATCCATCTACATTTCTATTGTATATTGTTGACTAGCTGTTGCCCGCGACTTCGTTCTCGCGGACTTCGTTTACTCCGCACAGCTCCTCCCCCGTAGGTGATAGTGTGATAATATCTAGCCTATATGTTGACCTGAACTGTTAGTAACATTCATGCAAAATTTGAAGTAAATCCATGCAGTACTTTTTGAGTTTACCCCGGACATACATTGACTTTCCTACGATTTTATTATATGTATAGATTTGTTAATCGTTCTAATGTCATTTTTTCAATATGACCAAAGTAATGTCGCATGCCTTTTCCCATTTTTACACCAATACTATCTTTCAACCCCAACCTTACTCTCACTTTGATATTACGGCTCCGAAAGTGCTCGACTACAACTTTTTGGTAATACCCTCTGTAATTAACATACATACTTTAGTTAAAATTCTGTAAATGTCATGAATGTGTTTTTTATTTATTATTTTCCTCATGTGTACAATTTCAACCCCTCTCTCCTTTTCACATTCTAGTGTAGATCTGATTCAGGCTTATCGTCCTTTCTTTTACTTTATAATTTAAAATACTTATATTTCTATCTTTAAAAGTGCGACGTACCAACCAGTGACTACTAGTTCCTGGTTCCACATTCATACTTTATTCCTCCTGTGTATTAAATTTTCATTTTTTTTCTATATCATAAGATAGCAAACAAGTAGATGGGTCTCCTCATGAAAAGAGTGAACCATCGCCTTTTGACATTGACACCAAAGATGTTAATGGTGCGCTGCTTTCTTGTGGCGAGATCTAATGCCACACGCATAAGTTTACCGGCTACCTTACCCTCTAAACTGGAACACGACAGTGACAAACACTGACGTTATTGTGGCAGGAATAAGTAAGGCGGTGGTACCAGACCTGAGCGAGACAATGCAGAACTCTACCACCTAGTAGCCACGATGATAGTGACTCGCATAGCCAAATCGGTCATCTTTTATGACCTGTCTGGCAGAGAGGTAGTTGGCCTATTCTTCATAGGAGCCCGGATCAACTTCTAATAGATCATTCCACAGCTCGATTTATCACAAATCAAAATGCAAATAAAGAGATAAAGTCTAATTTAAGTTCCATTTTATTCATTTAATGTTAAAATTACTTTATTTTTTCAGGCAAGTGAAACGGCTTCTAAAAAAATTCAATAATCTTAGATACTTATTTGTTGCGTCAGATTCAAATCACATGGTAGAAGACTTTAAAATTGCCTTACATAATCTGGAAGTAACCGTTATAACTTTAAAACCTGCAAATCCACATCTGGATTTGGTGATACTAGGTCAAGCAAATTATTTTATTGGAAATTGTGTTTCATCTTTTACAGCATTTGTTAAACGTGAACGAGATGTTAAGGGCTTACCATCAGAGTTTTGGTCATTTCCAAATCGAAAAACATCTAGCCACGATGAGCTCTAATATTAATTTTAAGCTTTGCTCTAAGTGAATTTTAATGGTGGTAGATGCCTTTGAATAGCATTTTATGAAACATAATATTTATAGGGTCGTCTATCTTGAATCCAAGAATTCTTTGTCAAGAATCCAAGAAAAGTATTTAAGATTTACAGCGATACCGCATGCATAAGTTTATCTGCTAAGTTAGCTGGTAAACTTATGCATGCGGTTACACACCGTTAAACGACAATGACAAGCAATGACGCTATAGGTAATATCAAACCTGGGCAAATCATTGCGGAATTCTACCACTGAATAGTCACGATGATAGTGACAAATTTTGCCAACTGTTTGCCTTTAATTAACCGCCTGGCAGAGTGGCAGATTTAACCTATTACAAACATAGAAAAAGGTTCTCAATTTGGTTGTATTTTTTTATAGCTTAGAATACAGTTATTTTTATATATTAGAATATACTTCCCCTTGGTCTCATTGAAGCTTAAAGATCTAATATCACTAAAAGGATGACATGTTTTATTGCAGATGAAATGTTTTATTGGATTTGTTTTAAATATAATTGATTAGCTGTTACTCACGACTACGTTCGCGTGACCCACAAACATTTTCTTTTGCTCGGTTGCGTAGAAAAGTAGTGTCACTTCTGAATAATGTAGCTTTTTAATGGTGAAAAAATGAGTAAATCGGTTGAGTAGTTTCTGAGTTAAAACGGAACAAACAAAAAGTCAATTCATTACTCTTTGCACTTTCCTAACGAGATGGATAGAATCTCGAATGACAGAATAGAAGTGATTATAACGTGCATTTTGCAAGAAACAAAGAGTATATACAATACTACGTAAGACAAGAAATGCAAAATCATAATGACAATTAGATTAAAAAGAAACGCAATCGGATTTCGGATTGTGATACAGATAATGTACACCTAATCTTATTAATACTGGTAAAATTAAAGATGTTCTGTGGATACATGACAAGTAATTTAATATGTTATTAAATACAATATACTTAACAGGCCCGCCGCTAGCTGTTTGTTCGCCCGCGTGCAATACCGAATATGCTGTGGGTGGAGTAATTATTTATTATGATAATGACTTATTATTTCGTGACGAATCGCTCGATTTGCCGCCCCCTTGTATGTACCGCCCGCGTGCAGTGCACGCCTTGAACGCCCGCTTACGGCGGGCCTGATACTTAATATAATATTGAAAGTTAAACAAACTACTGTATGTAATTACTTCATGACAACTCGTCTCCTCTCTGTTGCATACTCTTACGAATTGGCTACAAGGTGCCGCGCACGATAACATGCGGTAGCACGTGTTCAGCGATAAAAGAGTGCGATAACATGCTGACGGGCGCGTCATCATGCTTCAGCATTCTGGCGCCTCTCAGCCGGCCATCGTATTCCGTTCGTGTCGCACATCGCCTCAGGGATTCCGCTGCTTGCTATACCTAATAGCATTTCCGTTATCTTTTCCGCCTTAGCGAATGGCGGTTTTTAGTGACAGAAAAGGATAGGACGACCAATAAATGCGATGCGGTGCTGACAGATGTAGTCAAAAATTAATGGAGGCCAAATTAGCAATAGGTATTATTTCTTATTTTCTTGGGAAACAAATGCTAAGTATATTTTTTGGCAGTTACAATACACAAGTTTCTAACGATTTTCGTTAATATGTTCCCGATAAATATAAGCAGTTGTAATATATTAAATTGCATCTCTTGTACTTTCGGCCTTTTAACAAAATTTTACATTACATTGATAGGTATGTAAAAGGAAATATGTCGGAAATAGCACACACTCTTAAGGAACACCAGCATAAACAAAATTTTGAATCTGAGAATGCACAGCCGATAACGACCCTCATACCTACACTGGTCTACCGTAAGTAGGTAGGTAGTAGTGATCCCCTTGCTTTTAGGACCTTATAGTTATATGAATTGTAATTTCAGCTAAGTGATGTGTGTGTGCGTTTTTGTTGTAACTGTTTTATAAAACGTAATAATTTTACTCGATTTACTCTTTTTTTTATTACTATACTATAAACAAGAAATTTGATGGATTGATGGCTGCACTCCGATTGAATGTTTGGTGCTGCTTTTTTCACGCATAAACTACTTTTTTAAGAAACTTTACAGTATTACATCACTATAACGAATAGGCTAAAATTTGTAAGGATATTTGTTTTATTTCACTCCAATGAAGTTAATTACATCTGCTTGATTGTAAATATAGATAAGCGTAATTAAGAACAAAAAGTGTTAAAATAACGTTATTTTGTACATTTTGAGCTGTGATTTTGTGCAACATAATATACAAGTAATAAAATATATTTTAATTAAAAAACGTTTTATTGTCGTCTGTATTTAACCAGCAGTTTAAACCCATTTCATCTTGTCATTATTAAATGTTATGAATATTTAGGGTGTGCCGGGAAATCTGTAAGTACCTATAAGCTACAGTTAAGATGAGGAGACCAAATCTCCAATTTTGACCTAACTTCAAATAATCAAAATTTTAAACTTATTTAAGTTCTGTGGTTTTTAAGGTTCCGAAGTAAACTAGAAACCGTTATAGTTTCGGGATATCCGTCCGTCCACAGTCTAGCTCGGAGATCCTTAGAAGGTACTAGAACGCTGTAATTTAGTAGCACGAGTATGAAAACATGTAAGTGGGAATGTTAATTTTATCTGGCGTACCCCATAGTGTGAGATATCGTTGGATAGGCGTTCAAAAAATTTCTACGCCTCTGGAAACAATTTTTCAATTAAGGATCCATTTGTGAAATATTAAGCTTTAGTAATTTTTGTTAGTCAAGTCCATCATCCTCATGTTAATAGGTCGGAACCCAGGGTCCGCTCTCCTACATTTACTTTTCCACTTTGTACGGTCTTCGGCATCTTTAACAGTTAGCCCATTAGCACACATATCTTGAGCCACAACATCCAACCAGCGATTTTTAGGTCGTCCTCTCTTGCCAGCACCTAGTGGCTTTACCGTGTTTAGGCATTTGTTACCTACGTAATCTGCCGGTTTACGCAAGATCTGTCCGTACAATTTAAGATGGCTTTCTTGCAGTTTGTCCGCTATATCACAAACATGAAGGCTGCATGTCACGGAGATGAACATGTTGCGTTAGATGTGCGGTGTAACGCACACAGATCGGATAAAAAAAATCACACCCGTGGTAGCCTTCATGTTTGTGACATAGCGGACAAACTGCAAGAAAGCCGTCTGAAATGGTACTGTCTGTGCCGTTCGAGTAACGGCCACGTCTCGCTGCCATATAGAAAAACAGGCCTAATGATGGTTTTATAGACGTGTCCTTTCAACTTAACCGGCATTCTGGGATCACATATGACTCCTGACACTTCTCGCCATTTCGCCCAAGCCGCTGATATTCGGGCTGCGATGTCGATATCGCCAGATGTGTGTAATACGGATCCTAGGTATTTAAATCGACCTGTCTGCCGTGTAAGTATAACAATTTGTCAAGGAATATATATTTTTTTTTTAGTTTAGTCGTAATTTTTATAAGTAGGTTTTAAGTACTAAGGTAAAGATTCCGTAGATTTATCATGCCCAGCATTGCAACTTGAAATGCGCCACAAATTATATTTCAACATTAATTAATTATATTAACAAAATTCATTTTCCCCGTGTTGGTCAGTTTCTTTGAAAAATAGAGCAACTGCTGCTATGCCAGACAAGTTGTAAAAGGCGACCGATTGGCTATACGTGACTACTAGGTGGTAGAGTTCCGCATCGTCTCACCCGGGTATATGGTACCACTGATTTACCTATTCCTGCCACAATAGCGTCAATGCTCGTCATTATGTTGTTCCGTTTTGGGGGTTAAAGTTGGGCGGTAGACTTATGTATATAGCATTGGCATCCTGCTGCACAGATAGCAACGCATCATTTACATCTTTGGTCTCCATAGGCGATAGAGTATCTTTGAGACAATCCTGATTTCATTAGAAAGGATAAGAGTTACGCGTTAGAAAGATATGCAACATTAAGGTAAATATAACCGTAGGTAATCAAGCACCGCGCGATCTGAATTCAACTTAATTGTATCGTAGCAAGAGTCTATTTCTTTAAACGACTCCGGAGTGTCTCTTCTGTACTTATATATTTTGTGGTTACGTTGCGATGATGATCGACATGCCTTCGTATGCGTGTACTCGTAAACACGAGGCTATACATAAATAATCTGTGCACGGGGCAGCCCCGACTGATTAACAACGTTGCGTTGTCGTCCCTGTTGATGCTTATCGCGGTAGGTATAGGCGAGTGTCACAGGCCTGACGTTACTCAGAAAGCTATACCTACCGTCTACAGGTTAAACGCTACCGGTTGCCCATGGTACATGCGCAATATAGATCTCCACTGGGACCTTGAAGTCCCAAACATCATGCATCACATAAATAAATACAGTAGGTAGACACTTAATTTTTACAAAATAACACATCATTCAAACCCATTAATCACGGCCGCGGCGGCCTACGAGGCGCGTGGCAAGGCAGGAAGACCTGCCAACTACTTTCCTATCTCGATACATACACATAACAAAACACTGTCGTCGCCGGTCTCAACAACGTAAATTCTATCGCCAGTCACGGATCTCGGCTTGCAGGAGACTCCCCTTAGCAGGGGCGTTATTAGCACTTTTCTGGCTGAGCAGTGAGTACTCTGCTCGCCTTGAAAGTTAGTAACGACCATCACAGAAATGACAACTGCAATTTGTCATTTCGAAAAAAAAATATCACCACGTTATTTATTCCTGCTGCTATAGCGTGAACTGACGCTTTTGGAGGTAAGGTAACAGACTTACCTTTACATTAGTGGAGTAATTTGCTTTCTTGTGATGTAAAAATGCTGTCCCCAAAAAGGAAAATGATGCATAAGCATTAAGCATGGCTCGTCTGCGGTGGTAATTTAGAACCACCACGAAGCATTTTTCATATGGGAAATAAGAGGTGTCCCATGTCAGACACCTCTTTGGAACAGAGATTGTCGATATGTAATCAAAAAACAGACCCCCATTCACAGCCTTTTAGTAATAATTCTTGATTATTTATTTTAATAAAGAAGGTGTTTAAATGTTAAAATTATAAAAGATTTTCATCAAATTATGAAGTAATTGTCGACATTGATGATTGTTTAGAGGGGTTGGAAAAAACATTTTATAAAAGTGGTGTATAGGCATTGGAGAAGTGCTGCATTAATTGTATATAGGTAGAAGAAAACTATGTAGAAAAGTAAATTTATTTTAAATAGATTATTAAGTTATTCTTTGTCATTTTGGATACTTCAATCGACCCTTGTATGAAAAGAATAAAAATACAATATTTGTTATTAAGAGTTTATTTAAGCCTTAACAGCATATACCCTAGGAGGAAATAGAGACTTCTTTCTAATTTCCTTTTGTGTCTTAATCTTTGCTTCATGTTTAGTCAGAGCTTTACGCATAGCACGGGTCTTCTTGGGCCTTAAGTCAAGAGGCTTGTACTTCTTATTTTTGTAATGATTTCTTAGATTAACTTTCATTTTTTGGTGGTATACAATATAAACACGTGCAATAGCTTTTCTGACCACACGTCTGGAATGGTAAACATAAAATTAGGAAAGTTTTGTTTCTCACAAAAATTTAAAATTGAATTATTTTTACACAGGTAGATGAATGAGATATTCCCCATGTTAGTCTCACTTTGAAGAATACCATCTGCCTTTTGACAGAGTTCACAAATGGCCTCTTGTTGGTCCATGCCCACTTTGAAAAATAGTCCAACTGTCACTCTGCCAGGCAGGTCGTATAAGACAACAATTGGCTATGCATGATACGGTGATAGTTCCACGCTTTGCCCAGGAATATAGTACCACTGCCACACTTATTCCTGCCACAATAGTGTCAATGCATGTCAGTGTTGTGTTCCAGTTTGGAGAGCAACATAGTTACCACTCCCACCATTAACATCTATGGTTTCCTACAGGAGAGCTATCTGCCTGTTTGCTACCTAATGATCCCTATAAAACAGGCAAATGATCAATCATTGCCATTGTGACTACTAAATGGTAGAATGCTATAATGTTTCACTCGGGTTTTGGTACCACCACCTCACCTATTCCTACAATAGATCCATGCTTATCTGATTTGGAGATTAAGTTAGCCAGTAAAAGAGATTGATGACATCGGCCTAAAAGTCCTACAAGAATTTAATTTATTACCAAAATTATCTCCCCACCACATACAAAAACATCCACTTAACACCACAGTTGAAGTAGGTTATCAGGTTCCCTTTAGATTCCACACCAAGAAGTAGGAGCCCCATATAGCAGGGCTCCGATGTCTTACTCCTTCCTCAACTTGTTACAACAATAGGTAATATTTTATTGCAATTATGAAGATAAAAAATGTGTAATAGATTTATGCAAAAATATTATGTAGTTAAAAAAATATGAATAACATTTTTATGATTTTCTACAATATTAAAAATTTTAAAACCTTTTTTTGAAGTGCCATATTTCTTGGGAGTAATTTTATTAATACTTAAAATGATGATTAGGATTTTAAATTAAACAAAAACAAAAGATCCGAAAGAGGTATATAGGTAAGTCAATGACATTATCAAAAAAAGTAATAAAATAATTATTTTTATTAAAATAAAAAAAATGTTAAAAGCAATAAAATAATTATTTTTATTAAAATAAGACAGAAAAGTGCCTCATGTTAGTACTAAAATTGAGCAACGGCTCCTTAAATCAAGCAAATATTTTGAAAATTTATGTATCAATATCCATAAAATAATGACACAAATTTGTTTGAATTAAGCTACCAAATAATGACTGACGATCGAACAGGGCTTTCTTTACACATTGTATATAAATTACGTGTCACATTGTTGTTGCAATGGACTTTGAAACTACTGAACAAATTTCAATGAAATTTTGTAGCTATCTACTGTTCCAACTTAAAAAATAACTTTTATCTCAATTAACCTTCCATCTTAAATACTCCACAAAAATTTGTGAGGCAAAACAATGTTTGCCTGGTCAGCTAGTAATGTAATGCAATCCAAAATAATTTAATATTGATATTTCAACTTCGAAAAAAATCACTTAATGCCACAGTTGAAGTAGGTTTGTTAAGTTCTCTTTAGATTATATCTGGTCCGTCGACATACTCCTGTCAGAGTTGATATAGAAATAGGTAGTATTTTATTTCAATTATAAATATAATACATGAATAAATATCACTGGACAAATAACACAAATTGATCTAACCCCAAAGTAAGCAATTTATTTGCTTGAAGTATGGGTGTCAGTTAACGATACTAATACAGAGATACATATATAAATACACAAATATATTTATTAAACAACCAAATCCAGAAATACAAATGTCTATGCTTGTCACATAAACGTTTGTCCCTGCTGGGAATCAATCCCAAGCCCCATTGATGCATAGTCAAATTTGCTAACCACTCGACCAGCGGGGCAGTCAAAACTGTGAAGAATGTTGTTAATAAAAAATCTTAATGATTTTCTACAATTAAAATTGTTTTCATAAAGTTCCATATTTCTGTAGAATGTTATTAATATTTAAAATATGGCAAATGATGAATTAAATTTTTCACACTCTACATTTTTATATACGCTATATTTTATTGTTAAATCTAAAGTTAATAGACAATAGACAAAATTCAATCGCAGGGTGATCACTAGTATTAATAAAGTCTATAATAGCACATTAGTGATTTATTGCATGGAACTCAACTGTACTACTACTAAACTCAAAGTATTGAGTTACGACTGACTATTTTCAATTTCTTTCTAGACAGAACTTTAGTATCAACAGATTCTAAACAAAACTGTGTTAACACTATTTCATTTCTTTCTACAATGACAAAACTCAGGCCTAAAAATTGCTTGTAATAACAAGAAAGTGGTTGTTTGTGTTTTAAATTATGTATAGACTTCTTTCTTAAATTGGTGTAAGTATATATATTTAAATCCAAAACATCGTCTGTTATCTTAGATCGTTAAGCTCACACTGAGATCTTTGAATGCAATTTAGTATTCTTCAGGAGAAAAGTGTAAACATTACCGCATACTCACATTTTTGAAAGTTTAGAAGCAACTCCACCCGTCACCTTAGCAACTCGTAAATTAGTGAGTTCAGTTTTCAGCTCTTCCAATTGCTTAAAAAGCTCTTTTTTGTCCTTAGTGCGTAACTCTGAACACTTAACTTTACCCTAAAAATAAAATCATAATAAATTAACTTTCTACACACATGCATACAATACGTCATTTTCTATAAGATATATCAAACATTCTGTACGTATACACATCAATTTTCTGAAATCTAAAAACGCAAATTCCGCTGCAATATGATATTATTTTGCTAAGCAAAATATGTTCAAATGTTATGAGTTCGAACTCAAAATAATACGCCCCAGGTTACAGAGACTTCAAACGTAGTAACTATGTGAAATTAACTATTATATCATATCATTGATGTATTAAATAATCTTAGATTTATTTTATTCACCATACCATTTTTAAATACTTCTGCTCAATTTACGAACAACACATTGAAAAGAAGTCAAAGGGAGGTTTGACAGATGACATTAACGATCAGGGCTGCCAGAAACCAAATGCAAAAGGGAAGATCGTACTCTAAAGACGTTTTTATTAAATGAATCAACTTAAAAAATACGAATATTCATAATATCTTTGATTTCAAATATCTGTCAACTATATCAATATCTCATAAACTACTAAACCGATTTTGATGAAACATGTACTGTTCCCTAGTTGGAATAAACCTCATTTAAATCAAAAAGATTCATCTTGATATGCCTTTTAGTTTTCGAGAAATTTGTGGTAAAACATACATATACTTACGAAATATAGCACATGTTCTTGGAAGCCTAAATAGATCATCATACTTCATCATACATACCAATATTATCCAATTATATTACATAATTTATAAAGGTAAAACTGATAACTTCTTTTTTTCAAGTCGGTTAAAATGGCTGTTATTTAGTGTAAAAAGAAATTATTGCAATAAAATTGTTAATTAGACTTATAATGGGGCCGCTCTTGCGTCTATCGTCCCGAAGTTATATGTGCGCTAAGGCACACGCAGTCCGGAATGTATGCGAAAATTGCCGACAATAGCCGGTCACATCTGCATTAATTATCGTATATACCACACGATAAATGCAGATGTGTAATTAAATATGTAGTTTTTATTAAAATTTTATTTGTTATATGTTCACGTAGTAAACTAAATAGTTTTGATGTTAGTGACATGTTTAGCAAATCATTCACCTTTTACGAACTGCCTGGTAGAATTCAAGATGCTTCGTTCTTCAAAAAGGACGAGGACAAACACAAGCTATATACGACCATATATTATCGTTAAAAATGTATAGATTTCCTGTAGAAATTATTTACACAACTATATTTAATTCACATTATATCATACATACTAATATCACAGCCTATATTATATTTATTTACTATTACGTTTTAAATTACTTTTTTATATCGTGCTAATATTATAAATGCGAAAGTCTGTCTGTTTGTATCTTTTACTTTCAGGGCTAAATCAATTTTGATAAAATTTGGTATTGAGATAGTTGAAGATACGGGGTTAAACATGGGCAAACTTTATTCGAAATCAACCTCTAGGGGGCTGAAGTAGGGGTTAAAATTTGTATCTGTATGAAAAACTTTATCCATAAAATGTCAATCTACTCGTATGGGAAGCTGCGTGGGTATTTTATAAATTATAAATAACTTAGTACATTTACAATATTTTTTAAGTTTATTTTATAAATTTTGTTGTATAATTTAAGTACTAGTAAAACTGGGTGTCCACTTTGCTCTACTTTCCTCGATTCGTATTTCATTTGTCTCCTGTGCTCTTTTCGATTTATTCCGCTCATCACATAAAACTTGATACGACACTAATGATTTTTTTCTTTCTTACGATAAATATTACATATTTTTTTCGTTCCGAATTGTCGAAGTAGAAATGAATACATAATATTGTTATATATTGTAACTGTATTGACATTTACGCTGTTTTTAATCGTAGTAACGTTGGCGTATGGCCTGTCTATTCGTTAAATGTCATTGTCCGGCTCTCTTTTGAAGTATAAAACAACTGTCTTATGGCTAGACATCTCGTTAAAGGTGAGTAAAGGCTAATAATTCATGTCACTGACATCATAAATACTAACAAGGAGTCGGAGTTCTTCATCGTCTCACCCGGGTTTTACTAACAACCCTTGTGGAAAAATTTCTCGGATAAAAGTAGGTAAATAACTTACAAAGTGAAAGTAACAGTTTATGAATGTTTATTTTTATTTAAAAAGTCGAAAAAAGTCTTACAAAGTCGGAAAAACTCGGAGTAATTCCAAAATTTCGGACTCTTCCAGAAGAGTTATTCAGTGTTAATAAATCTTGCAACGTTTATGGGTACTAAAAGAAATATGTGAGTGGTTACGCAAAAAGGGACCTCAAGGGAAAATAATTGATTTCGAGTAAATCACGTTTAAAATGTTGAGTCGAAATGAGAGAGGCGCGGGGTGTTTTATGTTAGTGTCGTTAGTGAGCGACTTCGTCAGTGAGAAATAGCACGTGTTTGCGATAGCTGTATTATTGGTGACTTATTTATTCGTCTTTTACTTATCTTTATGTGCGCGCTAGAAAAAGAAACTAGTGTGCGCTGTGTATAAGGTGAAATATTTTCAAAACTGCCTCGGCTTACATAAAAAACCTAAAATTATTTTGATTAGAACAAAACAAAGATGAAGGACCATAGAATCAGAATTTATCAAAAAAAAAAACCGTTTCCAATCCCTTCAGATCCCTTTTTGCGTAACCACTCACATATATTAAAAGTTATTAATACTACGAAAGTGTAATAAAGGGGAAAAAAATATAACTAATACTTACCCGGTTTTCCGTTTAAGAATTTGAAACTTTCTTCTTTGTTTAAAAAAAGGTTACCGTTACTGTCGATCAATATTATAAACTTTGTTTCTTCAATTTTTGATAATTATTATTAAAATCTATTATATCATAACGTTATTTGCCAATTTTTATTTTATTGTACTTTTATTACATAAATATATTTATAAATTAAGTAAAAATTAAAACAGATGATCTAATTAGCTTTTGACAGGTTGAGTCAGTGTTGCCAGAGAAAAAGTCAATCTTTCGTCCTTAAAGCCTCCTCTACACTACTCCTATGTCCGGGGTAAACTCAAAAAGTACTACATGGATTTATTTCAAATTTTGCATGACTATTACTAACAGGTCGGGTCAACATATAGGCTACATATTATCAAGCTGTCACCTACGGGGGAGGTGCTGTGCGGAGTAAACGAAGTCCGCGCGGACGAAGTCTTGGGCAACAGCCAGTATAATTATGGCGAGCGAAGCGAGCCCTACACTAGGCGACTTTCTATGCACTTTTGTGGTACATTTTCCTGAAAAAGTATCCCACTTTAAGGTTTGGGCTTTGACGTGGTGGTTTAAATTCATGTCTAGATATATTATCTACCATTAAAATGCTATTTCATAAACATTAAAAAAATAGAAAATACATTTTGTATTAGAATTTTATTACTGCTAACGCCATCTATTATAAAAATAAATAAATAATAATAATAAATAAATATTCACGGGACAAACTACACTTACTGATCTAACCCCAAAGTAAGCAAATATTTGCTTGTGTTATGGGTGTTAGTCAACGATACTAATACATAGAAATACATAATATATAAATACCAGAATATATATAATAAACACCTAAACCCAGAAATACAAACATTTACGCTCATCACACAAATGCTTGTCCCCGTCGGGGATCGAACCCGAGCCCCGTTGATTGCGTAGTCAGGGTCGCTAACCACTCGACCAACGGGAGGGTCAAATAACGAGTAAAAATGCTACAAAGCTACACTAGGCGACGATCTGTGCCCTTTAGTGGTACATTTTACTAAAAAAATATCGCACTTTTAGGTTTAAGCTTTGGCGTGGTAGTTTTATTTTGTTTAATTCATTTTCATTCACTCCAGTTTAATACAATATTAATCTATTAAAACACTTGTACTTTTTAACTTCCCACTACGTATGTAGATAGGAAGGTTACTGATTTTGCTCCGATTTTCAAAAATGGAGTTTTCACCATATGTCCGCGTTTTCTGGGCTTAGGAACCATTTTCGACTATTTTCGCGATGACGTCAGTATGTCTGTATGTATGTGTGTGTGAGTGTGTGTGTGTGTCAACAACTCATAAGTTTTGAACGCCTGGACCGATTGAAACGCGGTTGGTGGCATTCGATTGGATTCCGCTCAACTTATACTTCCTGAAATTTTGTACCAAATGGGCCTAAGAGATTTTGAGAAATTTTGAAAATACCCTAAACAAATTGTGACGAAACAATTTTTTTTTTAATAACTTCCAGATTAATGTACCGATTGAGTACAAAAACTATTCCTCAAAAAAATACATCTAATGCATAAATTGCCTCAAAATCAGTTTATTCGTTTGGAAGTAATCGTTGACGAAAATTTTGAAAAAAGTGTTTTTTCGACATTTGATAACTTCGAAATATTTCAACCAATTATTTTTTGGTATTCTACGATATTTTAATACTATAAAAATTACGTCGAATGCCCTTTTAAAAATCAAAACCGAACCTTATTTTCAAAGGTTACAACTTTTCAAATATTAAAATTACGTTTTCTTTAAATCAAATCAAATCAAATGTTTATTGCAGAAAATAGGGTTAGTTACATGGTCTCTTATATTATGTTATTAGTTCCTCCTACTTTGCCGTATGAACAGCATGCAATGAAATTTTTTATTTGTGGCAAAATTAACATTTTTAATATTGCTAAGATATTATAGAATAGTAATTAATTATTGTTAACAAAATTAAAATATAAAATTAGTATATTATAAAAAATAATTATTATCAACAAAATTAATAGATTAATAATATCATTGTAATGTCAAATTGTATTAGTCAGAATAATAAAGTAGAAAAAAATAATTAGTAATCTTGAGAGAGAAAAAATATTATGTCTTAAAGGAATGTCAATTTGTAAAATGCGTATAATTAAAAAGATTATAAAGAATAATGGAATAAAACTATAAAATAAACATGTAAATGTGCATCATATTCTTCTTCTATGACCCAATTTTGGCATCAACAACAGTTCTTTAACACTATAAAATTTTTTATCCTTTAGCCACTTCAGTAAACCTTTTTTAAATTTCTTAAGGGGTAGTGACTTAAAAGTATCTGGCACGGCATTGTAAACCTGTATACACATGGAATAATATTGTTTGTGATACAATGCTATCCTTGGTGCCAGGATAAAAACCAGCCTGTTTGAATTTCGTGTATTCCGAGGATACACATCACGTGCCTCAGAAAATAGCTTATAATTTGTTTTAACAAAACAGGCCAATTCATATATGTACATACATGGAAGTGGTAGAATACCTAATTTCTTAAAAAGTGGTTTGCATGAAACGAACGGTGGCTTTGCACATATAGCTCTAATACACCTTTTCTGTGCAACAAACGCCTTATTAATGTCTGTTGAGTTTCCCCATAATAACAGGCCATATCTAAGCACTGAGGCCACGTATCCATGATATGCTTTTAGCACAGTTACTTAATATTTTGGAAATAACTTTCAGGCTAATATACCGATTGACTTCAAAATCTTATCATCGTTTCTCCTTTAAAAACTGCGCCAAGTACCGTTAATTGGATAAAAATCGGTAAATTTGTTTGGGATCTATCATAGACGAAAATGTTTTTTTGACATTGATTCGAAATTTTTGAACCTACCGATTTTTTAGCTAAAGCAATATTTAAATTGAGTTGAATGCCATTTGAAAGATCAAATCGATCATCGTTTCCAAAATATACAGCTTTTCAAAAATCAATACGTGCCAAGAAAACTTATCAAGGACGTACTACGTGCGTCTTCCCGGTTGAAATTTGGATGTTTTTTGATTTCAATGGCTTCTTTCACTAGCCGTGGAATGTAATATGGCGTTCTGTCGAAAATACGCGTGGCCTATGAAATTCCATCCAGTGATTACGGCCCGACTACAGCTGTAGATGTTTAGCAATCGCCGACTTATTAACGTCGTTATTCTTGACTGCTTTGATATGCTACTAGGCCTCTGACACATGCTCTTAGTATTACCTCTATACACTACTCGGCCGACTTCAGTACGCGTCAAGACGCCGTTGTGAACGCACGTGTGTTTAATAGATTTTTTCGTTGATGTGCGTGTGAGACTCTATTATGAGCGGCATACAGTGGTCACAGGAGCAAACTATGTTGTTCCTTGAAACACTTCAAGCAGAGCCTTTTATTTGGGACCCCAGTGGGAAAGGTCATAAGGACAAGAAAAAAGTAAATGATGCTTGGGTGCGTATTCGGGACGTTTTGGAAATACCAGTTGAAGAATTGAAGAAAAAAAAGGATTCACTTTTTGCGACATACAGGGGCTACTACAGAAAAATGGAAGCTTCCTTAAAAAGTGGTGCCGGCGCAGATGATGTTTATCGTCCAGTTTGGTTCGCCTTTGATTTCATGAACAGCTTTTTGGGGTCCGTGTATAAATGTAAACAAACAATAACCACGGTAAGTTTTTTATTATCAATAACTTGTTTTATTATTACTAAAGTACAGATTACAGTAAGGTCGATTCGCCAGTTTGCGTCCATTTAGTGCAGTTGCTTGCTTTAAGGAGAACATAATAATGTCTCTGCATTAGTTTTAATATAAAAAGTATGTAGTTAATGTGGTAACGAACAGGCGAAATGACCCTACATTCGTTGTGTTTATTTATAAACATTGAAAATAATTTGTAAAGTAATCCCTTATCTGAACGGCAGATAATGGTGATCTGCGTGGTACTTGTGTAATATCTCTCAAAGCACAGTTATTATCAAAGTCTGCCCGCCAAGACCCGGGTTGAATTAAAACTCCATTATCATCATACATATCTACAGTACCAGGAGGCATATATATAAAGGATGATTTATTACTTTTTCTGAGAAAGTTATGCAATAAGAGACATGTCATTGTAATAATTGGGATATTATGAATATCCAAATCAATTGGCTTTCTGAATATTCTAAACCTGGATGCTAAAATACCAAACACATTCTCAACTACTACTCGAGATTTTGACAAGCGCATATTGAAAATCCTTTTCGGTGAATTGATATCATGGTTGCCAGGATATGGTTTCATCATATTATTATGTAAAGCAAATGCTCCATCTGTCAAAAAAACGTAGGGAATTTCGACATGATCCGTTCCGGATAATGGACTTGGCTTAGGAAGATTAAGCCCGTTAGATGCAATTTTTTGCCATAACGAAGAATTTTTAAGTACACCTCCATCACTGATCCTACCTTGACTACCAATGTCAGCATACATAATGTTATAGTTACTGTCGACTAAAGCTAAAAGTACTAAACTAAACGTCTTTTTATAATTAAAGTACTCAGAACCAGAGTTAACCGGACATTGTATAACAATATGCTTTCCATCCATTGCGCCAAGGGCATGTGGAAAATTCTCCTTGAATCCGTTTTCAACTTCCAACCACTGCTGCTCATTGCACGGCATCTGTAAATAAAAAGTATATTATATAAAAAATATTATCATCAAATAATATGTAAAAAGACACGGTCAATTTCATTAAAAGCTGACACTCAAATTGTATATAAATAATTAAAAAGCTGATTAATTGTAGCACTCATGTATTTTTCATAAAATACAGAGACATACACTCACACTCCTACATACACATACAGTACTCCTGCATATACGCGCACTCAAATGCATATAGTATACAGAACCCATATACACTCACAAATTTGGATTGGATTAAATAAAGATTTATTATTAAATAGGTCGTGATATATACATTTAAACCTTTGCTATTTTTATTTCAGGATCATGGAACTGATTCGATTCAGGAAGAATCAACCAACGCTTCAGAGGATGTACCAATTGCTTCTCCAACTCCAAAAGAACCAGAGCCCCCAAAAAATAGACACACCATCCGACGGCGTGACAACCCACCGGAATTGCAAGTTGCCAGTAGGCAGATGACAGAAGCCTTCAATAACTTAAATAAAGTGATAAATAATCCTTCAAAGGATAGCAGCGCAGTTGAGGACGAGTGCGACGTATTCGGCAAACTAATTGCCAAAAAACTGAAGAGGTTACCTGAACATGAAAGGGACGATATAATGTTCGATATACATGCTCTATTTCGGAAATCACGTTTTGAAAGATCTCCATCAGGTGAATCGTTTCGTACTTCTACACCTAAGTCTACGCCATATTATAGTCCGTTAACTACATCACTATCTTCTAGAAAGCGTCCTTTATCTGCGAATAATGCAGTTCATTATAATGTTACAACATTATCTCCTAGACCACACTCATCGTTTTCAGAGCCACCTGATACATATATAACATTATCTAATGAGTCCAGTGAATGTCAACCGACATACTTCCAACAACCAAGCGAAATCACTGCTCATCAACGCTCTTCAAAGATACGTGTTATAAGTGATGAAATTATTGCACCAGACACCCAAAGTCAATCAGTTTATCAACGCTATAAGCAGCCTCAATCAGATCAATCTAACGATGTTCAATATATTTTGCATATACCAGAGACCCAAACTCAATCTGATTGTCCAGAAGATAATACACATCAGAGTGATTTAATATATCAGGCATATAATGACTCGTAATGTATGAAATTATTCTTATTCTTATTCTCACTGATATTTTTGTAATTGTACATACCTAAACTTTTAATAAATATATGTCATAAATATTAAAATTTTACCTTTATTTCATCCTTGAGTTCCTCGTTCAAAGCTTCACAGACTTCGACTACAATTTTTGAAATCAACTGGCTTGAAATTTTAAATAAATAGTGCATAGATCTATAGCTGTCACCACTTGCCAAAAACCTCAAGGTGATTGATAATCGAATCTTAGCAGGTATAGCTTCTCTTAAATGAGTGTCTCGTTTAGCGATTAAGGGTTCGACTTTAGAAAGTAATAAATTAAAATCGTCCAATGACATTCGGTGGAAATTTTCAAATTCTCCTGATGGTTCTTGTATGAGTTCAAGAAATTGTTGTTCCATAGTACGTCTGTAAAAAAAATACAGTTAATTAACTTGCCATGTAATGTACTTTAACTTATTAGAAATCCTAATTATTTAAATAAATATTACCTACCTAGTTCTGTTCCGATGCATTGCGATCATCCACCATCTTCTTTTTCTTCTTTTCTTTTTAGTCTTCTTCGTGAGATAAGTATGCACGTAGTTATAATACGCTAGAGAGCACATTGCTACGGCAGCTGCTACTTGAGCGTCCATTATAATAAACGTCCGCAGGGTACCGGTAACGCTACACGAATGCGCTCCTCGCGAAGTTGAACGAGTGTGTAGTGTAGCACCGCGGACTTCAGTCAACTTCGGCCGAGTACTTCGCCGAGGAACTTCGCGAGTAGTGTAGAGGAGGCTTTAAGGACGAAAGATTGACTTTTTCTCTGGCAACACTGACTCAACCTGTCAAAAGCTAATTTTTTTTTTTTTTTTATTTTTTTTTAATTTATTATTGAATAAAAGAACAATAGGTACATTTGACTATAGTAGCATTAGAAAAAAAACCACAAAGGTTTATGTACAATACTACACATTATTTTTAAATTAACTTAATATGTAAAATAAAATAGACACGGATATTAAGTCTCCTAGATTCAAACTCAAATCAAACTTCTTGAAAACTTTCCAAGTTATTCAAGAAGTATGATTTGAGTTTAGCTTTAATATTTTTTCGTGTAAAGGTATTTATAAACTCAAATGGCAGTTTATTTAGCAAACGGGGAATCAACCAGCTAGTTGTTCTTTCCCCGTATACATTTTTTGCGCGCGGCATACAAAACCGGTTCGTAGATACAGCTCTTGTACATACAGGATGTTTAACTAATTTCTTTAGAGATTCGTTAAAGAAGTTTTCCTTAATCAAATTATACATAAACTGTGCTTGTACGGGTAGTTTTTTACAATGTCTGAAAAGGCCTAAATCGTCATATTTAAATTGAAGTCTGATTTTTGGGGACACTACATTCTTTAATATTTTTAACTGCAATCTATAAATTTGATTAAAATAGGAGGAATAAGTTCGCCCATAGCTGCTAAGCCCATACCGAATATGAGATTCAGCTAGCGAGTTATATAACATTATTTTGACTTTGTATGGAATACGATCTTTGAGAATGACTAAATTTGCCAAAAATTGTCTCAGTTTTCTACAAACATATTCGATGTGATTCGACCAGTTAATTTTCGAGTCAATCGATAAACCGAGGTAATTTTGAACTGTTACTATGTCTATAAGTGGGCAAGAGCATTTATTCATATTCGGTGCGTGCAGACAGCCATGATTATGGGCTATTAACTTTTGGACTGGACTATGTTTAATGTAGGGGGATTTTATTATTAATAACTTTGTTTTATTTGGATTTACTACCATACCTGAATCATGACACCATTGGATCAGAGCGTTCAGGTCAGACTGCAGAAGGTCACGAGCCTTCTGTGGGTCCTTGTGGCTCGATAATAGGCAAGTATCATCCGCAAACTGATAACAAGTAGAGTTCTTAATGCAGTTATTCATGTTATTAACGTAAGAGAGAAAAAAGAGAGGACCTAAGACAGATCCCTGCGCTGTGCCTTCATTTGATGTTATAAGTTCACTGTATGAATTGCCAACTTTAACAGTGGTTTTCCTGTTTTTTAAATAATTTTTACACCATTTGAGCATAGGGCCTTGCACTCCACAGTTATCTAAACTAGTTATTAGTTGCTTATGTTCTAAGGTATCAAAGGCACGTGAGAAATCAACAGATCAGCTGTTTTAATTTTTACTTAATTTATAAATATATTTATGTAATAAAAGTACAATAAAATAAAAATTGGCAAATAACGTTGTGATATAATAGATTTTAATAATAATTATCAAAAATTGAAGAAACAAAGTTTATAATATTGATCGACAGTAACGGTAACCTTTTTTTAAACAAAGAAGAAAGTTTCAAATTCTTAAACGGAAAACCGGGTAAGTATTAGTTATATTTTTTTCCCCTTTATTACACTTTCGTAGTATTAATAACTTTTAATATATTTCTTTTAGTACCCATAAACGTTGCAAGATTTATTAACACTTAATAACTCTTCTGGAAGAGTCCGAAATTTTGGAATTACTCCGAGTTTTTCCGACTTTGTAAGACTTTTTTCGACTTTTTAAATAAAAATAAACATTCATAAACTGTTACTTTCACTTTGTAAGTTATTTACCTACTTTTATCCGAGAAATTTTTTCCACAAGGGAATGTTCCATTGAGGTCCGCTTGCATTAAATTATTTAAATTCTTTTTATCTAAATCTAAACCAAAGTAAGCAAATTATTTGTTTGTGTTATAGGTGTTAGTCAGCGATACTACTACATAAAAATACATAATATATAAATACTGTTACATAATCACTACATAGTATAAAACAAAGTCGCTTTCTCTGTCTGTCTCTATGTCCCTATGTCCCTAAGTCCCTATGTATGCTTAAATCTCTAAAACTACGCAACGGATTATGATGCGGTTTTTTTTTAATAGATAGAGTGATAAAAGAGGAAGGTTTATGTGTATAATAACATTCAATATATTGTAGAGAAATACTTCAATTTTCGAGTTTTCTGATGTCATGTCGTAAATAATTTTTTTTTTCGCTTACATTGCAAACGCAGGCTAAACTCTACGAGATTTATCAAAATAATGTATCAAGTATTTGTACACCTTGAAAAGGTCTACAGAAAACTCCGCGATGGTATATGTCTATATCTTATGGATAACCCACAATAGCATTTTTTTGTCATTTACTTTTTACGAGAAATAATGGCTTTTTTCGAAGCAAATTTAAGCAATACAGCACTAATCCTTATCCAATTAAATAACTTAAATATGTTGCTGACTTAATATAGATCAATATGGCCGTTTACAGCATGTAATTTAAATGAATATTTTCGAAGATATTACAGATTTAAAATGCAGGGGCATAGCGGGTCCGGATTGTGGCGGGCCTGTGGTGGCGCGCGCGCGATATGTTCTGTTAAACCGCCGCGCCGCGCTGGGAAACGTGTTAATTTTCGGATAAATAAATATAGCAGCTGCTGCTGAAAACCAAAATTTAGTAAATTCATTTTTTTGACGTGACAACGTCTTATAATTCGATAGAGCTGGCTGCACGCACGAAAAAACATGACTCATGCGGCGTTACCTCGCTCTGAGGCGTTCCGTTTAAGGCTTGGAGTACAAGCGAGAGCTTAAGACGTTGTCACGTTCAACTATCGTCTGTAAACCAACTTTACAGACAACCGATTTTTTTTAAACTAAATATCACCATATAAAAATCATGCCGAAGATTAGAAATAGTATTAAAAAATTATATGTTTTAGAGATTTTTTAGCCTATTTTCGGAATTTTATATGATCAAATAAAGTACATTCTATCATGTAATAAGTTAGCATATTCCTTAGATAATATCTTCAAGTATCATTACATAGTATAAAACAAAGTCGCTTTCTCTGTCTGTCCCTATGTCCTTATGTCCCTATGTATGCTTAAATCTTTAAAACTACGCAACGGATTTTGATGCAGTTTTTTTTAATTGATAGATTGATTCTTGAGGAAGGTTTAAGTGTATAAACCTTTCCGATATTCCCACGGGAACAAAAGCTGCGCGGGTGAAACCGCGGGCAGGTCGCTAGTATCGTATAATTTTTGTAAAATTGTTATTTAACAATTAATGTAAAAAACGTGATTTAGCAAACCGGTTTTTAACTTCCCACTACTTATGTAGATAAGGAAGTTTCTGATGTTACCCCGATTTTCGAAAATCGAGTTTTTACTAGATGTCCATGTTTTGAGGTCCTAGGAATCTTTTCCGACTATTTTCATGACGACCTCAGTATATCTGTATGTATGTATGAGTGTCTGTGTGGGTGTGTGAGTATGTGTGTATGTAAACATATCATAACTTTTTAACGACTAGACCGATCGCAACGCAGTTGATGACATTCGATTGGATTCCGCTCAGCTTAGATTTTCTGAAAATTTGAACCGATTCGGTTCAGGAGATTTTGAGAAATTTAAAAAAAAACACCA
Organism: Apodemia mormo; assembly: GCA_036924255.1. NCBI lineage: Eukaryota > Metazoa > Arthropoda > Insecta > Lepidoptera > Riodinidae > Apodemia > Apodemia mormo. The sequence continues at coordinate 21,766,412 of JAUPFN010000003.1, read as the reverse complement.
AAAAAATTTTGACGAAACAGTATTTTTTAATATAACTTCCAGATTTATGTACCGATTGAGAACAAAAACTAATCAGCTCTATTCCTCAAAAAACTACGTCTAATACATAAATTACATCAAAATCGGTTTATCCGTTTGTGAGTAATCGTTGACGAAAAATTTAAAAAAAAGTGTTTTTTCGACGTAGCTTCGAAATTTTTCAAGCAATCATTTTTTGGTGTTCTATGAAATTTCAAGACTAAAAAAACTACGTCAAATGCCGTTTCAAAAATCAAAATTGAATCTAATTCTCAAAACTTATAGCTTTTCAAATATTAAAATTACGTTGTTTTTAGCAAACTTACTTAACTTTTTTTAAATAATAACTAAAAAATAATAACTTTCAAGTTAATTTACCGATTGACTTAAAATATTATCAGCTTTTGTTCTTTAAAAACTGCGTCAAATACCGTTAATTTAATCAAAATCGGTCAGTTTGTTTGGGATTTATCAATGAAGAAAATTAAAAATAAAATGTTTTTGACATAGCATCGAAGTTTTTCAACCTATCGATTATTTAGCTAAAACAATATTTAAGATTTCAAAAATTGAGTTGAATGCCATCATCGTTTTCAAATATGCAGCTTTTCAAAAATTAATAATACTGCCATTTTTAACAAAATAGATGTTTAAACTAAAAAGTCTATGCTTATATTTTTTACTCTTTTGAGCTTATAATACCTTAATTTAGTGAGAAGTTTCAGGCATGGCCCGTAGGGTCAACAATTTACACATTTTTCCCGTTTGCTCCGATGCCTCGCCTTAATAAATCGCAGGGTCAAACCTTCAACGTTGCAGGCTTAGATTTGAGCGTTGACTGTTTTTCACATGGCCAACTAGATATCGCTCTTTCAAGAGTAACCTCTAAAGAAAACATGTTCGTATTGTCTAATGGCAAGAAAGCTGTGAACTTTGTATATAAATACATTCTGTAATATATTAATTGTAAAAATAAGAGAAATAGGTAAAAATGTAAAAACTAAAAATGTAGTACCTATATAAATTTAGATATTCCAAAGATAGCAGAAAATCTTCATGGTATAGGGAAAGGGAAATTGTTTTACTTTGGAGTAACGTGTGCGGGCCCCGGGCAGTAATGAATAAATCAAAACTACTGGATCGATTTAATTCTTTTTTTTTCCGTGCGAAGCTGGGGCGGGCCGCTAGTACATAATAAATACCTAAATCTAGAAATACAAACATCTATCCTAATTATACAAATGTTTGTCCTTGTCGGGAATCGAACCTGAGCCCCCTCAACTCGTAGTTATATTCGCTAACCATTCCACCAATTGGGCGGGTCAATAAAAAGTAATTGTAAATCTAAATAAACTATACTATACTGGGTGTACTAAAAATACTAAAGGGTTTTTAGAGGGACTTTTAAATGAACTCGGAGGGACAATTCTACTGGGGTTGGCTTTTTTAACACTTTTTGGTTTGGTTTTTAACATTTTTAAAATAGTTTCGGTTGGACAACACAGATCATTCAGTTAGTTAAAGAGTAGGTAGGTTTGTAACGTATAAATTACAGTTAATCAGAGATCAGATCGGAGTCAAATTAGTCTAATTATTGAAGTGAAACTTCTTTAGAATCGTTGTGATTTCAAACCTGATGCAACGGAAAAAAAGACAGGTAAGAGACACAAACACAAAAATGTGTAGAATGAAGCCGGTAAAGAATGAGACAGAAATATACATACTATTTTATATTATCGGTCTCTCCTCTTTGTTCCATACTTCGTAGCGTCCCCGTCTTCTAAGCATAGTCGCCTGTAATTAGTGATCCAAAGCGAGAGAGCAAATGTCGGTGTGTATGTATATTGCACACTGTTTAATACTTGCTTGTATTTGAGCATTTAACGTGTGTTAGTATATGTGAAAAGTACGTGAACTAAATACTACTTTACACTGTATGCGGCTGCGTATTACAGCTTTTTAGTAAGATGTCATCTCATTCTTTTCTCGATTTACTGAAGTTTCACTTCTATCGTGTGTGAATCGCACACACACCTTTTTTTGTATTACAGAGTAGCTATTGTTGCAGTTGCATACTTGACACCAAAAAGTTTAAAACCACAGAACAATATACTTCCAACGGAGTTTAAAACTGTGGCTTAAAATCAGTGAATCTACGAGAAACGTGAACGTATATATATATATATATATATATATATATATATATATATATATATATATATATATATATATATATATATATATATATATATATATATATATATATATATATATATATATATATATATATATATATATATATATATATATATATATATATATATATATATATATATATATAATGATATTATTTCTATTTATAAGTAAAACAAAGACTCAATTGCGTTTCTGTAATTAAAAGAAACAACATTTAAAGCCCTTATTTTCGGGTCTATCTTTTTACAAAATTCTTGACAATAAAATATAATTTCCTTCTAATTTCAACTCATTGACAAATCCGCTGACAGAAGCTATCACGGCCCGCTATGGAAACTGGCCATAGCGCGGCAATATAAAAAAAACATAATTAAATAAAACCTTATTATGGTTTTCTTTACATCTCCCCTCCTGGAGAAAAACAATTACAAGTGTAATTGCACGTAATTGTTCTTCTGTCAACCGATAAGGGTGTGAGTTTTGATATGTGGTACAAATTTGATTTTTCTTTCTTGTGACCAACATTTACTTTATAAATTGTGTTTGAAATTTTTTTCAATATCTCGTAGGGTCCAATTCTTAGTTCATCTGTTTTCTTCCTATTAAGACGATTTCCATTCTCCACATAAACTCTATCTCCCTCTTTAAAATCATATTCTTTTCTTGACAGGTCATATCTTTTCTTATTATAATCATGGGATTTAATTGTATTTTCATATGCTAATTTTCTATCTCTTGTTAAATTTTCATTTGAACATCTTGTTTTTAATTCTGGTGGTAGAATATTTACATTTTCTCCTTCCAACAGGTATTTTGGTGCAAATTTAGTAACAGTATGTTCCGTCTCATTATATTTGTCAACACATCTCTGTGCAATAGTTGTCCATGCAATTTTATTTTGTCTTTCATTAATTTTGCATCTTATCTTATTAACCAGGGTTTGGTTTAGCCTTTCATTCAGGCCATTTGAAGAAGGAGTATCCATAGCAGTAAAAACTATTTTTATATTGTTATCTTTCAGAAATTCCTTAAATTCTTTGGAGTTTATACCGGGATATTGGTCCGTTAATATCATATCAATTTTATGACCTTCTGTCACTTTCTGAATGAGTTTAATGAAATTGTTAGAACTTTGATCTTTTGACGTTAAAATGTAAGCATACCTAGTGAAATGATCAATTAAAAGATGTAGGTATTTTTTAGTCGACCGCGACCCTCCAAATCCACCAATTGTATCAATTGATACAATTTCAAAAGGTTGTCTTGCTGGTCCCAAATGTGACATTAAACCATATTTTGGTTTCCTTCTTGTTTTATTTTTAATACATATTTCACATTCTTCGCAAGTCTGTTTTATCTTTGCTATGATATTCTTTGCTGAAAAGAATGGAGTTAATTTATTTATCATTTGAGTTGTTCCTAGATGGCAGTAAGTAATGTGTACATTTTTTATTAATGTTTTGCTTAGTTCTTCTGATAGCACAATTTTGTTTCTTGTTTTAAATTTTTTGTAGTATATTTCATCTTTCAGTATAAACTTGTTTTTTCTTTTTTGTATTTCTTCATTTATGTTTTGATCAATTTTTATGTCTTCTATGGTAATTAAATTTACCACTTTCAAAGCGTCATCTGTATTTTCACTTGGGTTTAGAACTGGATTTCTGCTTAAGCAGTCTGCCTCTTGATTTGTTTTTCCAGGATTATATTTAATTTTGAAGTTATATTGGGATAAATAATATGTTAGATCTCCGAGCTCCTCATCAGTTCTTGCTTTAATGTTCATGTTTTCTAATGGTTTGTGATCTGAGTACGCCGTAAACTCCTTCCCCATAAGTAAGTGTTGCCAGTATTTTATAGCTTCTTTTATTGCCAAACATTCTAGGTATAGTGCCTTCTTCTTTTTCTGTGAATCTGTTAATTTTTTTGAAAAATAAGCAACTGGTTTATTGTTTCCGTTTTCATCGGTCTGTTTTAGCACTGCTCCCATTCCTTTTATACTTGCATCCGTATAAATGTTTATTGGTAATTGTGGATCATAAATTCTCAGAATCAGCTTTGAGCACAGTAGTGCTTTTATTTTATCAAATGATTGTTGACATTCTTCGGTCCACACGAATTTCACGTCTTTCCTTAATAAATTGTGCAGTGGGTCCAAGATGATTGCGCTGTGGGGCACAAACTTATGATAAAAATTTATTTTTCCTAGGAATTGTCGCACATTTTTCCTTGTCTCTGGTATTGGAAAATCTTTTACTGCTTTTAGGTAATCTTTAAGAGGTTTTACTGAATTGTTTTCTATTATATGGCCTAAATACTTGGCATAATGGTTTGCAAATATACATTTGGTAAATTTTAATCTAAGCCCCTCCGTTTGAATTGCCTCCAATAATTTTGATACATGTGATACATGTTCTTCGAAGGTTTTTGAATAAATAAGTATATCATCAATAAAATTTACTGCAAAATCAGAGAGCTTATGTTTTCTTATGATGTTACTTAGTATTCTTTGGAAAATAGCTGGGGCAGTTTTTAATCCAAATGGCAGACACGTCCACTGATATTGTCCTTCCTGAGTTACGAAAGCTGTTTTGTATTGATCTTGTATTTTTAATGGAATTGACCAAAATGCTGAATTAATATCAAATGTTGAGAAATACTTACAGTTCACTGTTTTCATCATTAAATCTTCAATTAATGGAAATGGCTGTGATTGTGGGACTACTATTTTGTTCAATTCTCTGAAATCTATACATAATCTTGTTTTTCGTTCGTCTTCTTTTTTATAAGCTAGAGTTACTGGAGCAGCAAACGGGCTATATGATTCCACAATCAATTTTTTCTCTAACAGTTTTGATATTTGGTCTTCTATTTCTCTTCTATCTTCAGCTGTGCATCTATATGGACGTTTGCAGCAGTATTTATCCACCATCAAGTCAATATGAGCTTCATAATCTCGTACAGTGCCGATATCATATTTATCTTTGGCAAAGACAGTTTTATATTTTTCTATCAGCTTGTCTATCTCCGATTGTTGCTGTTTATTTAGATTATTAGTAATATTTTCAAATTGATCAGTTTCAATGTGTTCATTGAAGTTTATTTCTTGTTTCACATTCTCCGTTTCAGGACTTTCTAAGCTTTGCTTAGTTTTTTCTCCTTGTGCATTAGGAAAGTTGGCCTCATCTCCTTTTTTGACTTTTTGTATTATTTTCAAATCTTCATTTTGCATGAGCTTGAATTTTTTTATACAGTCTAAACCAATCAGGAAATCATAATTAAAGTTTTCTTTATCTATTACAAAAATATCCATATTTTGTTCTATATTATATATCTTAACTTTTAATGTTACTATACCTTTCGTTTTTTTCTCACCATTAATAGTCTTTAAGTTTACTATTTTTGTATTATTCGTAGTACGTTCTTTCTTTCGTATGTTTAATAATTTAGCATTAATTAATGACACGTTTGAACCCGAATCATAAATTCCAGTTACTTCTACAGTGTCATTTAATAGTAAATTTATTTTTATTAATGGTGGCACATCAAGTTTTTTGGATCCATGTTATTCAGATCTGTTTCTATTTCAGAGTTATTTACTGTTTTTATTATTGATTTTTGAGTTGTACCTTTAAACCAGCAATTCTCCGCTGGGTGGTAACGTTTCCCTCTTTTTTCATTGATACAAATTGGGCATGGCTTTTTCTCGATTATTTTTTTCGATTTAATGTTGGAATTTGTGTATACTTTTTTTTCATACTTATTTTTCTCAACAAGATATTCCAGTTTTCCTATTTCATTGTACAGATCTTCTGTTTCTTGCAAAGTTTCTCTGTCAATTTTATCAGTCACAAAATTGGGCAAACCAAACGCAATAAGATCAATAAGAGTCCCGGTATCAATTTGCTTCCGAACTTCCAATAATAATTTTTCTTTTTTTAGGGCATATTCGATTAACGAACCTGCTTGATATTTAAAGGCAAGAGCGTATCTTATGGGTGACCAACCTTTATTTCCAAATGTCTCACAAAAACATTTCTCCCATTGGTTCCACTCTGATTCCACAGTGTATTTTATTAGCATACAGTCGTACCAATGTGCACTTGAAGACTCCATAAAATTTTTCAAAATTTCTATTTTCTTTTTGTCCTCGTAAATGTTTAAACGTTCACATTCCTTATTAAAAGCTTTAATCCATTGTTAGGCATTTGAAATTTTGCTCGTGAACATTTCGATCTTAAAATCTTTGGCGATTTTTCCTTTTTTTTCGAGTAATTTCTCTAACAATTTTTCCAAAGAATTGTTCGAGCTACTAGAACTAGGCATATCGTCTGGATTACCTTTAGTTTCCGTGATTTCTTCCAGGTATACATCATTAAATTGCAAGTTTTGTTCTTCATCCAAATATGCTTCTGTTATTTTATCTGTCAAAGTTATCCAGACTTTTCTTATTTGGTGTCTTCTTTGCAATGATTTTTTTATTTTGCCATAATGTGTAGTACTGGTAATCGCTTGATGTTGATTTGCTGGTTGAAAATCTAGGGGTATTCCATAAACCTGACCACTAGGCGTGGCAATTGAGGTTAAGCATATAATGTTGGTTTTTCCATCAGATGCTGTCTTTACAGCGAAATCAAACCTCAATTTATCCATCATCGTGCCGAATTATTTAGCAAAAAATGTTGTTTTATAATGATATTATTTCTATTTATAAGTAAAACAAAGACTCAATTGCGTTTCTGTAATTAAAAGAAACAACATTTAAAGCCCTTATTTTCGGGTCTATCTTTTTACAAAATTCTTGACAATAAAATATAATTTCCTTCTAATTTCAACTCATTGACAAATCCGCTGACAGAAGCTATCACGGCCCGCTATGGAAACTGGCCATAGCGCGGCAATATAAAAAAAACATAATTAAATAAAACCTTATTATGGTTTTCTTTACATATATATATATATATATATATATATATATATATATATATATATATATATATATATATATATATATATATATATATATATATATATATATATATATATATATATAGTGTAGGTATTCGTCATTGCTGCAGGGTTGACAAAATATGTATAAATTTGTGTATTCGTAGTAAGTGTATGTATATCTGAAAAAAAAATGAAAAAAATTCGCGTCCGTTATCTTGAACCTTGAAATATATTGTCATGTTCGTAATCGTCACCTCCGAAAACTATTAAAAACTATATCTAAATTGATTTTATTAAAAAAATCGCATCCGTCGTCTTGAAACTCTAAAATGTATTGTAATATTCGTAATCGGAAACCCCCGAAAACCATGAAAACGATACCCATATTAATTTTATTAAAAAAATCGCGGCCGCCATTTTGAACTCCGAAATATATTATGTAATTTTCGTAATCGGTGGCCCCGAAAACCATGAAAACCATACCTATAATAATTTTGTTTAAAATGTTTGCGTCCGCCATATCCATCTTGAACATCAAAATATATTGCCATACTAGCTGTGCCCGTGGAATTTCTAAAAGCAGCCTAAGTTAATCTTTATCACATTAGCTATCTGCCAGTGAAAACCCCCTCAAAATCAATCTATTCATTTCAGAGATTAGCTGAGACAAACAGACAGAAAAATATTCTTCAAAATGTTATTTTGATATTTGTACCATGTATACATCACATCACATTTCATTCATGCATACATTACATAAAAAGCGGTTATTTTAATATCACAAACAAACACTTCAAATATTTTTATTTTTATAGATTCATAATCGACACCACCGAAATCGATCCTAAGAAAATCTATACATATAATAAAATCGTAGGAAAGTCAAAACTGTACATTAAATATTTTTTTAAAAGAATACTTGGGGCGTGATCTACAATCGACATCGAAGCCAAAATTATAGTTTTTAGAATTTTTGTTTGTTTGTCTGTTTGTCTGTTTATCTGTATGTATGTCCGGGGCAAACTCACTGCATGGATTTACTTCAAATTTTGCATGAATATTACTAACAGGTCGGGTCAACGTATAGGCTACATATTATCACACTATCACCTACGGGGGAGGTGCTGTGCGGAGTAAACGCTGGCTAAAAAAGTCGCTGGCAACAGCTAGTACAAAATATTATAATAAACAATAATATGCATAATTTACCCTAATACCGCTGGGCTAATATTATTGATTTCATTTAAAAAAATATACAAAGAATACCTACTCCTTAATTAAAGGCATCTCGAAAAAAATATATTTAAATAATATCTACCTACTTATACAATAAATACGATATATTGATTACTAGCAGAGCCCGCGACTTCGTCCGCGTGGAATAAATCGAAATAAAGGTAGCCTAAGTTACCCCTTATCACATCAGCTATCCCAAAGACCCGTCAAAATCGGTCCAGACGTTCCAGAGATTAGCTGGAACAAACAGACAGACAGACAAAAATTGTAAAAAAAAAATGTTTGGTGTATGTACTGTGTATAAATCCATTTGCATTTAGTAAAAAGCGGGTATTTTAATATTAACAGACACCCCAGTTTTATTTATTTGTATAGATGTGAATTATGAACCATTATAAAACAACAAAAACAAAACACTTCAACCTATTAAAAAGCGTTAACCCTGTCTGACGTCTTCCGAACGACACGCGTTCGGAAGTGTTCGGAAGACGTCAGACAGGGTTAACGCATGGCGGTTCGGGCTCCCTCTCCTCCCGCAAACCCCTCACGATTGTCCTGTCTAGACCTAGACGTGTTCGTTGACCGACTATAAGTGTATAGGCTGTGGTAGTAGGTACCTACATGGTTTGTACCTAGTTTTAAAACGTTTTTGAAAACCACTTGAAAACGTTCCTGAGTCTTGACTTGACACCAACTTGACACTTGTTGATTGTTGACAGTCGGTTAGACTAATATGTTCTGCGGGTCTAGCCAAGTGGCATAAACGCTCGGAGAATAGAAAGATAAATGTATGGATTTGACATAAGCATAATCGAACGCTTACGTCAAGTCCGTACATTTATCCATTTATCTTCCTATTCTCCTAGCGTTTATGCCACTTGTCTAGACCCGCTGTGGTTGACAGTTTGACAGTGACACTTATCCGTTAGCATTATTTTTATTTAGGTATATTTTATATTATAATAGGTACCCAAAAATAAATTAATACATAATATGTTTATATTTACCTATACCTACATTTTCATCGAATAAGTACTTTTATTGAAAATTATTTACTTTTAAGTTTTAAAGTTATTACACAGCTGAATAGTGATCACATCCTCAAGTCATCATAATTTTAACAATGATCTAACCTCTATTTATATTAATGAAAGGATAATATTATTGATAGGGTGCTTGGAAAAATTCATACCAAACAGAAATAAAAAGCAAAACAATCAGTTATACTGAGAAACAGTAACAGAATTACTATGAGTAAAATCAATGTTATTGACTATGAAAAATCATTGGAGTACTGGGCTGATATACCGGCAACTTTAGATGGAGTGCTTGGAGGATTTGGACATATATCAGATGAAGATATTAGTGGTTCAACATTATTTTTAAAATCAATTCTTTCAAAAGAAAATGCACCAGCTAGAAATATAGCACTTGACTGTGGAGCCGGTATTGGTAGAATAACTAAACATTTATTAACACATTTTTTTGAATGTGTTGATTTAATTGAACCTGATCAAAAATTTATCAGTTCTATCCTAGATTATGTGGGAGAAAGTAAACCAAAAATAGGAAAAATATATCAAGTTAGCTTACAACATTTTCAGCCTGAAAAAAAATATGATCTTATTTGGAATCAATGGGTTTTAAGTTATTTAAAGGATGATGACTTAATATCTTACCTTTCATGCTGCAGGTGCTTAAACTCAAATGTATTTTTATTTAGAACTAGCTGCGCCCGTGATTTCATCCGCATGGAAACAATCTAAATTTTGTTCTGGAGTTTTTCCCCGCATAATTCCGGTTTCCTTGGGATTTCTGGGATAAAAACAATCCAATGTTCTTTATCGGGTCTCAAACTATATCTGTACCAAATTTCATCCAAATTGGTTCAGTGGTTTAAACGTAAAGAAGAACAAACAGACAGAATTACTTTCTTATTTATAATATTAGTATGAAAGTATGGATAATATCATGCATGAAATAGTACGTAATTTTATTATATAAACATGAAGTAAAAACTTTGTTTCCCTTTTTACAACAATTATGTGAATGGTGGAGAATGAATTTATCACAGTTAGAGTTTACATTGTGGAGGACTGTAGAAACCTAATATGTTTAAATGAAATGCATAAGAAAAACATTAAATTCAGAAAAAAAAAAACATTACACACATTACATTAATTTGAAATGCATGATAATATATGTACATACATGTATACTATTATGTTTATGGCTGAAGTCTGTTGTTAAACCTAGAAGAGATCCCCGTGTTTGTCCCGGGTTCCTTTGTAGAATAGGCCAACTGTCGTTCTGCCAGGCAGGTCGTAAAAGGCGACTGAGTGGCTATGCGCATCACTACCATCGTGACTACTAGGTGATAGAGTTCTGCATTGGCTCGACCGGGTCTGGTACCACTGCCTTACTCCTGCCGCAATAGTGTCAGTGTTAGTCTCTGTTGTGTTTCGGTTTGGAAGGTAAAGTAGCCGGTAAACTTATGCATGTGGCATTAGACCTCACCACAAGATAGCAACGCACCATTAACATCTTTGGTGTCTATAGGCTTTGGTGTCTATAGGTGATGGTTGGCTCTTTCCATCAGGAGACCCATCTGCTTGTTTGCTATCTTTATAATATAAAGAAAAAAAAGATTTTTCCAAATGTATACTACTTAGGGACCTTAAAGAGCATACTCATTCTTAAAAAACCAGCAACGTAACTGACCCCTAGTAGTATAGTTCTCTATGGGCAATCACCATGAGGTGAGCCTCCTGTCTGTTATAATGTGTTGATATTTTGCAGTTAATAACATAGTCTCACTGCTGTAAAAATTTTGGGGCTTCTGATGCAAAAACTGCCACAAATCGTTTTGAAATGCCTCCTTTAATGCTAACCTGTCACAACCTAAAGAATTCAGAGTGCAAGGTCAGAGTTATATTTGGTCAATCTGTAAATTCACTTGTTTCACAAAACACTGTTTTATTTATATCACCAACCAGTGTCGCTTTTTATGGCATTTGCAGGGTATCCCTAAAGTATTTACAGAATTTCAAATGAAGTTTTACCAAGTGCCAATGACAAAAATATAAAATATATGAGGTTAATTTTTAAAGCCAAATTTTTAGAGGCTGTTTAGAATCTATAATATGGTAATAAAAAATTGTTTAAAAATGTCATTTTTATCTGACACAAAAAACAAAACGCATGGATATAATTTCAGTTGTGCAAAATTCAAACTAAAATATTTTAGTGCCTCCAATCTTATTAAAAGTAATAGGATAAAATGTACTTAGAGCGACAGATTACTTAATAGTTACTATCCTAATTACAGTAAAATGACACATTGCCAGCTTCACAGAGTTCATTCACAAGACTCGATGCATGCAATTCATGAATTTAGTGGGATATTTTGAAACAAATATTTTTATATTATCTGTTTTTTTTTCGGAATCTCAATAACTGCTGGCCTTATGGGCCGTCACAGCTTCACTGGTCGCGGGGGCAAGCAGAGTGCTCTGCCAGAATTTATAGGTGTAGGGCTTTATGCCCTCCGTCCAAGCGGTGTCTCCTGCGAGACCGAACCTCGGCTTAGGGTGGGGTCGTGGGTCGTTAAATATTCCCCGGACCCCATTCCGAGACATCAGTAAGTCGATTCTCGACTTCAGACACAAACTTCTTTCGGGTCTCTTCAACGTGTTCCTGAGAAATACTGCTATGGCCAGAGTATGTAGCATCACCAGTACTATCATCTGCATAGCAATGTATGTTACTAATTCGCAACATATCATTGATATGCAGAAGGAAAAGTATCGGTGATAGCATGCAGCCTTGGGGAACACCAGCATTGACAGGTTTAAGTTCGGAGCATGCACCATCGACTGCGACCTTGATCTCCGATCAGCTGAAAGAACTGGTTATCCACTTGCACAATTTCTCAGGAAGCCCATAGATAGCTTTGCGAGAAGCACTTTGTGCCATACCCGATCAAAGGCCTTAGCTATGTCCAAACTTACTGCCAATGCCCCCCACCTTGGGCTTGGGCTTGGGATACTCAACTTCTTCCGCCTACCGATGTGTCAAATATACTAGCAGATCACCAGCTGAGTGGCCACGGCGGAAACTACTGGCGGTCACAAATCAGCTGGTGCTCTTGTAAATACTTCAGGAGCTCACAGATGATGGTTTCCATAATTTTGGAGAACAAGGAGGTAATGGCTCTGGGCCGGTAATTAGACGGATTAGAGCTATCTACTTTTTTGGGAATGGGATGCACTAAAGAAGTCTTCCACGATTTTGGTACCACGCCGAGTGAGTAGGAGAGTTGAAACAGACACATTAATACTGGCGCCAACTCCGAAGCACACGCTTTAAGCACAATAGAAGGGATGCCATCCGGCCCACTGGACTTGTGGAAGTCCAAGGAAAAAAGTGCTTTACGCACAGAAAACTGCAGGAATCTTAGTTACGGCATAGAAAGTCCTGTAGTAGTCCAGAGTCAAGTTAGCCGCAAAGAATGAGCCCAGAAGATCGGCCTTCTTTGCGGTATAGGCTAGAGAGTCATCGTATCCATGCAAAGGTGGAAGAGAGGGCTGAGACAAATTCCCTATGACAGCCTTGCCGAAAGACCAGAACGACCGAGTACCCGAAGGAAGGCGAACTAATTTCTCACCAGTTCTGCCAATGTGTTCCGACATTGCCTTGGCAATAGCTCTTTTGAAGAATCTAGAGGCAGAATTGTACTCCGTTCGTAACGTGCTAGTTTTTACACCACGAGATGCCGACGCAGCAGCCCAAACCCGGTAGCACTCCTGCTTTCGGCGTGAAGCTGTTTTGCAGGAGCGACCAAACCTGAGACTTACCACCAACTGGTATACCGCAGAAAATGGAATGAAAAGTTCCGTGCCCTGCAGCACCACATCAGCCATAGAGTCAGCAACGACACTCGAATCATCCAGCTTGAAGCACATCCGCCTCCATGGGTAGGATGCAAAAAAAGACCGCATCCTGTCCCAATCTGCTCACCTATAGTGCCAAACGTGACGATGGCCTGCAAAAGGAGGCCGTGATAGGCGCATAACCGGTACTTTGCCCCGGACCAGGCAATGCTCTGAAGTACCAAGTGGGACGTCCACAGATACCTGGTAATATTTAAATTTAAATTTTAAAATTTGGCCAGACCTTTAAAAGTAACCCTGTATAGTGGATGTAATAATACTTCCCAACCAGGCTCTCAATATTTGCTAAGTGTGTAAAGTTGTGTAGGGTCTGGTGTCATCATGGTGAAATGTCTGGCATTTTCTTTCTTAAGTCTCATCAGTTGTTGGCAGAAGGGAACGGGAACAAATCTATGGTTTAGCCTGATGGTAACAGCTCATGAGTGATGCCCTCTGAATCCTACCACACACACACACACAGCATCGCAATTTAATTTGTACTAGCATTCGCCATGTGCTCGAAATGAGACCATAGAATAAACAATAAAATCTCATCAAGGAGTATAATAACAGACTTTAGACAAAAAGAAAATGGTATATGTGTGTATATCATGTATATCACATGAATTTAATGTGTTTAACATTTTTTTATTAATTTAAACTATTTTAATTTAAAAATGCTAGGTTTATGCAGTCCCTCCTATGTAGACTTTAACTGTGCCTAATTTATACTTCTCCGTTCACGTAAATGTCTTAAAAAGACATTTACAAAGTTGTTGCTTCACATGTTAATATATTGATTTCCCTATAGTCTGTGAAACTTGATTGCCCTTTGACCATGGACTTTTTTGCATGTTCTTATTTATTGTCCATTTATGTCACCAATAGTTTTTCCCATTTAATTAATTTTCCTTTTTTGTTCATAAAATTCTTCTATTTAATGGTAGCAGCCAGATATAAACATTACAACCAAAGGGATGTTTCTGCAATTCTTACTTATAAAATACGAAAACACTTTTTTCCCCCAACCTATTATTTTGTGAATTGAAAGGAGCTAAGGACATTTAGGCATTATTCATTGCATATCTCAACAACAAGGAAACAAAAATATTTTTAGTACCTATATAATTTTTTCCAGGGATGCTCTTTCAGAAAATGGAATTTTAGTTGTCAAAGAAAATGTAACATCATCTGGTAAGACAGAACCAGATCAAGTGGATGCTTCAGTTACAAGGTCATTAAAGCAATTTTTAAAAATTTTTAAAATGGCAAAACTTAAAAGAATAAAACAGTGTAAACAGTTAAATTTTCCAAATGGAATGTATCCAGTTTATATGTTTGCACTGATTCCTGACAAAAAAGAACAATAATTTGGAATGATAGCTGATACCTAACATATTTTGTATTGTAATACAAATAATTATAATTTTTATATTTAGATATTATGTATTATTTTCATTACCACTATCGATAATCAAGTTGTTTTCTATGAATAATCTCAAGTTGAGCTGATGTCCCTGGCTTTGCTTGCATGAACGTCAATTATGAGAGGTTAAATTTTCAAAAATCTTAACGAAAATCCACCTATATCAAAATTGCTATCAAGTATCTGTATGCTACGTTTCAACCCAGTTCATCTAGTTTTAGCTGTGCGTTGAAACAGCTACACAATAACAGTAGAGCTAAGGTTAATTCCTGACAGGGAAAAACATTTATGTGATGAGAATCTGAGATTTGGATGTGTTACAGGGTGGGTCATGAATTTGTTTACATTACAAAAAGTCATACAAAAAACTTAGACCATTTTTCAACTTCAAACTTTAATATACCAAAAAATTTTATTAACAAAATAGGTATTGTCTTGTAATTGATTTTCTAAAAAATAATATTAGCTAAATGCCCACCGTTTCAACTTTTGCATTAGGTACTCTAAGCAAGTACCGACCAAAATTTTCGAAAACTCGTCGGCAAAGTGCCCGTGAGATCGCCGATATTTTTTCCTTTTGTGTCTGTTCTCTGTCTTTTGTTTATTAATGTGGACACAGTTATTTAAACAACCCCACAAAAATAAGTCTGCTGGTGATAAATCTGGACTTCTGGGTGACTCGTTAGATGTGTGGCACGTGGCTCCATCTTGCTGATACCAGATATTACGATTGTAGCCACCAAATTGCAATAGTTGTGGTGTCAAGAACTCCCGTAACATTTTCACATACTCAGTAGAATTAAGTGACTACGGCCTTGAGAAACTTCTAAAAAAATAGGGGCCAATGACTTTTTGCTGAAAAGCGGTAGGCCACCCGCACCGCTTGTGTCCGTATGGGACGAATTTATGGCCCACCCTGCATACGTATATTATATTTCAGCATTTATACATAAACGTATGTATCATTTACTAACACCCATATCACAAGCAAATAATTTGCTTACTTTAGTGTTAGATCATTTGTGTAAGATTTGTGTAGGTACCAAATTATTCCAGTTATATTTATTCTGTGTAGTCATAATACCGACACTTAAATGCAGTAGCGGCATTATATGTAAATATTTCTTACGCAGGGTAAAGTTTTTAATGTGAAAATAATTTTTTTAATCTTTAAATTTTAAGACTTGTTTATTAAAATCTATAAATATATATGATAACTATCAGCAGTAAAATTTAAAAAATCGTCGAATTTCCAATGTGTCCAAAAAATATACTGCAGACAAACCTACGCAAAAACGGAGAGGGCTTCGAATGGTTGAAGACCAGGCTATTTGGCAGACCAGACTCGTTGGCATTACGCAGAGATGTAAGTTCGCTTTGCATCTTTTATCGCATCTATTATTAATATAATTATTTGATATCTATTTTTATTAATGTTATACTCTAGCTTTAATTAAAAGGTTTGATTTCCCACCCTAATTTCTTATAGGTATTATTGGATAACAAAGTTATATTTTATACGTTTTGTCGTCAGCATTTGTAAGTGCAAATAGTGAAAATAGTGTTTTGTGAAACAGCACAAGAGAATTTAAACATTTACAACAATTACTAACAAGCTTATAGTTTTTCTGATGTGAATAGATAACCAAGATAGAGATTAAAAATATTGACGCTATTGCAGCAAAAACAATGTAAGTTTGCGCAGTGCGGTGGTACCAAAACCGAGCAAGACACTGCAGAACTCTTCACTTTAGCGGTACTTTCTTTTTCTTCGCCCTTCATCTGAATATGTTTTAATTTACTTTTCGGTACTTTTTCGAAGAATGTGTGATATGTGATATGATGTCCACACCATCGTGTCAAGCGCAACATTGAAGTGAAATCAATGGTTAAGTATCGCTGCATAGATTGAAGTTAGTTTAAAGAGTCTTGCGATCCGATTCAGCGACCCTAGAGACTCTTTTTGCGTTGGAAATCCTGGAATAGATCATGCGCTGTGTTTAAAGGCCCTAAAAACTGTGCTTTTAACTAATTTCCCTAAGGCTTCATTCACTTTGTTTCGATATCAGTGATGTACTTTCCATTCCTGCTAAAGTACGTCCAAGATATGCAAACTCTTCCATTTGTTCCAACACTTCATCATCGACCATAGTCCACACTCTTACGTCTTGTTGTTCTAATTACTTCCCTTTCAAACACTAGTACTTTAGATATCTTTGCATTCGGAAATTTTAAGAAATATTTACAATCATACAATCATCAATCATAACTATGACTAGTGTTTGTAGTTCAGATGCAGAGGGAATAAAAATACGGCGTCTTCTGAATACAGCAGGCAGTTTGCCACTATCCACCCATGCGCATTCCCATATTCGACGCTCTTACACGATTTAAATAAAACAACTTCACATATTGTCATTTTTATTTATTGATTATAATTATGCTAACCATTTATAATAATTTCATGGTTATATTATATTTTTAACTTCCCGCCAAAGGAAGTTTTTTTTGACATCGAGGTTCTCGACAAACCAAACTTCGAAATCTCAACCAACCGATTTTGAAATTTCCATCTTAAAAAAACTTCGCTAAACGTCGTTTCAAAGATCAAAATCGAATCAAGTATTCAAAGTTACAGTTTGTAAACATTAAAATAGCGTTGTTTTCAACAAGTTTACTTCAGAATTTCAAAATAATTTTCAGACTTCATTCTAACGTTCAATCAGCTCTTTTCTTTGAAAAACTGCATCGAATTCTATAAATTGGATCAAAATCAGTTGATTCCTTCGGAAATTATACGTGTCGTTGACGAAAAATGTTTTTCGACATCATTCATGAGATCTTATATTTAGAGGTCAATGGATCTTTCTAACAAATAGGTACTAATTTTTTTTTCGAAATGACTATTTCGTTTGACCTTAAGGGCCGTTACTGCGTAACCGGGCTTTTTGGGCGAGCAGAGTGCTCAGCCAGAGTTTAAATTAAAATTTGGGCAATTAACACCCGCGCTAAGGGTTGTCTTCTGCGAGATCAGACCTCGGCTTAGTGCGTTGTTTTGACTAATTAGGGGTCTTCGTCGCCGTTGAGACCAACGGCGGCGACGGTTAACTAATTGTAAACCTTCTACAGTATATTAGTACCCAAAAAACTATTTTGAATGCCATTCACGAGATCAAAATCAAGCCTTACGTTCAAAAATTACAACTTTTCAAAAATTAAAATAATGCCGTTTTTTTCAACATAGATTTCTGAACTCTTCAATTTTAAAATGTATGCAGCTTAGATAAGTATAATATTTCTGATTTCTTTGAGCTATTTTATAGAAATACATGCCTGAATTTAGGGGGAAGTTTCAAGGTTTGGCTTGCAGCTTACAATCTTTTTATGGTTGCTTATGTTATATTAATTATCCTCTTAACACTATATAAATACATATATATATATATATATATATATATATATATATATATATATATATATATGTATATATATATATATATTATATATATATATATATATATATATATATATATATATATATATATATATATATACAAAATTATAAATTTCAGAATAGGATATCTATTTTAGCGATGTTAAAATAAAAATACTTTAATTAAGATAAATACCTAATGAAATGTGTGGTGTTCTTTAGTTAAGAACATAATTACTTATTTTAGTGCTCCAGCTAATTGTTAAGTGCTTCGATTTGTCTTGAAAATTAACAAAAAACCACTAAAAAAATTATGCTCGATCCGAACTTTGGACGAAAAAAATCACAAGTCTTGTTACAAAAAAAAAAAGCAAAAATAGTAACAATTTAATTGTTTTTACAATAAAAAATGTAATGTATAATGAAAGTCATAGTAATAAATTAATACAAAATATTATTCGATTAGTATAATTCATTTAAAATGCTAGGAGCCTTAGATAAATATTGATATTCGATACTGAAATCTACGAACATATAAAAGACTACTACTGTAAACCAATAATATTCTAATAATTTATTATTAGAATATCATTGCTGTAAACCATTTTCTTGAGTATCGTTTATTGTAAATAAGCATCACAAAAATACCAACGTATTATTCGTATCGACTTTATTACGCTCAGCGTATAGTGTCATACTGTCTGAAATGGGAATCTTTTGTCTATAACATCTACATTGTAATTATTAGTTTTTATATAACTTTTGATGTAATCACGATCGCTTTCACTTAACATAGACCAACTCTCCAACTCAACTAGTAGTTCTAAACTCATACAACTTTGTATTATCTTTTCAACAGAGGCTATCGTTAAGAAGTCTGACTGCATTATTCGCAGTTCCTTTAAATATATCAACGGATTTTTTTCAATGATTTTTGATAAAATATCATCGGTCATTTGAACAGCTGTCCCCATTTGTATAAATTCTATATTTAAACAATTTGTTAATAGAAATAATAATTGTTCATCCGTAAAACTAGAAACACAAGTTAGTTTTTTTAAATTTCTAAATGGAAGTATTTCCAATTTTTTAGTATATAAGGAGGTGTGTTGTATTAACGTACAGTTATAAAATGTTAGCGTTTCAAGCAAAGGGCAAAATTGACTTATATACATCAACGCGTTTAGGTCTATTTGATCGACATGTTCAAGATGCAGTTTTAACAAATTACTGCCCTTTACCTGAAGTACTTGTTTTATCTGATCGGCATAGAAATCGCACGAGAGTAATTTCAATTCACACAAATCTCTTAATCCAATCAACACCATAAGGTCGCTTTGTAATGTGTTGTGGAAAACAGTCATAAATCGTATGTATGGACACATTTCTACTGCCAGCTGTAAATGGCTGCTGGTAGCATATCTACTTACATAGGTTTTCAGTTGTAATGGATAAGCTTCAGGGCAGTTAAGATGAATAAATTCTAATATTTTACCAATTTCATCGCAGCGACCAATATCTTCTATACCAGGAGAATGTATAAGTAAGTTTACATAACCTTCCCACGTAACAAAAGTATGATATAACTGTACACTTTTGAGATTTTTTAATTGACATAGTAAGTATATACTTTCATTTGTTATACATTTAGAACATGATAGGTCTAGTTTTTTTATATGGATGCAGTGGTCAACTATACATTTCAATATTTTATCTGTACAGTCGTAATTGATAAAAAGATACTGAAGTTTATATAAACGTTTCAATGATGCAATGATAGAAACTTCCATGTCAGCAGTTTTCCATCCTCCAGAAAGAGAACCAAGGTTTAAATAAACTAGACCGGTAAGCATATACAACTTAGAATAGAAAACGGATCGCATCATTTTTGGTATAGTATCTATTGAGACACGTGTAAAATTTTTTGTAAATAAAACTTCAGTCATTTTTACAATTACATTCATTTGCGTGACGAATTTTCCCATAGAACCTCGAAACCCAAGAGAATGTTTTGTTTTTTCTAAAAGCTCTGACAGTGACTTGATCGCTTCAGAAGCTAATTTATCGTGAAGCATCCATGGAACATTGAAATCTAAATAATTACGAATATTTTCTACCCGGTGCCCTAATGCTAATTGGGCTTCGTTAGGATTTTGCTGAGCCAACAAAGCAGTAGGGACCAAGAGTATTTCGGCTTGCTTCGCTATCCAATCCCCAAGGCTTTTTAATGATAAGTTCTCGAGGCTTTTTACTTCTTTGAACCGCGTCATTCTGAAACTGAAATATTATTTATTTAGTAGTTTTAAAGATTTAAGCATACATAGGGACATAGGGACAGACAGACATACGCATACATTTTGGTACCTTTTTTTTTATATCATAAGATAGCAAACAAGCAGATGGGTCTCCTGATGGAAAGAGTCAACCATCGCCTATAAACACCAAAGATGTTAATGGTGCGTTGCTATCTTGTGGCGAGGTCTAATGCCACATGCATAAGTTTACCGGCTACCTTACCCTCCAAACCGGAACACGACAGCGACAAGCACTGACGCTATTGCGGCAAGAATAGGTAAGGCGGTGGTACCAGACCCGGGCGAGACAATGCAGAACTCTACCACCTAGTAGCCACGATGGTAGTGACTCGATAGCGAATCGGTCGCCTTTTGCGACCTGCCTGGCAGAACGGCAGTTGGCCTATTCTACAAAGGAGGCCGGGACCAATACGGCGAATATCGCCTATCCTTATAGGTACCAAAATGTATGCGTATGTCGTTCTTGGTGTGTTACTCATCACTACATAGTATAAAACAAAGTCGCTTTCTCTGTCTGTCCCTATGTCCCTATGTCTCTATGTATGCTTAAATCTTTAAAACTACGCAACGGATTATAATGAGGTTTTTTATTATTATAATTTATTGATAGAGTGATTAAAGAGGAAGGTTTATGTGTATAATAACATTCAATATATTGTAGAGAAATACTGCAATTTTTGAGTTTTCTGATGTCATGTCGTAAATATTTATATTTTTTTCCGCTTATATTGCAAAAAAAACGCAGGCTATATTTTTTTAATTTGCAATATAAGCGGAAAAAAATATAAATATTTACGACATGACATCAGAAAACTCAAAAATTGCAGTATCAATCTTTGGTGCTACTGGTACACTATTAAATTTGTCAGTGTCACGGGACACCGGTAAAAAAAAGTAGCCAAGTAACCAAAATGTATTAGGTGTCCCGCAACGGCTCACATTTTTTAACCGACTTCCCAAAAGGAGGAGATTATCAATTCGTTTGTATGTTTTTTTACCGGTACCTACATCTTTCTTCAATCGCAATGCTTATCTGTTTTGTTAAATTTTCATCCATCATTATTTTTACATGTCCGCGCTCTCAGAACATGCCCGCCCTTTCTCATTTGCAACCTACTTTCCAAAAAGGACGAGGTTTTGTTTTGTATTTTTTCTTAATTTTTCTTAAGTTTGTTACCGCAGAACTCAAACATTATACTCGGAAATCGGTTCATAAATGAAACGAATTTGAAAATTCTTTTTTTATTTGGGTGGACCATAAGGGAAATATACCCTTCCTTATGGTCCTATTTTAATTTGGCGAAGATCTATTGCAGGATTCCGAAGATACAGGAATAAGAAGTCGGTTTTTATGTTGGTTGGATAGGCATACTGACTCATGTGCCAACTGTCATGGTAAGTGATCGACGTCCAAGTGCGTCGCCAGCCGATGGCCCAAGAGGGGGGGGGGGGGGAGGGGCAAGTTGACTTTACCTACTACAATTCATACTTTTCTCATTCTCCATGATTGAGAAATGCAGGTGTGAATTGTAGGTAAAGTCGACAGCACATGAAGCTTTTCACTTGTACTACGAGCCTTACATCTCCGGCTCTCCGGCGATAAACTCCGGCGATAAACTCCGGCGATTGTAAGATTGTAATAACAACAGTACCTTACCAGCGTAGTTGAGCGTACGGAATATTAGAAATGGAATTGGTGAATTCATTCGAGTGTCGACGTACGGGATTGATCGATCAAGCAAGTCAACTCAAAGATTTAGGACTTTGTTTGCATTACATTTAAGCAACTTTTTTAGAATCTCTAAGGGGAGGCAGCTGCCACTCCCTGCCCCCCCTTGGCGACGTCCTTGTCGACGTCGCCAATAAACATAAACTGGTTTACCTGGAACTAGCCGACGTAACTCATTTATGTGTAGCCTATCCTGAGCCATAGCGTGTTAAGTCTCGATTCCAGTAATTACACTGCCTGTCTTGCCCTTTTCTCCGAAATACAGCAAAGCTGTTTCACGGGAGTAACAATCAAGATAGTGGTACTCATGAAACCTGGAGCGCGGCACAGCGCATCCCTTTTACCGGTTGCTGCAGTTTTTCTGCTTTATATGCTAAAAAATATTTTCTCATGGTTTTAATACGGCCTACAATTTGCGGCACACTTAACATTCTCGGCACACTGTTTGAAACCCGGTGCTCTAGATACTCTTCCTAATACTTAATGTTTATAATATCACTCAAGAAAAATGTCTCAGTTAAAAATTAAGCACGACAGGATTGTACAAGTTCATTGTAGTTTTTTAATAATACATTAATTATTATTCACTACAGACATGCACTAATCACTTTATTAATTAATAACATAATTCCAGTACTTTTTAGTCCACTATTTAGTTGTAGTGGACCCGATTACGTGTTGCTGTAGCTAAGTTAAAGGTTTAGACTCCTTATCCCAGCGTCATTTATGCTGAAAAGGGGTTCTTCAGTATTCGATTATGATGTCGAATATGTAAAAACCAGGTACCTAAATTTTTACCTAATTATCCAATAAAAATGTTTATGATGTCTGTTCATTAACATCGAAGTTAATTGTTAATAAACAGCCATTAGCCGAATTCATAACAAGACACGTTAGTATACTGCTATCGCTCGCACGGTGACCATACCTTTTGAAATACACTAATTTACTATGAAATAGGTATGAAGCAAACGAAGCTCAACGAAATTGTTGTATAGCTTAACTGTGGCTTAACACCACATAGTTAAGCAATATTATCTTTTTATTATATTTCTATTGGTTACATATTATGACCACTAACTACCGTATTCTATACAACCAAAAGAGTTGTAGCGTTGAGTTGAAGCACAAGCGTCCATTGTGTGATTAAAGTCCATAAACTGACACCGCCATCTGACAGTAACTCATGAAACTCATAGATAATTATAATTTAACTAGCAAAAAGCAGAGCTTTGTAAGGGCTCGCAAAGTTATACTATCTAGCAATGTTGTTAGAAAAATATTTTTATGAGAATTAAATATTTTAATGTGTAGATTTTATTTATAATAATAAAGTCTATAATCCTTTAATGTATAGAAAAATAAATAATAAAGTATTGCATCTCTCGCATTGTATATCTGTTTTGTTAATCTTTCACCTACCATTCTTTCTACATGTCCGAAACAACGGAGCATGCTTTTTCATCTTTACACCAACACTTTCTTTCAAGCATAACTTCTCTCTCACTTCAACGTTACGAACCCGGTCCGCGAGAGTTACGCGACATATTTTTCATAGCTATTTGTTTCATCGACTGCGTTGTTTATACTTTCATGCCCTTCTAACATACCCAACTCTCACTTTCATACAATATCGTTGGGATAGGCACATGATTATGCAGGGCAAGACGGGCGGGGACCCTGACTTAAAACTAGGCTTTTAAGTAATCTCTTTAACGCTCTATTCACTCTGTACCCCGCACACATCCCTGCTCTAGACCTAAAACCCCCTTGTGCCTAACACAACATTCCTTTGGACTTCCCTTGCATTCTCCTTTCCATGTTTTACTATACACCTTCGATGTTAAGCTGATCAAACTGATGGCCCTAAAGCTATTTCAGTCTATACGTGAACCCTTGCCTTTATACAAGGGCCCGATGACCGTGCGCCGCCAGTCAAATATAAAGAAAAATATTTTGTGAAGTAGTCTCTTAATAAGTTCAAAAATAATTAATAAAAAATCTTTAAACCGGATGATCCTGCAAGCCATCCCTGAAACCGTGTTTAAAAGGATAACTGTTTTAATTTTTAAAACTTTCATATTTGATTACTGATTTTGATCTTTCACCGCAAACCGTTTTTCGATCAGCCAGGCCGCTTAAAATCTGTGAGAGATTTAATCACGTGCGCACATACAAATATATACTGACGTCATTGAAAAAATATAATCACGTTTCAAGAATCTCAAACCATCGAGATCTGATGAAAGCTCGATTTTTGAAAATCGCGGTTAATAATTATAATTTAATGCGTAAAGTTTTAAAATCTTTTAAAAATATTTTTAAATATGTTATTTAAAATTGCTCTAATAATACTATACAAATATGAGACAATTTAAACGCAGAAATCTTGCAAACAGTTGATTTCCCACTTCCAGTATCTCCCGTACTCTGCATTAGATCTTCGTCAAATTAAAATTAAATAACCTGAGAAGTACCTAGATACTCACTGAAATAAAAAATCCTTATCGGTTTAGGCGTCTTCGAATAATTAGTGAACATATTTAAAAAAAAGATTCCGACCAAATCGGAACCTCCTCCTTTTTGGGTAGTCGGCTGAAAATAGTGAGTAGCAAAAAATGCTTGGGTACCTAATTGCTGGAAAAGTTGAAAACGAGTTTTTTTTTATTTGTTTTTTTTCACGGGACAAATTACACTTACTGATCTAACCCCAAAGTAAGCAAATTATTTGCTTGTGCTATGGGCGTTAGTCAACTATACTAATACATAGAAGTACATATATAAATACAAGAATATCGAACCCGAGCTCCGTCGATTGCGTAGTCAGGGTTGCTAACCTCTCGACCAACCGGGCGGTTAAGAGTGGAGTTGGTGCTACAGAAGAGCAGCGCAAGATAAAAATTGTCTCCAGAATTGCATAATTATAAATCACAATTTGAATTTTAACATAATCTGTATTATTAGTTACAATTTGCTTACTTATTTTTTGTATCACTAAACTGGAAAAAGTGATGACTCAAAATTTGGAGGCGCCTACCCTCAATCGATTTTAACTCTTTAGTTTTATAATAGATGGCGTTACTAGAAATAAGATTCTAATACAAAACGTATCTTCTATCGATTTTAACTCGTTAGTTTTCTAATAGATATCGTTATTAGTAACAAGATTTTAATACAAATTGTATCTTCTATTTTTTTAAGGTCTGTAAAATGTTATTTTTATGGTAGATAACATATCTAGACATGAATTTTAACTACTACGTCGAAGCACAAACCTAAAAGTCCGATAATTTTTCAGTAAAATGTACCACAAAAGTGCATAGAAAGTGGCCTAGTGTATATAACCCTTCGAAGTCTACGCTAAGAAATAAATTATGTTATTAATTTAGATAAAATTTATCCACTGCCTTTGGAACATAATATGACAATATTCGCAAACTTTTTATATGTAGATAGGTACATACTAGTTGACCCGCGTAGGTTCATCCGTGGGTAAATTGACATGACGTTAATGTAACAAATTCATACAATATTTTACCCCCTACTTCACAATTTTAGGTGATGAATTTCGCAAAATCCGTTCTTATTGCTTGTCTACATCTTAAGAACAACCCCTGTGAAAAATGTAAGCCTTCTTGTTCCCTTACTGACTGACTAACCCTAACTGACGTATTAACGCCCAGCTTTTAAGCTGGCAGTCAGTGAGTTAGGCTTAGGACTTTTTTATTGCATATGTAGGTATACGACTTTTATTATGGACTGTTTATTGAGACCTATCAGGCTAGCATGGTGAAATCAGCAAAATTGCAAAAAAAAAATACATCAATTTGTAGCTAAATAGTTGCTAATTAGTTGCCAAAACGACGATTTTGTTGCTCGTGCCAATCCCTAGAAATCGTGAATTATGCTATCGTGATATCAAGGTAGCAAGGTAACTTAATGAATTATATTCTTTTCCATTCATCTTTATAGAAGATTTAGTTACTATTTTGTTGCTATATCTTAGATATCGCAAAAATTTTTTTAATAATTGTTTTTTTTAATTTTTCTGTTCTTGCTATCTTGAAACTGGTTTTTCCTGGCATTAAAGAGTCTTTGAATTTTGTTGCTCATCAGGAGGCTACTCAAATACACTCAAACAACTAGCAACAAAATAGTTGAAACCGGTCAGCCGATTTTTGAATTTTTTTTTCATCTTCCTCATTCTTGCTATCTTGAAACTGATTTTTGTCGGCATAGAAAGTGTATTAAATTAGTTGCTCATCAGGAAAATACTCAAATACACTCCAAGTATCAGCAACAAAATAGTTGAAACCGGTCGGCCGATTTTTGAATTTTTTTTTCATCTTCCTCATTCTTGCTATCTTGAAAGTGGGTTTTCCTGGTAATAAAGAGTCTTTGAAATTTGTTGCTCATCAGGATGCTACTCAAATATACTCAAACAACTAGCAACAAAATAGTTGAAACCGGTCAGCCGATTTTTGAATTTTTTTCCATCTTCCTCATTCTTGCTATCTTGAAACTGATTTCTTTCGGCATAGAAAGTGTATTAAATTTGTTGCTCATCAGGAGACTACTTAAATACACTCTAAGAACCAGCAACAAAATAGTTGAAACCGGTCAGCCGATTTTTGAATTTTTTTTCCATCCTCCTCATTCTTGCTATCTTGAAACTGATTTCTTTCGGCATAGAAAGTGTATTAAATTTGTTGCTCATCAGGAGACTACTTAAATACACTCTAAGAACCAGCAACAAAATAGTTGAAACCGGTCGGCCGATTTTTGAATTTTTTTTTATCTTCCTCATTCTTGCTATCTTGAAAGTGGGTTTTCCTGGTAATAAAGAGTCTTTGAAATTTGTTGCTCATCAGGAGGCTACTCAAATACACTCAAACAACTAGCAACAAAATAGTTGAAACCGGTCAGCCGATTTTTGAATTTTTTTCCATCTTCCTCATTCTTGCTATCTTGAAACTGGTTTTTCCTGGTAAAAAAGAGTCTTTGAAATTTGTTGCTCATCAGGAGACTACTTAAATACACTCTAAGAACCAGCAACAAAATAGTTGAAACCGGTCAGCCGATTTTTGAATTTTTTTTCCATCCTCCTCATTCTTGCTATCTTGAAACTGATTTCTTTCGGCATAGAAAGTCTATTAAATTTGTTGCTCATCAGGAGACTACTTAAATACACTCTAAGAACCAGCAACAAAATAGTTGAAACCGGTCGGCCGATTTTTGAATTTTTTTTTATCTTCCTCATTCTTGCTATCTTGAAAGTGGGTTTTCCTGGTAATAAAAAGTCTTTGAAATTTGTTGCTCATCAGGAGGCTACTCAAATACACTCAAACAACTAGCAACAAAATAGTTGAAACCGGTCAGCCGATTTTTGAATTTTTTTTCCATCCTCCTCATTCTTGCTATCTTGAAACTGATTTCTTTCGGCATAGAAAGTGTATTAAATTTGTTGCTCATCAGGAGACTACTTAAATACACTCTAAGAACCAGCAACAAAATAGTTGAAACCGGTCGGCCGATTTTTGAATTTTTTTTTTTCATCTTCCTCATTCTTGCTATTTTGAAAGTGGGTTTTCCTGGTAATAAAGAGTCTTTGAAATTTGTTGCTCATCAGGAGGCTACTCAAATACACTCAAACAACTAGCAACAAAATAGTTGAAACCGGTCAGCCGATTTTTGAATATTTTTTTTGCATCTTCCTGATTCTTGCTATCTTGAAACTGATTTCTTTCGGCATAGAAAGTGTATTAAATTTGTTGCTCATCAGGAGACTACTTAAATACACTCTAAGAACCAGCAACAAAATAGTTGAAACCGGTCGGCCGATTTTTGAATTTTTTTTTCATCTTCCTCATTCTTGCTATGTTGAAAGTGGGTTTTCCTGGTAATAAAGAGTCTTTGAAATTTGTTGCTCATCAGGAGGCTACTCAAATACACTCAAACAACTAGCAACAAAATAGTTGAAACCGGTCAGCCGATTTTTGAATTTTTTTTCCATCCTCCTCATTCTTGCTATCTTGAAACTGATTTCTTTCGGCATAGAAAGTGTATTAAATTTGTTGCTCATCAGGAAACTACTTAAATACACTCTAAGAACCAGCAACAAAATAGTTGAAACCGGTCCGCCAATTTTTGATTTTTTTTTTCATCTTCCTCATTCTTGCTATCTTGAAAGTGGGTTTTCCTGGTAATAAAGAGTCTTTGAAATTTGTTGCTCATCAGGAGGCTATTCAAATACACTCAAACAACTAGCAACAAAATAGTTGAAACCGGTCGGCCGATTTTTGAATTTTTTTTTATCTTCCTCATTCTTGCTATCTTGAAAGTGGGTTTTCCTGGTAATAAAGAGTCTTTGAAATTTGTTGCTCATCAGGAGGCTACTCAAATACACTCAAACAACTAGCAACAAAATAGTTGAAACCGGTCAGCCGATTTTTGAATTTTTTTTCCATCCTCCTCATTCTTGCTATCTTGAAACTGATTTCTTTCGGCATAGAAAGTGTATTAAATTTGTTGCTCATCAGGAGACTACTTAAATACACTCTAAGAACCAGCAACAAAATAGTTGAAACCGGTCAGCCGATTTTTGAATTTTTTTTCCATCCTCCTCATTCTTGCTATCTTGAAACTGATTTCTTTCGGCATAGAAAGTGTATTAAATTTGTTGCTCATCAGGAGACTACTTAAATACACTCTAAGAACCAGCAACAAAATAGTTGAAACCGGTCGGCCGATTTTTGAATTTTTTTTTCATCTTCCTCATTCTTGCTATCTTGAAAGTGGGTTTTCCTGGTAATAAAAAGTCTTTGAAATTTGTTGCTCATCAGGAGGCTACTCAAATACACTCAAACAACTAGCAACAAAATAGTTGAAATCGGTCAGCCGATTTTTGAATTTTTTTTCCATCCTCCTCATTCTTGCTATCTTGAAACTGATTTCTTTCGGCATAGAAAGTGTATTAAATTTGTTGCTCATCAGGAGACTACGTAAATACACTCTAAGAACCAGCAACAAAATAGTTGAAACCGGTCGGCCGATTTTTGAATTTTTTTTTCATCTTCCTCATTCTTGCTATCTTGAAAGTGGGTTTTCCTGGTAATAAAGAGTCTTTGAAATTTGTTGCTCATCAGGAGGCTACTCAAATACACTCTAAGAACCAGCAACAAAATAGTTGAAACCGGTCGGCCGATTTTCGAATTTTTTTTTATCTTCCTCATTCTTGCTATCTTGAAAGTGGGTTTTCCTGGTAATAAAGAGTCTTTGAAATTTGTTGCTCATCAGGAGGCTACTCAAATACACTCAAACAACTAGCAACAAAATAGTTGAAACCGGTCAGCCGATTTTTGAATTTTTTTTCCATCCTCCTCATTCTTGCTATCTTGAAACTGATTTCTTTCGGCATAGAAAGTGTATTAAATTTGTTGCTCATCAGGAGACTACTTAAATACACTCTAAGAACCAGCAACAAAATAGTTGAAACCGGTCGGCCGATTTTTGATTTTTTTTTTTCATCTTCCTCATTCTTGCTATTTTGAAAGTGGGTTTTCCTGGTAATAAAGAGTCTTTGAAATTTGTTGCTCATCAGGAGGCTACTCAAATACACTCAAACAACTAGCAACAAAATAGTTGAAACCGGTCAGCCGATTTTTGAATATTTTTTTTGCATCTTCCTCATTCTTGCTATCTTGAAACTGATTTCTTTCGGCATAGAAAGTGTATTAAATTTGTTGCTCATCAGGAGACTACTTAAATACACTCTAAGAACCAGCAACAAAATAGTTGAAACCGGTCGGCCGATTTTTGAATTTTTTTTTCATCTTCCTCATTCTCTCTATCTTGAAAGTGGGTTTTCCTGGTAGCCTCCTGATGAGCAACAAATTTCAAAGACTCTTTATTACCAGGAAAACCCACTTTCAACATAGCAAGAATGAGGAAGATGAAAAAAAAATTCAAAAATCGGCCGACCGGTTTCAACTATTTTGTTGCTGGTTCTTAGAGTGTATTTAAGTAGTCTCCTGATGAGCAACAAATTTAATACACTTTCTATGCCGAAAGAAATCAGTTTCAAGATAGCAAGAATGAGGAGGATGGAAAAAAAATTCAAAAATCGGCTGACCGGTTTCAACTATTTTGTTGCTAGTTGTTTGAGTGTATTTGAGTAGCCTCCTGATGAGCAACAAATTTCAAAGACTCTTTATTACCAGGAAAACCCACTTTCAAGATAGCAAGAATGAGGAAGATGAAAAAAAAATTCAAAAATCGGCCGACCGGTTTCAACTATTTTGTTGCTGGTTCTTAGAGTGTATTTAAGTAGTCTCCTGATGAGCAACAAATTTAATACACTTTCTATGCCGAAAGAAATCAGTTTCAAGATAGCAAGAATGAGGAGGATGGAAAAAAAATTCAAAAATCGGCTGACCGGTTTCAACTATTTTGTTGCTAGTTGTTTGAGTGTATTTGAGTAGCCTCCTGATGAGCAACAAATTTCAAAGACTCTTTATTACCAGGAAAACCCACTTTCAAGATAGCAAGAATGAGGAAGATGAAAAAAAAATTCAAAAATCGGCCGACCGGTTTCAACTATTTTGTTGCTGGTTCTTAGAGTGTATTTAAGTAGTCTCCTGATGAGCAACAAATTTAATACACTTTCTATGCCGAAAGAAATCAGTTTCAAGATAGCAAGAATGAGGAGGATGGAAAAAAAATTCAAAAATCGGCTGACCGGTCTCAACTATTTTGTTGCTAGTTGTTTGAGTGTATTTGAGTAGCCTCCTGATGAGCAACAAATTTCAAAGACTCTTTATTACCAGGAAAACCCACTTTCAACATAGCAAGAATGAGGAAGATGAAAAAAAAATTCAAAAATCGGCCGACCGGTTTCAACTATTTTGTTGCTGGTTCTTAGAGTGTATTTAAGTAGTCTCCTGATGAGCAACAAATTTAATACACTTTCTATGCCGAAAGAAATCAGTTTCAAGATAGCAAGAATGAGGAGGATGGAAAAAAAATTCAAAAATCGGCTGACCGGTTTCAACTATTTTGTTGCTGGTTCTTAGAGTGTATTTAAGTAGTCTCCTGATGAGCAACAAATTTAATACACTTTCTATACCGAAAGAAATCAGTTTCAAGATAGCAAGAATGAGGAGGATGGAAAAAAAATTCAAAAATCGGCCGACCGGTTTCAATTATTTTGTTGCTGGTTCTTAGAGTGTATTTAAGTAGTTTCCTGATGAGCAACAAATTTAATACACTTTCTATGCCGAAAGAAATCAGTTTCAAGATAGCAAGAATGAGGAGGATGGAAAAAAAATTCAAAAATCGGCTGACCGGTTTTAACTATTTTGTTGCTAGTTGTTTGAGTGTATTTGAGTAGCCTCCTGATGAGCAACAAATTTCAAAGACTCTTTATTACCAGGAAAACCCACTTTCAACATAGCAAGAATGAGGAAGATGAAAAAAAAATTCAAAAATCGGCCGACCGGTTTCAACTATTTTGTTGCTGGTTCTTAGAGTGTATTTAAGTAGTCTCCTGATGAGCAACAAATTTAATACACTTTCTATGCCGAAAGAAATCAGTTTCAAGATAGCAAGAATGAGGAGGATGGAAAAAAAATTCAAAAATCGGCTGACCGGTTTCAACTATTTTGTTGCTGGTTCTTAGAGTGTATTTAAGTAGTCTCCTGATGAGCAACAAATTTAATACACTTTCTATACCGAAAGAAATCAGTTTCAAGATAGCAAGAATGAGGAGGATGGAAAAAAAATTCAAAAATCGGCCGACCGGTTTCAATTATTTTGTTGCTGGTTCTTAGAGTGTATTTAAGTAGTTTCCTGATGAGCAACAAATTTAATACACTTTCTATGCCGAAAGAAATCAGTTTCAAGATAGCAAGAATGAGGAGGATGGAAAAAAAATTCAAAAATCGGCTGACCGGTTTCAACTATTTTGTTGCTAGTTGTTTGTGTATTTGAGTAGCCTCCTGATGAGCAACAAATTTTAAAGACTCTTTATTACCAGGAAAACCCACTTTCAAGATAGCAAGAATGAGGAAGATGAAAAAAAAAATTCAAAAATCGGCCGACCGGTTTCAACTATTTTGTTGCTGGTTCTTAGAGTGTCTTTAAGTAGTTTCCTGATGAGCAACAAATTGAATACACTTTCTATGCCGAAAGAAATCAGTTTCAAGATAGCAAGAATGAGGAGGATGGAAAAAAAATTCAAAAATCGGCTGACCGGTTTCAACTATTTTGTTGCTAGTTGTTTGAGTGTATTTGAGTAGCCTCCTGATGAGCAACAAATTTCAAAGACTCTTTATTACCAGGAAAACCCACTTTCAAGATAGCAAGAATGAGGAAGATGAAAAAAAAATTCAAAAATCGGCCGACCGGTTTCAACTATTTTGTTGCTGGTTCTTAGAGTGTATTTAAGTAGTCTCCTGATGAGCAACAAATTTCAAAGACTCTTTTTTACCAGGAAAAACCAGTTTCAAGATAGCAAGAATGAGAAAGATGAAAAAAAAATTCAAAAATCGGCTGACCGGTTTCAACTATTTTGTTGCTAGTTGTTTGAGTGTATTTAAGTAGCTTCCTGATGAGCAACAAATTTCAAAGACTCTTTATTACCAGGAAAACCCACTTTCAAGATAGCAAGAATGAGGAAGATGAAAAAAAAATTCAAAAATCGGCCGACCGGTTTCAACTATTTTGTTGCTGGTTCTTAGAGTGTATTTAAGTAGTCTCCTGATGAGCAACAAATTTAATACACTTTCTATGCCGAAAGAAATCAGTTTCAAGATAGCAAGAATCAGGAAGATGCAAAAAAAATATTCAAAAATCGGCTGACCGGTTTCAACTATTTTGTTGCTAGTTGTTTGAGTGTATTTGAGTAGCCTCCTGATGAGCAACAAATTTCAAAGACTCTTTATTACCAGGAAAACCCACTTTCAAAATAGCAAGAATGAGGAAGATGAAAAAAAAAAATTCAAAAATCGGCCGACCGGTTTCAACTATTTTGTTGCTGGTTCTTAGAGTGTATTTAAGTAGTCTCCTGATGAGCAACAAATTTAATACACTTTCTATGCCGAAAGAAATCAGTTTCAAGATAGCAAGAATGAGGAGGATGGAAAAAAAATTCAAAAATCGGCTGACCGGTTTCAACTATTTTGTTGCTAGTTGTTTGAGTGTATTTGAGTAGCCTCCTGATGAGCAACAAATTTCAAAGACTCTTTATTACCAGGAAAACCCACTTTCAAGATAGCAAGAATGAGGAAGATGAAAAAAAAATTCAAAAATCGGCCGACCGGTTTCAACTATTTTGTTGCTGGTTCTTAGAGTGTATTTAAGTAGTCTCCTGATGAGCAACAAATTTAATACACTTTCTATGCCGAAAGAAATCAGTTTCAAGATAGCAAGAATGAGGAGGATGGAAAAAAAATTCAAAAATCGGCTGACCGGTTTCAACTATTTTGTTGCTGGTTCTTAGAGTGTATTTAAGTAGTCTCCTGATGAGCAACAAATTTAATACACTTTCTATGCCGAAAGAAATCAGTTTCAAGATAGCAAGAATGAGGAGGATGGAAAAAAAATTCAAAAATCGGCTGACCGGTTTCAACTATTTTGTTGCTAGTTGTTTGAGTGTATTTGAGTAGCCTCCTGATGAGCAACAAATTTCAAAGACTCTTTATTACCAGGAAAACCCACTTTCAAGATAGCAAGAATGAGGAAGATAAAAAAAAATTCAAAAATCGGCCGACCGGTTTCAACTATTTTGTTGCTAGTTGTTTGAGTGTATTTGAATAGCCTCCTGATGAGCAACAAATTTCAAAGACTCTTTATTACCAGGAAAACCCACTTTCAAGATAGCAAGAATGAGGAAGATGAAAAAAAAAATCAAAAATTGGCGGACCGGTTTCAACTATTTTGTTGCTGGTTCTTAGAGTGTATTTAAGTAGTCTCCTGATGAGCAACAAATTTAATACACTTTCTATGCCGAAAGAAATCAGTTTCAAGATAGCAAGAATGAGGAGGATGGAAAAAAAATTCAAAAATCGGCTGACCGGTTTCAACTATTTTGTTGCTAGTTGTTTGAGTGTATTTGAGTAGCCTCCTGATGAGCAACAAATTTCAAAGACTCTTTATTACCAGGAAAACCCACTTTCAACATAGCAAGAATGAGGAAGATGAAAAAAAAATTCAAAAATCGGCCGACCGGTTTCAACTATTTTGTTGCTGGTTCTTAGAGTGTATTTAAGTAGTCTCCTGATGAGCAACAAATTTAATACACTTTCTATGCCGAAAGAAATCAGTTTCAAGATAGCAAGAATCAGGAAGATGCAAAAAAAATATTCAAAAATCGGCTGACCGGTTTCAACTATTTTGTTGCTAGTTGTTTGAGTGTATTTGAGTAGCCTTCTGATGAGCAACAAATTTCAAAGACTCTTTATTACCAGGAAAACCCACTTTCAAAATAGCAAGAATGAGGAAGATGAAAAAAAAAAAATTCAAAAATCGGCCGACCGGTTTCAACTATTTTGTTGCTGGTTCTTAGAGTGTATTTAAGTAGTCTCCTGATGAGCAACAAATTTAATACACTTTCTATGCCGAAAGAAATCAGTTTCAAGATAGCAAGAATGAGGAGGATGGAAAAAAAATTCAAAAATCGGCTGACCGGTTTCAACTATTTTGTTGCTAGTTGTTTGAGTGTATTTGAGTAGCCTCCTGATGAGCAACAAATTTCAAAGACTTTTTATTACCAGGAAAACCCACTTTCAAGATAGCAAGAATGAGGAAGATAAAAAAAAATTCAAAAATCGGCCGACCGGTTTCAACTATTTTGTTGCTGGTTCTTAGAGTGTATTTAAGTAGTCTCCTGATGAGCAACAAATTTAATAGACTTTCTATGCCGAAAGAAATCAGTTTCAAGATAGCAAGAATGAGGAGGATGGAAAAAAAATTCAAAAATCGGCTGACCGGTTTCAACTATTTTGTTGCTGGTTCTTAGAGTGTATTTAAGTAGTCTCCTGATGAGCAACAAATTTCAAAGACTCTTTTTTACCAGGAAAAACCAGTTTCAAGATAGCAAGAATGAGGAAGATGAAAAAAAAATTCAAAAATCGGCTGACCGGTTTCAACTATTTTGTTGCTAGTTGTTTGAGTGTATTTAAGTAGCTTCCTGATGAGCAACAAATTTCAAAGACTCTTTATTACCAGGAAAACCCACTTTCAAGATAGCAAGAATGAGGAAGATGAAAAAAAAAAATTCAAAAATCGGCCGACCGGTTTCAACTATTTTGTTGCTGATACTTGGAGTGTATTTGAGTATTTTCCTGATGAGCAACTAATTTAATACACTTTCTATGCCGACAAAAATCAGTTTCAAGATAGCAAGAATGAGGAAGATGAAAAAAAAATTCAAAAATCGGCTGACCGGTTTCAACTATTTTGTTGCTAGTTGTTTGAGTGTATTTGAGTAGCCTCCTGATGAGCAACAAAATTCAAAGACTCTTTAATGCCAGGAAAAACCAGTTTCAAGATAGCAAGAACAGAAAAATTAAAAAAAACAATTATTAAAAAAATTTTTGCGATATCTAAGATATAGCAACAAAATAGTAACTAAATCTTCTATAAAGATGAACGGAAAAGAATATAATTCATTAAGTTACCTTGCTACCTTGATATCACGATAGCATAATTCACGATTTCTAGGGATTGGCACGAGCAACAAAATCGTCGTTTTGGCAACTAATTAGCAACTAATTAGCTACAAATTGATGTATTTTTTTTTTGCAATTTTGCTGATTTCACCATGCTAGCCTGATAGGGCTTGTTTATTGATGTATGACAGTTCACAGTATAATACTGAAATAATATACAGATAATACGTTACTACGTTAATTACAGTTGAGTAAAATTGCAAAATGATGAAACTGGTCCTTAACTTTTGGGTTAAATAATCTATACAAATAAATAAAATTAAAGTGTTTGTAATATTAAAATAACCGGTTTTAACTAAATGCATATGGATGTATATATGATACATATACTAAAATAACTTTTTTTACGATTTTTGTTTGTCTGTCGGTCTGTTTCTTCTGGCTAATCTCTGAAATGGCTAGACCGATTTGGACGGGACTTTCACTGTCAGGTAGCTGATGTAATAAGGAGTAGCTAAGGCTATTTTTATTTTAGTTTTTCCCACGCGGACGAAGTCGCGGGCACGGTTAGTATAAAATAATTCCTTAATAAGTACGCAATAACGATTATTCTTAACCTTTACTACATTAAAATATGAATAACACGAGTAAATCTTTTTTTATTAATAAACCTTTTTTTATTAATCTATAATTTAACTTATAGAAGCTAAGAAACACAAAACACAAAATCATTTAGAAATATTAGTAAATAGTATCCAAAATTTTTATCACAAGAAATGTTTAAATAATATTTTAGTGGATTCGAATAGAAAAGTATAAATTATTATCGTAGTTACCTGTCGATTGTACCTTCCAGTTGAATTATGTTATCTTCGAAGTTATTTTGCAGTATTACGTGATAGTTTGTGCTATATTAAGAAAATAACCTACGCAGCTGCCGCATTTAGCTTCTTATAACTTTACTTACACAATTTCAACAATTGTTATTGTTTTAATAGTAATTTGTTCGTAATCAAATTATCATAAATGTAAAATCTTTTATTTACTAACATGTAGGATGTACAAGCTTGATTCTAAAACACCGAATACTATAGCATCCAGTCTATTTTTATCGGATACCTTTTTTTAGCTCTAGCTCATTTTTAGGAGTAACGTTCACAATAGAAGGTGTTTTAGTGAATATATTGCAAATATTTATCCAAAGAGATTATCTTACTGAATATAAAACCATTTTTCGTTTATCTTAAAATCTAGAACTAGGACATTTACATTCTGCAAAGGGATTGATTTCCTTTTAGTTAATGATGATTTATATTAAGGAAAAAATAAATAAAATCTCTTTGTCAGTTCGTTCATCCAAAGAGTCATTCGTTTGTCATTTAATGTAATGATTGTACTCATGAATCTTTAGTAGGTATGACCTTGAAACTGTATTATATCTGGAGGCAACACTTTTAATACCTACTTGAAACACAACTTTAAATACTGCTGTCATCTTCTGAGCTGTCAACCTCTCTTTGTAACACAGCTGTATAAAAAGAGATGGCGAGACCTCATAGAATGAGATATAATGTAGGTATTTGTTTCAAGTGATTAATACGAGTTCTAGCCCAACCTATACTTAATACTTCATGCTTGAAACACAACTTTAAATACTGCTGTCATCTTCTGAGGTCTCACCCTCTCTTTCTAACACAGCTGTATAAAAAGGGATTGCGAGACCTCATAGACAGAGATATAACGTAAATATTTGTTTCTGCTAGCTCCACCTATACCTAATACTTCATGAGAATGACTTACAATCGTCACAGACAACACGATAATTGAAAACATGTTTACCAAAATAAAGGGCGGGTAGAATGAATTCAAAAAAAAAGTAGCCCGATGGAATTATTTACAGCGTCTTCTGAATTTTTTTTTTGTCGGTGAGTTACGGAAGTCGGCATTTAAACTAAAAAAATGTTTTTGATTTTTTTTTTGATATTTTCTTCATAATGTAGTTACATGTAAAAATGAATGAGTACAATTGGTTTGTTTGTATAAAAAAAAGTATCTCTACGCCCGTATTCCCGAAGAGGTAGACAGAGGTACAACAAGTGCACCTACGATTTGCCGAAGATTCTTCTTCCCACAATGTGATAAGTGGCAAGCCTATCGCCAACCGGGCACTTTTCCAATCCCGGGCAACGTTGTTCTTGTCAGAAAACTGAAAAAAAACACATTTTTGAATTGCCCGACCCGGGAATCGAACCCGGGACCTCATTTGGTCAATTCCGACACCGGACCACTAGACCACAGAGGCGATGGTTTGTTTATATGATTTCTCTTTTCTCGACTTTACACATACACTACTGCTCCTCTATTATATACCTACGCAAAAATGTCGTACAGTACTTCTAAAATTAACAATTAGTGTTTAGTAGTAACATCTAGTGTGTTTTAATGAGTAAGTTAAAGTTGCTGGGCTAGTCCACTTCATCTACTTGTGAAGAAAAAATTAAGTTTCAATTATTATTTTCTTCTTTCTATGTGCACCCCTTGTGCCCTCTCTGTACTCTTTGGAGGTTGACTGGAGATGATGCTCTTGGGCGTTAAGTCTACCTGTGCAAAAGTATGTGTGCAAAATTTAAATAAATAAATAAACGTGTGGAGTCTATCGAATTTTAAATAACATTACAAAAGCTGACAGGTAACCAATTCTACGCATTCAAGACCGTACATACCTACCTACTTACTTGTTAGCGGTAAAACGTTTTAACTTTTGGAACATGATACTGAGAAGACGGTTATGTGGTAATAACGACGCCTTTTGGATTAAACGAATTAACTCGTATGACTTTCGGTTTAAAAAATGCAGCTTAAACGTTTCGACGTTTTCTTAATATTGACGTTAGTTAGGTATGAACTTCTTATTTTCGTATTTTGATGACATCATAATTGCATCGCAATTATTGAGGTTATTACATAAACTGCACCAAAGAAAAGTTTTTGAACGGCTTGAGCAATTTCGTCTTACTGTCAATTTGGCAAAGTGCGAGTTCGGAAAAAGTGAACTAGTCTTTATTGGTTTTAACGAATCAGAGAAAGGTTTTTTGGGAATATTGAACTTTTACAGACGGTACCTCCCAAAGGCAGCAAGCATTCAAGGAAAATTAAATATTTTTGGACACACAACGCGAAAAAAAGACAAGATACCCATGACATGGATCGATCAATCAATAAAAGCTTTTTACAGTATAAGGAAGGCTTAAAAGTACAGTCACATTACATTTTCTGTCATTAGACGCTTCTATATCGCTTAATGATTGATAGTTCTGTGATCTTTGCCGGAAAAGTACTTCAGCAAAAAGCGCTTTTTCAATGAAGCTCAGTGAATCACAACAACATTAGCACCGTAGACAGGGAAGATACAGACCGTAAACAACGTTTATGCATAAAAAAGGATACCTTTGCTTTGATGTTATCCGTTTGACTACATTTATTTAAGCCTGGGTGATAAATTGCGGCAGTAGACTATGCGTCGCAGCTAAGAAAAATATTCTGTTCGAAATGGCCATGTTTGGCTTTGACTAAGGATTTTAATTTGTGTGAATATGAATCTAAGGTTTTTTTAACATAAGACAGTAAAAATCAGACGGCTTTCCTGATAGAATAAGACTACCATAGCCTATATGCACCACGGAATTATTATAAAGGCCTGTACGCATCAAACATGTGATACGTTACTAGTGTGGTGGAATGTTTATGCCACATGCATAAGTTCATCGGCTACCTTACTCTCGAAATTAGGCATGGAAATTATTGTTAAATTAGGTTAACTAACTGGTATGTTGTTTAAATTAATTAATATTTAACAGTTATTTATTTATGTTTTATTATATCAGTAGTAGTCTATTTTAGTGATACATAAAATTTTAACAGTATTTGCTAATATAAATAACAGTTGTTAATTGTTAAAAAAATGTAGTACGAAATTTAATATGTTAACTGTTCAATGATCCATGCCTACTCGAAACCGAAACGACAGTGACCAGCATTGACGTTATTGTAGCAGGAATAGGTAAAGTGAGGGCACCAAACCCGGGCAAATGTTGCGAAACTCTATCACCTAGTAATCTCGATGGCAGTAACACGGCCATTCATTCGTCTTTTACGAACTACCTGAAAGAATGGCAGTTATAATGAAAAAATGAAAATGAAAATGAAAAAATATTTATTTGCAAGAATATGGCTGTCACAAGTTATTAAAAATAAATTAAATTACCATCATATTCTAACATAATATGATGTGCAAACATTTGAATTTCGGTCAATTTCCTTATATTTACTACCGGATCGGAACGCGGTGTCACACTGAGAAGATCCGGCGGAAGAAACTCAGCGGGCTTGTTTTTTTTCCTATTTTTTTTTCTATTTTGTGTATTACAATTATTTGTGTATTACAATATTTACAAGAATTATTTCACAACAATAGGTTATTTTTACAATTTACAAAATGGCTTCATAAGCTCAATCCAAATTTTTACAATTTATAAAAAAAATATTAAAATAAACGCTTCTTAAATTTTGTTGACCCTAGGCAATAACAAAAACTGAGTACAAACGTTTTAGGGTGATTCTTAAAAAATGCGTTCTCCGTGTAATTTCCATGGTATTTTTGAAATATTAAAGTAAATTACACAAACATTTTAAAAGTTTATGCAAATTTAAAGAACATATGAAAATTCGACACGTAGTGGATCTATACTTTTCCTAAAAAAAAAATTGAATATTTGCGGTCCATGGAAATTATATTACAGCCCACGGAAATTACCCAGCAGGTAAAATTTTGCTAAATACCGTATCAGATATGAAAATAAGGTTAGATAAAAGTGATTAGGGGAACTATGAACGTCTGCAATATATATTAATACGATATTAGGCAATTTTTTTCAGCAACTCTTTTTTTCTGAATTTCACCTCGCCGCTAAACTTAGATACAGCAAAATAAATTAGCGATATAAAGTGCGTGTGCTACAAATGTATGAAATGTATACATTTCCTATTATCTTTTGCTTTACTGAGCCATGCAATTGAAAGTGTGTGAAAAACTTAGTGTTCGTATTTTCATAAAAATCATTACAATTGTAGCGACGATGTAATCATATTGGTACATAACGAAATAGTCGAGTAACGAAGAATTGCGGGATTAGCGAAAAATGTGAATGTATGCTCAACCGAGCAGTTACCTAGCCTAGCTTAGGCGTGGTACTACACTTTACGTTGAATACTTTCCTTAACATCAAAACATTAATAGTAGACTCATTTTCGGCAATTTGAGCATGATAATAAGACGCTTTAAATGATAATAAGCTTCGGTTTAACAAATTTAAATAAAAAAGGCAGATTAAACTGAACGTCTATAGACTTTCTGGTTCACTGTGATTCACCGGTTTGTCGGTTGGCGAGGTAAGTGGTGATCCTAATCGCGGCATTTACGATGTGTTATTATGACGATATGTTAACGATTATCGACTATTCCTAGCGATAACCAGGACCGACAGTTATACGTGCTCATCCAAGGCACGGGAGTGGTAATACACCACTCTGCCCGACTCTGAGCAGCTACTGAGGTATAAGACTTTCGAGGAAACCCCGAAAAAATTTGATAAACACTTTTGCTCGAACTGGGGATCAAACCTAGGACTATGAGCAGTCTAAATGATTTAAATTAAAAAAATAACTGACAAACAATATTTATCACTTAATCTGGTGATTGCATGAATTACAGTATAAACATTGAATATTTCATTTTAATTTTGCAAACAAAATGAAATAAAGTAATTTCCATGGGTTTTATGTAACTTCCATGGTGTTTTATACATGGAAATTACACCATGGAAATCACCAAAAAGCATATATTTTGAAATTTCTCGCCATTGGAAAGATATATGCTACTAGTTTGTTATTGGCTATCTACACTTGGGAGTTAGGTATAAGACCGCAGTACCCGTTTACTAAAAATAGTACGATAACATTCCAAAAATGTGACATGGGAATTCTTAAAAATTGGGAAGCAAAAATTGAAAAATTGAAGAACTTACTCTAGCACAGAAATTGAGGGATTTAGGGCTACGAATACCTGATCCATAAGCTGCAGCATATAAGCAGAATCAGAAAAACCAATCTAGATACCTCTAGACCTCGCCAGTTCAGAGTAGTACCCGTCGCAATAAGCGAAGCTAAAATTTTGCCAGGTGTGTGACATACTTACTTACACTCATAAAATAAAAACTTTCACTGCAATTGGATTAGAAGTTTGGCCAGGATATAAAATGATTTGTATTTTTAAATTTTGTGTATAAATCTGGTTAAAAGCGTTAGTGAATTAAATAATATCTGCGATTGATCAGAAGACGGAGCGCGTGTTACGCGTGTAAAACGTGTAAAATTAACCGGATTTGAGATGTTGAGGGTAAATAACTCTTATATTGGTTATATATATATATGGTTATTAATATATAAAATACATACATAATATATAAAATACATGGTTATTTCATAACGAAATCTATATGACACAATGCATATAGAATGTATAAACATATTATAGTAGATTTATGTAAACATTATTTGTTTATTTAGGAGATAAGAATCTGTTACGCTCAAAAATTGTACTCTGAAGAATGACCCTTTAAAGTCAACAAAATAAATCCTTTTCAGTTTCAAACAGTCTTACACAAGAATATATTTGGTTAGGCAGCATTTATGAATGAAATAGAATCCTTAAATATTTCTAATAATAATTAAGAGGTGACTTGTGATAACCTTTCACCGTTCAGTACGTAATTATTTAACAAAATTGCTGGGGTTCTCTACATTGCTAGTCGCTGTGTACTGACGATTGTTCAAGTACACTGAAGTAAGCCTTTAAAGGCTTACTTGAAATGGTTACATGTTTTGTGCGACTACTTACGTTCTATACGTAATTATTCTAAGCCTGTAGCCTACGGTCGTCTGTCGCTTAGAT
Source organism: Apodemia mormo (assembly GCA_036924255.1). Classification (NCBI taxonomy): domain Eukaryota; kingdom Metazoa; phylum Arthropoda; class Insecta; order Lepidoptera; family Riodinidae; genus Apodemia; species Apodemia mormo. The sequence goes on along the minus strand of JAUPFN010000003.1, from coordinate 21,723,505 downwards.
TATAAGGGAATAATAATCGTTTTCTAAAAATTGATTATCTACCTACTATTAAATGCTTATTTTTTATATCAATGTCCTTATCCCAAAGAACTTATATACGATAACTGGAATTGTTATGAAGCAATATTTGAAAAATAAAAATGTACTTTATTTCCTTACTAATAAAGTAGACATTTGTTTCTTACTTAACAGAGGGGGAAAACGTTCTGAGCGAGACTACGACAAGAGTGGATGTTGTCCCTTTCTTGCAATTGCCAGTGTAAATAAAACTATCTGATGGTAGATTTTTATATATTCGGTAATTGTTAAATCCCTTTTATTTATACACGTCGATAAATACGTTAGCATAAAATGTATTGTAATTAACACAGTGAGTTCTTAAATGAGCTTCTTTTAATTATTACGTAATTACTTATGCAATGCAAAAAGTGTTTCTCAAATTAGTAGAATTACTTAGTAGTAATTTGCAAACTACGCATGGCCGCACTTATATATGACGATTGGCGCTTTATTTAGTAGAAAGAGACACACTCCACCCATGTCGTGGTACTCTTCGGAACGATTTCGAAGCGTGTGTGAATAAACCGGGTAGAATGTAACTTCATTGATGACTAGTCATGACAATTGACATTTGACAACTGACCAGTGACCTATCACTGATCACTGCAGTGTTGCTAGAATAGAATGTTACTTTTTAACATTTTACGTTACTTTTGACCCTCTCATGTTACTCCCATGTTACACGACTCAAAATGTTACTTTTACGTTACTTTTTGGACTTTTAATTTGTTCTTTTTTTTATAGTATAAGATAGCAAACAAGCAGATGGGTCTCCTGATGGAAAGAGTCAACCATCGCCTATAGACACCAAAGGTGTTAATGGTGCGTTGCTATCTAATGACGAGGTCCCATGCCACATGCACAAGTTTACCGGCTACCTTACCCTCCAAACCGGAACACGACAGTGACAAGTACTGACGCTATTGCGGCAGGAATAGGTAAGGCGGTGGTACCAGACCCGGGCGAGACAATGCAGAACTCTACCACCTAGTAGCCACGATATTAGTGACTCGTATAGCCAATCGGTCGCCTTTTACGACCTGCCTGGCAGAACGGCAGTTGCTCTATTCTTCAAAGGAGCCCGGGACCAACACGGGGAAAGTTCAAAGTTCTTTGTAAGTTAATGTTCTATTAATATATAGTTTTAATTTAATGATTATTTACGATATCAATAATTCAACAACAAAGTCGCGTTTGCAAGTGAAATATGGTTATTTTTGTATTGTCTTATACATAAATAAATTGATTAGTTATCTTTAGTTACACATATGGTAAGCAATAGCTATTGAATTACATGTAACTTGTTGGTATACATGTAACTTACATATGTTTTTCTAAGGCGCCCCATAGACCTACAAAAATATTGCGCAATACTCTTATTGTGCAATAACATTGAATACCTCTTTGATTCCAAACGTTCAATAAATTCACCTAATAAAATTGACAAACCAGTCTCATCAATATTTTCGTGCGAGCAACATGGCTGACGACGAAGTTTTGGCGGCAACCATGCTGGTGATTTTGTTAAATAAATCTCTATATAATTCTATACACTCCAGTAAAAACTCCCGTTCTTTATCTTTTATAGCATTTTTACCCGCCATTTTGCTTAAATTTATGAAACGGCCATATTATATTAAACACGGTAACTGACCGAACAAGACCGCTCCAAACTCTGAAGTGAAAAATATTATGCAATATTAAGCCTACACAGGGCAAGAAAAAAATATTGCGCAATAAAAATTAAAGCCGCTCAAACTTTCGTTCAATCACTGTGCAATCATTAATATCAACCCTAAACAGTCAATAATATTGCACAATACGAAATATTGCGCAATATTATTGTGGGGCACCTAAGAATACCAACCAATTATTTGTACAAAAATTATGACAATTCTTTCGAAGCTTAACTAATGGGACAGAAAACTTTTTAGTTTTTGTTTAATAAAGTATCATTTTGTAGTATTAGTGTCGTTTTCCACATAAATAAAGGAAATGTTACTTTTCTTGTGAAAATGTTACTTTTTGAGCTGTCAGATTTTTTTACGTTAAAAGGACGTCAGCGCCATCTATAATCAAGGATAAATTATGTAACAGAAAAAAGCGCGGGAAACATAAAATTTGGCGGACGTCATTTTTGGTTCTGCGACTTTTTAAATTATTATTTAGCGAAACAGAGGATCGATATTAGTTTTATTTGTGTAAATATTTAATTTTATGTAAATATCATTGTAGTTTTACTATCAGTTTAAAGTAGGTAAGTCTCCTTTTCACTTTTTAAAATGAACAAACCCCCTGACGATCCTGGAGGTGGACCTCTCCAGGTAGCGCACTACGTTACTATAGACGATAGTAGTGTCGATACAGATACTTCGCTTTCTTCAACTCAAACTACTAACAGGAAAAGATCTCATACATCTAATAAAATATGCAAACACTGCAATAAACGGCGCAAAAAGCGCAACAATGAATTGAAATCTACTGACTGTCAGTGCTCTCACTCTGTTTCTGAAATCTCAGAGATAAATAATGCTTCGGGTGCCTCATTTATTACTGGTGATAATAATGTAAATGACAATGTTACAATGAAAGATTTGTCAAACCCCCTAATAGATAGTAAGGAACCCCAAAAACCTAAAGATTATATTAACTACCGCACACAGTATGAATGTACAGACCTTGGACCTTACGTTATTCATGTCCAAAGAGTTATTACATCTCCGACTGATAATGTTACTCTACATCCAGTCTCGTTTGGGCGATTCCTTAAAAATAATACTTTCAAAAATATAATTGATGGTAGCCTCAAGAAAATTGGACGCAACCGATTATCTCTATCATTTTCGGACCACAATGACGCAAACCACTTTATTAATGACCCTAATCTCTCAAATAAAAACTTCAAAGCTTTTATCCCATCATTTAATGTTTCACGAGTAGGCGTAATTAGAGGTGTTCCCTCAGACTGGTCACCTGAGGAAATTGCTAATAATGTTAAGGTTCCCATTGGTTGTGGGAAAATAATAAAGGTTAGAAGAATAAACCGTAAAATAACTATTAATGATAACACTACCTGGAAAGCAACAGAAACAGTTGTCATAACTTTTGATGGACAGACTTTACCGAAACGTGTCTACGTTTGTTATAATGCCCTCCCAGTAGATTTATACATTTACCCTACTATACAATGCTATAAATGCTGTAGGTACGGTCATACTAAAATAACTTGCAGATCCAACCCAAGATGCTTTAAATGTGGAAAGGATCATTGTGGAGACTCTTGTACCAGCGAGGCTGATTTCAATGTTAATTGTTGTTTATGTAAGGGATCTCACTTTGCCACTAGCAAATCATGCCCAGAACATTTAAGACAAAAAAACATTAAAATGTTTATGGCTCAAAACTGTGTCTCTTATGCCGAGGCATCAAAAAACTATCCCCCAGTCTCCAAATCATATGCTGATGCCATCTCAACACCTATTAAAACTGCTCTTCATCCACTTTTGAAAAAAAACTTAGATTCGCAAGAACACTCCCATAGATCATACAAAAAAACAATATTTCAGAAACCTAAACCCCATACAAAAGTCAGTAAGAGTTATGACTATGATTTCCAAAATTCAGTTATTAATGAATATAACTCCACTAATTCTAGAGAAAATGGTACTTTGTTGACAAAAAATGATAACAATAATCAAGAATCAGCCTCAATAGGCATGATTATATCTTTTATTAAATTCTTATCTCAGTCCGAAGTAATAACACCGTCCAACGCTGCTTTAATGACAGAAAGTTTAATTAATTATTCTAAATTTAATGGTGATCATGGACAGTCAAGCCAAAATTCTTCAATGGAACTCGCAGAGCATCACCAACAAGAAAAGTGAATTAATTCACTTATTAAATAAATATGAGCCATTTTTAGTGGCTCTTTCAGAAACTTGGTTAAGACCAAGTTGTACTTTTAAATTCTCTGGATACACTAGTGTCCGAGAAGATAGATCTGATGGTTATGGAGGTGTAGCCATCATGATCAAAAAAGGATATAATTTTTCCATTGTTAATCTTCCTGTACATACTGTAAATATGTCTATATTAGCTGTTAATGTAAATAATATTTGTTTTGTGTCACTTTATATTCCACATCCAAATTTGAATATTTTGACAGAACTTAATAACATATTAGCCATACTACCTAAACCCTTTATTGTGTTAGGTGATTTTAATTCTCATCATCAAGCCTGGGGTTGTTCCTCCAGTAATTATTATGGTGAAGAGCTTTTGAAAGTCATTGAAGAATTAAATTTATGTATTTTAAACAATGGTTCTCCCACTCGTCGTACAAAACCCTCCGAAGGCAAAAGCGCTATAGACCTGTCCATTTGCAGTCCCAATTTAGCACCTTCTTTGACATGGTACACACTCCCATTTACGTTTGGAAGTGATCACTTCCCCATAATAATAAATTTCCCTTCTGCATATCATAAAACTTCACCTAAATTTACATCATATTTCAAATATAATTTGCATAACCCGGATTGGCACAAGTTTAATAATTTGATGGAAGTTGGTGTTAATGTTTTGCCTAACATTTCCTCATATAATGACTCTTCTTGTGCAGAAGCCTTTACTCAATTAATTATAAAATCAGCTGAAAACACTTTTCCCATTAAAAAACAATTAACTAAGAAAATAAATACGCCACCTTGGTGGGATAAAGAGTGCTCAGACGCTATTAAGGAAAGGAAAGCTGCTGAAAAATTTTATTGTCAGAATACAACTACAGAAAATTTTAATATTCTCACTAATATTATAAAAACTACTCGTCGATTATTAAAAAAGAAAAAAGCTGAAGGTTGGAAGAAATTCTGCTCTTCCTTATCACCCCAAACAAAACCTTCAAGTGTATGGTTAAACATAAGAAAATTTAGATCTGCATATAAGGTTTCTAATAATAATGAAATGTGTCCATTGTTAATAAATCAGCTGATAGATCATCTTGCTCCACCTACAGTACCAGAATGTATCCTTCCTCTTCCTTCTACTTCTTCTTCAGACAATTTTTCCCCATTTACGTTATTTGAGCTTAAAGGTATCCTTCAAAATGTTAAAGACTCTACTCCTGGATGGGATAATATTAACTACTCATTTTTAAATAATATGACTGATAAATCTCTATCATACTTATTAAAGGTTATGAACTCCCTTGTTTCTACAGGTAATATACCTCAGACATGGAAGTCACATTCTGTTATCCCTATCCTTAAACCTGATAAAAACCCTTCCGACCCTTTTTCATACAGACCCATTGTGCTTTCATCAGTTATGTTGAAAATTCTAGAGCACCTTGTTAAACTTCGCTTAGAATGGTTTATTGAAAGCAGAAATTTATTAAGTCAAAGTCAGTATGGTTTTAGGAGAGGAAAGAGCACCATAGATAATATTAGCTTACTTATAACTGATATTAGATTAGCTTTTACACATAACAAATCTGTTTTGGCAGCCTTTTTAGATATATCCTCAGCATATGATAATGTAATTCTATCAATTCTGAAAAATAAGCTAATGAAATTAAATATACCATTTTATTTAATTAATGTTATTATGAATATTGTATACAATAGAACTATTAATTTAGCAAATGACTCTAATAATCTAAAAAGACAACAATATAAAGGTCTTCCACAAGGTTCTGTTTTAAGTCCAATCCTTTACAACATATACTCATATGATATAGAAACTGTAGCAACTAGCAATGTAAATGTTCTTCAGTATGCTGATGACCTCCTTTTATACTCAACTGACAAATCTATACAGATGGCTTGTGATAATCTTTCCATGTCTATTCTATCCCTACAGACTTGGCTTAATAATAATGGTCTTGATATCTCTGTTTCTAAAAGTTCCATAGTTTTATTTTCTCGCACAAAATTTCCACCCCCTATAAATATTACTTACAAAAATAGTTCAATTCCTGTTAAATCGAAAACAAAATTCTTAGGTATAATACTAGACAATAAACTCCAAGGACTAGATCACTGTGAGTATATAGCAGCAAAGTGTGAACGTAATATCAATTTAATGAGATGTGTTTCTGGGGTTTGGTGGGGTGCTCACCCATCTACATTAAAACTGATGTATAATGCATTAATAAGAAGTTTATTGGATTATGGAATGTTTTTACTAGAACCATGTAGTAAGATTGGTCTAAAGAAAATTGACTCTGTTCAAACTAAAGCATTACGAATTGTTCTGGGAGCAATGAAATCCAGCCCTGTTTCTGCCTTACAAGTAGAATGTGCTGAACCTCCATTAAATTTACGACGTAAATATCTATCTGACAGGTTTTTCCTTCGCACTTTGGAATCACAAAATCACCCTCTGCTTACAAAGCTCTCTAGTCTTAGTGATTTAATGTCAGATAAGTATTGGAAACACAAAACAATCCCAGCCCTTGTATACAGCTATATGAAATATCATAGCCTTAAGCCTTTTACTTTTACATCCCCTATAAATCCCTTATATAAACACAATTATGAATCATTAACTCTGCAGCCTGTTGTAGTAAATTTAGGTATAGATAAACAATCTTTGTATGCCAATCAATATTTTAACAATATTATCAATGAAAAATGGCAAGAATTTCATTTGATTTTTACTGATGCATCCAAAAATAATAATAATGTTGGAATAGGTGTATACCATAAACAGTACAATATTGTTCAAAAAATCAAATTTCCACCGGAAGCATCTGTATTTACAGGTGAATGTTATGGACTTTATAAAGCTGTAGAATACATACACATTATGAAACTACCCAAGTGTATGATTCTGACTGATTCACTGAGTGCTCTACATTGTTTGCAAAAGTTTCCTTTAAAATCCAAATTTATTCCTCCTATTATTTTAGACTTAAGAAATCTTTTATACAAATGTACTTTTAAATATAATCATATTATTTACTTTGCCTGGGTTCCAAGCCATTGTAATATCACTGGAAATGAGCGAGCTGATCGGTGTGCTAAAGAGGCAGTTCAGTGTGGTGATTTATACCCCTACATTAATTATTGCCATGATCTAGCTGCTCTCCCTAAACTCCATCTTAAGCAGTCATGGCAAAGTGTCTGGGATAGTGGTACATTGGTGAAAGGCAAAACCTATTCCCAATTACAACCATTGATACCCTCTAAACCTTGGTTTTCTGTAGTGAAATTAAATAAGTTGTCAACATCTGTTATCACCAGAATGAGGCTTGGTCACACTAATACTCCTGAACACCTCTTCAAGCTACACATCAAAGATAGCAATGTTTGTGAGTGTGGCACTGATATTGGAGATCTCAATCATATATTTTTTGCTTGTCCTAAATACAATCATTCATCTTTATATAACAATCTATATTCTAATGACATTCCTTTACCTACATCCATTCTAACCCTGTTATTAAACCCTTGTATGTATAATATTCTTTCATTATTCATTCAAGAAAATAATATTAATATTTAAGCGTAGTTAGATACATTTAGTATCTAATACCAAATTAATATTAACCCACTTGTAAATATTATACAAATGACTAAGTATTATCTTTGTAAATATTACATAAATATATTTAAATATTATTGTTGTAAATAATTTATAATTTTAGTATCTATGTTATTTTGATTTGTTCCTGATCCTCTATTTTCCTGTCAATCCAAATTCCAAATTCTAGTTTATTGTCTAAAAAAAATGTTTCCTCGTTTTACTTGATCATGGCAGTTGCTTAACGCCCATGCCAAAAAAAAAAAAAAAAAAAAAAAAAAAAATTATGTAACAGAACCCTCTTATCATATCTATTTCTAAACTTTTTACTAGATCTCTGACATATTATGTAAATAAAACAAAAACTTTACATCGTAGAATAGATTTATTTTGTCAAATGACAAACCAAATTATAGCAAAATTATGAAGTTTAAACACTGAGAACTGATTCGACACTACTAAACACAGAGTACTTATTAATTCAACGTTTAAAAGTCACAGAAACAACCAAAATAATTATAACTTTTTTATGGAACCTGTAGACGCATAAGATAGTTATTAACTTGACGTAAATACCACGAAAACAATGCAAATAAATCAAAATGAAACTAACACAAAACTATGTAAACAATTTGGCAGCCATATTTAAGAATGGAATTTAAGTTTTAGTTAGAGATGGCGACATGAATCGATATCGTATTATATCGATACAATGCTATGCGAATTTTACTATATATCAACACATTGTGTTGATGCATATTTTTATTGTTGATTAGATATACAAGTATAATGATCATAGATTACATACCTAATATTAGTTTCATTAGTAATAATTATCATAAAATAGTTTCATTAGCATTGTACATTGCATTATATTTGTGTTTGTGAGCTACACGTAGTGTCTGATTTGTTTTTGTTTATAAAATATAAATGCCACCAATATGATATCAAAATATTCATTTAAGTGGCATTAAATCTATAAAAATAAATAAAATTGGACTGTCACTGTTGGTAATATTAAAATAACCGCTTTTACTAAATGCACATGGATGTATACACAATACACATTCCAAAATAGCATTTTTTACAATTTTTGTCTCTGTCTATTTGTTCCGGCTAATCTCTGGAACGGCTGGACTGATTTTAACAGGACTGTCGCTGGCAGATAGCTGATGTGACAGGCAGTTACTTAGGCTACTTTTTCTAAATTTTTCCACGTGGAGGAATTACCCGGGCTCCACTAGCTAAGGAGCTAGCTATATAGGGAGACGCCTCAGTGGATGCAAAACGATCTCACCAATTTGATGATCCATTTAAAAAGGCCATAAATATACGTTGAAGTAATCAAAGTCAGAATTCTTTTGAACAAGTAAGTATAATTAATACGAGATACTATTGTTAAAGGAATTGAACAAATATCTTTACAGCAGTTAAATATATAATAAACTTATGCTGAGTTCATTGTCTAGTACATCGGAAAGGTCAAAATAAAATAAAACAAATTAGTCCCACGTTACATGTCAGTGATTTTGACTTCAGGGATCTCTGAACGCTTACTTTATTTGACAGGATCTACACCTTCAGATATCCGCGATTGTATTAACTTGCTACGCATCCACAAAATATTGTTTATAGTCATAAAAAAGTAGTCAAAATGCCGTTGAATGAAAATAGTGACTTTTAATATTATCATTAAATACCGAAATAGCATTGAAATCTTTTTATTCCAGAAATATACCTCTCATATTTTACCTCATAAAAATGTCGTTTTGTGTCGATAAGAAAAGTTACATACATCGAATTATGACTCCTATCGGTACAGTGTATAGATTCAAATCGATTTTGAGATTGACATGTGGTAGAAATGAGGATGGTAGAGGACAGTATGCATTTCAATTTCGAATAGAGATTCGTTCCGTACGAAGTTTGGTGTAAGTTGCTCAGGTGGAGCCACCATTAAGTTTTGTAAAAGGTCCAAATGTACTAAGACCAAGGAACTTATATATGATAACTGGAATTGTTACGAAGCAATATTTGAAAAATAAAAATGTACTTTATTTCGTCACTCATAAAGTTGACATTTGTTTCTTACTTAACAGAGGGGAAAAGCGTTCTGAGCAAGACAACGACTTGAGTGGATGTTGTCCCTTTCTTACAATTGCCAGTGTTAAAATAAAACTGCTGGTGGTAGATTTTTATATATTCGGTAATCGATAAATCCGTTTTATCCATACACGTCGATAAATACATTAGCATAAAATGTATTGTAATTAACATAGTGAGTTCTAAAATGTGCTTATTTTAATTATTACGTAATTACTTATGCAATGCAAAAAGTGTTTCTCAAAGTAATTCTACCAATTTGAGAAACAGTTCTTGCAGAACTGTTTCTCAAATTGGTAGAATTACTTAGTAGTAATTTGCAAACTACGCATGGCCACACTTATATATGGCGATTGGCGCTTTATTTAGTAGAAAGAGACACACTCCACTCATGTCGTGGTACTCTTCGGAACGATTTTTAAAGCGCGTGTAAGCATTCCGGGTAGAATGTAACTTCCTTGACTAAGACTCCACCACCCCGTCGTCTCAGTTGTCAAATGTCAATTGTCATAACACGGACGGCGGATTTGTTTTTCAATTTTCAATTCAATTTTCATTTATACATACTTCTGTACTTCAATTTAAATTTTCTGGCATGAAGTATGAGCCGCACGCGAAATACCGATGTCAATATCAATCTTAAGTCACTGCTGTGTTACCGCGTATCTAATAGATAAGCAAAGAAATTGTCAAGTTCAATGAGAAAATTATTTATGTACGCAATTTTCATGAATTAAAAAATCGCAGCTAAGAATATCATTTTAATTATGACTTTACCATTGCCTATACCACCTTGCTCCAAAAGGGATGGGTTAAGTGGTCTCGGATGTGAACGTTTTGAATATGCTAGTACGATGGCAACTACGCTATTAGCACCAGTTAAAACTGAACGCGAAATTCTGGAGCACTCTATGTCAGAAGACGATCCTAATGCAAATACTCAGTTGTCCAGACAAATAGGAAAACAACCTCGATGGGGTCCGCGACATCGAGGAGCGCAAGAACTTGCCGAGCTCTACAGTCCAGGTGACTTATTTCTCATGACCTTTACTACTGAAATTAATTATTTACTGTTTCAGACCATTTCGGTTCGATAGTGTTATTTTAAGATATGTTATTGTTTCATCAAAACTTTGATTTTTGATGAAACAACATGTAACTAATTTTTTAAATATTTATTGTTACTTTATTGTTGACCAATTGTAACAATTTTATTGTTCATATGGGAATAATGTGTGCATGTAGCATTATATCAATCAACTAGCGACCTGCCCGCGGTTTCACCCGCGCAGCTTTCGTTCCTGTGGGAATATCGAAAAGGTTTATACACTTAAACCTTCCTCAAGAATCAATCTATCTATTAAAAAAACTGCATCAAAATCCGTTGCGTAGTTTTAAAGATTTAAGCATACATAGGGACATAAGGACATAGGGACAGACAGAGAAAGCGACTTTGTTTTATACTATGTAATGATCATCATCAAAAACATTGATGTTTATAGGTGTTTGGTATATCTTGAAATCAGAAGAGCCATTTGCTTGTTTGCTGTCCGATACATAAAAAAAAATAGTATGGCTCTTAATAATAGTTGATAGTGATGTGATCAAATTCTAAAACCTATTTGGAGAAACTTGAAATGCCTACTAGAAACAGACACAATTTTTTGTATTCTATCATCAACTACAAAAATTATTATATTATATTCTCATTTTATTAAATTTTGTATTTTTGCTAGTAATAAAGTCATTATTTGCCAGAATAAGGATGTTACAGCCCCTTAGGGGTTGATTTTTGGAAAAGTAGCCTATGTGTAACCCTGTGTGTTCAACTAGCTCCTTTCTATATTTAACTAAAATTGGTTCAGCAGTTAAGCCACAAAAGCGTAAAAGATAAACATACAAACAGACAAAATTTCGCATCTTTAATATTAGTATAGATAATTTAAAGATACATAATCTACCATACCATGGTGTGTATATTTAGGATTAAAAAAATTTATACTTATTAATAAAGATTTTTGCTTTTTAAAAACTGGTTGGTGTTATAGTAAGTGGTATATACAACAGTAGTGATTTTTAAAATATATAAATTCACATTTAGATATTTACAATTAAATTAGGTAGTTAAATTTGTATTCCTTTATTAACTGATCTTTTGATCTTTATAACTATTGGTTAATGTTTTTTTAAGGTTTGTTGCTTGGCAGGGCACGGAGCTTATGCTTATAAATTTTGTTAAATCTACTGTGGGCTTGTAAGCAGAAAAAAGTATTCATTACTAAAATAATATTTAAAAAGAACTTTTTAATAGAAGCTGTAAATCACAGCATTGTCTTTATTGAATGAAAAATCGTTTTGGGTAGTTAGTTTCTTTTTGTTTTCTAATATGGGTTTGTTGGTTTTTAACTCCATACCTGAAATGACTGCAATATAGGTTAAATTAAAATTAGAGTACCAATATTTTTTGCAATGTCTGCTTGCAAAAAAGCAAAATAAATCAGTTAATTAGAAAGTAGATACTATAGCTGTTTCACACTAGGTGAATCACAATACTAGATGTAGCAGTACCTGTTTAATATTTAATTTTATGCTCACATTCTAATATAGTGAGGTATTCAGGGGGAGGGGGTGATTGAGCGAAATCTCACCGGATCTCATATGGGAAAGGAGGATGACATGGTAAACATTAAAACAAACAGTATTAAATTGAGGGAAATCGGATCGAATTAAGTGAAATATGTGTCTCCACTAAAAACTAAATTGTATTTTAATCTACAAGAACTAGCTGTTAAGGGCTATACATCTCAGAGATATCATCATAGAAGTAACACCTCAGAAATAACATCTCTAAAGTAATATACCACAGATAATATCTTAAACGTAACATCTAAGAGATAACATATAAGAGGTAACATCCCAGAGATAGTAATGCAGAGATAGCATTCCACGGATAACATTGCCAAATTAAATATATAAAAAAATCTTTTTGTTAAATGAATTCTCCAATAAATTTCACAGCTGTAAAATAAAACTTATGTGAAGGATCCAGAATTTTTGTTTACAGGGCGGAGGGGGGGGGGGGGGGTATGGGTTATTATACAGTTTCAATACCCTGAATTAATAAGAAAAACAGCATATTGTCATTTAATCTTATTATTACCAAAAACCTTTTAAATAATTTATATATCACTTGCTCACGTCACTTGCAAAGTCACTTTATCATTTCAATTAATTTGCTCTAATGATTTTCACATAATCTATTATTACATATAATAAAATCGTAGGAAAGTCAATGTATGTCCAGGGTAAACTCAAAAAGTACTGCATGGATTTACTTCAAATTTTGCATGAATATTACTAACAGGTCGAGTCAACATATAGGCTATATATTATCACGCTATCACCTACAGGGGAGGAACTGTGCGGAGTAAACGAAGTCCGTGCGTACGAAGTCGCGGGCAATAGCTAGCATAAAAAATGTTTACAATATTGATTTTCTTTTTTTATATAAATTAACAAAACATTGTTTTGCCATATAAATTACTAGGTGGTAGAGTTCTGCATTGTCTCGCCCGGGTCTGGTACCACCGCCTTACCTATTCCTGCCGCAATAGCGTCAGTGCTTGTCGCTGTCGTGTTCCGGTTTGGAGGGTAAGGTAGCCGGTAAACTTATGCATGTGGCATTATACCTCGCCACAAGATAGCAACGCACCATTAACATCTTTGGTGTCTATAGGCGATGGTTGACTCTTTCCATCAGGAGACCCATCTGCTTGTTTGCTATCTTATGACATAAAAAAAAAAAAAAAAAATAAAAATTATAATAGGGGTTGATGGTAGAAGGGTGAAAATTTAGGGTTGTATGTATTTTTAATGCCACATTATAAAAAATAAAAATAGAAAAATGTCTAAAATATTAAAAAAATTTAGGGGTGGACAACCCTTATCATTTAGGGGTGTGAAAGATAGAAAGAAGCCGATTCTCAGATTAGAGACTCAAGATTTTCTTAAGATCAGACTTATATAGCTTGCCTCACCATCCCGCCACATGAATGGCAATGCAACATTAACATCTTTATTGTCTATAGGTGATGTTTTCCTATTAATATTAGGAGGGCTATTTCGGGCATTAGGAGAGCTATCTGCTTGTTTGTTATCTTATGATATAAAAAAAAAATTTTTAACTTGTGCTGATTTTGCAATTATTTAAAAAAATCCACATCAAAATATCGCCATCAAAAATCCTTTTTTCAGTATCAGCACATTACATCCATGTTACCAAAATTGCAAATCACTGATCCAAGCCTGAGCCCTGATGCCATCATTTAAACAGTTGCCTCAATGGTTAGTGGTACTAGCCTTAGTATAGACTTGTCTTTCCAGTATTTGCCTAATTTTTTGTTAAGTTGGCCACTTGACATATCATGGCTTAAAGTGAGTAGCTAATCATAAGTGCACTAGTTGCACCGGTATCTACCTCATCAAAGATTTGAAAGTGACCATATTACAATTAGTGATGTGCCAGATATCTGTATCCGTATCCGTGGATATCTGAGGCAAGAAAAAGATCCATATCCATTTCTTTTTAGGCAGATCTTGAACAGATCTTTTATATTATTAGATTTCGTCACATGTACAAAATTCTAAATAAAGAGTGAAATTCTCTTAAAATATTTCTTATTTCCTAAGATTACATCTGGTTTGGATTTGCAAAAATCAAATATCTAAACATTTGAACTAAGTTACTAATAATTCTTCCATGGTACGTCAAAACGAACTTACTTAAACTTACTTAAACTTACGTACTTAAAGCTCTTAAAAATTATATCAATCACAAATTTTTTTGTTCTTCATAACGACAACTGGTAGATGCTTAAAATATTTACAGAATATTCAGTTCTCCATTCAATCTAAAACAAATAATTCAATCTAAAATAAAAAACATTGCTTTTTTGCCGTTTTTGAATGAATGATGGAACGGAATCCTTTGTGCGTGAGTCTGACTTGCACTTGGCCGGTTTTTTATATAATTACTCATTAGGCAGCAAACAAGCAGATGGCGCTCCTGACAAAAAGCGAAACCATCGCCTATAGACACCAAATATGGTATTTGTATGTTGCTATCTATGTGGCGGGATGGGATTGCCACATGCATAAGTCCGTAATTCATAAGTCTACCGTCTGAATGACAGTAGAATTATGGTTCCAAACCAGAACACGACAATGACAAGCATTGACGCTACTGTGGCAGGAATAGATAAGGCCGATGTAAGGTAATACCCAGGCGAGATATTTCAGGGCTCTAGTCGCCTTTTACGATTTGCCTGGCAGAATGTCAGATGTCCTATTCTTCAAAGGCGGACCAAGACGGTGGCGAGGTGGTTATATATACGAAATATGTATTATATATAAAGTTATAAAATATTATTGATATTATCTTTAAATATTTGTAGTATTTAAATGCTTGACTGAGTAATAAAATAATTGTAAGAAAGTTAAGATCTGTATCCATATTCGCGGATCTTTACAGCAATGATCCATATCCGTATCTGTATCTAGTATTTTAATGATCCGGCACATCTCTAATTACAATCCAAAGTTGCTTTCCTAAATTTAGGAGCTGCTTTTCAGCAAATGCACTGTTAAAACCAAGCATTAAACTGGATACACCTTTCAAGGCAAGGCACATAATATACTGTTATATACGAAAAGTTTTTAAAAGAAAAGTTTTTTTTGTGGCCTATTAAAGGTTAACCCCTTTTGGATAGCTATCTTCATACAACTTAAAATTCTGCAAATAATAAAATTAATAACTTTAGTCTTTTTCACCACTGTTATTTCTGTAAACTATAATCAACAGTGGTAACCTCGAAATACCTCAAAATGACCACTAGGAGTTTAGAGATTTTTTGAAATAGTGTACTTCATTTGGGTAGAGATTGGGGCATGTGTTGTGAAATGTGAGTTTAAACAATTTTTTATTCATAAATATTTCCTTTAAGCAGTCTCGTATCCATATAATCTTATACTTGTAGTACACTTATTGAAACAAGACATGTAAAAAATGGAATATGAGTTTCTATTTTGTTGGCAGGAAAAAGGCTACAGGAATGGGTGTGTGTAGTATTATGCTGTACTCTCTGTGTATTTGCTGGACTTCTGATGCTAAGATATATTCGGGCTGACGCAACATTGATACTTGCAGCATTAGCTGGAGTCTTAACAGCTGATTTTGCTTCTGGCTTCGTACACTGGGGTGCAGATACATGGGGAGCAGTCGATCTACCAATCATAGGCAAGGTAACTAGACTTAATAACGCAACTTAAAGGGTAAAATAGATCAAAACCTCCATAAGGGGCATCCATAAATTGCAGATTTAAGAGGTGGGAAGAAGGGGTGGAGCAAAATCTCACGTAGAGAACTGGTGACTCAGCGAATATCACGTAATTATTTTTGCAAAAAAAAATAGTTTATAAAATTGAAGGAAAACTTAGTTAATTTATGTGAAACATGTATGTTAAAAATATGGTTAAATCGTATTTTAGAAGGACTTTTAATAGTACCTACTTCTTTTTGATTCTCTCACTATGATTTAGGTAGCTTCAGTTCTAATTAAATATTTAAATAGTCTCAATCGGTTTTATGGACCTAAAATCTTGGAAGAATATTATTTTTTTCCAAACATATAACCTAGTGATGGGCCGAAATTCGTTTTATGTTCGGTTTAACCGATTTTCGGCAGCTTGAGCCGAACTTCGACATTCGGCCGAAATTCGGTTTAAATGCCGAACATTTGGCACTAGAAAAAACCTTCTTGCAGTATTTGGACTGAAATCTACACTTGTATTAAGAAGAGGAAAGATTTGTATTTTTGTATTTTTATGTTTATCAAATAAACTAAAAAACTAATAGACCGATTTGAAAAAAATTTCACCATTAGAAATATATTAAATTATCCCCGAGTAACATAGGCTAGGCTATTTTATATTTTCTAAAAAATTGAAGACACAGAAAACCAGGTAATAGTTTTCTATTGTAAAATGATCTGTATTTTTTTTTTTTTTGTTTATTTAAACAGGGAAGTCAAAAAAACGCCAAAATTGTTTACGTATTTAATGGATGCCCCGTTGTATACCCCCGTGTTGGTCCCTGGCTCCTTTGAAGAATAGGCCAACTGCCGTTCTGCCAGGCAGGTCATAAAAGGCGGCCGAAACTATATGAGTCACTACCGTCGTGGCTACTAGGTGGTAGAGTTCCGCATTGTCTCGCCCGGGTCTGGTACCACCGCCCTACTTATTCCTGCCGCAATAGCGTCAGTGCTTTTCACTGTCGTGTTCCGGTTTAGAGGGTAAGGTAGCCGGTAAACTTATGCATGTGGCATTAGACCTCGCCACAAGATAGCAACGCACCATTAACACCTTTGGTGTCTATAGGCGATGGTTGACTCTTTACATCAGGAGACCCATCTGATTGTTTGCTGTTACAAAATTAATATGTAAATATTATTTCTGCTTATAAATAATATGAATATGGATGGTATTATAATCGAAGACACAACAACTAGGTAATAGTTTTCTACTGTAAAATTATCTGTAGCTTTTTTATTCCAGTCTGTTAAACAGGGAAAGACTGCAAGAAATTTTCTTTGTCACTTCTGTAATATAACTAATACATTATATATTTAATTTCACTGAGTGTCTAATATGCTTGGGCCTAACCGGTCACTACAGAGAGCGCTCAATTTAGTTCATAAACCAAAGATGAACTAGTTCGTTCTATTAGTTCATTAGTTCTTTTTTTGAAATAATTTATTAAGAACAATAAATAAAGAAATAAATATAGTTATGATTATTGTAAGTTTTGTTTATTGTTATTTAAAAAATACAAAGTACCTATTACATGAAAATTTTACACGTCCATTTATGTAATATGAGATTTTTTATTTAAATAATGAAAAATAAAATAATTTATATTAATGATTAGTCAACAGCTAGTTTTTTTTTAAATTTTTTTTTTAATTTTAATTATACTTACAGTAAAATAAGACATAAATGGTATAAGTATTCTGTTTGATATTTAGCCAGCAATACTGCAGTTGACGATTGTTATGATTTCATATGATTTGATAAAATTTCAACCATGGGGATTTGAAGTTGTTTAGTATCAATATCGATTATCGAAATATCAAGGCGCGCACAGTAAAAGTGAATAACTCGGTTGGTCACATAGCGCCACTGTCTAGTAAAGTGGACGCTAACAGAAATATAAAAAGAACTAAGAGCGGGATTTTCAATGAACTAGTTCGCATAGTTCACCTAAAGGAGCGCTCTTCCCACGTAGGTCGCTCGCGAACTACCCAAGACTATTGCGCAATGTTATTGTATTGGTCTATGGGGCGCCTATCTATGGTGTATAAGGCGCCCCATAGACCAATACAATAACATTGCGCAATACTTTTATTGTGCAATACTATTGAATACCCCCTTTGACTCCAAACTTTCAATAAATTCGCTCAATAATATTGACAAATCAGTCTGATCAATATTTTCGAGCGAGCAACATGGCTGACGACGAAGTTTTGGCGGCAACAATGCTGGTGATTTAGTTAAATTAATCTCCATACAATTCTATACATACAAGTAAAAGTTTCCGTTCTTTATCTTTTGTAGCATTCTTACTCGCCATTTTGCTTAAATTTCTTAATTCTCAGTAATCACGTGATTGCCGTGATTACAACAGTTTCGCTGCTTTTAAATCCGGATCAAACAGATACGCGAGATAATATTGGAGACTAACAGAAGTCAATGTCCATACAAGTAATATTCGATCATAGCACACATACACATCTCTCATGGACTTGTATACTTATATGGAACATTGACTTCTGTTAGTTTCCAATATTCTGTGCCTGTCAGTGTTAGGAGTTAGAATAGTTATATTTTAATGTTCAAAATTCCATGATTAAATCCATACTATCCATACTAATATTATAAATGCGAAAGTAACTCTGTCTGTCTGTCTGTCTGTTACGCTTTCACGGCTAAACCGCTGAACCGATTTGGATAAAATTTGGTATAAATATAGTTTGAGACCCGAGAAAGGACATAGGATAGTTCTTATCCCGGAAATCCCACGGGAATGGGAACTATGCGGGTTTTTATTTTAGAAATTTTTCCACGCGAACGAAGTCGCGGGCACAACTAGTAGGTCTATATTGTAATAATGAAATTTTGAACAAAAAAATAATACCTTTACAAATTTGGCTTGACTTTATACTATACACAAATGATGAGCAATCTATAATAAATACTATGCAAGGTCCGTGGAATGGTGGGAAGCTTATCAGTTAACCAAACACATCAAGATCCTTCAAAACAGTTTTTTTATAATAACTTTAAAACTTGTTATGTAGTTGCTTTGACTTTATAACTCGTTTCTGTTGCCATTGTTTAATATGAATATGTAATACAAGTCTTATTGTAAGGTAATAATTCTATTATTTATTACATTACCTTCTGTTTTAATTTTGTCTTAGTTATATTTTAGTTTACGCACGTCCTAAGTATTCACAATGTTTAATCATGCATTTTTCACGCATACTTCAGACCATACATGCGTAATATTAAATTTACCTGGAATGTAGCAAGTTACGGCCCACGGGCTAAATTGGGTGTGATCTTGAGTGAACTGCTGAAACTAGCGGTGGATAATCTTTATTCCTCGGGGTGAATTAGTTTACTTATTCCAGCTCCAGGCACGGATATTATTCACCTTATTTATTCCTTTATTTCTTTGGCTCACTTCGTCCTTTTTTATTGTAACATATCATATTCTGTGATTGTATGTTTAAAACAACTTATTCCTTTATATTTTTCTAGCTCCCACCAATTCCAAAGTACTATGTAACAGTATGTGAGTAGTTTTTAGGTTGATTATAGTTTGCCGCGTCTTACCAGAAGAGTGAAGACATCATCCACTATTCGCAGTACCACTTTCTCTCTCTCTCTCTCTCTCCCATTTAATCGCAGTATGCTCAGTCGCTCAACATTCTGGCAGGAATAAATAATTCCGCGGAGACAATAAGGATTTGAAGGAATATCAGTACCTTTGTTTCAGTACGTCCGGAGTTACACACCTCTAGCTAAAATGTTAATAGATTCGTTAAAAACTTCTATCAATTTTTGGGTTTTGAAGTAACTAGGAACTCTTATAGTTTCGCTACGTTTGTCTGTCCGTCCATGGTCTAGCGCAGAGACCCTTAGTACTAGATCTCGTAAATACCCATCTTTCGCCACCAGGGAAGCGGCCTCAGCAAATGTCCCGCTTGATTAATATGTAATCAAACGAGATCCAGACAGAGGCCGCTCTTTCTATTCTGACAACACGCGGAATCATGACATCTAGAATTACATAGTACTGAATGCTTCTTACAGGCGCGCCTTTTCGTAGAACACTGTGTATTTGATTTTTTACAGGAGCATTTTAAACAACCTTGGCCACCAAAGCGCGATAATTTTTGGCATATTTCTCTCAGTGACATCTCTTCATTTGGTATAGGATCTTTTAAAGTAATTAAGTTTATTAGCTGTATTGCATTTGTGGTTACCTACAAATCTTTCAGGATGCCAACTGAAGTTCCAATTTTATGACTCTCATTTCGCTTTTCTAAAAATTTATCTAATACATTTTTTGATCCAATGGTCCACGATCAATCTTTGGTATCTGTATAAGAACTGATGATCCAACATCAGTATCAGGAAATATCTTTGATGAGCGTGTTTTCAAGTTCTCAGCAGTTTTGTCTCTTTGGTCTTGAATGTCTTTTTCGCTGTTGCATAAATAGCATAACCGATGCGGTCCTGTACATTCATTGCCGCAAACTACACTTAAAAGTAAAATCCGCGGCACCCCGCACTACGCTTCTACAATTATTTCACTAAATTTAAACTAGTAATATAATTATATCACCAAACTTGAACCGTTTTATGATTATATTATTGGATACGTTTTTAAATACGGGATATTATTTGATACGTTTTTAAAAAATATTTAAAATGCTACTTTTTGTTAGAGTCAAAAGTCACCCCCCTTTGCCAGCTAACAGTTAGCTTAAGGGATAAGAAAAAATCATGGTGGTATTAAATATATGTAATAAAATTAAAAGAAAAACTATCACGGCTTAGGAGGCTTTACAAGTTTTTGAGTAATAGTCGATCAACTTATAAAATGTAGTTGGAGAAATTTTTACAGGCATGGTGCGGATGTGTCCGTCATTGACGTTAAATAGGTGAAATATATTCACAATGTAAAACTATAAAACCTCTTCTAAGTCCGCATTATTGTGATAGGTAACTTCGGAAGCCTAAACTGCCCGTGGCCCGACACACACTTTATCAATTTATTTCTTGTTCCGGTCACTTCGCGATCACGACAATCGACAATATTGTGTCATACCTACATAAAAGTGCGCTAATGACGCTACCGCCGACAACTATTTTATTCAGTTGAATTAGCTTTTGTGATCGATATATTTCAAATTAACTGTACAAGACAGTTGATTGTAACGCTTAATGGTTTAAGTATGTAGTCGAATGCGTGTTAAAAACGAGTAAATCTTTTAAAAATTAAATCACACTATAATCCGAGCACAAATTATTCACTGCAAGGTAAACGTATGCCTTAACTGGATGAGCCTGGGGATAACAACTGTGAACTGACTGTAGGCAATGCTTTTGCAGAAACTGCTACATATTATTTGCGAATGCCCTATTCTAGTACAAAGAAGAAGCAAACATCTGGAAGGGCACCAACTTAGTGACACCTTCGGAAATAAACTGTTAAGACTCCAGCGCATCCTGCAGTTCGTAGAGACTTGCGACACATGCGGCATATGTGAGGTCTCATAAAAAAATAATTTTGCAATAGATCTATTCAAGTCTTATAATCTAGTGGATTCTGCAGGCGATGCAATAATTAATTTTGATCTTTCAAATAGCATTGAACTCAGTTTTTTGAGCTCTAAAAATGTTATTTTAGGCAGAAAATCAATTGTTTGAAAATCTCGTAGTTATGTTGAAAAAACATTTTTATTCGTCAACACCTGCTGGCCTGGCCACAGCTATCCGTGGCGCGACCTGCGACTTGAAATGCGACGCGGTGGGTCGCGCGATTTTCTGAGTATGCCACAACTCGACTATTTGCGACCGGGGCAGCCCTCCGCTGGCGCTGGCGGTGAATATATTTAGAATTTTTAAAATTGTTCAATATTAATGATTAATTTCAGACTGCACATGCGAAACAAACAAAATATTTTATTTTGGTTGCGCGAAGTCAAATGCGTCCCCTGATTTCGCTGATCGCGCTGCTCTGAGCTGTGGCCACCTCGATATTAGCTAGTAGTTGGTACTTTTGTTTTATTCGCCCATCACACCGCTCGTCATGGTCGCCCATCTTTCCACGTCGCAATTCGCGCCGTCGCGCCATATCGTGCTCAGCTGTGGCATACTTTATACAGTTTCCTCTGGCTGAGCACTCTGCTCGGCCCCGCGACCGGTGAAACTGTAACGGCCCATGAGGTCAGCAGTAATTGAGACATTCCGAAAAAAATATTTTTCACTATTCATTTTTCACTAAATTTTTATATTTATTAATGTTCTATAGTAATATGATTCTGGACAAAAATATAATTAAAGATGCATTATCAGATATAATATAGGTATTAATAAAAACATGTAATTGGACATTTTTTTTTATATTGATTCTATGAGTTTAATCAATTGTAAGATAATTCATGACCTTAAATTTATAAAATACGAACATTAATTATGATTAAGTAGATTATAGTATGTATTTGCACACCGGCATTGCCGGTAGATTATGGCGATCTGAAAAAATGTAAGACCTATTTATTGTAACCCATATTCATGCAAATAAAATATATATTCTATTCTATTCTATTCTATTCAAGTCGCAACGCGTGTAGCTGTGACCAGGGGCCTAATTCACGTAATTAAAAGGCTATCGAGTCGAAGCGTTTAAGACGCTTTCACATTTTCTTACATATTATACCGCGTCGCAGCACGTCTCGACGTTCTATCGTATTTATGTGTGGGAGAGCCCCAAGCGCATCGACTGAATTACGTGAATTGCGGGGCAGGTCGTGAATCCGATTTGCGGCTTTCGACTTAGTTTTTTAACTGAATTGTTTCTATGCGTCCTAAAAAACATTATTTAAAAAGAAAATAGCGCGTCGACCCGGAGATGCATGAATGAAGTTTCACCTCTGCGTTGTCAATATATATATAAATTAAGCGTGCATACGTGGCATAGTCTCTAATTTTCTTTTCTGTTCTGTCTCTATGTTTGAACTGGTATTTCAGTCGATACGAAAAAAATTAGCACGTCAGTAGCTTGTTGCTACTCAGTATCCTATTCAAGCACGCGTCGTATACACGTCCTGTTATACGCAAACAAAGCAGATAAAACTCCAATAAAGCAGAAAAATGAGTTGATAATTTTTAGTTGTTTAGTTACAGAATAAGTCATCGATCAATTTGTTTGGAATTTATCAATGAAGAAAATAAAAAAAACTGTTTTTTGACATAACATCGAAATTTTTCAATCTATCGATTATTTAGCTAAAGCAATATGTGAGTGGTTACGCAAAAAGGGACCTCAAGGGAAAATAATTGATTTCGAGTAAATCACGTTTAAAATGTTGAGTCGAAATGAGAGAGGCGCGGGGTGTTTTATGTTAGTGTCGTTAGTGAGCGACTTCGTCAGTGAGAAATAGCACGTGTTTGCGATAGCTGTATTATTGGTGACTTATTTATTCGTCTTTTACTTGTCTTTATGTGCGCGCTAGAAAAAGAAACTAGTGTGCGCTGTGTATAAGGTGTAATATTTTCAAAACTGCCTCGGCTTACATAAAAAATCATTAAAAAAAAACTACGGCACCTAAAATTATTTTGATTAGAACAAAACAAAGATGAAGGACCATAGAATCAGAATTTATCAAAAAAAAAACCGTTTCCAATCCCTTCAGGTCCCTTTTTGCGTAACCACTCACATATTTTAGATCTCAAAAATTGAGTTGATTGCCATCATCGTTTTCAAATATACATCTTTTCAAAAATTAATATATTGCCATTTTTAACAAAATAGATGTTTGAACTGAAAAATCTATGTTTATATTTTTGAGTCAAAAATACCTTAATTTAGTGGGAAGTTTCAGGGATCGATGGATAATGTAGCTTTCTAAAGAAGAAAGAATTTATAAAATCAGTCAGTTTTTGAGTTAATTCATAACAATCAAACGAAAACTCAAATCTTTCCTCTTTATATTAGTTAAAATGTAGTATATTATGTAGACTCATTTGGAAGCAACTTATAACATTGTTACGTACTCGGGATCGTTATTGTAAGAAAACACCACTTATATTAAATCCGTGTATTTACACAACACAACACAACGTAATACTAAAATACACTCTACTTGCTAGTCACTCACTATACTATCACTGAACTACACAATAAAACACTTCTCACTTCGCACTGTTCACTTTGATGTATCGCTCTCGATCGCTTGATAAAAACTGCCTTGTGTTTGTCAACAATTCTCTATTTATAGGCAGGGGAAAGTCCTAGCTGGATCCAGAAAAATCTAAATATATCGGGAAACAATGAATCACTTCTTATCGTAAACATGTTATGAGTCATAAATCCTAGTACACGCTACTTTCAACTTTATGCCATATCCCACAAAGTCCATTATGGCATAGCCCAGGTCAACTATTTGTTTGTCAATAGGAGTAGCTATCTCTTTCTTTTATTTCTAGATAGCGCGCGCGCTCCAATTCTACACGCTTCTAGATTATTCGTAACAATATTGTACGGTGTATCGCCTATTATTTGTTGAGTCGCCTTTATAGACCGTTTTCCCACGAACAATTTTTTCTTTGATTAATAACAAACTGAATTTTTGAGAACAAGTTCGTTTTGACGAGACGCCCATCTTTTCTATATCCGAAAATTCTCGATCTGGGTAACTAATAAAGAAAGACAAAAAAAGGAAATTTTAGAGTGTCGGACTAAGAAAAGTTTGCACATTACGTGTAGGACAAAATAATCCTTGAATTATAATAATAATAATTAACAAGCAGTTGTGAGAAAATAAGGTTGTTTTTAAATTGATTATTATCAATTTAAAAATCTCATAATTCCGAAACTTAAGATTGGAAGACTCGTCAGAAAAACCATCGAATGTGTAGGACAAAAGTGACATCGTATTTTTCATAATATAATCAAACGATTAAAGTCAAAAAATATTTTTTATTATTAATAAATATTTTTTCCTTCAGTGAATAAAAATTTTCAAAGCCATAACTTTATTAGTTACCGGATTCGAGATTTTTTCAAGAAAGAAAAAACTTGTCTCGTCAAAACGAAGCTATTCACAAATAATCAGCTTGTTATTAATCAAAAAATGTGTAAACCACTATTAAAAAATATTTTTAAAAATTTCTATTATATTATACCTAGCTCTTTATATAATAATTATAAATATAATAAATAAATATAATAATTGAAATTACCATACAATTTGTACCCAGTTGAACTACAAACATCCCTTAACAGAGTAATAACGCTTAACCAATCAATAGATCCGAGTGCTTTTTACGAGAGTCCGAGAATAAGCCACAGCCAGTCATGCCAGGCATGCTAGGCATTAGTAAAAGAGAAGTGAGGGCTGCCAACGCGACTATCGTTCACAAACGAGGCACCTCGAAAGAAAGAATTTGCCTAATTTTTTCGAATTATTAGTCTATGGTGGTTATAATGAAATATATTTATTACAGAATTTCTTACGGCCGTTCCGCGAACACCACATAGACCCAACATCGATAACCCGTCATGACTTTGTTGAGACGAATGGCGATAACTTCGCCATTACAGTGCCCGTGTTAGCGAGAATTGTGTGGCAATTACTCACTTACGACGATAAAGCAATCAATGAACAATTTAATTGGATTGCGTATTTATACTTATGCTGTATATTCGTAGCAATGACTAATCAGGTATGTATTTTTTAAACTCTTTATTATGTTTTTTACCACCGACGCAAAAGTGGTTATAAGTTTATTACGAGTGTAGGTGTGTCTCTGGCTATGACCTCATACCTCAAAAGACACGGTCACCGTCACCGTTTTATGGATGTCAAAGATAAATCATCAAATGCAATTAAAAAGTCTGTAAACCGGTTGACCCTGCAGGCCGTCCCTGAAACTTCGAGCTAAATTAAGGGTATTTAAGCTCAAAGGAGCAAAAACTTTACACATACTCTGAGCTCAAAGGTTTAAAAATCTAGTTTATTAAAAATGGCAATATTTTATTTTTAAACAAATATATTTTTAAAACGATAATCGATTTTGATCTTTGAATGGCATGCAACGCAATTTTTGAGCTCTAAATCGTTGTTTTAGTTACAAAAACGATTTGTTGAAAAATGACAAAAGTAATTAAAAAATAAAAATTATCATTGATAAATCCGATTTTGATACAATTAACAGTATAATAATAATTGATGCTGTTTTCTAAGTAGAAGAGCTGATTAGATTTTGAAATCAATCGGTATATTAGTCTGAACGTTATCTTAAAATATGAAGTAGGTATGTTTGTTGTCAACAAAATAATTTTAATATAATATGAATATTTCGCCGTGTTGGTCCCGGCCTCCTTTGAAGAATAGGCCAACTACCGTTCTGCCAGGCAGGTCGTAAAAGGCCACCGATTGGCTATCGAGTCACTACCATCGTAGCTACTAGGTGGTAGATTTCTGCATTGTCTCGCCCGGGTCTGGTACCACCGCCTTACCTATTCCTGCCGCAATAGCGTCAGTGCTTGTCGCTGTCGTGTTCCGGTTTGGAGGGTAAGGTAGCCGGTAAACTTATGCATGTGGCATTAGAACTCGCCACAAGATAGCAACGCATCATTAACATCTTTGGTGTCTATATGCGATGGTTGACTCTTTCCATCAGGAGACCCATCTGCTTGTTTGCTATCTCATAATATAAAAAAAAACGCTATATCTTTTGAAAACATGATTTGATTTTGATTTTGGGTGCGCTATTCGACGCAGTTTTTAAAGTACTAAAATATTATAGACGGTCAAGAATCGATTTGTTAAAAATTCTTTAACCTAGTCGAAAAAATACTTTTTTTCAAAATCTTGTCTACGATAACTGATAAACCGAATTTGATGCAGTTTCTGGCACTAAACGCAATTTTGTAGGAAATTGAACTTTTGTAATCAGTTGGGGTAAAAAATTTTGAGAGGTGTCAAGGGACACCCGGATGGAACGAAGTTCCTTTTATTATTATTTACAAAAATCCTGTAAATTTCGGCACCCTGTCGAATTTCGGCACCACGACACAATTTTTTGGAATTGACCTCGCCACAAGACAGCAACGCACCATTAACACCTTTTGTGTCTATAGGCGATAGTTGATTCTTTCTATCAGGAGACCCATCTGCTTGTTTGCTATCTTATGATATATAAAAAAAATTACAAACATTTGATTTTATTCAAAAAATGATTTAACACCATAAGTAATATGTTTTATCTTAAAGCAAGTTAAAAAAAAATTGCGATTTAAGACTATCAGGAATCTATATTTATAATATTATCTATATTTATAATATTACTAGATGCAACGTGTACCGTGCAGCCCGCTGCATTATTAAAGTTTATGTCGGATCCTGCGGGATCACCTTATTTTTCCGGGATAAAATGTAGCCTATGTGCTTTTCCAAGCCATCATCTACCTGTGTGCCAAATTTCTTTCAAATCCGTTCAGTAGTTTTTGCGTTAATATGCTTAATTTCACAGGCCCTCCAAAACGGGGAAGACGTTACTCAAATGGCATTGACGCTATTGTGGCAGGAATACCAGTAGGCAAGGCGATGGTTGCTGTATCAAAGCGGACGTTGCAGTACCTCTGCTACCTAGTATTTACGATAATAGTTACATGTTTGGCGAATCTCCTTTTACGGACTGCCTGGTGGAATTGAAATGCAGAAAATGTCTATTCTTATAAGGGTCTGAGGCCAACACGGGGCAACCACTATATAATTCGTAAGCTGTAATTGAATTAATGATTATTAAATACATGCTTCCCATTGTTTAAAGATAACAGTAAATGATATCACGATACTAAACAAAGCCTGGGAAAGTGCGACGGGAAATTAGAATCATCAAAAGTCATTATTTAATAACTGTTACAGCTCGTAATTGTAGTTCAGTCACCTTTTGTCACTGCATATTTTTAAAGTTAACCTTACGTAAATATAATAATAATATCGCTGGAAAAATTATACAAATGAATCTAACCCTAAAGTAAGCAAATTATTTGCTTATCTTATGCGTGTTAGTTAACGATACCAATACATAGAAATACATATATAAATACTGTTACATACATAATAAACACCCAAACCCAGAAATACAAACATCTATTAAGCTCATCACACAAATGTTTGTCTCTGTCGGGAACCGAGCCCAAGCCCCGTCGATTCGTAGTAAGGTTCGCTAACGACTCTACCAACGGTGTAGTCAAATGACGTCGACGTCAAGGCGAGACCTACGTCAGCTCTGACGCACACACACAAGAGTAAGAAGGTAAATAACCTCTCATTCGTACGTTAAATTTGAATTATTTTATGCAGAAAAGGCGTAAAGCGTTATGGGACAAAATAATTTATTTTTAAAAATCAAAAAGTTTTCGTCCCTGAATCACGTTATTATACATATATCTTGATTATACGTACTGAACTTACAGAAAACACTAGCAATTCACTCGAAAAGAATTGAAATAGTGTATTGCTTATTATTCTTGAGAGATTACAGAGGTCACATATTATGACAATCTGCGAAAAATTGCAAGTTAAATTACCATAATTTGTTCTAAGTGAGATGGAATTCCGCAACATAACGCCTAAATCTATAAAATATCGTAATTTAGTAACTAAATTATTAGGTAGTCGCAATTAGCGATGGGTGTTTTTGTTACTTTTCAATATCGCACATCTTAGTTACGCTAATGTCACCCGTTGGCAACACCGTTGTTTCCGACCCCGGTGTGAGACATTCAACTTGTATATTGGCCGGGGAACGTCAAACATATTGTTTAATGTTTGTAGTTTGGCGTTTTTATAAACGTTGTAATACTATCGATTGTACTTCAATGTAAAAACATTTATGAGACTTAATAAGAGTTAACGTAATTAAATAGACAAAACATTGAAATATAAAATCTTTTATTTTTTCATTCGACTACTCCGTTGCTCGAGTGGTTAGCGTACTTAACTACGAATCGAGAGGGCTCGGTTTCGATTCCCGACGGACGCGGGCAAACATTTGTGTGACGACTGATGAACATAAATGTTTGTATTTCTGGATTTAGGTGTTTATTATTATTTATTATTTCAGTTTAGGTATTTATTATTACAGTATTCATATATTTATTTCTACGAATTAGTATTGTTGACTAGCACCCGTAACACAAGCAAATAATTTGCTTATTTTGTGATTAGATCAATTCGTGTAATTTATCCACCTAAAATTATAAAAACAAAATTATAAATTTTAATTTATTAAAAAAAAGAGTATCTTCACGCCCATATCCCCGAAGGGGTAGGCAGAGGTACAACAAGTGCACCCACGATTAGCCGAAGATAATGGGTCCCACAAATGTGATAGGTGGCAAGCCTATCACCAACCAGGCACTTTCCAATCCCGGGCAACTTTGTGTTTCTCAGAAAACTGATAAAACACTTTTTTTAATATGCACGAACCGGGAATCGAACCCGGGACCTCGTGTGGTCAACGCCAACACTGGACCACTAGACCACAGACGCTTAATTTATTTAGTTAGCTAAAAATTTGCATTTTCATTTAAAAAGATGATTCTCTATTCCACGAAATTAATTCAAGCACTCAGTTGGTATCGTTACTCGCATACATAGTTTATACACTCTTGGATACATATTTCATTCGCAAGTATCGGCCATGGGCATCGCCGTGTTATTATTGATATCGGCCGTTGTCGGATACGGTCGACATTATTCGATAGGTATGTCATCGCGTTGAATGGTGTTACTCCCATCCGTTGTTGAACATTTCGGCATCAGTTGCCGCCAACAATGACTCACATCGTTGGTAAACGACGTTTAATTAAAAACGGCCACCTCTAGTCGCAATATGACTAAATTTTTATAGTTCAGTAACACGTATGGCTTAAACTTTGGTAACATTTGATTTTTAAAGATTTTTTTTATATCTTAGTTTTTTAGTCATAAAAAATTGTTGTGACAATTCAGTTTCATACAATACCCACAAAATATAGTGATCATCGAACCTAAAGATGTTTTCGCTTTCAAAATAGATAGAGTTATAATTTATGTTGATAGATAGGTGAAAAAGGAGCGATATAAAATTGGTAGATATGACAACACTACTGGATGCCGCCAATATACGCTTTGCGACTCGCGGCCACTCGCGGTTCCAATGATGTTCCTAATACGGCAATTACTGTAGAATACGGTTTTCGGACGGGTAAATAAATCATCAAAAATACGACATAGGGCAGCGATTTGAAAACATTTGTTTGGAATACTTAACACACATCGATGTATCATATATACATAAATCGATGTAATTCCAAAGTAAGCAAATTATTTGCTTGTGTTATGGTTGTTAGCCGATTCGTTGCGGCGCATATTTTCCAAAACTTTTAGTAGTGGTGGCCTACAAATATTTTGTGACACAGCTGCCGTGTCAAACGCTATAAAAGTTGATGACACGGCTACCGTGTGTATAAATGTATAAAAAGATTTATTGTTTTAAGCGTGTAATGTGTATATAGACTTGATTTATTCAGTTGAATTCAATCCATGGGTGTAAACGAAAGATTACGTTGTTTTTAATGGTTTATGACTAGGTTTACTAAGAGTTTTTTTCTGAAAATGGTAGGTTAGTAACTTTTTTTTTGTAAAATAAAAGTTAGAAAAATAAGTAATTGAATAGATGTTAGTTTTTTTGGTTTGGATGTCCGTCCGATTCCTGCCGCCATAACGTACGCGTAAACACAAAACGCAACGTCGTTTTGTGGTTACGTATAGTGGTACTCGTACCCACCGATCAAGCGAGTCGCCGCAGGACTCCTAAATTTTAACAGGAGTTAGAATTTAGGATGTTTATAACCTAGAAAACAAATAATTTAAGTTAATATCAATCACATTGTGGGACTGTCTTCGGCTAATCGTGGGTGCACTGGTTGTACCTCTGCTTACCTCTCTGTGGATACGGACATGAATATACTAACATAAATTAACAATTAGTTTGTTTTCTATTTTATTTTCGATTTTAGTTTCTTTTTTTAATAATAATGCAGCTTAAAAAAGGTTGACAACTTTAAATTTTTCCATGTCACAAAATATTCAGAAACGAAGCTTACAGGCTTCATTTACGTGGAAAATTATAAACGTTTTGTTCAGGGTAGAACCTTTTAAAATGTAATTTTAAGTGAGATGTAATCGATTTAAAAATGACACGACTCTCGTCTCATACGCCATACTTTAAAAACAATTATGACATGACTGCCGTGTCATCCGCAACGACTCGGTTACTCAACCTAAAACCAAAAAGAATTACCTTCATATAATATAAATACTGTTACATACATAATAAACACCCAAACCCAGAAATACAAATATCTGTTCTCGTCACACAAATGATTGCGGCTGTGGGGAAGAGAACCCAAACCACATCGATTCGTATTCGTAGTTCGCTAACCACTTGACTAACCAATGTGTTTTTTCAGTTTTCTGATAAAAGACAACATTGCCTGGGATTGGATAAGTGCCCGGTTAGCGACAGACTTTCCACCTATCATACTGCGGGACGAAGCATCTTTGGCTAGTAGTTTGGCTAGTCCTGGGTGCACCTCTGCCTACCGCTTCGCGCGCTCTTCGGGATAAAGGCGCGAAGATACTTTTTACTCTGATAGCCAAGGAGATTATTTTGTAAGGCGTATCCAAATTTAATCCGTGTGTTTTTCCACATATGTCACTCCATAGTTCTATACCACCTAGTAGTCACGATGGTCGTTACATGTTTAGCCAGTCGTTCGCTTTTTACGAACTGTCTGTTCTGATGGTCTATTTTTCGATGTAGGTACGGGTAAATCTCTGCTGACGTGTAGGAACGGCGTTACGATATGTGTGTTTGTAAACTACATCTAAACAGTGATAAAAATTCCTATCACGCATTTTAAAAGTTATCAAATTTGGCTTGTATTACTTGCTCCAGACTTTGTTCTCGTGGATTTTTTACAATTAGAACCCCTCTGTGACATTATAAAAATGAACAAAATCGTTTTTGTCCCTTCACTTTATTGCTTGTTATTTCCCTGTCCTTATTCATTGTGACTCATAGGTCTTTATGAATGCGTCTGACCCTCTTCATGAAATAAATTCAACCGACTTCCGAAATATAAATATTCGTTTTATGACTCGTGGACATCATAGACCGGGATCCCCAGGAACAAACTTTTTTTTATTACTAACAAGCTGAATTTTTGTGAACAGCTTTTGACGAGACAATCATCTTTTCTTTATTCGAAAAATCTCAAATTGGGTATAATATTAAAGTTATGGGGCTTTGAAAATGTTGATTCGGTGAAGGGAAAATATTTATTAATAACAGTAATTATTTTTTGACTTAAATCGCTTGATTATATTGTGCAAAACACGATGAAACTTTTGTCCTACACATTCAAGGGTTTTTCTGGCGAGTCCTCCGCTCTAAAGTTTTGGAATTATGAGATGTTTAAAATTATATTAATCAATTTAATAACGACCTAATTTTTTCACAACAGCTTGTTAATTATTATTGTTATTCAAGGGTAACGTTATCCTACACGTAAAGTAGAAACTTTTCTTAGTCCAACACTTTAAAGTTTTCTTTTTTATCTATCTTTATTAGTTACCCGAATCGAGATTTTTTTCGAAGATAGAAAAGATGGTTGTCTCGTCAAAACGAAGTTGTTCACAAAAATTCAGCTTGTTAGTAATCAAAAAAAGTTTGTTCCTGTGATGATAATATTGATAGACCGGACCTGGGATGGTAATAATGATAGTTCGAGTCTATCAATATTACCATTTTGAAATTTTTATCTCTCTGTATGTCTCGTTATAACTCGAGAATGGCTTAACCGATCTTGATGAAATTGAACAAATTCTAAAATTAATTTCTAAATTCTTCGATTAAAGTAAAATAAGTTATTTTGGTCGAAGGTAGGACGGTAATTCAACGAGGTAGGTTTGCTTCGTAATATGGTTTCCGACCAGTCCAGTTACAGCTGGAAATATAATTATATCGTAACATAAATTAAGGCCAGGATGTTCGAAAATAATAGGCATTTGGGGCTCCCCACTCCCCGCGCGATTAGTTGCGCGAAGTCTCCGATCAAATGAACTCTCTTTGACCCCGTCATAGGGCAGTGTAAAAATTGTGCGTTCTAGTATAATTTTAACAGTAGTGCAACTTACTAGATTTTTTTTACTTTAGTCTATTTCTTAATTACTTTATATAATATTTTTTATGGTTTTGTTTTCGATGCTTAAGGCACAGTATAAAATGCAACATAATGTAATCGTAAGTAACATTGATATCTAAGAGAAGAAAAAATGTAAGGCTTGGTATTCCTGGAAAAGTAGGCATTAGGTGCTTGATGTCTCTCGCTCTCTTAATCGCATTGCCGACGTGAACCCACCGTCAGCGATACAGTGCAGAATTAAGCAATAAAATAATTTTATTTGGCTTTATGGCTCCTCTTCAGATTGGGCCATGTTGGCCCAATAAAAGATCTCTCAACATCGCCGCCATGATCGGGCAACTCTCCACACAATCGTGGACGCTCATTTACTAACTGTCTACTGTTATGTTATGACTTCTATCGAATGGATAGCAAAGTGATCGCGGCTGCGGCAATATTTTTACTTAGTTAGCTCTTATAATGATTTACTTAATGTTCGCAACAAAATTATGGTTAAAGTATGCTTGTGTGATGTGTGTTAGTCAACGATGATATTATTACATAGAAATATATACATAAATACTTTAATATATACAACAAACACCCACACTCAAAAATATAAACATCTATACTCATCACACAAATGTTTGTCCCTGTCGGGAATTGAACCCAAGTCCCCTCGACTCGTAGTTAGTTTTGCTAACTACTCGACCAACGGGCGGTTTAAATAACAGTGTTGTGTTGGTCCAGACTTATTTTGACGATTAGATCAACTGCCGCTGTGCCAGTTAGTTTCTGAGAGTCGAGTGCTACGATGGTAGCGACACAAGTCGCTATCATCGTAGCTACTAGGTCGTAAAGTTCTATATCATCTCGCCCTCGTCTGGTACCACCGCCTTACCTATTCCTAATGAGACCTCTGAGAAAATTCCGTTAATACACTATGGTCTCTATATGGACCAACGCTAACTTCATACAAACAAACAACATTATCACTATTTACCAGTTTTAATACAATATTCTATGGTATTTTATCGGTTTCGAACGAAACATTGTATAGAATAACATCCAATTGGCATTCTTTTTTCAAATACGTTCTTGGGGAAAAATAAAAGAACTTAGTTTGCCATTTTGATTCGTGCTGTGTGTTATGTGTTGGTTGCACTTTATGATACAGGTTAATTTAAAAGTGTTTTGGCGTATTAATCAACAAGTAAACTTTATTTATAATCAAGACTAGTTCAAGATCTAACAGTTTAGATAATTATTTTGTCAAAAAACCGTAAATATCAATTAATAAAACATATATTTCGTTAATGACCAACTTAATGATATCAGCGCTTTGGGTATGACAATACCTATTTTTATATTCAACACTCTTTATCGTCGGCACTTGGTGAAACTTCATATTCATACAATATTTTATATTAATAACACTTGTACTTACATAGCAAGGTATCACACACGGGAGCTACACTATAATATAAATTTTACCCTCACTGGGCCTGCGGTCTATATATATATATATATATATATATATATATATATATATATACAGAGATATTTGGCGATGGTTGTCTCTTCTCATAATACAACTCAATCTTGACATATTTTGGTGACGTCATATATATTATACCTGCGTGTGCGGTCACACAAAAAATTATGCAGAAAATATTTCCCCGTGTTGGTTCCGGGCTCCTTTGAAGAATAGACCAACTGCCGTCTACCAGGCAGGTCGTAAAAGGCGACCGATTGGCTATGCGAGTCACTACCATCGTGGCTACTAGGTGGTAGAGTTGCATTGTCTCACCCAGGTCAGGTACCACCGCCTTACCTATTCCTACCGCAATAGCGTCAGTGCTTGTCGCCGTTGTGTTCCGGTTTGGAGGGTACGGTACCCGGTAAACTTATGCATGTGGCGTTAGACCTCGCCACAAGATAGCAACGCATCATTAACATATTTGGTGTTTATAGGCGATGGGTGACTCTTTCTATCAAGAGACCCATTTGCTTGTTTGCTATCTTGATACTAGCAAAAAGCAGAGCTTTGTAAGGGCTCGCAAAGTAATACTATCTAGTAATATTGTTAGAAAAGTATTTTTATGACAATTACATCTTTTAATTTATGGACTTTATTTATAATTATCTAACCTTAAAACAGCGTATTTTCACCTAAACATTACATTCGCATCAAAGGCCCGCGTCATCAGGCTTTGGACTAGGAATATTTGGTTTTTGTTTGTTGGTATTTTCAAGGAAAAATGGGTATTAAAAATGAAGGTTGATCTTAAAAAAAACACATTTTTAACATTTTGCTGAAATAATTGTTTCCTTTTTCTAAAATCAGGAAGTTCCTGGTTTTACGTCGATTTACGAAATCAAAATCAAAAAATGTTTTATTTAAATAAACCTTCAACATTTTTGGACTTAATATTGGACTTAACGCAGGCACGAAGAATTGACGGTAGACACTCAGCGAATATATTTTTCGAATTTTTCTCTCAGAGAAACCCTCGTAGTTCGATTCCAGAGTCAGGCAAATGAAAAATGTATTTTTTCAGTTTTCGATAAAAACCAACTTTGCCCGGGATTGGAAAAGTGCCCTACTGGCGATAGGCTGGCCACCTATCACATTGTGGGACTTAAGTATCTTCAGCTAACCGTGGATGCACACGTTGTACTTCTGCCTACCTCTTCGGGGATACGGGCGTAAATATACCTTTTTTTAGCTTTTTACCCTCGCCCTCGGGCTAAGATTGGGAATTGATCTCAATACAATATAAATCAATTAATCCATCTGTACTGTTTCTCAATAAGCATATTGTGAAACTCTCTAACGCTCTATTTACTCTGTTCCCCGCAAACATCCCTGCTCTAGACCTAAATTCCCCTTGTGCCTCCCACAATATTACTTCGAACTTCCCTTGCATTCTCCTTTCAATGATTTTATCATACACCTTCGATGCCAAACTGATCAAACTGATGGCCCTATAGCTATTGCAGTTTATACTTGAACCTCGCGTTTATACGAGGGCACGATGACCGCGCGCCGCCAGTCAAATATGAAGAAACAATTCATGAAGTAGTCTCTTAATAAGTTCAAAAATTCTAATACACAATGTATCTTCTATCAATTTAAACTCGTTAATAAGAGATGGCGTTAGTAGTAATAAGATTCTAATACAAATTGTACCTTCTATTTTTTTATTTTTATAAATTGGTATTTTTATGGTAAATAACAAATCTAGACATGAATATAAATTGCCACGTTGAAGCTCAAACCTAAAAAATGCGATACTTTTTCAATAAAATGTACCACAAAAGTGCATAGATCGTGGCCTAGTGTAGGGCTCGCTGCGCTCGCCCTAATAAAAAAATTATGTATCTTAACTAGCTGACCCGCGCAGCTTCGCCCGCGAGTAGATTAACATGTCGTCGATATAGCTTTTTATATAAATTTCATACACCCTAATTTCGTCCCTTAGGAGTTGATTGTTGAAAAAAAATTAACCTATGTTTGACCTCGGATCTTCAACTATTTCCATACTAAATTGCATGAAAATTTGTCCAGCGGTGTAGCTGTGAAAGCGTAACAAACAGACAGACAGACATTCGCATTATATATATATATATATATATATATATATACATATATATATATATATATATATATATATATATATATATATATATATATATATATATATATATATATATATATATATATATATATATATATATATATATATACGTCTACGTCTGTGGCGGGCTTAATGAATTTATTATTCTTCTCTTTGAACCTACTGACAAAGTTAGACTGTGGTCAGTAAGTAAGGATATTGAATCCTTCCTAATATTAAAAATACGAATGAAATAAAACTTATCATATTTTATATTGAATATTTACACAAAAAAACTTTAATAATGGTAACTACTAATTAATAAAAATAATGGTTAGCTTAACCTACTTATATTACTGGTTCTATTAATGAAAATTATTATTATATGCAAATATCTTTTGGCCCAACTAAATTGACGCGCGCACAAAAAATTGGCACAGGTCCTACCTCGGTTACCTCCGCGAGAATGCGGGCGCCCTGCGGATCAAAAATCACTTAAATAATCGATTATAAAATTAATAGATTTACTAAAAAAAAACATGATCGGATGATGATTATTTTTGTAAATAAATCATAATATTAAATCAGTTGTTTTAAAAATAAAACCGAAAATAGTAGATAAAATGACCCGAAAAGAGGTAACTTCGTGAATTTATTCTATCGAGCCAACTTTATCAAATCATGTTTCCATCGGTTAAATTCCCTACAGTATAGCCTCAACAATATCAGTAAATTTTATTAGATTACAATTTTAATGTTTACTATTTCAAAAATGCATAAGAAAAAACGTATTTTGCAGGACTACCTGAACCACCTCCCCTTAATATCTACGCGCAGTTCTCTTTTGGAGTAGGTAAAAGAATAATATATTTATTTGCTAATTTTAATTAAGATTGTTCAAGTTGTTCTTGAATATACCGTTCTCAATGTATATCAATTTTCATCAAGATCGGTTAAGCCGTCCTTGAGTTATAACGAAATATACAGACAGAGGAAAATTTCAAAATGGTAATATTGATGTCAATGAGTCATAAATATATTACATAAAAATATTTCGGAAATTGGTTGAATTTATTTCTTTATATATCCACAAAGAAATAAATTCAACCGACTTCTCAAAAGTATGTGGTTATCAAGTCGGTTGTATTTTTTAAAATGTTTGTTACCTCAGAAATCGGTCATTTATAAATCGATTTCAAAAATTCTTTTTTTGTTTGGGAGTGTATACTTTCCGTGTAGTTCCATTTTAATTTAATGAAGATCACATGCAGGGTTTCGGAGATACAAAAATGGGAAGTCGGTTGTTGCAGGTTTTTTGCGTTTAATATATTATACAGGTTGACTGGTTTTTAGGCAAACTTTGTATTGAGTACGGACCTTCATCATTCTCCTTTGATTACCTATTTTTTTCATATTACGTATCACAATCTTTGTAGTAGTATTGTTGACTAACACAAGTATATAATTTGCTTACTTTGGAGTGAGTAGATCAATTCGTGTAATTTGTCCAGCGATATTTATTAAGTACTAGCTACCCCGTGTCAGTCCGGAGTCCGGACTCCTTTAAATAATAGGCCAACTGCCGTTCTGCCAGGCAGGTCGTATAAGGCGACTGATTGGCCGTACGTGTCACTAACATCGTGATAGAGTTCCGCAACGTCTCGCTCGGGTATTTGCCTATTAGATATATAACCTTGTTTAGCTATAAGACCTGATGATGCGTTAATACGCGAAACCGATAGGCTTTAAATAATTTGGTAAAATTTTCAGGGTGTCCCATAAATCACCATCAAGCAGAAAAGGTGGTGGTTCTCAAAAAATATGAAATAAGTTGAATGATATAATAATTTTGAGTACATGTTTGGGAAAATTAAGGATATTTCCTCTGAAACAAAGATAGACGTGTTCAAATTTTGAATTGTTAATTATACTAGTATTATTCAGTAACAAATCCCCTCTAAAATTATTAAGCTAAGTAAACATTTTGTAGTCGTAGTACTTGAAAAATCGTAAAGTGTTGATTTTCACTTTTTTTAAAAATGGCTAAAATTTTTAGAGTGCAGGTAAAACTTTTTTTTTTCATATTTTTTGAGAACCACCATCCCTTGGCCCGTCATCCGTTTTCGGCTCGATGTTGATTTATGGGTCACACTGAAAATATTACCAAATTTTTTTAAGCCTACAGGTTTTGCGTGTTTAAGTGTTTTACAATTAAAATCAATGATGTACTAGCTTCTAGCTAGTCTTAAACATAAGAAGGCAAATTAAATCGAAAGATTTTGATAGATACTAAGGTGTACTACAATTCACCCGATATGACTCTTTAAATTGATCTCTAAATTTAACTATTGTGCTAATATTTTACTTCTTTTTATAGATATTTATCTATAATCTATACATGTAATAAAATCGTAGGAAAGTCAAAACTGTACATTGAATATTTTTTTAAAAGAATACTCGGGGCGTGATCTTCAATCGATATAGAAGCCAAAAATATAGTTTTTAGAATTTTTGTCTGTTTGTGTGTTTGTCTGTATGTATGTCCGGGGTAAACTCAGAAAGTACTGCATGGATTTACTTTAAATTTTGCATAAATACTATTAACAGGTCGGGTCAACATATAGGCTACGTATTATCACGCTATCACCTACGGGGGAGTAGCAGTGTGGAGTAAACGAAGTCCGCACGGACGAAGTCGCTGGCAACAGCTAGTTACTAAAGTAAATAAATAAATAAAAAATAATATACCAATATACATATCAATCCGAGTCTCTGCAGTTTTTTGGTTCACAACAATTCGCCGTCTCGTCTGACAATATTTATAGTACCAATTTATATATTTATAGTACCATTAGAGTATACTGCCAATTTTTAACGACTTTCATCTGTTGCTCATCCCAGACATAGGGATGTTAATAAACCGATATACTCCGAATTGCTAATGAGATTTTTCCCCAAAGAAGACCCAATAACATTTTGCAAGGCCAGGATATCCAACCCGAGACGTCATTAGAGCCTTAGTCCTCACTAGTCCACGAGAGGAGTACCTAATATTGCAAGTTTATAAACAATATTTTCAAAGAACAATTAACTAATGGACATTTTATACTTTTTATTCGTGAACGTGATATAAGTTTTTAATTATTTGATCATACCTCCCACTTCAGGGAATTCGAACGGTGTGTCACGGCAGACAATCCCACTTTTGTAACCGGAAAATGTAATGTTTCTGTTAAAGCCTACAAATTAATTATTAACTAGACCTTGTTTTTATTTTATTTAAGCAGCTCACGAATTAAATTATTGCGTGATGTATTGTGTTATCTATTCATATAGTATTAAAATATTTGCTAATAAACGTGGCATAATAATTTTAACTTCTTAGCCACTTTTATTCATAATATTTCTACTTTATTTGTATTAGAGTAAACTACATATCTATATTATCAACGGTGAACTAATTTAGATGCAATCTGTAGAAACCCTTAAATTCTGTTTTTTAGATTAAACCAGTTAAACTAATACGTTCTCTTTGGTCGCCTTTCCCGAATTTATGCAGATGTTTGCCGAGGCATGCGCCGCGGTGCTTTAGTTGTTCCTCACCATACAACTCGCACATAAAATCAAAATCAAAAATATTTATTCAGATAAATAAATTGTAGATTATATATCCTACCCTCTTTATCGTCGGCACTTGGTGAAATTCCATTTTCATACAATATTTTATATCGATAACACTTGTACTGTTTCACAATAAACTATTATACCTACATATTGTCCAACTGATTTCGCTTCTATAAGCATTATCAGGGCAATTACAAATTAAAACTAAAAACAAAACAACATCTAACCGCCTTGACTTAACATTTTATAGTATGACAGCATAATACATACTACCTTCAATAACATCATCATTGTAAATCTAACTGTTGGGTTGTCACGCTATGTGCATGTGTTTTTCCCACAAATGAGAAAAACATATTAAGTGAATGAACGATTTTTTACTGTAAATTAAATTAATTTAAATAAGAATGTCAATCGTATTTAAAATTGAAATATGTAAAATTAAACATATTGTAAAATCAAATGTCAAACAATTTTTTTGCATTGTCAAATATTAGTTACCAATTAAAATTAAATATAATAGATAAAAAATTATAATAGTAAAATTTAAATGAAAATTTACTAATATAAAATAAAATTATATAAAATGTCGTATCAACTGCAACCCCCTAATAATAAATTCAAAGACCACAGAAACCACAACACTAAAATAAATATCAGTAATAAAAAATATTCAGCAGTGGAGAATTATTAAGATCTAATATAATTTATATAATTTTATTTTATATTAGTAAATTTTCATTTAAATTTTATTATTATAATTTTTTATCTATTATATTTAATTTTAATTGGTAACTAATATATGACAATTCAAAAAAATTGTTTTGACATTTGATTTTACAATATGTTTAATCTATATTAATAATTTCGTCAAGGGTTACGGTAGACTTAATCGAAACCTCACCTAAATTATAAAGCGTAAAAAAATTATAATTTTAAGTCGACAACATATATCCGCAAAATTCGGATTGTCGAGTATTTTGTTAAAATAGTGATTATAAATTCTAACGGTGCTGACAGACAAATCGGCCATATTTCTTTAAAGGTTACAAATATGTGGTGTAAATGGCGTGAGCATTTATTAAAGTACCGTAGAACGGAGCGCAGATTATCGTGAAACTTATTTTCTCATCGTTCATAAAAGAGAAGAAAATTAAAAAAAGCAACATTATAGTGTTGTCTTTATTAAACCAACGTAATAGTTGAAAGAAGACGTCACTACAGTGTTGTTATTTTTTAATGTCTACTATTTGAATTAGTATATAAGATTGCGTATTATGAGACTTCCGAGCGAAGCCGGGTTTTCATCTAGTTTTAAATATTTCAATTCTAATTACGATTGATAGTGACATTCACTTATGTTTTCCTCATTTGTGGGGAAAAACATATGCACATAGCGTGACAACCCAACAGTTAGATTTTACAATGATGATGTTATTGAAGGTAGTATGTATTATGCTGTCATACTATAAAATGTTAAATCAATACGGTTAGATATTGTTTCGTTTTTAGTTTTAATTTGTAATTGCCCTAATGATGCATAAAGCAGTGAAAGGGGTTGGATAATATGTATAATAGTTTATTGTGAAACAGTGTTATCAATATAAAATATTGTAAGAAATTGTGGATTACGCTGTACGCGTACGGTATCTTATGGTTCGGTAAAGCCTTTGTTCGATAATAGCATCCTACTACGTTAGTACTTCAAACATTAACTTTATTTAATCAATCACTTATCCTGTAATGTGTTTTTATTATATGTTTGTTATACTTTAACACCCTAAAAACTCGAATATAGTCGTGAATAGTCAGAAAATACACAACATCCATAGACATTACTGGTAAGTTGTAGCACATATTCTTGATTCAGTACAGAACTTACCTTTCCTAGGTCGACTTGACCAAAAGGATTCACTGTCAATCGTCATGGTAGACACAAATCCTTTCAGTCGTTACATAACACAGTGTGTGTTTCGAAGTTGGCATCGGCATTTTCGGTGTCCTTGCTATTGTACCGAAAACATAGAGAGACATGACTACGGGGCATAACCGTCTTGTTCACCAAAATTATGGAGATCGATATTCATTAATATTCTTCATAATAAGAATTCAGGGAAGTTGCTGATTATTGATCGTCATTATGGTTGTGTTTACCGGTCAGCTGACAATTTCTGGCTATTTCTATTTTATTCAGTTTTTTAATGCGTTTAAAGAGGAGGATGTAATTAGTTCAGCTGTTGCTTATTAATCCATACTTCCATACTAATATTATAAATGCGAAAGTAACTCTGTCTGTCTGTCTGTCTGTTACGCTTTCACGGCCAAACCACTGAACCGATTTGGATAAAATTTGGTACAAATATAGTTTGAGACCCAAGAAAGGACATAGGATAGTTTTTATCCCGGAAATCCCACGGGGACGTGAACTATGCGGGTTTTTATTTTAGAATTTTTCCCACGCGGACGAAGTCGCGGGCACAGCTAGTTATCTATAATTCTTTTATGCCTATAATTGATAAACACATATATGTTAATCTTGGGCATTTAAAAGCAAATTAAATTATTACGTTAGACGTCATATCTATATTCCTTATCTCAGTCTAGTTGAATACCAAACAATTATTCATATTATAATCAATTATTCTTAATCATTACGCTTTATCTATTTCCTAAAAATAAGGTATTTTTCCAGTCAGCTTTTATCCGATTGCTTTTTACGGTTCCTTACTTAGTTATAAAGTTTTTGTTGCTTACAGAGAGTTTCTATCTTTAAAATCGTGGCTTACATGAAAATGATACCAATTCTATACATATACAGAACAAATTGGTTTGTAGATATGTCATTTGATTAAAGAATATACATAAATGAAATTCGATTATATCTCCCTAGAGTTAGTGTAAATAGTTGTATAAGAGTCAGCCTTACATCTTTTTTGGGATTCCGAACCTCAAGGACAAAAAACAGAAACCTCATAGGATCACTTGGTTGTCCTTCTGTCAAGAAGCGTTTTCTCAGGAACGCGCTTGAAGAGGTATCAAGTTGAAAATATTCGGGTCTACATCGCAGCTGTGAAAAAATTAAACTTCTAAGTCAACACGATCAAAAGATTATGAGCATTAGAAAGATTATAGCATGTCGGTTTCGAAAGGGAACCTATAGGGTAATTCCCGCTGACCTAGAATTACGAAATTTGGCAAAAAGAAATGTCTTAAATAGCACATGTAAAAGAAAATATCCGAAAACAGTATTTTTTTTATTTACATCACAAAAAACGCGATCAAAAGATAGTTGGTTTTGGCGCAT
Organism: Apodemia mormo; assembly: GCA_036924255.1. Classification (NCBI taxonomy): domain Eukaryota; kingdom Metazoa; phylum Arthropoda; class Insecta; order Lepidoptera; family Riodinidae; genus Apodemia; species Apodemia mormo. Next base: position 21,679,674 of record JAUPFN010000003.1, on the reverse strand, counting down.
ATTTTGTGTTTTTGCAATGGAATTCAAACCTGTAGCTAAGGTTATCTGCAAGTTTATACGGAACCCACTGTATGCGAGTCCAACTCGGACTTGACCGGTTTTATTTTTCATTTCATACGACAGCAAACAAGCAGATGACTCTTCTGGTAGAAAGAGACAATCATCGCCTAAAGACACCAAAGGTGGTAATGGTGCGTTGGTATTGGAGTGGCGAAGTGTTAATGACACTTGTATAGTTTAAAACTATTAGTTTTAATCTTTTTCTTTCAGTGATAGTTTGGCGTCGACTGAAAATTAATTAGGCATACGTTAGTTATTAATGTTATAATAAAAGGTTTATTATATTTTACTTTTCTCAGCTTCAGCTTTCTTATTGGTCGGTTTATTTTTTTTTGTTAAAAAGTTATATATATTGGAACGTTTAAAAAAATATTTTTCTTGAAAATTGAACACTCTACAAAAAAGTTCTGATATCGTTTTCGAAGAATCAACTCATTCAAAAGTTATTCGAGGTCAAAGTTGAATTTATTATCTACGCGTCTCCTATGGTCCTCGTGTAACCGATTGCAAATGGTTTGATCCCTAGACCCTAATGCATGTACCCGTGGCCTGCCACAAATGGTTTTGTAAGGAGTGGCATGCGATAAAGGTAGTTGCTCCAACTCTGCCAGATCCCCTATTCCTGGTTAGTATTCCAATCTCTTGCAATCTATTCCAAGCATTCCGGATTGCTCGCCGGGAAAATCTGAGCTATCACGCCACAGAACGCTGCGAATGTTCTTGAACAATGTTATGGCTCTAGTTACGATTGATAAGTCCATAATATCGTCAAATTGTCAACATAACTTTTTAAAATGTTATTTAGCCACCAGTTAACTGTTCTTGACAGAATTGTCACTTTGACCGAGTTAAAATCTGTATTAAAATCGGGTAGAATCGAGTAGTTACAATAAATTATAAAAATTTGCCCATTTTAAGCTATAATGTAGGTTCTACTCAAAAAATGTTTGTTAACAAATAAGATAACACTAAACTCAACTATCACCTACTTGGGAACACATAAAAATAAGTTATCACTACCAAGGTAAAATAAACCAGTGGCCCTTATTTGTTTTGACTAGTAGGTATACATATATTACTTAAGTGATTTTGAGTATAGCTTTCTAATGGTAAAATCATTTTTAAGATCTGTCCAGTAATTTTTTAAGTTTATTCGTTACTGACATACAAAAACACATATGTTTCTCTTTAAAATTATACTTATTAATATATCTGTATGACGATGATGACCGTAATAAGTATTATTATAAAAAAATAACAATTTTATTTTAAAATTAACTTCTACTTTTTCTAGATACACAAATGGTCACACACGTACTTTGGTTTACCGTCATGGGTTGTATGGCTGCAGGAATGGCATATAATACTACCACGTCGTCACCATCGCATTCATCACGTGGCGCCGCACGAGACTTACTTTTGCATCACTACTGGCTGGCTGAACTGGCCTTTAGAAAAACTGCATTTTTGGTCAACGCTTGAGATCATTATTGAAGCCCTCACGGGATGCAAGCCTCGGGCAGACGACTTGAAATGGGCACAAAAGCGTTCCTAGGATTTACTTTATGTTGACTAATGTAATTTTACATGCAGCTAGTCTAGTTTACAAAAAGTTTATATTTTTAATATTAGTAAGTATTAAGTAATAATTTGCGAAGAAAGTATCTTGCTAAAATAAGTTTTACATTTTAAAGCCATGAAGCGGAATTGCAATGACTACAATTACGGAAAAATATTGCGAAATTTTGATATTTTCTGCATTTTTGTCTAAATATATAATTTGTTATATACCATATATACACCAAGACTGAATCTATGAGATTCATTATTATGAACTTAGTCAAGATTAAGGGAAAATATAATAATGTTTACTTTGTAAGCATTAAACGCCTTGAGTAAAAAGTGCTATAGAAGGAATTAAGTGAATTTCGTAAAGATAAGTCGTAAGTGGCCTTGTTCCTTTACAAGATTATAGGTGAAATTTATCGGTGCCGGACGTGTAGACTACCTATACTATTGCTTTGAAAATTTTAACATTTTTCAGTATTTTTATTGTCATTATCTGTTCTAGTTTTGAAATCCAGGTCTATTACTTAATAAGTTCTTAATTTTTATATTTTTTGAAAAATCCCAGCTATACAACAGTTGTATAAGTTATTGTTTAAGTAACGTATGATGTGAAGAAACACACTTCTGCGGCCTACACTGGTGGAGGCGGGCGCTACAATATTTTCTTTATAAGTGCAAATTCATAAACCTAAGGATACCTACTGGTGACCCAGTAGTAGTCCTTTTGTTGTAAAATAGGCTCTTTAGAGAACTCAATATTAATTAGTTACATTAAAATTATTTATTTCAGTTTAATTGTTAAAATTTTATAGGAGCACATTTAATTAAAATTTGGAATGTTGAAATTGTGATTCATTTAAATACTGTTTTTTTATCTATGATTAGTTAGATTACATCAATTCAAGTTATGTGACAAATTTTCAGAAAAAGATTAATCTTCTCAATGCTATACAACAAAGTAGTCTTATATTTCTATTCTATTTTTTATTAGGTTTTTTATTTTAAATATTATTTGTCGCAATAAGATCGAATATTCGTCATTTAAATTTTTGAAAACAAATAGGTTAAGGTACAGCACGCTTTATAGGTTACTCCTTAAATACTGTAAATTTTGCTTATACATATATGAGTATATGTATTTATGTAACTACGTCGTAACTAATCAAAGTTAAAAAAATATTCTAGTGGTTATTGTGTTGCCCAACCGCAGACTGACAGACAAGTGTCAATTTACAAATAACGTAAGTGTGTGATAATAAATATTTACAGAGTCATGAGTCATGACTTTCACAAGGACAAATTAATAAGGCATTCGCACACCATATGTATGGCGTATACCGGCTTAAATTAAAATATCCTATAATATTAAATAAAAATTTTAAAACAGTTTATTCTTAAAAAAATGAGTTCCTCACTATTCTACTTATCAAGTGCATCTATTTATTATATTTAAAAGACACCGAAGACTTTAATGGTGCGTAGCTGCTATTGTGGCAGGATGGTAATGCCACATGTACATTTTTAACTTTTGTTTGGACAGCAAACAACTTCAGTTTGTTTTTTTTTCATTTCCTTCAATTGCAAGGAAGCAATGGCTTTCCTAATAGAAAGATATAAATGAGTATAAATAACAAACACTCTACACGGATAACAATGTACCATGCATTGTTATCCGTGTAGCGTGTTTGGAATTCTACATGCATAAACTTATGGGTTACCTTACCCTTTAAACTGAAAAGGTCCAGTTGAAACGTTACAGAATTCTACCATCTAGTTAGTTGTCTCTTATCTCGACTTTCGATCGATAGTGGCTCGTATTAGCCTTCTGTCGCTTTACGAGATGCCTAACAGTAAGGTAGTTAACAAATTCTTCAAAGGGGGTCCCGAATCAGCACGGGGTAACTTGATAAAATACTGAAATATATTTAATAAGTACTTAGACCTACAAATAGAAACTTATATGCTCATCACCAAATGTCTGTCCCTGTCAGAGATTGAATTTGTGTCTCGTCTCAACACTCTACCGACGAGGCGGTCACATGGCACTAAATTTCCTATATGTGGAAACTTATGAGAGATCACGACTATCAGGAAAAAATTGAATCAATATTAAGATCTTACCCTAATAATATTCACTGCAAGGGACTGTACAGATATATCGATTACATTTTTGCGTCCGGAGACTCGTATAGTTCTTACTCCAATTAATGCTTTGCATTTCAAAAACCATCAGTGTTTTATTCAGAGAATGTAAAGGGACAGAGTTTTCATAAAGCAATACTGTACTCATTTTTAGTAAGAACAGCCATGTAATATTTGACTTCATTGCATTTTCATATAAAATCATCGTGTTAAGTTTTGAACTTAACACGATGGTTTATTACTTTCAACTTGTAATACAGTATGTAATTAGGATATTGCAATTCGTTGTGAATTTGGGTATCCATCTATACCTGCCTTGTTATGTTAAGAAATCGAAAGTTGGTTACTGATATTTTATACCTAAAAATTTGTTATTAATACTGGTGGATGGATATATTTATAATTAATTAAGACTGGTGTTAGTAGCTTTTTAGCGTTTGTGTAACTATTAAGTCTGTATGTTAACAAGGGGATATTTAATATTCTATTGTATGCAATAAATACTACTGACTTGTTGCTTAAAACGAGAGATCTTAGTTTGTAATATTTAATATTTTACTAATGTATTCTAGAAATATGATTAGGAATAGGAGTTTGTTGTGAATAATATTATATAAGCTATTTGATATTCTTTCAGTAAAAAAAAAACAAAGTGCTGTTCATACATTTAATATGGTCTTTATAATTTAACAGAGTGTAGGTAAAATTTTGTAATGTATGAACTTCATGAATCATGATACTGCTTGAAAGTAAGATACATTTAACATTGACAAACTTTGTCTGACCATCCGAAACTGGTTAAGACTCGAAGGAGAATCTTAAGCCTAGGTCGCATTATTGGAGTAAGTATTTAGTCGAGGGGAGAGTACTTAAACTCTTACTCTCTCACACATACATACATAAACATACGCGCGCTGACACAAACACACACACAAACAAAACAATCATTTCATCAATCACAATTGTATACATATATACATACGCTTACGTATTTTTAGATGGAAGAGTTGGTTATTTAGTATTTAATTGCATAATTATTTTTTATTATGTTTTTAAATTTAATTTCCCGGTGTTGTGGCTTTCCCTATCTATCAATTTCCTTACCGATTAACATGATATGATAAGAAAACAAAGAAAATCCGTAATTGGCTAATGTTCAATGTTTGTTTTGGTTTACAAAAGTTACATTGGTGGGAACGACAGTTGGGTCCATTGCCCTTTTTTAATGTTCAGTGTATATAGTATTCTAGTATTCTTATTAAATATTTTCTGAAAATCTTGTTATGTAAAATAAATAAAGTACTTGCTGCTGCCGAAAAGTTGTTCGCACTTTGGACAAGTACAGTTTACAAGTAAGTTGTGTTTCGCAAAATGAACATCTTACAAAGTGACAGACGCAAGCAAAACAGCATATTACAACTAATGAACCCGACTAATCCAAAGTGGTTCACACTTTATTAGATGGTGTGCCATTAAAATAGGCGAGTATTACTCGCCCGAGAACCGAACTAAATCAATCGGTTTGACTAAAAATTACTAATTACTCGCTACTCGACTAAAAGAAGGAGCCAGAAGGAGGCTTAAGAGCTTTTAGTTTCATTTCCATTAAAAATGCTTGCTGCTCTTTTAATAGAATTGCAGTAATTTACTATACGCAGCCAAATCAAGCGGTCCTTATTTAAAATGTTTTAGTTTTTAAAAATACTTTGTGATATGAAATGTTAATCAACAAAATGTGTAAAATTGTCGAATACTCACTTATCAGGGTCGGTTGTCGTATTCATTATAATTTGTCAAGATAATATCGTTATATTTGATAGGGCCGTGATAACTGTTATCGTCTTTTTTTTGTACTCATGTCAAGATCAGCTTCTATCAGACTACTAATGGATGACACGTACTATCGTGCGAAAGATTGATCCTTCGTAGGTTTCTTTCTTTCGCATAATAGACTTCTTCTTCCGTATTTTTTTAAATATTATAACTCTTTTTATATTGATTGATTTAAAAATTCAATCAGCTTTTCTCTTGAAAAAACTGCGTCAAATACCATAAATTTGATCAAAATTGATTGATTTTTTGGTATTTTTCAGACCTAAGGTTTTGAAAAAATGTTTTTTGATATTACTTCGACAATTTTAGTCTATGGATTATCTAAGAAAAAAAATTAAGATCTCAAAAATTGCATTGAATGGCAATCGAAAGATAAATATAGATCATCGTTTCCAAAATATATATAAAATTTTTAAATTTGAATTAAATTAATTTTAAATTTGAATTCAAGTACAAGGTTTATTGATTTTTTAAGACAATATTTGAAAAATCGCGCTTATCGATGATATAATACACCTGCGATACTAATATTATTTATCCGGCTATGGTTTTGGCGTTCTTATTTTCAAATTTATTATACGAATAGCACATCCGTCACGGTACGGGGTCTCTATATTCTGTGGTACGGGTCGAGATCGTTTTGGCATTGCATAAATATACTGTCAACGTTAGTTACGTACAACTGAGCTTAATCATGCCACACGTTCCTCACACACATGCTAGTTCTACTATATATGATTTCTGTGCTATATATCAACCACTTTTTCGAAAATGCTGCGAAACAGAAATCCCGTGATAACGTCATAATAATATGTAGGTAACCTTTCGTATTGAAACTACACAGCAAGGAATTTGTCGGACACTATGACCACTCAATAACTATAAACAATTATAAATAATTATAAACAATTCAGCAAAAATGAACTATGTATGTAATGGATACCTGTCTGCTTGGACGCCGGCAGCTGGGTGCAAGGGGGTGCTCTTGTAACCCCCTGAAAGTAATCCTGGCGACGCCCATGCCTGTCTGATATGTTGGGAGCGTAACACAGACAGCGGATCGCATTATAGCATGTTTAATCAAAAATTATTTTAATTATTTTATTTAACAGATTAAAGATTAATACTGCCGAATGATTGACAGCTTAAGCTTAGACATGACATGCATTAAGCTTGTGCACCTCACTGTTCCAAACACAAATGCCTAAATGCGACATTTTGTTTTTCCGGAGACTCGTACTACCAAAATTAAATATACTTTATTAAAATTCTTGGCGCATTAATCATACTTGCTTTTGAACGCGCGTGTGCACATGATTGTATCCATCCTGATACAAAGTGAAGTATGAATAAATATCTCAATAATGTAGAACGAAGGAACGCATGCGATCCACTGGTACTTACCGTTCTGAACGTAGCAACGAGTAAGGTAACATGCGCAGTTACTAAGAACAAATATCGCAATGCCGTATACGCTTTTTAAAACCTGAAAAATATGACATCAGTGGAAAATTATTTAAGTAGATACAATGTTATTTAGATAAAAGAAAACAATGTGTTGAAATTTCAAAAATATGTGAAAATCATTAGAAAATATTTACCTCAAGTTATTGCTGTAGTGAATGCGGAATACCACTGGGAAGTGTTTTAGGACCCTTGCTCTTTTTAATTTGTATAAATGATCTCTCAGAAACTATCGAGCTATCGATTATTGTTATTTGCAGACGACTCTAGCCTCCTCATTAAATGTATTAACAAAAAAATTTTAGTGAAGGAAACATCTGAAACCTTACTTAAAGTTTCAGAATGGTTTAAAAGCAACAATGTGAAAATTAACTTGATAAATAAAAGTAGTTGAATTTCAAACATATTACCGTAACAAAATCAAAAATTTCAAACATATTTGACCGCCCCCCTTGGTCGAATGGTTAGCGACCCGACTACGCAATCGACGGGGCTCGGGTTCGATCCACGACGGGGACAAGCATTTGTGTGATGAGCATAAATGTTTGTATTTCCGGGTTTGGGTGTTTAATAAATCTAATCTAGTATTTATATATGTATTTCTATGTATAAGTATCGTTGACTAACACCCATAACACAAGCAAATAATTTGCTTACTTTGGGGTTAGATCAGTCAGTGTAATTTGTCCCGTGAATATTTATTTAGTTCCTTTTTATTTTTTAACAATACCAATATAGAAAATACAGATAATACTAAATTTCTGGGAATATTAATTGACAAACAATAATAACAAAAACGATATTGCAATAACAGAAAAGTAACCAAATTATCTAAGCGCGTATCGGTAACAAAAATCACAATCACACAAAACAAACAGCGGCTGACCACGGCCATACTGACACTTATATTATTAACGCTAAGGGAACCTTTCATTCCAGAGATGCGTCAAGTTAACGTGACCGCGTTGTAACACATACTTTAGAAACAGTGAGAAACTGCATGTGCCCAGCCAGACTCCACATTAGTCTTGGGTAGTTCGCGAGCGACCTAGGTGGGAAGAGCGCTCCTTTAGGTGAACTATGCGAACTAGTTCATTGAAAATCCCGCTCTTAGTTCTTTTTATATTTCTGTTAGCGTCCATTTTACTAGACAGTGGCACTATGTGACCAACCGAGTTATTTACTTTTACTGTGCGCGCCTTGATATTTCGATTATCGATATAGATACTAAACAACTTCAAATCCCCATGGTTGAAATTTTATCAAATCATATGAAATCATAACAATCGTCAACTGAAGTATTGCTGGCTAATTATCAAACAGAATACTGTTACGAATAATCTAGAAGCGTGTAGAGTAGGAGCGCGCGCGCTAACTATCTAGAAATAAAGGAAAGAGATAGCTACTCCTATTGTCAAACAAATAGTTCACCTGGGCTATGCCATAATGGACTTTGTGGGATATGGCATAAGGTTAAAAGTAGCGTGTGCTAAGATTTATGACTCATAACATGTTTACGATAAGAAGTGATTCATTGTTTCCCGATAAATTTAGATTTTTCTGGACTTTACCCTGCCTATAAATAGAGAGCTGTTGACAAACACAGGGCAGTTTTTATCAAGCGATCGAGAGCGATACATCAAGTGACCAGTGCGAAGCGAGAAGTATTTTATTGTGTAGTGTTCTAAGTTCAGTGATAGTACAGCGAGTGACTAGGGTGTAAAGTGTATTTTAGTATTACGTTGTGTTGTGTAAATACACGGATTTAATATAAGTGGTGTTTTCCTACAATCACGAACCCGAGTACGTAACAATACTAATACCATTTATGTCTCATTTTACGGTAAGTTTAATTAAAATTAAAAAAATTCTCTTCTATTCCCATTTATTGTTACAAATAATTGATTATTATTATATATCACGTTAATTATGACTCATTATTAATATAAATCATTTTATTTTTTCGTTTTTATTTCGATAAAAGATTTTATGTGCCATAACAAAAAGTCAACTTTAATTCTAAAAATTCATACTTTTTAAGTATTCTAATATAATTACACATTATACTAGGAACTAGCCTAGCTGTTGACTAATCATTAATATAAATTATTTTATTTTTCATTATTTAAATAAAAAATCTCATATTACATAAATGGACGTGTAAAATTTTCGTGTAATACTTTGTATTTTTAAATAACAATAAAAAAACTTACAATAATCATAACCATATTTTTTTCTTTATTTATTGTTCTTAATAAATTATTTCAAAAAAAGAACTAATGAACTAATAGAACGAACTAGTTCATCCTTGGATTTTGAACTAAATTGAGCGCTCTCTGTAGTGACCGGTTAGGCCCAAGCCTACTCCACATTTTTAAAAGAAATGTCTATTGTATGGCAATTAATATACACAATTATATTCCTGATTCCACAATCAAACCATTTGACGCCGTCCATTAATCACGTGAGGCTCAACAGGGGGGGAGGAGTCCCTAAAAAATCACGAAATATCACAAAAGGAAGGGGGGGGGGGGTGTAGTAATATAACTCGTGTATTTATTTGCAAGATACTTATCCAGTTATTGTTGTTGAAGAAATACCTGCTAATCCGTGGTCCGAGGACACTGTACATTAAATAATATTAATGTATTAGTATAAAAAAATTTTTCGCATTCCTTTTATTATCCTTATGTCAGCCAACATCAACCTGTAAACTTTCTGTCTACCTCTAGACGTTATTATTGTAGTCTTTAATTTTCTATAATAAAATTAGATGGCACTTATACCTCTATTTCCTAGTTTATTACAAAAAATTAAGATTCTTTGTAGGTACTAAAAATACACGTGATATAGCGGGTAAGGGGAGGGGGTTGTCTTAAACATCACCATGTGTCACCAAGGGGGTGGGGGGTTAAAAAATGCCAAAAAAACATCACGTGATTAATGGTCGGCCCCTTTGATTTACTGCTAAATAAATCTTACTATAATGTAAATGAATGTTATGCTGATAAATTGAAATATTAATCTAATAATAACTATTTTATTGTAAAAAAATAATTGTTGTAATTAATAAATTTAAATTAATATGAATGTGAAAATTATTCTTGTTAAATTAAAAGTATAAAATTGTAAAATGCAAATTGTGCACCATATATGGTAGAACATTATATTGGTAAATATACGAGTACATTAAATTGTACGACTTGTGACACCCATATTGTTATTAACTATTATCTTTCTTCTTTCTTTAAACTTTGTAAATTGTTAACATTTTGATTAAACAAATATGAAATTTTGTAAATTATAAAAATAAGTTTAGTGATGTAAATTAATTTTTGTGAATTTGTAATAAATACCTTAAATAGAAAAAAACAAGCCAGCTGAGTTTCTTCCGCCGGATCTTCTCAGTGTATGGCCGCGTTCCGATACTTTAGTAATTGTAAAAAAAGTCGACTCACGGCATTTTTAATTTCATAGTATATAATTATAATTTTAAAATATTTGCAGACCATATCATGGTAGAATATGTTAGTATCTTAATTAAATTATAGTAACATGTAACTCCCATATTCTGGCAAATAAAAAATTTCATTTCGTTTTATCGCTCGTTAAACGTTATAAGGCACCTGTCTGCTATAATAGAGGCTTTATGGATTGGTAAGCTTAGTTGTAGGATGGTCGTTCGCATATCGAAAATCCAGTAGGTATACAAAGCTTACTATTAATATTCGACATTGATAGGTATTTTTGCTAGCTAGCACTGTAGGCATTGTCACTAGTATAATATGACGTAAACAAAGTTGTATGTACACCCGAGCGACATATTAAATACGAGGCGAAGAACTTTGGACCTGGATAAAATTTACAAACAATACGACTGCCATATAATTCAGAAAATAAAATTTAGCCAATATTATCTAATAATATACATCATATGCCAACATATGATTTTCTATTTTCAGTTGAAATATCAAACCTTGCATCACTTTATAATGTTGACTAGTAGGTATACGTAGAATATACATTATATAATATAGAATAACATGTCTAATTCTATTAATAAACCCAAGTATTTAAGCAAGCGTGAAAATTAACGCTCATTCTATCACATCGATTGACTAATGTGTGGTTCCTAGGTATACGTATAAAATGACTCATTATAGTTAGGAATAGCAACATTTTCTACAAGGCGTAAGCTAAAACTGTTCCTATAAAATATGTTAAATTACCAAATTGTCCAAAATACTTGTGAAACGCCCCATTATTATTAAATTAATTGATAATTACTGCTACGAATGACGGATCGTTGATTCTAGGATAACCGGCATAAGACGTAGCACTATGTGATAATGAACGATACAATGAGCGTTAACTTACGCAAACTTGTTTATTAATAAGACTGATCAGCTTTCGGAACCTCGTGATATTAAAAAATGCTGGGCATGGACCCCGTGTGCCCTAATAGTAAATCTACTTTTGACACTTACCTAACTACTATCAAAACTCAAAAATCGCTATAAATAGAGACAATAATTTGTACACTACTTGTCGATGTAGGAGATATTATTTTTATATAACATTTTTAAGCAACAAGTGTAGCAAAATCTTATACTAGAGAGGTTACCTAATGGTAAAGCAAAATTTACTATTAGGTTTGCTGTATATTTATCTTACCACGCGCATTTGCATTGCTATGCGCGTGGCAAGTAAAGCAAATTCGAAACATAACTGTGAGCTTCGGACAAAGTAAAATAAATGAACGGGCCTTGCCCTTTCAAAGCGTCAAAAATAACGAGTCAAAACAATCGTACTTAAACATCATCATCTAATAGTAAGTACGTATTATACATTTGCTAGGAAAAGGGATAGCTAATATAATACGTTCATGAGAAGAAAATGATCGCCTATGTTTATTTGTTATGCTCATACCGTGTATTGTCATTTTCAAGCTCAGAAGTCGGTATTAATCGGGCTTTGCCGGATAAAGCGTCTTATCCTTGTTGCATTTAATACGTGAGTACATATATAACTTGGGCGTGCCCATTTATTTTACTTTGGTCGAAGACTGTGAGAACAACGACGTATTGTGATTTGTCGTAACGACAAAAATAAGTCCAGCGCGCTGCGATACATATGCGATATAATTTTTCAATTTTGGTGGCCTTGCACAGAGCTATAAATTACTATATTTAATTGCATATTACCACAAAATTAATGTTTAGTACTGAAAAATCACAAAATATAATATACGTAATGCTTTAATTTTGTATAAAATAAACGATTACAATTGATTTTTTTTTATTTCAATTAAAACCCAAATATACATTAAATAGAACTAGCGATGGCCGGTGGCCGAAATTCGACCATAAATTAAACATTAAAACCTCAAGTTTTGACAACAAACCTTAGCCGCAAAGAAAATATACGTAGTATCCATGCGTGTATAATATCATGTATGTCACATGAACTTAGCGTGGGTAATGTTTATTAATTAATAGTATTACTTGTTTTTTTTTTGAGACGCGATGCGGTCTTTTTTGCGTCCTATTCATGGGGCGATTGTGTTTCGCGCTTGATGAAACGATCGCTGACTTTATTGCTGATGTGGTGCTGCAGGGCATGGAACTTTTCATTCCGTTTTCTGAGGAACCAATTGGTGGTAAGTCTCGGCCTTGATTTGGTCAATCCTCCGGCTTTGGCATCTCGTGATGTAAAACCAGTGTGTTACGAAAGGAGTACAATTTCAACTCGAAGTTCTTCAAAAAAACTGTCGTCAAGGCTAAATCGGAACACATTTGCAGAATTGGGGAGAAACTAGTACGCCTTCTTCAGGAACTCGCGCGTTCTAGTTTCTCGCCAAGGCTGTCTTGGGGAATTTCTTTTTTTTTTTTTTTTTTATGTCAAGATAGCAAACAAGCAGATGGGTCTTCTGATGGAAAGAGTCAACCATCGCCTATAGACACCAAAGATGGTAATGGTGCGTTGCTATCTTGTGGCGAGGTCTAATGCCACATGCATAAGTTTACCGGCTACCTTACCCTCCAAACCGGAACACGACAGCGACAAGCACTGACGCTATTGCGGCAGGAATAGGTAAGGCGGTGGTACCAGACCCGGGCGAGACAATGCAGAACTCTACCACCTAGTAGCCACGATGGTAGTGACTCGATAGCCAATCGGTCGCCTTTTACGACCTGCCTGGCAGAACGGCAGTTGGCCTATTCTTCAAAGGAGGCCGGGACCAACACGGCGGCATTTCTCACAAGTCAAAGCCATCCCTTACACCTTTGCACGGAGATGATGACTGGCCCATATCGCAAGGATGAAGGCCGATCTTCTAGGCTCGTTCTTTGCGGCCAACTCAAATCTCGACGACCAGGGAAGTGCACCGCCTACCATCTCGCAGTGCTATAGTTCTATGACGGAGGTAAAATTCCTGCAGTCTTCTGTACGTAAAGCACTTTTTTCCTTGGACGTCCATAAATTTGTCGGATGGCATCCCTCCGATTGTGTTGTGTGAGCTCTAGAGTTGGCGCCAGTACTAACGCGCCTGTTTCGGATCACCTACTCACTCTGCGTGATACTGAATTCATGGAAGACAGCTTTAGTACATCCCATCCCTAAAAAAGGGGATCGCTCTAATCTGTGTAACTATCGGCCTATAGCTTATGGCTATATGGCCTTATTATTCTCCATAATTATGGTGACACTCATCAACTCTCAGCTCCTCTAGCATTTAAAAGAGCACCAGCTGATTAGTGATCGTCAGTACAGTTTCCGTCGCCGCCGTTCAGCTGGTGATCTTCTAGTATACCTAACACATCGACGGGTGGAAGCAGTAGAGTCCAAGGGGAGGTATAGGCAGTTAGTTTGGACTTATCGAAGGCCTTTAACCGGTTGTGGCCTAAAGCGCTTTTCACAAAGCTGCCTTTTTATGGGCTTCATATAAAAATAAGGAAAACGTGTTACTTAATATTACTATACTGAATATTACTATTAATAGTATTTTTGTATGGCAGCCAAACATGGTACTTAATGACAAGCAAACTCGCAACGTGTTAGCACCGGTGAACGGAAAACCTATAGGAATATTCCTAGCGCTCAAAAATTACTTAATTGCGGAGAGGGAAGATGATTTTAGAGACATAACTCCAAACAAAATGTATTTCATAAACGGCCCCATGACATTTGTTTTCTTTCAACAGCTAGTTTGTTTTCAATTACAATCACATAATAATGATTGGCGTTATGATCAATGCTCGTCTCTGATTGGGTAAACATCGTATAATAATTAAATCATTAGTGCGTGAAATAAACAAAAACAAAAATTTGACGGCCTAAAAAAGTAGTCAAGGAGGATGTAGCAATGAAATGTTTGATTAATTTTGTTATAATAATAATATACCTACATATTAAAAAAATATTTTTGCATTCTAAAAATGAGGGGTAATATTAATTACATCTGATTTTTAATTTCCTAGATTCTAGTTTCCTACGTTAGTACCTAGTTTAAGGAAGTTACTGATTTTGCCCCGACTTTCCAAAATCCTCGTCTTAGGAACATTTTTCAACTGTGTGTGTGTTTGTGTGTGTGTGTATGTGTGTATGTGTGTGTGTGTGTCTGTGTATGTGTGCGCGTGTGTGTCTGTTTTATTGATTGTATTCAGCTAAATTTGACCTTCTGAAAATTTAAACTACTTCGGCCTAGGATTTTTTGAGAAATTTAAAAAAATAAAAAAATGGCAAAACAATGTTTTTAATTACTTTCAGATTAACATAACGACTGAATGCAAAATCTAATTAGCTCTTTATCTTAAAGAACGATCTAATGTCAAAAATTGTATCAAAATCGGTAGCCGTCCGAGAGCTACCTTAAACTAAAAGTTTTGAAAAAAAAAAAGTTTTTTTTGCCATAGCTTGAGGATTTTTCGACCAGTCGATTTTAATTTTCTACAGTATTTTAATATGTACTTAAAACTTATTGCCGTAAGCGTAAAAGAATCCAAATAATTTACTGTAAGTAAGTAAGTAAATGCCCGGTTGACGATAGGCTGGCCACCTATCACATTTGTGGGACAAGTATCTTCAACTAATCGTGGGTGCACTTGTTGTACCTCTGTCTACCCCTTCGGGGATACGGGCGTGAAGATACTTACTTTAATTTGCTGTAAATAAATTTATTTAATACATCTTTTTCATATTTTTAAAATAACTTTAAGACTTCACATTTTTAAAATCGGATTTTAAAAAACTTCGTTTTAAATAACATCAATTGAATCAAACCTCATGCGGTCAACATCGATAAATTTTAGAGGCCTTACAAATAAACACGTTATAAATTGTTATACTAAGAATAAACTAAGTATAAGCAAAATCTCTACTTATAAACTTGGAATAGTCTAAACCTAATATAACCTCAGTATATCTGTTCTGTTCATAAAAAGCTTACACCAAACCTCGCCCTAGTTTAAGTCCCGTATAACCTAAAACCTATTTAAATATCACTGTGTTCTTTTGTTTTTACTTGTGCTAAATTTGTTCGTTATTCCGAAATTGAAAGCATTGTGATGGAAATAAGAAGAGTAGAAGAGATTGAAGAAGTGAATAATATGATAAACTGATATATTATATCAATGACTAGCTGTTGCCCGCGACTTCGTCCGCGCGGACTTCGTTTACTCCGCACAGCTCCTCCCCCGTAGATGATAGAGTGATAATATGTAGCCTATATGTTGTCCCGACCTGTTAGTAATATTCATGCAAAACTTGAAGTAAATCCATGCAGTACTTTTTGAGTTTACCCCGGACATACATTGACTTTCCTACGATTTTATTATCCACTAGCTATTTCCCGCGACTTCGTTCGCAGGGACTTCGTTTACTTCGCACAGCTCTCCTCCGTGATGGTGAGGGCGTGATAATATGCAGCCTATATGTTGACCTGACCTGTTAGTAATATTCATGCAAAATTTGAAGTAAATCCATGCAGTACTTTTTGAGTTTACCCCGGACATACATTGACTTACCTACGATTTTATTATTTGTATATAATATATATATATATATATATATATATATATATATATATATATATATATATATATATATATATATATATATATATATATATATATATATATATATATATACATATATACATATAATAAAATCGTAGGAAAATCAAAACTGTACATTGAATATTTTTTTAAAAGAATACTTGGGGCGTGATCAACAATCGATATTGAAGCCAAAAATATAGTTTTTAGAATTTTTGTCTGCTTGTCTGTTTGTCTGTTTATCTGTTTGTCTGTATGTATGTCGGGGTAAACTCAAAAAGTACTGCATGGATTTACTTCAAATTTTGTATGAATATTACTAACAGGTCGGGTCAACATATAGGCTACATATTATCACGCTATCACCTACGGGGGAGGTGCTGTGCGGAGTAAACGAAGTCCGCGCGGACGAAGTCGCTGGCAACAGTTAGTATGTAATAATATATATAGACGATAAACCAATTACATAATGTGAGGAAAAGAAAAACTTTTAAAACAAAAAAACCCTTTGATTTGTACAAGGACGAAGAGTTTCGTTTTTAAAAATACCGTTTTTCTAAAGCCAGTGTTATATTTTTGGACCGATTATTTGATAAGTAGTGCTTTAAAAATGGATAAGCGTGGACGTGCCTTATCTTTCACTTTTCAAAAATTAAAATAAACTAATTTTAAAACAAATGCCATGTGTAAATAAATACCACGCTAATACCAATAATACATTTTACCTTTTTCCTCTTTTTTCAAGTTACCTAATTGAGCGTTCTCTCTTCGCAGCTATTATATTTTCTAATTTATTTTAAATTTAATAAAATAAAACGTCAACCAGAAACGCACTCAAAAACTTAGAAAACTTAATTACTTTCTCACAAAACAATATTTTGAAATGACGTACGGAACGTCAATAGCTTTTTTTAAGCATTTTTTTAACTTTTAGCTTGATTGGACTTTGATATTGTAAACGGTATACAACGCAGTTTTTTAAGTACTAATAGAGCATGGCGCCAGTATTGACGCACCTATTCCGGCTTTCCTATTCACTCGGCATGGTACCGAATTCATAGAAGACAACTTTAGTGTATTTCATTCCTAAAAAAGCAGACCGCTCTAATCCGTCAAACTATTAGCCAATAGCCATAACCTCATTGTTCTCCAAAATGATGGAGCCACTTATTAATTGTCAGCTCCTGAAGTATTTTAAAGAGCACCAGCTGATTAGTAGTGATCGTCAGTAAGGTTACCATCGTGGTCGCTCGGCTGGTAATCTTCTAGTATACCTGACACATCTTCGAACGGAGACAGTTGAGTCAAAGTTGGAGGCATTGGCAGTTAGTTTAGACATAGTGAAAGCCTTCCTATGGGCTTTCCGAGAAATTATGCAAGTGGATCAACAGTATTTTGACTGATCGGAGCACCAAGGTCGTAGTCGACGGTGCATGCTCCGACCTTAAACCTGTCAGTGGTGGTGTTCCCCAAGGCTGCGTGCTATCACCGACACTGTTTCTTTTGCATATCAATGACATATTGCGTATTAGTAACACACATTGTTATGCGGATGACAGTACTGGTGATGCTATATACTCCAGCCGTAGTGGTATCTCTTGGGAAATCGTCGAAGAGGGCCAGAACAAACTCGTGTCTGAAGTCGAGAATCGACATACCGATGTCTTCGAATGGGGTCGTCGAAACCTTTTTACATTTTTAAGCTCAATAAGACGCAGCTTTGGACGTTCACCGTAAAAAAAGACACCGTTTGTCGTATTACCTCGATTTAAGAATACTTTCCTGACAGCCTCAGCCAGAATTGGAATTCTGGGAGTCGACATATCGAGCAATGTTCAGTTCCGCGGTCATTTGGAAGGAAAAGCTAAACTAGCCTCCGAAAACCTTGGTGTGCTTAGCAGAGCGAAGCAGTGCTTCATGCCAGCCCATCGCCTCCACTTTACAAGGCCCAAATTCGACTTCTTATGGAGTACTGTTCTCATCTATGGGCCGTAGCTCCCTGTTTGTGTTTCCGAATGGATACGACCATGCTATGGTAATTTAGTACTATAAAATATTTGATAATTGTATTGAAAAAAGCGTCATCTAGGACACGAATTGAAAAAGATTTTATTTCTAAAGACTTAAGATCTGGATTCAAGGTTTTTGCCACTACATACGAATATTAAAAATAACCTTTTAATGTCTTAAATATATATTTTTTAATAAGATATTACATTACATTATATTTTTTAACTATCTGAACTATAAACATATATTGTTTTGTGGTAAATACGCTTTTTTTTTCAAAATAACAAAGTTTGGCCAATCTATCAAACAAAAAACAACACAATTACAAATGGCGTCGTCATGGTGTTAAATGTTGATACTCGTGCGCATTTTATTATTGAAATTCAGTATGTTTTGCGTGTATTAGTGTTATTTTCGTTGAGTTTGAACTTTTATTCTCCGGATTGCTTAATCGTGACATAAAACTAATATATTGTGCTATTTATTGTGAGTTAATAAAATCTTAAATTATAATATGAATGTTTTAATTCTGAATATATAACATTATACAGCGTGGCAATCAAACGAAGTTGCAAAAGGACTTGTCAGAGTTACATTTTGTTTGAATGGCACGCTGTGCCATTCAAACAAAATGTAAGTACTCTGACAATAGTGTTTGATAAATTCCTATTTACTATTAAAATTTCAATAAAAAAGTAGGTACCTATATTAAGCTGCCGAAACAAAATAGTTCTCATGCTATAAGATAGATGACGCCAGTAGTACGCTATTATAGATTTAGAAAGTTGCCTATCTATACCTATAGTAATACACATATTTATCTATGGATACGACTTGGGGAAGAAGAACTTCAAGAAAAGAGCTTACTCATTTTTAAAAGTCCGGCTACGCAACTGCAAGACCTCTGCTATTGCAGATGTTCATGAGCGGCAGTGATCACTTACCATCAAGTGTCACACTTGCTCGTTTGCCCCCTGTACATTAAAATAAAAAGACTGAAGGCCGAACAAGTCTGTAACGTTCGCATTGATACCGAGCGTCATGATGGCTATGCGAGTACGTAAACTTTTATGGCAAATACTTGCAACCGCCAGATTAGGTTGGCTGATTAGATTACATATACTTTTCACACTATGGAAATGTACTCAAGATTTCAGCCTTGTGAGAGCAGGTTAGGAATTACAATCTCAATGACAACTTTGAAACTTCTAGTACGCGAGCCAGCGACAGATTTTCATGACCAAGTTCCTCTTGGGCAATACCTTCTAGAATGCTTCAGATAGTTGTATCGTGAAGTTCCGTGAACGTCAGCTGCAGCTCGTTCTGTGGGTTAAGCAGCAGTAGCCTCTCACCCACGTTGAAAAAAAATTAAATTTAGTAATTTCCTCCCGATTGAAAAATTATCAAATTATAGCTTCTCCAATATCTTCAAGAAAACAAAAAGTCAGCTGACTATATCGTAGTGGAAAATACGTCAGCTCGTCACACAAACATGAAAAAAAAATTTTCAGACATATCTTCTCAATTGAAAATTTGCCAGATAACAGCCATCATGATATTGTAAATAAATACGTCAGCTGGCTGTATCTCGGTGGAATAATTGTCACCAAAAATCTTTCAACGCCTGCGGAGCTCCCGGTTCATGCGTGATTACGCATTATTCTAGTAATCACTAGAATAAGTCGTGCTAGTCAGCTTAAACACTGTGACACTGATCCTCAAATACCAACATTATGCAATGCTTCCGAAATTCCCCCTAGAACCCTTTATCCTGATGTTTTTTTTTCTTATTTGCTGCAATTTAAATTCCTCATGTTGGGATAATATTAGTAAACCGCTGCATTTCCTGTTATTTTCAGAGAGTTCAAAGTCGGTCAAAAGTAAATAGAAAAGAAAAGATGGCCCCTGATGAACTTGAGCCCTGTTTGACTACCCTGTTGGTTGAGTGATTAGCGACCCTGACTACGCAATCATGGGGCTCGGGTTCGATTCCCGACAGGGGCAGGCATTTGTGTGATGAGCATAGATGTTTGTATTTCTGGGTTTGGGTGTTTATTAAATATATTTGAGTATTTATATATGTATTTCTATGTATTAATACTGCTGACTAACACCCATATCACAAGCAAACAATTTGCTTACTTTGGAGCCCATATTGATTTGCTACGTTGCTGCATTTGTATTAATTAGTGTTTCCGCTCCTCTTTGTCTAACGTTGGAACAAATCGATAAAATATTTAAAAAATAAAATTTCATATAATACTTCTTTTTATATCTAAAATACAGTTCTTCTGTAATGAAATATGCATAGGCTGTTTTAATTACTAATTCAAGAACTATTCTCCTCACTTTGCGTTTTTTTTTTAAATTAATTAAACTCAATATTACTGTGTTTGTGGGCCATCGATGAACGATAGGAAGGCAAGTTTTGAAATGTTCGCTGAGCTCCGCCGGTCACTTGTACTCGTAAATGGCGTTTTTACGTTTAGGGTGACCCGCGCGGCGCCTACGAATATTTCTTAGCGCTTGGTTTCCAATTTTTTATAAGTTTATAAGTACCTATATAATCCTAACAAATTGAATGAGAAAAAAAAAGTGTATAAATTATTATTTATTTAAGCTTGAAAATCAATCGATCGAATTGAATATCGATTGCTACAAAATGAAATTACGGTATTTTCTTTCAAATACTTTAAATCCTACTGGGTCAATTCAAATTAATCAAATTCCATTATATATATACAAAATAATATCTAAATATTTACTTAAAATAAACAACATGCATCAATAGGGTGCACTAAAGTCTAAACAAATGAAAGTCACGTCAATCGCCATTGCATTAGCCCTTTTGAAGTTTTGTCTCACCAATTAGAACAAGGTACACCGCTTGTTGAGGAGATACGTAGGTCATACTATAATTTTTGCGTAACTTAAAAAACAACATGTTATAACCAAAATATTACGTTTATTGCTTTTCAAAATAATCTCCTTTATATTTTAAACATTTTTTCATGCGATCGAACCATTTTTTAAAACAGTTGGACCACAGATCTGAAGGCATGTTTTCGTGCTGATGGAACGCTATCACTGCCTCTTCGGAGTTGATAAATTAAAACCTGTCATCAAATCTTTGCTTTTAGGGAAAATACAGAAATCACAGGGTGCTAGGTCGAGGCTATGCGCAGGATGAGTGACGAGATGTACTTTTTCGGAAGCTAAAAATGACTGTTTTGTTGGCCGTGTGTAAAGAAGCGTTATCATAGTGTAGGAGAATGCGGCTTTTAGGTCGTCTTTCGCGAACTTTTTCTAACACACTGGGTAAACAAATAGTAGAATACCACTCGGTATTAACACTCTTTTCATCTTCAAGTGTAATTGTACAGATGGGACCCGTAGCTGAGAAAAAAAACGCGATCATTTTTTTACCAACGTTTCTCGCCTGTCTCACTTTTGTTGGCCTGTTCTCATTTTCAAACGCCCATTCACAAGATTGCTGTTTTTTTTCGGGTTCAAAACAATAAATCCGCGTTTCGTCTCCTGTGACAATGTCATAAACAGCATTAGAATGTCCGTGGTCGTACTTCAGTAGCATCCGTGAGCACCATTCCACGCGAGCCCGCTTCTGCTCCGCTGTCAGTTCATGAGGGATTCAACGACAACAAAGTTTCCGAACTTTCAATTCTACGTGTAAAATTTTCTGAATTTGGCTCATACCAATCCCCAATAGTCCTCGAATTGTCTCATACGTAAACCGGGGGTTTTCTTCAATTAACCGCTTAACAGTAGCCACATTATTTTCGTTGACGGCAGTTGAAGGCCGCCCTTCACAAAATTCGTCATGTCATCGACCACTCTCAAATTCAAATGCTCAAACAAGGTGCTTCTCTCCTAAAAGCATATTGAAGACAAGCGGCACAGTCTTGCGGAGAAAGAGAACTTTTCAAATCATAAAAAATCATCGCTCTAAAATCTTTTCGACTTAATTCCATTTTCGTTGCGTACGTAGAACTTTGATGTGTGGTAAAAAACAATTAACAAATCATTCCCCGCCAATAGTTTTTTTTATTACTAAGAAGGTTGCAACGTTTTAAAAATATAACATTCGAAATTTAAATAGTTCCGATTAGCTAGAAGTGCAAAACTTTTAGTGTGCCCCATGTATGTGACCGCCACAGTGACCCGCGCGGCGTTGTAAAAAAAAATATTTTTTGCGCCGCAACGCCTACCAGTGACTGCAACGAAAAAGACCGTTATAGTTTTTAAAATATTCGCGATAAAAAGAAATATATTTTATATACATATCTGATTCTGGGAGTCGACATAACCAATTACGTTTAGTTTCGCGGTCATTTGGAAGGTAAGGCTAAACTAGCCTCTAAAAAGCTCGGTGTGCACAGCAGAGCCAGACAGTACTTCTTGCCGGCCCATCGCCTTCAACTTTATAAGGCACAAATTCGGTTTCACGTGGAGTACTATTCTTATCTCTAGGCTGGAGCTCCTCACTACCAGCTTCTTCCTCTTGATCGCCTTCGGCGTAGAGCAGTTCGAATTGTTAACGAACAGGCTATTTCGAAACGGGTTGACTCTTTGGCATTGCGCAGAAATGTTGGTTCACTCTGCGTCTTTTATCGTATTTATCATGGGAAGTGTTCCGACAAGTTATTTGGATTAATTCAATTCATTGGACATTGCGTCGAAATTTGAAGTTCAACCCTCACCATCTCACCCTCCCGGAATTTTTTTCCTCGCACTACTTTGTTGTGGAATCAGTTACCGGCAGGGGTGTTTCCAAACGGATACGACATGGGGAGCGTTAAGAAAAGAGCTTACTCATTCTTAAAAGGCCGGCAACGCAACTGGAAGACCTCTGGTGTTGCAGATGTTCATGAGCGGCAGTGATCACTTACCATCAAGTGTCACACTTGATCGTTTGCCCCCTGTACCATGGGCGGCGGTGATCACTTACCATTAGGTGCACCTCCTGCTTGTTTGCCCCCGCTCCTATAAAAACAACACGTCTTGGTGTTCTGTTTTTCAACCCCCGACGAAAAACGAGGGGTGTTGTAAGTTTCAGGTGTGTATCTGTGTACCTGTGTATGTGTGTATCTGTATGTCTGTTCGTGGCATCGTAGCGCCCTGGCGGACGGTCCGATTTGGTTACGATTTTTTTTAATTGAAAGCCCTGTTTCGCGAGATGGTTCTTAGCTATGTTTCAGTAGAATCTGTTCAGCCGTTTCAAAATCATCAGCTCTTTTCTAATTGATGAAAGGAATTAAACAACTTGTAATGGCTTTATTTATACTAAATTTTGTATTCTCTTACTTTATTGATATTGCAATTACATGGTAACCTTGACGTGATACTTTGAGATCCTCATTCTAAGATCATCAGCATCTATTTAACTGGCATTTTTCCTATGTAAATAACAGATTTTCTAAATATTGCAAGCAACTTTTTAACGACTTTCTGATATTTTTGTACAAAAACTTGACAGACTTGTAAAAGCTCAGTGACAATGCAACACTATGGTACCATCCAACAAAGCTCATTATGTAGGGACTGGAACTCTTTAATCCAGAGTTTTAACAAGATAACCTTGTTTGAACTCATTGGTTTTGTTGCTAAAAGTACAAAGTATGATTAGTGCTCATGTTGACGAGGATCTGAAAATGGAGCTGAAAAAGTGGTACCGAAAACCACGCGTTGAATGTAAAAAGATTTAAGATAAGTAGAAAGAGAGAAATTCCTAATATAGTGTAGTTTGGAGTCATTTAACTTGTTATTGTAGGTTCTGATTTCATGATGATAAGGCTCTGACGATTTAGCCAAAAAGTGGCATTGGAACTCCAAGAATCCAGCTTCAAAATATAATGAACGCCTAAACTAAATATGGTAGTATTTTCGAATTAGCACTTAATTTTCTTTTATTGGCGAAGACAATTGCTGGATGATTTCCAGGCTCTGATGATGGAACTGAAAAGTAACCATGAGAACTCCTAAACTAGATAAGATAAACGAATCGAAATTGATTCATTTGTTCTGTTTGGACAAGCACTCTAGTGTCAGATTTGCACAGTCTCATGATAGAGCTGGGAGTAGGTACGTTATGGGAAATATTGGATTAAAATAGAGAAACACCATCTACCTTGGTGTCATTTTTTATTATAAGGACTTTGGAGCGAAATGGCTTCCAGTGCCTGATGATAGAACTGGAAGATGTGCCCAAAAACTCTTTAGCTAAACCAGGTTAATACATGAAGTGGGCAATCATTCGGTTTGTTTAAGCAAACAATTTGGTGCTGGACGATTTTCAGTATCTGATGATAGAGTCGGAAGGTAGTCATGGGAACTTCTAAAGTAAACAAGATAAACTATCGAGTTTGGGGTCCTTTTTTCTGTTTAAACAAACATCCTGGTGCTAGACGATATCCGGGATCTTATAATAGAGCTGATGATGGAGAGTGGGAAATTTGGAATAAAATGGAGTAAATTTATACCAAAGTATTTGGAGCAGGATGTTTTCTAGTGTCTAATTATAAAACCGGAAGAATCCCCTGAGAACGTCTAAGCTAATCTAGATAAACCCATCAAATGTGGGCTAATTCAGTTTAGCTTGGCAAACACTTAGGTGCCGGATATTTTTTAAGATATAATAATGATGGAACGTGACGGTGGTCATCGGAGATTAGGCTGATATAGTTGGCCTTTATTGATAGGAGATTTGCAGAGTTTGATAATGAAACTAGAAAAGTGGCCATGGAGCTCCTGCACTAAACAAAATAAGCCCATTAAGTTGTTATATTGTTATATTTGTTATATTTTGTTATATTTTTTATATTTGTTATTTTTACACACACTCTGAATCAAAATAACTTCCAGGGTTATATACTAAAGCTGGAGGCCATGGGAGTTTTGCAATAATACAACTTAAACTCATTGAGTAAGGAACCGTGGTAACTTAACCTGATGCTACAAGATCCCCTTTTGAAGATCATTAGGATCTTTCACGTTTTACTCTTAAAATGATGAATATGTAGCAGAATGGCGGTCTGAGGATGTGTCGGGGGTTCTTAAAATTTTTAATTTTATCTTGTAATTGGTGTTTTATTCCATTCTATTTGAAATAAAAAATATTTAAAATATCGATAAAATGTCGATATTTTTTTTATTTAAGTCTTGACATTTTGTCAATTTTTGTAAATTGTCAATCAATTGTCAAAATGTAGACAGCTGTACTTAGTTCGTCATTACTCATTACTCGTGATGAAATTACACGATTTTTCCTTAGTTATTTCATATCTAGTAGTTTCCTTAATCTAAGGTATAAGATTTAGATTAAGGAATTACTACAGCACAGAACAAAATAATCTCGTGGCGGTGCCGTTTGCCATTTTAGACTTTTAATGAGTGCTGTGAATTGTCGGAAATTCCCTAATTTGCGGGAAAAATAAGTTAATTACGTGCTAAATGTTAATAATTGATATCATTATTATATTATTGTATATTACTGAATTAGATATAACTTGATATCGAAATATATAATTTTTACTTTGATTTAGGTATCATACGATACAAAACATCGATATACCTATAATATTTTATAATATATCGAATTCACCATGTAAAGATCGTATTAAAAACAATTTCGATGTAGGAATTAAGAATTCTGTAGTAATCCATCCATATCGCAATGAAGAGATGAAGAGTAAACAAGCGCGAGTTGAATACAGCCGTCATGCACAGTCAATTTGTACAATGATGGCAGCATTCAACTCGTATGTATGTATTATGTAAGATAGAAAATATGTCAATCCCAAAACGCTTAGAACAAAATACTAAAATCTTAGTTAAGCCGAACACGTCCATTTATTCCATTTATATCTACTAATGTATTTTTTATTTGTCAAACGTCAATGTCAAATTTGAAATTGAGTTAAAAGTGAAATGTGTACAATTCAATGTTTTGTTGTTTACATACTAATTTGTAATTAATATAAATAGTTATTATATTATGGATATAAGAGCCGAAAAATTAGCAAAAGCTCGTAAAAAGGTAAATTTATTTTTAATATGCATCTGTAGATCACATATTTTCTATTATCTATTTGCCCTGTTTTCATTTTAACTATTTATTTTAGTTACGAGACCATCAAGAAAAGAAGATTGTAACGACAAAAGAAGAAAGCTCGGAAAATGTAGCCCAAAATATTAAACAAGCAATACCACCACTGTCTGAACATATATTAAACGAACAAACGATTATCAACGTTTATAACGATCAGCAACAAGAAGTATGTAATACTTCAAATGAAGAGTCACATTCAGTCGTAGAAAAATCTGATGCAAATCTAACTGAGTATCTTATTTCAAATAAAACAAGCTTAGAAACGCAAATCAACGATCTTAATTCAAAGCTTGCTCAGGCCGAGTATTGTCATGAGTTAGAGGTTAGAAAAAATCATGAATTGAAGGAAAAGTTAGCTGCGTACGAATCTGAGCTCAGCATGAAATCTAAGACTTATTCAATGGCAATAGACGATATAAACAATAAGGAAAGTTTAATAAACGAATTGCAACATAGGAATAAGACATTAGAAGATGAAAACTACAACTTCAAGGAACAGCTTGAACTCACAAAAGCAATGTTAACTACTAAAGAGATGGATAATACCAAGCTTCAAAATGAAATCTTTCATTGCCACAATCAACTAGATGCTGCAAGACTTCAAATACAGCAACTAACCACAGATAGTTCTGTTAACATAGCCCATGAAAATAATAATACTGAAAATATAAAAGTTTTACAACAAAAAATCTTAAGCCTACAGCAAGAAATAGAAACACTGCAGAAAGATCGAGATCAACTGAATGCACATTATGAGCATTATGTGAATGAACTTAATGCCCAATTAAAGTCAGAACTAGCAAAAAAAGAATTACTGACTCAAGAAATACAACAACTTTATAACAGGGAAAATAGTCTGATTGAACAAATCAGTGATATGGAAATTAGGTTACAAAATTATGCTAACAGAAAAGATTATATAGAAAAACAACAAAATACTGACCCAGGTGAGATGGAAGAGACGTTGAAGTATATGCAAGTAAGTCATGTTGTGTTTTTTTATGTCATAAGAGAGTAAATAAGCAGATGGTTCTCCTGTTGGAAATAAACAGCTATCGCCTTAGACACCAAAGATGTTAATGCTAGTGTAATGCGGTGGTACCCAATCCGGGTAACAAGTTGCAAAACTTTATCACCTAGTAGTTACAATAGTAGTGACTTGTATAGCTAATCATTCACCTTTTATAATCTACCTGGCAAAATAGCAGATGATTTAATTCTTCAAAGGATCCTAGACCAACATGGAGAGATTAGCAGTCGAACAAGCCTGGAGTTAATTGCTCATCATACCAATCTCTTATATAAAGATGTATTGAAAAGTACTCGGCCTAACACAGACTCAATTCTAAAAATTAAATCTATTCACGTTATTAGTTTCAGTTTTTTTTTTTATATCATAAGATAGCAAACAAGCAGATGGGTCTCCTGATGGAAAGAGTCAACCATCGCCTATAGACACCAAAGATGTTAATTGTGCGTTGCTATCTTGTGTCAGGTTTAATACCACATGCATATGTTAGGTAAGGCGGTGGCACCAGACCCGGGGGAGACAATGCAGAACTCTACCACCTAGTAAAATCGTCGTGCATTTTTAGTTCAGGACACAAAATACATTGTACAATTGTGTGACCGCCTCGTTGGTCGAGTGGTTAGCGACCCCGACTACGCACTCGACTGGGCTAGGGTTCGATTCCCGACAGGGACAAACATTTGTGTGATGAGCATAGATGTTTGTATTTCTGGGTTTGGGTGTTTATTATGTATATAAGAGTGTTTATATACATATTTATATGTATTAGTATCGTTGACTAACATCCATAACTTAAGCAAGTAATTTGTTTACTTTCGGGTTAGATCGATTCGTGTGATTTGTCCAGCGAGATAAGCTCCTTGAGTTGGGGATTATTTGTTTTGTTTTTTTATTATATCGAAACTGGTGAACCTTAATAATTTAAATGCTGATCAGATCTTTACTAAAATTATGTGAAACCAAATACGAAATAGGTATATTTTCTTAAACAAGAAAATAATTCCCACTTGTAACCAATTGGCCAAGTTCTGAGGTAACAAACACAAAAATTTTACCTTGTGTTGGTCCAGGCCCCCTTTGAAGCGTGGACTATCTGCGTTATGCCAGGCAGTTCGTAAGAGTGGCTATGCGAGTGACTACCATCGTAGCTTCTAGCTGGTAGAGTTTTGCATTGTCTTGCCCGCGTCTGGTACCACCGCATATTACCCATTACCATACCCATTCCTGTCGCAATAGCGTCAGTGTTTGTTACTGTTTTGTTCCAGTTTGGAGGGTTAGGTAGCCGGTAAACTTATGAAATGCACCATTAACATCTTCGGTGCCTTTAGGCGATGGAGAGCCATTTGTTTTTTGGGTATCTTATGTTTAAAAAAATATATAAAAAATACAGCTTAGTTGAGAACCTCCTCCTATTTCGGTAGTCGGAATTTTTGGAATGAACTCCCTAAGTCTATATTTCCTGAAAAGTATTCTTCTTTTAAGAGACGGATTAATGAATTTCTTAAGAGTCGGCAGTACAGCTCCTCTTATGCTGTTGACGTTCATGGGCATCGGTGACCGCTTCCCATCTGACCATCAGTTCACTTGTCTGCCAGCTCATCACATAAAAAGTCGGTTGAAAATAATGAATTTCGCTAGGAAACTGTAAAAAATATTTTCCGATAGTAAAATTATTGTAGGTATACATTTTCTTAGGTGGTAGTTAGTAATATAATAAATAAGCTGTAGTCAAAAAGCTTGACTATTATTTTTGTTCTATGAAGTACTTGAGGGGTTGACTGAAGTATCGGAAGTCACCGGCAGGTGTGCTTTGACCCTTAATAGAAGGTCCTCTAACTTACATGTTGATTTAGGATATACCGGACAGTCGAAAGTAGTCACGCATGCTATAAACATATTATTCTATGCGCTAGTTATGAATATATTGACCATTTTTTTTACCTTAAAGCGGGACAAAAGTTAACGGGTTAAATTTACTAAAAGAACTGAATATGTATTTAGAAGATACTTTATTTAGAAATCTTGAGTTCTAAATACAAATTCAAAAATTTGACATAATATATACATAAATAGAAATGAGTTAAAAAAAAATATAAATAAAGCTATATATAATGTAGTTTTGACCACGTATACTAGGTAGGTATTTAAATTATATAATATGTAGGTAATTAATTTCTATAATTTTTGTTCATTAAAAAATTAAATATTCAGTTGGCGTATTTGTGCCAAGATAATATAAAATTTATCAGTTATGTCAAAATATATCACATAAGTTCATTACTTACAAGACATTTTAATAATGTAATGTAACAATTTTGTGAAGAAACTAAGTTTTAGTTAGCTATTTCATCTATGCAGAGGTTGAAGTAAGAACGTTTATTATCAAAAATAGCGATTTTCAATGTTTCCTTATATTCCGTCAAACATGCAAATTATATAATGTTAGGTGAAGTAGCAGTAAATTCTTATAGGTAATTCTAACTTTTTGTGTCATTTAATTGTCACTGTTTATAATTTTTTTGACACAGGACCTACTATGTCTCTGAAATGTTCTTGGGGACACTGGAACACAGCCGTTGAAAATGGGACCTAAACATATCGGCAAACTGAGGGTGTATAGCCATGTAGTATTTGACGCTTGATATTGATACATTTTGACTGAAGTTGGTCTGTAGAACAAGGCATCAGTGGAGTCGAATATATTTTTATGCGTTGACTTAGGTAGTAGGTTGACTGATCGAAACTCTGTTTTTGCATAGATCATTTATATATCAATAAAACAAATAATGAACGTTAACATAATTTATATTTCAAATATTGTAGGTTATTGTTTCTATAACACAGAACCTAAACATATCGGCAAACTGAGGGTGTATAGCCATGTAGTATTTGACGCTTGATATTGATACATTTAGTTTGCATATTCTAATAGATTTAAAAGATACTCAAATAGGAAATTTACTGCAATTGTGACAATGTCTACGTTATTAAGTTCATAGATTCCTATTACATAACAGACACGACTTTTCTTCAGACTTATTATATTATGTATAGACAGCATAGTAGAAAACGCATTAATTTCCTAGAAATAAGTTTAGCTTTTCGTAAAATTTTTTTTTTTGAATTTGATTTCAGTTTTTCTGTTGTTTATTTTTTGTAATATTGTGTAAACGAACATTTATTTAGTTAAAGTATCTGCAGGCGTACGAGCGAATATTGCCCATAGACATTTGCAACAAAAAAGGTTTTTTGCTAATGCGATGCTGGCTTCTGAAAATTTTATTGAACCTCCTCTTAAAAATTCCAATATCAAAGCTGGTCGGAAAAACTGAGTGAGGTGAGCTGCTGATCCAGAGTTTGTCTGTTTGTATAAAGAAGGTACAAGCAGATTAAACTGGATGTAATCTGTCACTACGGCGTAAGCTAAATTCAGTAAAAGAATACGGCAAAACTAATGACTTACCTACGTATTTCCGCGTTTTCCAAAATTCAACTTCTTAGAGGGTAAATAGGGGATGAATGTTTTATATGATCTCATAGGCCAAATCCTTAGAGCTAGAAACTTAAAATTTCACAAACTTATTCCTCTTATGACGTAGGGATCCACTTAGGAATGATTTTTCAAAATTCAACTCCGGTAGGGATTCAATAAGCTTATTAAAATTTGTACGAAATTTTTTATTCCTTAGACATATTTGCATGAATTGACGAAAAATTTAAAAAAAGTGTTTTTCGAAACTTCGAAATTTTTTAACCAATCAGCTTTCGACTTTCTACAATATTTTATTAACTTTACGCTGTTTGCAGGAAACTTACTTCGTATTTTTAAAATAACTTTCAGGCTAATATACCGATTTATTTTAAAATCTGATCGGCTCTTCTGCTTAAAAGACTGCGTCAAATACCGTAAATCAGATTAAAATTGGTTGATTCGTTCGGGATTTATCAATGACGAAAACATTTGAAAAAAGCTTTTTTTACATGTTTTCGACATTTTTAACCTAATAAAACAATTTAGAGCTAAAAAATTGCGATCAATGTTATTCGGAGTATCAAACTCGTTGATCATTTTGAAGAAATATACATCTTTTCTAATACTGAATAACTATCATATAAAAAACTTTGGATTTTTGAACTTTTCGAACTCAAAACTTTATGCTTAGGCATAGTTTTTTTCTTTGAGCTTAAAATATCTCAATTTAGCGGGAAGTTTCAGGTGACCTGTAGGGTCAACCAGCTCAGAGATTTTTTATATAGTTTCATTAGTTGGTTACATATTTAGGTGTGTTACATACATAGCAATCCTAATAGATACGTATATTTAGTTTGGAGTATAGCCTTAGTACATATAATATTATTGCCAAAGGTAATTTTAGATTAGATATTTCCTGTTAATTAAAAATTTATAATTACGTCGTTTGTTCGATAGGTGTGTTACTAATAGGTATTTTTAGTTTGAGGTATAGTTAGTTATGATATTAAGTATAGAAAATTTAGAAGTTATAAGAAGTTTAGGTCTTACGTTTTTTTACTTAAATTTTAATAACAAAAATGTCGTATATAAATAATTAAGATGAATATGTAAATATTATTTTTTTAAAGTACTAGTGGCCCACCCGGCAATTTAAGATTTCTTATAAAACAAAGAAAGGTTAAATAAGTTCTAAAGTAAATATGCGCGAGCAAAGCCGCGGGTAACAGCTAGTATGTAAATAAAACAACTCTTACATATAAAAAGTCACTTAAAATTTATACGAGACTGCAGTTCTGCATTAGGATAAAAGTATTCTCTACGTGCTATTCAAGGTCGTCTTATATCCGAGTCCAAATCCAAATTGGTACAGCTATTGTTTACACATCCAAACATACAAACTTTAATATTTAATATATATATATATATATATATATATATATATATATATATATATATATATATATATATATATATACATATATATATAGATTATTCGTAACAATATATATATATATATATATATATATATATATATTGTTACGAATAATCTAGAAGCGTATAGAATTGGAGCGCGCGCGCGCTAATTTTCTAGAAATAAAGGAAAGAGATAGCTACTCCTATTGACTAACAAATAGTTCACCTGGGCTATGCCATAATGGACTTTGTGGGATATGGCATAAGGTTGAAAATAGCGTGTACTAGGATTTATGACTCATAACATGTTTACGATAAGAAGTGATTCATTGTTTCCCGATACATTTAGATTTTTCTGGATTCAGCTAGGTCTTTCCCCTGCCTATAAATACAGAGATGTTGACAAACACGAGTCAGTTTTTATCAAGCGATCGAGAGCGATACATCAAGTGAACAGTGCGAAGTGAGAAGTGTTTTATTGAGTAGTGTTCTAAGTTCAGTGATAGTACAGCAAGTGACTATTGTGTAAAGGGTATTTTAGTATAACGTTGTGTTGTGTTGTGTAAATACACGGATTTAATATAAGTGGTGTTTTTCTACAATTGCGAACCCGAGTACGTAACAACTGGTGTCGGAAGTGAAATTGTGTTAAAAAATGCCACTTATTGCGAAGGAAGGTGTTACCACCAGGTCTCAAGCTGAGACACAGAGGGCGTCAGAGGACACTGAGATGCGTGCAGCCGAGGAACCCGCAAGTGTTGCCAGCACGTCACTATCGTCGAGCGCAGCGCCTACTGATCTGTCTGTTATACTGGCGGCTATGCAACAACAACAACTTCAGCTACAACAAACGCTACGGGAACAGATCAAGGAACATTTATCTGGCTTTGATGATAAATTGACAATTATCCTGTCGCAACAAGACCAGCTTAAAAGCGATGTGGGCCTCGTCAAGCACGACATGAAGGGTGTTGAGAAGAGGGTTGACCACTTGGAGGCCAGCTGCGACAAAATTAATCAAAACATGGACCAACTGGAGAGAGAAGTCATGAAAATGAAGATCACGGGAGTTAAGTCGGGTGCTAACATTACCAGTTGCTCTCACCAGGTAGGTCCTAGGGTAAAGGTACCCACTTATGACGGTCTTACGTCATGGAGTGCGTACCGCACTCAGTTTGAAATAGCAGCGAAGGCCAGTGGTTGGACAGATGAACATTGCCTAACAGCTCTGAGCACGGCGTTACGGGGACAGGCGCTCTCTGTGTTGGATGCAATGCCTAAAGAGTATCAGTTCGCTGATTTGATGGAGGCATTGGAAGCTCGCTACGGTGAGCGTCACTTGGAGCATGTGTTCCGTGCCCAATTAAAGGACCGTGTACAGAGGAGCGGCGAGGGACTTCAACAATGGGCCGTGGAAATTGAGAAGCTTGTAAGGAAGGCGTATCCTTCAGCCGACGCTAACACAGTTAATAACACCATCGTCCAGGCTTTTATTGATGGAATTAGAGACCTGGAAGTGCGTGCTGCTGTTCGCCTTCAGCACCACGTGACAATGAAGGAGGCTTTGGCTCATGCGTTGGAGGTAGAAGCTGTTCGCCACGAACCTCGAGCACATAAAGTACGTGAGGTTACAGAAGTTGTGGCTAAAACAAAGGAAGTGGAACCTAGGAGACTGGGCCCCATGTGCTACTCCTGCGGTGAACGTGGGCACATTAGGGTTAACTGCCCAGCCAAACCTAAACCTACTGTTTCAGTAAATTGGCGACAGCGAGCGACAGGAGACCCAGCAGCTGAAGAGAGCAGGCAGGTTAAACAGCCGGTTGAACCAGCAAGGAAACGAGTTACAGCCAAGGTCAAACAGCAGGTGATGGCTGATCGACAAACAACCCCAAATGTTGTCATATCCCAGGTGTGCGACGGCAATAGTTTATCCATTAAGGGACTGATTGATGGCAAGAACTGCAGCTTAACGCTGGACACTGGAGCTACACGAACTGTGGTGCGACCAGAAGTAGCTGACAATGGCAACCTGAGATTGAGGAATTTTGGGAAAAGCAAGCTTCTGTCTGTCACAGGTCAGCCAATACCCGTCTTCGGGGAAGCATCTGTAGTGATGCAAATAGGTGACGAGTATTACACTCACGACGTCGTAGTGGCCGATATTATGGATGACTGTGTACTTGGTTTAGACTTCATGAAGAAGAATGCCTGCAAGATTGATTGCAAAACAGGAGTTTTCGTATGTGGGCTAGTAGAAATTTTCATGGGTGGGGGATCAAAAGGAAAGGTAACAGTGGCTAGAAGAACCATCTTACCTTCAAGATCGAAGACATTGGTACGCGTGAAGTTACCAACCAGTTACAAGGGCCTGGGTAATAGGAGTGTGTTAATTGAAGACAATGGAGCAATTCCACACTGTATTACAGGCCGGAGTTTGGTTTGTGACAAGGGCTTGGCAGCGGTGCAGGTAGTCAACTTGAGTGACAGTGATGTGGTGCTTAAAGCAGGTGATGTTGTAGGACAAAGTGATGAAGTTATGACGTTAAGAAAACTGACATCGACAGGAAGTACAGCATCAAGAGACGTACCACAGGAACTTAAGGATTTGGTGAACAAGTGCAGCTACCTTACCGCGTCACAACGACAGCAGGCTAAGGATCTACTTTCGCGTTATGCCAACATTTTCTCTAAGACTGATAGAGATATAGGCAGAACATCTATAGTCAAACATAAGATTGACACTGGAAACGCGCAGCCTATAAAGCAGAAAGCTAGACGTGTCCCAATAGCCAAAGAAAAGGAGGTACAGGAGATGATAGATGAAATGAAAAGGAACGGAGTTATAGAGCAATCTTCTAGTCCATGGTGCTCTCCTGTAGTGTTGGTTAAGAAGAAAGATGGGTCTACACGTTTCTGCATCGACTATCGTCGGCTCAATGAAGTCACCAAAAAAGACAGCTACCCATTGCCACGAATAGATGACACTTTGGACACTCTGGCAGACATGTCTTGGTTCTCAACTTTAGATTTAAAATCTGGGTACTGGCAGGTTGAACTTAGCCCTAATGATAAAGAGAAGACAGCATTCTCCACAGGACAAGGATTATGGCAATTTAAAGTGATGCCGTTTGGATTATGCAATGCGCCGGCGACTTTTGAAAGATTAATGGAATGTGTTCTAGCAGGACTTGTAGGCGATGCCTGCTTAGTGTATTTAGATGACGTAATAGTCATAGGAAAAGATTTTCAACATCATATGTACCAACTGGAAAGGATTTTTAATAAAATACAAGCTGCAGGGCTAAAGTTGAACCCAAAGAAGTGTCACTTATTTCAAAAGGAAGTCAACTATCTGGGTCACGTGATATCACAGAACGGCGTACAGACAGATCCTGAAAAGGTTAGTGCAGTACAGAAGTGGCCAACACCCAGAGACAAGACCGAAGTTCGTGCATTTTTAGGACTATGCTCTTACTACAGACGTTTTGTGAAGGGATTTGCTGAAATAGCAAAACCGCTGCATAGACTCACTGAAGAAAAGAAGAGTTTCGATTGGAATGACATGTGCCAACAAGCTTTCGATGAACTTAAGAAGCGGTTGTGTGAGTCACCAATTTTGGGCTATCCTGATCGGAAAGGGCAGTTCATCGTAGACACAGATGCAAGTAACACTGCCATTGGTGGTATATTATCACAGAAGCAAGGCGATCAAGAAGTTGTGATAGCTTACTTCAGCAAATCATTATCGCGGCCGGAACGAAACTATTGTGTTACAAGAAGAGAACTATTGGCAGTAGTGAAGACTCTTCGACACTTCAAGAAGTATCTGATTGGGCGACCCTTCAAGCTGCGTACCGACCATGCTGCTTTGAAGTGGTTGTTACAATTCAAGGACCCGGAAGGCCAAGTGGCTCGCTGGATTGAGCAATTGCAAGAGTTTGACTTTAACATAGAACACCGCAGTGGAAGGTCTCACTCGAATGCAGATGCGTTATCACGACGACCTTGTGCGGAAGATTGTAAACATTGTGTAAGGATGGAGACGAAGGAAAGGGTTCAAGTACTGCGAGCTAAGCCTACGGATGACAGGTGGGAAACTGATGAGATGCGTGAGGCCCAGTACGAAGATAGGGATTTGCGGCCTCTAATAGATTGGAAGAAGCAAGACACGGGAAAGCCCGAATGGCAGGAGCTGGCTCCCTTCAGCGCTATTACGAAAAGTTATTGCGCGCAGTGGGAAAGCCTTGTGTTGCAAAACGGCTTATTGTACCGCAAATGGGAAAAAGCTTCAGGAAGAGAACATCATCTACAGTTGGTCGTGCCAAGAAAACTTATCAAGGACGTACTACGTGAGTTGCATGATGGGGTTTCTGGGGACATCTTGGAGTACGACGAACATTGGTAAAGGTACGAGAGCGTTTTTACTGGTTGAATTGCCGAGAAGATGTCGAGAATTGGTGCCGAAAATGTACGTCATGCTCTGCAGTGAAAGGTCCGCAGGTTAGAAGCCGAGGCAACCTTAGACTATACAACGTGGGAGCCCCCTGGGAAAGGATAGCGATTGACGTGGCTGGGCCATTTCCTAAGACAGATAACGGAAACAAGTATTTTATGGTCGTGATGGATTACTTCACGAAATGGCCGGAGGTGTTCGCAATCCCTAATCAGGAAGCCACGACTGTTGCTGAGAAATTAGTCAATGAGGTGATATGCAGATTTGGCGTTCCGCTGGAGATTCATTCAGACCAAGGCAGAAACCTTGAATCTAATGTATTCCAGGAAATGTGTAAATTATTAGGTGTATACAAAACAAGAACCACACCTTATCACCCACAGTCTGATGGAATGGTTGAAAGGTTTAACCAAACTTTGGAACGACACTTAGCCAAGCTAGTAGAAGATCACCAAAAGGACTGGGATAAATACATACCTCTGTTCTTACTGGCTTACCGAACAGCGGAACATGAAAGCATAAAAGTGACGCCAGCCTATGCCAACTTCGGCAGACAGTTACGTATACCAGCAGACTTAATGACTGGAGGCCCGCCACCGAATGCAGAGACCCAATTAAGTATACCGGAACATGTTGAAGACATTCGTGAGAGGTTACGCGATATACACTCGTTAATAAGTGAAAACGCATTGGAATCAAGTCAGCGGATGAAGACCAGATACGACCGAAACGCCAATCATCGAGGTTTTCAGGAAGGATCTCTTGTTTGGCTGCATAATCCGGTTCGACGAAAAGGAAAATCACCTAAGTTACAGCGACGTTGGGATGGGCCATACAAAGTAATCACACGGATCAATGACGTAACCTACCGAGTGCAGAAGCAACCAAGAGGGACCATGAAGATTGTTCATGTTGATCGATTAGCCATCTATAATGGAAGTAATGATGTTCGGGACGAACATAACTAAGAGGGGGGTAGTGTTACGAATAATCTAGAAGCGTAGAGAATTGGAGCGCGCGCGCGCTAATTTTCTAGAAATAAAGGAAAGAGATAGCTACTCCTATTGACTAACAAATAGTTGACCTGGGCTATGCCATAATGGACTTTGTGGGATATGGCATAAGGTTGAAAATAGCGTGTACTAGGATTTATGACTCATAACATGTTTACGATAAGAAGTGATTCATTGTTTCCCGATACATTTAGATTTTTCTGGATTCAGCTAGGTCTTTCCCCTGCCTATAAATACAGAGATGTTGACAAACACGAGTCAGTTTTTATCAAGCGATCGAGAGCGATACATCAAGTGAACAGTGCGAAGTGAGAAGTGTTTTATTGAGTAGTGTTCTAAGTTCAGTGATAGTACAGCAAGTGACTATTGTGTAAAGGGTATTTTAGTATAACGTTGTGTTGTGTTGTGTAAATACACGGATTTAATATAAGTGGTGTTTTTCTACAATTGCGAACCCGAGTACGTAACAATATATATATATATATATATATATATATATATATATATATATATATATATATATATATATATATATATATATATATATATATATATATATATATATATATATATATATATATATATATATATATATATATCTGCAATCAAAAACAACATTTTATTAAAATTAAATTATTAGATTTAAAAAAAACGTTCTAATGCAACCTGTTCCTTCCACTTGAGAAAGCTTTATCAACAAGACGTGTAAACAGAACAAAATTCGATGCTTCTTATGATTTCCTATTGTTATATTAGAAGTTTCGTAATATATCTCCAAAGTTCATTGTAAGAATCACAATTATATATTGTTATTTTATTTTATATTCGTACAAATAGAATAAAAAGAATCACCTAACATGGTCCTCAAAATAAGTACTAATCAATATAATCAAACATTTTAAAATCGTCAAAATTGATGTCCTCTTCTCTTTTGGCAGTTGGTTAACAACTTTAAAAGGTATTCAAAATTATTAATGAAAAAAAAATATCTTTTTAATAAAAAAAAATTAACTTGTTAATGAAAAAAAAATCGACTCCACTAATAATAACAAGATCAATTTGTATTATTCGACTAAATTAAAAGGAGGTTGTAATGCATTGTCCTTTAACTGAAAAATTGACCACTGAAATTTTGTCGTATTATATTTGGAACGTCGAGTAAATTTTTAAGATAAAATAAAAAACATACATTACACCCTATATTTAGTCACATAAACAACAAAAATAAATCGATAAACTCTTGTCCTTACCGAAAATACAATATCTTATATTTTTTAAAGTTCATGATGTTGTATTTTACAATTTATCAGAGAACAATGCTGTATTTTTGACGTGCGGGCAGTGACGTGAGCGACAGGATTCTATTTGAAGTGAGCTCACAATTTTAAATTGTGCGCCCATTCTTAGAGGATGTTTTTAAGACACTGATTGTGTATCTTGGGTTTTTATATATCAATGCAAAAAGACAAGCCTGCTGAGTTTCTTCCATTGGATCTTCTCAGTATGTGGCCAGGTTCCGATCTGGTAGTAATTTTTAAAAAAATGTTGACTCGTCAAAAGTGCTTATAAGGGTTTACTTCAATAAAACACTTTTTGATTTTGAGATAATTTATTTAACCTTATAATTTAAAACAATACAAAACATTATATTTTGTAAATTTTATTTATATTATCATAATTAGAAAGTATTATATTCTCTCTCTCTTAATATCTGTATTTGCACCAAGTATGACATTGAGATGGTTATAATAAATATTTATCGAAGTAACATAAAGATAAGTAAATATAAATCTAGAGACATCCCGTGAACCCCTTTTGGAATGGCTATTTTGACTTTTGATTTTGGCTTTGACTTTTGGCTTTTGGCTTATTATGACTTATTAAGAATGAACGGGGGATTTTCTTAATATTCTAGCACTTACTTGATGGATTATTCTCCTGCATTTTTTCAAATTTGGATTCGGAAAAGTTTTGTGACTTTTTTAAATTCATTTGTGAAAGCCATTGACATGGTGAAAGCTTAAAAGTATAAAAACCATATTATGTCATTAGTGTCTAGCTATAATTTTAACAACTGTACATGCATGCTTTATATGTATCAGTAAATAATTTTTTAGACACTGAGTTGATACTGAGATAGAAAACTGACTTCTTCGAAAAGGTCGAAAAACATTATTAAATTATTTGCCCCATTTCCTTCCAAGGAAATGGGGCAAATAATTTATCCATATCATTATTATTAAATGATATCCGTATCATTATTACAATTTACTCTTTAAAAAAAGTATTTCGAAGATTAATTGCTTATATTCTATAATATTGCAGGCACAGCTTGATGAAGTAACCAATAAATATAATAATGTAAATAAATTGTACCAAGACAGTCTCACTAAAATAAAAGAATTATCTGAAGTGAAAGAAGCAAGTTGTGATCATGACAACATTAGCATAACAAAATTAAATGCTGATATTACAAGTGATAAGTTAGCAGCACAAAGAGCTACAGAACAGAATAAAAAATTAAAATTAGACATTGAAGAACTAGAACAAGTTGTGGTTAAAATGGTATGTATTAGCTTTAGATATCTCCATTTTAAAATAAATGTGGCATAGGCCAATTAGTTATCTAAAGGTGCCTGAAGTTCATGACCTACTAGCTCCATTCAAGATTAGCCTCTTAGCCTCTTTTAAAAAACAGTTTGTTTTTAATGTTTATATTAACTAAAAATATTGTATAGAAAATTCAGTAACTGTGAATGTTTATCAAATATCTTTTAAGCTTCTAAAAAGTAATAAAGGTCATGATTGTTGTTATGAAAAAAGTTAATTAGGTATACATTTTATAATGTGTGGCTTTTAGAAACTTATTTTTTTCTTTTTAGACAAAAGACAAATTAGAATTAACAGAAAAATTAATGCATGAAAAAAGTTTGAACAAAGATTTGATACTGAAACTAACAGATATAGAAGAAAATACTAGAAATATGAACAATAAATTGAAAGCTAAAGATGAAGAAATGATAAGGTTGCAAAGTGGATATAGAGAAATTGAACGAAAGCATGGAAAGCTATTGGAAGACATTACTAATATTAAGGAAAACACTGAAAATTGTACTATTAATAAGGATTCTTTTACAAATACGAGCCATAAAGATGATGAAGAAAATGCCCTAATTGATCAAAACTGTGCCTCAGAAAACAGTAATGGAATATCAAATACAGATATTGAAAATCAGAGTGTCCCAAAATACGATGCCATGCATAAGTTACAGGAGCGTTTCTTAAAGATAATGGACGAAGTAGCAAATTTATCAGATGAAAAACATAGACTAGAACATATTATTTTACAACTTCAAACTGAAACGGACACAATCTGTGAATATGTGGCCCTCTATCAACAACAACGTAGTTTATTGAAAAAGCGAGAGGAAGAAAGAAACAATCAGATTAAAATATTTGAAACAGAATGCAATAAGCTCAAACATCACTTAGAAGAACTTCGTGATATACTGCTGTTTATGGTCGAAGATGAAAAGTTATCTATGTTTTTAAAAGATGAAGACAGAAAAAATGATATTGCGAGGATTAAAAAGCTGTTAGAAATATTGCAAAATAGTACTTTACTTGATATTAAATTTCACACATTAGATTTAAATTCATTTTATCCATGCAGTTGTTGTTCTGGTCAACTAATCGATGTTTAACATAACAGAACGTATTTATATTACTTGTTTTTATTCTGGTTTAGATGTTGACAAGTCTAATAAATTATCACGGTAATCAATATGAAATTAAAAGTAGAACTATCTACTTCATTTGAGCTGCATATACTTTGTTGCATAGCAGAAATCTAATGAAGCCTTGATCAATAATAATATTGCAGTACAAAAATGTATTGGGTTGTAATTTTGACTACAAATAGTAATATTATTCTTTTAGGTGAAAACTGTCATGAATATATAAATATGACATATCTATTATTTCAAATTTTGTGTATAGATATGATTTAATATTAATCTATATATGTTTGTTTAAGCTATGAAAATAAATTTATTTTAAAATTATTTTTGGTGACTTTATTATATTACAATGCATTTCGAATTATCATTATAAGGATTTGAAACCGGGTTACAAAATACCTCTTAATAGATGTTTTTAGAAGTTTTTATTACAGCCAAATAAACTGATTTAAGCAAAAATCGCGAATAGTAGGTCACGCAACGTACACACCTACTAAGAAAGGTGT
Organism: Apodemia mormo; assembly: GCA_036924255.1. Lineage (NCBI taxonomy): Eukaryota > Metazoa > Arthropoda > Insecta > Lepidoptera > Riodinidae > Apodemia > Apodemia mormo. The sequence goes on along the minus strand of JAUPFN010000003.1, from coordinate 21,637,785 downwards.
TCAGTACTCGATTTTGATTTCATATTCGGTATATGTAAAAAAAATAGTTACTTAATATATGACCTAATTTTCCAATAAAATTGCTTAGTACGGACACTGGATAGCCGTGCATGACGCATAGTTTTGTTTAAAAAACATTGTTGAAGCATTGTTTAAAAACAGTGAATCACAAAACCTGCGACTAGACTAGACCGTATCAGGCCTATGACACTCGCCTATACCTACTGCGATAAGCACCTACAGGCAACTCGACTTTGCAAATCAGTCGGGGCCGCCCCGTGCTTATGAGTACACGCGTACCTATTCATGTACGACGGCCTGCCGATCATCGTCGCAACGTGAGGTTTATTACTGTAGGTACTCTTATAAAATGGGGATTCGTAATATAAAATATTAATTGCTGTGTGGATGGTTGTCGCAATAAACAGAAGGATGCAAAGTTTTTTACTTTACCAAAACATTCTGAAATGTAATAAATATATGTTTTGTTTAGTTTACCTACTCGTAATTTTATAAGTAGGTTTTAAGTACTATAAGATTACGTAGATTTATCATGCCCCAGTATTGCAACTTGAAATGCGCCATAAATTATATTTTAACGTTAATTAATTATTTACAAATCAGAGTTTCTTTGAAGTATAGAGCAAATGCCGCTATGCCAGGCAAGTTGTAAAAGGCGACCGATTGTCTATACGTGTCACTACCATCGTGACTACTAGGTGGTAGAGTTCCGCATCGTCTCACCCGGGTATACGGTACCACTGCCATGGGCGTACCGAGGGAAGTGGGGGGGGGGCAGGTAGGGGTAGCTGCCCCCCCCCGGAATTTGTTTACCTTCTTACTATTGTAGATAAAAATATAGTCTTAAAATGCTTCGGTTGCCCCCCCCCCTGACCCAGAACCTGTATATGCCCATAACCATTGCTTACCTATCCCTGCCGCAATAGCATCAATGCTGGTCATTATCTTGTTCCGTTTTGGGGGTTAAAGTTGGGCGGTAGACTTATGTACATGGGCGTACCGAGGGGGGGGGGGGGCAGGGGGGGGCAGCTGCCCCCCCCTGGAATTGGTTTACCTCTATTATCTACTGTTGTAGATAAAAATGTAGTCTTAAAGTGTTACGGCTGCCCCCCCCCCCTGGCCCAGAACCTGGGTACGCCCATGCTTATGTATATAGCATTGCTATCCTGCTGCATAGATAGCAACGCATCATTTACATCTTTGGTGTCTATAAGCGATAGAGTATCTTTTTTTTATATCATAAGATAGCAAACAAGCAGATGGGTCTCTTGATGGAAAGAGTAAAATATCGCCTATAGACACCAAAGGTGTTACTGGTGCGTTGCTATCTTGTGGCGAGGTTTAATGCCACATGCATAAGTTTACAGGCTACCTTACCCTCCAAACCAGAATACGACAATGATAAGCACTGAAGCTATTGCGGCAGGAATAGATAAGGTGGTGGTACCAGATCCGGGCGAGACAATGCAGTACTCTACCACCCAGTAGCCACGAATCGGTCGCCTTTTACGGCCTGCCTAGCAGAACGGCAGTTCGCCTATTCTTCAAAGGAGCCCGAAACCAACACGGGGAATCTTTGAGACAACCCTGATTTCATTAGAAAGGTTAAGAGTTACGCGTTAGAAAGAGATGCAACTTCTAGGTAAATATAAACGTAGGCAATCGAGCGCCGCGCGATCTGAATTCGACTTAATTTTATCATAGCAAGAGTCCCTATTTCTTTAAACTTCACGGAGTGTCTCTTCTGTACTTGTACTACTGGCATGGAAATTATTGTTAAATTAGGTTAACTGGTATGTGGTTAAAATTAATTAATATTTAACAGTTATTTATTTATGTCATCTCAGTAGTAGCCTATATATTACAGTAAGTATTAGAAGCAGACAAAAACGCAAAGCCGTCGAGTTAGCGATCAAAAAAAAAACGGTCCTCTGGAGTAAAAAAGGTCCTCTGGACTAGTTTTTTAACAGTTATTATTATCATAAATGAAGGTAGCTCAAATATTTTTAATAACATTATTACAATTATTAGAAGTAGCAAAAACGCAAAGCCGTCGAGTTAGCGAGCAAAAAAAAGGTCCTCTGGAGTAGTTTTACAATTTTTAACAGTTATTATTATCATACATCAAGATAGCTGAAATATTTTTAATAACATTATTATCCTATATGAAGTTATTGATAATTTTTAATAGTATTTGCTAACAAAAACAACAGTTGTTAATTGTTAAAAAATTTAGTATTAAATTTAATATGTTAACTGTTAAATGATCCATGACTAACTTGTACTATTATATATTCTGTGACCATACGTTTTGAATATTACTACACTAAGTTTTTTGAGTTTTACTATGTCTCTTTTTATTATAATTTAATTGTTTACTTGTGACCATTAACTATTGTGTCCTAAATATGTAACTACAGTCTTACCAGTCAATCTGTATATCCATACTAATATCATAAATAGGAAAATGTATGTGTGTGTTTGTTTGTCCATCTTTCACGGCAAAACGTAGCGACGAATTGACGTAATTTTTTAAATGGAGGTAGTTGAAGGGATGGAGACTGACAGGCTAATTTTTGTCTCCTTCTAAACTCCTTCCCCGAATTTAACGCGAGCGAGAGAACAAAAGCTAGTTGGTGATTATAAATGATAAATATAAATAAATATCCCTGGACAAATTAAACGAATTGATCTGACCCCAAAGTTAGCAATTTATTTCCTTGTAATATGGGTGTTAGTCAACCATACCCATCTATTAATATCTGAAGGGAAAACTTTGTATCTCTTTTTAAGACAATAGCCCGAACAGTGGAATATAAAATTTGGCACAGTTAAAGTTTACTTTGCGGAGGACTGCAGAAAGAATTATTAAAATTTAAAAAGAATATTTTTAAATAAAATTCATTAGAAATACAATAAATTAATGAAAATAAACATTACACACACTACATTCATGTGACATACATCATAATATACACTCATGTATACTTACTGTTTTTTTACGGCTAAAGCATAGAAACATATATGTAGCCCATATAAAGAAGAAGAAACATATATGGGCTAAAGTTATCGTTAAACTTGAAAGAGACTATTTTTTTGTGTATGGTCGAAATACAAGTGATCACTAGTAGGGGTAAAATCGGGACGCTAAGGGAAAAGATCAATAAAAAGTACATTTTAATTATTACAAATTAGATTTATTAAAATTCGTTTAGTAAGACTAAATTTTTTAGTTTTAAGTTTAACAATGAGATCACTTGTTTAACAAAATATATGAATATTGTTACGTACCTCGGGTTCGTACTTGTAAGAAAACACCACTTATATTAAATCCGTGTATTTCCACAACACAACACAACGTAACACTAAAATACACTTTACACAATAGTCACTTGCTGTACTATCACTGAACTTAGAACACTACACAATAAAACACTTCCCGCTTCGCACTTGTCACTTGATGTATCGCTCTCGATCGCTTGATAATAACTGCCTTGTGTTTATCAACATCTATGTATTTATAGGCAGGGGAAAGTCCTAGCTGGATCCAGAAAAATCTAAATGTATCGGGAAACAATGAATCACTTCTTATCGTAAACATGTTATGAGTCATAAATCCTAGTACACGCTATTTTCAACCTTATGCCATATCCCACAAAGTCCATTATGGCATAGCCCAGGTCAACTATTTGTTTGTCAATAGGAGTAGCTATCTCTTTCCTTTATTTCTAGAAAGTTAGCGCGCGCGCTCCAACTCTACACGCTTCTAGATTATTCGTAACACTATCCCCCTCTTAGTTATGTTCGTCCCGAACATCATTACTTCCATTATAGACGACTAATCGATCAACACGAACAATCTTCATGGTCCTTCGTGGCTGCTTCTGCACTCGATAGGTTACGTTATTGATACGTGTGATTACTTTGTATGGCCCATCCCAACGTCGCTGTAACTTAGGCGATTTTCCTTTTCGTCGAACCGGATTATGTAACCAAAGAGATCCTTCCTGAAAACCACGATGATTGGCGTTTCGGTCGTATCTGGTCTTCATCCGCTGATTTGATTCCAATGCGTTTTCACTTATTAACGAGTGTATATCGCGTAACCTCTCACGAATGTCTTCAACATGTTCCGGTATACTTAATTGGGTCTCTGCATTCGGTGGCGGGCCTCCAGTCATTAAGTCTGCTGGTATACGTAACTGTCTGCCGAAGTTGGCATAGGCTGGCGTCACTTTTATGCTTTCATGTTCCGCTGTTCGGTAAGCCAGTAAGAACAGAGGTATGTATTTATCCCAGTCCTTTTGGTGATCTTCTACTAGCTTGGCTAAGTGTCGTTCCAAAGTTTGGTTAAACCTTTCAACCATTCCATCAGACTGTGGGTGATAAGGTGTGGTTCTTGTTTTGTATACACCTAATAATTTACACATTTCCTGGAATACATTAGATTCAAAGTTTCTGCCTTGGTCTGAATGAATCTCCAGCGGAACGCCAAATCTGCATATCACCTCATTGACTAATTTCTCAGCAACAGTCGTGGCTTCCTGATTAGGGATTGCGAACACCTCCGGCCATTTCGTGAAGTAATCCATCACGACCATAAAATACTTGTTTCCGTTATCTGTCTTAGGAAATGGCCCAGCCACGTCAATCGCTATCCTTTCCCAGGGGGCTCCCACGTTGTATAGTCTAAGGTTGCCTCGGCTTCTAACCTGCGGACCTTTCACTGCAGAGCATGACGTACATTTTCGGCACCAATTCTCGACATCTTCTCGGCAATTCAACCAGTAAAAACGCACTCGTACCTTTACCAATGTTCGTCGTACTCCAAGATGTCCTCCAGAAACCCCATCATGCAACTCACGTAGTACGTCCTTGATAAGTTTTCTTGGCACGACCAACTGTACATGATGTTCTCTTCCTGAAGGTTTTTCCCATTTGCGGTACAGTAAGCCGTATTGCAACACAAGGCGTTCCCACTGCGCGCAATAACTTTTCGTAATAGCGCTGAAGGGAGCCAGCTCCTGCTATTCGGGCCTTTCCGTGTCTTGCTTCTTCCAATCTATTAGAGGCCGCAAATCTCTATCTTCGTACTGGGCCTCACGCATCTCATCAGTTTCCCACCTGTCATCCGTAGGTTTAGCTCGCAAGACTTGAATCCTTTCCTTCGTCTCCATCCTTACACAGGGCTTGCCATCATCCGTACATGGTCGTCGTGATAACGCATCTGCATTTGGGTAAGACTTTCCACTACGCTGTACCGTATTCCTCGATCTCAGGTTACCATTGCTGGCCGCTTCTGATCGCACTTCTGTTCGTGTGGCTCCGGTGTTCCGCGTTGAGCTGCAGTTCTTGCCATTAACCAATCCTTTAATGGATAAACTGTTGCGTTCTGTTATATCCCTGATGTGTAGGGCTTTTAGCAGACTCACCACCCTTCTCAGCACTCCACCCAAAAGTGCTATCCTAGCACTTTTGGCTCCTTTGCCACTCCTAGCCTCGGTCCAGTCAGTCACCGGCCAACCATCAGAGAGACCAGAAGTCTCCTTCATCCGTGTTTTATTCTAAGTCTTATTCTAAGTTTTATATTATTTCAAGTGAAATAAAGTGTGTAATAAAAAGATCCTTTTTTAAAAACGCTACCAAGTTCCCCCGTATAACAACTGGTGGCACAGCGGTGTGATACGGATATTCCAGTGCCGGTGGACTCATTTTCAAATTATACTTCAAAATACAGTTTCAAAATACTATTTCCAACTATATTCTATTTCAAAATAATACTATTTCAAACTAAATAATACCACTTCATACTACTTCGTAACGAATAAGCAATTTTATTAACAATCAAATTAATAGTGTAATAAGTGACAGTGGAAAAAATATATATAAATAAATAAATAATAAGAAAAAAACTATACTTACCACGATCTACCTACCTGTCATCACGAAGATCTCGTCGCATCCAAGAGTACCTGGTCATCCTACATACAAAATCGATAATTACCTAATAAAACTTCAAGCGGTGTGCGTGAAAAAAAACCATTGAGAGCAAGATATCACGGAGTCGCCGTTGACGACACATCGAGTGGAATTCCTACGTCAACACCAGACATAAACATCCTTCGTCGCTGCAAGCGTAATGTTACTGATAACGCTCGCCTTACTATATACATTGTAAGTGTTATTGTAATATTTAAATCATAACATTTAGGGTTCCGTCTCACTAGCGTTTTAATTTTACTGTGTATTATTGTTTTATTTTACTGTTTTTTATTTTACTGTGTTTAATTTTACTGTGTATTTGTTAATATGTCAAAAGTTGAGAAAACAGTTGTCGAGATGCTGAATGCCCCGGAAAATTCCAGGGAATGTAGGAGCCCGACTCCTCGCTCATCAAAAACAGAGCTCCCACACCTAGAGGTGGACTTAAACACCCTTTTAAAATTTATAAAACCATGTAATGGCAACAAGGACACATTAAACTCATTTTTAGTAAATTGCAACAATGCTTATGATATGGCTTCCGAAGCGCAAAAACCGATTCTTTTTAAATATATATATTGCCAACTCGAGGGCAAGGCCGAAATAGCCTGCTCAATCAAAGAGTTTAAAAAATGGCCTCAATTAAAGGAGTTCTTAAAAACTCAATTCGGCGAGAGAAAACATTACTCCCATTTATTGGCTGACCTGCAAGAGACCAAACAATCTCCAGCAGAGTCGGTCAACCAATACTCGCTCCGGGTCGAAACTTGTCTCTCTCAACTTTTGACGGAAATATCTTTATCGGACACCACACTAAAGGAGTTGCCAGGAAGGATAGCCGCGATGGAGGATCTAGCCCTCCATCACTTCTTGATTGGGCTTAACCCCAAAATATCTAGTATAGTGAGATGCAGGGCACCTAAAAATTTAAACGAAGCCGTTAACCTAGCAATATCGGAAGAGCGCATACAACAATGCATTTACAAAAGGTCAATGCCAACTGAGGCGAGACCTAACTTATCAATGAGGCCTAAGTTTTCCACGAGACCACAATGGCGTCCTGTAGAAAACCGCCCGCAGCCTGGACCCTCTCGTCAACCAGAGACGATTTACTGCCGGTATTGTAAATCACCGGGCCATGACATAAAGGATTGCAAGAAACGTGAATATAATAATAATCGCTACCGTCAACCCCAAGCTAGACCTTTTATGCCAAATTCATACGACAGGAACCGCCAAGTCCACTACGTGGACGCGGAAGAATCCGAGGGGCATGATGAAATCGATCATTTAAACACGAAACCGTCTCACCCAGGCGCCGTGTGAGACAACAGGTGTTAAGTAACGGCGTCAACAGACACAAACACGCGCACACACCACTCAATACAAAATCACAGGTCACACGACAGGGTAACCAGCCCCAAAAAGGAGACCTATGTCCAGCATCTAACTTCACAGTCCACACGGGTAACCAGCCCCAAACAAGAGACTACATTTCAAAATCACAGGTCACACGACAGGGTAACCAGCCCCAAAAAGGAGACCTACGTCCAGCATTTAATTCAACAGTCCACACGGGTAACCAGCCCCAAACAAGAGACTGTATTTCCACACCACAGGTCACACGACAGGGTAACCAGCCCCAAATAGGAGACCTGCGTTCAGCACCAAACCTCACGGTCCACATGGGTAACCAGCCCCAAACAAGCGACCACACTTCGACGACTCAGATCATACAACAGGGTAGCCAGCCCCAAAGCGGAGGTCTGCGTCGAGCAACTAATCCAAGCACTCATACGAACAATCAGCTCCAAGTAGGAAACCAAAGCCCAAATCCGATATTAAGCAAGGAAATATACGAGATAAACATAGATACAACAAAACGGTCCCTACCTCATGTGTTGTTACACTCACAAGTATCCGACATCCCTTTAACCTTACTAGTCGATTCGGGTTCTGCTATATGCCTATTGAAAGAATCAAGTTTACTCAAAAATCCGGAACTTGCTAAAGAAAAAATTAACATCAAAGGTATCGACTCTAGCGATGAGCCGACCCAAACTGAAGGTCACTTCCCACTAAAACTAAAACTAAATGAAAACGGATTTGCCGTTCACTTTACATTCCATGTCATTAAAAATATTAACCTTCCCTAAGACGGGATTATCGGCACAAATTTCTTAACAGCATTCGGCTGTAAGATCGACTACACTCGCGATGTTTTGAGAATAGGGAAATTAAATATAAAACTACACTTCTCTGAACCTTTTTTCGTTATTCCACCTCGTACCGAAGCGGTGATTGAATGCTCGGTTCGAGAAACTGATCTCAAAGAAGGCATCGTTCTAGATCAACATATTTCAAATGAAGTACTAATCTCAAATTGCATAGTTAAAATTAAAGACAATAACCGCGTAAATCTGACTGTCGCCAACACATCGGAAAATTATGTTAATGTAAAAACGAATCTAAAACTTAATATTGAACCTTTAAATGAAAATCATATATGCTACACAAATAACTTCAATACCCAACTAACTACCAAGAGAACCGACGATGTTATTAGCTCCCTCAGAACAGATCATTTGAACCAAGAGGAGAGCGAGGCTCTTATCGATCTCTGTTCTCAATACTCAGACATCTTTTATCTACCTGGCGATCAGTTAACCTACACTTCCGCTCTTGAGCATCAGATTAAAACAAGTAGCGACATTCCCGTCCACACAAAGTCTTATAGGTTCCCGGAATGTCACAAAAAAGAGGTTGAAACCCAAATAAATAAAATGCTTGATCAAAATATTATACAACCTTCATCCTCTCCTTGGAGCTCGCCAATATGGATAGTTCCTAAAAAACTGGACGCCCAAGGCCAACGTAAATGGAGAATTGTAATAGATTACAGGAAATTAAATGATATCACAATCGGAGAAACGTATCCTATCCCTCAGATATCCGAAATCCTAGACCAACTAGGAAATAGCAAGTATTTCACCACTTTAGATCTCACATCCGGTTTCCATCAAATCCTTATTTCCTCGAATGACGCTCCTAAAACCGCCTTCTCTGTGCCCCAAGGACACTTCCAATTTAATCGCATGCCGTTTGGTCTTAAAAATGCCCCGTCTACCTTTCAAAAATTAATGAACAACTGTCTATCTGGTCTTCAGGGTTCACGTTGCTTCGTGTACCTTGACGACATAGTAATTTACTCCCATGATTTAGCCTCACAAGTAGATAACATGAGGGCTGTCTTTGAGAGACTCCGTAAATTTAACCTAAAACTACAACCGGACAAATGCGAGTTCCTTCGCAAGGAAGTTGCATATCTAGGGCACATTATCAGTGAGGACGGCGTAAAGCCTAACCCGGATAAAATTAAAGCTGTTACCAATTATCCTACTCCTAAATCTCCTAAAGACATAAAGTCTTTCTTAGGCCTTGTATCATATTATAGACGGTTTATACCCGATTTCTCGAAATTGGCAAAACCGTTAACTTCCCTCCTAAAAAAGGATGTTGCTTTTCGTTGGCAGAACGAGCAACAACTCTCATTTGAATCCTTGAAACAAAAATTAATCACAGCACCTATACTAGCTTATCCTGATTTCACACAACCTTTCCTACTCACATGTGATGCATCTAATTATGCTATTTCTGCAATCCTATCCCAGGGGACTATTGGACAAGATCGTCCTATCGCTTTTGCATCCAGGACCCTAAATAAGGCCGAATGCAACTATAGTGTCACGGAAAAAGAATGCTTAGCAATTATATTCGGCACGAAGGTATTTCGTCCATACATTTACGGATATCGGTTCAAAATAATTACTGATCACAAGCCTTTGCAATGGCTTTTTAATTGTAAAGACCCCGGATCCCGACTCGTCCGTTGGCGATTGAAACTCGAGGAGTTTGAATACGAAATTCATTATAAAAAAGGAAAGATTAATTCTAACGCTTTATCCCGGTTCCCTGTTAACCCAATCATTCCCAATCCTGGCTCCGCTGGAAGCAAAGACCAATACGACCAGGACAAGGACCTTATGGACCTACTGATCTCACCAGCATCATTTAACGAGGACGAAATTGAACCTTTTGATCCCTTAGCTGAACCTTCTCCCAATCCTGTTGAAGGAAATGTAACGCATCCCGAAACGCAAACGGGCCCTGAGCTTATCACTTTAGATGATTTAAATCTTCCTGAAACACTGAATCCTCCTAACTCTGAAACACTGAATCCTCCTAATCCTGAAACGCCGAATCTTCCAAATCCTGAAACAATAAATATTCCAAATCCCGACATCGCCAATCCCCCAATTCTCGATACGCCGAATCTGCCTATCCCTGAAACGCGAAATCCACTGAACCCTGAAACGATACACCTACCAAATCTCGAAGGACAACACTCTCCGATTTCTCCAGACGCTGTAAACACGCAACCTACTCGCACAGACTGTAACGCTGACTATTCTAACTTCTTAAAAGACATTGCCAAAAAAGATAAGGTCTTTAACACAAAAATCGTAGAACATAACCAATCCTTAATGAAGACTCATTGCAGTAATCTTCTTATACCGACTTCCTTAGACCTAGACGAATCGAACACCTATGTCCAAGAAGTGATCGGTAATCTTGAAAATCCTAAAGATGTACTTTATAGTGAAAAACAGTTACATTATTTTGAAGAAACAAAATTCAACAATAAGGTCACTTACCTAATATATACGAAAGTTCATAATTTTGATCAAACCTCCTACCCAGAAATCTTCCTAACCCTGAAAAACATAAAACAACATTTGCTAGAAAGTAACATCCAAGAGATAGCAGTTTCCGACTTCAAAAATCCATTTGAAAATTTATCTTTCACCAAAATATATAACATCTTAACCTATTTATTCCACGACTCAAATATAGTAGTAAACATCTATCATAACGACATCATCCATCCGACTCCCACCGAAGTAAAGAAAATCCTGTACGATAATCATGATATTCCATCTGCTGGTCACCTTGGCTCTACAAGAATGTACAACAAAATAAGAGAGCGATTTTATTGGAAAAATATGCGTAGCGACATTGAGCAGTATGTAAAAAATTGTCCCTTCTGCCAAACCAACAAAGCACTAAGACAAACGAACAGAGCTCCTATGCAGATTACCAGCACTTCTAAATCCCCGTTTGAAAGAATATCCTTAGACATAGTAGGGCCTTTACCCGAATCGGGCACCGCTAAGACTAAATATATACTTACCTTACAAGACGACCTGACGAAATACTCTACTGCATATCCGATTAGAAGTACGACCGCTGAAGAAACAACCGACTGCCTCCTTCACTTTATTTCCTTATTCGGTATTCCAAAAACTATCCTCACGGACCAAGGTACCAACTTTACCGCAGAACTCTTCAAAGAAACCTGTTCCTTCCTTAAAATAAAACAACTCTGGTCATCTCCATACCATCCTCAGACCCAAGGAGCACTTGAGCGCTCACATTCGACACTTAAAGAATACTTAAAATCTTATGTGAATGACGAACAGACAAATTGGCCACGATACGTATATACAGCCATGCTGGCTTATAACACGACTCCACATTCGACGACTAACTTTTCCCCTTACGAACTCCTATTTGGGCATAAACCATTTATCCCCAGCTCCATTTATGACTCTCCTAATATTACCTATTCCGATTACGTAAAAATGCTACAAAACCGGTTGAGATGTTGTAGGGAAAAGGCGATTGAACATTTAGAAAAGTCAAAACAGACCTCTAAAACATACTACGACACACACACCCGACCTGTGTCTTATAGAGTCGGTGATTACGTGTACCTAAAAAATCATCTTAGACTTAGGAAGGCTCTCTCTCCTGTATGGAAGGGACCATATAAGGTTGTTAAAATTAACGGCAGAAGCTCGCTCACTCTACTAATAAATCGCCGTCATGTTATTCATCACTTCGACGAAGTGAAATTAGCTTCCAGAGCAGACGCTCACAACTAAATAATTAGTATTTAGGTAATTAAGATTTATTAATTAATTTTATTGTTACTTTTATGTAGGCATTAGTTTTATTCTCGATATTCCTTTACAGCAACCTTTCGTCGGGGCAACAGTTCGTCGAACCACTAATAAATTCCTCGGGTATCTATTTCGACCCGTTAGGGATTTTAAACTTAGTCGATAGTTATCTTAGTGTTATAATTCCCCTAGATATATCATATATACAACCTCATGTAGTAGACTTAGCAACTAGTATTAATAATTCCAAATATTTATGCGAAGGAAGTAAAACTCTTAGCCATTTAGAATGTACTAATCTCTTTTTACCATTAATTACTCGATACGAGGACATAAAGCGTGATAGTGAAGCTTTATTCAACCTAACTCCTCGCCGCTCTAAAAGAGATGCCATTCTCGGATTTATCGGAACCTTGTCGAAAAAGCTTTTCGGCACAATGGATGAAGATGACGCCGCTCGCTACGACCAAGCTATCCGAGATGTACAAGCAGATGAGAAAAGATTAGCTTCTCTTGTCAAAGAAAATATCCTAGTGACCACTTCTACGCTTAAAGCGATGAACAAAACTATTTATACATTTGAGGCGAACCAACGTAAATTGGCGACCGCCATTGATGCCCTATATGTAAGCGTAAGAAATCTCACAGCTACTTCGCAAGAAATATTGATAAAATCGCGTATTTTAGAGTTAGTCTCAATCATAGAAAATAGTCTTTTAACCTTATCTTTTAAAGTTGAAGACCTCGTAAATTCAATTATGTTTAGTAAATCAAATATTCTATACCCTACCATTCTAACTCCAAAGGAGCTCTACAAGGAGTTGGTAAACAACTACCGATTCATATCTAATTCCAGACGACTACCCGTCCTTCTAAGCTTAAATAACATGAACACTATCCTGAACATATCCTCTGTATCCTGCTATATGACTAGTGATAAGATTGTCTTTGTCCTTAATATCCCCTTAGCTAGTCCTATCGACTTTAAGCTATACCACAACTTACCTTGTCCAGCACCTCACAATGTCAATGAACCTACCTCGTATTCTACCATTATTCCCTCTTCTAAATATATGGGAATAAATAATGATAAAACTAATTACTGTAAATTAGAAGACCTCCAAGGTTGCAAAATAATAAATGGCAACACTTACCTTTGCGACGCCTCGGTGCTGTACTCCACTGCAGCGAACCCAACCTGTGAATCAGAAATAATAGGGAAAACACTTACCTCAATACCTAATACATGTGAAACGAAATTCCTCCATGGCCGCATCCAAATCTGGCAACCCCTGCGAAATAACCAATGGTTATTTGTGGTATCCGAGAAATCAAAATTAAATATAGAACTAAATGTAACACAAGTGGTAGAGACAATAATAAGTGGAACCGGAATCCTACACTTACCTCCTGGAAGTGTTGCATACTGCAAAGATACCAAATTAGTAGCTAAGGATAGTGTTAACATGATTTTAAAACCGATAAAGATGTATGTAAATATACTAAATGACCCATGCTGTAATGCGCCTAGTTTTAAGAAAATTATTCCTGTTCTACCTCCTGTTGATTTAAGTAATATAGATTTAGACTCCGTAGCTTTTGACAATCCCGAGGTATTAAAAGGATTGGATGAAATTTTAGATAAACCGAATATTGTACTTTATGAACATTACTATAATATTGTAATCATTCTTATATTTCTAATCTTAAGTTTCGCTGTTTTCAAGATATGTAAGGTGACTGGCATCCATAAGAAAATATCCTTTACTCCAAAACCAAATCCAAACCCTGATCCCGTCAACGATGACACCGAAATCCCAGAGACTCCAACACCACGACTCCGCACCCATTATCCGTAAACTTCACCTTAGGGATGTAAGTTTACTCTACATCGGGGGGCTGTTATATCCCTGATGTGTAGGGCTTTTAGCAGACTCACCACCCTTCTCAGCACTCCACCCAAAAGTGCTATCCTAGCACTTTTGGCTCCTTTGCCACTCCTAGCCTCGGTCCAGTCAGTCACCGGCCAACCATCAGAGAGACCAGAAGTCTCCTTCATCCGTGTTTTATTCTAAGTCTTATTCTAAGTTTTATATTATTTCAAGTGAAATAAAGTGTGTAATAAAAAGATCCTTTTTTAAAAACGCTACCAAGTTCCCCCGTATAACAGTTCGCTCACCTGAGGTACGACAGCTTTTGGGGTTGTTTCTCGTCCAGCCAGCACTTGCCGTTTGCTCCTGGCTGTTACTCGCTTCTCTGCTGGTTCAACAGGCTGTTTGACGTGCCTGCTCTCTTCAGCTGCTGAGTTTCCTCCCGCTTGCTGTCGCCAATTCATTGAACCTGTAGGCATAGGTTTGGCTGGGCAGCTAACTGTAATATGCCCACGTTCACCGCAGGAGTAGCACATGGGGCCCAGTCTCCTAGGTTCCACTGCCTTTACTCGAGCCACAACTTGTGTAACCTCGCGTCCCTTATATGCGCGCGGTTCGTGGCGAACGGCTTCTACCTCCAGCGCATGAGCCAAAGCCTCCTTCATTGTCACGTGGTGCTGAAGGCGAACAGCAGCACGCACTTCCAGGTCTCTAATTCCATCAATAAACGCCTGGACGATGGTGTTATTCACTGTGTTAACGTCGGCTGAAGGATACGCCTTCCTTACAAGCTTCTCAATTTCCACGGCCCATTGTTGAAGTCCCTCGCCGCTCCTCTGTACACGGTCCTTTAATTGGGCACGGAACACATGCTCCAAGTGACACTCACCGTAGCGAGCTTCCAATGCCTCCATCAAATCAGCGAACTGATACTCTTTAGGCATTGCATCTAACACAGAGAGCGCCTGTCCCCGTAACGCCGTGCTCAGAGCTGTTAGGCAATGTTCATCTGTCCAACCACTGGCCTTCGCTGCTATTTCAAACTGAGTGCGGTACGCACTCCATGACGTAAGACCGTCATAAGTGAGTACCTTTACCCGAGGACCTACCTGGTGAGAACAACTATTAATGGCAACACCTGATTTAACACCAGTGATCTTCATTTTCATAAATTCCTTCTCAAGTTGGTCTATATACACACTTATTTCATCGCAGTTCGCCTCCTACTGGTCAACCCTCTTCTCAACACCCTTCATGTCGCGCTTGACGAGGCCCACATCGCTTTTTAACTGGTCTTGCTGTGCCAAGATAACAGTCAATTTAACTTTAAATTGACTGTTATCTTATTTAGTCAATTTAAATTTTAAATGGCATCGCCCAGGTCAACTATTTGTTTGTCAATAGGAGTAGGAGTAGACTATCTCTTTCCTTTATTTCTAGAAAGTTAGCGCGCGCGCTCCAACTCTACACGCTTCTAGATTATTCGTAACAATATTAAAAAAATATATACTTCCTTACCTTTCCATTTTACGCATTTGCCCCATGCCTGTTCCAAAACCGGGTACCCCCTTATTTTATACCCGACTTTGCCTCTAACATCTGAAGCACTTAAATTGGTCTAGTTCCTCGGGTTCCCAGCCTGCACAGCCTTCCTGAGCCCATTATTTGCATGTCAGGCATTGCACCCAATCGTCACTGTATATGGCATTGCCATACATTTCTGTGCAATAAATGCAAATATCATCTGAAATCATCTTTTTTTTGAGATTTTGTGATTCGCTAAGTCATTTCTAAGTTTAGGAACGTTTTTCTTATTTATTTTTTGGCATTTTCTTCTAGTTATAATTTATAAGGTGACGAAGTAATAATAGTTGTTTTACCTCGACAAGCATTTGTAGATATTTTTCTTGCGACATGAGGCTTAGGTAAAATATCAGCTGACAAAAAAGCTAAAGACTGCGATTCCGGGGATGTGCTTGGTTGTGGGTTACCTGGTTGCTGCTGCGATGGGATTGATAAGCTTCTGAAACCTGATGCTGGTGTTCTTGCACAGTGTTAGATTTAGCTAAGTTGGTCTTAACAACAGTGATTTCAATTGGAATTTCAACTATAACTGGTTCAGACGATTTCGTCACAGGGTCAGTACATCTGACATCATATACTCGCGCAAGGCAGCATTGCTATCAAAAGCACGTGCCGACGCCCGCCGGCACGCGTTTGATCAACAAGCCGACAATCATTGCGAATTCGGCTTTATTACAATGCAATTATGTTAAAAATTTCAATTGCAATTGACACACGTGGCATATTTTCAAAAAAACAGTAGCAGTCGTGGGACTGCCGATAGAAGTGAAAACGGAACTATTAAGTTGAGAGTAATTAAAACTATATGCAAAACATAGCTATAGATATACTATTATCATTAGCATGTCGGTGACGCGAACCGAGGATTTTACCCTCTACCAAAACGCTCAACGCGCCTAAAGAAGTTTTCACTTCAATAATATTTTGTAAGTCGGCTTTTCTTTTGGTCAAATTAATATAAAAGGATTAGGTGATTAGGTGACACCCAGTCAAGATCTCATAAAAAAGTGTAGGTAAGCTAGATTATTATGAAAATACCCAACAGTGGTGATATTTCAGATATCTACGCTGCTACGTATTTTTTATCAGTTGATTCTACAGAACGGAACAAAAAACCGGTAAGTAATTATAGTGCTTAGTACATACAGTAATTGTTATTTTAATGTTTATACCTTATGTATTTTAAAAATCTGAATTTAGACAAATGTGATACCATTATTAATTGTGTAAAAGTTTCAATAACATCAGCTATTTTACTGGTAAAAGGCCTAGGTATAACACTACTTCATCAATAGACGTTGGGTAGGTACTTTTTAGGGTCTTTCTAGGACCTATTATTAGGGTATTTTTTTTTATGACTAACCTTATTTTTTTAGATGTCTGAAAAAAGAAACTTTCTGGTGCCCATAATCGAAAAAGAAGGCTGGAGAAGGAATTATGTCTAAAAAAAGAATACAAGTTCAATCGAAAAGTTCATTCTTCGACCTGCGCCATCTTCGGAAGAACACCGAAACCATCTTGCTTTCGGTGCTTCAACGCTGCCGCCGCCCTCCTCTCCGCCATTGCCTTTGGTTGTCCAAGAAAGCGACGAACCTCTTTGTGTGAAAGTTTTCCCGGATAATACAATAATTAGAGATGTATTGAATGATCTCGCGCTATGGCCGCAGGTGTTAATCGACAAACAGAGGACATTTTTAGTGTTACGCGGACCAATACAGGTAATAAGAGTTCTTTCCTTCCAATAGTTCAAAAAGATCCTTTTCAAATGTCTATTATACTAAGAAGATGTCTAACAATGAAACCGTTTTAAGAAACTGGCTCGTCTGTTCCAAATCTTCCGATTCCGTTTTTTGTTTTTATTGTAAACTTTTTCATGATGACACATCACCTTTTACTGGTAAAATAGGTTATTAACACACGAAAAGAGCTTAGGGCGCTTGGAATGTGTTAAACGTCAAATCACATTGGTAGATTTCTTGCACCAAATTGAAAGTGAACGGGAAAAATTGTTGGGTTGCAGTGCTAGAACGAATAATAAATATGATTATATTTTTAGCGAGGAAATGTTTAGCTTTACGGGGTAAATCCGAAAAAATATACGAATCAGATAATGGCAATTTTTAAAGCTGGTTGAATATATTTCTAATTTTGATCATGTAGTTACAGAACATATTATTGCTCTTATTCAAAAATGTGAGAAACGCATAATTCATTATCTTTGCAACAATATTCAGAATGAAATTATATATTTACTAGGAAAAAGAATAAAATCGTTTTGGAGTTGAAGCATTCGAAATATTTTTCAATAATTTTAGATTGCACCCCAGATATTTCACACGAAGAACAAATATCGGTTGTCGTACGGTACGTTCTTTTGAGTGCAACCAATAATAAAGTTGAAATAAAAGAACAATTTTTAGGCTTTTTTCCTATTTCAGACACTACAGGTCAGGGCTTAACTCAGTTTTTGTTGCATTTTTAGACACAAATGAATCTGACATACAAGACATGCATGGACATGCAAACATGAAAGGAAAACATATAGGTTTACAAAAACAAATATTAGACATGAACCCGCGCGCATTTTTTGTACTTTGTGCAGTACACGCCACACAGCCTAAATTTAGTAGTAAATGACGCTGCTAAAAGTTCTTTAGAAATAATGGTGTGACTGATATATTAGTATTCGCTAAGATAATAGTAATATTGAAAGGATTCGTGGATTAGTAATCCGGCGAACTGTAATATGCTAATATTTCATATTTGCCTAATATCTGTAACGGCTATCCAAAATGAATCGGATAATATCATTCGGTCTTCGGAACAGTTCGGATTCACTAGATTGGCGCCCGTCGGATTCGTGAAAATATTAAAATATTAAAAATATTTTCACGATACGCCGCATCGTACGTACGAATGAGACAGACGTATTTCCTGCCGTATACTAAGTTGTTTTAAGGTCCAAATTACATTGAAATATTAGTTAATACTGATATATTAGTTAAGATATTTTCCTGCCGTATATGTATAAGATCTTATTACTATTGCTTTAAGGTCCAAATCACAGATTATTTATGTATAAATGTCCAAATTAGAAATTGTCAATTTCTTTTCAATTGTGCAAGAAATTTATGTTTTCTGCACTGGGAACAGTGTATGATGCCTTGTTTTCAATATATTCCGATAGGAGCAAAGATGCAGAGTCAAGGAATGTGGCAAATTCATTACTGACAAAAATTAAGAATTTTAAATTCACCTGCTCTCTGATTATTTGATTTGAAATTTTAAGCAAAATTAATATTGTCAGCAAGGCTCTTCAAAAATCGGATGTCGTATTGTCAGAAGCTGTCAAAATGACTGATCAAGTACAAACAAGTTTAACTGACAATCGTAACGATTCCGCTTTTAAGAGTTAATCTTAATTAACAGAGCAAAAACTTTAGCAGAAGAAGTGGAGGCAGTAGTCGAATTTGCTATACCTGGGCGTACTCGCGGTCGTAGAAGATTATTTGATTGAGTCAGAGGATGAACCGATAACAGACCCAAAAATACATTTTAAAGTAAATTTGTATTATTAATTATTAGACATCGCAATTATTAAAATCAGTGAACGTTTTGAATTTTTAAATCAAAATAACGAAAATTTTTCATTTCTTCACAAGTTACAACATTGGAAGGATTTGGACTTAGATTCTAAAAATGCACTTTGTACTAATTTGGAACAAAAACTGCACCATGCTGGCTCTTCCGATATAGATAAGATTTTTAATGAAATATAATGAAATGATAAGAGCTTCTCAATGAAATATAATTATTACCGATATTTGACACTGATTAAACTTTGCCATTGGATATTTTAAACTATCTGTTTAAGAATAACTTAATTTCAGTGTTCCCGAATCTGTCCATAGCAGTTAGCATTTACCTTACATTACCAGTTACTGTTGCTCATAGTGAAAGTTCCTTTTCTAAACTTAAAATAATTAAAAACTACCTTAGATCAACATTGACGCAAAGTAGGTTAACAAATTTGTCATTAATAAGTATTGAACATGATGTAAAAATGGAGATTGATGACATGATTAAAGATTTCGCTCATGCAAAAGCACGTAAAGTGATTTTTTCTTAAATATTTTATTTATAATTTATATACTTAGGTCATAAGGTGGTACTGTAATGTAGATAAGATGAAGAACGGTTTAAATAGCTATAAGTATATAATAAGGTTTTGTAATGTAATGTATACATGGGGCACACTAAAAGTTTTGCACTTCTAGCTAATCGGAACTATTTGAATTTCGAATGTTATATTTTTAAAACGTTGCAACCTTATTAGTAATACAAAAACAATTGGCGGGAAATGATTTGTCAATTGTTTTTTTATCATACATCAAAGTTCTACGTACGCAACGAAAATGGAATTAAGTCGAAAAGATTTTAGAGCGATGATTTTTTTTGATTTTAAAAGTTCTCTTTCTCCGCAAGACTGCCGCTCGTCTTCAAAATGCTTTTGGGAGAGAAGCACCTTGTTTGAGCATCGTGAGGCGATGGTTTGCTAAATTTGAGAGAGGTCGAGTTCTTTACATGACGAATTTCGTGAAGAGCGGCCTTCAACTGCCGTCAACGAAAATAATATGTCTACTGTTAAGCGGTTAATTGAAGAAAACCCCCGGATCACTTATGAGACAATTCGAGGACTGTTGGGGATTGGTATGAGCCAAATTCAGAAAATTTTATACGACGAATTGAAAGTTCGGAAACTTTGTTGTCGTTGAATCCCTCATGAACTGACAGCGGAGCAGAAGCTAGCTCGCGTGGAATGGTGCTCACAGATGCTACTGAAGTTCGACCATGGACATTCTAATGCTGTTTATGACATTGTCATGGGAGACGAAACGTGGATTTATCGTTTTGAACCCGAAAAAACACAGCAATCTTGTGAATGGGTATTTGAAAATGAGGATAGGCCAACAAAATTGAGACAGGCGAGAAACGTTGGTAAAAAAATGATCGCGTTTTTTTTCTCAGCTACGGGTCCCATCGGTACAATTCCACTTGAAGATCAAAAGAGTCTTAATGCCGAGTGATATTCTACCATTTGTTTACCCAGGGTGTTGGAAAAAGTTCGCGAAAGACGACCCAAAAGCCGCATTCTCCTACACCATGATAACGCTTCTTCACACATGGCCAACAAAACAAAGTCAGCTTTTAGCTTCCGAAAAAGTACATCTCGTCACTCATCCTACGCATAGCCTCGACCTAGCGGGGTGATTTCTGTATTTTTCCCAAAATCAAAGATTTGATGGGAGGTTTTACTTTTACCAACTCCGAAGAGGCAGTGATAGCGTTCAATCAGCACGTAGAAAATATGCCTTCAGATCTGTGGTCCTCCTGCTTTAAAAAATGGTTAGATCGCATGAAAAAATGTTTAAAATGTAATGGAGATTATTTTTAAAAGCAATAAACATAATATTTTGGTTATAACATGTTTTTAAGTTACGCAAAACTTAGTTTAAAATGTAATGGAGATTATTTTTAAAAGCAATAAACATAATATTTTGGTTATAACATGTTTTTAAGTTACGCAAAACTTATAGTGTGATCTACGTATAAGATAAATAAGAGTTTAATAAAAATATCTAATTATTAAAACACATGTTTTATTTTTAACCTCTTCTTCCCTATTTGGTAAGAAGAGGTTGAAATGTAGCACACTTCCGCTGCGGAACTCGAGCGGCAAAACCGCGATAGAGTTATGCCTTGTAACTTGCAAATTCTATGGGCAGCGGAACAGAAATTCGATACATTTCGCTGTCCATAAAACATGAACTATCGCGGTTCGCTGCTTAGTTTCGCAACAGAGATGTGCTATAGGCATAAAAACAATGAGTGTTATTCTGCCGTCATAAGAAGAAAGGCCGGAACTAATACCTACTTATAAAATAGCTTGTTGGAATATGAAAAAACTTTCTTGTCACGACGGCAAATTTAATAGTTATAGCCGCGGGGGCGGGGGATGGAGGGGGGGGGTCAGGCCTAGGGGGCGCCAGGGTTTCACTGCACACGGGCGCTTACACGAGCTAGAGCCGCCCCTGCCTGCTAAGTCTAAGGTGGCTGAACCATGGAAAACCATGCTCCTTCGAAGGTCAATTATTAAAAATGCATAGTTATTGTCATGTGAGGACAAATTCCTTCTTCTCACAATAATATGAATCGAACAAAGATACAGACGTAGCGACGATTCGTTTGTGCCATTCTTCCTTCATAGGAGCCCGGACCAACACGGGGGATATTTGTTTTATATTTTGTTTTGTACAATAAAATCTATACATATAATAAAATCGTAGGAAAGTCAAAACTGTACATTGAATATTTTTTTAAAAGAATACTTGGGGCGTGATCTACAATCGATATCGAAGCCAAAAATATAGTTTTTAGAATTGTTGTCTGTTTGTATGTATGTCCGGGGTAAACTCAAAAAGTACTGCATGGACTTACTTCAAATTTTGTATGAATACTACTAACAGGTCGGGTCAACATATAGTCTAGATATTATCACGCTATCACTTACGGGGAGGTGCTGTGCGAAGTAAACGAAGTCCGCGCGGACGAAATCGCTGGCAACTTTCGTAAAATGTATTTAAAGGTGTCGGGGAATACTTAAGAACCGACAAAAAGTTCTGGGATGTATATTTTTTTAATTCTTAAAAAACCTTGTTCCAAAAAAATTGACCAAAGAATCAAGTTGCCAAAAAAATATTTTTTGGGATTTATTTTTTGCAAATGTAAGTACACTGCGCAGTAGCAAAATAACCGCGAACGCTCTACCAGACTTACAAGCTTGGTATCGCCATTTGACAAAATTATATTTTTTCGCAATTCCAATTTGCCAAAAGGACCTTCCCAAAATTCGCCGGCAGCTCCCAGTCTAATACGAACAGTGCTTGTTCACGTAACAAAATTTCAATCGAGTCGTTTAAGTAGCTAAAAACAATTTCCATCCTACTAATATTATAAATGCGAACGTTTGTGATTATGTATGTATGGATGTTTGTTACTCTCTCACGCAAATACTACTGAACCGATTATGATGAAATTGTAATTGTAGCTGAAGACCCAGAATAACACATTTTATGCCGGAAAAATTAGATGATCCCGCTGGATTTGCCATAAACTTTTATGATGCAGCGGGCTGCACGCTGCAGCTAGTATTCACATAATTCATTTGTAGGTTGAGCTGCGATTCAGAACCGCAGCTCCACTACAGCAGTGTTTTAGCTACATAAACACTGCTATTCGTTAAGTTTTGTTGCGCAAATAGGAGCACAGATTGTTTAAAATAGATTTGTTTTAGATTAAAATATATGAAGTATAGAAAATACTTATTCATACCAAATTGTCTAATAATAATATTAAACTAAATTCAGTGCGTGATAAGTTTTAATGGCCCGGCATATCTAAGTATGATAATGGCTTTGACATTAAGACAAGGTTGTTTCCTTAGAATACTGTTTTTTATCTACTCACTGTATATCCATACTAATATTATAAATGCGAAAGTCTGTCTGTCTGTTACGCTTTCACGGTTAAACCGCTGGACCGGTTTTTATGAAATTTGGCTTGGAAGTAGTTAAAGTGCCGGGGTCAAAAAAAGGCTATTTTTTTCAAAAATCAACCTTAAAGGGATGAAATTTGTATGAAAAGCTATCTTGACGACATGTTAATCTACTCGCGGGCGAAGCTACGCGGGTCAACTAGTATTTTATAAATCACTAGATGTTGCCCGCGACTTCGTCCGCTCGGACTTTGTTTACTCCGCTCTTACTGGTGGTAGCAAGATGTTATAACCTTCCTCGATAAACAGACTATCCAACTCAAAAAGAATTATTCAAATCGGTTTAGCCGTTTTCGAGATTACCGCATACAAACCAACAAACTCTACAATTTTATAATATTAGTGTAAATGATAGATTAGGTAACTCATAATAAATTAATAAAATCGATTTTAACTAAATATTTATTCACATCCACAGTTCATTACTACATGAAACAATTATACATTTAACAACAATTTTTCACAACACTTGCCCAATTAAGTATAGGATTATACATAGCAGCAACAAAAATGTTCTACAATCACATTGGAATTAATATTGGAAGATAAATTTGCTAATGGTATGCACTATAGGTACTATACACACTCCAGTCATTTAATTCGTAAACACACAGTGAAGATTCTGTAAATACCGTCCATTTTCTTGGCTTTATAGTCAGAGTTTGACGTATTGGTTTAACCAATCTGAAACAAAAGGTTTATTAGTTTACATAATTAATAAGCCGTTGCTCGCCCCGCTGTTGTAATTTATTTATTGCAACGCCGTTTTTACAATACGGACCTTAAAATTTCGAAATCACCAAGAGGGCATCCATAAATTACGTCACACGTTAAGTGCCTCCCAGAAGGGGGCCGACAAAATGTGACAAGGGGCAGAGGGGTCAAAAGCTTTGTGACATCAGATGTTGAAATCTAAAATACTAAAACATGACATTTATATTATGTAAAGTAAAAACTTTAAAATATTCATATCTTGATTTATATATTTCATAAAGCTTATGTGAGTTTAAGTCATCGGCAAGAGCAAAAATTATTGGAAAAGTGAGAAAAACTGCATTTTTTCTAAATTAACTATGAATTTCTAAATATAAAATTGAAAAATAAGCGACGTCACACCGAGGATTTCTGGCACGGGGGTTTCACAAATAAGGCAAATTGTGACAAAATTAATGGATCGCCCCCAACATAATGATAGAACCATAAGCTCGTAACAATATCATGGTAGTAACTTGAAAAAAGTGTTCAACAGATACATCGTATATGTACAAAAACAATTTTATGAATAAACATATAATATTTGCATTCATTTATTATGCAAATTTGACTAGATGTATATCTGGGGTCTCCTGATTGGTGATTAAGATTTTTTTTTAAATATATCTATATTTTTTAACATGATGAGCAATCAAGCAGAACGCTCTCCTGATGATTTATCCATATATGGACGGCACAAAAAAAGTTAACATTACCTTCGGTGCTATCACTGCCGTGTTCAGCTGGTACTAAACACGCTCAGGATTTGGCACGAGTTAATGAATGCAAATATACACCATTTGTTTAGTCCAACCACTAGCATCACCAAATCATGATTATAATCTTTTCCACGTTGACATTAAGGGCGGCTTGCACCAAAATGCTTAAATCATTTTAAGTCACTAAATACGTTTAAAGTGACAGCTTTTAAGGAGTTTTGACATTTGCCAAACATGTTTAAGGGACTAAATGCATTTAAGCATTTTGGTGCAAGCCGCCCTAAGTCAAGTTTTTTACCGTCCTCTTCACTCATATTATAAAAAAAAAATATTTTTGTATGTTTGCTTGTAATAAAAACTACTGGACAGGATTTAAAAATTCTTTAGGCATAAGAAAGCTTCACTATCTTCCTAGATATTTTTCTTATTTTTCGTTTTTTTTTCGAAAATAATAAACTAATATTTTACAGTTCATGAAAATTAAAAATCTGAAATATTTAAAAAAATCCCCGTGTTGGTTTCGGGCTCCTTTGAAAAATAGACCAACTGCCGTTCTGCCAGGCAGGTCGTAAAAGGCGACCGATTGGATATGCGAGTTACAAGTTTTTGAGAAATTTGGAAGATTTTTTGAGAGCTTTCCAAAAAATATTTTTGGTGGTAAAAAAATTTCGAACAATGAAAAACGAAAACAAATTTTGTACATACAGATATTTCCACACCAAGTAATTTCATGTACGTACATTTGCCATAACTCCATTCCCACTCGAGATATCCTTAACCAAAAATTATTTTATCGGCTATTTGCTAACTTCGGGGTCATAACACTGATCACAGTTATGAAAGGCGATTGTAAGATTACCATTGATTGCAAAGAAACTAAGGTATAGGTATTTGAAAGGGAAGTAGCCAGAATGGAGGAGTTGCGGTTGATATTTTAGTGAGTTTGTATATCTATTTTGGATGTACTTTTAGCAGGGATAGAAGGTACACTACTGATATAAAAACTCAGCCTGACAGCCTCAGGTCTCAATGCCTACCCCGATATTTGGCGTGAAGATATATATGTAATTAAAATACTCAAAAACATAAAGAGCTCATATATTAAGTGTACATTTTATGGGACAAAGTGTACGCTTCTACAGTAAGCTATAAGAGTCAAAAAATTCAAAAAATTTATTATAACAAAACTTTGTAAAAAATTATATTAAAATATCTGAACATCTAGACGAGAAGAAAGCGTGAGATTAGCTGTTCCTCATATTATCAATCTTTATTATTATTGTAACAATTACACACTTAGAAATTAAACATTGTGTATTATCTTCCTTAAAAAATGATACATGAGAAAGAACAAGCCCGCTAAGTTTCTTCCGTTGGATCTTTTCAATTTATGGCCACTTTTATAATCCGGTAGTAGCTTAAAAAAATTGTTGAGGCGACAAAAATAACTTGTAAAAAGTTTTATAGAATCTAGTATTTCTGTTTACTGTATGAGGCACTAAATTGTGATGGAAAATGAAAAGTGATGAATAAAAAACTCACAATGCGTACCTAATAATTAAATAAAATAAATAAAGTATGATACATACCTTTTTATATTCACTATTTGGATTTCTTAGGACTATCTACATTAGTATGTATATTTGGCTGAAAAAAGAAAAAATATTTTTAATAAACATGACTACCACGACCATTGCTATAATAGTCAAGAAATCTTCAACTCGTTAATGACTATTAGTGCAATCGGAATCTATTTTTAAGATAAATAATAAATTATAATTAATAACCTACGTTTTTATGTTTTTAAAAGCTTAACAGACAAAATGAACAAAAACCCATAAAATACCCCCGATGCCCAGCTACCTCCGAGAAATAGGGGGTTACAAAACAGTGAGAAATTTTTTGTTTGCAATTTCAGGCCCACTTGAGTATTCAATCGAAAAATATGTTGGAGCAAATATCTCAAAAATTTGAAGTTATGGTAAAAATTGTTCTGTTTAAAAATTGTAGATTTTTACTAGACCTACAACTTTTGCAAGAGGACCATGTTCGATGGGACGTCACAGTAAGCTAGAAAAAAAAAACATCATACGGGTTTGTGTCCCATATTTACATGTCACAGGCAAATTCTATAATTATTTATTGGTCCGTTGGACAAAGATGAATCCGTTTTAGAAAATGCCTTACGCCGAATCTATAATGTCATTATATAATATGCACGACATTTACCGCCGCTGTTAAAAAATTACCGGGCAAATTGTTCAAATTACTTGTTATATAAATGGATAGTTTGTTAAGAACTAGAACCCTACCACCTTCTTACATTAGTATGTGGTATGTTTGTTAGGTTGCCTTTAGGACCCACACATGGGAAAAGGAGCCTCGCTTAGCGGGGCTCCTTCGACCGTCGCCGATGTCAGAGTTTATAGCTAACATTGACACTATTTATGTAATCTACAATTTGCCTTCGGCAATTTGTATAATAAAATAACGAAACATACAAATCGAGTGTAACATACATACATGTTAATCCAAAAAACATAGAACTTTTAATTTATTTATTCCTAAAGTGGTTTCTGATCGGACCAATGATGTAAAAAAGTATAGATGTGTAGTTTGCATTCCAAAATAGCATCATGAAAGCAAGGCATTGCCGAAATTTTATTTAGTCTTGCAAGTCATATGTCATATGTAGTTATAGTAACATTTACACTAACGCTGATTTAAATCTCAGTAATTTTGGCGTATGACCTGTAAAATGTCATTGGATCGGACTATATTATTTATTTTTGTACAGACAAATGACTTTTTAAATACTTCAAGGATGCGAATTTATTTTTGTTGTATGTTGATTATGCGTTATTGTAGAAAAAAAATGGTCAGTATTTTAATTATTGGTAGGTACTAGGTATACTCTTTCTCAGATGTAAAGCCGCAAGAAAAAGTTAAGTAAATTCACGGGATAAATTACATTTACTAATCGAACCCCAAAGTAAGCAAATTATATGGTTGTGTTATGGGTGTTAGTCAACGATACTAATACACAGAAATACATATATTAATCTATATTAATATTATAAATGCGAAAGTTTGAATGTTTGGATGGATGTTTGTTACTCAATCACGCAAAAACCACTGAAAGGATTTGAGTTGAAAGTATTTTTCTATCCTTCCTTCTTTTCTATCCATCCTCGTTGATCAAATGGTTTATAACGAAGTTTTGGTTTCAACGGAATTTTCGCATATCATGTAGTAAAATATTTAGGATTTTACGGAATATTACATCAGCCGCATTGAAAGGGTTAATTAAGTTTGACTTTAAACTATGATACACTAACATTATTTCAAATTTAGAATTGTATACACACCCTACAAGTATTACATTTATTACAGCTAAATTCTCAATGTAATTATTAATAATGGATTCAAATTAATTGATTGGGATTGTTTGGAATCAGCTACAGTATATTTACAGCTATATCAAACATTAATTAATTAGTATTAGAAAAAGTAAAACCTGTTCTGTTAAATAGCTCAAATTTATTTACCTCAAAATACCGATGATAAAGTACAACTCCATAAACGCAGCCGACTGAGACTAGAATTTGTATGACTAGCCATATAATTACATTAATCACTTGAGCTTGACCAAACAGCTCCTTGCCGTTCTTTACACAAAGCATCGACTCAGTGACCATTATTGCTCCATATACCCAGCATTGAGTTCCAACTCTTTTACATTTTGGGTCAGTAACATATGTATAATATTGTCTGTAAATAGAATATGTTTTTAAATCACATAAATTTCTTTATATATAAATATGTTATTACAAATAAATCATAAATATTGACAGAATTTAAGATAATGTAGTTAGTAATCTCCATTACGTTTGCCTTAATTTCATCTTAAAATTAAAAATTTTTCACAAAGTGATTTCACGAAATCTATAAAATACATTTTGTTTTAGACTAAGTCAATGGCTGAATATGTTGGCAGCCAAAAATGTTGAAAAGAAATACCTCAGCTATTCAAACTCTATTACAATATGTATAACTTGTGTATGAATATACGTACCATGCAATCAAATGCAGAAGTTTGGTGGACACTGCCTTCTTATAACAATGGCTAGTATAATTTATTGTGATGATATTTCAAATAACTCACCTTACTGATGGAGCAACAATAACACCAATGAGACACAATCGAGCAATCACAAGAGGATGAGATGGTGGCATTTCAAATATATGCTTAAGGAAAAATGTATTTAACTCAGATATTTGCCAGAACACAACTAGTTGACTGAGAGCAAAAAACCTCATATATGTGCAAGTGGGATCCAGCCACCTAACTGGAGTCCATTGAACTGGTGTAAACTGAAGTATTGCCCGTTTTATTTTACCAGTTGTTGACGAAATATCTCTGTAATATAAATAGATTACAAACTGGAATCATCTATTATTTGATACAATTTACAATGTACGAAATCATTGTGCTGTCAACATCAAGTACCATGCAGCAAGTGTCTTGTGAAAGAGGAACCATAAGTGATTGTACCTCAACATGTCACAATAGTATGTTTTACTTAAATGATCATATAAAATGTATTTTTTAGAAACTTTTGTTTGCCCTAAAAGACAATCAAACTGACACATAAGTGTCAATGATCAAATCAATTGTTCCAATGCTTTATTACAGTCAATAAACTATCTAAAATGGACAGAAAATCACCTTTTTTTAACACTTTAACTGTCCCAAGCACATTTCCGTCCCTATCACCAAAATGTCCAATAATTATATTACATTCTTTTTTATATATCATAAGATAGTAAACAAGCAAATGGCCCTTCTGATGGAAAGAGACAACTACCGCATATATACACGAAAGATGTTAATGGTGCGTTGCTACCTTGTGGCGAAGTCTAATGCCACATACATGAGTTTGCCGGCTACCTTACCCTCCAAACCGGAACACGACAGCGACAAGCACTGACGCTATTGCGGCAGGAATAGGTAAGGCGGTGGTACCAGACCCGAGCGAGACAATGCAGAACTCTACCACCTAGTAGTCACGATGTTAGTGACTCGTATAGCCGATCGATCGCCTTTTACGACCTGCCTGGCAGAACAACAGTTGGCCTATTCTTCAAAGAAGCCCGGGACCAACACGGGGAAAAATTACACAAAATCATATTAAAATACCTACCTCTCAGTGTTAGAGATTAGGCTGGAGCCATTTAGTGTGAGATACTACAGTTTTAGATAATTTGATTCAGATTGTTGTAAAATAGTACAAATTAATTGTGTAAATTTATTAAGAGCTACAAATTAATTGTGTAAATGACATTAAGTATAAGGTATATTTATAAATCATGCTCACCTAATGCTCACCCATTTATACTCTCTCATTTCTAGAGCTTTACAAATCTTAAGTCCACACCATATACCTAATCCATTACAAACTAGCACATCTAAAATAATTGAATCCCACCAACACTCTAAGAAGTTAGGTAATAAGTGAGCAAAGGCTATTTCTGTTATTTCCCACATAATAGATATAGCCCACAATAAACCAGCATGTCTAAAAAGTACAGCTTTAAACATCCATCCCAAAAAATGTCCCCAAGCAAAAACATCTACATGAGACCAGATCCTTGATAAGCTTAAATCTGAGCAATTAACAGCATATTCCTGGAAAAAAGTTTTGCATGAATTGTATTTCTTTATTAATTACATAAATATTTTAATTAAATATAAATAAAGTTATAGTTATACCTTATCCATATCAATATGGAAGTTTTTAAGGTTTGGATCAATCCAATACATAATAGCATAGACTGTTGAATGACTTTGAAATAAAAGAAATAATAATGCTAGCAAATAGAGAACCGACATTCCAAACACCATTCTCCATATAGCAGGGTGTGGTCTTGTGAATGGGCCATTAGGAAATGTTAGTACAGATACAATTAAAAAAAAGAAAACTACACAACAAATGCCTGACCATATATTGTCCTGAATATGGGTTTCATCTCTGTGAACAAAATAAAGCTGTATTAGTGAACTACGATAATAGTAAAAAAAAGGTTGTAAATGATTCTAGTCTCTGAAAATAACTGAGCAGTCATAAAAAAAAGAGTTATTAAAGTTAAATTAAGCTACAGTATTTATAGAAGTGGAGGTAAATGGTCAGGAAGCTGACCTGATGGTAATTAAAGGAGAATCACCACTTCCCATGGACATATGCAGCACTAAATGTCTTGTTGATCTTTTAAGAATCAATAAGCTCTTTACTTGAGGGGAACCTTCCCTAACTTGTGTCCTTCAAAAACAATCCTATGTATTGAAAGGCAAAATAGAACATCAATAATTTCCAGACATCAAGATGAGGGTGAGGAAAAAACAATATTTTTTTTAATTTAACCAGAACTAAATCAAAACAGTACCTTGAAGCACTCCATATGATAAATGCAAAGAAACAAAGTGATTCTACATCTCTAGGCTACACATATAATCATTCTATTAGATATGGCCAACACATTAAAAATTTGAGAATCTTTACATTGAATCAATAAAAGAAAAGATGATATTAACGTGCTACTGCTGAGAGATAAGAACAATACTCTGTGAGCAGAGTTGGCACCTCCTCAAATTTCAGGGAATGTGCCAGGACAAATGGACAAACTGTTTTGCTCTAATAATTGTTTGTGCAGTGCAGCGCACTAGCATTGATACCACTGCCTAAGACACACCAATATTGACAAGTTAACAAAGAATCAGCCAAAATGTTAGTAATCCAAATGCATCATTTCTCCAGTTACTTAGTTTGGGCTTTAACTAATAAAGGCTACATAATATTAGATAATTGTTGTAGCTAACAGCTGGAGAAATATAATTTCATTTAAATATATTAAAAACTAGCTGTACCCCTGACTTCGTTCGCGTTTGGCCATCCTTGCAGAGTAATTATTAGGAACTAACCACAATATTTCTCGTATTCAGCAATACTTTGGACGGCGAAGCACTTTTATCAAAGGAGAAATATTAAGAAAGGATTTTTTTGTGTGGATTTGAAAACATGTTGACTTTGATAACGACCCTTGTGCCTTGTAGGGATTTAGGTGGTGTTTAACTAGTCACCTCGCCTTTTATTTTCTAAAGTCATGCTTACAGTTTTATTTGTATGGCATTATATACTCATTCCATATGACTATATTTGACTAAAATCATTTTTGCAAAACCTATTTTTTATAGAAAGAAAGTTTACACACTGGTGAAGCAAATGTTTTCATCTGTATTATCATTTTTAAACATGGCTGGGGCTATCTTCCACCGGATAAGTGTCGCAACTAAAATACGCCACTGCCAGGGCAATCATAATCAGCCAAGAGGCTGCAAATTTAATTCTTATTTGTAAAAAAATGTTTTCGTCTACCTTGAAGTGAGCCCAAAAAACTTCCACCCAGAGTTGTTTACGGTGTTATCCTTACTCCATTGACAGCAGTTCGCTGTTTAACGACTGCCTGGTTTAGTTTATATTTGTTATATTACGTGCAACGTTTTGTCACGTCATAACCGGTTTCAGAGCAGAAGGCTCGGTCAATATTCCTTCAGGAGTTACCGCGTACGAAAAAATTTAAAAAAATGTGGTTAAACATAACTTTGAGATTAATCAATCAGTTAACTGCGGTTAATGTTGTTTGAAAGATTAAAATCGATAAAATCGCGATCAAAAATTACAGCATTAAAACTTCAAAATAGACATTTTTGGTTTTAACAACCTTAGATATTATTATCATAAATAACAACTTTAAGATTTTTGAGGGCAAAAGATTGAAAGTGAAAGTATCGGCTTATACCTAGGTTCATAATGGGCAACGATGATTATTTAAGCTAATTTTAAAATCCATGGTGTATGTCTGATAAATTAACAATATCTGACTCCTTTGCTGTAGTATTAGTCAAGATCTATAAGTCAGGGCGAAATAAATAGTATTTACTTCCAGTAAACGTTGTAACTGCAATGTTATTATTATTAAGCATAATATCTTGACCGTAGAGGAGGACATGTGGAGGTTAGGAACATTTTGTTTAAAACAATTCAAATACGGCTTTTTGCAATTTTTTGCCAATATTTCGTAAAATATGCGTGGAATCGACATGTTTTTTTATTATCAATAGGGAAGCGCTTGACCACGATCTCGCCTGATGGTAAGCTAAGATGCGGCCTAAGATAGAACGCGCTTCCCTAGAGTTCGAAGAGTTCAAAAAATCTAGTTTGTAAAAAATGATACTTAGGAAATTAATGTTTGAAAAATATACATCATCTATACATATCATTGATATAAAAAACCCTAGATGCACAGTCCCCAACAAAACTGACACTCAAAAGTGTCCCTAATTTATTTTAAGTAGTTATAGATATGGCAAAAACATATGTCTGCATATCCAACCTTAAGTGCAAGACTTATAGTTGTTTTTACAAAGCCATGTACGAAAATAAATAAAATTGACAGTGACGCGGCCGACGCGATTCTATTTGAAATGAGTGCACAATTTAAAATTGTGCACTCATTTTTGGAGGACGTTTTTGACACACTGATTGTGTATCTTGGGTTTTTTATATCAATGATATATATAATAAAATCGTAGGAAAGTCAAAACTGAACATTGAATATTTTTTAAAAAGAATACTTGGGGCGTGATCTACAATCAATATCGAAGCCAAAAATATAGTTTTTAGAATTTTTGTCTGTTTGTCTGTATGTCTGTTTGTCTGCATGCATGTCCAGGGTAAACTCAAAAAGTACTGCATGGATTTACTTCAAATTTTTTATGAATATTACTAACAGGTCGGGTCAACACATAGGCTACACATTATCACGTTATCACATACAGGGGAGGAGCAGTGCGGATTAAAAAAAGTCGCTGGCAACAGATAGTATTTTTTAAAATTGATGATCTTTCGAATGGCATTCAACGCAGTTGTTTAACTCAAAATTGTTTTAATCGATAGGTTAAAAAATAACGAAGAAATGTAAAAAAAAAACTTTTTTTAATTTTTTAAAACTTTTTTTATATTAAATCGTCACTGACAAATCCCAAATAAATCCAATTTTGAACCAATTTGCAATATTTAGCGCAGTTTTTTAGAGGGAAACCCTAATTCGATTTTTATATCAAACGGTATATTAACCTGAAAGTTATTTAAACAATATGTAATAAGTTTACTGTAAACAACGTAATTTTAATGTTTAAAAATCTGTACCTTTTGAAAATTGGACTCGATTTTGATTTTTGAAATTCATTGTAGTTTTTTTAGTAAGTACTACAATATTGCAGAAGATTAAAAATGATTAGTTAAAAAAATTCGAAGTTATGTCGAAAAATATAACTCCCGAACGGATAAATTTTGATGCAATTTATGCATTGGACGCAGTTTTTTAAGAAGTAAAGCTGATTAAATTTTGTATTATATCGGTTCATTAATCTGGAAATTGTATTAAAAAAATACTGTTTCGCCAAAAACCTTTGTGAGAGTACGTTAAGTAAATATTGTTGAAGGCTGAAAAATGATTGGTTGAAAAATTTTAAAGTTAAGTCGAAAAAACACTTTTTTTATATTTTTTGTCAATTCATATGAAATTTCATTTCATATTTCCAAGAAATAAAAAGTTTCATACAACATTTATTTTTTTCATCTATTTCAATGCCTTGGTAGTTGAATTTTGAAAAATCATCTATTAGTGGATGCTTACGTCGACATTATAAGAGTTTCTAGCTCTAAGAGTTTGGCCTATACGTATGTTTACATAAAACTTTCATGCTTTATTTTACACTCTGAAAGGCTGAATTTTGAAATACGCTGAAATACATAACTCACTATTTTTGATGTACTCAATTCATACGAAATTTCATGCAAAACGTTCAAAAAATAAGGAAATCCTAAAATTCTATACCCTATTATTTACATGGTTAATGTAACTGGCATAACTGTAATAGTTAGACATATGGTATCACGGACATTTTTATAGATATTGATGTCCTCTATAAAACTTTGGTACATCACTTTGCCCTATTGTCAATCATTTCCACATTGTATGCAATATAAGGATTTTTTCTGTACTTGTTTCACACTGGGTTACATTGTTGAAATTTTCACGTGAATCCCTATTTTTTTTTCTGATATTAAATACATCCTATCTTCATCAGGGATAAAGTAGGATTCTAATGCTAAAAGAATTTTTTAAATCATTCCAGTAGTTTCAGAGCCTATAACAAACAATCAAACCTTTCCTCTTTATAATATTAGTGTAGATGTATATATATAAAACTGTTTCACCAAATTTTTTTTGGGGTTTTTTTTAAGTTTCTCAAAATCTCCTGGGCCGATGTATTTCAAATTTTCAGAAAGTCTAAGTTGAGCAGATTCCAATCCAATCCCGTCGTTTCGATTGATCCAACCATTCAAAAGTTATGAGATGTTTACAGACATATTTACATCATCATGGAAATAGTCAAAAAAGATTCCCAGGACTTCAAAACATGGAGATCTGCTGAAAACTCATTTTTCGAAAATCAGGGCAAAATCAGTAACTTCCTTAGCTACATACGTAGCGGGAAGTTAAAAATAAACTTCACCTCTCTGGCAAATCCTACTAAAGGTTCCCCACAGCTTCAGATTTGCTCTATCGATGCAGCAATTTCTAAACCCAACTCCAATACTGAATAAAAAAAGTTGATTAAAGTTAATATCATGAACTTCTAATATTTTGAGCAATCTATATTTCCTTTGATGAAAAGACATGTGTATCACATTTATCAAATTTAGTTACATAATTAACATGATAGTTATAAGCCTTTACATTGTATCTCACAACCCATTTTCTCATAAACTATACAACTAGAAAATTTGTATAATATGGTAGTTTTATTTGTGTAATTTTCATTTATTAGTTTAAGCAAGTATGTCAAGCAATTAGATGCCAATTTATTTAATTGTTTGGAATTAGTATAAAACTATCTGTGTACACTCTAATACTCCACATGCCAATCTATTTTTCGAACATTGTTAATTAACTTTGGACAATAAACTGTATAGACTGTGTTGAATATTTGAACACATCCTAATTATTGCATTATTTCAGCATCTTTAATATAATAAAGCAAGCTTTACTAATTGCATTTTTTTATATTAAACAAACTTAATGAAGAAGGAAAGAGAAACCAGTGCCTAAGCAAAAACAGTGTGTTGCTATCCTTGTGGTGGCATGGCAATAACACTATCATAAGTCTACCAGCTACCTTACCATCTTGACTTGAATTTAACAATGATAAGTGTGAGCATTATTACAACAGGAATAGGTAAAGCTGTGGTACCATATACCCAGGCGAAACGTTTTGGAACTCTGTAGTGGTCATAATGATTGTGATAAGTATAGCCAATTGTTCACTTTTTAGGCAGTTGCCAGGCAGGTTGGCAGAGGATCTGCTCTATTAGGTATATATCTACTCTTCAAAGAGTGCTCACCCAACAGCATGTTCTGCAAATTTTTGTTAATTTCATTAAAGAGGACTAATAATATTTCAGACTAAACTGTACTTTAGTGAACCAAGAATTTCGGGATATTGGGAGGTGGAGGGGGGTGAAGGGGAGGGTACTAGACCCCTTAAAAGGAGGAGCCATGGAAACCACCTCTTCTATTTTTTTAATAACTATATATTTGATGTAGTACCCGAAAACAATAAATTTTAGAGATTTTTGGGTTTGTATTGTAGGTTGAGGAAGGAGGGGGGGCAACCGTCAAATGACCAACACACATGGCTAATATCTATTTGGGAAGTATATTGCTTCTAACAGAAAAGGAGCCCACCAGGTTGAGTAAGCGTTTGGTGACCCACGAGGTTAATGCTCATTTTTTTTTTGTAGATAGGATTATTCTATCTTTACTTATTTTATTTGCCAAATTTCAAGTTGTGGAAAATTCATAATTTTCCAGAAAATTTTTTTTTATTGTAATATGTGAATAAGGTGTTTAACTAATCTAGCTAAATTGATGACAAATCCAAATCAGAGCACATCGACCTGTATGTGATCTTGTTTGCCCTACCCCTAGTGTTTAAGAAATTGTGAAGGGAAGAAGGAGGTAGATCCTGCCCGCTGTAACAAAGCATAAACACCTTGTGAACCAGAGAAGCCGAAGCTGCGAAGGCATACATTGGTCTTTAAAGTACAGTACAGCACGGACTTCGCTTACTCCGCACAGCTCCTCCCCCGTAGGTGATAGCGTGATAATATGTAGCCTATATGTTGACCCGACCTATTAGTAATATTCATGCAAAATTTGAAGAAAATCCATGCAGTACTTTTTGAGTTTACCCCGGACATACATACAGACAAACAGATAAACAGACAAAAATTTTAAAAACTATATTTTTGGCTTTGATATCGATTGTAGATCACGCCCAAAGTATTCTTTTAAAAAAATATTCAATGTACAGTTTTGACTTTCCTACGATTTTATTATATGTATAGATTATATTAATTTAAATACACACTTATTGAAATTAAAATTTTTAAACTTCAATCAAAGAGGCTTATTGGTTAAATTAAATTAAATAATTAAAATTCTAACTACATTTATGAAATAAAACATTATTAAACAATTTGGTACCTTACAAATGCTGTGTAAATAACGGATGCTATTGATACAGCCAAAAGGGTTATTGTATGAGGTTTGTAAAAAAATTCTAACGATATATCATCAACGGGTCGTTCATTTATGGAACTAAACGCATCTTTAATCTCGTCAGGGACTACCGTATTTCCAGTTTCCATGATATTTAATTTATAATAAAGAGTATAACTTTTTATAATAAAAAACACTGAGCTGCACTTCTTTTTGATAGCAGGATTTCATCTCGTGATAGTAAACATATTACACAATAGCCCACATCAATATATGTCTAACCACAGATTGAATTCTCGAAATACATTATTTAATATTTTTTTCTAAAAAATGTATCACGTCCCCTCGCAAATCAAAATTCACGCTCGATTTAATGATTTTTGGTTATGTCATATCACTGTCAAACCAACATCTGTGTTCTGTCATCATGTCATCGTTTCAATGAGAATTGTCATTGAGTGTATCCGGCACAAGGAACTTATATACTGGAATTGTTACAAAGCAATATTTGAAAAATAAAAATGTACTTTATTTCGTTACTAATAAAGTTGACAT
Source organism: Apodemia mormo (assembly GCA_036924255.1). Lineage (NCBI taxonomy): Eukaryota > Metazoa > Arthropoda > Insecta > Lepidoptera > Riodinidae > Apodemia > Apodemia mormo. The sequence continues at coordinate 21,599,975 of JAUPFN010000003.1, read as the reverse complement.
TTGTTTCTTACTTAACAGAGGGGGGAAAACGATCTGAGCAAGACAACGACATGAGTGGATGTTGTCCCTTTCTTGCAATTGCCAGTGTAAATAAAACTATCTAGATGGTAGATTTTTACATATTCAGCAATCATTAAATCCTTTTTATTCATACACGTTGATAAATAAATTAGCATAAAATGTATTGTAATTAACACAGTGAGTTCTAAAATGTGCTTAATTTAATTATTATGTAATTACTTATGCAATGCAAAAACTGTTTCTCAAATTAGTAGAATTACTTAGTAGTAATTTGCAAACTACGCATGGCCGCACTTATATATGGCGATTGGCGCTTTATTTAGTAGAAAGAGACACACTCCACTCATGTCGTGGTACTCTTCGGAACGAATTTGAAGCGCGTGTTAGCATTCCGGGTAGAATATAACTTCCTTGATCCGGCACAAGGAAGTTATATTCTAGGAATGTTCACACGCGATTCAAAATCGTTCCGAAGAGTACCATGACATGGGTGGAGTTTGTCTCTTTCTACTAAATAAAACGCCAATCACCACATATAAGTGCGGCCATGCGTTGTTTGCAAATTACTACTAAGTAATTCTACTAATTTGAGAAACAGTTTTTGTATTGCATAATTAATTACGTAATAATTAAAATAAACACATTTTAAAACTCACTATGTTAATTACAATACACTTTACGCTAATTTATTTATCAACGTGTATGAATAAAAAGGATTTAACGATTACCGAATGTGTAAAAATCTACCATCTAGATAGTTTTAATTACACTGGCAATTGCAAGAAAGGGACAACATCCACTCTTGTCGTTGTCTTGCTCAGAACGTTTTTCCACTCTGTTATGTAAGAAACAAATGTCAACTTTACTTGTTACGAAATAAAGTACATTTTTATTTTTCAAATATTGCTTCGTAACAATTCCAGTTATAGTATATAAGTTCCTTGATCCGGCAAAACTAATTAAGTTAGAAATCTGCATTTGAATAAAAAGAATATTCTAACTTCTAAGCGTTTAGTCTAAGCGAAGCCGGATTCGGGCTGAACATTGTTTCTAATTTTTGCTACTATTAAAACCTATAAAGAAGGTATTGCAATTATGCAATGACTCCTATACAAGGAACTTATATACTATAACTGGAATTACTACGAAGCAATATTTGTAAAATAAAAATGTACTTTATTTTGTAACAAATAAAGTTGTCATTTGTTTCTTACATAACAGAGAAGAAAAACGTTCTGAGCAAGACAACGACAAGAGTGGATGTTGTCCCTTTCTTGCAATTGCCAGTGTAAATAAAACTATCTAGATGGTAGATTTTTATATATTCGGTAATCGTTAAATCCTTTTTATTCATACATGTCGATAAATAAATTAGCATAAAATGTATTGTAATTAACATAGTGAGTTCTAACATGTGCTTATTTTAATTATTACGTAATTACTTATGCAATGCAAAAACTGTTTCTCAAATTAGTAGAATTATTTAGTAGTAATTTGCAAACTACGCATGGGCGCACTTATATATGGCGATTGGCGCTTTATTTAGTAGAAAGAGACTCACTCCACCCATGACGTGGTACTCGTCGGAACGATTTTAAAGCGCGTGTGAACATTCCGGATAGAATGTAAATGAAATCTTCGTATTTAATTTTCAATTTTGCTAAAATTTTTCGAATATTTCAAACTGTACAACATTCCGTCAAGTAAGCCGCCGTGGCCAGGGGGGTCACTACCCAGTTTAGGTATATTCTGGGCGGCGTATGGCAGTGGGTTGCCCAGAGTACTTTGTAATATACCTAAAGTGCTGCCGCTCGGCTCGCACGACCGTCACGGTTACGTTACGCTCGCGCATAATAAATTAACTAAGTACAAAAACTCAAGTGACAACCCCGTGCCAACACTCGCAGCACGGTCATAAAACTGGGAGGTGCAAAGAAAATTCACGACTCGCGTGTAGTTATAAATTTCAATTTTGCTTGCACGCGGGTAGCTCATATATTTAGCTAGTATAGTAGCTAGTATATTTGTAGCCCTAAAAACATTGATATAAAAAACTCAAGATAGGTATACATTCAGTGTCTAAAAAAACGTCCTCATTTCCAATAGAATCGCGTCGGTCGCGACACTGTCAATTTTATTACTTTTTTGTACATTGCTTTGTAAAAACAGGTATAAATCTTGCGCTTAAGTTTGAATATGCAAAAATATACATTTTTGCCATATCTATAACTACTTATACGGAATTAGCGACATTTTTGAGTGTAGTTTTGTTTTGAATTATGCATCTTGGGTTTTTTATGTCAATGCTTAAAACTGACCTTTAAACTGACTTTTGTAAGGGAGTGAATCCTCTGTACGGTAGGTACTATAATTATTAGGTAACTATTAGGTATTATTATGTGGCATGACCTCATAGTCGCGCATTGTCTGCCACCCAAGGAACTTATCTATACATATAATAAAATCGTAGGAAAGTCAAAACTGTACATTGAAAATGTTTTGTAAAAGAATACTTGGGGCGTGATATACAATCGATATTGAATCCAGAAACATAGTTTTTAGAATTTTTGTCTGTTAGTCTGTTTGTCTGTATGTATGTCCCGGGTAAACTCAAAAAGTACTGTATGGATTTACTTCAAATTTTGCATGAATATTACTAACATGTCGGGTCAACATATAGGCCACATATTATCACGCTATCACCTACGGGGGAGGTGCTGTGCGGAGTAAACGAAGTCCGCGCGGACGAAGTCGCTGGCAACAGCTAGTATAAGATAACTGGAATTATTACGAAGCAATAATTGAAAAATAAAAATATACTTTATTTCGTTACTAATAAAGTTGACATTTGGTTTTTACTTATCAGAGGGGAAAAATGTTCTGAGCAAGACGACAAGAGTGGATGTTGTCCCTTTCTTGCAATTGCCAGTGTAAATAAAGCTATCTGATGGTAGATTTTTATATATTCGGTAATTGTTAAATCCCTTTTATTCATACACGTCGATAAATACATTAGAATAAAATGTGTTGTAATTAACATAGTGAGTTTTAAAATGTGCTTATTTTAATAATTACGTAATTACTTATGCAATGCAAAAACTGTTTCTCAAATTAGTAGTAATTTGCAAACTACGCCTGGCCGCACTTATATATGGCGATTGGCGCTTTATTTAGTAGAAAGAGACACACTCCACTCATGTCGTGGTACTCTTCGGAACGATTTTGAAGCGCATGTGAATATTCCGGATAGAATGTAACTTCCTTGCTGCCACCATTTTCGTCTAGCATTTTGTGTTGCCATAGTAAAATTTTAAATATCATTTGAGAATAGTTATTTCGTTTTCGATTTTTGACTGGCAAAATTTTACTTTTATATCTTACGTAGTATTGTATACTCTTTGTTATATATGAGGAGCTGCAGAACATAACCGGACTCGTCTACTTCTTTTGTTTTTTAATTTTTTTTGGGCTTTATGGAGACTCAAAAAATCTTGTAAGTCAAAAGCAGTCAGATCTTACATAAAATATTTTTAAAATATACATTATACAGTTTCAATCAGAAACAGACTTGTCCTGTCGCTTGATTGTATAAAATTCTAAGGAACCTTGTTTTCATTCAAAACTGGACCAAAACGTAAGGAGATTTGTTCATATTAAATGTCAAACAAAACTGGATATGTTAAACGACTATGAAAAAATTCTGGTTTGATTTTCTTAACTGGACATGTCCATAGCATTTTCGGTCATAAGCGGAGGTATCCATCGTTTGAAAACAAAACCAGACTTGTCCAATTAAAACAATATATTAAAAAATAAAGGTATGGTATATTTGTGACCAAAAATGGCTATTGGTTATGTTTTATAAAAGACTACATTATATTAAAACGCATTTTTTTTACTGACATATAACTAACAATTACAGTTTTTTTACTCTACTGTAAAATTTAATTAGTGGGACAAGTCCGGTTATGTTCTGCAGCTCCTCATATTATATCTTCAAAATAATAGCATAATTTGCATTAAGCTACTGCAATGCAATGCCTTTGGCAATCAGAAGTTTTTGCATACTGTATAAATATAATAATATTACACAGAGGTAAATAAGATATAACTAAGTATATAAAGTTTAAATAAAAAAGTATTTTATTATGTTTATTATAAAGTTTTATATGTTCTTATTGTCTAAGATATTGGATGTAGTGCCTATTTTTTGGCTTCTCTCTAATTTTAATTGACAAATATGTGCAAAAAGATATTTGAATAACCATTCAGTGCACCTAGGTACCTATGTATGGGGAACTGTTTGGACATTCCCATGTATGTAGTCCTAAGTTTCTGGAAGAAATTAGGTTGGCAGAATTAGCTGCTATACCAATTGAACACAATGGCCCACAATGTGGCAAGGGGGGGCACTGGAACTTTTTTACCTCTACTGTTGTAGATAAAAAATATAATAAGATAAAAATGTAATCTTAGAATGTTACAGTTGCCCCCTGACCCAGAACCTGTGTATGCCCATGGATATATAGATAGAATATATTTGAAAAACCTTGTAAAAAATTGCATTATATGTTTTGAGGTCCACTAATAATAATGACAATTTCAAAAAGTTCCTACTATCCAAAAGAAGTACAGATTAAATATTATCGCTCCAGTTTTATTGCAAGTAGACAAAATTAGTGTCTTAATTAAACAGCATTAGAGACTTCTGTTAACACATACAGATCCTTCACCAAAAATTTTTTTCCTCGACTGGGATACAACAACTTCATAACATAAACAGCTAAGAAACTAATCACTAAACTACATTAATAAATCTCTAATAACATTTAATCCTATTGCAAAAAGCTTAAGTTTGGCCATGCTACTTTGACTTAATGGATAATGCAAAATTTAAGAAAATGTCTTAACTTATATTAATAACTATATTTCTGTACTCCCAGAGAATAACAGTTATTGGCACATGTAGCTACACCAGTCTCAACAGCTGTTGAAATGATTGACAAACACATTATCTAAAAATATTCAAAATACATATTTTAAATATTTTTTTAAACAATATAGGTAGAAATATTTCTATTCATACAATACCAAAATTTAGTTTGATAATATATAAATTAATTCAACTATACTATTATAAATGTAAAAATTGGTGCATGTTTGTGTGTGTGTGTAAGGGTTGTCACTCCTTCGTATTGCATCTACAGGACTGATTTTGATAAAATTTTATATGTAGAGAGGTTATGTATTGATTAACAAACAGTATAATTTTACAGAAAAATTTATTTAAAAAACCTTGAATCACACGTATGGCTGTAGGTGATACAGATATTGTTGGACTAATTACACAAATTGATCCAACCCCAATTAAGGGAAATTATTTGTTTGTGATATGGATGGTAATCAGAAATACTAATGCATATAATTACATATATAAATACTGGAACATACATAATATACAACTAAACCCAGAAATACAAACATTTATGCTCATCACGCAAATGTATATCCCTCTCAGGTTCACTAACCACTCTACCAACAGGGCGGTTAAAAGATGTTACTTAATTTAGCATCTTATTTAAAGTAATCAAGAGACACATACACACTTTGACAAGCACACATTTTTAGAATCTTCTTAAAAATACATGGATTTAGCAAGCTTTCACATTAACTTATGCTAAACTCTTAGACTATTTTAATGCCTATATATTTATTTTAAATCTTATAAACATGTTTTTTCATTAGATTAAGCCATGGCCATCAGAGTGCTAAGTGTGAGTTTTTCTTTTCGCATTCGATCGTGAGCGCGTTTCGAGTTTACTAGGAATTTGTATGTGATTTGTACAGCGCCACCTAGTGGTAAAGAAAAACTCACACTTAGCACTCAGCTATTTCAAGTGGCACATATTGTTGTATTAATTGTAACTCCATTAGGAATTCAGCAACACAGTCGAAATCTGTTATAAAAACATCAAAAGGACTACTCATATTTATTCGTAAATACCCGATAGTCTTAAAATCTGTTGATTCTTTTGAGATAAAAAGTCCTATTTTTTATTTTAAAAGGTTCACAATATTCACACATAACTCCACAATATCTTTTAGTGCATCTTGTGTACAGATAACAGTAACAAACTAAGTGAAAAGATATATGGAGTACTACTTCATGCATGTGTTTTATTTCTTAGAATTACAAAAGACTACCACAAAAGAAAAAAGTACTTTTCTTTGGTGACCCTGCACTTGACACTTACTTACATATTTGTTTATTATTGCAATTGACCATTATACTGTGCCAGATGTGGATACCTATTCAAATTATTTACAAACAGCTTAGCTAGTTATTCTAACAGATCTAACTCTCTGAAAATATTTGTTAAAAAAAATTCTTTAATGAGGTATGTAGTAATAAGCAATGTCATAAAAAGCAATGTTTTTGATAAGGTGGTCATATTGCATTCAGCCTTTGTTCTGGGTCAATATAACTGGCATGTTTTTCTAAATGATGTTGTCATAAAAGGTTTTGATTGTATATTGAAAAGTGTCATCAAAATATCATGAATAGTAAAACATGATTGTGTACTAGAAATTTGGAGTGAGATTATATACAGATGTTATCCCATGTAAGCATGTATTAGATATCTTAATTGCCAACATATAATTTTTTTAACATCCATATATTAAATTTTTGATGAAAGGTAGATTGAAAAAAGGATACCCATATTTTTTATTTTCTCAAAATTCATTGATTTTGATATTTATTTTAAATTTTAAGCTTTAAAACTTTTGCTATTCTAAATAGACATAAGTGCCAAATGACATCATTTATACGGCTGAATGATGCTAAGTCATTTCTTTTTTGTGACCAGACAAAAAAGCATATTATGTCACGTATAACATCTATCAAATCAAGTATCATAAATCATAAAACAGTTGTTTACATTTAATCATACTTCTATAAAGTGTTCTTGTTTGCATTAATATTATTGCAAAATATCAAATAAATCCAGGTGTTGATTATAAATAGAGCGAAGTGGAGTGGCTGAAGCAGGTCTCTGATCATTTCTAACACAAATAAATAATTCATAATGAGAATAACATATTTGACATTATCATATGATAATATTCCCATAATACTTTTAAACTATATGTTTCAACAAAGGAATCACCTAATTCTACCATACAAGTCATGTCATCACACATTTTTTCATTATAATTTTTTTCATTACTAATCAGGATTAAAAAATAAAGAAATGGTAATTTTGTTTTAGTGACTTCATAATTTTGAAATGTTGTCAAATCGGAATGTAAAACTTTAATATACCGCCCCATTGGTAGGTTGGTTGGTTAGCGACCCTGACTGTGTAATCGACAGGGCTCGGGTTCGATCCCTGATGGGGGTGTGATGAGCATAAATGTTGGTATTTCTAGGTTTGGGTGTTTATTAAATATATTCCAGTATTTATATATGTATTTCTATGTATTAATATCATTGGCTAACACCCATAAAACAAGCAAATAGTTTGCTTACTTTGGGGTTAGATTTATTTATTTATTTAATATTGATATTGACAGTCTGTGTTTTCTTACGTGTCTATTTTAGTAAACAATAATGGCGGACCAGTAACTTAATTAGTCATAGACAATCAATATGGTTGTGAAAAATCAAAAGATCTATTGAACAATGACATGACAAACTAAATTGAATGAATAATATTTAATACTATACATCCATTTTATTATATTACAATGTATTAAAATTCTTATAATCTTATAATCTATATTAATATTATTCATATTTCATATTATAATATTATAAATGCGAAAGTTTGAATGGATGTTTGTTACTCAATCACGCAAAAGCCACTGAATGGATTTGAATGAAATTTGGCAAACATATTAAACTGCTTTTCTTTCGCATGTTCTAAAGGGCATACGTAACCCTCACTCGTGCTGACATCCAGAATATACATATGTATATACACAAACACAACACACACTCATACATACACACTCATACATACACACACATACACACATGCATACACACATATATACACACACGCAAACACATGCAATCATAGGTATGCATAAGCTAAGGTATTTAGGATAGCTGTTTGTTTTTTCTTTTTTCCTCTTTTTTGTCCTTTTCTCATTTAAGTTTGTAGTTTGTAATTGATAATTTTAATTTAACTAACGACTTTATGTTTATATACATAATATAGGCTTATTTTCTTTACCGTCTACTACTAACACTACTATATAATGTCAGAAAGCAAAGTGAAATCCGTAATTGGCTAATGTTTAGTTTATATACTACTTTGAGTTATTTTTTGTGAAATAAGCTGTGGATTTATGTTGATTTAAAATAAATAAATAAATAAATATATATAGTGACCTGAAGTAGCACTTTTTATCCCAGAAAAATTAGGTGCTCTGCGGGATTCATCAAAATCTATTATAATGCAGAAGCTACATGTTGCAGCTAGTAATATTATAAACTAGCGACCTGCCCACGGTTTCACCTGCGTAGCTTTTGTTTCTTCCGTGGGAATATCGGAATCGGGTTTATATAATAAAACCTTCCTCAAGAATTAATCTATCTATTTAAAAAACCGCATCAAAATCCTTTGCATAAGTTTTAAAGACTTAAGCATACATTGGGACATAGAGTAGGGACAGAGAAAGCGATTTTGTTTTATACTATATAGTGATACGAAAGATATTCGACATGTCAAGTTCATATGATATTTTTCAACTGTGGAAATAAATTTTGTATTCTAATAAGTTTTCATAAATTAAATATGATAAAATAATATATTAAACATTTTTTTGTGCCAAAAAAACTGTTTACAATTAATGAATACAATAATCTAATTATATTTAATTCAATGTATATGATTGAGTTGAAACTTTGGTGTTTTTACAAGTGGAGCTTGTTTACCTAAAAAGACACATAAGAAGAAATAGACTGTACATACCCTACAGAGGAATTGCCACAATTATCTTTTATAAATTTAAATTTACATTTAGAGCATTATAATTATAAGATTTTATTGGGATTAAGCCCTGCCCTTAATTTGTTTATTAGGTAAGGGTTGTCGAGGCTGAAATGAAACACCCCATTACTTAATTACTTAATTAAGATAAGTGAGTGCAAATATTGTTAATGACTTACTATTTATTGATTAATGGCCAATTGCACTGTCAGTTCTTGTCTTAAATGAAAAGAATAAGACAGCATATTATTTAGAATTGTCCTAAGCTAAGACAATGTTAGTGCAAGTGGCCATAAGTGTCATTGGGATATGTATTGCTTCTTTATATTATAAATATGCTTTTATCTTAGATGAAATCCACACTTATTCTTCTATAAATGTAACATTTAAATTTTAATCAGTTAAACTCAGACATCATCAATAGTTGGTAGCCAAAATGCCATATTAGTACATGCTGAAGCCAATAACATATATTTAGGATTAAACTGCACACACTGAATAGGAGCAGGATGATCTCCATTTAACACACACACTTTGTATCCAGTATCTGCATTCCATACATGTACTCTACCATCTGTTGAACCACTAAAAATGTACTGTGAGTCAGGGCTAAAGGATGCCTCAATTGGTATGCCTTTGTTATTTAAATGACCAGTGAATGTTTGAAGAGGTGTGCCATGGTATGCATCTACCAAACGTATAATAGACCCATTGGTACTGATTAACATTGTCTTTCCATCTCTTGAAAATTTCAATCCAGTCCAATCACATTCCTTCTCTTGATTTAATTTGAATGTAACAAATGGACCTTTATCAAATGACCTCACATCATACAGCTTAATGCTTTCTGAATTAACACCAGCAGCAAATATCAAACCTTCTGGATCATATGCAGCCACAGGTCTTCCTGATAAATGCATTAATCCCTGGCAGTTGGGAGATCGTAAGTCCCACAGGCGTAAAGTTTTATCTAAGGAACCCGATAAAAATGTGTCTTCTACTGGAGATAAACACAATGTCACAACTTTTTTTGTATGCCCAGGAAAGTATCGAATGTACTTATTATCGTGTAGTGATAAATATCTGATAGTATCATCAACTTTAGTAGAACTATGTATTGCGGTATTCTTAGCATGTGTGAAATGAATTAAATCAACTCCATATTTCTTACTATTTACAGTGATCATCTGTGTACCTTTCTCACAGTCATATATAACGATTTGATCATCTTCACTGCAAGAAATAAGTGTTTCTCCATTAGGTGAGAAATCTATACTATTTATCTTGTCTGTATTTTCACGAAATACTTTAGCCACCTTGAAACTTCTAACAACTTGGTCTACTAACTTCATCATTTCTAAACTTGTATTGACTTCTCATTCACAAAACGCACTTAAAAGATGTCCGATGTTCGGATAATGTCGCAAAATTACATAATTAATCTAGACTAATACGCTAAACAATGAGTATTTGTACACCCAAACGTACAAAATAAACGCACCATGAGGCCATTAGCTTACGGGCACAACATACAACCACAAGCCGAGGATCAAGAAGCAAAAGTAAGCTAAAAACTGCGCTGCTTAAGGTTTTCTTATCTTTTCAAATATAACCTTTTATTTGAGAGTTTTATACAAAATCTAGACGTTTTTAAACACAAATTACAAAAGTTATTATGATAATAAATCCGTCTTTAAAATTGGTTTTCAAACTATCCATATAATGGCATATAACAACAAATAGGTATATTAAAATTAAATTGTCAAACGTTAGGGACTAGACATGTCGATCTGAAATCGAAAAATCGATTCTTTAGAGTAAAATAATCGATTTTCAGATCAATTTTGAATGCTACATCGATTCGATGAATTAATGCATGAACCCCTCGAATCGGACCGATACAATTCCGGTTATTCCGATCTGTTACCCTAGAGAATTTACCCTAGGGTGAATTCTGGGAAACGTATGTCTGAGAATTTATCTTAAACTGGGTGAATAATAGGATTTTTTATCTATACTCACTTCCTATTTATCACCTCGATAATATACACTTGACTAAAGATTTTTTAATATACTTGAAATAGAGCACACATAAAAACAATAGTTATTGTTGACCTGATGAATTTATTATTGTCATTATTGATGATTGTTTATGTCCAAGGCACCAACCATCAGCACTACGAAAATTGTTAATAAGATTAACTGTACAAACTTTTGGTCAATTTTGTGTTGAAGATGTAAATGTAATAGAAAAATATATGTAGTGAAAAAAATCAGTTCTTTTGTTTGTTTTATTGGCTCTCACGGTTGGTGCTATTCCGCACCGTTTAACCGGGTTCAAAATATAACAACATTCAATTTATGCTATAAAAATCATAAAGATATTATAAATAGACACACTGACTGTACTTAGGGTGAAAAATCGCAATAAGAATCCAAAGTAAATTCCATTTTTAGGGTTCCAAAGTAAACTAGGAACCCTTATAGTTTCGCTATGTCGGTCCGTCCATCCGTCCGTCCGCACGATTGCTCAGAGACCCTTATTACTAGAAAGATGTAATTTGGCATGAATATACATATTAGTCACAATAGCAAAGTGGTAACATAAAATTTTGAAAAATATTTTTTTTTCAGGGTAGCTCCCCTACATGTAAAGTGGGGATGTTAATTTTTTATCTCACGTACCCCAACATGTGGGGTATCGTTAGATAGGTCTTTAAAAAATATGGTGGGTTTGTAAATACAAGTTGGGACTCGTTTGTAAAATATTAAACTTTTAAGTACTAATTTTTGTTAGAGTCAAGTGTCCCCCCTTCCTCTGCAGGCTAAACGGTTGGTTTTGGGGGTGGGAAAAATAATCATGGTACTAGTAAATATAATGAAATTAAAAGGAAAACTATCACAGATTAGAAGGCTTTACAAGTTTTTGAGTAATTGTCGACCAACTAATAAAATGTAGTTTCACAAATCATTTAAAATTTTACGCAAAATAGTTCGCTATGTTGGTCTAGATGTCGCTACACACAAATAGATCACGCTAGTATAGCTAGCTAGTGGTTATTTCAATATTATGTATAATGTTCTGTGTATTTTTAGAATTGTGGGCTCTGGCTGAGCACTTTGCTCGTTCCAAAGCAAAATGCCTTGATTCGCAGTACCTGTCATTTGGACCAACTGCTTAGTGCTTATGTAATAAGTTCATTCTCATTGCGAATATATATATATATATATATATATATATATATATATATATATATATATATATATATATATATATATATATATACAAATATTATATAATAATTATACGCTACAAATATTTGAATAGAGACTACTAATTTTCGTTAAGTTCGATGATTTTTCTCAGTGCATAGAGCTTACTTTTAGATGAGCTGACGGATATTCGAATATATAATTATGTAGTAATAATGAAATTCGAATGAATTTGAAAAATTTGCATTACTCCTATAATCGAATTATTCGAATAATGTCATTCACAATCGCCCATCTTTATGGAGAAGTTTTTATAGGTGGTGAAGTGTGCGTCATATAACCGTCATTTACGTATGTTCGTAGTACGAAACAATATAAGCTGTCTTCTTAGTCCACATTATCGTGACGGACAACTTCGGAACCCTAATTGCGCGTGGCCCGACACGCACTTTACCAATTTTTTAACCTAGCATAGGGTAAATTTTAGGACATATGTTTCCCTAGGGTTTCTTTCTTCTTCCGTTTTCCGTTTGCAAGGGTGCTTTATTGTAGCGAATACTTATCATCGTTTGAATATTTCGCTAACAACGCTATTAAGGAGAAAATACTAGAGCGTGTACAGATAAATATATCAAATAATAATTTTCATAACAGAAAAATTTTTTTAAAAGATATTTCTCCTGCATACGATGATACTTGTTGTGGTATCAATATTTCTCGTGTAAATATAATGCAAATAGCAATGACAGAAATGCATTTCCTGTAATTAATGTGAATAACTATGAAGACGATACTTCTGCAAATGATGTAAATAGCTGTGATATGAATACTTTTCCTGTAAGTGATGTAAGTAGCTGTGTCAACGATACTTCGCCTGTACATAATGTAAATAGCTGCAATAGAAAGACTTCTCCTGTAATTGATGTGAATACCTGTGATACAAATACTTTTCTTTTAAGTGATGTATGTGATACTTCGCCTGTAAATAATGGTCATAGCTGTAATCGAAATACTGCTCCTGTATATGATGTAAATAGCGATGATAGTATAACTTCTTCGGTAAAAGATGTCAATGTTTCTGATGTCAACAATTCTGTTGTAAATGTTACGAATATTAGTGATTTTTTTCTACACTAAATGCTGCTAGAGACATAAGTGACATCTGTAAGGGTAAGGAACTTCCTAATGTAAAAGTATTGAAAGCTTCAGTTTGGTCAAAATATTTTAATTTACTGTACTTAATGTAGGAAATACGCTGTAAAAAACATATTTATGAACTTTACCGCGGTAATAAAAAATCTGAATTTTAGTCACAATTTCTAATTTGAAAAAAAATTGCAGTAACTAACATTCAATATTCATTTTTTTATAAGGGTGCAGCTACATATATCGGACTACAGCGAAGATTTGTGCTATCGTGATATCCCGAACTACTTCGCGAAGGGCCTTGACGCGTCACTGCGGGGGCGTCAAGCGGCGGTTCGCGGGTGATATATTTAGCGCGGCCAACACAGTAGATAATATAATTATGATAAACAATAATAATAATAGTAAACTGTAATTTGCACATGAACTTAACTAAAAATAAATACTTAGATATACCTCATTGATATATAAAAACCCAAGATACACAGTCAGTGTCTCAAAAACGTCCTCTAAGAATGAGTGCACAATTTAAAATTGTGCACTCACTTCAAATAGAAGCCCGTCGCTCACGTCACTGCCCGCGCGTCAAAAATACAGAATTGTTCTCTGATAAATTGTAAAATACAACATCATGAACGTTAAAAAAATATAAGATATTGTATTTTCGGTAAGTATAAGAGTTTATCGATTTATTTTTGTCGTTTACATTACTAAATATAGGGTGTAATGTATGTGATTCATTTTATTTGTCTTAAAAATGTACTCAACGCTCCAAATATAATACGACAAAATTTCAATGGTCACTTTTTCAGTAAAAGGACAGTGCATTACAACCTCCTTTTAATTTAGTCGAATAATACAAATTGATCCTGTTATTATTAGTGGAGTCGATTTTTTTTTCATTAATACGTTAATTTTTTTTTAATAAGATTAATTTTTTTCATTAATAATTTTGAATACCTTTTATAGTTGTTAACCAACTGCCAAAAGAGAAGAGGACATCAATTTGACGATTTTAAAATGTTTGATTATATTGATTACTTATTTTGAGGACCAAGTTAGGTGATTCTTTTTATTCTATTTGTACGAATATAAAATAACTATATAATTGTGATTCTTACGATGAACTTTGGAGATATATTATTACGAAACTTTTAATATAACAATAGAAAATCATAAGTAGCATCGAATTTTGTTCTGTTTACACGTGTTGTTGATAACGATTTCTTAAGTGGAAGGCACAGATTGCATTAAGAATGTTTATTTTTGATTTAATAATTTATTTTTAATAAAATGTTGTTTTTGATTGCGGATATCTTATACTATACATATTATAAATGATAAAGTTTGTATGTTTGGATGTTTGATAATCAATCACGTAAAAAATGGCTGTACTAATTTGGATTTGGACTCGGATATAAGATGACCTGGAATAGCACATAGAATACTTTTATCCTAATGCAGAGATCTGCAGCTAGTCTCGTATAAATTTTAAGTGACTGTTTATATGTACGAGTTGTTTTATTTGCATACTAGCTGTTGCCCGCGGCTTTGCATATTTACTTTAGAGCTTATTTAACCCTTCTTTATTTTATTAAAAATCTCTACATTGCCGGGTGGGCCGCTAGTACGTTAACAAAAATATTTACATATGCATCTTAATTATTTTATACGACATTTTTGTTATTAAAATGTAAGTAAAAAACGTAAGACCTGAACTTCCTATAACTTCTAAATTTTCTATACCTTATATCATAACTAACTATACCTTAAACTAAAAATACCTATTAGTAACACACACAGTAATCTAAAATTACCTTTGGCAATAATATTATATGTACTAAACTATACTCCAAACTAAATCTACGTATCTATTAGGATTTCTGTGTATGTAACACCTATGTAACCAACTAATGTAACTATATTAAAAAAATCTGTGAGCTGGTTGACCCAACAGGCCACCTGAAACTTCCCGCTAAATTTAAGTATTTTAACCACAAAGAAAAAAACTATGCCTAAGCATAGACTATTGAAATAAAAAAGTTCATAAATCCAAAGTTTTTTTTAAAATGATACTTAGTTATTCAATATTTGAAAAGATGTATACTTTTTCAAAATCATCAACGAGTTTGATCTTTCGAATAACATTGAACACAATTTTTTAGCTGTAAATTGTTTTATTGGAATTTTTCATACGAGGGTCAATAAAATTTTCAGAAGCCGACATCGCATTAGTAACAGCTAACCTATTGTGTTTCAAATGTCTATGAGCAGTATTCGCTCGTACGTCTTCAGATACTATAACTAAACAAATGTTCGTTTACATAATACTGCAAAAAAAAAAACCAGAAAAACTGAAATCTAATTCAAAACGAGAATTCTACGAAAAGGATTTATTTATTATTTCTAGGAAATTAATGCGTTTCCTTACTATGTTGTCGATACATTACATAATAAGTCTGAAAAAAAATCGTGTCTGTTATCATGTAAGAATCTATGAACTTTATAACGTAGTCATAGTCACCATTGCAGTAAATTTCCTATTTCAGTATATTCTAAATCTATTACACTATGCAAACTAAATGTATCAATATCAAGCGTCAAATACCACATGGCTATAAACCCACAGTTTGCCTATATGTGTAGGTACTGTGTAATAGAACCAATAACCTATAACGTTTTAAATATAAATAAATTATTTTAATGGTCATTATTTGTTTTATTGATATATAAATGTTCTACGCAAAAACAGATTGTCGACAAGATTTTTTATGTAAATTTTACAAATCCTTAAAATACTACCTCAATGCATAAAAATATTTATATTCGACTCCACATGTGCCTTGTCCTACCGGCTAACTTAAGTCAAAAATTTTCTTGCTTTTTGTACATTGTTTTTTAAAAATGACTTTAAATCTTGCGTTTAAGGTTAAATACGCAAAAACACGTTTGTGCCATAACTATAAACTTTTTAGACTGAATTACCGACGGTTTTGAGTGTCAGTTTTGTTCGGAACTGTGTATCTTGGGTATTTTATATCAATGACCAGGCTATCACTTGTGAGTCGTAAGTCAAAACGCCAGTTCAATATTCGAAGTGCTCTTTCACCGCCACCTTCTATAGCTCCGATGCCAATTAAGGAGCGCAAAATCAAGTTAAATATATGACATCTCAGCTCACCTCAGCTCAATATACACTTTATCATTTGTAAGAGTTAGGTTCCCCATAGACCTACAATAATATTGCGCAATATTTTTACTGTGCAATAATATTGAATACCCCCTTTGATTCCAAATGTTCAATAAATTCACTCAATAAAATTGACAAACCAGTATGATCAATATCTTCTTGCGAGCAACATGTTAGACGACGAAGTTTTGGCGGAAACCATGCTGGTGATTTTGTTAAATTAAAAATCTCTATGCAATTCTATACACTCAAGTAAAAACTCCCGTTCTTTATCTTTTATAGCATTCTAGCTCGCCATTTTGCTTAAATTTATGACACGACTACACATTAAACACCGTGACTGACCGAACGTGACCGCTCCAAACTCAGAAGGGAAAAATATTATGCAATATTAAGCCTACACAGTACAAGAAAAATATAATGCACTATAAAAATTAAACTTGCTCAAACTTTCGTCCAATCTTCAATATCAACCCTAAATGATCAATAATTTTGCTAAAACGTAATATTACGCAATATTATTGTGGGTCTATGGGGCACTTTATTAATTTTGTTGTTATTAAGGTAAACCGATTTAATCCTTTTCGTTACGCTCCACTTCGCAGACCTAATATTTCGTTGCAATTTTAAACACGTAACAGTTGTGATAAGAGTGAATAAAATAGTAACCTCCATACATTTCAAGCTATCTTATCTTCACTCAATGTATTTATATGCTTTAATTTTTTAATAGACTATTTTTACCTTAAAGTTTTTTTTATGAAATCTCACTCGAGGACCGAGCTACAATCTTATAATGTTATTTCTAGAAAAATTGGAAACAACCACTTTTTCTATTAGATGTTTAGTGTTAAACGAATAAAATAAAATATCGATTCTTCAATTAATTCCTTCTATTAATCGAGGTGAGGTCATCCTTAGAGTACTCAGTATTAAATATTAGTCTATGCTTAGAGTAAAGACTAAAGACAAAAAACTATAAGCCCGAATTGAGTACCTATTCAGCAGATTTCTGATTTCTGAAAGGGAAACAAAATGGACGGAGTGTAGTGAGATGCGTTAAATGAGACATTTATTTGTGAGAACATTCGTAATTAATACTACGGAATCTCTAAACTAAGTAAATTCATTAGTATTTCGCACATTGTTTTTAATAATATTTCTCTTCGCTTACATTGTGTCTACAAAGTCATTTTGTATAGATCGGTTTGTCGGAATATGGTATCCATTTTGTGATCAATCGTGTTGTGTGGCGCTTATGGTAAGTAAAAGTTGTTATGAAATGAATTAACGTTGCTTGATTACATATTTTTTCCTTTATTAACCTATTTAATTGGAATATCATATAATTGATTTTAAGTATTGAAATTAGCTAATTGTACAACTACAATGAGCACGTAGTGCTTGAAAGTTTTATTAAATTGTAACAATTTTGTTATTATAGATATTTGATATTGTATAAGATCGCCTACTTGTAATACAATGTTTGTTTTTAATCAGTATATTTTGTAGTTGGAAATAATTTATTGATTGATTTTTGCGACGGGGTGGACTGTGGACACGTCTCCTACCAATGTTAATGTTATTGTCACCGCGCTGGTTTTAACTGAACGGGAAATGTTATAGCGCTATATGTTTTAAAGGTATCATAAGCGTATAGCTTTTCCCCTTTAGTTGATCAAGCTAAATTCATTCATCACAAGAAGGCAAGAAAACTCGAAGACTGATAGTGTCGTAATTTTTATATCAAATAATGTAATACATATAGGTGATACACAATTTAAAATTATTCAACAATGCTACAGTCACAATATTTACATATTGAACTCTTTGGGGTGAGCTAATTTTAGCTCAAAGTAAGGTTGTATTTTTGTTGTTCATACTTCATTCAAGAGATTATAAATAAACAGTTAAAGTTTTGAATCTTGCTGCTGAAATATATAAACATGCATTTCAATTATAAAAGGGTTGCAGAATTACACACTCACCCTGAATCTCTTTATTTATCTTTCCATGGCATGTTTATAAATATAATCTTAAGTTTACATAAGTATAAAAACTATTTGATTTGTAACCTATTGTATCTTTACCTGTATTATTTATATACATAATGAATATCTTTAAAAGCACCCCACACTTTACAATGCAAAATATTTTTTCTTATTTGCAGTATTTGTAATTTAAATTTATTTATTATTTTTTTAGTTCGATAGATTCATATATTTAAGTTTTTCAAACTATTATTTATTTTTAATTTTTTAGTTCAATTGTCTATAAAAGCTTGTGTTTAGTTTTTTAAACTATTATTTAATTTTTGTTTTTTTGGTCAATTTTCCACAATAGCATGTTTTATAAACTGCAAATAATATATATGTCCGTTATGTGTCTTGAGATTACTGAACAATTACAATAATTGCACATTGCGAGATATGTGATAGCCCCATGGGTAAAGAAAAACAAATTGCTAATCTTGAAGATTACGGTTAAGATAGCAGGACTAAATGTTTATATTATTGTATTGTCATCGGTCATTGATAAGACTGCCAAATTTCAAATTAATCCGAAATTGTACTTCAAACCCATGTTTAAAGTTTCCTTTACTTACATACTAATATACAATCATGTGAACAAAGCAAATAAAAGCACATTAAAAAAGAAGAAACACCTATTAATATCTCAATACTAACATTTTAATTTTAGTTAAGCTTTTTATAAATAAAATATATTTTTTTGTATTATTATGGAATATCAAAAAGTGCTGTATTGTGCCATGTTGTAAAAATACAATAAGGAATGCACCTGATAAATTATTTTTCAATCTACTTTTTAAACAGGATTTGGTTTCCAATTTGCTTGTTTTTTTTTTAAATTTCTGTTACGTCTAAACTCAGTTGCTTAAGAATCAATTTGATTTTATTTGTTTGAGAGGGTACACTTTCCATTTGGTTTCATATAAATTCAGAGCAAATTTGATTCACAGTTCCAGAGACAGCAAATTGGATGATGGTTGTGGTAGTTTCATTCTGCTTAAATTATTCTTTTTCTGAGAAGTGCAGAGTATAGGCATATGGAGAAAGTAGTCTAAAATTATTGGAAGATACATATCTATCTCAATATATCATATACAGGCTGTTTTTTAGCCATGAGATGGAATCAAACCTGTGGAAATTCATGCTTATAAATATCAAATAAACATATTCAAAGAAAAATATAATGTTGTATAACCAGGAAAACAGTAATTGAAATATTGTTAAGTCTTGTAACTCATGGTTACCCTAGTCGTCGTAGTATGTAACACCTGTCTTCACTATTCACGAATCATAATAATAATATCAGTAGTAGGTAAGTAGATAATGATGATGAATGATTTTAAATTAGTGTGAATTCTGATTCAATTTCCCTTCATGCTTTGTTCCTGGTTTATTTAGGAAGGACAGGTAAAAATACCTAGGCAGTAAATAAGAACAAATATTTTAAGCATGTTATCATTTTAAAAAAAGAAACTAGGTATGAATAAACACGTAAAACACATTGATTTTGTCAAACACTTGTACTATTTCACAAATATTTCACAACTAACCTTTGTTGTGAAGCCAACCGGTTTCGCCTATTACAGCATCATCAGGGCTTTTAGTTTATAAATTCTTTGAACATGACAAACACACACACAAGACAACAACTAAATACAAGTACATCAGATAGATAAACAATAATTATTTTGCAAGTACCGTCATTAATAAATGTTCTTAATAGGCCGGCAACGCAACTGCAAGACCTCTGGTATTGTGGATGTCCATGGGCGGCGGTGATCACTTACCATCAGGTGTACCTCCTGCTCGTTTGCCCCCTCTTCTATAAAAAAAAAGGGTAGATTTTTTCCCAAAATGGGATGAAATAATATTAAAATCTAACTAGTTATGTCTATATAGTCTTAGTAGTTATGTCAATATCTAAGTTTTAGATTAAAATGAAATAATTGTTGCAAAATTAAATGTCAAATTAATAGTCTTGGGTAGTTCGCGAATGACCTAGGTGAGAAGAGCACTCGTTTAGGTGAACTATGCGAACTAGTTCATTGAAAATCCCGCTCTTAGTTCTTTTTATGTTTCTGTTAGCGTCCACTTTACTAGACAGTGGCGCTATGTGACCAACCGAGTTATTTACTTTTATTTGTGCGCCTTGATATTTCGATAATAGATATCGATACTAAGCAACTTCAAATCCCCATGGTTGAAATTTTATCAAATCATATGAAATCATAATAATCGTCAACTGAAGTATTGCTGGCTAATTATCAAACAGAATACTAATACCATTTATGTCTTATTTTATGGTAAGTTTAATTAAAATTAAAAATTTTCTATTCTCATTTATTGTTACAAATAATTGATTATTATTATTATATATCACGTTAATTATAACTAATTATTAATATAAATCATTTTATTTTTTCGTTTTTATTTCGATAAAAGATTTTATGTGCCATAACAAAAAAGTCAACTTTAATTATAAAAATTCATACTTTTTAAGTATTCGAATATAATTACACATTATACTAAGAACTAGCCTAGCTGTTGACTAATCATTAATATAAATTATTTTATTTTTCATTATTTAGACGTGACGTGACGTATTTATGTAGACGTGTAAAATTTTCATGTAATACTTTCTTTTTTTAAATAACAATAAGCAAAACTTACAATAATCATAACTATATTTTTTTCTTTATTTATTGTTTTTACTAAATTATTTCAAAAAAAGAACTAATGAACTAAAAGAGCGAACTAGTTCATCCTTGGATTATGAACTAAATTGAGCGCTCTCTGTAGTGACCGGTTAGGCCCAAGCCTACAAATTAATAGATTTTCAAATGTCAAAATAAAATTATATAAAATAAATTAAAATTAAAATGAAATTGATTGTTACAAAGGTAAATGTCAACTTAAATTAATTGATTTTCAAATGTCAAATTAAAATTATATAAAATAAATATGTTAAGAACCAAATAATAATAATAATTTTCGTGAAAAATATGATTTTAGTTTATATTAATATTCAACAAAGGGGAACTATTTAACTCTGTTTTCTCATTTAATAGTAGGGGGCTATTCCTCATTTTATTAATTTCTAAAGCTTAGTTAGGTCCAAGCCTTTTTGACTAGCTACTCAAAAAGAAGCAACAGAATATGGTAACTCGCGCTATGTACTCGGGAACATTTGAAGAGGACATTGAGAGAAAAACGAAGTTTGCCAGAATACCATTTTTAGAAAGAGTTTCCTACAAGTTATCAAGAATTTTAAAACCGGACTGTCAACCAGTGTTTTATTCAAGAAATTCTTTAAAAAGTCTTCTTTTTAATAACAAAGACAAAACCTCTAAGGTTACCAAAAGTGGAGTGTGCAGACTGTAAGGCAATTTACATAGGTCATACAGGAAGGCAATTCTCGATCCGACTTAAAAAACACATAAGAGTGTGGCGCACGGGAAAGGGAGAATCTGCATTTGGTGAGCACCTGCACGCAGAAGGTCACACTTTCGACCCTGATAGGAACTTTTTCACTTTACACTTCTACAACAAAGGGAGGAAGCTGGATGCTTTAGAAGCTTTAGAAATTAATAAAATGAAGAATAGCCCCCTACTATTAAATGAGAAAACAGAGTTAAATAGTTCCCCTTTGTTGAATATTAAAATAAACTAAAATCATATTTTTCACAAAAATTATTATTTTATTTGGTTCTTAACATATTTATTTTATATAATTTTAATTTGACATTTGAAAATCGATTAATTTAAGTTGATATTTACCTTTGTAACAATCATTTCATTTTAATTTTAATTTATTTTATATAATTTTAATTTGACATTTGAAAATCTATTAATTTGACACTTAATTTTGCAACAATTATTTCATTTTAATCTAAAACTTAGATATTGACATAACTACTTAGACTATATAGACAAAGGGAGGAAGCTGGATGCTTTAGAAGCTTTAGAAATTATAAAATGAGGAATAGCCCCCTACTATTTAATTAGCTAGATTTTAATATTATTTTGGGAAAAAAATCTAAATTGAAAAAAATAACTAGTTAGATTTTAATATTATTTCATCCCATATTGGGAAAAAATCTACCCTTGGCAACATTTATTAATGACGGTACTTGCAAAATAATTATTGTTTATCTATCTGATGTACTTGTATTTAGTGTATGTCATGTTTAAAGAATTTATAAACTAAAATCGCTGATGATGCTGCAATAGGCGAAACCAGTTGGGTTCACAACAATTAAAGGTTAGTTGTGAAATATTTGTGAAATAGTACAAGTGTTTGTCAAAATCAATATGATGCATTTTCACCAAGTGCCGACGATGGAAAGTATAAATTATATGTAAAACACAGCTGATATTTACCTTAGTATTTTTGATGTAAATGGAATCATCTTCACAATGATTGAACTTGATTAATTAATTATTCACAACATTTTAACATAACCTATATTTTAACATAAACTATTGATGAATTGTTCTTCTGTTATTTGACAATTTGGGACACATAATCATTATGTAAAGCATAGGCATGTACCATATCTCAATATTTTTCATTGGAACACTGATATGACATTGTTATTATTAGTCAAACAATATCATAAAAATATGTGAGGGTTCTTTATTGCATAACGTGAAAACATCCAGACGTTTCAATGGTCTAGCACAATTGAAGACACACACGGGTCTCCGCGGCCGGCCGGCGGCTGGCGCTCGTGACGTCACAGTAACTATTATGCTATCTTTGCACTAGCGCGTAACGTAGTTCATTGACCCTCGCCGCGCATTTTTATATGATTTAAGTACTTTATGGGATAATTAGGTCAAAAATTAAGATCATATATTTTATAGATATTTGGGCTCAGAATTGAATACTGCATACACTCCTTCATAAGTCCCACGGCTAAAAAAACAGCCTGTATATTTCCATACATTTCTGACGGTCATAATGGTATTTGAGCCTTTGTATCACTCTACATGTTCTCGTATTACCTTACATATTCACATATTACTGTACTGTTTTAGTTGCACATATCCAACTACACATATCCAATATGCACTAATGATAGCATCATTGTTAATCAATTTTCATCAAGCTCGTTCAAGCCGTTCTTGAAATTTAGTGACACAAACAGACAGTAGATGGAGATGGAAAAAAATTTCAAAATGATAAAATTGATGTTGTAAGTCATAAAAAAATATTATCACAAAATTTGCATAGATATACCTAATATAGATAGTATAGACTATGGAGTGGAACAGAGGAACCATCCTCTGTTCCACTCCATAGTTACTTAATAAAATAGGATATTTTTGTGTGTAATGCGTAGGGCAAAACAAGAGACCTGGTTTTATACACAACTACCTGGCAACTTATACTACTTTGATTTTATGTAAAATATACTGTAAATAAATTATGGGAATTTAAACACTGTAAATCTGCACAACCAACATCCAATTTCCTGGACGAATATAAACAGTTACCCACAATATATAAATTTATTATTATTATGCGATCTTCTGAAGAATTAAGTTAAAATATGTGTGCAGTCATGTTAGCTACAGCAAACGAGTAGGGAAAATATTTTTAATTACAAGAAAATTGACTAAATCTAACATTATCTATGTATGTTAAATTTTTGTCAAATGTATGTATATGTCAAAAGTAATACCTATGAAGCAGGGCTTGTTAACCAGTTAATTTAAAAACCTAAATCAACACAAGTACATGAAGAGCGTTTTATAAAGGCTTGGCTCTACCTTAACCTCAAAAATAGCGGTTTACTCATTGAGCAAAATTATAAAGGTTAATCAATAAACCGGTTTATACCGATTTTTCAATTTTTCTTTGAAGCTTGCCGACTTCAATTTTAAGTACAAATATGAAATAACGCAAATGTGTAGGGATTTTGTGTTGTCCGGCCAAGACGCTACGTGCTGCGTAACATAGACATAATTTTTTAGGGAAACCCTTTAAATTATAATATTTTAGAGTAGGTATTGTATTATATGTATTTATTAGAAAAACCGCCAAATGCATTAATAATATACATTAGCCAAATGTATTATAAATATAAATTAGAAAAGCGAATCCTTGTAATACAAATATAAAAAAAATAATAGTTGTGTTATTATGCCTGGACGAGGTGTCAATGTCTTTATATAAGGAAGGTAATAATGGTCTGTATAACGGGTACGATGGTTTGGTACCTGGTGGATTCTAGGTATTATTTATGTGTAACGAGCGCCACACCCAGATGCGTCACACAGACTTAATCCATATAGCCAGATAGCAAAGAACTTTTAACGTTTTACATGTTTACATACACACATACAGACATACTGATGTCATCGTGAAAATAGTCGCAAAAGATTCCTAGGACCTTAAGACGTTGAGATCTGGTGAAATCTCGATTTTTGAAAATCGTGGTAAAATCAGTACTTAGCTTTCTTATCACTACATACGTAGTGGGAAGTTAAAAAACCCGTCTCACTTCCATTAAATGTCCGCATTCAAACATTGTTTGACTTATTGTTTTGTTCATCATAATTAAAATAACTGTAAATAATGCGCACGCTTCAAATGCGATGTTTACAATGCAATGAAGCGCGCAGAGAAAACGACAAAATGATAATTCGTAATCTGTCCGTACTGTGCGTGCCGTGCGTCGATGTTTAATTTCATTCGCGGTAGGTAGGTATTTGGCTCAAACAGGTTAATTTAGGTTTTTGAATCGCTTTCATGTCAGATACGCTCAGAACAAAACCTTTTGTAAAAACCGGTAAAAAACCTCTATTAACCAGTATTTCCTAAACTGGTTTCAAAATGATAATTCGTAATCTGTTCGTACTGTGTGTGCCGTGCGACGACGTTTAATTTCATTCGCGGTAGGTAGGTATTTGGCTCAAACAGGTTAATTTAGGTTTCTGAATCGCTCTCAGATACGCTCCGAACAAAAACTTTTGTAAAAACCGGTAAAAAACCTCTATTAACTGGTATTTCCTTAACCCGTTTCAAGCCCTGCTATGAAGATTTGTGTAATAAATTTGTACAAATAATTACTAAAAGTAAGAATATCTATTGTAAATGATTTATCTATTGTTATAACTTTTTGAGCTTAGAATATTCACTTTAATAACATATAATGCATCATATCCAACTCATACTCTTTATGGTAAAACAGTTACACTAGATTGCTTCTATGTGTTAAATGACAAAGAACATTATATAACATTATATTTATCTTCAGTCATGTTTAATCTGACATACTTAAGATTTTAGTAATAATAGTGAACCCCCAGTAATTCGATAAGCGCTTTGCAAGGCAGTGTTGGTTTATCTAATTTGTTGGATTATAGATTACTGACACATAGTCTAAATCTTTTGGGAAAAGAGTACTTCATAATTCAACAAATTACATGTCAAAGTGTATGTAATTCATCAGATCTATTACGAAAAACGATTGTTAGTGTTAGTCTTTTGAGTTTGCGAATATATTACCATATATGATGCACAATAAATACTGAGCCAATACAACAGTCATGTTCAAACTAAGGTAATATGCATGGAGTAAAATTCGTGAAGGCGCAATCTAGTTATAAAACTTTTTAAATGTGAATAACAATATATCTAAATAAGTATGCATATTATTAGAATGTTGGATTACAGGGGAAACCGGACTTGGCAGTGGCTTGATTACTGGCGGTCCACTGTATTCTATGAGCACTTAACGTTATAGAGAAGAAATAAATGTGAACCTAAAACTATCACCATGTGATAGTTGCTTACATGGGTCAATCAATAAGTTTTGAGATAAAGAAAAACTTTTGAATTATCATATTTTTGTCTTTTCAAAATACTCTCCCATCATTTTCTATACAAACTTCCATTCATCTAAACCAACTTTAGAAACACTTTCCACTCTTGATTCAGTTTCTTCAGCACTTCAAAAAGCTTCATTTATTACTATCAGGAACAAAAGTTAACACAGGGAGCTAAGTCAGAGTGGGTAAGGTGGGGTTTTAATACCAGTATCCACAATAAACTCCTTTGTGCTGAGTGAGGTATGTGAAGAAGCACTCAAGACACTATGAAGAATGATCCTCTGAAACTTATGGTCTCTTCCCTTGCTCTCTCATATAAACCTTCCTCTTTAACCACTCTATCAAAAAAAACCGCATCATAATCCGTTGCGAGGTTTTAAAGATTTAAGCGTACATAGGGACATAGGGATATAAGGACAGACAAAGAATGCAACTTTGTTTTATACTATGTAGTGATGATTTGTTAAATTTAAATATATATAAAATGTTTCCTCTTTTTTCAATAATCTATACTTATCTATATTAATATTATAAATACTGAACGAATTGCTATAAACTTCGGTACACAGGTAAATGATGACATAGAATAGCATATAGGCTACTTTTTATCCAGGAAAAATTAGGTGATCCTGTGGGATTTGCCAAAAACTTAAATTAATATATTGTGAAAAAATGACGGGTGATAAAAAACTGATATGAAATACGGTTTCAGCATACAAATACATCAGGTTAGGTAAATTGGTTTAAAAAGTTTTCACAAACATTTATTTTGTTGGCCTGTGTAATTAACAAGCTGTTGTGAGAAAATTAGGTTGTTATTAAATTGATTAATATCAATTTAACATCTCATAATTCCGAAACTTTAGATTGGAGGACTAACCAGAAAAAC
Source organism: Apodemia mormo (assembly GCA_036924255.1). Taxonomy (NCBI): domain Eukaryota; kingdom Metazoa; phylum Arthropoda; class Insecta; order Lepidoptera; family Riodinidae; genus Apodemia; species Apodemia mormo. The sequence goes on along the minus strand of JAUPFN010000003.1, from coordinate 21,572,648 downwards.
CTCGAATGTGTAGGGCAAAGTTTTTATCGTATTTTTCATTATCATAGTGTATTATAATCAAGCAATTTAAGTCAAAAAATAATTATTGTTAATAATAAATATTTTTCCTTCACCAAATCAAACTTTTGAAAGCCCCATAACTTTATTATCTACCTAATTTGAGATTTTTCGAAGATAGAAAAGATGGTTGTCTCGTCAAAACAAAGCTTATCACAAAAATTCAGCTTGTTAGTAATCAAGAAAAGTTTGTTCCTGGGATCTCGATCTAATAGCAAACAAGCAAATGGGTCTCCTGATGGAAAGAGTCAACCATCGCCTATAGACACCAAAGATGTTAATGGTGCATTGCTATCGAAATGCGAAAACAGTTGTAGTAAAATGACTGGGAAATTTTATTTTTTTTAATTGAACTAACTCTAAATTTCGAACATCTTAAAAGTTATTGAGTGACCAACATAATATGTATGTTATAGATTAAGATTTTGTCAAGTACACATTCTATGTAATGTTTAATTCAACTACATTTTGATTGATATAATACATGTTCAAAATGAAGAGTGGTGTTATTATATTCTTGACTTGATATAGACACCAAAGATGTTAATGGTGCGTTGCTATCGAAATGCGAAAACAGTTGTAGTAAAATGACTGGGAAATTTTATTTTTTTTAATTGAACTAACTCTAAATTTCGAACATCTTAAAAGTTATTGAGTGACCAACATAATATGTATGTTATAGATTAAGATTTTGTCAAGTACACATTCTATGTAATGTTTAATTCAACTACATTTTGATTAATATAATACATGTTCAAAATGAAGAGTGGTGTTATTATATTCTTGACTTGATATTAAGTGTACATATCTGTCCTTAATATTCTTATTAATATTAATTGCTAATGTGTGAAATTTGACTATTAATATCCCACCAAACAATCTAAACTTATAAAATTAAATCTAAAAGAACTAAACTCTTGTAGTTGTTTTAAAAGAGCATTTTAAAACAACTACAAGAGTTTAGTTCAAGCTCATTTTAAGAAAATTTGGCTCATATACTTTTATTCTTATAATTTGCTTGGATAAGTGTTAATAAATCTGATTAATATGGCTACAATAAGGGTTCAAATTATTGTCTTCTTTTAGAGGCTAATTACATTGCTTTTCAGCCATATACAGGCTTTTTATATGGCCAATTATTCTTTTCAAAGTAATACATAAGTTCACTATGATGCTTTTTAACTTATAGGAGTGTTCTATAGAATGTATATCCAACAAACGTATTATAGCATTTTACATGGCCTTTACAAGTATGACAGAAGTCCATATCCACTTATAAACTAATTGTAGGGGTATTATTCTCTTTATGGTTACATTAAAATGTTTATCATAACTATAATAGACTCGCTATTTTGAAATTGCAGCCAAAACTTTACATTAAAAATGGATTCAAGGGACTGGAAGAAGTATTAGAGAAGCGATGTTTATAGAAGAAAAGTTAAAAAAATTACAAACGCATGGTTGTGACCATAAAACCTACCGCTTTTATAATCCTATAAAACAGCCAAAATGATACCAACAAATCAGCCAGTGGTTCCGTAAGAGATTATTTTATGGAACTTGACAAATAACCAAAAAACAGTGAATCATTTCTTTTTATTAAAGTCATCATAACTTCAACATCCTCATACAAGAATAGTAGCTCTCAAATCAGGCATCTAGACATCTAAAGGAAGTCTGATTTTGTATTTGGTGTATAAAGGAACCTCAGCTAACACCAATTGTCTTTTGATTGTCAATAGATGCTGGATTTTAGTGCTATTTTTGGTATTTTATTTCCAACTTTTTATAATTTTGACATAAAATGAAAGTCAATTATTGTAAAATTTCGAGATTTTTATGACTTATTACAAAATGTGAAGATAAATTTAAAATAGTCTGATGTACAATTAAAATATTTCGTTCTTAAAATAAAATGTGTCCAACACCATGGCCATCCTTCCTTATGTAAATAGAGATCTTTCTTTTTTAGAAATTTGTTAACATCTGCAAACACAACCATTGTTAAATCTGTGGACAAAAAAGTATATTGCTTGACATACTGGATTTTTACTTTAAGAAAGGAACCCTATAACAATAATATGTAAAATGGAGACAGCATAATGTAACAAATGTTGCCTTTATAAAGTTTGCACTCCTATAGGCTCCTTGTAAACAATGTGTAAATTGCTATTGCTCATATAACAACATTGTTTAAGCAATGATTAAATAATTATCCACATTTGTAGAACAGCTAAATTCAAAGGCCCGTTGATAAAACAAGACACTGGATACCACATTTTGTCATGCATTTGAATTCCCATATAACATTCACTATACACATTTTACACATTATCACATTAATTGCTTACCGTTTACCGTTGGTCAAGTGTTTAGCTACCCTGACTATGCAATCAACAGAGCTCGGATTCGATCCCCGACGGGGACAAGCATTTGTGTGATGAGCATAAATGTTTGTATTTCCGGGTTTGGGTGTTTATTAAATATATTCGAGTATTTATGTATTTCTATGTATTGTATCGTTGACTTAACACCCATAACACAAGTAAATAATTTGCTTACTTTATGTAGATCAGTAAGTGTAATTTGTCCCGTGAATATTTATTAAAATTTATCATTAAATTTGCTATTCTGATTATAGATATGTAAACGCATAACATCCAATATCTTATTTTCATTCAATTTTTTAATTCAATTATTTTCATCCAATATTTATAACTTATAGCTGTGCCCGCGACTTCGTTCGCGTGAAAAAAATTCTAAAATAAAAACCCGCATAGTTCCCGTTCCCGTGGGATTTCCGGGATAAGAACTATCCTATGTCCTATCTTGGGTCTCAAACTATATTTTTACCAAATTTTATCCAAATCGGTTCAGTGGTTTGGCCGTGAAAGCGTAACAGACAGACAGACAGACAGAGTTACTTTCGCATTTATAATATTAGTATGGATTACTTTGACTGCCTTAAGCTCTAGGGTTAGCTTATTTGCTTAAGACAATGAGATCATAAATTTTATCCCTGGGTCGGGAAAATGTGTTATTTTTTTTCGAGATTTTTCTCAAAAATCAAAAATCTCAGAGGCAGCTTGGATTTTGGCAGGTAGTGTGTTATCACTCCTTTGCCTTTAATAAGCACGCAAAGCTGTTAACTTGGATATTGCTAGAAATAGGCTCTTTATATGTTCCACTCTTTTTTTAAATGGCTCTTTTGCTTAAAGGGTTAGAAGGCCTCACTGGACTAAAATAATCTTGTTCATTAAGCAATGTACCATTGTTCTTGTGTAATCCTGTATATTGCTGAGTCGAATCAAGAAAGATATTGTATAATGTATTTACCTAATACACTGTTTAATACCTGCAGTAGTCCAACTTTTTTGTTTCCATGTGTATTTTTTTTACTCTACTCCTAGTATATTTATCTCATTCTCTCAAAGTGTAGTTTCGAAGTTTTACTTCTACCATATGTGAACTGCACATACTTTATTTATATCAATGTATGATACTTTTTTTTTGCACTCATATATTTTACTTATGTTTTTTAAAAAACATGTGTCTTATTCATTTTACCCAAAAAAATAATGTTAAGTATTAATTTGAATTTCAGATAAAAATGGACAATCTTGAGGCTTGGACTTCTCAACAAAAACTAATTTTAATTCACTCTTAAGGGAGTGATGGACTCATATAATTTATTTGGTGATGATGGAAGCGGTATGTTGGAAGGACTCACAGACCTTGGTGGGGCAGATAGCTTTGCTGGTAACCCTGCATCTGGGGTAGCAGGGGACAACAAAGACTCAACTGAAAATAGGTATATCTCAAAAACCTGTAATATCTGTTAGTTATGAATGAAAATAATGCTATAATAGTAAATTATATTAGTTACAGACAACCATTTAACCCTAATACTGTGGGGCAAGAGGGATCTATACAAAAACTGGCACCTTTTGGACCTGGAAGTGCTGGTGGCATTGGTGGATCTTCCCAACCTGTTCCTAATCCTGCAGCACCTCCAGGACCTGAATATCACGATTATGGTGCTTATCCCCCTAGACCAAGGCTACCCCAACCTCCACATGCACCACTTCATCCATCACATCATGTGCATCCCTCTCACTCATATCCAAGTTACCATCCTGGTCCTGAACCTATGTACACAATGCCTGAACAAGGTTTGTATTTATAAACATTATATTGTTTTGTTTTTAAATAAATTAAAACCATATCAATAAAAAAACTATTTTAGGAATTGGAGATATGGGAGTGTGGTCGAGTGCATCGGCACCTAACAGATATTCACCTATTACACCAGGTTATAGGCACTCATATGAACACCAACAAAAAATTCACCAATACCAACCACAACAGGTAATAAATGAATTTGTATTTTAGTTAAGGTATTCTATTGTACTATGGCTCAATTGCTCAGTCTCATAATATGTGCTCTTATTTCTGTCTGTCTCTCTCCCTCTGTGTGTGTTTGTGGAAATGTAAACTTTACGCATAACATTTGAATGGCTTCCGATACCTTAATATAAAATTTCATCATTATTGTTACAACTGTTTTCGAGATTTGCAAGATAAACTATACCAAGCATGGCTCATTTAATTATGTTAATGCATTTAATTAATACTTATAGGCTTTAATAAGATGTTAAGTCACAAAAAGTATAGTATTACATAATACAATGCTAATCAGATATTTTTGGACAGGCAACTGGCATAAGTGGATTGCAAGCCCAAAATGGAGCATACATACCCAGACAACCACATTTTGCCCAACCTTCTGCTCAGCAAATTTACGGACAACAACAGGTATAAAATATGTCTGCAAATTTCATATACATGTCATTTAATGTTTAAATTTAACAATTATTTTTTGTTTTTCAGAATTATCCTAATTATGCACAAATGCATCCACCAGCAGCAACGAGAATTGGACAACATCCAACATATCATCAGCAAATGGATGTAAATGCCCATCAATACAGTTTGTCACATGGTCAACCAACTCATGGTGCAATACAACATCAGTCCCATCAGAATATACAAAGTCATGCAAGTGGAATTGGGTCAGCAATTCAAAGTCATCCTAATCCGCATCTTCATCATTCTGGAGCTTCACCACTACATCATGTATCCCGGCAACCACCAGTACCACCTGCTTCAGTAGGACCATCTCATGGTGTTCCATCGCAAATGGCATATGCCTCACCACATCACACTGTGCCAATGAGCTATCAAACCCACCAAGTTCAACACCCACTTGATGTTAATGTCAATCAATACAACCCAGTTAAATCATCTAGTCTTGAAACAGGAAGCCCGCAGTACCGTCCACCTTTTCCTCAGTTGTCACCACAAATGTCACCAAGAGCCCAAGTGTCTCCAAGGCAGCAGCCCCAATCGCAGCCGCAGTTATCGCCGCGCCCTGTAATGTCACCTGTGAAAGGGCCAAGTGCATCTCCTCTTAGCACGCGAAATTTAGTGCAGACACCAGTAACATCTGGCCCAACTCCTGTATCTGGAACTTACACTTCCCAAAACACTCTACAAGCTTTGGAACAAATGGTATTACCATCAGCAGGTGACTACGCATATCAACGCAATCCAGCATCACCAGCAGTTGGACATATACCATCACCATCACAATGGAGCCAGAATAAAATACCTACACCTATTAGTAATGTACATTTAGACAATACCGAACAACCAAAAACAATAGAAGCTCCACCTGTAATACAAGCATTGAAACAAGATGTGGTGAAGAGTGGTAATCTATCAGTAACAAATACAGATTCTCCTAAAACTGTAGATAAAAATATCTCAGATGTAGATAAAGTGGAAGATTTAAATACGTCTCAAAGGTTTTTACCTACAAGCTCATCTCAAGAGGCTATTACAACATCCTCAAATATTACTGCTTCAATCACGTCTTCTAGTCTCTCTCAGCCATCAGTAGAAACTAAAGATATGACACATAATCAACAGTCAAATACTACAGTTTTTGATGCGCTAGGTAATGTAAAAGGAGATAAGAATTCAGAAGTCACAATTGGAACTGATTCCAAATTAGAAAACAAACCTCAAAACATCGAAAATATTACTGTTACAACAGTTTCTGAGGCCCCAAGACCAGTAGCATCAAATTTATCTTTGCAATCTGGAAATGTAGAATCTTCTATTGAACATTCTAAGAATTCTTCAGCCAATTTAGGCTTGATTCATCCACCAACAGAGCATACTCAAACTAATGTTTCAAAATATGAAAATTCCCCGGCAATAAATGTTCCTAGAAGTCAAGGATATCAAAATAGCACATTCCAAAATATACAAAATATGATGCCTCAAGTTATGCCTCCTAGTATCCCTCCAAATATTCCTCCTAATAGCTTACATTCTAACCCTCCTATTAATGTTTCTGCAGGGTTCCAAAGAGAAACACCTGTGAAAACGACTGTATCTAATGTTCCGTCAACTATGGCTCCAAACCTTGTTCAACATACAAGTATTTCCAATCCTGTAACTTCAAGCATACCACCTCATAATTCACAACCAAATATGACATGCATGCCTCCAACGGTTCCCATGATGAGTAATATACAGTCAACTTTACATAGTACCCCAGTAACAATGAACAATGTTCAAACCACATGTCCTCCTTCAAATAATGTTCCTGTTGGGATCCCAATGAACGCTCAAAGCATTCATTCTCCAATGGGACCTACTATTCCTCCTAATCAAATAAATATTGTGCCAACTATGCCTCCTAATATTATTCTTGTGGGGTCAAATAATATGCCTCATCCAGGTTTATACCCAGTACCTCACAACCAAGAAAGGGCATCCTTACAACAACAAATACAAGAAATTTATTGTTTGCCACCTTCAAATGAAAATCAAGAGAAAGTTAGATGTTTACAGGAAAGATTATCTATGCTTCAACAGCATGAAACAAATGAAAAATGTAATGGTGGGCCGAATTGCTTACTTCAAAATCCAATTTATGGAACAAAAATGGTAGAAAGTCCTCAAGTCACTAGTACTACGGGTCGTGGTAGAGGAAAAGGACCACCAAAGCCACGAAAACCACGTGCTAAAAAAGATAAGGCTGTTACTATTCCACAGCCCCTTGATCAGTTACCGGTGTCTGAGGACTGTGTAACGGCAGGCACAGGGCTTCAAAATAATTCAGAAATAGATCAGGAACTGAATGAAGATATTACAAACTTGGATAGCAGCGCCTTATCAATAGATGATTTAAATATGGGTAAAGTAAAAAAACAGAGAGGTCCTCGAAAAAGTAATAAAGAACGTAAACCACGAACCCCTAAGAAAATCAAGGAACCTGGAGATAAACCTGTCAAAGAACGTAAAAAAAGAGAACCTAAAGATCCCAATGCTCCTAAGAGAAAAAGAAATATTAAAAAGGCAATATCGGAGATTCAAGCTGATACGACGACTAGTAATGAAATGCTAGAAAAAAATAGTGCAGAAAACAGATTTGGAGACTTACCCTTCACTAAAACCGCGATACCTACAGATTCAGCAATCCCTGGAGCAGTTTTTAAGGAGAGTGTAGGTGATACAAATGTTACTGATTTTGATGATATTCCAGTGTCAAAAATAGCTATAAAAGACCTATTAGAAGAAGCGGAAGCTAAAAAAGATACTGATAAAGACGATGATTTCGATTTAACTGGACAAAAGAAACGAGCTAAAAAAAGAGCTTCAGGTGTAGGTGTAAATAAAAAAATAATTATGAAAAGAGCTTCTGGTGGTAAAAGAAAAAAAAGAAGTGGGCTAATTCCTGATTCCGATGGAGAACCTGACGACTTAATGTCAACACCACCTCCGTCGCCACCGCCAGAAGCTGATGACAGTTTAAAAAGACGCTCAGCCCGGAATACACAGCGTAAAAAATACACAGATGACGTCATCTTACGTTTATCTGATGATGAATTTAATTCAATGGTAACACCTAAACAAGAAAAAGATTTAGAGGATTTAAGCTTTGAAATTAAAGACACAAATAAGCCTGAAAGTGCTTTAAAACCAAATTATATGTATGTAAATATAACAGAAGAAGATTCAATGATAGTTCAAAATGTTTTGGCATGTCGTATGGGAAAAAGAGAAATGTTACCTATTGAAAACACTCCTAAACCAGAAAAAGACTCGTCCTTTGACGTAACTTCTGAAACTTGTGGAGATGACTCACAGATAAATGTGAATAAAGAAATGCCAACATTTAAATCAGAAGATGAAAATATTAAAGTCGACATTGAGAAAACAGAACTAAATATAGAAAAAAATAAAGATCTCGTAAAGGTTGAAACAGTTAAAGATATTGACAGAGAAAACAAAAATTTAAAACCTGTGGTAGTAGACATTGAAGAATATTTTGTTAAGTACAGAAATTTTTCATATTTACATTGTGAATGGAAAACTGAAGAAGAGCTATACAAAGGCGATAAACGAATATTTTCAAAAATTAAAAGATTTAAACAAAAGCAAGCCCAACAATTAAATATTTTTGAACTTCTTGACGATGAACCATTTAATCCGGATTATATAGAAGTTGAGAGAATTTTAGATGTATCGGAAAGCCAAGATCCAGCAAATAATACTGTTGTTACATATTATTTAGTGAAATGGAAAAGTCTGCAATATGAGGACAGTACCTGGGAATTAGTTAAAGATGTAGATGTAGATAAAATTAATCAGTTTAAAACTTTCTCTGAGGTACCACCAAAAGAAAAATGGAAATTCAAAAAACGACCATCAGCTGATCAATGGACTCAATTAAAGGAGTCACCTTTATACAAGGGTGGTAATACTCTTAGACCTTACCAGCTTGAAGGCCTTAACTGGTTGCTGTTTTCTTGGCACAATAATCGTAATTGCATTTTGGCTGATGAAATGGGCTTAGGTAAAACTATACAGAGTTTAACGTTTGTGAACTCAGTATGGGAGTATGGAATTAGAGGACCTTTCCTAATTATAGCTCCTTTGTCAACTATACCGAATTGGCAGAGAGAGTTTGAAGGTTGGACTGAAATGAATGTAATTGTATACCATGGTTCTCAACAAAGTAAAAGTATGATACAAGAGTATGAGTTTTATTATAAAAATGAAAAAGGTGAACCAATGAAGGATATTACGAAGTTCAATGTTTTAATTACAACCTTTGAAATTATAGTTACAGATTTTCAAGAACTGAAATCATTTAATTGGCGTTTATGTGTCATTGATGAGGCTCATAGGTTAAAGAACCGAAATTGTAAATTATTAGAAGGACTACGTCAATTACATTTAGAACATAGAGTTTTGCTATCAGGAACCCCATTACAAAATAATGTAAATGAATTATTCTCTTTACTTAATTTCTTAGAACCTGCACAGTTTTCAAGCAGCGAGGCATTTTTAAATGAATTTGGTCAATTGAAAACAGAACCTGAGGTATTAAAATTACAAGCTCTTCTGAAACCTATGATGTTACGTAGATTAAAAGAAGACGTTGAAAAGACATTAGCACCCAAAGAAGAAACTATTATAGAAGTTGAATTGACAAATATCCAGAAAAAATATTACAGAGCAATTTTGGAAAGGAATTTTAGTTTCCTACAAAAAGGTACTGCTTCTGCAGCAAATATTCCCAATTTAATGAATACTATGATGGAATTACGAAAGTGCTGTATACATCCGTACTTATTAAATGGTGCTGAAGAACAAATACAATTTGATTACAAGCAAACAAATGGTGAAGACAAAGAAGCGTATTACAAGGCTTTAATTCAATCTTCTGGAAAAATGGTATTAGTTGATAAGTTGCTTCCAAAATTAAAAGCTGGTGGCCATCGAGTATTAATTTTCAGCCAAATGGTTAGGTGTCTTGATATTTTGGAAGATTACCTAGTATTTAGAAAATATCCATATGAAAGAATAGATGGCCGAATTCGTGGAAATTTAAGACAGGAAGCTATTGATCGATTTTCCAAACCTGATTCAGATAGATTTGTATTTTTGTTGTGTACTAAGGCAGGTGGCTTAGGAATCAATTTGACTGCAGCAGATACAGTTATTATATATGACAGTGACTGGAACCCACAGAATGATCTGCAGGCCCAAGCTCGCTGTCATCGTATAGGTCAACAAAAAATGGTAAAAATATACAGGTTAATATGTCGAAATACATATGAAAGAGAAATGTTTGATAAAGCATCTTTAAAGCTTGGGTTAGACAAGGCAATTTTGCAAAGTATGAATACTTCTCAAGGAAAGGAAGCAGGTCTTAAACAGTTGTCGAAAAAAGAAATTGAAGACCTTTTAAAAAAGGGAGCGTATGGAGCTGTTATGGATGAAGACAATGCTGGTGATAAGTTTTGTGAAGAAGATATAGAGATGATTTTAGCTCGAAGAACACAAGTAATTCAAATGGAATCTGAGAAGGGATCAACATTTTCAAAAGCTAGCTTTGCAGCTACAGATCAAAGATCTGATATTGATATAAGAGATCCAGATTTTTGGAACAAATGGGCAAAGAAAGCAGAAATCGATACTTCAGAAAAAAAAGAAGATGAGGATTTGATAGTAACTGAACCAAGAAAAAGGACGATTATAAAAAGATACGGGCATGATGATGGTCCAATGGAAATGTCAGATATGGAGGCAACTCCTGATTCTGATGAAGATGAAGAAGGTAAATAGCTTATAGTAATTTTAAAATAACCATTTTAATGCTTGAGCTATATTCATAAAAATCGCTTTAATTAATTTATGTTACGTGTGGCTTATTTCAATATAAATAAATTGTGTCTATATTTTTATGACAACTACAACTCTTGTTTATTAGGTATTAGCTTAAGAAGCAAACGAAAGAAGGATAAATTTGGTAGAAAGGGTAGAAGATATGCTAGTGATGATTATATACCTCGACATGAAGGGGTGGGACTTCCTTTAGATGAAGAAGTTGTGTATGGTTCCTGGACTAGATCAGAGTGTTTTAAAATTGAGAGGGGATTGCTTACATTTGGGTATGCATTTTTTTTTGTTTATAGCATTTTGTTAATATATTTTTAGAACACTACTTAATTTTCATCTTTTTCAGTTGGGCACGTTGGGAGGAAATTGTTGACAAAAATCAGTTAAGGAAAGGCTGGACGATTCCCGTTATTGAAGATTGTGCTAGAATTATAGTGAGTAACTTTATATACTGCATATTTTATATGAAATTCAGAAGAACCTCAAAGTCGAACCTCGATAAGTCGAAAACCTACTTATCTCGGAAAAACTTTGTTTCCTTCCCTTCAAGCCTCAAAACTTCTATTCCTCGAAATTTTAACCCTTTATAAAGTCGAAATTAAAGGCTTAATACACTACACGGTGTTCAGGTAGCCTTTACTACATTTAGGGCATTGTAATAGAATTCTTGGAGTAAGAACGACCGGATGGTCCAGGCAAGCTTTGCTCCCTAATCGCCCTTACAATCGAGTAGTGTAATAACAATTAGTGTGGTTAGGGAACTCAGTTCTCTGTTTATATACGGAGCTACTAAATTTGTTTTCAAATTCCTTTTCTCCCATTCTTAAATGTTTTGTAAAATCCACTGGTTCTAAGACGCTAAATATTCGCATATTTGAGAGTTTTCTCCTGGGTTTTTTCTTAATTTCAAGTATTGTTTGACCCAGATCCTCCAATTTCTTCTTCTATAATATTCATGGCTCCCTGACTTCCGGGCCCTGAATACTGTGAAGTGTAATAGGCCTATTATCAATGAGTCCCGACACGTCACTTGGTACACATATTCCCTCTATAACTCGACAAAATAAACTGGACCTCTATATCACAAACATTGGAATGTATTGTTACGTACTTCGGGTTCGTAACTGTAAGAAAACGCCACTTATATTAAATCCGTGTATTTACAATACCACGAAATAAAGAAAACAAGGGGAAGTGAAGAGTGGGCGTGCCGCGTGCGTCACTATTATGCGCTTTTACTCTAAATCGCCTTAGTGATACTTACCATATCATTAGGAGATAGTCGTCGTGCGAAAATCTATTATACACTGAATTATGCCGTATTGTGCCATCCTTGAATGCAGAAATGATAGTAGAATACAGATGATTAAAAATGGAGATATTTCATATCATTCGAAAGTACAATTTTTATTTTATTTTAATTAAATTCCTGATTTAATATAATATCTAATGATATAATAGAAAGTCAAGCTAAAATCAGCCGTACACCTTACATATAAAGTTCATTTTAGGTTGACTTAATTTTTCTAGAAAGATATACGTAATGACAGTCATTACGTATATCGTTCTAGAAAGTTCTCTACTCAAATATGATCAACTGAAAACTACGGAAAAATCAATGCTGCCATCTATTGTAGAATAGCGAAACTATTACGATCTTAAGTTTCACTATTGTACAAATAGATGAGTCTATTTTAAATAGACTACAAAAGGACGTAAATACTCTTTTTTTTTTTTGTAGCAAAATAAAATTTATTGTAACGCAGTTTGGTATATTTTTAAATGTTGTGTTTGTGTGTTTCGGATTATTGTTGCTTAAAATGAAAACGACCAATGAAACAATGTTTGCATTAGTAGTTTATATGCAATAATGCTTATTTTATGTGTGAGTGTGGCGATCGCGGTCCTGATACAAATGTTTGTACTTGCCAATTCCGTTGTTTTCTTTATTTCGTGTACAATACCAATATACACAACACAATGTAATACCTAAATTCTCTGAATAACACTAGTCACTCACTGTACTAACACCGATTACACAATAAAACACTTCTCGCTTCGCACCGGTCGCTTCCAGTATCGCTCTCGATCGCTTGATTGCTACACCCTATCAGGGAACATATGTTGTTCCTAGAATGTATACTTAACACCTATAAATGTATAACATATGACGCAATAAAGTATTGAGTATTGATAAAAACTGCCCTGTATTTGTCAACACATCTCTGTTTATACCCAGGATAAAGTTCTACCTGGATCCAGAAAAATCTAAATGTATCGGGAAACGATGAGTCACTTCTTATTGTAATCAAGTTATGAGCCATAAATTCTAGTAAACGCTACTTTCAACCTTATGCTATATACCACAAAGTCTATTATGGCATAGCTGAGGTCAACTATTTGTTTGTCAAAAGGAGTAGCTATCTCTTTCTTTTATTTCTAGATCTCTCCAGCGTTTCAATTCTACACGTTTCTAGATTATTCGTAACACTACCCCCTCTTAGTCATGTTCGTCCCGAACATCATTACTTCCATTATAGACGACTAATCGATCAACATGAACAATCTTCATGGTCCTTCGTGGCTGCTTCTGCACTCGATAGGTTACGTCATTGATACGTATGATTACTTTGTATGGCTCATCCCAACGTCGCTGTAACTTAGGCGATTTTCCTTTTCGTCGAACCGGATTATGTAACCAAACAGATCCTTCCTGAAACCCACGATGATTGGTGTTTCAGTCGTATCTGGTCTTCATCCGCTGACTTGATTCCAATGCATTTTCACTTATTAACGAGTGTATATCGCGTAACCTCTCACGAATGTCTTCAACATATTCCGGTATACTTAATTGGGTATCTGCATTCGGTGGCGGGCCTCCAGTCATTAAGTCTGCTGGTATACGTAAATGTCTGCCGAAGTTAGCATAGGCTGGCGTCACTTTTATGCTTTCGTGTTCCGCTGTTCGGTAAGCCAGTAAGAACAGAGGTATGTATTTATCCCAATCTTTTTGATCATGTTTTACCAGCTTGGCTAAATGTCGTTCCAAAGTTTGGTTAAACCGTTCAACCATTCCATCAGATTGGGGGTGATAAGGTGTGGTTCTTGTTTTGTGCACTCCTAATAATTTACACATTTCCTGGAATACATTAGATTCAAAGTTTCTGCCTTGGTCGGAATGAATCTCCAGCGGAACGCCAAATCTGCATATCACCTCATTGACTAATTTCTCAGCAACCGTCGTGGCTTCCTGATTAGGGATTGCGAACACGTCCGGCCATTTCGTGAAGTAATCCATCACGACCATAAAATATTTGTTTCCGTTATCTGTCTTAGGAAATGGCCCAGCCACGTCAATCGCTATCCTTGCCCAGGGGGCTCCCACGTTGTATAATCTAAGGTTTCCTCGGCTTCTGACCTGCGGACCTTTCATTGCTAAGCATGACGTACATTTTCGGCACCAATTCTCGACATCTCGGCAATTCAACCAGTAAAAACGCTCACGTACCTTTACCAATGTTCGTCGTACTCCAAGATGTCCTCCAGAAACCCCATTATGCAACTCGTGAAGTACGTCCTTGATTAATTTTCTTGGCACTACCAACTGTAGGTGATGTTATCTTCCTGAAGGTTTTTCCCATTTGCGGTATAGTAAACCGTTTTGCAACACAAGGCTTTTCCACTGCGCCCAATAACTTTTCGTAATGGTGCTGAAGGGAGCCAGTTCTTGCCATTCCGGTTTTCCCGTGTCTTGCTTCATCCAATCTATGAGAGGTCGCAAATCTCTATCTTCATACTGGGCCTCACGCATCTCATCAGTTTCCCACCTGTCATTCGTAGGCTTAGCTCGCAATATTTGAATCCTTTCCTTCGTCTCCATCTTTACACAATGTTTGCCATTATCCGTACATGGTCGTCGTGATAATGCATATGCATTTCGGTGAGACTTTCCACTACGCTGTACTGTATTCCTCGACCTCAGGTTACCATTGCTAGCCGCTTCTGATCGCACTACAGTTCGTGTGGATCCGGTGTCCCGCGTTGAGCTGCAGTTCTTGCCATTAATCAATCCCTTAATGGATAAACTATTACGTTCGCTCACCTGAGGTAGCTTTTGGGGTTGTTTCTCGTCGAGCTAGCACATGCCGTTTGCTCCTGGCTGTCACTCGGTTCCCTGGTGGTTCAACAGGCTGTTTAACCTGCCTGCTCTCTTCAGCTGCTGAATTTCCTGCCACTTGCTGTCGCCAATTCACTGAAACTGTAGGCATAGGTTTGGCTGGGCAGCTAACTCTAATGTGCCCACGTTCACCGTAGGCGTAGCACATGGGGCCCAGTCTCCTAGGTTCCACTACCTTTGATCGAGCCACAACTTCTGTAACCTCGCGTACCTTATGTGCTCGACGTTCGTGGCGAACAGCTTCTACCTCCAGCGTATGAGCCAAAGCCTCCTTCCTTGTCACGTGGTGCTGAAGGCGAACAGCAGCACGCACTTCCAATCCCATCAGTAAACGCCTGGACGATGGTGCTATTCATTGTGTTAGCGTCGGCTGAAGGATATGCCTTCCTCACAAGCTTCTCAATGTCCACGGCCCATTGTTGAAGTCCCTCGCCGCTCCTCTGTACACGGTCCTTTAATTGGGCACGGAAAACATGCTCCAAGTGACGCTCACCGTAGCGAGCTTCCAATGCCTCCATCAAATCACCGAACTGATACTGTTTAGGCATTGCATCCAACACAGAGAGCGCTTGTCCCCGTAACACCGTACTCAGAGCCGTTAGGCAATGTTCATCTGTCCATCCACTGGCCTTCGCTGCTATTTTAAATTGAGTCCGGTACGCACTCCATGACGTAAGACCGCCATAAGTGGGTACCTTTACCCGAGGACCTACCTAGTGAGAACAGCTGGTTATGGTAGCACCCGACTTAACTCCTGTGATCTTCATTTTCATGACCTCCCTTTCTAGTTGGTCCACGTTTTCAGTTATTTTGTCACAGCTGGCCTCCAAGTGGTCAACCCTCTTCTTAACACCCTTCATGTCGCGCTTGACGAGGTCCACATCGCTTTTTAACTGGTCTTGTTGCGCCAGGTAAACCGTCAATTTATCATCAAAGCCAGATAAATGTTCCTTGATGTGTTCCTGTAGCTTCTGTTGTTGCTGTTCCTGTAGCTGCAGTTGTTGTTCCTGTAGCTTTCGTTGTTGCTGTTGCTGTTCCTGTTGATGTTGCTGAAGTTGTTCCCGTAGCTGTTGTTGTATACCCGCCAGTATAACAGAAAGATCAGTAGGCGCTGCGCTCGACGATAGTGACGTGCTGGCAACACTTGCAGGTTCATCACCAGCACGCATCTCAGTGTCCTCTGACACCCTCTGTGTCTCAGCCTGAGACCTGGTGGTAACACCTTCCTTCGGAATAAGTGACATTTCACAATTTAGTTCCGACACCAGTTGTTACGTACTTCGGGTTCATAATTGTAAGAAAACGCCACTTATATTAAATCTGTGTATTTACAATACCAATACACACAACACAATGTGATAATTTACGGCGGCCCAGTGGGCTGCCGTCGCCGTACTAGTACATTTTACAACTGTACTAGTACAGTCCGCACTCTGAAGTGTCCGATTAAGCACAAGACTAAAGCCTTGTAGTAATTATATTTTACAAGTACATAAAGAGAAATAGGCCTGCCAGTCTTGCCGGATATTCACTGTTCGTGGCATCTCTAGCAGATATATCCTAAGTCAGGGAAAATAGATTATAATCTGTTAAGCATACAATTAAAAAACTATAAAAAAAGTAATTCTTATAACTTATAATATTTTAGTAGAATACATAAGTTGAAACTGTATACTGGTGTCCTTTTACCACACTCCTTCATGAGATTGGAAAATTTTTTTAATTTCATTTGGGGAGGGCTGTCATGATAGACTTTTGGCCTTAGGATGGGTGAATGCTAGAGGAAATAAATTACATTAAATTGTTACAATATTTCTTGTCAAGGAGGCCCAGCCGCCGTTAATTTGATTGATTTGAAATGTATTCTTTAATGTGAACTTGTTGTTTTTTTTTTTTCAAACAATTACAATTGTTGTGGCATATTGACAAGACCAGTGACCATTAACAGTTAACATCTGGTGCCAAAATATAAGCAGTAGTGGTAGCATAGGAATGAATTTAATTATTAATTTATCATTATCCATGCTTCATATAAACGTCATGATCAAAGCGTAATTCATACTAATTTTATCACACTAATAATGATGATTTGCCATGCTAATACTGAGAAAGTTGAGACTTTCACTGAGTTGAATTTTGTAATACTCTGATAAGGTATTAATAAATAACAATATTAAAATTATTATTTCTGATTTTATGAAAGGATAACTTTTTATTTATAGGTATTGTATTGCTTACGCCATTACAAAGGTGACGAAAAAATTAGAAATTTTATTTGGGATCTAATTGAACCATGTGAAAATGGTGAAGTTACAATATCCAGAAATCATAGTGGGCTACATAATCCAGTACCGAGAGGGAGAAATGCAAAAAAGAAAAATAGACTGAAAGATGTGCCAAAGGTGAATGATACACAGAAATGGGAGGATCCAAACCATTGGAGTTCTATAGACAAATATGATTGTGAAGCATATTTAGAAAGTAGTTATAAAAAGCATTTATTTAGACATGCTAATAAGTAAGTAAATACATATATTTGTTTTCTATAAATTATTGTTTTGTAGAACACATAGTAACAAATGTATTATTTTAGCTGCTATTGTAGGCCATTGAGTAAATAATTTTCCGATCTCTGTATTTTAGTATGTTAGTAGAATTTAGAAAGACAAACACAAAAAGTCACGGATTTATCATCGCGAAACATATTCCACATGAATATATTAATAATATTACATGCAGCATTATTGAATGAATTATTGTGCTCTAAAATGTATAGATTTTTTATAGCAATAGAGAAAAATATTATAGCAATTGAATATACCTTTACAAGACGAAAGGCTTTGTAGGATAAAGAACGCCTTATAAAGCCTATGAATACTCTTTATATTCATTGGAATAGTGGCTAAATTAATGTGGGCTAAAATATACTAGCAGTATTTTAATATAAATAAGGCAAATTAAACCTAATTTTGTAGTACACACCTTTTATTAAACAATAATTGTCTCTGCAATATAGCTAAAAGAAAAGGGTATTGTTTTATTTAAATTTGCTTGCTACTTTATAAAAATACATTATACCGCCCCGTTGGTCAAGTGGTTAGCGATCCTGACTAAACAATCAACGGGGTTCGGGTACAATCCCCGACGGGACAAGCATTTATGTGATGAGCATATATGTTTGTATATCCGGGTTTGGGTGCTTTTTAAATATATTCTAGTATTTATATATGTATTTCTATGTATTATTATAGTTGACTAACACGCATAACACAAGCAAATAATTTGCTTACTTTGGGGTTAGATCAATAAGTGTAATTGGTCCCGTGCATATTTATTTAATAAAAATTGGTAATCATAACCACAAATAACAACCATAACTACTTTGTATTATTATTGTGTTATCATTTTAATTTATACACACAAAATGTTATTTTTTAGGGTATTGTTAAGAGTGCGAATGATGTATTATATCAAACATGAAGTCATTGGAGATTACGCAACGCACATAGAAAATGGAACATATGCTAGGTAATTATTTTTTTATTAAAATAATAAAAAAATCATTTATTTGTAAGAATGTGGGTACATAAGATGTTACATTTTTAACATTGTTTCCAATCACATATCGTCAAAAGTGACATGCAAAAAATATAGATTACTAGATATTAAAATCTATTCGTTATTAACTGATCATTTTTATGATAAATTTAATATTCCATAGTAGAATCTGTTACCTACTAATTAAAAATATAATATTGCTAAAGTGATGTTACTGTAGCTGTTTACAAAAAGCAGCTATTGTAGCAGGTGGCGACGCTTTTTATTATTACGCACTGTGATTTTATACCTACTACAATTTGTATTATATTTGTAATGATGATGGAATCCCTTGTATGATGATGGAACTCATAAAAATGTGATACCGATACTAACTGGAAAATTTAAATTTTCTGTATCCAACTTTTGCATACCAGGATGCAAGCTTTTGACAAATGGTGAAATACGGGACAAATAACCTTATTTCAAATAACTGCAATCAAAATACTAGGCCAATAATTTGCATTGTTGGGAAATATATTTTTTCAATGTCTAATTTCGGAACGAAATTTCGGAGAGACCTAGCTGGTTAGCTTAGTTTATACCGAAGTTACGCGCGGACAAACAGTTTCAACCGACGAAAAACGTTGGTTATCAATTTTACATGGATGTATGTAATATTGAAATTGGATAATATTTGCATACTTATGATGAACTATTTAGGCATCCAAGCCTAGCGAATTTCTTGGGAATCAAAAGCCACGTTGAGAACTATTTTTTTATTTAAATCAGGTATATTCTAACTTGGGAAACTGTTCCCTTGATGAAACTTGGATTGCTGACTTTGATGA
The DNA here is from genome assembly GCA_036924255.1 of Apodemia mormo. NCBI lineage: Eukaryota > Metazoa > Arthropoda > Insecta > Lepidoptera > Riodinidae > Apodemia > Apodemia mormo. The sequence goes on along the minus strand of JAUPFN010000003.1, from coordinate 21,553,262 downwards.
AACTTGGATTACCAAGTTTTATCAAAGTCGGTTCACTATTTTTTTAAATATAAAATATATATTTGATATTTGAAGTCCGTTTAATTTGTTTAATTACTATTATTAAATTATGGCAATTTATTTTTATTTGTATAGATAAATATTATAATAATATGTTTATTTCAGTAGTTGATCACGATGTGCGAAATATTCTTACGTATCAGGAAAGTAGTCTTTGTAAATCTACATTAATTACAAAGACTACTTTCCTGAAACGTAAGAATATTTCGCACATCGTGCGTTTATATATTATTATAATATTTATCTATACAAAAGACATTAAAAAAACTGCTCCAAATCAGCCCCCATAAGCTCTAGCCTCCTCAGCATATTGGTAAATCCACCACTGACTATGCGATTCTGATTTGTTTGAGTTTTAATAGATGAACCAACACCAATGAACTAATCAATGATAGTGTTGTCTGCGAAACATCACACTAATTTTTAAACTATGAATACATACTTATTTATTTATTTATTTTAACTTTATTGTACACCAAAAACATACATTTTCGTACAAAAGGCGAACTTAATGCCTATTGGCATTATCCACCAGTCAACCTTTGGGCCAACAGAATGAAGGTGTGAAGGTGCCATTGAACTTTATAAATTTTATTATTATCATCATACACATACATACATATTTAAATATTCATACACATATATAGATAGATACATATACATACATAAGCACATGCATATACATACATATACATATATAAGATACACATACATACATAAGCATGTACATATACATACATATACAAATATACAAAATCATGTCAAATTTGCATATACTAGATTATAATATTTCAGTTATTGGAATTAAAAATAGAATAGAATGCGTATAAACCATATAACTACGTAACATGAAATTATTTGCGATTCAGCATGTGAGCTTTGAGTTGCTTTTTAAACTGGAACTTATTATCAGCCTGTCGCAACGACAGTGGTAAATTAAGTAAGTGGTAATAAAGTAAACTTGAAACTTTGTAAGTGTCTTTCTTTTGTTTTGCCTAGTCTAGTGAACTTTCCATCTATTTGCCGAATTAAAAAACTTCCTTGTATACATACCTACTTAGTTTTAAAGTTTAATGCATTTACAAAATAATTTAATGCGTGAGTTGAAAAATAGTCGCGGAAAAAAATACATGAGAGCATTTTGGCAGTGGTAGAAAATACCACTGCCAAAATGCCGCATATAAGCATTTGTGTTTGAGATAGGAATCTATATAATCTATACATTAGGGGGCCGTTACAAATTAATTTTTTTTGCGACGCCCCCTAAAATTTTCTTTATGATAAAAAAAAACAATGGGGATTTTTTTAATTTTTTTAATTCAGAACAACAGGTGCCTCAACACGATCTAAGTTATTTTTTGGGTATAATCATTTTTTGTAAATAGTTAACAATGAAACATCTTCAGTGCTATCATTTTAAGTTATGAATTTTAACTAAAAGCTTTATAAGAAGCTCAATATACTTCATTATTCAAGCTCATATTTCAATTTTTCTTCTATTTTTTGGGCTTTTAATACGTCTGTGAGCAGTTACGTATGAGTCATATTCACAAAATGTAGTGTACTATTTAACGACCACCCTTAATATACATAGTTTTTGCTGAATTGCTTAATAATAATTATTAATGTTATCAAGTGGATATAGTGTCAGACAAATTCCTTGCTGGGTTATTCCAGACCAATAAGTTATGTATGACATTATCACGAGATTTCTGTTTGGCAGCACTTTCGCAAAAAGTAATCGATAGAAAGTTTGTTTGTCAAAACGAAGCTACTTAGGAAGTTTCAAGTATGTACTTATCCATAATTTAATAATTAGTGTGATGTCACGCGCAGTATTGCACTTGCCGGTGATTGCAACGCCATTACTAGTGAACAATGTACTTGCGTTTATAAGGGCATAGTTATCTAAACCTTAATGTATACAGTTCGCTGGGCATGCGCGTGCCGCGTGGTGTGGACAGCGCGCCTCCGCGGCTCTGGTGGGATTCGGAGTGCGACGTGTCATTATTGGTGGGCACCTACAAACACGGCTATGAGAACTACCTTCCCATGCGCTCTGATCCGCAACTCTGCTTCCTGGACAAGCTCGGCCCGCCTGACGACGCCGAGTGCACCGACATCAAGTTAGTGAGCAATTTCAAAATAAAGTGTACCCTGATACTGTACATTTCTATTTTACTTATATGTTTATTTTTAAGAAATTTGTCCATAATATAAGAAATATAGTTTATTTTGTAGAAAAATAGAAAGAAACGCAGAATTCGGAGTATTTTTCCGATAATATCGAATCAAAACCGACTTTGTAGCGGAACTGATTCTGTTGTGTGACTAAATTTAAAAGCAAAAATAAAGGAAAATAAAATGCATATACGCCTTCTATTTATTTAAACTAATAATAGATTAATTAAATTTATTAATCAAAGAAAATAATCTTGAGTTTTAAAAATTAACGTAAAATTATTGTTTTTTGTTCGGTTTTGTGACTCTGTCGATTTTCACTTGCTTATTTTTTAATTTTACTCTAAAAATAAATATTTTACGTAATACACGTGTGGCTTTTTCGAAAAATAATCCATTTATTGTAAATATTATTGTAAGCTTACCGATTTAAAATGTAAAATCTAATCTGATTTATAGATTCAATTCCATGAATTTAAAGGGACAGTGACAAGATGGAAGCCTTAAAATCATAAAGCTGCGTTCACGGCGATTTAAAAATAAAAGGAAGACCGTGCAATGTTATTACTACCTAAATTAAGATAACAAAGTTTGATATCAAATGATAATATGTTCAAAGAAATTTATTTAAAATAAAGAATAAATTATTGGGAAAATCTAAAAGCGGAGTAGAAAAGAAATAAAACAATAATTTTAAATATTATATAATTTTACTGTACATACTATAATTATTATCGTTATATAATATGTTTAGATTACGTCAGTCTTATTAAAATCGGTCTCCGTAGCTTATAATCACATATAGTAATTTCAGATAATAGGTACAAAATATAATAAAATTTAGGCCAAATTTAAACAGATATTAACAGAGCCGCCACTTTAATGACATAAAACTATTTTAAGTCATAACAAAACATTAGAAAACAAAACAATACTATTCCTTTTACGTCATTTTAACAAAGTATTAATATATTATATTCACATAATTAAAATAGTCTTACTGTTCTTTAAATATTTAATTCAAATAGCACATTTCAGCTATCATTAATAATAATAATAATAATAATTCTTTATTTGCACGAAATAAGAGTACAAAAAGATGTGATTAAAGTGATTTACAGTTCTTCCTACTTCACCATATAATGGCATGCAAATTTTCAGTTATATATTTATTTAAAAATGCAAGACCTATATACATTTATAAGCAAAACAAAAAAAAAAATCCAAATTCTGAAATAACTAGTAGTCAGTGCTAAATTAAAATCTTACAAATACCTGTCATATAATGCAATACTTTGTCAAACAATATAAATTTATAATTACATGTCATTTATGCATTTAAATATTGGTAAATTTACATTTCATAATACTTATACAATATAAAAGTTATTAAAAAAAAAGAGTTAATATAATATAAAATACAGCGGAAATTACTTTTATCTTTGCACTTACTACTTTGTATGTCTAACAATTAAATTTAATTTTTAATTAAACAAAATGTATTATCTATTTTACATTATAATATTAATTAATACTTAGATTTTAAATTATAAAGTAAATTGACAGATTTTATAAATATTATACATTTTTTAGAGGAAAAGCTCCCTTACATCATAAAAACATTTATTTAACAACCATTTCGTTAATTCCTTCTTAAATTTATTAATTGGGAGATCCTTAATATTATTTGGTATTTTATTAAAAATTTTAATGGCCATAAAATAGACATTTCTTTGGAATAATTTAGTGTTGCACTTTGGTATTAACAACTTATTGGCATGCCTAACAGATCTAGGATTATGTTCTATATTTAGTTTAAAAAGATGTGGGTATCTTTTGACAAACATCGCAATCTCCTTAATATACATACACGGTAAAGTTAATATTAAGTTATTTTTAAACAATGGTTTACAGCTCTCCATTGGTTTAATGTTATATATTGCTCTTAGACATCTCTTTTGGACTTTAAATGCTCTATTCACATTTATTGAGTTACCCCATAAAATTAGACCATAGGAAAGGACTGACGATACATAGCCATGATATGCACTAAGTGCTGCTTCCTTAGATACAATTTGACGTAATCGTCTTATTCCATATATAAATTTATCTAATTTAGAACAGATCGTATCTATATGTGACTTCCAATTACAATGGCGATCATATGTAATTCCCAGAAATTTTATAGTATCTATTTCCTCTATTAATTGATTATTATATTTAATTTCTATAGGTATTTTCTTCATATTTGTATTATTAAATTGTATTAATTTAGTTTTATTTATATTAACATTCAAATTATTACTGTGTAACCATTTAATTATATTATTTACTGTATATTTAATTTCATTTTCATATTTATTTATATTTTCACATCTTATAAGTACAGTTGTGTCATCTGCATATAATACACATGGATTATGGGTAGTTTTCGGAAGATCATTTATATATATGAGAAACAGCAAGGGTCCTAGTATACTGCCTTGTGGCACACCTGTACTATTTATTCGATATTTAGAGCGTTGAGATTTTTTAATTCCATTAACAATGTTAGTAATTTCTGTGCACTGTTTTCTGTTTAGCAGGTAACTTTTGATCCATTGTAAAGCTTTACCTCTTACACCGTACTGTTCTAATTTATTAAGTTTGAGTGATTAACAAAATCAAAAGCCTTACTATATCAAGAAACACAGCTGTAATTGGTTTTTTGTCATTGAGGGAGTCTGTAATAATTTTAGTTAGATGATAACATGCTAATGTTATTGAACTATTGTTGCGAAATCCAAATTGCTCATTTGCCAAGATGTTGGTTTTCACAAAAAAGTTATTTAGCCTACACAACATGGCCTTTTCAAAAATTTTTGCTATAGTCGGTATAAGAGTTATAGGACGGTAATTATTAATATCTGTTGGATCGTTCTTTTTATATAGTGGTTTAATTATTGATAATTTTAGTTTCTCGGGAAATGTACCTTGATTGAAAGACAAGTTTATGATATGAGACAACGGAGTACATATATATTTATTACATTTTTTTATAATATCTGGACTTCAACAATTAATTTTTAATTGTTGAAGTTTAGAATTTAATAAGTCTTTAAAATAATTATAATTAAACAAAGAGAATTGAGTATTAAAGTTTTTGAAGATTGATCCTTCATTAAGATTTTAAAATTACAAAAAAAGACTTCCTTATTAAATTTTAGGTTCATTTTTAAATAACATGTTGACTGTTGTATTTATTAATAATTTGAAAAAGATTTAATAAATACTTGAATAATAATATTGTTTTAGTAGCCATTATTTTATTTAAAGCTCTAAGGTCAGATTTTAGTAGACATTTTCGGTACCATAAGTTAAACTTTAGAAAATCATTTATAATTTTTGAGAAAACAATTATTTATCTAAATTAAATGTAGATTTTGTTTTCTTTTGTAGGATAAAAAATATGTCACATACTTGGATAAACTTTCAAATTATAATGTGGTAATATTTTGGTGATTGTTTACTGGGTCTGGGTTGTTCAGCAATTACTTTGAAAATACAGATTTATTTTGGATATAACTTAGCAGACTATAAATTTATTGGTTACAATTTCATACTAAAAGGAGGATTAAATTCTGGTAATTACTATTTTTAGTAGTTTATAGTGATATTTTTGGCATTTTATTTAATTATATCTAGTGATTGTTTAAACATAAGCCTATTAATATTATGCTAAGCAATTATGTTAACATTTTAAGTAACTGGCACTTGCTGAATGTCCGTTGGCAAGAGTGCATTTCATAATGTATTTCAAACCAAGTTTCAAGGGAGTTCAAGTTTCTACTTAAGTGCGCATGCACAAACTAATAAATAGCTTCAACTGTCCTCCCAAATAGTCAAAAAAAAAATTAAAACTCAGAGTAAACTCATTTCTATTGCAGAAAATGATTCACTATAATATGCCTAAAGAAGTAGTCATAAAAACAAATAAATAAAGCTTTTTTTATTTTAAAGTAAGAAAACACTTCCACTTAAAAAATATAATATTTTTCACTCAAACATTATTTAATAAATTTTAAATCATTTATGTCTATATATTAAATACACAAATCATCATTCAGCAAGACTTTATTTAATCCATTTGTAAAAACGTCCAGATTTTTGCTATAAAAGAAACGGCTCGCACATGCACTAAAAATGAAAATAACAAAACAAGTGATGTAGTCGTTTAAAGTTGGAGGTAAGAACAATAGATTCTGTGAGTATCAGATTTTTATCGCGCAGTCAACAAGCTCGTTTCATAACCTGAAAATTGGATTTTTTTTTTAATTTCAAAATTTCGAGCAAAGTTTTCTTCTATGAAGAGTGGGCAGCTCAAGTCAACTTGTGGCTGAATTTTGTCTATGATATATATACTTAATTCTCGCGGAGCATGAGTTTTTAATTCTCAACAGTTAAGACGCTAGAGTTGATTGAATTTCACGAAAAATGACTAAAAAACACTCATTTTTAGCACGCTGCTTATATTTAAAGGACTCGTCCGAGCCAATTATCTTCATTTACCCTTAAACTACTATCTTTCCCACTTTGAATTCCATCTTGATCATGCAGATAGCTTCATTTATAGTTGTTTCTGATCGTAAGTAATTTTAATCCATTTGTAAAAACGTCCAGATTTTTGCTATAAAAAAAACGGCTCGCACATGCACTAAAAATGAAAATAACAAAACAAGTGATGTAGTCGTTTAAAGTTGGAGGTAAGAACAATAGATTCTGTGAGTATCAGATTTTTATCGCGCAGTCAACAAGCTTGTGTCATAACCTGAATATTGGAATTTTTTTTAATTTCAAAATTTCGAGCAAAGTTTTCTTCTATGAAGAATGGGCAGCTCAAGTCAACTTGTGGCTGAATTTTGTCTATGATATATATACTTAATTCTCGCGGAGCATGAGTTTTTAATTCTCAACAGTTAAGACGCTAGAGTTGATTGAAATTCACGAAAAATGACTAAAAAACACTCATTTTCAGCACGCTGCTTATATTTAAAGGACTCGTCCGAGCCAATTATCTTCATTTACGCTTAAACTACTATCTTTCCCACTTTGAATTCCATCTTGATCATGCAGATAGCTTCATTTATAGTTGTTTCTGATCGTAAGTAATTTTAATCCATTTGTAAAAACGTCCAGATTTTTGCTATAAAAAAAACGGCTCGCACATGCACTAAAAATGAAAATAACAAAACAAGTGATGTAGTCGTTTAAAGTTGGAGGTAAGAACAATAGATTCTGTGAGTATCAGATTTTTATCGCGCAGTCAACAAGCTCGTGTCATAACCTGAATATTGGAATTTTTTTTAATTTCAAAATTTCGAACAAAGTTTTCTTCTATGAAGACTGGGCAGCTCAAGTCAACTTGTGGCTGAATTTTGTCTATGATATATATACTTAATTCTCGCGGAGCATGAGTTTTTAATTCTCAACAGCTAAGACGCTAGAGTTGATTGAAATTCACGAAAAATGACTAAAAAACACCCATTTTCAGCACGCTGCTTATATTTAAAGGACTCGTCCGAGCCAATTATCTTCATTTACCCTTAAACTACTATCTTTCCCACTGTGAATTCCATCTTGATCATGCAGATAGCTTCAAACAGAAAAATTTCACAGTAAAAGTTGATAAGCTTTAAAAATATCGATTTTTAAAAGTCTTTATTTAAATAGGCGAAAACAAGCGCTTGTAAAAATCAAACTCGTGTAAATTTTGTTCTTTGGGACCCTAGAGAAGAGTTTCTCAAAGTTACACCAAAATCTAAAATGAGACGGCAATAATTTTATTTTTTTTCAGACGATTTCATATGGAATGACTCAGGATCAATTATTTTGTGCCAGAAACAATATAAAGAGCAAATAATAAATAGATTTAATATGTCAGAAGCTACATTTACAAGCCACATTGTAGTACAGGGGTACTCCCCTGCTGATAATAATGTAATTCTAAAGAAAACTATTGATGAGTTTAATATTGATTTTCCATATAGGGAAGCAGTGGGAGCCCTGATATTTTTTTCAACAGTATCTAGGCCTGATATTTCTTACTCGTTGAATATACTTAGTAGATATTTAAATAATCCTAGTAAAGATCATGTGAATGATGTTAAAAGGTACTTGTTAAATACAAAAGACTGTGTTACTTATAACTGTAATAGAGAGTTAGTAGGCTATTCTGATTTTGAATTTGCCTCAGATATTGATACTAGAAAATCTAATACTGGATATATTTTTATGATGAACGGTGGGCCTGTCACTTGGGCTAGCAGAAAGCAAAATACTGTGGCATTATCAACTACAGACTCCGAATATATGGCTGTAAGTGAAGCTGCCAAAGAAATTTAATGGATTAGACAGTTATTAATTGATATTGGTGAACCACAGTTAATGATAACTTTATGTGTTGATAACCAAAGTGCTATTAAACTCATTCATAATCCTAAATACCATAGAAGGACAAAGCATATAGATATAAGGTATAATTTCATAAGAGAAGATGTAGAGCAGAATATTGTTAGCATTAAATATGTAGAAAGTGCAAATCAAATTGCAGACTTTTTAACAAAGGCTTTACCTTCTAGTCAATTTATTCATAATAGAGATCAAGTGTTAGATATTAACTTTGGTTAGTAAATAATAAATAAATATGTTAAGGTGAAGAGTTGATGTTCTGGTTAAGTTTTTTTTATAAAGTTACATTGAAACTTAATATAAAATTTAAGTGGGAGTATTAAAATGTAAATTGTAAGAATGTTTTTGCCTTTATATTATTTCACAAAAAAAAACATTCCTTTTCCTGCCACTAATGGAGCTGTGTGCACTCTCACTAGTACAATTGTCAGATGAAGATTTTCTCAATAAAAAGTGTATAATAATTAAAAGAATTCTTACTCAAATTAGGTATGTTTATCAAAACCCAAATCACAACAGTCTGTAGTATAACGTGAGTGATTTTTGCTCGGGTCAGACATTGAAATAGTACCTGGGTACTAAATATTTCATACATCCAGATGTACCCGGTTCCGGGTACCCAGGTAGAGAACCCTAATTCACATAGAATTCTCTTTAATAGATATATCCACACATAATGAATATATTTCTTAAAACCTTGAGTTTCGAAAACAAAAAGCATGTAATCCAATTAGGCCATGTTGTTCCGGAAACATTGATTATAAGAGAAGGGACTGAATTTTTGAACATGTCCATAAATTGCTATGATAATATACCTGAAAGATAGGCAATTGTATACACGTTTTGTTTCCCGTCTCTATTGTTTTATCATTGACGGTGGTGAAGGTATGAGACATTTTTGCTCTATCCTCCGTTTTTCAGATTTCCACTCTTTGCCTCTGGTATAGATATCTGGGCGACTGTGTCAAAACGAATTATTATGGAGATGATACTTATCTAGATCAATTTTAATAGTAAAAGGCTATATAAATACACGTCAAAATCTATAGAGTCGTTTCGGAGAAAGCAACTACATACAAATATGAGAGAATTGAGTATAGGATAGTCTAGACTTAAGCGCTTTTCGAAACGATGTGTTAATAATTACACATTTCTGTCCCTGCTGCATGTTATTTAAATTGTTTCTAGATAGAAAATAACAAAATTACTGATAAATTGTCGCTCTCAAAAGTAAGGATTATGGAGATACCACGCCTTGTATGGATATACGAAACAGGTAATATTGAAATGTTGTTTAGTCTGCATCCCCATACTGGACTAAGGGTATAAAATACATGGTTATAATGCTTTTACTTAAAATGGTGAGGTCGTGTGAAATGTGTGACCAGTATGGTAATGGTACAGGAGCGAAGAGCGGAAGGTGCTGGGCAGCGTGGCGGGCGACGAAGAGTGTACGGACGAGCTGTCATCGGGCGCGGGCGCGGGCTCGCGAGCCGGCTCGCGTGCCGGCTCACCCGCCTCGCCGCGGGACGAGCGCGACGAGCGCACGCACCCCTGGCCCACCATGCAGGACCTCAACACCCGCCTGCGCCGCCTCATCACTGCCTACCAGCGGAACTACAAGCGCGAAGAACTCAAGTTGCAGCAGCGGGCTAAGGTACAACACACTTTCACACTATAATATTGTACCATACTAAACTAATTACACTAAACGATGCTAATATTTAAAACTTAGTTATTGCCAGAGTTTATTATCCTTAATATTATAATTGCCATATTATTCATATTATAAATAACAATTTATGAATACTGTTACGAGCTTTGTGTTTGTATTGTGCAATAAAATACCACTTATATTAAAACCGTGTACTTACAACACAAATGTACAATACACACTGGCGAACACTCATGCACCGTCAATATATTCCTCTAGAACAAACTGACTACATTGAATCAGTAAACTAAAACACTTTTCGTATCACTTTTCACTGTACTATATCGCTTAACACTGATCGTCCGAACTATCGCTACCGAATCACTGCATCAAATTGACTCGCTATTTGCTAATACATCCTTATTAATACACAAGGTAAAGTTCGACCATATTCCCGAAAGTTCCGAAAATAATGTATAAACAAACTTCTAGATTATTTGCAACAGCACATTATTGTAAAGACCGCAAATTAAGCAACTGCAAGTCGAGTACGAGTTTGAAGACAGAGCTGTAGGCAAGGCCTTCATTGATACGAGACATACAATTGCCATTTCCGCCAAGGCATATATGCTTTTGTGCTTTTCGCAAAAAAATGCAAGGAAACAAAAAATACTTTTTATGTAATAAATTTAATTCGTGACTATACAGCCACGCAAACGCAACTTGTACCAAGATAAGAGTTCTTATAGTAGGGAAGTCCAAGAAGGGATTTTTGGATTTACAAGTGTCAGATTAACATAGTTACTTCCTGCCTGCATAGTTTGCCTCGCATACTGTTGAGCCTCTCCACCAAATATAAGCCTTTTATATAGAGGTGGGTTATTAGGGCAGAAAATAAAAACAAAATTCCAATAACTTCGGCTTGTGAAAATTGTCAGATTATATTTTTTTCGTTATTTTTACATCATTTCCTATGTAATAAAAGAAAATTCAGACGCGCTCGAGAATGTCATAACAACATATTCTTTGCAACTCTATGACCTTCCCACTCCCTTACAAAACGCTTGCATTGTCAGATTTTCTAAATTTTAGGTGGCAATTAACCTATCATACCTTGATCTGACGCGATTTCAGTTTTTTTTTTTTTTTTATTAGCCATAGTTTTCTCCACCATTGAAAAGAAAAATACCATATATTATGACCTTTTATTTTTCCTATAATTTATTCTACAAAATCCAATACGAAGCTTACGAAGCTCGAGTAACTAACCATTTAGCATCTTTGGCTCCCCTACTATTAATTATAATTACAACCCAGCACGCCCAGTAGGCAAAGTTACATTGCTGGCGCGTTTCTTGTTCCAAATTCAAAAAACGCGCCGGAAATGACCTTATTTTCGGTGTACTTAAATATGATACTTTTTTGCATGCTCTTGACTTAAACGTAATGACACTATTTCCGCGCATGTTAAAAAATATTGTAAAGTTTGTTGCAAGTTTGCTGCATAACTACATATTTGTTTTTATGATAATCTGAAATAACTTGATTTAATTTGCAATAAATGCAAAAGAATCAGATAATAAATTTCACCAGTCAATTTCAAGATATTAATTAGGCTTGTTAATAATGAAATTGCAGTTATAACATTTACCGGAAGCAAATACTATTTCCCCCTGACTAATAGGTTGTCAATTTAGACACATACATACATACATACATACATACATACATACATACGTACATACATACGTACATACGTACGTATATACATACGTACATACATACGTACATACTTACGTACATACATACGTACGTACATACATACATACGTACGTACATACATACGTACGTACGTACATACATACATACGTACATACATACGTACATACATACATACGTACATACTTACGTACATACATACGTACATACATACGTATATACATACGTACATACATACGTACATACATACGTACATACATACGTACATACATACGTACATAGATACGTACATAGATACGTACATAGATACGTACATAGATACGCACATAGATACGTACATACGTACATAGATACATATATACGTACATAGATACGTACATAGATACATACATACGTACAGACAGATACGATGATGTCCATCGCGAAAATAGTCCGGTCCGTAGTAGGTGAAAACTCGATTTTCGAAATTCGGGGCTAAATCAGTAACTTCCTTATATACATACGTAGCAGGAAGTTAAAAAGTTCCTTTCTTGATAAAAGTGCTTTCCATTCCAAAGTATTGCTGAATATGAGAAATACTGGGGTCAAATACAAAAAATTACTCTGCAGGTATGGCAATCGCGTACGAAGTCGCGGGTACAGCCAGTAATTAATATAAGTGTATTAAGCTACCAAATAGTAATAATTATATATAATTGTATTCAGCTACCAAACAGTGCCTTTGCTGATTGGACAGATTTTTGTTATACACTAAGCATTAATTACTCCACTGTAGTGTTATTCACCTATGACAAACATATTTGGATTGTGTTGTAAATCATTATTATATATTTAATTTTAAAATTATATATATATATTATATATATATATATATATATATATATATATATATATATATATATATATATATATATATATATATATATATATATATATATATATACTAGCTGTTGCCAGCGACTTCGTCCGCGCGGACTTCGTTTACTTCGTACTGCTCCTCCCCCTTAGGTGATAGCGTGATAATATGTAGCCTATATGTTGACCCAACCTGTTAGTAATATTCATGCTAAATTTGAAGTAAATCCATGCAGTACTTTTTGAGTTTACCCCGGACATACATACAGACAAACAGACAAAAATTCTAAAAACTATATTTTTGGCTTTGATATCGATTGTAGATCACGCCCCAAGTATTTTTTGAAAAAAATATTTAATGTTCAGTTTTGACTTTCCTACGATTTTATTATATGTATATATATATAATTTTCTTTGTTGAAAGATGGAGAGACGCGAGCGTATGGATCAACTGGCGAGAGATGAAGTGTCTCAATGGCGTTGGACTCGAGCCGATGAAGAAGCATTCCGAAGAACTGTGGCTTCTTATGGAGTAGAATTCGATCCCTCGACAAAGAGCCTTCGCTGGAGTCGTTTTAGACAATTAGCACGACTTGATTCCAAGAGTGATGATGCTCTTACTGATTACCTTAAAGCATTTATGGCTATGTGCAAGCGTCAATGTGGTCTATCAGTGGGAGAAGCAGAATTACCAACAAGGGCAGATCTCAAAGCTGAACCTCTTGGTGAAGAAAGAGCCATTGCTACACTTGAGAGGTATGTTATGTAATACTTTTGATAATTTTAAAATTTCTTCTGGCGCGTTGAGCATCTTTTGAGACGGGAAAAAACCATTGAAGTCACGACATGTGTGTTGCTTAACTTCAAACAGAGGTAAATCCATTATATGAAATATATGACTTTTTTGTATGATGTGAAAGCTGAAGAAAAATTATGCTATATGACGTTAAGCAAATAATGGTAAAATTAATATAAAGTTTAAAAAAATGTAAACGAAATCTAACAATATTATCTAATAAAGATAAATCTAAACTATATCAATGTAACTAAATACACCTAATTTGTTTTTTTCACAGGTAATGAATGACCTATCGTAGGGTTGTACATGTAGGGTTGTACATTATATTATGATAACTGGCCACTATCGCAAGAGTTAGAATACTACAAAACCGTGATTAACAGTGAAAATATAACCGGTCGTCCTTCCGGTCGAGAAAAACAGTAGAATTGTCACGAAATAATTATGTTGTAGGTGTTTTTTTAGATATTTCTGGTGCTTTTAATAACTCGTGGTGGCCGATGTTATTGTTGAAATTAAATATAAGGGGGTACTATTCAAATATATATAAACTAATTAAATCGTATTTAGAAAACGGTCATATGAAATTACAGCAAGGGCATTACGCTGTATCTAAACGCCTTACTCTAGGCTGCCCACAGGGATCAGTACTTTCACCATATTTATGGAACTTAGGATTTGACGATTTATTCTCATTAGCTTTGCCGGAAGGATGTTCACTTACAGGTTATGCAGACGATGTTGCTTTAATAATACAAGCTAACACACGAGCACAGATAGTCACTGGCTTATACTAGTCTTAATTTGATAATCAACTGGGGCTTGAGAAATCATTTAAACTTTGCGCCCCATAAAACGTTTTACTTATTATTAAAATGTTCGCTCCTATCATCTGCTAGTATAAAAATAAATAATAGCAAACTGCACACCACATTCTTTGGGAATGTAATCTTTGGCAAAACGAATGTAGTCAAATGCTTGATGGTTTCCAATGTATATCTGGTGTAATTTACTACTCCGACCTTGTGGGAACATGTGGAAACTTCCGTGGCCTCAAGAAATTTTGTCATACTTACTACTGGAAGCAAAATTAAGTAGGCAATTTTGGTAGGTCCCTAATTTCTAAACTTCCGTGGTGCAATAGCAATCAGGCTTAACCTGATTGTAAAAGTCTCATTTCGTAGCATTTTTATGCTTTTAATATTTTGCTGTCTTCTGCTTAAAAGGGAGGGAAACAGGATGTATTTTCCTACTCCTCCCATATACTTCTGATTAATTTCGTTGCGGGTCCCAAGACAGCTAAGCTTTTCCTAGGGCACCCTGAGCTCGCAACTAAGCGGTTATCAGGTCGGTTGCCGCTTTTGATTCTGGTTTACAGAAGTTACAGTGGTGGGAACGAGAGGTGGGCCAATTGCCCTATTAAAACCGGTCGGCCTCAGAAAGTTCTGAAAAGAAGGATGACACTAAAGAAACATTAAATTTTGTCTAAGATTTTTTTAGCTAATTTTCTCTCTATAAAATTATTTTGCATTTCAACAGTAAACTTTTATTCATACTACAATTTATTTTAGCATTCGGATACCTCGAAATAATCAGATCATTAATCACTTGTGACAACCCTAAATGTCAATAGCAAAAATAGTTTTTATCAAAACTAGATAAATGCAACAAGATTTTATCAAATTTGGGTAAATCCGCGCCTCTTTTTTTTCAAACAAGGGTAAATCTCGTCATGTTAAATCAAACTTGGATATATCCAACCAAAAAAAGGATTCTTTTACGTTTAGATAGATGATATTGGTTGATATTTTGAATGTTTGAATTGGGTTGTATACCCCTTATTTGATAGTGTACAGTCCATTTCTTCTAAATTGTCCAAACATAACAACAAAGTCCACCTTTTATAAAAACATTAAAGTTTCACATCAATCATATACACAGAATTAAATATTATTAGATTATTGTATTCATTAATTTTAAACGGTTTGTTTGGCACTAAAAACTGTTTCTAATATATCGTTTTATCACATTTAATTTACGAAAACTTACTAGAAACTAAAATTTATTTGTACAGTTAAAAAATACCATATGAAGTTGACACATACAATATGAACTACTCTATGAAATTAATAGACACGGGCAATAATGAACGAATTGTAAAACGAACGAATGAGTAATGGAATGATTCTTTATCAAAGATAAACATTAATAAAATATGATAAATAGTTTGTAACAATGTTAAATATTGTTAACTGTTTAAAAGTTAAATATTTATTTGTAGAATATAAAATATACGCTTTATTGAATCATTATTTTTCAAAGATTAACACTTTTAAAGTAATAATATAGTTTTAAAATTTGTTAAATGTGATTAATTTTGTAATAGTAAAATAACCTGCTTTTAATAAAATAAAAGCTTTATTTTGTTTGCTTTTAATAAAATAAAAGCTTTATTTTGTTAAAGGCAGGTTATTTAATCGATTTTAAAGAATCGTTACGTACTACAATAATTCGACGATCTTGTAAAACGTGAGTATTGTTTTTGTTAATAGTTAGTTATATTTAAATTCATTTGTCCCATAATACTATAAAATTATTTTAATTATTTAATGATACTGCTCCCATCACGCGAAGATTCCTAGTTTTTCATACTTATTTTTCTGAACTAATATGGATCAACTTCTTTGAGAAAAAAAAGATAATTGATTACATTTATTTTCTCAAAAAAACGAGATTAATGTTTTTTTTAATAGTTATTCTATTTAAATTCATTTATCTTGTAATATTATAAAATTAATTAAATTATTGAGAATGTTACGCAAATTCGCCATTTTGCTGGTAGTTTCAATACTTACTATAACAATCATGCTTGCAGTAAAAATGTTAATGTTGTATTTAAGGAAGTTTGCAGTCTTTAATATTTCGATGGCTCATTAGATGAAGGGCGTAGCCGGGATAGGTTAAGTACGCCAAATAAGACGGGCATCTTATTTGTGTCTCCGTGAGGAACAAGATACATGGTTTATGAGTCTCCAGGTAGAAATGGACAGCAGCGAGATTAGAATGTAAACCTCTGATGTTAGTGAGGCCTACTTTCATCGAGAGGGAGTGCTGTTACAACATTATTCCTGTACCTTGTCCTTTTCACTAAATAGAATGAGTGAAGTAGGTGTAAGGACGGCAGTGAATCGAGGCGCTATACTTCCGGACCTGAGACACACATCTCGAAGTTACACTGTTGGGGACTAGTCTGGAGACTGCGGGGACGCCCGAGCCCCACCAAGAATGTGCATAGGGCTCTCTCATCCGGTCGCCAATCAGTACTATGGCGAATTTTGGGATTTTTCGCTAGTTGGCGGGGCAGCCTTTCACATGTGGCTAGCACGCTACTTGGGCCCCCTACTGACTAGCGGTCGACCAGCGGTGCACCGTGCCTCGGATCCCGCTACCCTCCATGACTACTCTCCAGATACATCAACGTCAGTGTGTATCAGATCGTCCAGATTGTATAAGCGCAACTGATTCGACCCGTCTCACTAGAGCTACATCAGCGTCAAAGTGACGGAAAACGGACGCTTGGCGCCACGACTTCAGCTGATGGGTGGTCCTTATAGCCGTGACATATGTTTCCCACCATATCACCTGATTAGCACCACCCAGGGGCCACGTGTAGGGATAGAGAATTCCGGGTGTTCTCCTACGGACGAAGATGGTTCAGTCCCCAAATTGTGTTTAGTGGATTTCGATTTCTCTAGAGCATACTGACCTTGGGATTTAAATAAAAATGGCAGAAAGGTCAATGCCTTTATTGACAAAAAAAATCTGTGGCGTCTACCAGCAGAGGTAATTTTTTTTTATTGCGTAGTGCTAACAAGTTAAACTAGGTCATACCTAAGTAACGTTCATAGTGTTTCTTCTTCTTCTATACAAAATAGTGCAAAATAATATAATACTAGCTATCGCCTGTAGACGAAATTCCACCATAGACTAAATTAAAATCTCTTTTAAGTTTTAAAACTGACTTTAGCCGTAAAGAAAATAAATAAACCTTAGTATACAATACATTTTTTAAATGTTGTATAGGATATTTCATATTCAGATTGTATGTTTTTGTTTGCGATCTTAGATATCAACACTAAAATTTATCAAAATAAATAATAATAGGTACCAACATATCCAGAGCGCTGGTAGCATCAATAAGGTCGTTGAAGGAACACAATTATTATCTAAACTCCTAGATCTTGAACTAATCTTGATTATAATTAAAGTTTACTTTTTGATTAATACGCCAAAACACTTTTAAATTAACGTGTATCTTAAACTGCAACCAACACAGATCTCACACCACGGATTAATGCCGGTCTTATTTCTTTTATTTATCCCCAAGAGCATGCTTGAAAAAAGAGTGCCAACTTGATGTTATTTTGTACGATGTTTCGTTCAGAAATGAATGAAAATCATAGAGTACTGTATTGAAAATGGTAAAGAGGGAAAATATTCTTTTTTTTTTTTTTGGGAGAAAACCCTAGAAGTTAGTGGTGGTGCCTATAGAGATTATAGCGTAGATACGTAATTTCTTAGTGGTATCGTTAGTTACCGTGGTGTTGTAAGGGGGATTTTAATTTATTTCTCGATTAGATTAGAAATGTCGATTTCTCTTGAGATCCTGGCATTAAAATCAGACAGAAAGTTCGATGCCTTTATTGACAAAGGAAAATCCTGTGGCGTCTACCAGCATATTCTTTTTAAATAGCAGAGTGCAAACAAGTTAAATTAGATCATACCAAAAGTAAACTACCGAACACAATATCATTCATTCAATTTAATCTGTCATACTTGTTCAACAGATCTTTCGATTTTGCCAACCATATTAATTGTCTATGACCAATTGTCCGCCATTATTGTTTACTAAAATGGACAAGGAAAAAGGAATAGACTGTACAATATTTATTTCTGAAAGAAAATAGAAGTGTTGTTCAGAATCAGTTTTTGCCAGATATTTCGATATTGCTTTCAGTGGATTTACCTATAGTAGGGGAGCCCAAGATGCTAAACGGGTAGTTACTCGAGCGTCGTAGGGACCTACTGCATTTTGTAGACTAAATTATAGAAAAAATAAAAGGTTATATAATGTGTTTCATTTCAATGGTAGGGAAAAGATCTACAGATAAAGTGTTTTAAAAAATCAGTGACATAGAAACACTGAAGCGCGTTAGATTAGGGTATGGTGGGTTAATTGCCAGCTAAAATTTAGAAAATCTGATGATTCAAGCATAAGGGAGTGGGAGGGTCACAAAGTTGTAAAGAAAATGTTGTCTTGACATTCTCGAGCGCGTCTGAATTTTCTTTTATTATGGAGGAAATTATGTAAGGAATTTAAAAAGTATAATCTGACAATTTCCACAAGTTGAAGTTATCTTATTTTTTTTTCTTTCTGACATAGTTACCCCCCTCTATAGAAAGGGCTTACATTTGGTGGAGAGCCTTAACAGTATGCGAAGTACCCCCTAATTATTGTTTTAAATTTTACACTTGTACTGTTTCACAATTCACTAATTATATATAATATATACTTTTTTATTTAAATAGTCATGTGATGATGCAGTAAAATGCGAAACCGGTTGACTATTTAAATAAAAAAGTATATATTATATATAATTAGTGAATTGTGAAACAGTACAAGTGTAAAATTTAAAACAATAATTATGACGGAGTTTCACCAAGTGCCGACGATGGAAAGTATAAATGAAGTACCCCCTCTTATGTTAATCTGACGCGCTCGAGTAAATACCAAAATCCCCTCTTGGGCTCGTAGTTTTGAAGTTAAGGAACACATGTGATGTAACTGACACTCCTGTATATGAGTTTGTAAATATATTGTGTATGTGCATACATGGCTACAGTGGCGCAAAAAAACTGGTAGCAGAAAGGTAGCTAGAAGGTAGGAGATAGGTAGAGGAAAAGTCGGAAGGTAAGGGGAAGTTTGGGAAAGCATTTAGTGACTAATGGTCTGGCCACGGGAAATTCGCGCCTGCGATTTTTCGCGCCGTGCGAACGGCGAAGCGTCGCGTCTGAAACAAATGTATGGGGTAATACTAAACATGACACGCGGCGAGGCGACCGGCGGGGCGACCGACGAACTTTGCCGAGCGAATCGGGGGCGCGGCGCAGAACGCAGCGAGTGAGAGAGACAAACTTATGAATCAGCACATGAACATGACGCATCACGCAATGATAATATAGTCGAGGAACCAGAATGGTTTAGTTGTAAAAAAGTATCTTCACGCCCATATCCCCGAAGGGATAGGCAGAGGTACAACAATTGCCCCCACGATTAGCCGAATATATTTGGTCCCACAAATGTGATAATTGGTAAGCCTATCGCCAACCGGGCACTTTCCAATCCCGAGCAACTTTGTGTTTCTCAGAAAACTGAAAAAACACTTTTATGTGCCCGACCCGGGAATCGAACCCGGGGCCTCATGTGGTCAACGCCAACGCTGGACCACTAGACCACAGAGGCGATGATGATGATTTGTATAATGTAATTTGTTTGATGATAGTTGTATTTGCCGAGATAATATTCTATGAACATTTTAACTTTAATTTTCAAATACTTACTAGGCCAATCATTTGTATGTCTGGTCAACACATCATAAATATAAACAAAGTCCTGAGATACAATTTTTCTTTCTTCCCACAATGTTGAATATTCATAAGAATATAAGTAGTGTCGTCAAAAAATCGATAGTTTTATTCTAGAAACGCCATAACGTCGATAGTATTGAACGCTGCAAGTAAATAAACTATCGATTGCGTCGACAGTATTAATCATTGGAGATTAACAAAGTATCGATTCCATCAATAGTATTGTTAGGCAATATTGCATTGACTATCGATATATTCGATACTATCGATAGTAATTGTGATTATTTCAATATTAAATAACAAAACCATCGATAGTATCGATACTTTTGATAGTTTATTTTTTTAATCATGAATATTATCAATTGTATTGCTGTTTATTGATAGTATTGTACTTACTGAGGTAATGAAACCCTATCGATGATGGACTATCAAGCGGCATTACTATAAATCAAAGGTTTAGAGTTTCGACACTCATTCCAAAAATTCGTTTTGATATAGTATGTATTTCTCATACTTCTTGTGAAATTCAACGTCAGTACTATACCCCGATTCTTATTTAAATCATGTACAACACATTCTCGTCCAATTAGTAAGTGTTGAAGTACAAAACCATTCCCCTCCAAGCAATATCGAGATAAAGTTGAAAAAGTCATCTTGCTCTCGGACTATACGGTCGCAGCGAAGACCGCCAAGTCCCCGTGGCCTCAAAATCCGTGCCATGCGAATGTCGCCTCGCCCGCCGCGCCGCCGCCACCGCTGGTTCGCGTGGCCGAGCGGTAAGGCTGCACCTAGCGCGACGGGCCTGGGCGAAATAGAACACGTAGATTTCAGACGTTCCTATTCGCGTTTTGTAGCCGCACTACGGGGCTAAACAAGGGACCTAATGAGCGAGTTGCGGGTGTATCAAACCAGATGGATCTTGCAGCTCGGTCTAAGCATGGTTTTAAATTTTTTGTTCCAAAATGGCGATAACTAATGAATTATTTATTTGTGAAATCCAATCTAACCCAGTCAGATGGCAAAGTAAACATTCATCCAACTGTAATCACACAATAATGAGATAAGCATGGAGTGATATAAAAGAACAAATCCTGAAAGTTACTATTATCAAACAGTTTAATAAAAATACCGAATCCACATTCATGGTTTGGAACACCTGCAATATGTCAAAGTGCTCCAACAGCAACACTGTCTAGTTACTACCGCGCTTATAGGCGCCAGGATAGCGTGTAGGCAGCAGGATGCACACTAAGAAATCAACGTATTATTTTGTAATTTAGTAACATTTCAAAATAATATTCTTAATTTCTTATTCGACTTTTTAAAAATTTTATTTTCTACGCTTACCAAACCTATAATGATTTGCAATTTATGTTTTGCACAAGGTTTATTCCCAGCATAAAAATTGTCATAAATATAATTTGAAACCCGAGAAAGGACATAGGATAGTTTTTGTCCTGGAAACCCCAAAGAAATAGGAACCTCGGTAAACCCAGTCTATCTCTAAAACCACGGTAATAAGAAATAATTTTGGCTACTTTTATATAAGAAATTATTCCTCACAAAGTCGCGGGCAAAACTAGAAATAAATAAATAAAAGTGCAAATGTAACAATGTGTTTGCGAATACCTAATATTATTGTTTCTATGAAACCTAGAAATATTTGTAGTAATTTACCGTACTTATTGTACGGTAACCTATACACAGTAAACATACTATTTATACAGGCAAAATCGTAGCCGTCAGCTAGTATTTATATTACTCATTATATAATTATAATGAGTAATAATTAAATGTAATCATTTCCAGATCTGTGTTTTTAACAATGTGAAAAAAAATTGTTAAATAACCTCTTAAAAATCAAGCACACTAGGGCAAACTGCATCGGGTCAGGCCGCATCACAAAACTATGTCTAGATTACTAACATCAATTTTACATAAACTATCACACTACAATCGGGCGGATTTTGCTCGGTGGATTTCGATGAACACGATGCCGTCCGACCTTTTGCACTGCGTCACCTCACAAGTGTGCTATTGTTACTCCGTGATTTTGAGTATTAATTTATAAAATCAAGTAATTATAAATGTAGAACTATGTATAATTTTAGTTTAACACTAAAAGAGCTGTATGATTTGCAAGATCCATGTTATGATGATCATCAAAAATTAATAAATATTTCCAAAGAAAGACGGAAATGCGCTGCGTGGCTATACTAGCGTTATTGTTGCGATGCGGCCCGTCCCAGAGTGATCAATCCTTCAATCGGCAACCTGTTATGATGCAAAGTTATGACACATTATTCTAGCTTTCACAGCAAATATCTTGCCAAATACCAATCATTCATTTTATCAAGTAAATACTCTTATCAGGAATTCTAATGTTTATGAACATGACAACATTATCAATGGCACTTTGAAAATATTTCAGAATCGACTTGCTCCGTGTGCTGAGGGAGGAAGTGGCCCCTCACCCGGCTCTGGAAGCGCGACTGGCGCTATGTGAGCGCTCGTTTGACATACCGCCTTGGTGGCAACCTGCACGTCATGACAAGCTACTTGTGCTAGGAGTATGCAAGTAAGTATTTTACACCCATTACGTATAAGTTTCAGACATAACTTCAAGCCACAATAATATGTCAAAAGCAGAGAGAGCCGAGAAATATATTTTTAGATAAAAGAAGGCCCAAGTCCATCATTCTGGATCATTTTAAATGTTTCCAATGCTAATAATATCTATGACAGTAATTGCAGAACCTACCGCCCTAACGACTTTACCATAGAATAAGCATTTCAATGAAATTTGGTATTGAGATACATTGAACTTCATGGATAGAAAACAACAAACTTTCTGATGCTACTTATCATACCTAAAAAATAAACAATGGTGGCTCACCTCATTTAATTTATGGCTGCGCGAGTCAGCTATTTATTTTAATACAAAAAAGATGTGATAAATCATCAGAGTTGTTTGCATCAATATTTTCGCTATGTGTACACTGCATAACAATATAAAACATGCACTATCTCGTCGATCTTTAAAGTATAACTAATAATTTGCTTTGAGTAAACATTGTAATTCAAGTGACATTTTGGAATATGGTCATGTTTGCTATACAATAGCAGAGTGTCTATTTGTTAATCTAGATTTATGGGCTCTATTTACCTACCCATACTAATATTATAAATGCGAAAGTAACTCTGTCTGTCTATTTGCCTCTTCTTCACGTTTAAACCACTGAACTGATTTGGTACAAAGATAGTTTGAGACCCGAGAAATGACGTAGGGTACTTTTTATCCCGGAAATCCCACGAGAACTATGCGGGTAAAACCTCAGGACTGTATCTTAAACCTCGGTTTTCTCTGCCCACTACGTAAGTGATCTGGCATAAAGATATGTTAAATTTTTCCACACAAATGAAGTCACGGGCACAGTTAGTTAAAATATATTTTACTATTTAAATTAAATTATCAGATTTATTTTTGGTTTACGGAAGTATGACCATGTCTCTAACTTTAGAGCTCAACTTAAATGGCTTCCAATACGGCTGCGTAGGAACACTCATATTCTTTGTCTTCTTTTTAATATTCTGTTTAATCCTAATGCACCAAGCTATCTGCGTGATGGGTTTTCTTTCTTACATCCACCTGGATCACCTTGTAGATTAAGTGTTACTGCCCTTTTAAAATGTCCCCCACACAGTTCAAAATTTTTATCAAATTCTTTCCATGTTCAAGCTGTCAGGTTATGGAACTCACTACCGCCCAAGATTCGTATAAGTCAATCTCTTCCAATTTTCAAAAAGAGTCTAAGAGAACATTTTCTTGCTGGGTCTACATAGTATTTTTTATTTTATTTTTTATTTTTTCTTTCATTTCCATCGATTGTTGTTCACTTTTAAATATTATGTGGATAAATTTAATGTATCGAGACTGTTATATTCATATGTATCTAGTTTTATGATTATTGTACACTATTTTAACATCTCAATAATTATTGTGTTTACTCTTATTCGGGTCAGCTGGAAGAAATCTCTTTTTTTAGGGATAAGCTCGCCCATTGTACAGTCTGTTTTTAATAATTCTCTATGTACTACTTCTCTTTTAATTGTGTACAATAAAGTATTAAATAAATAAATACTAAGCTACTACTCATTTTCTACTGCTATTACTAAACATACTTGTAATTTACACATTTCTTTACAGACATGGTCTTGGTGATACCTATAATAAATTATTTTGTGATCCCAAATTACCATTTGCGGATTGTGCAAGGAAATGGATTGCAAAATATAAAAGTGGATCCAAAAGTGATCCAAAACCACTATCTGAAGATGAAGATAAAGCTTCCTTGGATGCCAGTATAGAAACAAGAATGTCACTAAGACGCAGTAAACGAACATCTAATATTCTCGAAAGGGATACAGAGGAAGACACAGATGCGCTTTCTGAGCTGGAGACACTTGCAAAATTGGGAAGAATAGAAGAGTCTCTTTCTCCAGAACACTGGTTCAGTGAACGTGCTTTAGAAACAAGATTACATCATATTGCTCATGCGGTTCAAAATAGCGAGTGGCCGGTGAGTTCAACGAGTGCTTCGAAAAGTGAAACAACTCAATCGGAACCGGTAGATGATCGTAAACAGAAACGCCACATTGCGATTGACGTGGAAACGGAGCGTGCTAAATTACATGCGTTACTGTCATCGCCCGCCGCGGCACACTCTGCGTCCAATTCTACGCATAGAGCGGCGGGAATAGAGCGTGATGATGCGTCGAGTGACTCAGGATCAAGACGGTCGACGCCAGCGCCGCCGCCCGCGCACCAGCGGCCCGCTCCGTCGCCCGCGCCCGCCCCCTCACCCTCTGCCGCTTCCGCACCCGCCACCGCCACCGCCTCCGCTGCAGCGCCAGCCCCTGTCGACCTCTCCACGCCTCTCGATCTCAGCGAGGCGCAGGACTTCTCAATCGGCCGCCGTACGCCGCAAGCAGACACCAACTCACCGACTGTGACAACCACCAGGAGCAGATTAGATGATACTCTCACCAGACTTATGAAAAGAAAAAATGTGGTATGTTTATGTCAGTTATTTTAACCTAATATCTTGTTATGTAGCTTCCATCAAACCACATGTCAATACTCAACAGCCAATACTTATTAGAACAAATAAATATGCAGTTTTCAGAGACAAAACCAGAAATAAACACTGTCTATATTAGAGATGTGAATGTATCTTTAGCCAAAGGTTTTTTAGCTTTTGTGTGTCTGTTACTATCTGTCCGGCTGGTATGTAATCTTTTCTCTGCAAGAAAGCTGATCTTTAGTTTTGCCTGTTGAAAACTGGTCTCTTAATTTTTGTTTTGTTCTATTTTATAGAAATGCATAATATTATAAATGCACAAGTGGTCAAAACGAAAGAAACACTTTCGGTTTTACGACTTAATCGCTGAACCGATTCTGACGAGATTGTGTGAATATAATAATAATGTTAATGACCTACTCACAGACAGTCAATAATATTTTGTTTCCTTGGATCAAAATGATTATATGATGGATACGTCAATTCATTTTACTAGACGGAGAAAAAAATTCAAAGTAATGCTTATTGAAGTACTAAGCTAGTTCAGACAGCGTTTGTTTCTTATTAAAAGGTTACCTAATATTGTTGTCGTGTAAATACAATTTATTTTATAAAAGAAATTACTTATTTTAGTTTAGTCAGTTTAGCACAGAATTTTAAAAAGCAGTTTTAAAACAGCAAAGTAATAAAATAATTTATAGTACTTAGATACAACATAATTGCATGGTAAATAATATTTTTAGTGCAAATTATGTAAACTTTGTTTTTCTTTTATTTTTAAAAGGAATCCATACGAATGTCAACAATTAAATATACATTTAGAACAATAACCTGTGGTTTACAGTGATTCAAAAATTTTGTTTAAGCTAAAATTATCAGATTTAACATTTTTTTCTCAGAGGGAAAAAATATAACATTCTTGTAATTTAGTGTTTATAAAATTAATATACAAAAAAAAACTTTGTTTATTCCAGCCTGCGCCAGAGCAAATCGTCGGAAAAGAGAAGAAAAGAAAAAAATTGGATGAAATTGTTTTAGGATTGTCAGCTGCAAAAGGGCGAAACACAAATACTCCATTGTCGTTCGATTCGACTCGCAGCAAAAGTTCTCCAATTCTGCCTGAAGTTACAGTGACACCAGCGGCCCCTCCAAGCACTGCAAATACACCTCCAGCTCAGAAACCGTTCTCAGTCACTGTTACGAATGTTCCTTCTCCACACTCATCCACCAAAGAATTATCTTCATTTTTACAACAATCTCTTGAACAGAGTAATAAAAATCCAAAGCCATCTAGTTCTGCAATTCCAAAATCATATTCTAATGAAGGTAAAGTTAATAAATGGCTGGCTGAACAGGCGAACATTGAAAGTCGCCGACGTGGACTTCCACCTCGGCTAGCACCTGAAGAACATGTGCCAGTTGTTCATAGGGTTACAGGTAAACGTCTTATAGGGCAAAAAGCACCTCAGTTAAAACATTTGGCTCAATGGATTGCAGAAAATCCGATGTATGATATTGATTCTAAATGGACTGAAGGAATAAAAGAACATGTCAAATTACCTCAAGAAGTGCGCAGTCAAAGACATTCTCCATTACAATCTACAAGTTCCATGCCTGAACGTAAAAAAGGGCGACCACCCACGCTTGATGCTCCATCGACAATACCATCAAATGTTCACCTAAACCAAAATATGTCTGGCTTAAATCCTGCATTACTAGCTAGTCTAAGTGCGTTTGATCCTAAAACGTTAGCTGCAACTTTATCTAACTTAACTGGATTTGATCCCAAGTTATTTTCTAGCTTAGGTAGTTTTGACCCTAAGAATAATCCTTTATTGAATTCCTTTAACAGCATGCCTAATTTACTAGGAAATATAACTGGAGGTAATATATTTGCAAATTTAGCAGGCTTGGGGCTATCAGGATTCCCATCTCTTGATATGAGCAATCTTTCTGCTTCAAATGCTGCATCAGACAGCAAATCTAAACAAAGGAAAGCTTCTGAAACTGCTAGTGCCTCTACTTCCAAATCATCAAATTCTCAATTTCCTTTTGTATTTCCAAATCCTAACATGTTATATCCTCAGTTAGGACTAAGTGGCATACCTCCATTTGGTGTGCATGCTAGTATGTCTTCGGCATATGACGCTTTGGGTCTGTTGAGTAATAATTTAACAGCCACTTCTAGTACAACAAGTTTACATAGTTCCTCTCATAGTGCTCGCAGTAGCACTAAGACAACCACTCCAAGATCATCAACTGTAGTGACTAATTCTGCCGTATCTCGGCCGCAGAAAGTTGGTGAT
Organism: Apodemia mormo; assembly: GCA_036924255.1. NCBI lineage: Eukaryota > Metazoa > Arthropoda > Insecta > Lepidoptera > Riodinidae > Apodemia > Apodemia mormo. The sequence continues at coordinate 21,525,512 of JAUPFN010000003.1, read as the reverse complement.
CGTACACAATCTGGTCATTTACCTCAAATACTATTACCCCCAGATCATTATTTATTAGAATCACTCTCAAAACAAGCTCTAAATTTTGAAGCTTCTATGAAAACTGACAAAAGACCGCGGGAATTGGATGCTCGTGACTCTGCCGCAACAGATTTATCTAAATCAGATAAAAAGAAGTTATCTTTCGACCCATTAAGATCCCAAGTACCTCCTGAGTTTGCTGCAGTTCAGGAAAAATTATTGAAAGGAGATAAAAAAGATATTGACATAAGTAAAATGCTGCTGGAACAAATGGCGTCAGGGGCTTTGAGTGCAAGCTTAGTCAGTTCGGCAGAGACTAAAAAAGCCAAAGATTTAGAAAAAGATGCTTTCGATAAACTTGGAAGGTCATCTGATTATTTATCTCGTATTAGCGAAGATTGCAGTTCAACAGTAAATATGTCTCACAAGAGAACAGTTGATGAGATAAGTAATGAGCCAGAAAATTTAGCTTTACAGTCATCTTCTAAAAAAGTTAAAGAATCAGAAATAATGGCAAATATTGACAAACAACGGCCAGATCCAACACATAACACTGGTGAAATGGATCTAGAAGACTTAATAGCACCATCCACAGTTATTAAAACTGGCATGAAACCTAGTGACTTTGAGAACCGTTCAAATGACACAGTTTCGGCACATCTACCTCCACCTGAAAGAGAGGAAAAAGTTCATCAAAAACATATGAATCCTAATCAGGAGACAGACATGCACATAAACAAAGATAAACATAAACTAGATAGTCTAAGTAACCACCCAGAAAACGAGGGTAAAGATGAAAACGATGATTGCAGTGGAGAAACTTCTAACAATGAAAATGTACGTAAAGTTAGTCGGAAGAAAGGACGTAAATCAATTGAAGAAACTGTTGTTGGTCCCCGACGAGAGTTAAGGTCAAGTTCAGGTCGCCCACCTACTGAGGCTAATACAAACCATTGAAATATTTTTATGAAAATGTTGGAAACCAAATTGAATTGGAAAACTTGAATGGACTGAAACTGTGTTTAAGCAAAGTCCATGTAAGTAATAAATTCAAATAGGACGTCTTGTTGTAAAAAATTGACCGTAATTTAAAAATATACATATATAGATTACTTGAAATTGTAACTTTTTCAATTGAAAAGACATATTAATTTACTTAATGTTGTCAGTTGCTACAGTCTCCACTAAAAGACTTACCAAAAAGGTGACATTACATTGTGTGACCTTTGATTCTGTGAAATGAATATCATTGTAATTTTGTGTCTGAATTGTTCTCGTATTTGTACCATTTATAATACTAATTTCATTTTTATCCACGATTATTATGATTATATATTATGCTGGTGTAACTTTTATATAAATCTGAGAGTATTTCTGTTTATAGTGCTAATTTTATGAAATCAATTTTATTTGTTTTGAATCAACTTTTATGATTTATTATTAATGCAGTTATTTTAAGATTTTTGTAAAAATAATGTTTTTAGCCAATATTAATCATGAGACTATTTTGTAGTTGTAAGTTAACTGAGTGTAATTATCACCCATGTAAATTATATATCAAGACTGGTTACTTCATATAAATTGGTCATAATTTTGATGAATTGGAATGACTTCAACACATTAACATAGTGAAATACGTTTTAATTAAAAAGTATTAACATAATACTTTGCAAGATCTCGAAAGTGAAGCTATAAACGCAGGCGTTAGTTATACTTTTCTCATTCATAACATTGTAGGATATCTTACATAACGTAAGGTTTAAAGTTAAATGTAGTGCAGTTCTACGTAAAATAAATATGTTGTTTATGTAATGAATTGAAAAATCAAGATTTTACATGACTTAATTTTTTATGGTAAGTTAAATGCTGAATGTGATAAAACTATTTATTACATGTATTCTTACTTTGCAATTTCTTATATTGATGAAAAATAAATTGTATTGTAGATAATATTAAAAAAATGGAAAAAAGTGTTTTATTAATAGCAATCACCACCCAACTCGCCAAACAACGGGACCGAACAAACCACTGAATCGTGACGAACCGAAAAGTCTAGACGTGTTCGGTTCACACAGCTTGCCACGAAATGGTGAATAATGCTTAACTTTATATTTACCCATTTTAGATATTAATAATGTTTTTTTTATTTCCACATACCATTGAAAATTACATTTTATATCTTATACACGTGAATCCCTATTTGGGTCAAGGCCACCTCCAAATCTTTCCATTCATCTCTTTTCCTTCCTTTATCTAGCCATTTTTTGCCAGCAACTTCCTCTATATCATCCGCCCATCTTATTGGGTCTACCAACGCTTCATTTCCCATCTGGCTCATGCCAGGTTGTCACTTTCTAAGGTCCATCTTTTGTCATACAGACGGACTATGTGTCCAACCCATCCCCATTTCAGCTTAAGAGCATATGTCAGAGCATCTGTGACTTTGGCTTTGTCTCTTATTTTTGAATGTCTTATCTATATTTCTGATTTTCAGCATGCTCCTCTCCATTGCTCTTTGGGTGAATCTTATTTTATCTTTTACTTTTTTAATGTAAACCCATGTGTGAGAACTGTAGACTAGGCATGGCAGAAGGCAAATATCGATGACCACTTTTTTTAAGTTGAAAATCATAGTCTCCTTGGACGATTTCCTTTAAGGTCCAATATTTTTTCCATGTAATACGTACCCTCCTTTCTTCTATTCCTTCCTAGTTTCTTCCTAGTTGTTATTCTTTGCCAATGATATCTGTTTTCCCAAGTATATGTAGGTAGCTGTGAACACAATCGATGATTTTTCCTTTAATGTTTATGAGTCTCTCGTGTCCATTTGTCATTATTTTTATAAAGTTCATTACCAACTCTACTTCTGAAACTTGTTCAGCAAATCTTAAATGGCTCAACATTTAGGCGACTCTCACTGCCATGCTTCACGCAGCGTAGCGCGTGAATGCGTGTTCGAACGTTGCTTGTAAGTGTCTCCGTTTGTATAGAAAACGCGCACAGTTCAACAGAGAAAATGCATCCACGCGCGTTCATGCAGAACACGCATACAAGCGGAGAAACATGCGACCACGCGCATAGTTGCGGGGCGAGACGCAATTGACATGGCAATGCCGCGCGTGATTTTGGAAGGGCGTGACGTGTGTTTTTTTAAAATGTATAAAGATCGATTTATACTAACGCAACTACGCACGTGCGTGCGCAAAATCCCGCACGATGATGCAAATCTGTACTGCAAGTACGCGCGTAGGTGCGTCGACACGCAACATGCAGCGTAATTCGTGGCAGTGTGGTAATCGCCAAGACATATTCCTTTATGATTCTATTTATGTTTAACTCTTTGAAATATCATTTCCGGCACTGCTATAAAAAGGTTAGACGATAATGGGTCGCCTTGCCTGACCCATCTTCAATTATGATTCCTCTGACACTCGCCTATACCTACGCGATAAACACCTATAACGCAACGTTGCAAATCAGTCGGGGCCGCCCCGTGTTTATGAGTACAAGCCTTTGACAAGAGAAAGTTAACTAAGGTACACGCATACCTGTACTAATGCCTGTCGGTCATCGTCGTAACGTAACGTTTATTACTGTAGGCATGTGCGTACCGAGAGGGGCAGCTGCCCCCCCCCCTAGAATTTGTTGACCTCTAGTAACTATACACTGTTGTATTTATTTATTTATTTAAACTTTATTGCAGTTCAAGACTACGCAATCGACGGGGCTCGGGTTCGATCCCCGACGGGGACAAGCATTTGTGTGATGAGCATAAATGTTTGTATTTTCGGGTTTGGGTGTTTACTAAATATACTCTAGTATTTATATATGTATTTCTATGTAATAGTATCGTGGACTAACACCCATAACACAAGCAAATAATCTGCTTACTTTGGGGTTAGATCAGTAAGTGCAATTTGTCCCGTGAATATTTACATTTATCAGGGCGAGCGAAGCGAGCCCTACACTAGGCCACTTTGTATGCACTTTTGTGGTATGTGTTATGTGTGAAAATATCGCACTTCGAGGTTTGAGCTTTGACGTGGTAGTTTAAATTCATGTCTAGATATGACGTACCATTAAAGTACCATTTTATAAACACTAAGAAAAAAAATTAAAAAATACATGTATTAGAATTTTACAAGGAACTTATATACGATAACTGGAATTACTACGAAGCAATATTTGAAAAATAAAAATATACTTTATTTCGTAACAAATAAAGTTGACATTTGTTTCTTACTTAACAGAGGGGAAAAACGTTCTGAGCAAGACAACGACAAGAGTGGATGTTGTCCCTTTCTTGCAATTGCCAGTGTAAATAAAGCTATCTAAATGGTAGATTTTTATATATTCGGTAATCGTTAAATCCTTTTTATTCATAAACGTCGATAAATAAATTAGCATTAAATGTATTGTAATTAACATAGTGAGTTCTAAAATGTGCTTATTTTAATTATTACGTAATTACTTATGCAATGTAAAAATTGTTTCTCAAATTAGTAGAATTACTTAGTAGTAATTTGCAAACTACGCATGGCCACACTTATATATGGCGATTGGCGCTTTATTTAGTAGAAAGAGACACACTCCACTCATGTCGTGGTACTCTTCGGAACGATTTTGAAGTACGTGTAAGCATTCCGGGTAGAATATAACTTCCTTGGAATTTTATTACTACTAACGCCGTCTATTAGGAAACTAACGAGTTAAAAACGTTACTTTGGCGTGGTAAATTTAATTCATTTTCATTCACTCCATTTTAATACAATATTAATCTATTAATACACTTGTACTTTTTAACTTCCTGCTACATATGTGGATAAGGAAGTTACTGATTTGGTTCCGATTTTCAACAATCGAATTTTCACCAGATGTCCGCGTTTTAGAGGTCCTAGGAACCTTTTTCGACTATTTTCGCGATGAAGTCAGTGTGTCTGTATGTATGAATGTGTGTGTGTGTGTGTTCGTGTCTGTGTATATGTATGTCTGTATGTAAACATGTCATAACTTTTGAACGGCTGGACTGATCGAAATGCGACTGATGGCATTCGATTGGATTCCACTCAACTTGGACTTCCTGAAAATTTGAACCAAATGGGCCCAAGGGATTTTGATAAAATTTTGAAAAAACCCAAAAAGAAATTTTGGTGAAAGATTTTTTTTAATATAACTTCCAGATTAATGTACTGATTGAGTACAAAAACTAATCAGCTATATTCTCAAAAAAATTAAGTCTAATGCATAAATTGCATCAAATTGGTTTATGTGTTTGGAAGTAATCGACGAAAATTTTGAAAGTCTTTTTTCGACATAACTTCGAAATATTTCAACCAATCATTTTTTAGTATTCTACAATATTTTAGTACTAAAAATTCAAAATCGAATCTTATTTTCAAAAGTTACAGCTTTTCAAATATTAACTTCACGTTGTTAGTAGCAAACTTAATGTTTTTGAAATAACTTTCAGGCTAATATACCGATTGACCTCAAAATCTTATCAGCTTTTCTCCTTTAAAAACTGCGTCAAGTACCGTTAATTGGATAAAAATCAGTCACTTTGTTTGGTATCTATCAATGACGTAATTTTTGAAAAAATGATTTTTGACATTGCTTCGCAATTTTTGAACCTACCGATTATTTAGCTAAAGCAATAGTTAAATTGAGTTGAATGCCATTTGAAATTGACCATTAAAAATTTGATCAATTTGATCATCGTTTCCAAAATATACAGTTTTTCAAAAATCAATGTACTGCCATTTTTATCAAAATAAACTGCATGTATGATTGTTTCGTTGGTTCATTCGTGTTTTCTTGCTGTTTTTTGTGACTTAGCAATTGAGATATTTCAATATTTCTTAGAACTGAAAAAAAATCTATGCTTATAGTTTTTACTCTTTTGAGCTTAAAATACCTTAATTTAGCGGTAAGTTTCAGGGATGGCCTGCAAGGTCAACCGTTTACAGATTTTTCACAATATGATTATTGTGAAACAGTACAAGTGTATTAATTGATTAATATTGTATTGAGATCAATTCTCAATCTTAGCCCGAGGGTAAAAAGCTAAAAAAAGAATGGTCATGCCCGTATCCTCGAAGAGGTAGGCAGAGGTACAACGTGTGCATCCATGATTAGCGGAAGATACGTCTTAGTCCCACAACGTGATAGGTGACCAGCTTATCATCAATCGGGCATCTTTCCAATCCCGGGCATCATTGTTTTTATTGGAAAATTGAAAAAAACACATTTTTAATTTGGAATCGAACCCAGAGGGTTTTTCTGAGAGAAAAATTCGAAGAATTTATTCGCTGAGTTTCTACCGCCAATTCTTCGTGCCTGCGGTAAGTCCAATATTAATCCTAAAAACTTTGAAGGTTAATTAAATAAAAAAAAAATATTTCGAAAATCGATCTTATATTATCTTAGCAAAATGTTAAAAATGTGTTTTTCTTTATAAGATTAACTTTTATTTTTAATACCCATTTTCCTTGAAAACTCTTTTGAAAACGCTACCATAAATGAAAATTGATTTCTATCAATATTAATTAGGCTTTAAGAGCGGCGATGATTTGGTGGCGCGAGATGGATCTTGAGTTGCTACATATTATAGGTAGGACGAACTAATTACAGGTAGACCAGAAAATGTGGTGTAAAATTTTAGTAGATAACCTTTATATTTGTTCTGTGTAGATAACATTGATAATAATAAAAAATCGTGTTTTTAATAAATCAAGAAAATTTTAAAGAATTTTTCTTGTAAGTTTAAAAGAAATTTGTCTTAGAAACATGTTTTTTATTTTGGTTTTATTTTGCTGCGCCCTTCTAGACCAAAGCCTGACGACGCCTTTGATGGGAATATAATGTGTGGATAAAAATACGCTGGCTTTGTTTTAGGTTAGATAATTATTTAATGAAGTCCATACATTAAAATATGTAATTCTCATAAAAATACTTTCTTAACAATATTACTAGGTAGTATAATTTGCGAGCCCTTACAAAGCTCTGCTTTTTGCTAGTTTATTTATTATTACACCATGGTCTTACCAAAAATGATTTGACATCATACCTACTTAATAGTGAAAAAATTATAAGCGCTACGAGAGATGAATAGGAGAGTATTTAAAACAAATATATTTGAAAAAAGGTTTTATTTTTAGTCTTACTTTCTAGAACAGTACCTAGACTTTTTTAAATCTATTAATTTACATTGTTACAAAAATAATGTTCTTCGGCTTTTTGCTTTACAAAAATCCTCTAGTACGGATTTGTAATTGATTTTTGCAGCTAAGCAGTTAGGATCTAGGAGTTGTTTTGTTTGTATTTCAAATACAGAAGAGTGAGGCCAATATTTTTTAGGCTTTTATTTAATTTAAAATTTTAGGTTATAAAGGGTCTATGTTAGGGATAAGTTAATATAGAGGTATGGGTCCGCTAACACTGATGTTTTTGTTTCGACACTGCTTGAATCACGTAAACAAACATTGTTCTAAATTAGGGAATTCAGCAATTTTTCGTCTTTTACATTGAAGACTTTCTCCTGATTCTTGTTTCTTCAAGATTTCAGTTTCTTTTTTAATGAAGATTGATAATGTACTCTCATGTATCCCAAACTGAGCCGCAACTTCTTTCCTTTCCAATCCATTTTTCACAGCTTCTATAACTTTTAATTTATCAGCGTATGTGAGTGCTGTTAGTTTTCTTTTTGAACTCATTTTAAGCCAGTTTTATCACAGAGTAGGTAAAGCGATGTTTCCAGGATAATGATCAAAAACTTATGATCCAAGTAATCCGTTGTCTTAAGGCTAGCCGCCGCAAAGCTTTAAGATTTTCGAAGAAGCAAACAGTCGGTGACATATATATTGTTTACGTTAAGAGCCATTTCACAAAATCACCCAACTAAAATTTAAGTATTTTCTAATCGATGCGAAGGCTCGATGGCTCGTCAAGGTCATCGTCCGCATATGCACCTAGTATTGGTAAAATGAAAACAGTTTGATACTTTTAATATTTTAATTATTTTAAAATATTGCAACTATTGTATATATTATATTACAAAACAAACAAGTTTTTTTGAACACGTGTTTTAAACATTGTTTAAAACAGTTTGAAATAAATCAATATGTGAGTGGTTACGCAAAAAGGGACCTCAAGGGAAAATAATTGATTTCGAGTAAATCACGTTTAAAATGTTGAGTCGAAATGAGTTTCGCCACGAGTGCGGAAGAGAGGCGCGGGGTGTTTTATGTTAGTGTCGTTAGTGAGCGACTTCGTCAGTGAGCATAGACTAGTATATAATATCATAGACTAGTATATAATATTATGCTTTATAGACCGGAAACTTCAACATCGTTAAAAGGACGTCAGCGCCATCTATAAATCAAGCATAAACTATGTAACGGAAGCCGCTTATCATATCTATTTCTTAACTTTTTACTAGATCTCTGACATATTATGAAAATAAAACAAAAAACTTTACGTCGTAGAATAGATTTATTTTGTCAAATTACAAACTAAATTATAGCAAAATTATGAGGTTTAATCACTGAAAACTGATTCGACACTACTAAACACAGAGTACTTATTAATTCAACGTTTAAAAGACACAGAAACAACCAAAATAGTTAAAACTCGTTTGTATAACTTGTAGACGCGGAAGATAGTTGTTAACTTGCCGTAAATATCACGAAAATAATGCAAATAAATCAAAATGAAACTAGCACAAAACTATGTAAACAATCTGGCAGCCATATTTAAGAATGGAATTTAAGTTTTAGATAGAGATGGGCGACCTGAATCGATATCGTATTGTATCGATACCATGCTATGCGAATTATACGATATATCAACATTTTGAGTTGATGCATATTTTTATTGTTGATTATATATACAAGAATAACAAGAATAATTAATGATCATAGATTACATAATATTAATTACATTAGTAATAATTATCATAAATTAGTTTCATTAGCGTTATATATTGCACTATAGTTGTGAGCTACACGTAGTGTCTGATTTAATTGTTTTTTGTTTATAAAATATAGATGCCACCAATATGATATCAAATATTCATTTAATTGGCATCAAATCTATACAAATTAATAAAATTGGACTGTCTGTTTGTAATATTAAAATAACCGCTTTTTACTAAATGCATATGGATGTATACACGATACATATACCAAAACAGCATTTTTTACAATTTTTGTCTGTCTGATTTTGACAGGACTTTCACTGGCAGATAGCTGATGTGACAGGGATTAACATAGGCTACTTTTTCGAAATTTTTCGACGCGGACGAAGTCGTGAACTCAGCTAGTATTCTACATAGGAACAGGCTTCAGTGGATGCAAAACAATCTCATCAATTTGATGAACCATTTAAAAAGACCATAAATATACGTTGGAGTGATCAAAGTTCGAATTCTTTTGAACAAGTAAATATAATTAATACGAGATACTATTGTTAAACAAATGTAACAAATATCTTTGCAGATGTTTAATATATAATAAGCTTATGTTAAGTTCATTGTTTATTACATCGGACGTTACATGTCAGTGATTGTGACTTCAGTGATCACTGAACGCTTACTTTATTTGACAGGATCTACACCTTCAGATATCTGCAATTGTATTAACTTGCAACGCATCCACAAGATATTGTTTATAGTCATAAAAGTGTAATCAAAATGCCGTTGAATGAAAATAGTGACTTTTGATATTATTATTAAATACCGAAAAAGCATTGAAATCTTTTTATTCTAGAAATATACCTTTCATATTTTACCTCATAAAAAATATCGTTTTGTGTCGATACGAAACGTTACATACATCGAATTATGACTCATATCGATACAGTGTATCGATTCAAATCGATTTTGAATTTGACATGTGATAGAAATGATGATGGTAGAGGATAGTAGACATTTCAATTTCGACTAAAGATTAGTTTCGTACGAAGTTTGGTGTATGTGGCTCAGGTGGAGCCACCATTAAGTTTTTTAAAAGGTCCAAATGTACTAACATTCCACCCCGTGTCAGTGAGAAATAGCACGTGTTTGCGATAGCTGTATTATTGGTGACTTATTTATTCGTCTTTTACTTGTCTTTATGTGCGCGCTAGAAAAAGAAACTAGTGTGCGCTGTGTATAAGGTGTAATATTTTCAAAACTGCCTCGGCTTACATAAAAAATCATTAAAAAAAAACTACGGCACCTAAAATTATTTTGATTAGAACAAAACAAAGATGGAGGACCATAGAATCAGAATTTATCAAAAAAAAAAACCGTTTCCAATCCCTTCAGGTCCCTTTTTGCGTAACCACTCACATATTTTTTATTAAGTGTTAATAAACACAGTTTAAAACATGTTTTAAATAATGTTAAAAACGTTAAGAAAAAAACAGGGTTTAAAACAAATTTTAATTGAAAATGAATGGAGTCGTTCAGGCGCATAATGTTAAAGGCGCACAATGCTAACTGCTCGAAAAATGGTAAAAGAGCAAAATTTTAAAGGAGCAAAATGATAAAAGAGCAAAATGGTAAATATTTCAGATGTATTGTATATTAGCTGCCAGGACTATATTAATATAATTTTGCTCCCTTGGTCGCCGTTAGTCTAGTGTCTAGCGACCCCGACTACGCAATCGACGGGATTCGGGTTCTGTCCCGACGGGAACAAGCATTGGTGTGATGAGTATAAATGTTTGTATTTCCGGGTTTGGGTATTTATTAAATATATTCCAGTATTTATTTATGTATTTCAATGTGTTAGTATCGTTGACTAACACCCATATCACAAGCAAATAATTTTTTTTATATCATAAGATAGCAAACAAGCAGATGGGTCTCCTGATGGAGTCAACTATCGCCTATAGACACCAAATATGTAAATAGTGACCCGCATAGCCAATCGGCCGCCTTCTACGACCTGCCTGGCCGAACGGCAGTTGGTCAATTCTTCAAAGGAGCCCGGAACCAACACGGGGAGAATTTGCTTACATTGAGGTTAGATCAGCAAGTGTAATTTGTCCCGTGACTATTTATTTATTTATTTATTTTTTGCTGAATTGTATCACTTTAACTGGAAAAATATTAATAAAACGTAATCAGTTTTTGGAAAAATATTTATTTTCAAAATTAAATAATCAATTTTCATGATATCATGATACGTAAATGTTTATCCATATTTATATAATACTGGAACTTAGTTACAGATTGTGTGTCAGACAATATGAAAAGGCAACAATTACTTTTCCTTATGTAGGTGTTTAAAAATTTTGACAAGTTTTGCAGATTTCTCGGTACCTAGTTTATTTCGTTCGTCGGAATGAATAAATCCGAATGTTGAAAACAGTCTTTCAACTCCAGCACTTGAAGCAACAGCAGTACAAAGCTGTGCCACTTAGTCTATTGTTTGGCGATTAATTTGGTTTTTTAATGACAGTCACCATTCAAGAGGACCGACGTGATTTAATACATGATCTTCAAATAGAAAGTTATGAAAGGGATCTGCCATTGCCCTGTATTTTACAACATATGGCATCGCCTCCTTGTGATAAGTTTTTATAAATGACTAGCTGCTGTTGCCAGCGACTTCGTCCGCACGGACTTCGTTTACTCCGCACAGCCCCTTCCCCGTAGGTGATAGCGTGATAATATGTAGCCTATATGTTGACCCGACCTATTAGTAATATTCATACAAAATTTGAAGTAAATCCATGCAGTGTTTTTGAGTTTACCCCGGACATACATACAGACAAACAGACAAATATTCTAAAAACTATATTTTTGGCTTCGATATCGATTGTAGATCACGCCCCAAGTATTCTTTTAAAAAAATATTCAATGTACAGTTTTGACTTTCCTACGATTTTATTATATGTATAGATAAAGCTTCACAAATATCTTCACCAGTGAGGCTTTCGCCCCTGTACTTTTTTTTTCCTTTCTTGATGACAAAGTATATGAATACATGTTGCCAGTAACAAACAGGCCGAGAAAATTATACAATATTTTATAATCAAACCGTGACGAGAAAAATTTTGTATTATTCAAAAGAGTACACTTTACGATTTGTAGGTAATAAATTTACAAATTTAACAAAAATTATTAAAAAAAAAGAAGTTTAATGTTATAGATAATATTACAATATAATATATGTACACGTTTATAATAATTATAATTAGAAGAAATGAAATAGATATCATAATATTTACATTAGAAAACAAAATTAAATTTTAATATCATTATTTACAGCAAAAGCAAGCATTTTATATATTTCTTGAGTTTTGTTGAGTAAAAGGTAAGGTACAAATGTAGGAAAAGGTATTCCGGATAAAGTTAAAGATTCAAACAAACTGGAGTGGTCAAAATTTATACGTGAAAGGAAAATACATACATCAGCTTCTTCTGCTCCACAGTCACACACAGGGCTTTCTATTATTTTTAATTTTGCCAGATGTTAAGGCGTACTTGTGTGACCTAATCTCAATCTTGATAGGATGCTAGAGCTTTTCCTATCAAGATTCATGGAGTAAAACCAAGGTTTTTGAGGAATTGTGGGTTGCAAATTGAAGTAGTAGAAACCTTTCTGCTTACTACTTTTTTCCCATAACTCTTGCCAAGAGGTATAAAGTGTTTGTTTTGCGAACGCTTTTAAGTCTGAACAATATATATTATATGGGAAAATATCGCCACTAACAATAGCATCATTTGCAAGTTCGTCTGCTTTGCAGTTGCCATGAATACCAACGTGACCCGGAATCCAACAAAATATCACTTCACATTGGTTTTGACGACAAATACCAAGCAACTTTTTAATTTCATATATTAAGGAATGATGCGTTTTTTTAAAAGAATTATTGCCAATTGCTTTTAATGTGCTTAAAAAATCGGTAAATATAATTGTTTTCTTGAGTTTACATAATAGAGCATATTCGATAGCTTTATAAACGCCCATACACTCTCCAGAGAAAATCGTAGATTCTGGTGGGAGTTTGACTTTCTGCGTAATTTTATACTGTTTATGATAAATTCCTACTCCTGTGTGGCTATTGACGTTATGTTTAGACGCATCACTAAAAATAAGGTGATAATCTGAAAAATCATCAATAATAGAATTAAATACATCGTTTGCATTCATGTCACGTTTTTTGATACCTAAATCAAAATTTATTTGAGCTTTTTTCATTAAGGAATCATAATCACAAGTTAACAAAGAAAGAATTGAAGAATGATGTATTGGAGCGGATAGTGTTAAATATTTTCTATAACTAACGACGAGACACGGAATAGATTTGTTTGACCAATATGTTGAGTGTTCAATTATCTGCGAAAGCAATTGTAGTTTTTGTATGAGTGGATGATCTGAAAATTGTAAGCACCGGAAAAAGTATCAGAGAGGAACTGGCGACGTAATTGTAGGGGTGGATCGCAACATTCAACTTGTAAAGCGTTTAAGGGACTGGACTTCATAGCGCCGCATATAATCCGCAAGCATTTAGATTGTATTGTGTTCAGTTTTTTAAGCCCGATTTATTACAAGGTTCTAGAATAAAGGTACCATAATCTAAAACTGACATGTATGTTTGTCTATGCTCATGACGTAGCGCCGACTGTCACCGATAGAATTTGAAGTCAGTATTATACGAGCTACCAAAAGTACGCACTGCGTTTCATTTTGAACTAACGTATATTACATTGGCGACGAGGATGGGATCCGAACCCACGCGTCAGTTATCCATCTAACTGACAGACTAATGAGGGAGGAGATGACATATATGTTTGTCTATGCTCATGACGTAGCGCCGACTGTCACCGAAAGAATTTGAAGTCAGTATTATACGAGCTACCAAAAGTACGCACTGCGTTTCATTTTGAACTAACGTATATTACAAAAACACTTCTTATAACAGCATTGTATATAAAACGGATGAGCACCCCACCATATGCCTGCTAAACACCTTATTATATTAATTTTTCGCACTTGTTAGATATATAATCACAATATTGTGTCCCAGAAAGTTTTGAGTCAAAAATCACTCCTAAAAATTTTGCACTAACGTTGTTTGGTATAACTTTGTTATCAAATAATACTGTGTAGTTAGGAGTAGATCGCATTCTTGTAAATAAAACGGAAGAGCTTTTAGTAGGAGATATTTGGAGGCCATTTTTGTCCAGCCAAATTCTTAAACTTTTTAAGGACAAGTTGATTTCCGAATTAGCTGTATCAATATTTTGGTTTGTAGTGTAAAGTAGGAGATCATCCGCATATTGTAGAATTTTTGTATTATTACCTACAAAGGTTTCCAAGTCATATGTATAGACATTATACAGAAGTGGACTTAACACCGACCCCTGAGGGAGACCTTTAGACGATATACGAGTATGTACAATATTATCAACTGTAACCTTGACTGATCTATCAGTGAGTATATTTACAATTAATCTAACAAGGTTATGTGGGACTTTTAATATTCTTAGTTTTTCTGCTAAAATTGAAATGAATACATTATCATATGTAGAAGTGAGATCTAGAAAAGCCGAAAGTACAGATTTATTTAATGAAAACGCAATTCTAATGTCGGTACTTAATAAACTTATGTTATCCATAGTGCTCTTCCCTTTTCTGAAACCATATTGGCTTCTGGCTAACATGTTGTTATGCTCCGAGCACCATTCAAGGCGGTTTTTGATAAGGTGCTCAATTATTTTAATTAAAACAGATGATAAAGCAATTGGTCGATAAGATGACACTTAGAGGTGGGTTAATACCGATATTTCTCAAGATTAGGTGATACTAATATATTCACTTTGAAATATTATAATGTCTTAACTAATATGTCAGTATTAACTAATATTTCACTGTAATTAGGACCTTAAAGTAACAGTAATAAGATCTGATACTGATACGACACGAAAATACCTTAACTAATATTTCACTGTAATTTGGACCTTAAAGCAACAGTAATAAGATCTTATTCTGATACGGCAGGAAAAAATATTAACTAATATATCAGTATTAACTAATATTTCACTGTAATTTGGACCTTAAAACAACAGTATACTGCAGAAAATACGTCTGTCTCATTCGTACGCGATAGGCCGCGTCGTAACGCGGCCTATCGTGTAAATATTTTAATATTTTCACGAATCCGACAGGCGCCAATCAAGTGAATCCGAACTATTCCGAAGACCGAATGATATTATCCGATTCATTTTGGATAGCCGTTACAGATATTTGGCGAATATGAAATATTAGCATATTACAGTTTGCCGGATTACTAATCCAAGAATCCTTTCAATATTACTAATATCTTAGCGAATACTGATATATCAGTCACACTATTAATGACACTTCGGAAGGATTTTATTAGATTTTAGGACAGGTAAAACGATTTGAATTTTCCAAGATGGATGTGTTTTTCCAGAAGATAGCATTGAATTTATAATATTTAAATAATATTCAAGGGAAATATCTCCCAGGTGAGTTATAAATGAATAAACTATGCCATCATATCCTGGAGCAGTATCTTTAGTAAAATTTATTACATTTTTAAGCTCATCTATAGAAAATGGTTTACACAATTCTAAAAAGCTTTCTTCATCATCATCTTTTATTATTATTTCCTCATTGACTGTTGGTGGAGCTATATTATTTAGGAAATTATTAGTAATTGAAGGATGAAGGGTTACAGTTGAGAGATTATCAAAAGCAGATCTGAATTTTTTAATATTTTGCCAAACTAAAGACGAATATGTATTTGGAGTAATTGAAGTACAAAATTTTCTCCAACTATAGAGTTTCTTTTGCTTGAATAACTTTTTTATTTTTTTCATGATACTTATCAAACGATCGTAATTTTCTTCAGTTATGTTATTACGGTAATTTTTTTCTGCAGTTTTCCTTTCCTCGATAGCTTTCTTACATTCATTGTCCCACCATGGCGGACAAGGAACGTAAGTAGATGTGTTTACCGTAGGAAAGATGCTCTTTGCCGTAGTAACAATTATATCGGTAAAATGCATTGATATATAAAAACCCAAGATACACAATCAGTGTCTCAAAAACGTCCTCTAAGAATGAGTGCACAATTTAAAATTGTGCAATCACTTCAATTAATAGAAGCCCGTCGCTCACGTCACTGCCCGCGCGTGAAAAATACAGAATTGTTCTCTGATAAATTGTAAAATACAACATCATGAACGTTAAAAAATATAAGATATTGTATTTTCGGTAAGTATAAGAGTTTATCGATTTATTTTTGTCGTTTATATTACTAAATATAGGGTGTAATGTATGATTTTCAATTTATTTGTCTTAAAAATGTACTCGACGCTCCAAATATAATACGACAAAATTTCAATGGTCACTTTTTCAGTAAAAGGACAGTGCATTACAACCTCCTTTTGATTTAGTCGAATAATACAAATTGATCCTGTTATTATTAGTGGAGTCGATTTTTTTTAATTAATAAATTAATTTTTATTTATTAAGATTAATTTTTTTCATTAATAATTTTGAATACCTTTTATAGTTGTTAACCAACTGCCAAAAGAGAAGAGGACATCAATTTGTCGATTTTAAAATGTTTGATTATATTGATTACTTATTTTGAGGACCAAGTTAAGTGATTCTTTTTATTCTATTTGTACGAATATAAAATAACAATATATAATTGTGATTCTTACGATGAACTTTGGAGATATATTACGAAACTTTTAATATAACAATAGGAAATCATAAGTAGCATCGAATTTTGTTCTGTTTACACGTGTTGTTGATAACGATTTCTTAAGTGGAAGGCACAGGTTGCATTAAGAATGTTTATTTTTTTATTTAATAATTTATTTTTAATAAAATGTTGTTTTTGATTGCGGATATCTTATACTATACATATTATAAATGTTAAAGTTTGTATGTTTGGATGTTTGATAATCAATCACGTAAAAAATGGCTGTACCAATTTGGATTTGGACTCGGATATAAGATGACCTGGAATAGCACATAGAATACTTTTATCCTAATGCAGAGATCTGCAGCTAGTCTCGTATAAATTTTAAGTGACTGTTTATATGTACAAGTTGTTTTATTTGCATACTAGCTGTTACCCGCGACTTTGCTCGCGCATATTTACTTTAGAACTTATTTAACCTTTATTTTATTAAAAATCTCTACATTGCCGGGTGGGCCGCTAGTACGTTAAAAATAATATTTACATATTCATCTTAATTATTTTATACGACATTTTTGTTATTAAAATGTAAGTAAAAACGTAAGACCTGAACTTCCTATAACTTCTAAATTTTCTATACCTAATATCATAAATAATTATACCTCAAACTAAAAATACCTATTAGTAACACACCTATCGAAAAAACTAACGTAATTATAAAAGAAATTTATAATTATCAGAAAATATCTAATCTAAAATTACCTTTGGCAATAATATTATATGTACTAAACTATACTCCAAACTAAATATACAGTACCCGGCGATAAATATTGCACATCGAACTTTGGAAAGAGACAGTCGGATAATTTCGGCTGCGTAGAGCGTTATCTCAGTCCCACACTACCTATGTGACGTTTAGTCAGTCGTTGTTCAAGTACGATAGAGTGCGGTCGCGTCCCGATTAAAAATATATATTTAGAGTTGTAACACCCACAAATTTAAATAATTTAAAGTTGTAATATGGCATCTTTCGGAAAAAGAGGGAAACCTTTACGAGATCAGTCACGTGAAATTATCTACAATGTTTATAAATACTTTGTAACCGAAGCTGATAGATTTAAAAAAAAGTAAATGAAAATGTAAGTTGTTATTTTAAGAAGATTCAAGAGCGAGTTGCAAATGCCACTGGAATTTCAAGAAGAACTTTGAACAATATATTAAACGAAGTCAGTACTGAAACACATTCGACTGAAATTAAGTTCAGCACTCCAAAAAAAGGGAGACCAAAAAAGCAATTTCGTTTGGATATGGACGATTTTGATTACGATGTTGTTCGAAGAATAGTGTATGATTTTCACTTACGATTTAATGAACTGCCAACAATAAAATCATTAAAAGCTAAGTTATCTGAAGCTATTAATTACAATGGGTCTGAAAAAACGTTGAGAAAAATACTTCATGACATGGGATTTCAGTTCACTAAAATGGAAGATAATCGAAAAATTCTAATGGAAAAGCACGACGTTAGTCTCAAACGAATGGAATACCTTGATAAAATACGCAAATTTCGCGAAACAGGAAAAAATATCGTCTACATGGATGAGTCATATATACATGCATCCCACACTAAAGGGAAATCTTGGAGTGACGATAAGAAAAAAGGAGTAAAAAAGCCCATTTCAAAAGGTCAACGTTTGATAATAGTTCATGCGGGAAATGAAAAAGCTTTGTACCCGGTGCTTTTTTAACGTATAAATCCACGGACACTACAGGTGACTATCACAATGAAATGAATAACGATAACTATGAGAAATGGCTGGTTAACCAATTAATTCCAAATATACCCAGTGATTCTGTTCTAGTTATCGACAACGCACCCTATCACAACAAATATATTGAGAGACCCCCCAACTCAAACACCATTAAACGGGAAATGATCAACTGGTTAAACAGACACGAAATTCCAGTTGATCCAAAATTAACAAAAACCCAGATTTACGCTATTATATGTCAGCACAAGGAGAGGTATACAGAGTTTTCTGTGGACAAAGTACTTGCCGAACATGGGCACACTGTGTTGCGATTGCCACCATATCATTCGGATTTTAATCCAATTGAAAATATATGGTCTCAACTGAAAGGCTATGTAGCCTCTAGAAATGTGGGTATGAACTTAACTACAGTAAAAACATTATTGACTGAAAAAGTAAACATGATCGGCGCTGAAGAGTGGAAAAAGGTTTGCGATCATGCAATCAAATGTGAGAATGAATATAGAAGCATTCAACACAGTTTAGACAATTACACTGATAGATTAGTGATAAATACGGCTGATAGTGGCAGTGATATTGACCTCTTTGAGAGCACAGATAGTGAAATGGAAGTAATTGAGAATTAGAATTATTATTATTTTTATTGCAATGTCTCATTTTAGCAATAGGTATAATGGTGTTTATTATGTACACTAAAGCTGTAATGTTCCAAAATAATTAAATACGTAAATATAATGTGAACATGTTTTTTTAATTTATTTTACCCCAACCTAAAGCCATCACTTATAGAAAAATTAGTGTATTTTATACAAAGAATAAAAATATTAAAGAAGCAAATCATACTTGTTTTAACAGCTCCTAATAGGTACCGGACTGTTTGTATTTTGTGCGACAGAGATAACGCTCTACGAAGCTGAAATTAGCCGATTGTCTCTTTCCAAAGGTCGATGTGCAATATTTATCGCCGGGTACTGTACGTATCTATTAGGATTAATAAGAAAGGATATAACCAACTAATGTAACTATATTAAAAAAATCTGTGAGCTGGTTGACCCTACAGGCCACCTGAAACTTCCCGCTAAATTTAAGTATTTTAACCTCAAAGAAAAAAACTATGCCTAAGCATAGACTATTGAATTAAAAAAGTTCAAAAATCCAAAGTTTTTTTTAAAATGATACTTAGTTATTCAGTAATTGAAAAGATGTATATTTTTTTCAAAATCATCAACGAGTTTGATCTTCCGAAAACATTGAACACAATTTTTTAGCTGTAAATTGTTTTATTGGAATTTTTTATACGAGGGTCAATAAAATTTTCAGAAGCCGACATCGCATTAGTAACAAACCTATTGTGTTTCAAATGTCTATAGGCAGTATTCGCTCGTACGTCTGCAGATACTATAACTAAACAAATGTTCGTTTACATAATACTGCAAAAAAACCCAGAAAAACTGAAATCTAATTCAAAACGAGAATTCTACGAAAAGCTAAACTTATTTCTAGGAAATTAATGTGTTTCCTTACTATGTTGTCGATACATTACATAATAATCCTGAAAAAAAGTCGTGTCTATTATCATGGAACATAGAACATTGTTCTATGTTCCATGTCTATTATCATGTAAGAATCTATGAACTTTATAACGTAGTCATAGTCACCATTGCAGTAAATTTCCTATTTCAGTATATTCTAAATCTATTAGACTATGCAAACTAAATGTATCAATATCAAGCGTCAAATACTACATGGCTATTGTTGAGGCCTAAACCTAGGCTGGGATGGCTGGTCCTGGTTTTCGGGTTATATACTTTATCACAATTATATCACGGCAAAATGCAAGGAAAAGGTCACTCACCTTTAGGTTGCGCTGCGCTGGTGCTTGCCGCGATGTCTGTGTTCGTTGGTTGGGTAAAGTAGCCGCCGCCGACCGATCCGCGTACAGTACCGCCGCCGTGGAGGATTGCGAGGGCACTTCTGGTGCGCGGCAGTGACGCTGTCACCGCGACAGACGTCAACCGTCAAGGGTTTCGCGACCTACCCTTACATCTGCCGTGATATAATGCCTGAACATCCCGCCGCCTAACCAAGGGTACCTTGGTTACATAGATTGAACTGGTAACCGACATAATTTGGAAATGGGTCTCATTAAGACCCCATGCTGAGTTTTTACTTCAGCCACTCTAACTATTCCATCTTTACCCGGCAATAATTTGACTAACCAACCGCGTTTCCATTTCAACGGAGGAAGATTATCTTCCTTTATTAAAACCAAATCATCTAATTTAGGAGGTTCCGTTGGTGTCGTCCATTTAGCTCTTTGTTGCAAGGTATGGAGATACTCGTTTCTCCATCTCTGCCAGAAATGTTGTGTCAGTTTTTGAATTTGCTGATATCGTGATAAGCAATGTATTTTAGCTTCTTCGTACGAATACTCGGGCAAAGCAACCAATGGTTGTCCGATAAGAAAATGGCCAGGAGTTAAGACCTCCATATCCGTCGGATCCGAACTCAGAGTACAGAGCGGTCGCGAGTTCATGACTGCTTCTACCTTGGTAAAAAAGGTAGTAAGCTCCTCGAAGGTGAGTTTAGATTCTCCAAGGACGCGTTTTGCACGTGTCTTTGCCGATTTAACTGCCTCAAATAAACCACCGTGATTAGGGCTGGCAGGTGCATTAAAAAGCCACCGTATTTTCTCGCGTGCCAGCTTGTCTTCAATAACATTATGGTTGTCCCGTAAGAATAAGTAAAGAGCCTTAAGGTATTTATCCGTACCCGTAAAATTAGTACCTGAATCCGACCTAAATAGAGAAGGTAAGCCCCTCCGAGAGACAAACCGTGTAAAACATGCCACAAAAGCTTCCACTGAAAGACTAGTTACGACCTCGAGATGGACAGCCTTCGTCGCTAAGCAAACAAAAACGCATAAATAACATTTTTCTATCCTAGCATTTCGTAAAGTACTAGTTTTAATATAAAATGGACCCGCAAAGTCAGTGGCGGTTCCTACGAATGCGCGGACCCCATCGCGAATTCTGTCAGATGGGAGATCAGCCATAAGGGGTTGCGTAGGCCGCGCCTTAGACCGGTAACACTGAACGCAATTAAAGGTTATCTTTCGAGTGATTTGCCTTGCCGAGACTATCCAGTATGACCTTGATAATATAGCCGCTAACGTGTGCGCTCCCACATGACAATTAATTTTATGGTGATGTTTAACTAAAAGTTCCGTAAATAGACTCTTACCCCATATTAAAATTGGGTGCCGTGCATCATAACTTAAATTCAACGCCGATATTCGACCACCAACGCGAATTATACCGTTGTTATCAAAAAATAGATTTAACCGCCGTAATCCTGATTTAATAAATTTATTTTGCTTCAAGGCTATCAGTTCTTGCCCAAAAGAACGAGCTTGAACCATTTTAATCAAGCGTGATAACGCGTATCTCCTCTCTAAGACCGATAATATTCCTATAGCCCGCAGTGTCCTATCCTTAATTTTAGCATTGTTACAAAATCGTAATAAATAAGCCGTAACATTAATTAATTTATCAAAACAACTATATTTTTGTATTAAATCAAATTCCGTATTAATTATCCCTATATTTATCGTCTGGTTTGACCTTAATCCTGGCAAAAGGTCAACCGGAAATTCAGGACACCTGTTTGGCCATCTTTCCCGCGGTAAACATAGCCAATCAGGTCCCCACCACAATTTATGATTCAGTGAATCCGCCGCCGATGAACCACGTGATGCTGTGTCAGCACAGTTTATGTCACCAGGAATATGTCTCCAGTCGACAGTAACCCGCGACGAGTTTATTTGCGAAACCCGATTCCCTTCAATAACTTGCAATTTATGAAGAGGTGTCCGTAGCCATGCTAATACAATTGTGCTATCACACCAACCGATTATCTCATCGAATGTGGTATTATTAGCCAGAACCGAAGCGGAATAATTTAACAATACCGTAAGCAAAGCTGCTCCGTTCATTTCCATTTTGGGAATGGTCAGCTTTGTCTTCAATGGAGCTACTCTAGATTTGGCAATGAGTAGCCGCAAGAGAACCGTGCCGTTTACCATTTCTGATCTAAGATAAACAGTAGCAGCGTGTCCTAAAGACGACCCGTCTGAAAACCCATGCAAAGAAAACCTTGCTTCTCCGTCAATTTTTATGCAACGAGGAATAGATATCTGCTCCAAATGATTTAAATCTGAGATAATGTTATGCCATTCACTTACTACTTCCTTAGAAACCGGGGCGTCCCAGTCGACCCCTTTCTGACCGTGTGCACTTAAAACGCGTTGCAACAGCAACTTAATCCGGAACACTACTGGACATATCCATCCCAATGGATCGTATAACCGTGCGGCTAAGGAAAGGATGCTCCTACGCGTAACCGTCGCAATAGACAAAGGTGTATTTAATCGGTAAGTAAAGCTATCTGAAACCGGTTCCCACTGTATGCCTAAGATCTTGAATAAACCTTGACTATCCGATTCATCAAAGTTCCTAGGAGTCTCTAAATAGTCTAAAGGCAAACCATGTAGTAGATCTGCCGCGTTAGATGACCATTTCCGCAATTCGTAGCCTGACGAGTTCATTAAATCCACTAATTCGTTACGCAACGCTACGGCTTGTTCTATGGTATCCGCGCCACCATTTAAGTCGTCAACATAGCTATTTTTAATTAAGAGTTTGGCTGCTCTAGGATGGCTCTCCTTGGAGTCCTTAGCCAACTCATGTAAACACCGTATGGCAACAAAGGGACTAGATTTTAAGCCGTATGTATTGGTAGCAAGGAAGTTACATTCTACCCGGAATATTCACATGCGCTTCAAAATCGTTCCGAAGAGTACCACGACATGAGTGGAGTGTGTCTCTTTCTACTAAATAAAGCGCCAATCGCCATATATAAGTGCGGCCATGCGTAGTTTGCAAATTACTACTAAATAATTCTAGTAATTTGAGAAACAGTTTTTGCATTGCATAAGTAATTACGTAATTATTAAAATAAGCACATTTTAAAACTCACTATGTTAATTACAACACATTTTATTCTAATGTATTTATCGACGTGTATGAATAAAAGGGATTCTACAATTACCGAATATATAAAAATCTACCATCAGATAGTTTTATTTACACTGGCAATTGCAAGAAAGGGACAACATCCACTCTTGTCGTCTTGCTCAGAACATTTTTCCCCTCTGATAAGTAAAAACCAAATGTCAACTTTATTAGTAACGAAATAAAGGACATTTTTATTTTTCAATTATTGCTTCGTAATAATTCCAGTTATCTTATACTAGCTGTTGCCAGGGACTTCGTCCGCGCGGACTTCGTTTACTCCGCACAGCACCTCCCCCGTAGGTGATAGCGTGATAATATGTGGCCTATATGTTGACCCGACCTGTTAGTAATATTCATGCAAAATTTGAAGTAAATCCATGCAGTACTTTTTGAGTTTACCCGGGACATACATACAGACAAACAGACTAACAGACAAAAATTCTAAAAACTATGTTTCTGGATTCAATATCGATTGTATATCACGCCCCAAGTATTCTTTTACAAAACATTTTCAATGTACAGTTTTGACTTTCCTACGATTTTATTATATGTATAGATAAGTTCCTTGGGTGGCAGACAATGCGCGACTACGAGGTCATGCCACATAATAATACCTAATAGTTACCTAATAATTATAGTACCTACCGTACAGAGGATTCACTCCCTTACAAAAGACAGTTTTAAGGTCAGTTTTAAGCATTGACATAAAAACCCCAAGATGCATAATTCAAAACAAAACTGCACTCAAAAATGTCGCTAATTTTGTATAAAAAGGTATAGATATAGCAAAAATGTATATTTTTGCATATTCAAACTTAAGCGCAAGATTTATAGCTGTTTTTACAAAGCAATGTACAAAAAAGTAATAAAATTGACAGTGTCGCGACCGACGCGATTCTATTGGAAATGAGGACGTTTTTTAAGACACTGAATGTATACCTATCTTGAGTTTTTTATATCAATGTTTTTAGGGTTACAAATATACTAGCTACTATACTAGCTAAATATACGAGCTACCCGCGTGCAAGCAAAATTGAAATTTATAACTACACGCGAGTCGTGAATTTTCTTTGCACCTCCCAGTTTTATTACCGTGCTGCGAGTGTTGGCACGGGGTTGTCACTTGAGAAGTTTTTGTACTTAGTTAATTTATTACGTGCGAGCGTAACGTAACCGTGACGGTCGTGCGAGCCGAGCGGTAGAACTTTAGGTATATTACAAAGTACTCTGGGCAACCCACTGCCATACGCCGCCCAGAATATACCTAAACTGGGTAGTGACCCCCCTGGCCACGGCGGCTTACTTGACGGAGTGTTGTACAGTTTGAAATATTCGAAAAATTTTAGCAAAATTGAAAATTAAATACGAAGATTTCAAAAAAACACAATATTTTTATATACAGATTGTTTAACTTTTTTAATACTATCATCAACTTAGGGGGCGTCCACAATTTATGTGAGATGTTTAAGGGGAAGAAGGGGTCGAGTAAAATCTCAACTAATCTTACGTTGGAGAGAGGGGGGTCTCTACGGGGTACGAAGTTAAATTCTATCCGGAATGTTCACACGCGCTTTAAAATCGTTCCGACGAGTACCATGTCATGGGTGGAGTAAGTCTCTTTCTACTAAATAAAGCGCCAATCGCCATATATAAGTGCGCCCATGCGTAGTTTGCAAATTACTACTAAATAATTCTACTAATTTGAGAAACAGTTTTTGCATTGCATAAGTAATTACGTAATAATTAAAATAAGCACATGTTAAAACTCATTATGTTAATTACAATACATTTTATGCTAATTTATTTATCGACATGTATGAATAAAAAGGATTTAACGATTACCGAATATATAAAAATCTACCATCTAGATAGTTTTATTTGCACTGGCAATTGCAAGAAAGGGACAACATCCACTCTTGTCGTTGTCTTGCTCAGAACGTTTTTCTTCTCTGTTATGTAAGAAACAAATGACAACTTTATTTGTTACAAAATAAAGTACATTTTTATTTTACAAATATTGCTTCGTAGTAATTCCAGTTATAGTATATAAGTTCCTTGATTGGTAGTCAAGGCATAGACAAGTAAGGGTTATACCTATATAAGCAGTTAGCAAGGAAGTTACATTCTACCCGGAATGCTTACACGCGCTTCAAAATCGTTCCGAAAAGTACCACGACATGAGTGGAGTGCATCTCTTTCTACTAAATAAAGCGCCAATCGCCATATCTAAGTGTGGCCATGCGTAGTTTGCAAATTACTTCTAAGTAATTCTACTAATTTGAGAAACAGTTTTTGCATTGCATAAGTAATTACGTAATAATTAAAATAAGCACATTTTGGAACTTACTATGTTAATTACAATACATTTTATGCTAATTTATTTATCGACGTGTATGAATAAAAAGAATTTAACAATTACCGAATATGTAAAAATCTACCATCTAGATCGTTTTATTTACACTGGCAATTGCAAGAAAGGGACAACATCCACTCATGTCGTTGTCTTGCTCAGAACGTTTTTCCCCTCTGTTATGTAAGAAACAAATGTCAACTTTATATGCCACGAAATAAAGTACATTTTTATTTTTCAAATATTGCTTCGTAACAATTCCAGTTATAGTATATAAGTTCCTTGGCAGTTAGCAAATAAATTTAGTTTGGCAGGTTTTGTAGTTTAAAACGTATATATAATATAGACTATTGTGTTTTGTCTATGGCTACTATCATCTGATTAAAGTCTATAATTATGTGTGCACTATGGTTTTTACTTTTTATAAATACTAGTATGCTCCTCAGTGTGACTAGATTGAGTATTTTAATACTTTTTCAGTATATTTTATCGATTTTTTGAACGTCAGTATTTTTTTGTAGATATATTGCTAGCAGTCAGTATTTTGGATATGAAGTTTGGTTTGGATGAAAAGTTATGACAACTCAAGAGTTGCTTTCGCGAACTTCGTGAACATTACTGTTCAGGGAATCTCCCAAATTTAGTCTCCCAGTTATAAATAGTGGGTGTTTTTTGTGATTATTTTATTTGACGCACCCATCCAGACACAATTTTTAATTTTGAATAAAGTTATTTTATAATGTTTTATAATGTGGGAATATTTCCTTCTCGTTTTTCACTTCCTCGTTTACTTGCGGCAGCATTAGACGTGTTTATAGTAAAAGTGTATTTTAACTCAAGCTTACAAATAAAAGTGCATCTATTTTATTTCAACATAAAGATCCAAGCAACAAAATCAAAGAAACAAACGTAAATAGGCAAGATATCACCGAATTCGCTGTTTACATCAACCCAGGTCCTATTGTTTGTCAACGGACTAGTATATGCAAAAA
Source organism: Apodemia mormo (assembly GCA_036924255.1). Lineage (NCBI taxonomy): Eukaryota > Metazoa > Arthropoda > Insecta > Lepidoptera > Riodinidae > Apodemia > Apodemia mormo. The sequence continues at coordinate 21,498,628 of JAUPFN010000003.1, read as the reverse complement.
AATAAGATGACTCAACGGACACCACCGCCAACGCCAAGGTATTCTTCTGACACCGATTTAGCTCGCTTTGATCAAAGTGACTTCGTATGTTCACGAAAAAGGAAGCAACGACCTGATATTGAGGAATGGGAATTGTTTAGATCTGACCTTAATAGTATGTTTGCCAAATCAAGTGCGACCAAGACATCAAGTTTCAACAGATTAATGAAACAATTAAAGAACTGTCAGATTAGAACTTAAAAATAATTTCTATGAACAAAAATATGCAAGAAAGCCTAGATAAAAATATTAAACTTTACGAAGAATTAAAGATTTTTGTTCAACAAATTTCAAAACAACATCAAGATTCATTAACTAGGATTGCTTTTCTAGAAGAACAGGTAGAAATCATGCAAAGACAACAGTTATCTTCACGGCTTGAAATAAATAATTTGCCGAAATCAGCGAAGAAGATTTATACGAAATTATCAACAAAATACACAGCTCCCTAAAATTAAATATACCGAAGGATGACACAATTAAAGCATATAGACTAATAATATAAAATTATGACTAATAAAAAGAAAACTGTTGTTGTTCATATAAATGGGATCGCGTTAGAAATGAAGTTCTGCGAGCTGTAAAAAACTACAATAACATGAACCAAGATAAAGCCTACAACGCTAATAACGTGGAATCTACTTGGAAGGACGAAACTTTATACTTCTCAGAATACTTGACAATCTGTGCTAGGGGTATACTTTTTGCCGCATGAAATTTAAAAATAATATGCAATTATAAATATTGTTGGTCAGCGAATGGTAAAATATTTTTGGTAATATTTTACCATTCGCCAAATATTTTGGTAATAAAAAAGAGAACGGAAGGCTCGCCAGCAATACTCATAAAGTCATAAGAACAACTAAAATTAATGTACGTAGAAAGTAAGGATTGACTAGGCTAGGGAAAAATTTGTAAGATTTTTTAAATTTAAGATAATTTTTTTAATATTAAGATTTACCTGATTGAATCAGTTCGCATGTAAGTTAAATGTATTTTCTTATTTTTTGTTATTACTATCTTCATAATTACATGAGTATTTATCACAAACGTATTACATTATCTTACACCAAAACACTGCACACAATAATATACAGTATATCACACATAAAAACATTACATAAAACTAGTATACTGAGGTTTGTCCAAGTATCTGGACGTCTTTCGGAATATTCAGCCACTCTTGTTGCCTATTTTTGCGTAATACCTTTAACTTGTTATATATTTAACAATAATGTCGGACTTAAATAGTCTGTGTGCTGAAATAGATAGAAATATTAATAAAGGCAACGCGATTGAGGTAGAATGTCTATATATATATATATATATATATATATATATATATATATATATATATATATATATATATATATATATATATATATATATATATATATATATTTATAGAGTATAAAAGGCTGAGAATATCGAAAGTAGAGCATACTTTGCTCTTAGCAGTCGTTGCAACAACTTCGCTCTGACATGTTTAATTTACATCGTCACTCTGCCCAAATTCATTATTTTGGTTAAAATTAATTTTTGTCAAATAATTTGTTTTGAATTAAAAATAATTGTAACTTAGACTAACTTTGTTGATTACATTTTGTTTTTTTAATTGTTATTTTGGTTTGATTATCAAAAACAGAAGTGCGATACGAATCTATCGTATTCCACCTTCGTTGGTTACTGACTCATTTTCTTAAATATAAATCTAAATTTGTCGCTTTAATTAAAAAAAATGGCAGACCGAGAGCAACGTCACGACCGTCATGGTAGTCGTCATGACAGCCACGATTATCGCTCTAATATACGACAAGGGCGTACGCTTAGTGGTGCTTTTTGAAGCACCATGGAGGCAATTTTGTCTAGACTTACAGAACTAGAGGAGTGGTCAGCGCGGCGACTTAGCCGGTCTCCTGAAGAGACGAGTACATCGTGCCTCACTACGGCCTGCCACACCACCACGACGCTGTCGTGTTTCCACCTCTCCGAGCCGAGTCGCCTGGTGGGTCACCGCTGGCGTTAGCCGTTACGGTGGCACCATCGCCGGTCACGTCGGCGCCACCCGCCACAAAGGCGTACGACGTGCCAACGGTGCCTAGAGAGGCACTGAATACCATGTCTGAGTCCGGCATACCGATGCAGTCAACATCATGCACAGATGCTGAGCTGGATCCGGTGACTCTCATGGAGCAGGAGGTTTTTGGTTTAGATTATCGAAAGATGACACTCTTGTAGCACACCGACTACCTCAGTTGGAACCTTGTAAATGTATGCATGGCTCAGAAACCGTCGAATTGAGAACGGGTTACCCAGGCTTCTAATCAAGAAACTTTATCTCTCACCCAAAAGTTGTCTGACGGACATTTAGATTCGACTCGACATGTCATAAAAATGATTTGCTGTATATAAAATATACGCTAACCGGTGAGACCTCTAGGCTTTTATGGTATATTCCGAAAGGCCACAGATCAAGTCTCTTACGCGTGTTTCACAACGAACATAAGCACCCAGGATTTGAAATGACAGTAGATCTGATTGGTAAGCACTTTTTGTTTCCAGAATTCCATTCGTTTGTCCAAAAGTATATAGGGCATTGTGTAGTCTACCTTTCGCAAAAGAAAATTCCGCGTGCCCCGCTTCAGCCTATCCATTCATGAGAAAAGCTACAGGTTTCTTTTGATGCCGTACATATGGATACTTTGGATTCATTACCCGAAGCGGATGGATACCATCACGTCCCCATCATTCAGATCCTTTTACAAAATTGTACCTTCACTCCCTATGTTCCGCCAAGACGCAGGCGAAATGTAACTATCGGCACCGGAAATAGCCAGAGGTAATGTGACTAATTCAGCTAGTCTTGGATATCACTAGGCAGAAGATAACTCATCATTTGGCTCTCTATATGCTTATCGGCTACGCCTCTCATCTAAATTCTGGTACAGGATGTAGCACTCACAGGAAGGAATCCCAATTGAGAGCCTCTGCGTGAACTGAGCACACATTCTGAGAGACAGAGATTTGTTTGACATCATGACACGGTCATGGTGGGGCTGAAATCGGGTCCCCTCAGGTTCCGACAGCATCGCGCTATTTACCTTGTTCGACATCACGACACGGTCATAGTGGGGCTGAAATCGGATCCCCTCAGGGTCCGACAGCATCGCGTTGTATATTCCTAAGCAAATTTTATTGTTTTTAGAACCTGTTTCGGCATGACTGCAGCATGTCTAGACATGGGCTTGTTTAATTTTGTCTCAATTTTCGTCTTAGTTGCGAATTAGCTTTAATTATTTACTAACGTGTTTTTAGTCTTTCGCTTTGCTGTTTTAAAATTCCGATGGTGAAGGAGTCGAGGAGTCCATATTCGCCGCTGCAGAGCCATTGCCATAACATAACTGGCAACTGCCTAGAGCCTTGAGTCTGCCTACTCATTACCAGCCAAGTATGTCCAGCCGTAGACAAGCGACTGACTCACAGGACGCATCCATGTCTCAACTAGAAACTGACCTAGAAAACCAAGAGAGCCCGAGGACGGTCTCAGTCAGGAGAGGCCGTGTTAGAGATAAGGCTAGCCTCCCCACAACAAGAGTAAAAAAGGCCGAGAATATTGAACGTCGAGCACACTTTGCTCTTAGCAGTCGTTGCAATAACATCGCTCTGACATATTTAATTTACATTGTCACTCTGCCCAAATTCATTATTTTGGTTAAAATTGTTTTTTTTTTTTGAATTAAAAATAATGAAACTTAGACTAGTTTTGTTGTTTGTTGATTACATTTTATTTTTTTTATTGATATTTTGGTTTGATTATTACAAATAACATACTTAAATAGCGTTAAGGATGACTTTGAGATTATGTCCAAAAAATTTAAAAAAAATGAAATTAATTTATTGTTCAATATTTCCACGTGATGTATTCAATTTTATAATCCTTAAAATTACAATACTAGGTATCTGCATAACTTTACCTTATTTGAAAGTTGCAAAAAACGCAAAAACATTTTTTTTGAAATTCAAAAATTGATATTTTTGAAAAAAAAAACACCCTTCTAAAAATTTTAGAATCTTTTGTGATGTAATATAAAAAAATGTATTATAAAATAATGTAATATAAAAAATATAATATAAAAAAAATAAGCTAAAATTTTAACTTCGGTCGTCATTTTTAACGATTTTCAAAAATTGAAAATTAGATAAATTTGGCATTTTTGGAAATTTTTTACTAAAATATTTTTTTTTCAATAACCCTAAGTGGCCCATTTTAAACAAACAAAAGGCCATTCCTATATTTACAATAGCGTTCGAAATATTACAAAAACTAAATTGAGAAACTGAAAAAATTCCGAAATTTTGAATTTGCATATCTTTTGAAAAAAAATTTTTTATTGTTTTTTCTTTGGCAGAACTTCGTTTTATAATAAACGAAAACTTCTGACCAAAATTTGTCCAAATCGAAAGAGATCGATGCCAACTATTTGTCGATTTGACATGGAATGACCCAATTTCCAACTATTTCTTTAAATTTCGAAATTTAGTCATATTTAAATGGCTGTAACTAGTCTTTTTGTAGAGATAATCATACTTTGTCGTAGAGTTTTGTAAAGCTTAAAGACTACTTTAAGAATATAAAAAATGATGTGGTGTCGCAGGACACCAGGTAGGAACGAACTTCCTTCGGCTAAACGGCACTACTCGCTTGTGTACGCGACTGTCGCGCCTGCGCACGTCTCATTTAACGCTTTTATTCCACGCATTTTTCTTACGGTTTTACTATCACATTTTTTTCAGTTCGGTCGCGCAGCAAAATCCCTATCCCCTCCAAGCCTGCCGTAAGGAACTTCGTTCCAAAATCGTTTTTTGAAAAAAAAGTTGTAAATTATGTGTAAATTCAATTTAAAACAAAAAAGAATTTTCTCATGTTAATTAAATGGGAAACTAAAATAAAAATACCGACCCCTTAGAGTTGAGCTATAGGGCTCATCTTTGGTGAGGATTTTTTTTATATCAAATAGAAACATTTTATGAGTTAAAAAACATAATTAAAAATGTTTTTTGAATCACCCTAATATATATGGATGTATATATGTATAATACGATGTAATATATAAAATTGTTACGAATAATCTAGAAACGTGTAGAGTTGGAACGCTGGAGAAATCTAGAAATAAAAGAAAGTGAGAACTACTCCTATTGACAAACAAATAGTTGACCTAAGCTATACCATAATGAACTTTGTGGTGTAGGGCATAAGGTTGAAAGTAGCGTGTACTAGGATTTATGAGTCATAACTTGTTTACCGATACATTTAGATTTTTCTGGATCCAGGAAGACCTTTACCCTGGATATAAACAGAACATACAGGGCAGTTTTTACCGAGCGATCGAGAGCGATACTTGAAGCGACCCGTGCGAAGCGAGAAGTGTTTTATTGTGTAGTCGGTGTTAGTACAGTGAGTGACTAGTGTTATTCAGAGTATTTAAGTATTACATGGTGTTGTGTTGTGTTGTGTGTATTTGTATTGTAAATATACGGATTTAATATACGTGGTGTTTTCTTACAATTACGAATCCGAAGTACGTAACAACTGGTGTCGGAAGTGAAATTGTGAAATGCCACTTATTCCGAAGGAAGGTGTTACCACCAGATCTCAGGCTGAGACACATAGGGTGTCAAAGGACACTGAGATGCGTGCAGGTGAAGAACCCGCAAGTGTTGTCAGCATGTCATTGCCATCCAGTACAGCCCCTACCGATCTTTCTGCCATACTGGCAGCTATTCAACAACTTCAGCAGCATCAACAGCTTCAGGAACAACAACAACTAAAGCTACAGGAACAACAATAAGAAAAGCTACGGGAACAACTTCAGCAGCATCAACAGCTTCAGGAACAATAACAAGAAAAGCCACGGGAACAACTACAAGAGCAGCAGCAACAGCTCAAGGATAATTTATCTGGTTTTGACGATAAGTTAAGTGTTATCTTGGCACAGCAAGACCAGCTAAAAAGCGATGTGGGCCTCGTTAAGCGCGATATGAAGGGTGTTGAGAAGAGGGTTGACCATTTGGAGGCCATTTGCGATAAGATAACAGAAAACGTGGACCAACTGGAGAGGGAAGTCATGAAAATGAAGATCACGTGAGTTAAATCGGGTGCTACCATTACCAATTGTTCTCACCAGGTAGGTCCTCGGGTAAAGGTACCCACTTATGACGGTCTTACTTCATGGAGTGCCTACCGGACTCAATTTGAAATAGCAGCAAAGGCCAGTGGATGGACAGATGAACATTGCCTAACGGCTCTGAGTACAGCGTTACGGGGACAGACGCTCTGTGTGTTGGATGCAATACCTAAAAAATATCAGTTCGCTGATTTGATGGAGGCATTGGAAGCTCGCTACTGTGAGCTTTATTTGGATCATGTTTTCCGTGCCCAAATAAAGGACCGTGTACAGAGGAGCGGACTTCAACAATGGGCCGTGGAAATTGAGAAGCTTGTGAGAAAGGCGTATCCTTCAGCCGACGCTAACACAGTGAATAACACCATCGTCCATGCGTTTATTGATGGAATTAGGGACCTGGAAGTGCGTACTGCTGTTTGCATTCAGCACCACGTGACGATGAAGGAGGCTTTGGCTCATGCGCTAGAGGTAGAAACTGTTTGCCACGAACCTCGAGCACATAAAGTACGTGAGGTTACAGAAGTTGTGGCTCAAACAAAGGAAATGGAACCTAGAATACTGGGCCCCATGTGTTATGCCTGCGGGAAACGTGGGCATATTAGAGTCAACTGCCCCACCAAACCAACGGGTGTAGTTAATTGGCGACAGCAAGCGGCCGGAAGCTCAGCAGCTGAAGAGAGCAGGCAGGTCAACCAGCCTGTTAATCCAGCCCAAGGAAACGAGTACCAGCCAGGATCAATGGGCGGGTGCTGGCTGATCGACAAACAGCCCCAAATGTTGTCATATCTCAGGTGTGTGACGGCAACAGTTTATCCATTAAGGGTTTGATTAATGGCAAGAACTGCAGCTTAACGCTAGACACTGGAGCTACACGAACTGTGGTGCGACCAGAAGTAGCTCACAATGGCAACCTGAGATTGAGAAATTTTGGGAAAAGCAAGCTTCTGTCTGTCACAGGTCAGCCAATACCCGTCTTCGGTGAAGCATCTGTAGTGATGCAAATAGACGAAGCGTATTACACTCACGACGTCGTAGTGGCCGATATTATGGATGACTGTGTACTTTAAGTATAAGTTTTCGTATGTGGGCTAGTAGAAATTTTCATGGATGGATGGATGGGGGATCAAAAGGAAAGGTAACAGTGGCTAGAAGAACCACCTTACCTTCAAGATCGAAGACATTGGTACGCGTGAAGTTACCAGCCAGTTACAAGTGTAGGAGTGTGTTAATTGAGGACAATAGAGCAATTCCACACTGTGTTACGGGCCGAAGTTTAGTTTGTGACAAGGGCTTGGCAGCGGTGCAGGTAGTCAACCTGAGTGACAGTGATGTAGTGCTTAAAACAGGCGATGTTGTAGGACAAAGTGATGAAGTTATGACGTTATGGAAACTGACATTGACGCAGTGCAGCATCAAGAGACGTACCACAAGAACTCAAGGATTTGGTGAACAAGTGCAGCTACCTTACCGCGTCACAACGGCAGCAGGCTAAGGATCTACTTTCACGTTATGCCAATATTTTTTCTAAGACAGAAATATAGGCAGAACATCTATAGTGAAACATAAGATTGACACTGGAAACGCGCAGCCGATAAAGCAGAAAGCTAGACGTGTCCCAATAGCCAAAGAAAAGGAGGTACAGGAGATGATAGATGAAATGAGAAATTTAATATTAGTGGTGTTTCCTTACAAGTACGTAACGATATATAGAAAAGACGATCTATAAACATACTTCTTATTACTAATTATCCTTTGAGCATATTGTTGAACATATACACACACGTACACAGTCTCACACTCGCACACACACATTTACATACATGCAAGTTAATATGATAAGATATATTAATTTAACTTTTTTTCCCCCTTTAAGTTACTTAAGCGTAATAAGTAATGTATCTGAATATTGTACTATACTACGAGTCTTATCTTTGTACTTAGGTACCTATTCAATTCACAACTATGTAAACAAATATTTATTAATGTAAAGACGAAAGGCCGCGCTTGGCGAGGAATCTCAATCTACCGTCACGCAGTGTAAACCAAGTGTGAAGATTTAAGTTAATCGCTCATGTCTCATGTCTTTGGTTCATATCGTTATTGTTAGATAACATTCTATTTTTTCTTTGTAATAAGCACAGCTTATAACTGTTGTATATCACCATTACAAAAAAATTATAAAAGGCGATGACGAATCTATCGCCTCTTGTGAAGCTTGCAGTGATAAACTCAAAGTACCTTTATAAGCATCTATAAAACAACATGCATATACAGAAAAGCCTAAATCGAAAGTGACAATATATAAACGATAATGAAAGTCAGGCACAATTTACTTGGTAGTTTATAACATAGGTAACCAAGTCAATAAATTTAGAGATAGTTTATTTCCCCGTGTAAATCCCGGACTACTTTGAAGAAAATGCTAACTGCCGTTCTGCTAGGCAGTTCATAAAAGACAACCGATTGACTATGCGAGTCACTACCATCGTGGCTACTAGGTGGTAGAGTTCTGCATTGTCTCGCCCGGGTCTGGTACCACCGCCATATACATTCCTGCAGCAATAGCGTCAGTGCTAGTCGCTGTCGTGTTCCGGTTTGGAATCGGAGGAGGAAGAGTTTGGTGTCGGAGAGTAAGGTAGCCGGTAAATTTATGCATGTGGCATTAGACCTCGTCACAATATAGCAACGCACCATTAACATCTTTGGTGTCTATAGGCGATGGTTGACGCTTTCGGAGATCCATCACCGCTTGTTTGCTATCTTATGATATAAAAAGAAAAAGATAGTTTTTCAAAGTGAATAATCCTGGGTTTGGTATTTATTTCTCAAGCAATTTAGGCCCTAATTCTAATGTGAATTGTGTGCTATTGAAAGATATGTACTTAAGTATTCAAATTGGCCACAAATTAATTAAATACTCGGAATACCTATATAAGACAATGCTGAGTTTTCATAATTTTCCACACACTTCCATTCATTAAAAATTTTTCAGGTAAAAAAATGTAATAAAAAAAATTTCAAAACGAAGCAAGGAGTAAACTGCAATTAACTGACGAAGAATATTTTTATAACCCTAAAGCTTGATTGTGAAGTAAGTAGTTTAAACAATCTTTAAATAATGGCTCACACCTATCTTACGAACATTTTTGGGTGCAAGGAGGGATATTTTTTAGCAGAGATAGCATGTTAAAATACAAAAATAAAATTAATCGGTCTTAGTAAAAAGCTTTTATATAGGTTTACCGGCATTTTATATATGCGAGCACACATTTTCATAGAAAAAATAAAACAGACCAATGAATTAAATTATTTATGAACAAAAATGGTTAAATAAAATTAAAAACAAACGAAGATGTTTAAGATTGAAGTGGTTGTGTTAATTTTAATCGTTCGAAAATAATGTTACCATACAAATTAAATAAGTATTGTGACGACAGTGATTATTAAATAACTAATAAAACATGTTACGAAAATCAGTATTTTTATTGGTATAGTTGCTCTGTGTGACGGTATATTACAGTATTTTTTTGGTGTCTCGGTATTTTCGTAAAATTTAATTTGGTCACACTAAAACTAGGTTATTATGTAGTACTCTAATTGGTTTATTTGGTCTGTGATTATTATGTTAGGATGGATGGACGTCTTGTCTTTTAATTTTATAAAATCGTAGGTAGTAATTTACCTATATAATTGAGTTACATAGTAGGTAACAAAAGAAGTAGTATTTATTTATGATTTAAACACTACGTTTTGCCTAGTAATTTTTATTTTGAAGAAAAATATATAGTATAGACTCTTGATAGCTGAAAGATATACCAGGTAAACACCTTTAGCATGATTCTGATTTTATTTTTCTCCTAAGATAAATAATTGGTCTCGCTGTGCTTGACTAGATATTTGATGCGGTATCTTGTCAAGCGCCGCGAGACCAATTATTTATCTATGTTTTTCTCGTATATTTTCTTATTCGCCGTTTTTTAATAATTGTTTAAATTTGTTTATTCTTCCAGAAATTACATATTTTTACTTATACCTGTGGCTCATTGATGAAAATGACTGAAAAAGATAACAATAAACCAAGTCAACCGACTGAAAAAGAACCTTCAACAGAAGCCGATGATTTCGCCGAACAAGAGGAAGCTAGTTCCGAAAATAATGAGTACGATATGCTGGATTCGAAACTGGATGATTTAAATCAAGCTTTAGATTTTATAGAACAGAAAAATGACGACATACATAAGAGGTTAAAAGAACTCCTCCAATCAAATCGAGATATTCGGGAACAACTGAGAAATCAAAATGAATCATGTCCAAAACAATAATTTCTTTTCTTTTTCGATTTTTGCTAAAAGCTAAAATGCACTTTCTAGGATAGAGTACAAATTTTATTAAAATATCAGTTTTTCAAATATCATATGCAATAATTGTATCTTAATTTCAGAACTTGGAACAATGGTAATTGTTATTAGTAGGACACCCCGTGTTGGTTCAGGCCCGCCCTGAAGAACAGACCAACTGCTGTTCTGCCAGGCAGGTTGTAAAAGGTGATCAATTGGCTATGTTACTATCATTGTGATTACTAGGTGGCAGACTTCCACACTTCTCATCCGGGTATATGGTACCACAGCCTTACCTATTCCTGCAGCAATGGTATCAATGCTTGTCATTGTCCGGTTTGGAGTGTAAGTTAGATGGTAAACTTATGCATGTGGCATTACTATTCTGCCACACGGATAGCAATGCTCCATAAATACCTTTGGTGTCTATAGGAAATGGTTTTGCTTTCCATTAGGAAAGCCATCTGGTCCTTTGCAATTTTATGATATATGAAAAAAAACTTGAGTAATTAATTAACGCTAGAAAAATGTGTTATCATTATCTGAATTAGGTTTTTGTTTATTACAATGTAATCATGAGTACTAAAATATACTTGAAATTTTCATAATTTCAAGTGAAAATGAATGTTTTTTGCTTAAATTATGACAAAAATGTATTGTTCACTTTTTATTTATTGCCAAAAAACTCATCAAATTTTAAGACCGAAGAACATCTTTTCACCGATAGTAGAACACTGGAGCTGCAACATTAGTCTTAATTCCAGCTTTTTACCATACTACTATGTATAATTTTTAGATTAATTAGTACATCTTTAACATGTACTAATTAATCCTAAAATTAATACAATAAAATTTGCTACACATGTAACTATTAAATAACTGCCATATAACTATGATTTAACAACTACCACACAATTGAATGAAATCCAACATAATACTCTAATTAACTTTTCTGTTCTATAAGTTGTAATTTAGCATAAATCCACTTTATTTTCCTAATCCGCCTAATTTTTTCGCTGTGTTCGTCCCGGCCTCCTTTGAAGAATAGGCCAACTGCCGTTCTGCCAGGCAGGTCATAAAAGGCGACCGATTAGCTATCGAGTCACTACCGGCTACTAGGTGGTAGAGTTCTGCATTGCCTCGCCCGGGTCTGGTACCACTGCCTTATCTATTCCTGCCACAATAGCATCAGTGCTTGTCGCTATCGTGTTCCGGTTTGGAGGGTAAGGTAGCCGGTAAACTTATGCATGTGGCATTAGACCTCGCCACAAGATAGCAACGCACCATTAACATCTTTGGTGTTTATAGGCGATGGTTGACTCTTTCCATCAGGAGACCCATCTGCTTGTTTGCTATCTTATGATAAAAAAATAAAAAAAAAATCTTTGTTATATTAAAAATAAGAAAATTTCTACAGATCACTTAAATTGTTGGTGTTAATTCATAAAGAAAACTCATAACTTTTTAATATCTACTACATTTATTTTGTTACTAAAAATATTGTTATGTTTTCAATTAAATTATTTCTTAAGTGACATTATGTATATGCTAATTTTCTTCTAGCTTTGTTTACTGGTAAAATATACATAATGAAAATAAACCAGCAGTTTTATTAGTGATGTTCCTTTTTTACAAATCGAAGTCCACAATAACCGCAGGCATGATTTCCAGGCTTGTCCTGAAAAAATTATTTACTTTGAATATATCTATAAAGGGTGTTAACCGATTTGTTGTGGATGACACGGCATGGTGTCATGATTGTTTTTAAGGTATGGCATCTGACACGGGAGTAGTGTCATTTGTAAATTGTTTATCTCTCTCTCAAATTGAATTTTAAAAGGTTCTCTGAACTTTGTTCAGGGTAGAACCTTTTAAAATGGCCAGTGACAAGGTGACTGTGTCATCTATACTAATATTATAAACTTTTAAGTTTGTGTTTTGTTGAACGCAGTAATCTCAAACTGCTAAACCCATTTGAATAAATCTTTTTGAGTTAGATAGCCTGTTTGTCGAGGAAAGTTTTAGGGCATATTGTAACCCGTGTATTTCGCATTTCTTACAATCGAATGGTCAATTCATATAAACCTTTCTTTTCCCTTTCGAAAATTACATCGATAATTTAGACATTTTTTTACCCCTCTGTCCTTGTAACAGCTGGTCACATTTGTGAGACTCCACTACCTAGTGTGACGTTACATATTTTACATTGGAACAATGATCTCATTTGATTATTTTTATCTATACAGGTAACTTTAAATTTAGTGTTGTAATACTTAATAATTTGCATATAAAAAGCACATTCCAAAACAATCCGTCAAGTTGACTTCTGAGTTACTATCACATATATAGATTACTAGCTGTTGCCCACGACTTCGTTCGCGCGGACTTCGTTTACTCCGCACAGCTCCCCCCTAGGTGATAGTGTGATAATATGTAGCCTATATGTTGACCCGACCTGTTAGGAATATTCATGCAAAATTTGAAGTAAATCCGTGCAGTACTTTTTGAGTTTACCCAGGACATACATACAGACAAAAATTCTAAAATCTATATTTTTGGCTTCAATATCGATTGTATATCACGCCCCAAGTATTCTTTTAAAAAAAATTCAATGTACAGTTTTGGGTTTCCTACGATTTTATTATACGTATAGATAAGGGGATTCTGCTATCAGAGTCATTGGAAGTGATACGTCTGTTTATATCTTAGACTAAATTCTACGCTTACAAGTGTTTATAACTGTTGAGTGATTTAACAGCCGTGTTGTCCTGTAATCTGTGGTTTGTCAGGTATTTTTAGTTTGTGTTTATTGCGTAGTATTTTATGTTAATATAACTAAAACATTCGTCACGTCGAAGGATGATCTGGATGCCGATCCACCCGATATTTCAACCAACAATCCACTTCAGGGGGTTACACAAACCACCTCTAAACGTAAAGATAATATGTATTCATCAGATTTACTTATCCCTACCCCAAAAATTTCTGCCACTCAACCTGATAAGGTAGCAGCTGCCATACAGACAATATATACCCATCCCGATATTGACAAAAGCAAACACTATTCTAGTTTTGACAAAGTCCCTTATATAGTACACATATCAAGAACAGAACCTGATCTTGTTGCTGGCACTTCCATCAGAGCGATAAAAATTGGTCAGTTTTTGTATAACACCAAAGTACAAAACATTATGCAGGATGGTATTAAAAATGTAGGTAGAAACAGAGTTGCTATTGAATTTAAGACAGACGCAGATGCCAATAACTTCCTCGAAAATCCAGCAATTTCAGAAAATAAACTTAGCTTCCATCCCTTCCTACAGTGTTACTAGGATGGGCATAGCCAGGGGGTACCAATAGACATCAATATGGAGGAACTGGCGACAGTTTTTGAAATTCCTCCCAAATGTGAGCAGATTATCAAAGCCTGTAGATTGCACCGAAAGGTAATAAAGAATGATGCTGTAGAATGGATACCCACACAATCCAGTAGTTTTAACCTTATCCGGACAAGTCCTTCTCTCTCCTATTTTTATGTATTACTCTTCTATTACGGTTTTTTTCTAGAGAATTACATCCTCCCGACCATTCAATGTTTTCAATGCTGCCGCTTTGGCCACATTAGGGACCAATGCAGAGCAAAGCTCTGATGTTACTGTTGTGCTGGAGATCATACAGGAGCTTCCTGTGAGCATCCACCAACTTGTTTATACTGCACAGGCAATCATCAAGCTACTGACAAGAGTTGCCTCGAGTATCAGCAAGCTATAAAATTGGTGATGCCTCAGGAGAGTTTATCATACTCAGATGCTGACCTTGCAATGACTGACCCTTCCTGTTCTGTTGTCTCTAATAGCCCATGTAACTTTAATAAAAATAGCTCCTGCTCCTACAAGAAAAGTGTAACCATCTCCCACAATGTTCGTACTAAGTCCCTCGACAGAGGATATGATCAAGTACCTCATTCACAAATTATTAGTGATCCAATACCTAGCTTTGGTAATGGTTGCGCATACCCAACTCAAATTACTCCAACTGACGATAACTTACTGTCTCTCCTACTGGACACAGTAACAAACATTATATCCTGGTTTGTAGACGCTTTACCGAACAATGTGAGATTGCAACTAGAAAACTTGACAAAAACAGCTACCTAACATATCTCTGTCCATTATCCAATGGAACTGCCAGAGTCTTAGAAAAAGAAAACAGACTCAACTAGCCTAATTAATCTTTTTCCACCCTATTTAATTTCTCTCTCGGAGACATGGTTGAGACCTGGCATGCGTTTCCATATGTCTGCTTTCTCATGTCTCTGGGACGATAGGAGTGACGGCTATGCTGGATCTCTTATACTTATTAAGAATCATATCCCACTTCCTCAACACAGTGACAGAATTAATATTGTAGGTGTAAAAGCTTTTGACATAAACTTGTCTATTTATATCCCTCATCCTAATCCTTCTTGTATTCTAGAACTTAAGACTATCATTTCTACACTCTCCTTCAATCTGTGTGTTGGGGATTTTAATTGCCATCATACTATGTCGGGATCTTATTTAACTGACTCCACTGCTCCTTACATAATTGAATTAATGGATGACGTGAATCTTTGTTTGTTAAGCAATGGCTCTCCTACCCGCAGGGTCTACCCAGACCAAAACCCCAGTAGTGCTGTAGATCTTACATTATCTTCTCCTTGCTTCGCTGCACGAGTCAACTGGTCTACTCTATGTTCTACTTACGGGTTGACCACTTCCCTATCCTTTCATCTATTCCTAACCTAAGTATGCCAGTTAAGCAATTATCTCCTCTCTTGAAGTATAAAATATCTAAGGCTAATTGGGATGAATACATTGCCTACACAGATTCTGGCATTTGCTCTCTTGCTTGTTGTAGCCCCCGTGATCCACAGACATCTTACTCAGCATTTGCTTCTGTCCTACTTAACTCTATAAATAAGTGTGCCCTTAAAAAACAACCAAAAGATATGATTTCTTCACCTCCATGGTGGGACTCAGAACATTCATCTATGATCCTCAAACGAAAAGAAGCAGAACACTTGTATACAAGGAATATGAGTATTGATAATTTTCTAAATTATCAATCTATTTCTGTCCTTACAAAAAGACATCTTTCTGAGAAAAGAAAACAGGCTGGCAGAAATTCTGTAAATCTCTTACTCGCTGTTTTCCCTCCTCAGTTGTCTGGCAAAATATGAAACGCTTCCGTGGCTCATTTACTGATAACACTTCAGTCACAAAAGACCCTTTGTGTATCGAACAATTTGCTTCAAATCTTGCTCCTTCTTGGGTTCCATCAAAAGAGGAGTCAATGCCAGAGTCAGCTTCTTCTTTCCCCTCACTAATCAGCCATGAATTAGTTAAACTTTTTGTAATGGAAGAACTCTCCCATGTCATAGATCATCTCAGAGATTCAGCTCCTGGATCTGATGGTATTCCTTACAGCTTCTTTGCGAAATCTGGCAGTTTATCAAAGATATTTTTCCTAAACACCATCAAATCTATTTTTCTTTCTGGTGTTATCCCAGTTGAATGGAAATCCAAACTTTTCTTCAACTTTTAAAACCAGGTAAAGACCCATCAAACCCCTTTAGCTATCGACCCAGTGCACTTTCTTCAACCATGTGCAAGGTTATGGAGCATCTTGTTAAAAATAGGTTGGAATGGTTCCTTGAGAGCCAAGGGGCCTTCCCCACTTCCCAATTCGGCTTTAAGAAAGGCCTCAGAACAATTGACAGCTTAAGCTCTTTTTCAACTGAAATTCGACTTGCATTTTCTAAAAATCAGTACCTTTTAGGAGTATTTCTTGATATCTCTGCAGCCTATAATGTTCTCCTTCCCGTACTCAGGCAAAAAATGTAACAGCTAAGTGTCCCTGTGAAGATGACAAATTTTATTTCAAATTTCCTCTCTTCTAGAACTATTTCTGTCCGAGCAAATGGTACCAATCTTTCATCTCGCAAGGTCTGGAAAGGCCTCCCTCAAGGATCGGCTTTAAGCCCTTTGCTCTAATACCTTTACACATACACATACACAATTATCAGGTATCTGTGGCCGTCCCTCTTGGTACGTCAGACCACTGCCTGATCCGGAGTAAAGTGCCGGTTACGCGCCTATCACGGCCTCCTTTTGCAGGCTGTCGTCGCCTTTGGCATTATAGGTCAGCAGATTGGGACGGGATGCGGTCTTTTTTTGCTTCCTACCCATGGGGGCGGATGTGCTTCTCGCTGGATGATCCGAGTGTCATCGCTGACTCTATCGCTGTGGTGCTGCAGGGCATGGAACTTTTCATTCCTTTTTCTGCGGTACCAGTTGGTGGTAAGTCTCAGCCTTGGTTTGGTCGCTCCTGCAAAACGGCTTCACGCCGAAAGCAGGAATGCTACCGGGCTTGGGCTGCAGCGTCGACATCTCGTGATGAAAAAACCAGCGCGTTACGTAAGGAGTACAATTCCGCTTCGAGGTTCTTCAAAAGAGCTATCGCCAAGGCAAAATCTGAACACATTGGCAGAATTGGTGAGAAATTAGTTCGCCTTCCTTCGGGAACTCGTGCGTTCTGGTCTCTCGCCAAGGCTGTCTTGGGGAATTTCTCACATCCCTCTCTTCCACCGCTACACGGAGATGGTGACTCTCTAGCCCATACCGCAAGGGAGAAGGCCGATCTTTTGGGCTCGTTCTTTGCGGCCAACTCGACTCTGGACGACCAAGGAAATGCACCGCCTACCATCCCGCAGTGCTATAGTTCTATGACGGAATTAAAATTCTTGCAGTCTTCCGTACGTAAAGCACTTTTTTCCTTGGACGTCCATAAGTCGAGTGGACCGGATGGCATCCCTCCGATTGTACTTAAATCATGTGCTCCAGAGCTGGCGCCGGTACTAACACGCCTATTCCGGCTCTCCTACTCACTCGGCGTAGTACCGATTTCATGGAAGACAGCTTTAGTGCATCCCATCCCTAAAAAAGGAGATCGCTCTAATCCGTCTAACTATCGGCCGATAGCCATAACCTCCTTGTTCTCCAAAATTATGGAGACAATCATCAACTCGCAGCTCCTTAAGTATTTAGAAGAGCACCAGCTGATTAGCGACCGCCAGTACGGTTTACGCAACATACATTGCTATGCAGATGACAGTACTGGTGATGCTACATACTCCGGCCGAAGCGGTATTTCTCGGGAAAACGTTGAAGAGAGCCGAAACAAGCTTGTGTCCGAAGTTGAGAATCGACTAACCGATGTCTCGGAATGGGGTCGTCAAAACCTGGTCACTTTTAACCCCAAAAAGACACAGCTTTGCGTGTTATCCGCTAAAAAGACACCCTTTGTCGTGTCACCTCGATTTGGGGATACTCTCCTGACAGCCTCAGCTAGTATCGGGATTCTGGGAGTCGACATATCGGATTACGTTCAGTTTCGCGGTCATTTGGAAGGTAAGGCTAAACTAGCCTCCAAAAAGCTCAGTGTGCTCAGCAGAGCGAGGCAGTACTTCTTGCCGGCCCATCGCCTTCAACTTTATAAGGCTCAAATTCGGCCCCACATGGAGTACTGTTCTCATCTCTGGGCCGGAGCTCCTCAGTACCAGCTCCTTCCTCTTGATCGCATTCAGCGTAGAGCGGTTCGAATCGTTGACGACCTGGCTATTTCGAAACGGCTCGACTCTTTGGCATTGCGCAGAGATGTTGGCTCACTCTGTGTCTTCTATCGTATCTTTCATGGAGAGTGTTCCAACGAGTTATTTGGATTAATTCCTGCCGTCGAATTCCATCATCGGACATCGCGTCAAAATTTGAGATTCCATCCTCACCATCTCGATGTCTGGAAATCCACAACTGTGCGTTTCTCTCGACACTTTTTGCCTCGCACTACTTTGTTGTGGAACCAATTATCGGCAGGGGTGTTTCCAAACGGTTACGACTTCTTAAAAGGCCGGCAACGCAACTGCAAGACCTCTGGTATTGTGGATGTCCATGGTCGGCGGTGATCACTTACCATCAGGTGCACCTCCTGCTCGTTTGCCCCCTCTTCTATAAAAAAAAAAAAACAAAAAAAAAACATACAATTTGGAATCCTCTGTCAATTGTTTCTGTTCATCCTGCAATATGCAGATGACATAGCTCTTTTTTATGCTGGTGATTCTTTGATTGAAGTTACAAACAAGTTGAATACCGCTTCAGTGTACCTTAGTGACTAGTTATCTACAACCTTTACACATACAATTTGGAATCCTCTGTCAATTGTTTCTGTTCATCCTGCAATATGCAGATAACATAGCTCTTTTTTAAGCTGGTGATTCTTTGATTGAAGTTACAAACAGGTTGAATACCGCTTTAGTGTACCTTAGTGACTAGTTAATGGAAAATGGACTAACCTTATCTACGTCCAAATGTTTGTCAGTGCTATTTTCTAGAAAAAGGTCAATTCCAAACTACTCCATCTATATAAACGGCGAACTCATACCTCAAGATAGCGAGGTTAAATTTTTAGGCGTTATTTGGGATTCCAAAATATCTGGTATCCCTCACCTCTCATATATTGCAGATAAGTGTGAACGCAATATAAACATTCTCCGATCTCTTTCAGGTTTTTGTGGAGTTCCCACCCATTTTGCCAGAAACTTTTCTGCAAGCCATAATCTGTAGCCACTTTTGATTATGGCTCTTTTTAATAAACAGGCTATGGCCACACTAGACAAAATCGAATCTAAATGTCTGCGCATTATTATAGGAGATATGAGATCAACCCCGATTAATGCCATGCAAATAGAATGCCTAGAGCCTCCCCTACATCTTAGAAGGCAATATCCCTCTGATTGTTTTTTATATAATATTGCCTATTTATCATCACACCTTCTGCTCCCTAAGCTTAGAGATCTAACTGCAGCTACCTTCACAAATAGCTACTGGAGTCATAAAAGTAAACCTTGCCTTGTAAATCGCTTCTCTAAACTCCTTAGGTATTCAGATTCCTTGTTCCAATCTCCTGTCAACCCTCTATTCAAATTTCCTTTTTCAGCTCTCTTCCATAAACCAAATATAATCCTCGATTTTGGCATCCAGAAAAATAATCCATTTGCAGATGCAATCATTAATGAAAAACTAGCAACTGACTGGTCCGATTTCATTACCATGTACACAGATGCATCAAAAATTTCTGATACAGACTATGTTGGATCTTCAGTCTGGATCCCAAAACATAGTGTGATTCTTAGTTTTAGGTCTCCACCATCCTCATCAATATTCACAGGTGAATCTCCTGCTATTTTGGAAGCTGCTACCTTTGCATACTCCCATAAACTTAAAAAAACTATAATTCTGTCAGACTCCCGGAGTTGCCTTCAAGCAATTGCTTGCAATCCGTTTAAAGTTAAGACAAGGTATCCATCCTATCATCTTTAAAATCAGATAGATCTTCTTCCAATCTGCTGCTGATGGCTTTGGCATTACTTTGGCTACCATACCAAGTCATTCTAGCATTTGCGGCAACAAGGTGGCGATAGGTTGGCTAAACTCATAACGAGACCTCAGGATTAAAGAGCTGCTGCTAAAGTGGACTTGCTTTATAATTGGGATAAATTATGGGCCAGTACAAGATGTATGTATGTACAAAGGCAAATATGCCAGCATACAAGAATCTACTCCAAATAAACCTTGGTTTTTCCGCTTCCGTGACTCAAATAAACAAATCACCTCCACTATATGCAGATTCCGGCTAGGGCATGTCCGCAATCCCGTACACCTAGCTAAACTAAGAATTATAATTCTATCTGTGAATGTGGCCTTGATGAAGGTTCTCCAGAGTATATCTTCTTTTCCTGCCCTAAATTGTTATTTTCACTGTATGACATCCTGCTACCTGATATACCACATCCCACTAACTTTCAATCTCTCCTAGCCTCTGTTTTCTCTCCCTTTGTTAAAATTTTAACTGCTTTTATTGCAAATAACAAGCTTAGATTATGAGACTTGTGTTGAAAAACACATCTTGACCTCTGCCAAAATATTTGTAATATCTATATGTACTATTTTGTTTAATTATGTCAAAATTATAATATAAAATGTGATATGTCTTGTAGTTTTACTAATATCTGTCTTTGTTTTGTTCTAGATCCCTTAACATGATAATTTTAACTCTCGCCGGACAGTAATTTTTGGTATCACTCCCATGACTGACTTGATACTGGTAGAATCCGTAATCAACGGGAAAGCTATTACTACAAGATTGAATTGAATATAAAATATTATATTTTGAAAAAAACATGTGATATCACTAATTTTGGGACCCCTCTCTACTCCTTGTCACACTTCGTCGACTTCCCTCCCTCCCTCCTCCTTAACCTGTGCCGTAATTTGTGGATGGCCCCTAAAGGGCAATTTGGCGGCTAGAAATAGTAGTGGTGACAAAATTAATGACAGAATACTGAGTAAACTTGCAGATTGCGAAAACTATATATCGATTGACAATGGATCAAGAAGATGTACATTACCCACAAGAATTCCTCAATTCTCTAAATCCAAGTGATCTTCCCTCTTATTCCCTCAAATTAAAAACTGGTACTCCTATTATTTTATTAAGAAACAGGTTTATTCAAATCAGGTTGCAGAGAATACCGGTATGTTCTTCTGCCGCAAGAAAGAATAACTAAAAATATAATGTTCACAGAAGTACTTTAAAATACTATGTAATATAAATATCTGCATGAAAGTATAGCATAGCTACACCTTTTGTATATAATATGTATGATCTCTTTATGTCTGTTATTTTTTTTAAAATGTTTAGCATAGATTCATTCTACCTTTATTTTAGTGGAAATCCATAATGTAAGGAATAAATTGATTTAATTTGTAACCTTCCATGGACTCTCACTTATGATCTCTGTGCTACTTGTAATTGGATGTCCATTATGTCAACAATATTAAATTTTAGCTTCACATTACGTATGTAGATTAGGCGGTTACTGTAATTTATTTTTATCAGATCTGCACGTTTTTAGGTCCTAGGAACCTTTTCTGACTATTTACACAATGACATCAGTACCTATGTATCCAAACATCTCACAACCTGGGAAAAGATTCTGCCTTTCGGGCCGAGCATGTGTGTTTTATTATTGTCTGAAATTATTGAATAATTTTGAGTAATAATTAGTATATTAGTGTTGCATTTTGTGTTGTGCTGTCTGTGTTATTCGTTTCTGTTTGTACATAAGCTATTAGTAAAGTCTAAGAATGGAAGTCGAAAAACCACCTGATCCTCCCGACCCTCCTGATCGTATACCATCTGAAATAGATATTACGTTCGATTATCCATCTGTACTGACTGCTCCTTTGTCTCAGTATAACAAATTAGAATCCAACATAAATAGGAAAAGATCGAGAGAGACAGAAGAAAATGTACCATCTAAAATTCCTCGGACAGTTATAGGGAGACAATTTTACTCCGTTCAAGATAAGCCCCCGTACCTTGTTCATGTTGTTAAAAGAGAGACAGAACCTTCAACTGGCATTTCTCTACACCCAGTCAAATTTGGCCTATTTTTGATTAAAAATAATTTCCAAAATATTTTGCAAGGCGGTGTTAAAAAAATTGGGCGTAACCGCATTTCGGTGGAATTCAAAACCCCTGAAAATGCCAACACCTTCATTACAAATCCAATTTTAATTAAAAACAACTTTGAGGCTTCAATTCTTTCTTTTAATGTTACCCGTATGGGAGTAGTAAGAGAGGTGCCAATTGATTAGACTGACTCTGAAGTTAAAGAAAACAGTGCGTAGGATCAACCGAAAAGTGGTAACAGATAAAGGTACAGAGTGGAGACCAACCCAGACAATAGTTGTAACATTCGATGGACAAATCCTACCTAAAAGAGTTTTTTGTTGTTATTCATCCTTAGTGGTAGAACCATATCAGTATCCCACCATACAATGTTACAACTGCTGTCGTTTTGGGCATACTAAACAACAATGCCGTTCAAAGCCTCGTTGTCTATGCTGTGGTCAAGGCCATAGTAATGAAAGTTGCCAAATCCCAGAGGAAGAAGCATCATGTATACTCTGCTCTGGTAATCACTTCGCCACTAGTAGGGTTTGCCCTGAGCTGGGTAGACAGAAGTCTATTAAACTGGCTATGACTGAAAAGTTCATATCATGTGCAGAAGCAAGCAAGCTCTTCCCACCTGTAACACGTAGCTATGCAGCTGTGACAAAACAAATTCAACCTGACCAAATTCTTAATAACACACCCTCTACACAATATCATTCAAAATCACCGCAACCTCAGACACTATTACCATCATCATCTCAACGTACCTATAGGAAAACAGTATTCCTTAAACCTAAAGGCCATACCATGACAACTCCAGGATACAACCAAGAAGCACATAAGCTAGCAATCAAGGATTACTCATTTTCTCCATCACAAAACGGTTGTGCTCTGACAGACACTATTAACACAGACTTAACTGCTAAAAATAAAATTAGTACTGACCAGACTGACATAGAAATAGAAACAAATTTAAGAAACACCTTTGCCCAAATCATAGCAACCTTTATAGCATCATCTCAAACTTTACCAGACCACGTTGCAAATAACATGATTTCATTAATTAAAAGCATCCAATATGGATCCGGTAATACTTCAGTGGAATATTAGAAGTATTACCAACAAAAAACATGAATTAATACACATTTGTAATAAATACAGGCCAGCTGTGTGCTGCATAGCCGAGACCTGGTTAAAAGCAAATTTTGATTTTCACCTACAGTTCTATCATTGTCTTAGAAATGATAGAACTGATGGTTATGGTGGCAGTGCTCTCTTTGTTCACAGGAGAGCTCTCTACTCTACGCTCCCAGTGCCTATTATGAATGAAAATATAAATATGGTAATTGCCAAGGTAGAAAGCATTACCTACATTTCCATCTACATTGCCCACCCAGATACATTAAGTATCACCCAACTCAGATCCGTTTTCCAAAGTTTAGAAAAGCCTTTTATTATTATGGGGGATTTTAACTGTCACCATTTTAGATGGGGCTCAGACCATTGTGATAGCTTAGGGGATAACCTTGTAGACATAATAGACAACCTAAATCTATGCATTCTCAATGATGGCCAGTCCACACGTTTAGTGGACCCTGCACAGAACAAAAGCTGCGTTGACTTAACCATATGCTCTTCTGATATTGCATCACTTCTTTATTGGGATAGGCTCAACTCAACATATGGTAGTGACCACTACCCAATTATTATAAAAATGCCGCAGCATAACATAACTGACAGACAGACAGCTCCAATTGTAAAATATAAATTACCAAAGAATGTAGAAGACTGGACTATGTAGAGAAGTTAGAAAACAAAATTGATATTATAAAAAGCTCAGAAAATAACCAAAGCCTAGAGGACAGCTTTAGATCATTAGTCAATGCAATGGAATCTGTTGCAAGTGAATGCTTCCCACTTAAAAATTCGGCTAGAAATAAAATCCCCTCTCCACCATGGTGGGACCAGGACTGCACCGCAGCTATCAAAGAGCGCGAAAACGCAGAGAGGAGATTTAATGAAAATATGAATTTAAATAATCTAATTGAATACTGTAGAATCTTAGCAAAATCTAAAAAAATCCTTCGAAAAAAAAGGTACAAGGTTGGAAACAATTCTGTTCTTCTTTGGCTTCTTCCACCCCTCCTGTAGTTGTGTGGAGAAGTATAAATAAATTCAGGACAAACTTCTCGCCAAGATCTCACTCTCCTATTTCTAAAGAGATAGGACTAAAATTTATCAACAAACTGGCTCCCCCTTATGTTCCGACTAGGGAGGATATTGAATTCCATATTCCTCTAGCTTTTTCAGCATCTGATCCCTTGCAAGCCCCTTTCTCATTTGCAGAACTAACTACAATTTTATCCCAGCTTCGCGATTCTATTCCAGGGATAGATGGTATACCTTATTCTTTTCTCTGTCGTTCAGGTCCAAAATGTCAAGAATATTTCTTAGATCTTGTTAACTATATATTTGAATATGGCAATATTCCACACTCTTGGAAAACACAATTAGTCATCCCAATTCTTAAACCCGGTAAAAGTCCTGATGACCCAAATAACTTTCGCCCCATTGCTCTATCATCTACGCTACTAAAAATGTTAGAAAACCTTCTTAAAAATAGGTTGGAATGGTTTGTCGAAAGCCAAAACATTCTAACAAACAGCCAATTTGGATTTCGTAAAGGACGTAGCACTATAGACAGCGTAGTAATATTAATTACAGATATTAGGATAGCTTTAAGCAATGATACTTCTGTAGTAGCAGCTTTTTTGGATGTGGGCTCTGCCTACGACAATGTACTGTTTTCCATTCTCAGGCAAAAATTGCAAGAGCTGAGAATACCTGGCAAGATAGTGCGCTGTATATGCAATCTACTTAAAACTAGAGAAGTTATCTTTAATATACCAGCAGAAAGTGCCAAATCTAGACTGACATGGAAGGGTCTTCCACAGGGATCGGTGCTAAGTCCTTTACTATATAGTATCTACACATTCAATCTGAATACATGCCTAAATAATAACTGTGCCCTACTACAATATGCAGATGATCTGGCTCTGTATGTCTCAGACCCATCTATTACTGATGCTGCTTGTTCCTTAAATATATCTTTAAATTCCCTTTCAGAATGGCTTTCAGAACATGGACTTAGCTTATCCCCAAGCAAAAGTTTCATAGTTGTTTTCACTAGGAAGAAAGTCACACCCCCAATATCAATTACAATCCAGGGTCAAGAGATAGCTGTACAGGATAATACAAAGTTTTTAGGTGTAGTTTTAGATAAAAAATTAAATGGCACTCACCATATAAACCATATTTTAAAAAAATGCTAGAGAGCTTTCCCCATTATAAAAGCAGTGGCAGGTGTATGGTGGGGTGCTCATCCATATACTATGAAACTGCTATATAATGCCCTGATTAGAAGCATCATGGACATTGGAAACTTTCTGTTTCCCCCTTGCAATACAACAGCCCTGCATAAAATTGATTTAATCCAATCAAAATGCCTAAGAGCCATTTTGGGGTGTATGAAATCTACTCCTATTAACACTCTTCAGGTGGAATGTTCAGAACCCCCCCCTTAACTTACGACGACAGTACCTAGCTGACCGATTCTTTTCAAAAATCATTCGCACAACTTCTCATCCACTTATTCTTAAAATTCAAACCCTGTATAACATTTGCAATTCCCAAGGTATCACTTACTGGAACAATAAAGAAACACCTTTATTGATTAACAGCTACACCAAGATTAGAAACCTAAATGGGAGAATAGTTCAGTCTAATAAACTCCCAATTTTTTCATTCCATTTCATTTCGTATGAGGTGTTAATATTTAAGCCCAATGTTTATTTCAACCTCGGCATACCTAAAAACTCCCCACTAGCAAATACTTATTTTAATGCTGTAATTGAGGAGAGGTGGCCAGATTGGCATAGATTCTTTACAGATGCATCCAAATTGTCACCATCTGGATGCACTGGAGTAGGGATATACTACCAGAATTCTAAAATAAGTTTGCAATTACAATCCCCTCTAGAATCATCTGTATTTACAGGAGAATGCATCGCTATATTAGAAGCCTGCAAATATGTGGTATCTCATAACATCTACAAAGCAGTAATTTTTACAGATTCTCTCAGCTCTCTACACATATTAATTCAAAACCCCTTTAAAAACAAACTACATTCAAAATTAGTTCTAGAAATTAAATATGCTATATACTCTTGCTACAAGAATAATAAAACCATTCATCTTGTCTGGATCCCAAGTCATTCAGGCATTGCAGGGAATGAATTCGCAGACTCCCTGGCAAAGCAGTCAGTTACAAACCATGTTGATAGACTGCATTATAACCACCAATGCTATGACCTTTTAAATCGCTCTCAAAGAGACTTACTTACTGCATGAGATAGCAGGTGGAGGGAGAGTAGTGTATGTAAAGGCATACATTATGCTTCTATCCAACCTGCAATTAAAAATAAGCCCTGGTTTTATAAATACAAAAATACACCCAAAACCATTGTCTCTGTAATCTGTAGGCTTAGACTGGGACACTGCTGTACACCTGTTTTTTTAAACAAAATCAGAGTTAGAGATAATTCACTCTGTGAATGTGGCATGGACGAAGGTACTTTGGACCACATTTTTTTCTCATGTACAAAAAACAATGCCACCTTTTTATTATATGACAAGTTACACAAACTAAATATACCTTTACCCATAAACTTCCCTTCATTATTAACCCATTCATCCCATGATTTGTTAAACTTTTAATTAAATTCATTGGAAAGAACAGAATCAAGTTGTGAAACTTATGCTTTATTCCTTAATAGCTTATCGTCAAAAACCATCTATGTTCTATTTAGTATATTATCTTAACGTATATTTATCTATCTGTGTTTGTTGTTACAGCTGTGAACTAACAACCCCAGCAACTACTAAGTACATTTGAAGCAACAGGAACGCGCGAATGTAATACTAGATACTGGCAGAATCATCTTCAGTAGAAAAGATGGGCATTGCCATTGAAAAGCATTGAATTGAATTGAATCTCACAACCTTTGAACGGCTTGACTGATTGAAACGTGGTTGATGGCATTCAATTGGGTTCTGCCAAACTTAGACTTCCTGAAAATTTGAACTAATTTGGCAAGGAAATTTGAAAAAACTTTTTTTTTTCGGTAAAACAATGTTTCTTTTTATAACTTCCAAATTAATGTACTTACAAAATCTAAATAGCTATATTTCTTAAAAACTTCGTTCAAGTCCACAAATTACATCAAAATCGGTTTATCCATTCGAGAGATCTTGTTGATGAAAAATTTTGAAAACAGTTTTTTCACATAACTTAAAATTTTGCAACCAATTATTTTTTTGGAAATATTACAATATTTTAGAACTTGAAGCACTGAGTCTAATGCTGTTTTAAAAATCAAAATCGAATCAAATTTCCAAAAGTTACAGCTTTTCAACTATCAAAATTATTTTGTTTATATTAACTTTGAATTTTTTAAATAACTTTTAGGCAATAACGAAATAAAGTTATTTTTTTATTAAATAAAGATTTCTTTTCTTTTCCATTTCTTAAGTGGAGCACAGGCAATAGTGTTTCTAAGAATATTACAAACACTATTGCCAGTGCTCCACCTAAGAAATATTAATAAGCTTCATAAATGACAATTTGATAAACAAAATGACTCTTCTGTAAAGTAGATATTTACAATTTTGATGCTAAGGGCCACTCATTAATAATGTAAAGGTCCCGAGGGGGAGTAGAATAATCTCTACTTGGCCTTATCTTGGTGGAGAGATGGGGGAGGTTGCCCATTCTTATGTAATATTTTGTAAATTTTAATTTTATATTCGTATCTAGTTCCATTTTGGATGCCTTATTTATTTTCTTCATAATCATTAAATATTACTTTTGCTCAATTTTTATTTTTGATGCACCCATCATTGTAATCTTTAATCTATTTTTAATGCTAGTACAAGTCATCAAATTATATTTGAGTTAAAATCATCTCTAAAATTTATAGTGATTAATATATATTATGTGATATATCGTTAATAACAAAGAAAGTTTAAAGGATTAACATAATTACCAAATTAATGTATACTCTAGGATGTCCTTCTGGTCCACTGCCACCATCACACCACACAACTCTTTGTGTCACCTCCTTTGGTGGTACTTGTGCTATTAAATTAATTGCCCAATTTGGATTTACTTGCTTTGGGATTTGTGAAAATCTAACAAGTCTGTAGTCGTCCGAATCCCATTTCTAATAAAGAAAATAATATATTAATATATGTTACAAATATAAAAATGCCTTAATTTAGATAACACAATCTAGTACAACATTTTGGTTAATATAGCATGTTTAGATGCTCATAAATTTAGACAAATTAAGAACGAGGTGTTTGATGACTACTTTCAAAAAATATGACGCTTATCAAAGGAAGAAGTTTACTTGGCCTGTATGTGTTGGGATATCCTCTATTTTGTTTGTTATGCAACGAAAAATAAGAGGTTTGGGTATGGTAATTCTAATTAAAGGGTACGTTTTTATGGATAGTGCCATTCTACTAATTTTTTTACGATCAAATATAAAATGAGTTAAAACTAATTCACTCTAATTTAGATTCTAACGACTCCAAATTTCTCATTTAATTTTTATCACGATTTCGGATTTTCTCATTGGCTTTTTCGATATAGAAAATTGACATTGACATTAGACGATATTTTTTTTTTTTCTTTCTTTAATGGCAAACGTTTGTGAACATCAATGCCAATGACAAAACAGACGGGAAAACTTTTTGTAATTAATAAGAAAAACCTAAAAACGATTTTTTTTTTTTTATATTCAGTAAAGTTAGATCAATATTAACAAATATATCTTAAAATCAAATTAATTATATACAATTTTTAAATAATTTATACACTATATTACAGTAACAATTAGATTGATATATTGTTATTTAAAACAAAGATAGATAGTAATTTATAAATTTTATAACTTTTATAAAATAAAAGAAAAGGTATAGATACAGGCAGCGGAATTTTTAATGCAATTATAGATTCAAATAATGAGGAATTATCAAATTTAGTGCACGAGAAGAAAATGTGGTTAACATCCACCACATCCTCTCCACATGCGCAATTTGGGTGTTCTAAAATTTTCAATTTAGCGAGATGATAAGGAGTACTTGTGTGTCCTAGTCTTAATCTTGTTATTATACTAGAACTTTTTCTATCAAATTTTATAGTAAAAAACCAAGGTTTTTGTGGTATTGTTGGTTGAATATTAAAGTAATAAGAGCCCTTTTGTTTGCTATTGTGATTCCATGTCTCTTGCCAGGATGCAAAGAGTGATTGTCTTGAAAATGATTTTAAATCGGGGCTATAAATCAAGTAAGGAAAAACGTCGCCATTTAGAATTGCATCATTTGCAAGTTCGTCAGCCTTACAATTGCCATAAATACCACTATGACCTGGTATCCAGCATAAATATACATCATATTGTCTTTCACGACACCTGCTTAGCAACTTCTTAATATCATAAATCAACGGGTGTTGCATTTTTTTGAGTGATAAGTTGTCAAGTGCTTGTAAAGTGCTTAGTGAATCTGTGAATATTATTGCTTTCGACAGTTTAAATAGTAATACATATTCTACAGCTTTAAATACTCCAAGGCATTCCCCCGAAAATATGGTAGCTTCAGGTGGAAGTTTTACTTTTTGTGTGATTTTGTATTGTAAATGGAAAATACCTACACCAACATGGTTATTGTTGTTATGTTTAGATGCATCACAAAAAATAAGGTCGAAATTTGAAAATTTTTCATTAATAATGGAGTTGAAAAGAACATTAGCATTTTGATCACGTTTTTGAATACCTAGATTAAAAATAATTTGCGTTTTTGTAAAAAGTGCTTCATAGTTGCAAGTGAATATGGGTAGAACAGATGAACGAAAAATAGGAGCTGAGAGTGATAAATATTTTCTATAGCTAATTACGAGGCATGGGATAGGTTTATGTGCCCAGTATGGGGAGATATCAATAAGCTCGGATAAAAATTGTAGTTTTTCCATAAGAGGATGATTTAAGAATTGCACACAGCGAAAAACGTATTGATCAGAAATAAATTGGCGTCTTAAATGTAGGGGTGGATCAACACACTCAATTTGTAACGCATTGATTGGGCTAGATTTCATCGCGCCACATATAATTCTCAAGCATTTTGACTGTATTTTGTCAAGTTTTTTAAGGCCAGATTTATTACAAGGTTCGAGTGTGAATGATCCATAGTCAAGAATGCTTCTTATAATTGCGTTATAAATAAGTTTTAGATAAAAAGGATGAGCGCCCCACCATATACCTGATAAGCATCTTATTATGTTTGTTAGTTTTTCACATTTATTCGCTATATAGTTGCAATGTAAGATTCCAGAGAGTTTTGAATCAATTAATACACCTAGGAATTTCGTGTCATCTTTATAAGGTATAAGTTTATTGCCAAAAAGTATTGATGGTCTGGGTGGAGATCGTTGTCTTGTAAATAGTACGGTAGTACTTTTAGATGGAGAAATTTGAAGCCCATTTATGTCTAGCCATTTCTGTAATTTATTCAGGGTTGAATTCATTAGCATACCAGCATTATAAATGTTTTGGTCAATTGTGTATAATACAAGGTCATCGGCATATTGTAAAATATTTACATTTCTATCTAGAAAGTGTTCAATGTCATGGGTGTAAACATTGTATAGAAGGGGACTTAGCACGGATCCCTGTGGTAATCCTTTAGATACCAGTCGTGTATGTACTACATCATCGACTATAAGATTGATTGGTCTATTATATAATAAGTTTATGATGAATTTAATATATTTACTTGGGATTTTTAATTTAGATAGCTTTTCTTGTAACACCGGAAGTAAGACGCTATCATATGCTGAAGTTAAATCAAGAAAAACTGATAGTAATGATTTATTTAATGTAAAAGATATTCTAATATCTGTAGTTAGAAGACTTAGATTATCTGTCGTACTCTTACCTTTCCTAAAACCGTACTGACTATTGGCCAAAAATTTATTACTTTCTAAATACCACTCTAGACGATTTTTAATGAGATGTTCAATTATTTTGATCAGAACTGATGATAAGGCGATAGGGCGATAGGATGATGCTTCAAAAGGATCTTTGTTTGGTTTTAAGATTGGTAAAATTATTTGCGTTTTCCACGATGGTGGTATTTTTCCAGAATCTATTATAGAATTTATGATATTTAAATAATATGACAAAGAAATATTTCCCAGGTGGCTTATAAACGAATAAACTATTCCATCATTACCTGCAGCAGTATCTTTAGTGTTATTTAATATATTTTTTAATTCATCTAAGGAAAATGGTGAAGATAAATCTGAAGTTGTCTCGTCATCATTTTCATGTATATTAATATTTTCATTGACAGTTAGAGGAGCTATATAATTAAGAAAACTGTCAACTACTGTGGGGTTAATGAAGGTTGATGGAGAGTCATTAAAAACTGATCGGAACTTTTTGATGTTCAACCAAACTTCAGATGGAGCAGTGTTTGGAGATATCGAGTGACAGAACTTCTGCCAACTTTCTCTTTTCTTTTTTTTAAATAGTTTTTTTGAATTTTTCATTATCTCTATTAGATTTTCGTAATTTTCCTCAGACATATTATAGCGATAGGTCTTTTCAGCACATTTCCTGTTCTTTAGTGCTTCTTTACATTCACTATCCCACCAAGGAGGACAAGGAATATGTGTAGATCTGCACACAGTAGGGAACATCGAGTTAGCTGTGTTAATTATAATTTCAGTCAACATATCTGACTGAACGTTAATATCATGAGTGGGGGTTATGCTACATATATTTTCCTCTATTTTCTTACTGAAATTTTGCCACATTTCGTCAGTTACGTATTTAAGTTTGAATTTCTTATTATTATAGTTTTTTGTGGAGACTGGGTGGTTTGAAGTGAAAGATGAAATTACTATAGGAAAGTGATCACTTCCGTGTGTAGAAAGTAATACTGACCATGTAAATATCGGTGCTAGGTTAGGAGAGCAGATAAACAAATCTACTACACTATCACCTTCCGATGGGTGAGTACGGCGTGTTGGTAAACCAGAATTTAATATGCACAAATTGTTTAAGTCAATGATGTCTAATAGTTGTTCACCATAACTATTCGTTCTGTGGCTACCCCAGGATTCATGGTGGCAATTAAAATCTCCCAATAAAACCAAAGGTTTAGGCATGGTACTTATTATAGTATTCATTTTATTTAAAATGGTTGATGAGGGATGAGGAATATATACAGATATATAACAGATATTATTTACACTTACAGCTACTATAGAAAAATTATCATTATTTACAGGGATAGAGATCGGTACTACTACATAAGGAATATTTTTCCTTATGAGTATTGCAACACCGCCATATCCATCAAAACGATCTTGTCTGACCGTATTATAACCTTTAAATCTAAAACTAAAACTTGGTTTTAACCAAGTTTCAGATAGACAAACTAAATAAGGATTGTGGTTATTAATTAAATATATTAAATCATTTTTATTACTTATTGCGCTACGGCAATTCCACTGTATTATGTTGTGCTTGTGTGTATCCATTGTTAATGGGTATTGATTTTGATAATATTTCAATTAATGGGGCAGCGTTGGACGGTAAATAAGGACTAGAACGAGCTAAAGTTTGTAACAATTCTATGGTTTCTGAAATTAAAGGATTTTGTAATTCATTTGTATTATTTTTTCCATTCCTATGTAGTAGAGCGCAGCCATCAGAAGGAGTAGGTATTGAAAATTCATTAAGTATTTTATTATGATCTGTTTTGTCATATCCTCTACTTGTTTTTGTTGGAGTTCGAGGTTTGAGAAATACTGTTTTTTTATATGAAGTACTATTGGATGGTACGGATAGATTGCCATCATCGGAGTATGTAGGTTTTGAAGTTAATAATACATCTGCATATGATTTGGAGACTGGTGGATGTAACTTAGATGCTTCAGAATAGGAGACACAGTTTTGAGCCATGTAAACTTTAATATCTTTCTGACGCTTGAACTCAGGGCATGCCTTGTTGGTTGCAGCATGTGAGCCTGAGCATAAACAGCATTTTACGCAATCATCATCTACTTTACATGATTCACCGCTGTGTTCCTGACCACATCTATAACATCTAGGCTTTGACCTGCATTGCATTTTAGTATGACCATAGCGACAACAGTTATAACATTGTATAGTTGGGAATATGTATAGATCAACTGGTAGGGAATTGAAGCAAATAAATATGCGTTTGGGTAAAATCTGGCCATCAAAATGGATAACAACAGATTGGGTAGGTTTCCATACGGGTACTCCTTCAACCATGACTTTGTAATTTATACGTCTAACTTTTATTATATTGCCACATCCAATTGGTGTAGAAATATTTTCCATAATTTCTTCCGGAGTCCACTCTGGTG
Source organism: Apodemia mormo (assembly GCA_036924255.1). Taxonomy (NCBI): domain Eukaryota; kingdom Metazoa; phylum Arthropoda; class Insecta; order Lepidoptera; family Riodinidae; genus Apodemia; species Apodemia mormo. Next base: position 21,464,990 of record JAUPFN010000003.1, on the reverse strand, counting down.
GTATACCTCTCACTATACCAACTCGAGTAATAGTGAAAGAAGGTATAAAAGCTTTTAAATTGTAGTCGCTTAATATTTTATTACTCAGAAATTCATTAGCACTTTGATATGAATTAAATGATAATGCAATTCTATTCCTCCCTATTCTCTTTAAGCTACCATTGGTAATATTATTAATTTTATTTTGCTTTAACATCCTGCCAACAGTCATTGGGTGAAGAGTTGTACCATCATTTTGACTTGTTTGTAGCCTTTGTATGTGAATAGTATATGGTGATGCATCTAAATGATTATACATTCTCCGGCTTATTTGATTTTGTTGTGATAAACTGTTAGTTAATGGTATTTCAGTGTGAGGAAGTGAAGGTAATGTAATCTCTGAATCTATAACAGCAATTTCATCCCGACATGAACAGCCAATATCTTTTTGGTTGCCAATGTGTTTTCTCTTCTTTTTATTACAGTGTTTGCAAATTTTGTGGGAATGGTTGCGTTTTCTAGATTTATTTATAGAATTCACGGATTGGTCTGTATCCATACCTGACTCGTCGCATTCTATTGTTATAAAATTAGTAGGAAAAGGGGCTGTGCCCCCTGGATCAGGGGGTTCATTCATACTTAAGTCTAATAAAAAAGATAAGAGCTTACCCTATAATATATATATATATATATATACAGCTAGAAATAATAATTTATATTACAAAGATAAATTAAAAATACTATATTTACGGAAAAAAACAAACTCCACCGAATAAATAACAATAAAATTAAATTTTCGCCAGGAGAATAAACCGCGCTTTTCGAAGTTTCCCGCCGTTTTTTCTAGACGATATTTATTAACATTGACATAAACAGATTATGCATTGCATAAGTAATTACGTAATAATTAAAAAAAAGCACATTTTAGAACTCACTATGTTAATTACAATACATTTTATGCTAATGTATCTATCGACGTGTATAAATAAAAGGGATTTAACGATTATCGAATATATAAAAATCTACCATCCGAAAGTTTTATTTACACTGGCAATGGCAAGAAAGGGACAACATCCACTCTTGTCGTTGTCTTGCTCAGAACGTTTTTCCCCTCTGTTAAGTAAGAAACAAATGTCAACTTTATTTGTTACGAAATAAAGTCCATTTTTATTTTTCATCCATCCAATCCATAATATCCAAAATATTGATCCATAAATACAATTAAATTATTATACTTTTTACAAGAATATTTCGGAGTATTTATTAATTTTCTATTAAAATAATACATTTGCCGCTTTCAGCATTTTATATAGATGAACTTTACCTTTTACACTAAGAAATTCGGATGAATAATTAAAAAGTTATCACAATAAGAATGGAGCAAGACGAAGAACAGGCGTCCAAGCAATGGCGCGATACCGCCGTGTGTGCTCGACCCAAGGAAGTTACATTCTACCCCACAGACCATTTAGAGTACTACGTACAGACCGCCATCTGGGGAATATTTGGTTTAAACCGTATGCAAAGTTCGAAGGAAAATGTTAGTTCTTAACTTGTTTTTCTCGGTTGATATGTTGGTAAGGCAAACGATTAATATTATAGCCAGACGCGTAAGGTTTGACCGTATACCTCGCTCTATTACTTATTTCAGTTTTTATTTATTTTTAATTAATGGATAATCACGTAAATAAAACAACAATTTTAAATACTTAAATTTATTTATTATTTTTTAAACAATAACCTATTCCCAACTTGCGGATGGAACTGAAAAACATAAATAGCATTAAAATGAAAATGTGTCGGTTTTGATTGGATCGGATGGGATTAGGCGGGATCTGGTATGATAATTGAGAATTAGGCGGGGCTGTGGTGAAATCGAAAACGATCGAACGAACGAAGGTGAATAAGTAGGAAAGTGGGTTTAGTCGGGTTAGACTGAATAATAAAGTGAGATTGAGGATTAAGTTGGATTAAAAGAAATTGGTTGATATATGATCTGACATTAGTTGGATGTGGTGGGATCGAATGAGATCGATTACGCAGAATCTTGTGAGATTGGGCGGGTTTAGGTGGGGTCTAGTCGGATTGGTGAGACCTGATGTGAATGGACTGGAATTGATGGGATCTGGCGAAATTTTTAAATTTGCATTAACATTACTCAATTTACATTACATACTTAATTTTTAAATTTGCATACTCATGATTTCGATTCGTACAATATTAGTCTTTTATAATTTTTTTATTTATTACATTGCATCAATTCAAAATAAAAGTCAAACATTCTTCAAGTACAATATCTTTGTACAATTCGTAGGTCACAAAAACAAATGAATATTCAAAAAATATTTAAATTTGTTTAATTTCACGTCTTGTAATAATAACATGAATGGAATGCTCAAAATATTCATTTGTGATTCTAATAATAAAGCCAAAACATCGAACTGCATATTCGGATGGGTAAGACAACTTACATTGTTGTAATAATTTTAATATTCTTTTTGTTTTATATACGAGTTTGTTTGAACTTGGTAACTAATTTTTTCTGCCATGATCACAACTTACTTCATGTAACATTTTTCGTGTTACCCATCCATATGCCCTGGAATGCACATTAACGCATCTTTTTGCTCTGAATTCAAGAAATTGTCATCGATATATATTTGGTATATAATTAACTGACTATTTAGTAGTTGGTGTCATTCTCAATTAAATAATTTTTACAATAATAATAATTCCAAACGAAAATTGATACAGTTTATTGGTTTTAATACATGGATTTAGATGCGTTTATAAAAGTTTAAATCTGAATTAAAATATCTCGGGTCTCATTATTTTAAATTTCTTTTGTGATTCCTATACCCTTTGCAAAATATCCACACTGATGTCCCAATTTATTTATGTGTTACACAGCATAGAATATTTTAGTTATTATGGATGGTATAATATTACAAACAAGATACAATTTCCGCCATTTGTTGATGGCATTCAAGTTTACACTATTTGTATACTAATTTATTATTATTAATTACTGATGAACATAAAACTATACATTAAACATAATAGGTGAAAATTGAATAGTAAATAAATACAAGTGAACTAGAATTAATGTTAAAAAACATATCTTTACATAAGCCGACACATTTTTAAATTTTCATGCTACTAATATATAATTCGATACAAAACAAATTTACTTTCTGCGATTACTTACAATAATGCTAGTTTAAATGTTTTAATGAAATATTTTTATACGCCTTGCTTGTCAACTGTGAATTTCTTTGATAGTTTTTGTCTTTAATATTTTAAGTAGCTACGCTTTAACATTTGCTGTACTTTGTTACAAATGTTGTTTTTCCCAGTATTTTTATATTCTACTAGCAGCTTCGCTGAGCATAAATACATGGATGATTCAAAGAAATTATGTGACCAATCATTTACGTTCTTAGTACCAAAACTAACTCAAAACTCAATGTTTATCATGTTCAGTCAAGTATTCTCGAGGTATAACGGGACACACAGAGACAAACAAACGGACAGAAAATACAAAATGTTACAATTAATGTCGGAGAGTCTCAGAGCCAACATTTATCATGAAATTTGATTTATATAGTAATATATACAAACGATATATCTACAAACAGACATTACAAATATATGTAGTGAAAGAGATAGATAATAATGTGATCTTCGATTTTTTTCATCCTATTTTGCTAAGTGTAAGTGCAAATACCATTAATTGGATCAAATTCGGTCAATTAGTTTGTGATTTATCAATGACTAAAATTTTTGAAAGAAATGGTTTTTCACATTCTTCGAAATTTTTCAACCTATCGGTTATTTAGCTAAAGCCATATTTTAAATCTCAAAAATTGAGTGGAATGTCATTCGAAAGATCAAAATCAATTATCGTTTTCAAAATATACAGCTTTTTAAAAATCAATATACGGCCATTTTTAACACAATATATACATGATAATATAATTATGTATATGGCTTAGACGTTGCCTATAGTTTTTACTTTATGAGCTTAAAATACCTTAATTTAGCGGGAAGTTTCAGGGATGACCCGCAGGGTTAACCGTTTACACATTTTTTTAACTAGTTTTTAGGTAATTGTACATTCAGTCAGACATTTAAAATCTTTTTATAAAACCAAATTTTTATACGGATTCCTTTGAAAATAGTATACGATTTCTGAAACAAATTATTTTTGCGATTCTGCTTTAAATTTGGAAACTAAATATAAATCTTATACTATTTCTATGAACCTTCAATTTTAATTCGTATTTATTATTTGAAAAAGTTTACATTTTACATCTATATGTAGTAGTTTCAAAGTTTTAAATGCTTCTAAATATCTAAATGCACTAAACTAATAGGAACATATTGCTGCGAATATTCAGGTACAGACAGATATATAAAAATTATAGTCTGTTATTTGCGCAATCACATGTTTTCACTATGTATTAATTTTCAAGATTCAGCAAGCCAATCATAACTTATAACGAGACATACAGACAAGATAAGTAAAATTAATAAAAATGATAGAGCCCAATATGTGCACAATTAAGCGTTTATTTACTTATTTAATACTTTATTGTACACAAAGGGGTAAAATAACATTTTGATTCAAAAAAAATCTACAAAAAACGAGTTTATCAGAGGTAAGAGATTTCTTCAGCAAATCCAAAACAGTGAGAATGCGTGAAAGACATGTAGAAGACAAGTGTATAGACATTAGTTTAGAAATATACAGTAGGAATACAAATATAAAAAGTTATTTTAATTTATTTAATTCTATACGTTACAAATTACAATGCTTTTTTATACTAAAAATTAAACAGATAAATAAAATTCTTATAAAGGTTTTATTTACCTGTAATAAAGTTTAATAATGAATGACTGCTCCTAATATAATATTAATTCCTTGAAACTTTGGAATTCAAAGTTTCAAGGAATTAATAGCGAAAGAATTACTTATTATAGAATTACCGCCCCGTTGGTCGAGTGGTTAGCGGCCCTGACTACGCAATCGACGGGGCTCGAGTTCGATCCCCGACGGCGACAAGCATTTATGTGATGAGCATATATGTTTGTATTTTCGGGTTTGGGTGTTTATTAAATATATTCTAGTATTATCTAGTAAAGAATTAATAAAAAAGTATTTTCAGGCAAATTACCCTGACGAGGTAGGCAAATGTACAACTAGGTCAACAACAATAGTTCCTTATACGTGAAGACTGGGTCCCGCAATGTGATAGGTGGCAAGCCTATTACATTGTGGGACCAAGCGGCACTTTCTAATCCCGGGCAACGTTGTTTTCATCAGAAACCTGAAATATCGCATTTTTGAATTGCCCGACCCAAGAATCAAATCTGGGACCTCATGTGTCAACACGACACCGCACCACTAGACCACAGAGACGATAAAATTCAACACACTTAAGATGGACAATTTGAGTTGAAATCATATAAAAAGTTCGCGAAGAAGTGTTCTTACTGTATACCAATTTTCACAAAGATAAGATACATATTGACAGACAAAAATGTTCAAAATTGTAAAATTTATGTAAGCAAGTCATAAAACAAATACTTATTAAATATTCGTAACTGTGAATGAGTGTGAGTGTATAAATTGACTAAATAAAATTGTAAATGTAAAAATTGACTAAATAAAATTTAATGTACAGACACACACTAAGATTTATACAGTAGTATTCATTTCAAAATTTATGATATTTTTTTTAATAAAACAGCTTGTTGCTACTATTTTGCTGTCATTCTTAATTGCAAGTTACTACTAGCACCATTGGCTATGTCAAATAATTCGTCGAAGAAAGGGACTACTTGTGCCATGTTCTCCAGTGTTTCTCATATCGGTTTCATCTGGATACAAGGCTGGAAATAAAAAAATAAAACATTACAGTGTAGTAGGAGTGTATATTTTCAATGGAGAATATTATGTTGTGTTTAAAAATACTAAAAAAAGATTTTTCACCTATTGCTGATCTCTGTCACGTTCCGGCACAGGAAGCTTTTTTTTATCATAGGATTTCAAAAAAACCCTCCTGATGAAAAGAGACAACCAACGCCTATAGACACCAAAGATGTTAATTGTGCGTTATTATCCTTGCAAACTTGTTATTATTTAGTGCCATATGTATAAGTTTACTGGCTAAGTTACTCTCATAATCTGAACACAATAGTGATACGCACTGACGCAATTGTGGCAGGAATAAGTAAGGCGGTGGTGGCCGACCCAGACAAGACAATGCAGAACTCAACCACCTAGTGACTACTATGTTAGTGTCTCTCGTAACCAATCGTTTGCCTCTTACGAATTTAAATTTACACATACGCCTGATTAATCTTTACGTATTAAGAGTGGCTTAGGCAGTTTTTAAATTACCAACGATAGACTATAATATGTGTACCATCGTGTCTACTAGATGATAGAGTTCCGCAATGTCTCGACCGGGTATGTATTCTCACCACCTTTTCTATCCCTGCTGCAATAGCGTCAATGCTTGTCATTGTCATATTTCGGTTTGGATGGTAAGGTAACCGGTAGATATATGCATGCGGTATTATCATCTCGTCACACGGATAGTAACGAACCAGTAACGCATTTAGTGTCTATAGGCTATGCTAGGCTATCTTTTTCAATCAGGTAAACCATCTGCTTGTTTGCTATCTATACAGGTACCTTCTAGGGAAGCGCATTCCATCTACGGCCATATCTTAGCCTACCACAGGCGAGATCATGATCAAGCTCTTCCCTATCTATAAAAAAACGTAAACTCATATAGGTACAGGCTATCGATAAAAAAAGGCTATAAATATAGTCTTTGTGACTTTTTATATGCTAAGATATATATAGATTTTTATCTGGTCCTTTGCATTTGGCTCTAGTTAATCTCCTGCCCTTTTGATTTTAGTAGAAAGTTTTACTTGTCACAAAATCTTTCTTTTCAAGGGATTTGTTTTTTTGTTAATTATGGGATTTTTCTTTACTAAAGACTACAGCTCTCTAAGTACAAGCTCTATAGTTTATATATTCCCTATACAGGCGCCGACATCGCGGTATTATAGCTTGCACACCTGAGATTAAGTCTCTTTTTTCTCTAATTTTAAGAAATTGTACAAGACGAACCATAAATTACTTGTAGATTTACATATTCTAATATTTCGAACGTTTAATGAAGTCCTGCATTTATAATTACCTAAGATGTTTATATCCGTATCGCTGTCTGTTATCAAAGTTTGGACTGCTATTTTCATAATTTCAATATCTGAAAACAAATTGTTATAATTTAATTTTGTGACAATTTTTTTTTTTAAATAAGGTAAAGTTTTAATTCAAAAAATTTTTTTTAATATATTCGGGTTTGGGCTCCTTTGGAGAATAGACCAATTGCTGTTCTGCCAGGCAAGTCGTAAAAAGCGACTGATTGGCTATACATGGCACAACCATAGTGACTATTAGGATGTAGAGTTCCACAATATCTCATCCGCAAATGGTACCACCGCCTTACCTATTCCTGTTGCAATAGCGTCGTTGTTTGTCTGTCATGTGTTGTCATGAAGCAGACTAATGTATGTGAATTGCGATGATAGCAACGCACTGTTAACATCTTTGGTGTCTACAGGCGATGGTTTCTCTTTCCATCGGGGGAGTCATCTGCTTGTTTGCTATCTAATTAAATTTAAAAAATATCATCCTTTTGATGTTTGCCCATAACAACAAGGAGGAAAACATCTAAAAAGTTATTTAAAAAATTAAACTGACTTCAATATATCAGGTACACCATATATCAAAAACGACTGAACCAAATTGGATGAAACTATGACTATTCTCTTAGTAGGAATATACTTAATTTAAATCAAACAGGATCATCTTGATATGCCTTTTAGTTTCCGAGAAATTCATGGACAAACATATATATATATGTACATACAAAATTTAGCACACATGCTTGGAAATCTGAATACATCATCATACCTACTTAAATATTATCCAATTTCATCAATATTACATATATACAGGTTAAACTAATAAACTCATTTTTTTAATCTTAGCTACAGATATGTGTCATAAACTAAGTAATGACACACTACCTATTTGTATATGTAATATAATATAATAATATTCACGGGACAAATAACATTTACTGATCTAACCCCAAAGTAAGCAAATTATTTGCTTGTGTTATGGGTGTTAGTCAACGATACCAATACATAGAAATACATATATAAATACTGGAATACATTTAATAAACACCCAAATCCGGAAATACAAACATTTTTGCTCATCACGCAAATGCTTGTCCCCGTCGGGGATCGAACCCGAGCCCCGTCGATTGCGTAGTCAGGGCCGCTAACCATTCGACCAACGGGGCGGTATATTTAGTAATATTAGTCGATTAGTTAGTGACATTGACTAAGCAATAAATGGGGCCCAGTTTCAATTCCCGACGGGTCAAGCATTTGGTTGATAAACATAGATTTTTTTCTGATTTTATGTGTTTATTTTTTACAATCATTTATTGCATTAAATATATTTTTTTTTTATATTATAAGATAGCAAACAAGCAGATGGGTCTCCTAATGGAAAGAGTCAACCATCGCCTATAGACACCAAAGATGTTAATGGTGCGTTGCTATCTTGTGGCGAGGTCTAATGCCACATGCATAAGTCCACCGGCTACCCTACCCTCCAAACCGGAACACGACAGCGACAAGCGCTGACGCTATTGCGGCAGGAATAGGTAAGGCGGTGGTACCAGACCCGGGCGAGACAATGCAGAACTCTACCACCTAGTAGCCACGATGATAGTGACTCGATAGCCAATCGGTCGCCTTTTACGACCTGCCTGGCAGAACGACAGTTGGCCTATTCTACAAAGGAGGCCGGGACCTTTATTACTTTATTGTTCACATAGAGGCAATATTACATTTTATTTCTTGAAAACTCTACAAAAGGCGAGCTTATCTCTGTAAGAGATTTCTTTCAGCAAACCCAAAACAGTGAGAACGTGTACAGATTATTAATTAAGAAAATATATACAATAGGTATACAAAAAAACTTTATATTACTTAATCCTAATTCGTACAATGCATTTCTGCCCAAAAAATTACACCGATAAATAAAATTTTGTATAGCTATCCTAACCCCCTAACCATTGGTCGAGTGGTTAGCGGCCCTGACTACGCAATCGACGGGGCTCGGGTTCGATCCCCGACGGAGACAACCATTTGCGTGATGAGCATAAATGTTTGTATTTCCGGGTTTGGGTGTTTATTAAATATATTCCAGTATTTATATATGTATTTCTATGTATTAGTATCGTTGACTAACACCCATTACACAAGCAAATAACTTTAGCAAATAGCTTACTTTGGGATTAGATCAGTAAGTGTAATTTGTCCCGTGAATATTATTATTATATTATTATTATTATTATAAATTTTAATTGTTTACATGTTTGGCCTCATGGCATTGAATAGGTATAAAATAAATAATTAAATCTATATAAAAACAACATCAACCTTCATGATTAAGTACAATTTCCATTTTTTCATAAATTTAATTATTATTTACTTATTATTTTTAAAATTATTTATTTTATTTTATTATACTTATTCCAGTAGGTATTTAAATAATATGTATTTCTACGAATTAATATTGTTGACGAACAATCATATTATTACAAACAAATACTTTCTTTACTTTAGGGTTGATAAATTCGTGTAATTTGTCCACCCATATTATTATTTTTTAAAAGTAGTTTAACATACAAATAACAATAAAATTGTACTTACTACAGTCTGATGCATTTGTGATATTGTTCAGTCTTTGCTGAATATGCCTAGCATATGACTGGCCAATGAAGAACTTCCTTGAATAGGTGTACCATAGTCCATAGACCAATGCATGTTGTAATCTCAATATCTGAAAAATATGATTTGCTGTTTTAGATCATTTTAATTACATTTTATAAGTAGCTGTTCCTCACGACTTCGTTTTTGGGACTCAAAATCATTACTTCTTTTAACTCAGTTGGGTGAAAAAGTACCTTTTGTCACTCTTGTAGTGTAGCTTTCTAATATGTATTAAAAAAGTTTTCAAGGTCTGTCTAGTAGTTTATGAGTTAATTCATTTCAAACATAAAAAATAGAAATGTCTTCTCTTTATGATATTATTTGTATAGATTTAATACAGATTTAATTTAATTAAATTGAAACATATTTGATAATCATGGTTTTAGACTCACTAAAGTACAAAAAATACATTATTTTTGCACCAGTTTTGTAGCTTTAAGAATTAAGAATTAAGAATTTTCTATATCCCTAGCTCCGCGGCTATTGGCCTAAGAGCAAAGTGACCTCTACAAAAGTTGATGTACCTCACCCCCTCCATCCTATGGTGGAAGAAAAAACGGGCCTTATATAGGGTCGAAATTTTTCGTTTGCCTAAGTCCCAGACGCCTTTGTAATGAATTTCGGTTTTTATCCCCCAGCTTCGCGGCTATTGACCTAAGAGCAAAGTGACCTCGACAAAAGTTGATGTCCCTCACCCCCTCCATCCAATGGTGCAATAAAAAAGGGGGGTTGTATAGGGTTGAAATTTTCCATCGAAATTTTTCTAAGTCCTGCGTCCCCTTTCCTACTCAAGACCGTAGTTTTTGATTTTACCCCCTAGCTCCGCGGCTATTGACCTAAGAGCAAAGTGACCTCTACAAAAGTTGATGCACCTCACCCTCTCCATCATATGGTGGAAGAAAAAACAAGCCTTATATAGGGTCGAAATTTTTCGTTGAAATTTGCCTAAGTCCCAGACGCCTTTGTAATGGATTTCGGTTTTTACCCCCAAGCTTCGCGGCTATTGACCTAAGAGCAAAGTGACCTCGACAAAAGTTGATGTCCCTTACCCCCTCCATCCAATGGTGTAATAAAAAAGGGGGGTTACAAAGGGTTGAAATTTTCCATCGAAATTTTTCTAAGTCCTGCGTTCCCTTTCCTACTCAAGACCCTTAGGTCAATAGCCGCGGAGCTAGGGGGTAAAATCAAAACGTCTTCCTAGTTCCTTACACTTTACAGGGCACATATCAATATTATTCTCTTAGGAGTTACAGGGATTTTTATGAAAATTAATGTCCTGTCGTAAACTGTTGCTTGTGGGTACACAAAACTTGAGAACTTTGAGAATTCACAATATTTTTAACTGATAGCAAGAAGCGAAAATATTTTACATTTTTTCCAATAAAACAAGCACTGAAACACTCCAAAAACAACTTGAAAATGAAAAATAATCACCATTCAACACAAACATATTAAACACAACGGCCATTTTGTTTATTCAATTTCGACATTTCGACAGACAATTACCTATCCGTTCCGTCAATCGTCACGCATATGGCAGTTGTCAAAGTCGTTACGGCATATCAAATGTCTGTGTGAAACTCTGCAATGTCATTCTATACGGTTTATTTTTTTTCTATATGACATGACCTGGCGTGTTCTACCCGGAATGTCCACACGGGCTTCAAAATCGTTCCGAGAGTACCACAACATGGGTGGAGTGTGTCTCTTTCTACTAAATAAAGCGCAAATCGCCATATATAAGTGCGGTCATGCGTAGTTCGCAAATTACTACTAAGTAATTCTACTAATTAGAGAAACAACTTTGCATTCTATAAATAATTACGTAATAATTAAAATAAGCACATTTTAGAACTCACCATGTTAATTACAATACATTTTATGCTAACGTATTTATCGATGAGTATGAATAAAAGGGATTTAACGATTACCGAATATATAAAAATCTACCATCAGATAGTTTTATTTACACTGGCAATTGCAAGAACTGCTCAGAACGTTTTCCCCCTCTGTTATGTAAGAAACAAATGTCAACTTTAGTAAAAACGGAATAAAGTAGATTTTTATTTTTTGCACCGTTGCAAATGTTCCTATTTTTACGGGAGAGAGCCAGAACTTTCCCTAACACTGCCCTACTCTAAAGTCGGTACCCTATATGTATACTGAATATTGCAATCGAAGCTATCATGATCGAAACTTTTTAAAGTCATTTCGTTATTTTGATTAAACAAACTGTGACAAAATGTACAGATATAAGAACGTACAGATATCGCAGCAACAAAAACTTTCTGTAACTGGTGAAGTATACGGCATTTCTTAACATGACAAATAATTTGGGCTCGTCTGTATTATTTTTATTAAATAGGAATTCGTAAACAACTTCATTTTTTAAAGAACTATGGAAGGAACTTTCGCTATCGTAGTACAATACAAGAAATAACAAATTAATGCAACCTCCGGTCAACCTTTGGCTGAAATTGTCTAACAAAATTAAGATGAACGAGTCATTTGTTGGACTTTCGATATACTATCACAATCAAATTCTCGAAGAAATTATACAGTAATTTAAAATTAAATGTATAAAATATTCGGTGTTTCCTTTATTTTTACAATTTACTTATATTCTATTTCAATGCCAAATTTCATCTAAATCTATTAAACTGATATTGCGTGATAGAAAGACAAACAAATATCGGTGTTATAATATTACTAGTGACCCTTTCTTGCACAATTTTCTCTACTTTACGAATTATTAGAATATATTATTTTAACAATTTTTCTTTAACATATACGATATTTTAACATATATCATAAGCAAACAAGCATAATATGTCACACCTGACATAGAAACAATAGCGTATAGACAAAAAGATGATAATGGTAAGTTGCTATTTGTACTTATCTTTCAAACCGGAATATGATACTGACGGAATCGACGACGACGTGGTCTTCTCGCGTCCCCTGGATGAGGAGGCGGGGAAACGGTTTCGGGGCTGTTGCCCCCTGGCCGTAGAACCAAGCGCTGCCTGTAAATACAAGCAGGTCATTGGGGTGGGAGTGGGTAAACCCATTCATCCCTAGGATTTTTTTGCTAGCTTGCTAACTAACAAGGAGGTGATGGTTTGTACTGGGGTAGGGTGAGTTCAAGAGGATTGTCAAGGTTGGGAGCCCCCCTTTATACGCGCTTCTGCGTGCAATCCGCCCCGCAGGTCGAGTCCCCGCGGGGGATTAAACACGCAGTGGCAACTAAACTGAGGGGGGGGAGAAGTTTCGGGGCAGATATATTTATGTGAGGAAGTTATCTTTGGTGTTGGGAATTCAGGATGCAGGGGGGTATATGTTAGGTAATACCCTCCGCTTCAGGGGTAAGGATGTTCCTGGGATAAGGTTTCCTATCAAAAATGGTAGATGATCAGGGAGCTATGTTCTTGATATGTTCCAGTCTTGAAGTTTCTGTCCTAAGGTACATCTTCTTCGCTAGTCTGATGGTAAACTCTTCGATTGTCTCTATGTGAAGATCCCGTAAGATGATAGAGTTCTTCACATAGCGAGAAGCGTTGAGGATAATTCCTCAATGGTCTTCTTGTTTTTCTTGTTCAGAAGCTGGTACCATGCTGGTGCTGCGTACGTGACGCGTGGGCGGATGTATATCTTATACATGGCCAGCTTCTGAGCAAGTGGCAGCTTAGAGGAGAGAACAGGGTAGATCAGATTTATTGCTGCTCGTGTTTGGTTTACCACTTTCTTGGTGTGCAGATTCATAGTCAGACGGTCATCTATTTCCACTCCCAGGTATCTGCAGGATTTGGTCCACTCGATCTCTTGTCCTGAGATTTGGAGTTTGGGTGTTTTCTTGGATCATTTTCCGAATGTAAGAGCTTGGGTCTTCCGTACATTGATGGTAAGTCTCCACCTCCGCACTAGGTTTGGACGGATTCTAGCACTCTTTGCATTTTGAGTACTGCGCGAACGGCGTTTAATGAGGAGCTGATGTACGCGGCATCGTCAGCGTACAGCACCAGTGAGATGTCTTCTGGGGCTGGAATGTCATTCGCGTAGCCTGAGTAAAGTGTTGGTGAAAGGCAGCTGCCCTGCGGGACCCCCACCCACATCTGGTGCTCGGTAGACAGACTGCCTTCTACCGCTACCTGGAATCTACGTTGGTGTAAGAAGGCTGCGATGACGCGCACAATCCTTCTTGGCATCCTCATTTCGTCCAGCTTAAAGATGAGACCAGCGTGTCATACGCGGTCGAATGCCTTCTCCATATCAAGGAATATGGCCACGGCACTCTCCCGCTTATTAAGGGCTGCCGTCATCGTGTGCAGCACTCTAGAGAGTTTGTTGCAGCACTCTAGACATTTGTTGGACTTTCGGTATACTATCACAATCAAATTCTCGAAGAAATTATACATTATAAAATTAAATTTATGAAATATTCGGTGTTTTTATTATTTTCACAGTTTACTTAATATAGTCTATCTCAATGCCAAATTTCATCTAAATCTGTTAAAGCGATATTGCGTGAAGGAAAGGCAAACAAATATTGGTGTTATAATATTACTAGTGACCCTTTCCTGCATAATTTTCTCTACTTTACGAATTATTAAAATATATTTTAACAATTTTTCTTTAACATATATAATAACCAAACAAGCATATGTCTCACCTGATAGTGAATCCACAGCCTTTAGACAAAAAAAAAAGTTAATGGCACGTTGCTATTTGTACTTATCCTTCAAACTGGAACACGATAATGACGGAATGACGGCGAAAGGCGATGTTACCAAATACCTGAAGTGAGACGTTGCGGAACTCATATCACCTAGTAGTAACGATGGTAGTGACATGTAATAGCCAACCGGTCACTTTTTACGACCTGCCTGGTAGAACGGCAGTTGGTCTATTCTTCAATGGAATTCCGACTCCCGACCAACACGGAGAAATCTTCATATATGAATCACTATATTTCTTAATAATCCTGTTTATTTAGTACTAGCTGTTGCCAGCGACTTCGTCCGCGCGGACTTCGTTTACTCCGCACAGCACCTCCCCCGTAGGTGATAGCGTCAGTATTAGTAACTAGCGCCCATAACACAAACAAATAATCATTTTAGTATTTTCATGACCACAGCCCACCTGGCTATAAATATTAAACGATCAATAAACTTATCGAAGATGTCGACATATGGGAATCACTAATTTTAGTTCCATGGACGCACGCAACGGTCTACAGCGCCAAAATGGCGATATTCAAATAGGCACAAAAATTCTTTGACAGCAGCAAGTCCAGTGGTAATATTATACACGTCAATGATTTTTCTGTTACATTAATTTCTGGTCTATTCAACGTAGTGATTATGTACTCTTTGTTCTATTGTATCTGTCATTGTGAATATATTTATAGTCTGTTATAAGTGATAAATGAGTTTAGAATTGTCAATTGTGAGTTGTGGTGAATTTGTGTGATTACGATTTGCATTTAGTGATTAATTGTTAACTTTGTTTGGTGTAAATTTATTGTGATTTCGTTGAAAATATATTGAATAAGTCTGATCTGAAATTCAAGATCAGTCAAATTTAATTAGGAAGAAATAATTTTATTTATCTGGTAAAATGTTTACATATTACGCATCGTGATTGTTAGAATTATTGACACAACAATAAATTACAAAGGCTGTAAAAACCACCATGTATCAGCAATAATAATTCATATAAATATTAAACGATCAATAAACTTATCGAAGATGTCGACATATGGGAATCACTAATTTTAGTTCCATGGACGCACGCAACGGTCTACAGCGCCAAAATGGCGATATTCAAATAGGCACAAAAATTCTTTGACAGCAGCAAGTCCAGTGGTAATATTATACACGTCAATGATTTTTCTGTTACATTAATTTCTGGTCTATTCAACGTAGTGATTATGTACTCTTTGTTCTATTGTATCTGTCATTGTGAATATATCTATAGTCTGTTATAAGTGATAAATGAGTTTAGAATTGTCAATTGTGAGTTGTGGTGAATTTGTGTGATTACGATTTGCATTTAGTGATTAATTGTTAACTTTGTTTGGTGTAAATTTATTGTGATTTCGTTGAAAATATATTGAATAAGTCTGATCTGAAATTCAAGATCAGTCAAATTTAATTAGGAAGAAATAATTTTATTTATCTGGTAAAATGTTTACATATTACGCATCGTGATTGTTAGAATTATTGACACAACAATAAATTACAAAGGCTGTAAAAACCACCATGTATCAGCAATAATAATTCATATATCTCTCTTATCTGTCTTTTAGTTTTTCATATTCCGTAGATCACTTAGCGATGGAAAAAATCACTGCGATGTACACCTCATCAGTTCCTTTCAGCTTCCCATTGTTTCAAAATTCAATGAAGGTTTTGTGTCTTAATTTCCGTTTCAAGACAATATTGTATTTTTATTTGTAGCAAAATGACGTCGGGACCTTACAATTATTCTTACATTTTTAAATATATCATTATTGGCGATATGGGAGTAGGCAAATCATGTCTACTGCATCAATTTACTGAAAAGAAGTGTAAGTAATATTTATATTGTGTTTTATATTTTTATTCAGTATATGATTATGTTTTAAAGTCTAGAAAAGCCTTTAATGCTGATTACATATGGTACCAGATTATATATTATCGACAGCAAAACCTTTAACTAGGGATTAGAAAGATCTAAACATAAATTTTTAAAATTTGTAAATAGAGTTATTGGACATAGTTTATTACCGTATACTATGTTAGGAAACACCATGTGTAATTTCAGACTAAAATTTTTTTCTTCAACAACACCACTGTGTGTTTATTGCCATGTAATAGCTAACTTTCTCATGTTTAATACTACAAAAAAGGGTCATGGTGTCAAGGACCTAGGACTAAGAATGACTTGAATGTGTTTGTAAGAAAATTAAAACAATGTGAAACAATGACTAAAAAAAATAAAAATGGGGATTGCATTAGAATCGAGGGCCACGAATTTAGGGTTAGGGGGGAAGGGTTAGTGGTCTACTCCCCCCTGCAGAAAAGTTATAAAAAAATTATAGGCTAAATTAGTTTTGGCCTATAACTTTTTTCTTCTCTAACTTCAAAATGTATGCAAATACTTAAAACACTTCAATTGTCAACCTTAAATTATTTTGCACTATTTTTGTATGAGATGTTTGTAATAAGTTTAACTTGAAATCGTAATTATTGTTTGGCATATTTTAAATATCTATACATATAATAAAATCGTAGGAACGACAAAACTATACATTGAATATTTTTTTAAAAGAATACTTGGGGCGTGATCTACAATCGATATTGTAGCCAAAAATATAGTTTTTAGACATTTGTCTGTTTGTCTGTATGTATGTCCGGGGTAAACTCAAAAAGTACTGCATGGATTTACTTCAAATTTTGCATGAATATTACTAACAGCTCGGGTCAACATATAGGCTACATATTATCACACTATCACCTAAGGGGGAGAAGCTGTGTGGAGTAAACTAAGTCTGTGTGGACGAAGTCGTGGGCAACAGCTAGTGGATTAATAAAATTATTCCTAAGAGATATAGCACTATACTATATAACATGCAGAAAATCATAAAAATTCTTTTTAACAACATAATTTTCAAAAATCCGTAACACATTTTTAATCTTCATAATTGCAGTAAAATACTACCTATTTCTGCAACTAGTCAGGTAGAAGCATGTCGATGGAGGCCTGCTCCAACCCACCTCTCAGAAATTCAGTTATTTTGCGGCCCATTTCTAATGCCAACCCAAAATCTGAATGAGGAGGGCTCAAAATTTTTTTCAAACACCATTAATATGATGTAGATTAAATTCTACTTCAAAGGTTACTTTTTAAGAATGTTATGTATAAAATGATCATTGCCCAGTAAAAATAACTAGTGAAGTAGAAAATTACTGATGTATGACGACCTTACTTTGATTTTATGGTCAACAATTTTTATTTCCAGTTATGGCTGACTGTCCACATACTATTGGTGTTGAGTTTGGCACCCGTATTATTGAAGTTGCAGGGCAGAAAATAAAATTACAAATTTGGGACACAGCTGGACAAGAGAGATTCAGGGCTGTAACTCGTTCCTACTACAGAGGAGCTGCTGGAGCACTTATGGTTTATGACATAACTCGACGGTAATAGCTTTTTGTCTTTGAAAAATATAAATTATACTTATAGTGTTGATAAGATGCAAAATGAAGCATATATTAAGAATAACTAAAACAAATACAATTTTTGTGTAACAAAAGAAACCTGTGAAGCAGTTGAATTATTACACTTTGCCCCACCGTTGGTTGGAAAAAAAGTGGAAACTTAAAATTTGATAGTGGAATCTGCCCCAGTAAAACTTTATAATGTGGGGCAGATTCCACTAGTCTTAAGTCTCAGTGGCTTTTGCCCCACCAGGATTGGTCCTTCAGGAGATTTTGGTAAGAGCTGATAAGGAGTTGATTAGAGCTGGCATGGGTGGTTTTAAAATAAAACAATATGTAGGTAATTGTTTGGAAACTTTTATTTTGGAAGAAGAACTTTTATCTCTTTATAAATCACGAATTAAATATAACTGACTTAATATGTCTAATGACTAATGTCTTTAGAATTAAACAATGTTTAAAAGGCAAACTTGAAATCACAGATGCGTACATACATTTATTTGTTCGTACATAATATAGCTTATATTGGCATATATATAGGGTGACAGGAATGATTGTAAACATCATGAGAAAAATCAGAAAAAATCTATCCCATGCAGTTTGAAAATTATGGGCATTTAAGAAAAACCTAGAAATTTGGTCAAACTGTAACCATTTTTCGATTATTGTGGTTAATTTTTATTATTTTTGTCCATTTAAATAAGTACTACTCTAGTACTTTCTTTGGCACTTGGCAAATGCGGTTAAAACTTGGTACATTTAATCAGGATTGTAAAATGGTACAATACCTGTTAGTTTCATATAAAAAAAATGAAAAAACCTCAAGATATCTGATTTTTGCTAACCCATTTTACTCAGTTAAAATGTTTTTATTCGCACAAGCTCTTGGTAGGTTTTTGGGTTAATGGCAACTTTCATTGAACTCTGCCAGTGTTGTAGGTTTTTAATTTTACGGCAAAATGATGAGAGAGATGGATAGAGGACATGTTTGCCATAAATGAGAGATATAGTTAGTGATGTCACTTTTACCAAAGTCAACAAAAGTAAGTAAAATGAATTAATAATGAAAAACCTTTACCAAATTCAATTAATTTAGGTATAATTAGGTAAATTTTGAAAATTTTAAATTCATAGTTTAACAAATAGTCTTAATTCTAGGAACTTGAGGAAATTTTGAATTTATTTTGGACTGTGATTGTAGAAATGTTTAGGGTTACGGTTCCAAATTTTAAATGACCAAAATTAATAAAAATTAACCATAATAACTGAAAAATGGTTACAATTTGACCAAATTTCTAGGTTTTTCTTAAATGCCCATAACTTTCAAACTGCATGGGATAGATTTTTTTTGATTTTTCTCATGATGGTTACAATCAATCCTGTCTCCCCGTTTTTGCTTGACGTTGAGTTCTGGGATAACCCGTATAAGCCAAATTGTAAAATATTATTTGTTGTGTATTATCAAACCATGCACCTAGTCTAGCCATAAATTCTGTTACTGGCTGTTTACATACATTTAAAAAAAAACATTAATTTTAATTTCGAACATTAGCTTCTACGATAAAAAAATAGACTTCTTTCCTGCCATTATTGTATGTTTTTTGTTTAGAAATTATTTGTTTTGAAAATGGAGTGGGGCACTAAAGAAAATAGGATTGCAGTAATTAATTGCACTGCATTAAGTGGATAAGGAGCCAGGCGACATTTTTGATACATTAAGAAAGCTAGCCGAATGTTTGTGTATCGTACCATCCAAAGGTACACTGAAACCATGTCTGTTGACGACTGTGAGAGATCCAACCGATTGTGGTCTATTCGAACAAACCAGGCCGTTAATGCAGTCAAGGCCAGAATTCGTCGAAATCCCATAAGGAAGCAAAAAATCCTTTCCAAAAAAATGAGAATCCCACCGAAGACACATTCTCGGTTTATCAAACAAAACTTAGGTCTAGGGGCTTACCGGAAATACATAGGACATACCTTATATCAGGTACTAAAACAAAAGAGAGTGAAAAGATCAAAACACCCGTTACTTAGATACGCTGAAGAAAATCACAGAAAAATTGTCTTTACTGATGAAAAATTTTTTACAATCAAGGAGCACTACAATAAACAAAATGATCAAGTTTATGCACACAGCTCTAAAGAAGTTATCGAGGTAGTGGCCAAAGTTCAGCGAGGCCATCATCAAGCATAAGTCATGGTTTGGTGGGGTGTTTCCTACAAAGGGGTTACAAAACTCAATTTTTGCGTAAAAGGAGTGAAACTGCAACCAAAGAGTATCAAGATACCGTGTTATAAGCAGTAGTTAATTCTCTCTACAACACCTTATTCTAAAACGAAGGGTGGACGTCCCAACATAACCCGGGTCATAACCCGAATTTAGATTGAGCAAAATGTCCAGACTTCATAAAAGCAGATGATTGGCCGGACTTAAGCCTTTTGGACTATAAATTGTGGTATGTGCTTGAGGACATGACCTGCTCTAAGTGTCACCCAAATACGCTAAAGAAATCTTTGGAGGCAGCAGTGACCAAGTTTCCAATGGAAACCTTTTGTAAATCCATCGACAAATGACCCAACCGTTTAAAAGCGAGCGTTAAAGCTAAGGGTGGCCACTTTGGATAACTAGTTTAGTATGTAAACATATCTTTTTCACTCAATCACATATAAAACTTTAAAATATTTTTTTTTTAGAAATTATCGGATATTTCCTTTGTAACAGATCTTATGGCTAGACTAGGTATTTTAGGAATTATTGAAATTATTTAAGAAAATAAATGCCGATACGAAGTTTGTCAAACTAGATAGTATCACAGATTATATTATCACATAAAACATTTATTGTTAAGTAAACTAATGTGTGAAACTATCCAAATAATTATTAATAAATCTCCTGATGGGCTAACCGGAGTGAAAGCCACCGAGACTTAAGACTAATGGAATCTGCCCCACTACATCGAGTTTCAGTGGTGTAGATTCCACTATCAGATTTTAGGTTACCACTTTGCCCCACCAGTGGGGCGGCTTAATGGGGCAAAGTGTAATAATTCAAACAGTTGACCCTGCAGGCCATCTCTTACACTTCCCCTTTAAATTCATGTAATTTAAGCTCAAAGGAGTAAAACTTATTAGACAAGCTTTTTTTGGTTCAAACATATGGATTGTCAAAAATGATAGTATATTTATTTTTTAAAAGCTGTACATTTTGGAAACGATGATAGATTTTGTTCTTTCGAGTGGCAGTAAACGCAATTTTCAGATCTATTTTAGCTACATAATCAATCGTTTTAAAAATGTCAAAGCAATGACAAGTAACAGCTTTTTCAAAAAAATTGTCATTGACGAATCCCAAATAAAATGTCTGATTTTGATTAAATTTACAGTATTTGACACAGTATTTCAAGTTCAAAAATATTGTAAAAATTCAAAAGTTGATTGGTCAAAAAATTTCGAAATTATGTCAAAAAATACACTTTCAAATTATTTTGACAATATAAACACGAATGGATAAACCGATTTTGATGCAATTTGAGGCATTGAATGCAGTTTTTTAAGAAATAGAGGTGATAAAATTGTAATCAATATTATCACCTCTATTCGTAGTACCTCTAGTCACATTCTTAGTGGTGTTCATTTGAAAGGTATTATAAAAACATTAGTTTACTCAAATTATTTGTTTTGTAGGTAATACACACCCTAAATTCTATTTCAAAATTGAATTAGATCCCATGGTAACCTTAACGGCGATAGAGTCCTGCGGCGACTTGCTTGATCGGTGGATACAAGTACAACCGTTTTACGTATTCCAGCCGCAATAACGTAACCACAAAATGCTACGCATCGAACGGACATCACAACCAAAAAACACACATCTATTTATCGCTCCTATTATTCTAATCAGGGCGAACGAAGCGAGCCCTACACTAGGCCACTTTGTATGCACTTTTGTGGTACCTGTTACTGGAAAAATATCGCACTTCGAGGTTTGAGCTTTGACGTGGTAGTTTAAATTCATGTCTAGATATGATCTACCATTAAAGTACCATTTTATAAACATTAGGAATAAAAAATACATGTAATAGAATTTTATTACTACTAACGCCATATATTATGAAACTAATGAGCTAAAACGCTAACGAGTTAAAATGTTACTTTGGCGTGGTAGATTTAATTCATTTTAATTCACTCCATTTTAATACAATATTAATCTATTAATACACTTGTACTTTTTAACTTCCTGCTACGTATGTGGATAAGGAAGTTACTGATTTTGCTACGATTTTCAAAAATCGAATTTTCACCAGATGTCCGCATTTTGAGGTCCTAGGAACCTTTTTCGACTATTTTCGCGATGACGTCAGTGTGTCTGTATGTATCTGTGTGTGTGTATGTATGTCTGTATGTAAACATCTCATGACTTTTGAACGGCTGGACCGATCGACACGCGGTTGATGGCATTCGATTGGATTCAACTGAACTTAGTCTTTCTGAAAATTTGAACCAAATGGGCCCAAGGCATTGCCCAAGGGGTTTTGATAAAATTTTGAAAAAACCCAAAAAGAAATTTTGGTGAAACAGATTTTTTTTAATATAACTTCCAGATTAATGTACTGATTGAGTTTGTACTCAAAAATCAAAGTTTTTGTAAACTAATTAGCTATATTCTAAAAAAATTAAGTCTAATACATAATTTGCATCAAATCGGTTTATCTGTTTGGAAGTAAACGTTGACGAAAATTTTGAAAAAAAGTAATTTTTCGACATAACTTCGAAATATTTCAACCAATCATTTTTTAGTATTCTATAATATTTTAGTACTAAAAAAATTACGTCGAATGCCGTTTTAAAAATTAAAATCGAATCTTATTTTCAAAAGTTACAGCTTTTCAAATATTAAAATAACGTTGTTTTAGCAAACTTAATGTTTTTGAAATAACTTTCAGGCTAATATACCGATTGAACTCGTAATCTAATCAGCTTTTCTCCTTTAAAATCTGCGTCAAGTACTGTTAATTGGATAAAAATCAGTCACTTTGTTTGGTATCTATCATGATGAAAATTTTGGAAAAAATGTTTTTTGACGTTGCTTCGAAGTTTTTGAACCTACCGATTATTTAGCTAGAGCAATAGTTAAATTGAGTTGAATGCCATTTGAAATTGACCATTTGAAATTTGATCAATTTGATCATCGTTTCCAAAATATACAGTTTTTCAAAAATCAATGTACTGCCATTTTTATCAAAATAAACTGCATGTATGATTGTTTCGTTGGTTCATTCGTATTTTCTTGCTGTTTTTTTGTGACTTAGCAATTGAGATATTTCAATATCTCTTAGAACTGAAAAAAATCTATGCTTATAGTTTTTACGCTTTTGAGCTTAAAATATCTTAATTTAGCGGAAAGTTTCAGGGATGACCTGCAAGGTCAACCGTTTACAGATTTTTCACAATATGATTATTGTGAAACAGTACAAGTGTATTAATTGATTACTATTGTATTGAGATCAATTTTCAACCTTAGCCCGAGGGTAAAAACCTAAAAAAATGTATGGTCATGCCCGTACCCCGAAGAGGTAGGCAGAGGTACAACGTGTGCATCCACGATTAGCCGAAGATACGTCTTAGTCCCACAACGTGATAGGTGACCAGCTTATCACCAACCGGGCATCTTTCCAATCCCAGGCATCGTTGTTTTATCAGAAAATTGAAAAAAAAACACATTTTTGATTTGTCTGACTCGGGAGGGTTTCTATGAGAGAAAAATTCGAAAAATTTATTCGCTGAGTTTCTACCGCCAATTCTTCGTGCCTAAGTAAGTTAAGCCCAATACTTAGGCTTACCTTACTTAGGCACGAAGAATTGGCGGTAGAAACTCAGCGAATAAATTTTTCGAATACTTAGGCTTACCTTACTTAGGCACGAAGAATTGGCGGTAGAAACTCAGCGAATAAATTTTTCGAATTTTTCTCTCATAGAAACCCTCCCGAGTCAGACAAATCAAAAATGTGTTTTTTTTTTAATTTTCTGATAAAACAACGATGCCCGGGATTGGAAAGATGCCCGGTTGGTGATAAGCTGGTCACCTATCACGTTGTGGGACTAAGACGTATCTTCGGCTAATCGTGGATGCACACGTTGTACCTCTGCCTACCTCTTCGGGGTACGGGCATGACCATACATTTTTTTAGGTTTTTACCCTCGGGCTAAGGTTGAAAATTGATCTCAATACAATAGTAATCAATTAATACACTTGTACTGTTTCACAATAATCATATTGTGAAAAATCTGTAAACGGTTGACCTTGCAGGTCATCCCTGAAACTTTCCGCTAAATTAAGATATTTTAAGCTCAAAAGCGTAAAAACTATAAGCATAGATTTTTTTCAGTTCTAAGAGATATTGAAATATCTCAATTGCTAAGTCACAAAAAAACAGCAAGAAAATACGAATGAACCAACGAAACAATCATACATGCAGTTTATTTTGATAAAAATGGCAGTACATTGATTTTTGAAAAACTGTATATTTTGGAAACGATGATCAAATTGATCAAATTTCAAATGGTCAATTTCAAATGGCATTCAACTCAATTTAACTATTGCTCTAGCTAAATAATCGGTAGGTTCAAAAACTTCGAAGCAACGTCAAAAAACATTTTTTCCAAAATTTTCATCATGATAGATACCAAACAAAGTGACTGATTTTTATCCAATTAACAGTACTTGACGCAGATTTTAAAGGAGAAAAGCTGATTAGATTACGAGTTCAATCGGTATATTAGCCTGAAAGTTATTTCAAAAACATTAAGTTTGCTAAAACAACGTTATTTTAATATTTGAAAAGCTGTAACTTTTGAAAATAAGATTCGATTTTAATTTTTAAAACGGCATTCGACGTAATTTTTTTAGTACTAAAATATTATAGAATACTAAAAAATGATTGGTTGAAATATTTCGAAGTTATGTCGAAAAATGACTTTTTTTCAAAATTTTCGTCAACGTTTACTTCCAAACAGATAAACCGATTTGATGCAAATTATGTATTAGACTTAATTTTTTTAGAATATAGCTGATTAGTTTACAAAAACTTTGATTTTTGAGTACAAACTCAATCAGTACATTAATCTGGAAGTTATATTAAAAAAAATCTGTTTCACCAAAATTTCTTTTTGGGTTTTTTCAAAATTTTATCAAAACCCCTTGGGCAATGCCTTGGGCCCATTTGGTTCAAATTTTCAGAAAGACTAAGTTCAGTTGAATCCAATCGAATGCCATCAACCGCGTGTCGATCGGTCCAGCCGTTCAAAAGTCATGAGATGTTTACATACAGACATACATACACACACACAGATACATACAGACACACTGACGTCATCGCGAAAATAGTCGAAAAAGGTTCCTAGGACCTCAAAATGCGGACATCTGGTGAAAATTCGATTTTTGAAAATCGTAGCAAAATCAGTAACTTCCTTATCCACATACGTAGCAGGAAATTAAAAAGTACAAGTGTATTAATAGATTAATATTGTATTAAAATGGAGTGAATTAAAATGAATTAAATCTACCACGCCAAAGTAACATTTTAACTCGTTAGCGTTTTAGCTCGTTAGTTTCATAATATATGGCGTTAGTAGTAATAAAATTCTATTGTATTTTTTATTCCTAATGTTTATAAAATGGTACTTTAATGGTAGATCATATCTAGACATGAATTTAAACTACCACGTCAAAGCTCAAACCTCGAAGTGCGATATTTTTCCAGTAACAGGTACCACAAAAGTGCATACAAAGTGGCCTAGTGTAGGGCTCGCTTCGTTCGCCCTGATTAGAATAATAGGAGCGATAAATAGATGTGTGTTTTTTGGTTGTGATGTCCGTTCGATGCGTAGCATTTTGTGGTTACGTTATTGCGGCTGGAATACGTAAAACGGTTGTACTTGTATCCACCGATCAAGCAAGTCGCCGCAGGACTCTATCGCCGTTAAGGTTACCATGGGATCTAATTCAATTTTGAAATAGAATTTAGGGTGTTTATTACCTACAAAACAAATAATTTGAGTAAACTAATGTTTTTATAATACCTTTCAAATGAACACCACTAAGAATGTGACTAGAGGTACTACGAATAGAGGTGATAATATTGATTACAATTTTATCACCTCTATTTCTTAAAAAACTGCATTCAATGCCTCAAATTGCATCAAAATCGGTTTATCCATTCGTGTTTATATTGTCAAAATAATTTGAAAGTGTATTTTTTGACATAATTTCGAAATTTTTTGACCAATCAACTTTTGAATTTTTACAATATTTTTGAACTTGAAATACTGTGTCAAATACTGTAAATTTAATCAAAATCAGACATTTTATTTGGGATTCGTCAATGACAATTTTTTTGAAAAAGCTGTTACTTGTCATTGCTTTGACATTTTTAAAACGATTGATTATGTAGCTAAAATAGATCTGAAAATTGCGTTTACTGCCACTCGAAAGAACAAAATCTATCATCGTTTCCAAAATGTACAGCTTTTAAAAAATAAATATACTATCATTTTTGACAATCCATATGTTTGAACCAAAAAAAGCTTGTCTAATAAGTTTTACTCCTTTGAGCTTAAATTATTAATTAAAAAACACACCACGAGGCAGGCTTAGAAGTTAATATGTATATCTCAAAGAAAAGTTATCATAAGTTTAGTATTCAATTTAGGCCAAAACCGAAACTTCAACTCTCTCTGCTTTGATTAAAATTTTAAAAATTTTGGTAGGCACTTAAATGTTTAAAACTCAAATATCTTTTTAGATGTGTACTGGAAGTTTTATATGAATACTCTTTTACATAATATACATTTAGCCATAGTTTTTCCTGGGATTTTTTCATAATGATTTCATATAAGTCCACTCATTTTTTTGTCAAAGTATTTATTTTGGTCTTATTTATACTTACACTATACACGTACCTACTCACTAAAGAACAATCTATATAAATCGCAACAAATCGCAAAGTACACAAATACGTCGCAGTTCGAACGCCATACTCGATTCACTGACTTGTGACTTGTCGTCAAAAATCATTATTATGAAATAATGAAATTTGACTTAATTCATATATGTAAACAAACAAGTGATTTTAAGATCTGCGACAAATCATTCCAAGGAAATTAATACTTTAACGCACTTAATTTAAAGTCTATTTTTAAAATACTTCCTATCGAGCGAGTGGGGCGCTTCGCTCTTCGTAATAATACACAACACGCACGATTCGTCACTACTCGCTCGCTATCTACGTCGATGTCAATACGATGATACTCAGAATATTTACGAACAATGCGATTTCAACGAGTGCGACATATCACAAACCAAATGTGACGTAGCATATGCGATTTGCGACAAATCATATTGTTACGTACTTCGGGTTCTCATCAATATCATATGATATTGTTACGTACCTCGGGTTCGCAATTGTAAGAAAACACCACTTATATTAAATCCGTGTATTTACACAACACAACACAACGTAATACTAAAATACGTTTTACACAATAGTCACTCGCTATCCTATCAATGAACTTAGAATAAAACACTTCCCGCTTCGCACTTGTCACTTGATGTATCGTTCTCGATCGCTTGATAAAAACTGCCTTGTGTTTGTCAACATCTCTGTATTTATAGGCAGGGGAAAGTCCTAGCTGGATCCAAAAAAATCTAAATGTATCGGGAAACAATGAATCACTTCTTATCGTAAACATGTTATGAGTCATAAATCTTAGTACACGCTATTTTCAACCTTATGCCATATCCCACAAAGTCCATTATGGCATAGCCCAGGTGAACTATTTGTTTGTCAATATCAGTAGCTATCTCTTTCTTTTATTTCTAGAAAGTTAGCGCGCGCGCGCTCCAATTCTACACGCTTCTAGATTATTCGTAACACTACCCCCCTCTTAGTTATGTTCGTCCCGAACATCATTACTTTCATTATAGATAGCTAATCGATCAACATGAACAATCTTCATGTTCCCTCTTGGTTGCTTCTGCACTCGGTAGGTTACGTCATTGATCCGTGTGATTACTTTGTATGGCCCATCCCAACGTCGCTGTAACTTAGGTGATTTTCCTTTTCGTCGAACCGGATTATGTAGCCAAACAAGAGATCCTTCCTGAAAACCTCGATGATTGGCGTTTCAATCGTATCTGGTCTTCATCCGCTGACTTGATTCCAATGCGTTTTCACTTATTAACGAGTGTATATCGCGTAATCTCTCACGAATGTCTTCAACATGTTCCGGAATACTTAATTGGGTCTCTACATTCGGTGGCGGGCCTCCAGTCATTAAGTCTGCTGGTATACGTAACTGTCTGCCGAAGTTGGCATAGGCTGGCGTCACTTTTATGCTTTCGTGTTCCGCTGTTCGGTAAGCCAGTAAGAACAGAGGTATGTATTTATCCCAGTCCTTTTGGTGATCTTCTACCAGCTTGGCTAAGTGTCTTTCCAAAGTTTGGTTAAATCGTTCGACCATTCCATCAGATTGCGGGTGATAAGGTGTAGTTCTTGTTTTGTACACTCCTAATAATTTACACATTTCCTGGAATAAATTAGATTCAAAGTTTCTGCCTTGGTCGGAATGAATCTCCAGCGGAACGCCAAATCTGCATATCACCTCATTGACTAATTTCTCAGCAACCGTCGTGGCTTCCTGATTAGGGATTGCGAACACCTCCGGCCATTTCGTGAAGTAATCCATCACGACCATAAAATACTTGTTTCCGTTATCTGTCTTAGGAAATGGCCCAGCCACGTCAATCGCTATCCTTTCCCAGGGGGCTCCCACGTTGTATAGTCTAAGGTTGCCTCGGCTTCTAACCTGCGGACCTTTCACTGCTGAGCATGACGTACATTTTCGGCACCAATTCTCGACATCTTCACGGCAATTCAACCAGTAAAAACGCTCTCGTACCTTTACCAATGTTCGTCGTACTCCAAGATGTCCCCCAGAAACCCCATCATGCATTTCACGTAGTACGTCCTTGATAAGTTTTCTTGGCACGACCAACTGTAGATGATGTTCTCTTCCTGAAGGTTTTTCCCATTTGCGGTACAGTAAGCCGTTTTGCAACACAAGGCTTTCCCACTGCGCCCAATAACTTTTCGTAATGGCGCTGAAGGGAGCCAGCTCCTGCCATTCGGGCTTTCCCGTGTCTTGCTTCCTCCAATCTATTAGAGGCCGCAAATCTCTATCTTCGTACTGGGCCTCACGCATCTCATCAGTTTCCCACCTGTCATCCGTAGGCTTAGCTCGCAAGACTTGAATCCTTTCCTTTGTCTCCATCCTTACACAAGGTTTGCCATCATCCGTACATGGTCGTCGTGATAATGCATCTGCATTTGGGTTAGGCTTTCCACTACGCTGTACTGTATTCCTCGATCTCAGGTTACCATTGCTAGCCGCTTCTGATCGCACTACAGTTCGTGTGGCTCCGGTGTCCCGCGTTGAGCTGCAGTTCTTGCCATTAACCAACCCTTTAATGGATAAACTGTTGCGTTCGCTCACCTGAGGTACGACAGCTTTTGGGGTTGATTCTCGACCAGCCAGCACCTGGCGTTTGCTCCTGGCTGTTACTTGCTTCCCTGCTGGTTCAACAGGCTGTTTGACGTGCCTGCTCTCTTCAGCTGCTGAGATTCCTCCCGCTTGCTGTCGCCAATTCATTGAACCTGTAGGCATAGGTTTGGCTGGGCAGCTAACTCTAATGTGCCCACGTTCACCGCAGGCGTAGCACATGGGGCCCAGTCTCCTAGGTTCCGCTGCCTTTACTCGAGCCACAACTTCTGTAACCTCGCGTCCCTTATATGCGCGTGGTTCGTGGCGAACGGCTTCTACCTCCAGCGCATGAGCCAAAGCCTCCTTCATCGTCACGTGGTGCTGAAGGTGAACAGCAGCACGCACTTCCAGGTCTCTAATTCCATCAATAAACGCCTGGACAATAGTATTGTTCACTGTGTTAGCGTCGGCCGAAGGATACGCCTTCCTCACAAGCTTCTCAATTTCCACGGCCCATTGTTGAAGTCCCTCGCCGCTCCTCTGTACACGGTCCTTTAATTGGGCACGGAAAACATGCTCCAAGTGACGCTCACCGTAGCGAGCTTCCAATGCCTCCATCAAATCAGCGAACTGATACTGCTTAGGCATTGCGTCCAACACGGAGAGCGCCTGTCCCCGCAACGCCGTACTTAGAGCTGTTAAGCAATGTTCGTCTGTCCAACCACTGGCCTTCGCTGATGTTTCAAACTGAGTGCGGTACGCACTCCATGACGTAAGACCGTCATAAGTGGGTACCTTTACACGAGGACCCACCTGGTGAGAGCAGCTTGTAATGGTAGCACCCGACTTAACTCCTGTGATCTTCATTTTCATAAATTCCTTCTCAAGTTGGTCCATAGTCACACTTATTTTATCGCAGTTCGCCTCCAACTGGTC
The DNA here is from genome assembly GCA_036924255.1 of Apodemia mormo. NCBI lineage: Eukaryota > Metazoa > Arthropoda > Insecta > Lepidoptera > Riodinidae > Apodemia > Apodemia mormo. The sequence continues at coordinate 21,434,454 of JAUPFN010000003.1, read as the reverse complement.
AACCCTCTTCTCAACACCCTTCACATCGCGCTTGACGAGGCACACGTCGCTTTTAAGCTGGTCTTGTTGCGCCAGGATAACCGTCAATTTATCATCAAACCCAGATAAATGTTCCTTGATCTGTTCCCGTAGCTGCTGTTGTTGCTGAAGTTGTTCTTGCAGTTTTTGTTGTTGCTGTTGCTGTTCCTGTCGCTGTTGCTGAATAGCTGCCAGTATGACAGAAAGATCAGCAGGGGCTGAGCTCGATGCTAACGATGTGCTGGCAACACTTACGGGTTCCTCACCTGCACGCATCTCAGTGTCCTCTGACACCCTCTGTGTCTCCGCCTGAGACCTGGTGGTAACACCTTCCTTCGGAATCAGTGGCATTTCTCAATTTCACTTCCGACACCAGTTGTTACGTACTCGGGTTCGCAATTGTAAGAAAACACCACTTATATTAAATCCGTGTATTTACACAACACAACACAACGTAATACTAAAATACGTTTTACACAATAGTCACTCGCTATACTATCACTGAACTTAGAATAAAACACTTCCCGCTTCGCACTTGTCACTTGATGTATCGTTCTCGATCGCTTGATAAAAACTGCCTTGCGTTTGTCAACATCTCTGTATTTATAGGCAGGGGAAAGTCCTAGCTGGATCCAGAAAAATCTAAATGTATCGGGAAACAATGAATCACTTCTTATCGTAAACATGTTATGAGTCATAAATCCTAGTACACGCTATTTTCAACCTTATGCCTATCCCACAAAGTCCATTATGGCATAGCCCAGGTGAACTATTTGTTTGTCAATATCAGTAGCTATCTCTTTCTTTTATTTCTAGAAAGTTAGCGCGCGCGCGCTCCAATTCTACACGCTTCTAGATTATTCGTAACAATATGTCGTAAGCTATTTATGAAATGTTCCATACCGAGACTAACACCTATAACACAAGCAAATAATTTGCTTACTTTGGGGTTAGATCAGTAATTGTAATTTGTCCCGTGATTATTGTTATTAAAATGCAATGTGCTAAAATATGTGAATATGTAAATGATAGTGACATAAAAATACTAGTGCATTATTTATCAGGCATATTTACGTTATCTACGCAATAAGTTTTTAATGTTTTATACATATCAGGTCAGGCACGGATCCGTGAATTTCAGTTCAGGGTGGGAGGGGGGGCATTCTCAGCTCATTTCACCAGCTTAATCTTCTAGAAGAATGAGAAATAAAAAAATGTCAGACTATTTCAATAATTTTAATAACTAGAACGTAGCTCAGGGGGTAATTGCACTCATTACCCCTCCTTCCCTCTCTGTATCCGCGCCTGTGTCAGGTATCTATCTCATATCACATAATAAATAAAGTTTCTAGTCCTTTTATATAATTATAAAAGCTATTAGAAGATACCGTTAATCTACCATAGAACATTATGAAACCATTTCAAACAAAATGAAGTTTGTAGGTCTTATGTATCCGAAATAATAAAGTACGTGCGTGCCACCTGGCTGTCGACAGCCGATAAATAATGTTTAATTATAACGTGCAAGTACATAGAGTGAAATAAACGTGGCTTTAGTTTATTTTTGCCTGAGGTGAGATACTTGATACTTCAACCAGTGGCGTAGTTATGCTTGGGGGGCCCCTGGGCAAAAATAAAACTTGGGCCCTGTTTTACTAAACTTTTATCTCAATTAATTAAATTATTTTATCTTCTTATTTACTAACCTTCTTATTGTTCACTACGAGGCACAATTATGAAAAACAAAAGTTAAATATTTTCTCTTCAACTTGGATAGCTAATAAATGTTGCAAGGTCAATTGGTTTGCAGACGTTTATAATAATATGTTTCAATAACTTGTTTCAGATCAACATACAATCATCTCAGTAGCTGGCTCACGGATACCCGTAACTTAACAAACCCCAGCACTGTGATATTTCTAATAGGAAATAAGTCTGATTTAGATGGCCAACGCGACGTCACCTACGAGGAAGCTAAGCAGTTTGCAGATGAAAATGGCTTAATGTTTGTCGAAGCCAGTGCTAAAACGTGAGTAAAATCACAATTGCTTTTCATCAACGCCCAACGGTTGCAGTCTGTGATACATGGAGCACACTAAAAGTTTTGCACTTCTAGCTAATCGGAACTATTTGAATTTCGAATGTTATATTTTTAAATTATTGCAACCTTTTTAGTAATAAAAAAAAAAACAATTGGCGGGAAATAATTTGTCAATTGTTTTTTTATCACACATCAAAGTTCTACGTACGCAACGAAAATAGAATTAAATTGAAAATATTTTAGAGCGATTATATTTTATGATTTTAAAAGTTCTCTCTCCGCAAGGCTGTGCCGCTCATCTTCAAAATGCTTTTGGGAGAGAAGCACCTTGTTTGAGCACCGTGAGGCGATGGTTTGCTGAATTTGAGAGAGGTCGAGTTTCTTTACGAATTTCATGAAGGGCGGCCTTCAACTGCCGTCAACGAAAATAATGTGGCTACTGTTAAGCGGTTAATTGAATAAAACCCCCGGATTACCTATGAGACAATTCGAGGACTATTGGGGATTGGTGTGAGCCGAATTCAGAAAATTTTACACGAAGAATTGAAAGTTCGGAAACTTTGTTGTCGTTAGATCCCTCATGAACTGACAACGGAGCAGAAGCGGGCTCGCGTGGAATGGTGCTCACAGATGCTACTGAAGTACGACCACGGACATTCTAATGCTGTTTATGACATAGTCACAGGGGACGACACGTGGATTTATTGTTCTGAACCCGAAAAAAAACAGCAATCTTTTGAATGGGTGTTTGAAAATGAGAACAGGCCAACAAAAGTGAGACAGGCGAGAAACGTTGGTAAAAAAATGATCGCGTTTTTTTTCTCAGCTAAGGGTCCTATCTGTACAATTCCAATTGAGGATCAAAAGAACGTTAATGCCGAGTGGTATTCTACCATTTGTTTACCCAGGGTGTTAGAAAAAGTTCGCTAAAGACGACCCAAAAGCCACATTCTCCTAAACCATGATAACGCTTCTTCACACACGGCCAACAAAACAAAGTCATTTTTAGCTACCGAGAAAGTACATCTCATCATTCATCCTGCGCATAGCCCCGACCTAGCACCCTGTGATTTCTGTATTTTCCCCAAAATCAAAGATTTGATGAGATGTTTTACTTTTACCAACTCCGAAGAGGCAGTGATAGTGTTCAATCAGCACGTAGAAAATATGCCTTCAGATCTGTGGTCCTCCTGTTTTATAAAATGATTCGATCGCATGAAAAAATGTTTAAAATGTAAAGGAGGTTATTTTGAAAAGCAATAAATATAATATTTTGGATATAACGTGTTGTTTTTTTACGTTACGCAAAACTTATAGTGTGACCTACGTATATGCACATCTGTAATATATCTACAGATTACTTTTAAATGCCAACCCAATATTTGAATTCAAATAAAATTTTGTTTATAAAGAATATACAGGTTGAGTGTTAAAAGACAGTACCTCTCCTTCAGTATGAAGAAGAGTTTTCGGTACTCGATTCTGATCCCGAATTTGTTAAAGAAATTCGTACTTAAATTTTGAAAAAAAAATTCGTACTAAAGCGCACGTCTATTGCAAGGGCGATGACCAAAATGTTCGTACATTACTTCACTCATTTTTTGAAGGTTTATTATGTAATTAAGTAATATTCTCTTTTTATTATAATTTTGTTGGTTTCATGTTTCGTTTGGAATAAAAATAAAATAAATGTGACCATTAACTATCGCGTCCTTTAATATATACAGACTTTTATTAGTCTACCTGTATAAATGCTCGCATTGGTCATGGCCCGCTTTGAAGAATTTTTTCTATCATTTTGCCAGGTAGTTTGTGATAGGCGAACGATTCACTTCATCGTGATTACCAGGTGGTAGAGTTTTGCAACGTCTCGCCTGGTACAACTGCCTTATCTGTTCCTGTCACAAAGCGTTAGTGCTTATCACAGTCGTGTTCCGGTATAGCAGGTAAGGTAGCCGGCCAATCATCAGGAGAGCTATCTGCTTGTTTGCTGCTATTTTATGGTATAAAAAACTGAAAAGTATATTGCTGGAATTTGACAATGATGGCACAGTTATGGCAGCGGTAATGGGGTTTTTGAGAGTCGTGATTTTTTTGAAGGGAATAAGAGAAGCATTATTCTAAATATTTTGACTTAGGAGATTATATAGAGAAATAAAATATTTTTCTTTTATATACTTTTATTACGAGAGTTACAAATTGGGAAGTAGGTATGGTATAACTCAGGCCTGCATCATGTTAAAGCTTTGTATAAATCAGGATTGTATCTTGTTAATTTTGAAAAACGAATGAATTTAGACCGGCAATCAGCAATCAGATTCTATAATACTATAATGGTTTATTTAAAATAATATAGTGGCCAAAACGTCGAGGAGGCGTTTTTGGAGACTGCTAAGAAGATATACCAGAGCATACAAGACGGACGACTCGACTTAAACGCGGCCGAGTCAGGCGTGCAGCACAAGCCGGCGGCGACCGGGCGCCCGCTGGCCGCGCCGCCCGCCGCCCGCGACCCCTGCGCCTGCTAGCGCCCGCGCGCCCCGCGCCCGCCCCCGCCCCCGCCCACACCGCCCTCATGCGCCCCGCAACATCTCTTGCATTATACTCCTGTCCTTGTTTAAGTGCGAACTTCGCTGCTGTTTGTACATGATACCCAGCGGACACATTGTCCTTTAAGCCTAGTCGTTCGCACTATTCCAGTATTTTAGTCGAACAGAGAGAATTTTAGTATCTAAAACACTGGCTACTGGTCAAAAATCGTTCGTACTTTGGTCGAGTACAGTTCACAAAGTGAATAAGTGTTTCGCGAAATAAACATCGTAATACAACTAATAAACTCGACCATGGGCGTGCCGAGGGGGGGGGGGCGGCAGGGGCAGCTGCCCCCCCCCCCCTGGAATTACCTCTCTACTATCTACTGTTGTAGATAAAAATATAATAAGATAAAAATATAGTCTTATAATGTTACGGTTGCCCCCCCCGGTCAGAACCAGGGTACGTCCATGAACTCGAGTAAAACGAGAGGTTCACATTTGTATAGTCGGTGAGTCAGTAAACTGGGCGCGTGGTGGAGTGCGCTACTCGCCCGAGAAAAATAGAACTGAATGGATCAGCTTGACTAAATTATGCACTCAACTACATTTTTGGTGTTTAAACATATTTAATAACTAAATTACTAGCTACTCGACTAAAATACTAGCCTAGTCAGAACGAGGCTCAAACAATTCCAAGTACAACCTCACTTCTTTCTTCACTATGTTGCTGAACTTGTTTTCTGAACTTAACACACACACACACACCTACATATATGTTTTAATAAATTGTAAATGGTAAAATCTTTTTTCATTATTACAAGACATAATCAGACATGTTTGTTTCTATAAGTTATTAGAATGTTTTTTTTTATCTAAAACATGTTATCCAAGCAGCTCTATGAAATTCATCAACCCTATTTTAAATGGTCTGTTGTTTGACTAACCAAAATCTACATCGCTCCTGTTATAAACACTAGTGTGGATTATGGGTCAACTTGTTGAACACGTGGTTAGCCTGGGGTTCCAGATGTAACATTGAATAGTTTCCTTAATAAATTTTTGGCCATAAAAATTAATGACATTTTGTAAATTTGCATTTAACTTTGTACGATGATGCTGACTGATGATGATGTATTAACTGCAATTAATTGTACATAAAGGCCTGTAATGTATCTTGGTCGTAGGCACTGAATAATATTTTTATCCTCTGTATTAGTAACTTCCAATCATACTTGCATGTCTTACTCTTAGACACTCGTACACAACTTGGTGGTACTATGATAAATGACTACACTGTGATTATAAATTCTATGTGACAAGGGTCTAGGATTTGTGTGAATATTTTTGACGCATACATGTATGAGTGATCTACTCACTATTTAGTGTACCTATTTATATAAAATTAAGTTACTGCTTTGCATATACTATGCCAGTCATCCTCCGTCAGTATTCCATTAAATTGTTATCTGCTCCAAATTATTTTAACATTACGGATATTAGGATTGTTGTTATGTAAATTGTCATTGTGTAAAATTACTTATTACAAAATAAAATCATATCATAATTAAATCTATTGCTTGATATTGTTTAAAATTGTAATAATTACAAAAATATATCAGGATATATTTCTGTCTCGATATATTTTTTTGTTAATAATTATAAAAACACACTAGAGTGGCGTGACACATAATAACAGACAGGTTTTTACTTATGGAGTAATGGTAAGTTACATTTGCTACAATAAGTCTGTCACGTTGTTCTGGTGCGGTTTCACTTTAAACTGTTCTTTAAACTTAAATTTAATTAGTCAAGTCTTTGACGTGAAATTAAGTAATTGAGATATTCAAAGTGATTATTTTATTGTGTAAATTTTGTAAGTATTGTTCATAACTGTTAATGTTTTATTTATTGAAACTTTTGAGTATTTATGTAAGAATAAAAACAGAGCATTGACTACTATTTTTGCATCGAGATCACACTATATTTATTACCTACTTATTATGCGCAACATGTTTCAGTTCAATAATTGTTTCCAATATGGCGCAATAATATTAACAATTATTTAAACTTTTGTATGCTGAACTAAACTGATTTTCATACATTTTCTACGGGGACCTTAGTGAAAATACAAAATCAATAAGAATTTCATTGAGGTGCTTTGTTCTGGCTTCTGTTGCGAATTCATATAAAGTCAGTAAAATTGTTGATTTATTATTAGATTTGTTGTAGCTAAATTATATTCTTATACGAAAACTGAACAAAAATTGAACTCAAATATGCGAGTAAAAAAGTAGTAAAAGTAAATGAGGTCTGAAACAATTTTTAATATGTATATATAGTCTGACACTTGCTTGCTGAAAGCCATAAGTTTTTTTCGCTAATAGCAAAACAATGAATGAATTTTAGTGCATACCGTTTTTATAATTGTTAAATTAATTAACTTGTGATTATGTAAGTACATTCTATCTGTACTCACAAATAACTCTGAGGAAAATTGTCGTTGGATTTTTCCTCCCATCATACCTATAACAGAATGAATGTTTATTTATTTATTTTTTATTTACACAAAGAGAAGACTCGTTCTTCGTTATTATATATAAAACTATGTATTAACATTACTAAATATTGTTACCAATACGGGAAAATAATATTAACAGACATAGAATTCGCACTGCATAAAGAACCGCATCCTTGAGCCGCTATAAACGTGTGGGCTAGTAAATAAATGTTGTAATTATCGTATATTCTACTTATTTTTGACACTTCTAGAGATGGTCTGCGATATATTTTTAGCGACTAATTTAATTAGTGTAATTTAATCATTGTTAGTAGGTATAAAATAACATAACAATTGCAACGGATTTGAAACAGACCTGCAGCAAAAAACATTGGAAACATTCCACATTTTAATATTAATATAATAAAATGGAGTTACATATTATAAAAAACATTTGCAGAGAAATATTAACAATAAATATGGATCAAGCTCTCATATACAGAATTTTTATGTAATAGATCTTAAATCTGTTGCATACCGGGGCATTTTTCTGTATTCGTCGTTTTAAAAAATGTCTATTGTAAGATTTTAGATATATGTAAGGATATAAAGATATTTTTTAAGAAAGTTGTACGTCGTTCATTAGCTGCATTTTATCTTAAACACAAAGTATCTACTTCAATAGAAGTATTATTATGATTTTTATTTAATATTTACTTAAGTTAGTTTCTTTTTGGTGCTGGAAAAATATATTTATGAATGCGATCAGATGCGATCGATTATGAAATTAAAAATTTGAAGTTTAACGCATGACAGTCGAACAGTTCTCCAATTTTTATCTTGTTTTTTTGTGACTCACCTGTGCGACAACATTTTATTAGGTACCAAAGTAATAGTTGCACTACAATTAAAGATAGTTGCACGTATTTTTCATTCCCAGTATTTACAATATTTAATACTAAAACGCTCTAAGCTGTTGGCGCTATGGCTTTTCCAATGACATACGATCCGCCTATGAGTTGGGTCATATCGGTTAGATGGTTTCAAAACCTTCAACGGACATATGTAGAAACATTTTTGTGTTTAGGGTATGTATATAGATTGAATAAAATGATGTATCAAATAAAATTTCTTGATATCAATTTGAAGGAAGTCGCTTTGCTAAAAGTCGTTCAAATACAAGGGTTTTAGGTAAAAATAATGAGAAATTGTTGTGCTTATCAGTTACAGGATTTAAGGCTGTTTTGTTTGAAGGTTAATTAAATTGTGGTTATTTGTAATTTTCAAAATAAGAAATAACCACACCTGTAAAATAACTGACATTATCAATCCCCACAAATAGTACTATTTTTTTATTGTTCTATCTATGCGAAGTGGATAGTATTAAAAAAAACCTTTAAAATCAATTTTGGTGCAAAAAACTGAATGGCAATAACTATTGGTTCAATTAGTGTAATAGAATAAAATGTATGTATCTATAAATAAACAGACTGTCAAATATTGTTTTTATTCCTAAATTTATTTAAGGTCTGTTTAATTAACACAACAGTTAGAATGGTTTGACCGCCCGTTGGTTGAGTGGTTAGCGACCCTGACTATGTAATCGACGAGGCTCGGGTTCGATCCCCGACGGGGACAAGCATTTGTGTGATGAGCATAAATGTTTGTATTTCCGGAGTTGAGTGTTTATTATATATGTAAAAGTATTTATATATGTATTTCTACATATTAGTATCATTGACTAACACCCATAACAAGCAAAATAATTTGCTTACCTTGGGGTTAGATCAGTAAGTGTAATTTGTCCCGTGAATATTTATTTATTTTAAAAAAATGGGTTTTACGAATTATTTAAAGTAATTTAAAATTTTTATATCCTTTTGAGAGAGGTTTAAGAAAATAAAATACACTAAGTTTGTTCAAGAGCAAATTCTGTTTGAGATTAAAAATAAAGTAATTGGAAAATATAAACCCTGTAAAAACCGTCATAATATTGGACTTTAGTCTTATAGTAAACATTCTGACAAATAGGAAACATTCTGACAAAAACGATAGCCGTGCGTTAATTCTAACCATACTTAGCTGAGTACTGGGAGTCAAAGTGGGGCTTGGTGTTCTGAGGTGAGGATAGTAACGACATGTCTCATGTATGTGAAATAATTCCCATAATAGAATTGTTGTAACGATCAATGTTTCCTTCTGACTTATTCATCCTTACCCTAATTCTAAATATAATTGTTATGATTTTAATATCGTGGACACTGGTCCTGAACTGATTTTTATTCTTAGCCATAGCTGACTATTGGGAGTCAAAGTTGGTGTTCTACGGTGAAGATAGCAATGACATGTCTCATATATGTGTTATATGAATGCCGTATAATGGGAATTATTGTAATGTTCAGTGTTTCTTTCTGATTTTTCATTATTCATCCTTACCCTAATTCTAATATAATTGTTATGATTCTAATATCAAATGTCCTGGATACTGGCCCTGAACTGAGAATATATTTATTTTTATTGTATAACTAAATATCTATCCAACGAATGGTTTGATTCAGACGAACAAATCTTCTCGAAATCTTAAGTGTCTCAGAAACATTAGACCAATGAGTCTAATGAGATTACAAAAATTCAAAATTATTGTTATTAAAATATGCTTAGTTTCTTTCTTCGATATATTTTAAACTTCAATCTTCGGCACTTGGTGTAATTTCATTATTAAAAGTTGAAACTATAAAATAATGCACTTGTTCTTTTATTTCACTAATACGTGGGTGTACACAAAGATATTTTAAAACCCTTTTTTGATCACTTCGTAAAAATGAAATACTTTTTATAGATATGACAAGGTACCTAGTAAGTATATAAACCCAAGCTTGTCAACGCCAGACTCCATCACAATTTTTCACAATATATGAAACATGTAAAAAGTACCTAACATATCCACTCGCACTCGATTCCTTAAAGCATGTTTATTTTTTAGCAATTTATTTTTGAGAACGCGAAGCCCATACCTTGTCGTTTTCCTCCTGTTTGACCTTACATCTTAAACACCTACCAGCTCGTACTTTCACATCACATTTTTTGACTGTGAGTTCAAAATTGAGAGGAAACAACTCCAGTCCTCGATTCTTTCAAAGGCTAAAAGGGACTTTAGGCAAACAAAGTTGTCCTTCGTCGTTTATAATGTAAAAATTTACAAATAGAAGTCACCATAATTAGTTGTTTTGTTTGTTTTTCGCCAAACTAGACGTTACAAGATTGTTTTTATTTTCCCTTCCTGTTATTTCCTATTGTAAACAGTTTGCAGAAATTGTTTACTGCCACCTGAGAATTGAAGTTATGCTAAGTTGATATTATCAATAGTTAATTGAACTGACTTATTTCACTCTACCTTGTTTCACGTGTATAAACTTAACGATTGTATGTGTATTGTTATATGTTTTATTCCTAAACAGAATTTATTTATTATAAAAATCATTTGATTTCTAAATATATCAATAAGCCAAAATCCTTGTTTTTATTTATTCATAATTAACCTTCGTAGGTTTTGGATTTTTGGATTCTTCTTTGGGGGAATTCCGCTGAAATAAATACAATATTTGTATTACAAAACAGCTATAAGGGCAATTTACAATCTCAGCCAAAAGACTTCCTGAGAAACAAATTCAAAGGAATCACTATTTTAACTGTAATTTCGCAGTATATATTCGAAAACGTGATGTGTGAAGTACATATTATATTAATAAAAATAATAGTGACATTCACTCCTTAAATACAAAGAATAAAAACAATCTTGCTGTGCATGTATCTCGTCTCCACAGAATAAGCAACACTTTTATAGGGCAAAGTAAAAAGGCGCTTCTACAATAAGCTCCCTGATGCTATTGAGATTTACCAGTTAACAAATTCAAAAAAATGTGTTAAAAAACTATAAAATATCTGAACACCTAGGTGACAGGAAAGCATGGGATTAACTACTCCTCATATCGGCAATCTTTATTATTACTGTAACAATTAGATACTTACAAATTAAACATTATGTAATATTTTATTTAAAAATGATATGAAAAAAGACAAACCCGCTGAGTTTCTTGCGCCGGATCTTCTCAATGTATGGCCGCGTTTCTGATCCGGTAGTACTTAAAGTTTTATTGAATAAAGTTCGTCTGATTTCGGGAAAGTACTGACGCATTAAACCTATTTTCTCTGGACCTGAATGTTCCGGACAAATTTTGGTTTTCCTTATTAGACATTGACCGTTGGGTGAGATTTAACAATGAAAGTGCACCGAGTTCCGCTGCGGCAATCTACACCAAGCTTGAGGCAAATTAACACGATCGTTTAAAGTACCGTAAGGTACGGTAAAATAAGACTAAATGTGTCATGCAAATCCGTTTCATATTATTATGATCAAGACAACATATTTTCTTACTTGTAGTAACACCTAAATTTTTGTGATTAGGTATATTGCACTTGGACACAACCACCTATTACTAGATACTACAAGGGTACATTCTGGATTAAATTAACTACCCATTTATGACACAAGCAGGTAAGTATATAGTCGTCGCTCAGCAAGCTCAAAAGCAACCTTACCATACCATATTTATATAATGGCAATAGAAAATGCTTGGCAAATGTTCACACTCTCCAAGGCTATATAAATGCTGTTCCGGACAGGCAAGCATGGTGGACGTCGAATTTATGTCGTCTATTGCGCTTGTTATAGTCTTGACATATTTTTATTCAAACACCTTTACAATAATACAACAACTACAAAACAATACTTATAAAATATTTGTTTCAAAGGAAGCTTGAAGTTCAGTTGAGAAGACAGTGGATGTTAAAAATCCATACATATGCCATCAAGCAGCAATCAAGCATGTTTAATACCCATAAAGCAGCTCATATAGAACTTAAAGTTCTATTGCTGCCGTACAATGGTGTAAAAAGATGCTTTTATCGGTATAAGAGACCTTTATGAGTTTTTATACAGCCTAATGCTGTACAAGGCCTTTCTTAGAGTTCCGCGTAAGCTTTAGGCGTTATATCTGAATATTAATACACTACTGTACAGCTTTAAGCAATTTGTAACTCATTTGGCTGATTTTAACACTTAAAGCTGTACATTAGCTGTATTTTGTTTAGCACGGGAATTTATTACAGCTTTAAATATTATTATAGTATCACTCACTTGTTTCTGTAAAATGGGACGTACAATCACCGTTCTACAGCTAATATTTATGGCGTAATTGTAGACTGTTATGTAGCCAATGGTGTTAAAAAATCTGCATATACAGCTATAGTACAGCTCAAGGCTGTATTACTGAGAAAATTGTTGTTTGCTGTTTTTATATCTGCATAGTTGATATCATGTGGAAAAAAATCAAGAGGAAGATTGAAAAGGAATATTTAAATATTATAAATTACCAACCAAGTAATCGTGATGAAGATAAAGCTGAAAAATTACTAATTCAGGTAAACCTACAATCGTCATTTTTATTAATGTTCAAGGAAAAGGGTTCCGTCACAAAAACATTAAAAAGAGATTGTAGGTTATCTGATTTATTATTTTTTAGGCTTATCTTCTTCATTAAGGTTACTTGGTTGGTAATTTACAATAACTGATTTTTTTTAATGTCATAAGATAGCAAACAAGCAGATCGGTCTCCTGATGAAAAGAATCAACCATCGCCTATACAGACAGCAAAAATGTTAATGGTGCGTTGCTCTCTTGTGGCGAGGTCTAATGCCCCATGCATAAGTTTACCGGCCACTAGCCATGGGTCGTTACGTCGTTTTCAAGAAACGTAATGAAACTAGTGACGCCGGCCAAGTCACTAGTTTCAAAAGTAGTGATTTTTGTAACTAGTTACTTCGGCTACTGTGATTGTTTGAATACATAATTTTACGAACTTATACAGTTACGTGTGAAACGAAATTAGATTATATCACTAACAAGTGTTTATAGTTACACAGTTACATGAATAACGTATTACTAAATGACACAAATTAGCTTCCCTTCATACTTTAAGTATTAAAATTTACTTACTTTAATGATAATTGATTAGTGATTACTGATTATTAATTACTGATTTTATTAAAATTATTAATTTTATTACATACATATACTTTTTAGTTTTATGTGTGTGTAATCAAATAAAACTATAATAATTTTATATACACGTTTGATAAATTTACACCTTTTCATTTACACTTTTTATAATATACTTATTAAATCAAATTTAATTTAATTAATAAAATAATTAATAAAAAAAAACAGTAGCAGTCGTGGGACTGCCGATAGAAGTGAAAACGGAACTATTTAGTTGAGAGTAATTAAAACTATATGCAAAACATAGCTATAGATATACTATTATCATTAGCATGTCGGTGACGCGAACCGAGGATTTTACCCTCTACCAAAACGCTCAACGCGCCTAAAGAAGTTTTCACTTCAATAATAATTAATAAATATATTATTATATTTACAAACTGTAAATTCAAGATTGTTAATAATATAAGATATAATTATAAGATATAAATAATATAAGATATAATAGAAGATTAGAATAGTTCAAGATTTTGCAGTATTTTTTACTGTCATTTGTCTTGGACTTTTATTTAAAACTTTCTATTTTTTTATGTCATAAACAAAGCAAATTACAAGTGCACATTAATTTCATCGAAAACAATCAGTGAAGTCGACTCAGATTAGTTAATCTGAGGAAGTCGAATTAAAACAAACAATAGAAAATATTTTGTTCGAAAGTCCCTGTTCCTTCCCAGAATCCGAGCTAATTTTCTAAAATTATTTAAAAACAGAATTCAACCTGTTTTATTCTCTATGTTTATAAGTTTATGTATGAAAATTAAACGTATGCTTATACTTTATAGGCTGTTTTGTTATCGGTTTTTGCGCTGTAGGTACTCCACAGCACGTGTGCGCTTAGATCTATTGATAATAATGGTATCATGCGGTCTCGTTCACTCCTCATATCTTGATCAGCCGTCTCGCCTTCTCTGCCGGTCGAGCATATTTTTTTGCACCGCAGTCCGCACATTGTGTTCGACTAATCACGCCCAATCACAGTATAGTAACGCATTTACAAAAATCACTACTTGTCATTTGACTCGGAACTAGTGACTTCGTTACATGTCGCGTAGCTAGTTACTGTAACCAGTGACGTGAAATAACGCTCATTTCTACCGGCCACCTTACCCTCCAAACCGGAACATGACAGTGACTAGCACTGACGCTTTGCAGCAGGAATAGATAAGGCGGTGGTACCAGACCCGGTCGAGCCAATGCAGAGCTCTATCACCTAGTAACCACGATGGAAGTGACTCGCATAGCCCATCGGTTGTCTTTTACGACCTGCCTGGCAGAAAGGCAATTGGTCTATTCTTCAAAGAATATATAAAAAAAGAGTTAAAAAGAGAAATAAAAATCATTACACTGAGAAAATATGTATTTTTTTATTTTTAACTTGGTACTATACGGAGTTTTACAAAAGCGGTATAGTAAGTCGAAAGGGGGTGACTCAGAGGGTCATTTTGAACAACTTTTGTTCAACGATTTGTGAAAATTCCCGAAAAACAATTTTGTTTTTCCATTGTGAAAAGTCACGTGACCAACAAAGTTTCTATGGAGAATCAATATTTTTTTCGCGAATTTCCAAAAGTCGTTAAACAAAAGTTGTTAAGAATGGCCCCCTGAGCCACCCCCTTTCGGCTTACTGTACCACTTTTGCAACACCCTGTATATATGTATACTTACAATCGTTTTAAAAATATTATATACTTAGATACAATTACAGGCAAAAGAGTATGTGTTTCTCTTTGAAGAACTAATAATATTAAATCACGAGCACGAAATAACGTCCCTTGTGGAAAAATTTCTCGGATAAAAGTAGGTAAATAACTTACAAAGTGAAAGTAACAGTTTATGAATGTTTAATTTTATTTAAAAAGTCGAAAAAAGTCTTACAAAGTCGGAAAAACTCGGAGTAATTCCAAAATTTCGGACTCTTCCAGAAGAGTTATTCAGTGTTAATAAATCTTGCAACGTTTATGGGTACTAAAAGAAATATATTAAAAGTTATTAATACTACGAAAGTGTAATAAAGGGGAAAAAAATATAACTAATACTTCCCCGGTTTTCCGTTTAAGAATTTGAAACTTTCTTCTTTGTTTAAAAAAAGGTTACCGTTACTGTCGATCAATATTATAAACTTTGTTTCTTCAATTTTTGATAATTATTATTAAAATCTATTATATCACAACGTTATTTGCCAATTTTTATTTTATTGTACTTTTATTACATAAATATATTTATAAATTAAGTAAAAATTAAAACAGCTGATCTAATTAGCTTTTGACAGGTTGAGTCAGTGTTGCCAGAGAAAAAGTCAATCTTTTGTCCTTAAAGCCTCCTCTACACTACTCCTATGTCCGGGGTAAACTCAAAAAGTACTACATGGATTTATTTCAAATTTTGCATGACTATTACTAACAGGTCGGGTCAACATATAGGCTACATATTATCAAGCTGTCACCTACGGGGGAGGTGCTGTGCGGAGTAAACGAAGTCCGCGCGGACGAAGTCTTGGGCAACAGCCAGTATAATTATGGCGAGCGAAGCGAGCCCTACACTAGGCGACTTTCTATGCACTTTTGTGGTACATTTTCCTGAAAAAGTATCCCACTTTAAGGTTTGGGCTTTGACGTGGTGGTTTAAATTCATGTCTAGATATATTATCTACCATTAAAATGCTATTTCATAAACATTAAAAAAATAGAAAATACATTTTGTATTAGAATTTTATTACTGCTAACGCCATCTATTATAAAAATAAATAAATAATAATAATAAATAAATATTCACGGGACAAACTACACTTACTGATCTAACCCCAAAGTAAGCAAATATTTGCTTGTGTTATGGGTGTTAGTCAACGATACTAATACATAGAAATACATAATATATAAATACCAGAATATATATAATAAACACCTAAACCCAGAAATACAAACATTTACGCTCATCACACAAATGCTTGTCCCCGTCGGGGATCGAACCTGAGCCCCGTTGATTGCGTAGTCAGGGTCGCTAACCACTCGACCAACGGGAGGGTCAAATAACGAGTAAAAATGCTACACAGCTACACTAGGCGACGATCTGTGCCCTTTAGTGGTACATTTTACTAAAAAAATATCGCACTTTTAGGTTTAAGCTTTGGCGTGGTAGTTTTATTTTGTTTAATTCATTTTCATTCACTCCAGTTTAATACAATATTAATCTATTAAAACACTTGTACTTTTTAACTTCCCACTACGTATGTAGATAGGAAGGTTACTGATTTTGCTCCGATTTTCAAAAATGGAGTTTTCACCATATGTCCGCGTTTTGTGGGCTTAGGAACCATTTTCGACTATTTTCGCGATGACGTCAGTATGTCTGTATGTATGTGTGTGTGTGTGAGTGTGTGTGTGTGAGTGTGTGTGTGTGTCAACAACTCATAAGTTTTGAACGCCTGGACCGATTGAAACGCGGTTGGTGGCATTCGATTGGATTCCGCTCAACTTATACTTCCTGAAATTTTGTACCAAATGGGCCTAAGAGATTTTGAGAAATTTTGAAAATACCCTAAACAAATTGTGACGAAACAATTTTTTTTTAATAACTTCCAGATTAATGTACCGATTGAGTACAAAAACTATTCCTCAAAAAAATACATCTAATGCATAAATTGCCTCAAAATCAGTTTATTCGTTTGGAAGTAATCGTTGACGAAAATTTTGAAAAAAGTGTTTTTTCGACATAACTTCGAAATATTTCAACCAATTATTTTTTGGTATTCTACGATATTTTAATACTATAAAAATTACGTCGAATGCCCTTTTAAAAATCAAAACCGAACCTTATTTTCAAAGGTTACAACTTTTCAAATATTAAAATTACGTTTTCTTTAGCAAAGTTACTTAATATTTTGGAAATAACTTTCAGGCTAATATACCGATTGACTTCAAAATCTTATCATCGTTTCTCCTTTAAAAACTGCGCCAAGTACCGTTAATTGGATAAAAATCGGTAAATTTGTTTGGGATCTATCATAGACGAAAATGTTTTTTTGACATTGCTTCGAAATTTTTGAACCTACCGATTTTTTAGCTAAAGCAATATTTAAATTGAGTTGAATGCCATTTGAAAGATCAAATCGATCATCGTTTCCAAAATATACAGCTTTTCAAAAATCAATACGTGCCAAGAAAACTTATCAAGGACGTACTACGTGCGTCTTCCCGGTTGAAATTTGGATGTTTTTTGATTTCAATGGCTTCTTTCACTAGCCGTGGAATGTAATATGGCGTTCTGTCGAAAATACGCGTGGCCTATGAAATTCCATCCAGTGATTACGGCCCGACTACAGCTGTAGATGTTTAGCAATCGCCGACTTATTAACGTCGTTATTCTTGACTGCTTTGATATGCTACTAGGCCTCTGACACATGCTCTTAAGGACGAAAGATTGACTTTTTCTCTGGCAACACTGACTCAACCTGTCAAAAGCTAATTAGATCAGCTGTTTTAATTTTTACTTAATTTATAAATATATTTATGTAATAAAAGTACAATAAAATAAAAATTGGCAAATAACGTTGTGATATAATAGATTTTAATAATAATTATCAAAAATTGAAGAAACAAAGTTTATAATATTGATCGACAGTAACGGTAACCTTTTTTTAAACAAAGAAGAAAGTTTCAAATTCTTAAACGGAAAACCGGGGAAGTATTAGTTATATTTTTTCCCCTTTATTACACTTTCGTAGTATTAATAACTTTTAATATATTTCTTTTAGTACCCATAAACGTTGCACGGCAGAAAGATTTATTAACACTGAATAACTCTTCTGGAAGAGTCCGAAATTTTGGAATTACTCCGAATTTTTATATCAAATTCAGAGTTTTTCCGACTTTGTAAGACTTTTTTCGACTTTTTAAATAAAAATAAACATTCATAAACTGTTACTTTCACTTTGTAAGTTATTTACCTACTTTTATCCGAGAAATTTTTCCACAAGGGTTACCATCGCCCATAGACAACTATACTACCAGGGGTGTTGTAGTTGCGTTGCCTGCCTTTTAAAAATGAGTAGGCTCTTTTCTTGAAGGTCCCTAAGTCGTATCCATTCGGAAAAAATCTACCGATAACTGGTTCTACATAGGAGGAGTGCGGGGCAAAAAGTGCCTCGAGAATAACACGGTTATGGACTTCCAGACGTCGAGATAGTGAGGGATGAGCTTTCGGAACATTTCCCATGATAGAGCCGATAAAAGATGCAGAGTGATGCCACATCTCTACGTAACGCCAAAGAATCAAGCCGATTTCAAATAGTCATCGTCATCAGTGCCAAGAAAACTTATCAAGGACGTACTACGTGCGTCTTCCCGGTTGAAATTTGGATGTTTTTTGATTTCAATGGCTTCTTTCACTAGCCGTGGAATGTAATATGGCGTTCTGTCGAAAATACGCGTGGCCTATGAAATTCCATCCAGTGATTACGGCCCGACTACAGCTGTAGATGTTTAGCAATCGCCGACTTATTAACGTCGTTATTCTTGACTGCTTTGATATGCTACTAGGCCTCTGACACATGCTCTTAGTACCTCTATACACTACTCGGCCGACTTCAGTACGCGTCAAGACGCCGTTGTGAACGCACGTGTGTTTAATAGATTTTTTCGTTGATGTGCGTGTGAGACTCTATTATGAGCGGCATACAGTGGTCACAGGAGCAAACTATGTTGTTCCTTGAAACACTTCAAGCAGAGCCTTTTATTTGGGACCCCAGTGGGAAAGGTCATAAGGACAAGAAAAAAGTAAATGATGCTTGGGTGCGTATTCGGGACGTTTTGGAAATACCAGTTGAAGAATTGAAGAAAAAAAAGGATTCACTTTTTGCGACATACAGGGGCTACTACAGAAAAATTGAAGCTTCCTTAAAAAGTGGTGCCGGCGTAGATGATGTTTATCGTCCAGTTTGGTTCGCCTTTGATTTCATGAACAGCTTTTTGGGGTCCGTGTATAAATGTAAACAAACAATAACCACGGTAAGTTTTTTATTATCAATAACTTGTTTTATTATTACTAAAGTACAGATTACAGTAAGGTCGATTCGCCAGTTTGCGTCCATTTAGTGCAGTTGCTTGCTTTAAGGAGAACATAATAATGTCTCTGCATTCGTTTTAATATAAAAAGTATGTAGTTAATGTGGTAACGAACAGGCGAAATGACCCTACATTCGTTGTGTTTATTTATAAACATTGAAAATAATTTGTAAAGTAATCCCTTATCTGAACGGCAGATAATGGTGATCTGCGTGGTACTTGTGTAATATCTCTCAAAGCACAGTTATTATCAAAGTCTGCCCGCCAAGACCCGGGTTGAATTAAAACTCCATTATCATCATACATATCTACAGTACCAGGAGGCATATATATAAGGGATGATTTATTACTTTTTCTGAGAAAGTTATGCAATAAGAGACATGTCATTGTAATAATTGGGATATTATGAATATCCAAATCAATTGGCTTTCTGAATATTCTAAACCTGGATGCTAAAATACCAAACACATTCTCAACTACTACTCGAGATTTTGACAAGCGCATATTGAAAATCCTTTTCGGTGAATTGATACCATGGTTGCCAGGATATGGTTTCATTATATTATTATGTAAAGCAAATGCTCCATCTGTCAAAAAAAACGTAGGGAATTTCGACATGATCCGTTCCGGATAATGGACTTGGCTTAGGAAGATTAAGCCCGTTAGATGCAATTTTTTGCCATAACGAAGAATTTTTAAGTACACCTCCATCACTGATCCTACCTTGACTACCAATGTCAGCATACATAATGTTATAGTTACTGTCGACTAAAGCTAAAAGTACTAAACTAAACGTCTTTTTATAATTAAAGTACTCAGAACCAGAGTTAACCGGACATTGTATAACAATATGCTTTCCATCCATTGCGCCAAGGGCATGTGGAAAATTCTCCTTGAATCCGTTTTCAACTTCCAACCACTGCTGCTCATTGCACGGCATCTGTAAATAAAAAGTATATTATATAAAAAATATTATCATCAAATAATATGTAAAAAGACACGGTCAATTTCATTAAAAGCTGACACTCAAATTGTATATAAATAATTAAAAAGCCGATTAATTGTAGCACTCATGTATTTTTCATAAAATACAGAGACATACACTCACACTCCTACATACACATACAGTACTCCTGCATATACGCGCACTCAAATGCATATAGTATACAGAACCCATATACACTCACAAATTTGGATTGGATTAAATAAAGATTTATTATTAAATAGGTCGTGATATATACATTTAAACCTTTGCTATTTTTATTTCAGGATCATGGAACTGATTCGATTCAGGAAGAATCAACCAACGCTTCAGAGGATGTACCAATTGCTTCTCCAACTCCAAAAGAACCAGAGCCCCCAAAAAATAGACACACCATCCGACGGCGTGACAACCCACCGGAATTGCAAGTTGCCAGTAGGCAGATGACAGAAGCCTTCAATAACTTAAATAAAGTGATAAATAATCCTTCAAAGGATAGCAGCGCAGTTGAGGACGAGTGCGACGTATTCGGCAAACTAATTGCCAAAAAACTGAAGAGGTTACCTGAACATGAAAGGGACGATATAATGTTCGATATACATGCTCTATTTCGGAAATCACGTTTTGAAAGATCTCCATCAGGTGAATCGTTTCGTACTTCTACACCTAAGTCTACGCCATATTATAGTCCGTTAACTACATCACTATCTTCTAGAAAGCGTCCTTTATCTGCGAATAATGCAGTTCATCATAATGTTACAACATTATCTCCTAGACCACACTCATCGTTTTCAGAGACACCTGATACATATATAACATTATCTAATGAGTCCAGTGAATGTCAACCGACATACTTCCAACAACCAAGCGAAATCACTGCTCATCAACGCTCTTCAAAGATACGTGTTATAAGTGATGAAATTATTGCACCAGACACCCAAAGTCAATCAGTTTATCAACGCTATAAGCAGCCTCAATCAGATCAGTCTAACGATGTTCAATATATTTTGCATATACCAGAGACCCAAACTCAATCTGACTGTCCAGAAGATAATACACATCAGAGTGATTTAATATATCAGGCATATAATGACTCGTAATGTATGAAATTATTCTTATTCTTATTCTCACTGATATTTTTGTAATTGTACATACCTAAACTTTTAATAAATATATGTCATAAATATTAAAATTTTACCTTTATTTCATCCTTGAGTTCCTCGTTCAAAGCTTCACAAACTTCGACTACAATTTTTGAAATCAACTGGCTTGAAATTTTAAATAAATAGTGCATAGATCTATAGCTGTCACCACTTGCCAAAAACCTCAAGGTGATTGATAATCGAATCTTAGCAGGTATAGCTTCTCTTAAATGAGTGTCTCGTTTAGCGATTAAGGGTTCGACTTTAGAAAGTAATAATTTTTTTTTTGTTTTTTTTTTGTTTTTTTTTTTTGACCATAAAATAATTTATTTATATTTCAAACGTTATAGGTTATTGGTTCTATTACACAGAACCTAAACATATAAGCAAACTGTGGGTTTATAGCCATGTAGTATTTGACGCTTGATATTGATACATTTAGTTTGCATAGTCTAATAGATTTAGAATATACTGAAATAGGAAATTTACTGCAATGGTGACTATGATTACGTTATAAAGTTCATAGATGCTTACATGATAACAAACACGATTTTTTTAGACTTATTATGTAATTTATCGACAACATAGTAAGGAAACGCATTTATTTCCTAGAAATAATAATAACTTTATTTTTTCATAACACAACACGGATACACAATAACATTTATAAAAAACAAAATTTTGCGGGTAGCGTTTAAACAAGATCACTGTAACTAGAATATTGTAAAGTTATACCACTAAGTCTAATGACCTAAATTTCTTGAACAATTTTTACAACATATAATAATTTAAAATTTTAATTTAATGTTTACAATTGGTCTTAATTGTATACTATTTGTGCGTATTAAAAACTATGCGTTTTGGTACCTAAACTAGGCCTAGCCTGTATTTTAGGCACCATATTCTCCCTATATTGCAAGTCTATGATGTGGTACACACTATTCAAGTTCTAGTAGGCCAATGAGTTATGCTGTTAAATAACCAACATAATTACATACACTAAAATATATAACCAGCTTACTATTAATTACTAATTACTTATATAATAAACTAATAAATGTATAAACAAAACATTGTAATATATAAAAAGTTAATTTTGTGTTACTTTAATTTACCTAAACCTGCCTATTTTTGTATTTTAAATAAATTTTCAGTGTCCTCGTAAGATAATGTCTTAAGCCAAACTATAAGCTTAATTTTGCAATCAAATGCATTTAGTGGATATAAGTTGAGTTTTTCATTTACTCTGTTATATAGAAAGGGACATAAAAAATATTGAAATTTTTGCAATCGTGATAATCTACAAGAAACTATTTTGCATATTTTATTCCTTCTACGAATTTGGAGTTTATTTTTGTCATAATGAAGTCTTTTATGTTGAATCATTATAGTATTGAGAACAAACAATTTTCTTATTGACAGTACATCTAATTCAGAATATAATTGATTAGTAGGGAATCTGTAAGACTTAAATGTCATAACCTTCAGAAGTGCACGTTGTGCTCTTTCTAGCTGTAAAATGTGTGATCTCGCTGCACCTCCCCATGCTCCAATACAATATGTCATAATAGATTGTGCTAAAGCATAATAAATTATTTTAATTAATTTTGAATCGGCAATTTGGCGCAATTTTTTAAAAATGTAAATCAATTTCCGACATCTGTCGGACATAATTCGAATATGTAAATTCCATGAAAGTGTAGGATCTAAGTATACACCTAGATATTTTATTGAATTCACACGTTCTAGCGATACACAACAACATATATGATTAAGTGACGGGAAGTTGCTACAAGAGTGTACAGTGATTTGAAAATCATTATCAGGAATATTATTAATTGAAGTTCCAAATGTAATATATTTAGTTTTTGACGTATTAAGGGTTAATTTGTTAACTTGAAGCCATTTCATTATAAGTTGTAACCCATTTTCGGCCTGGCTCCTGACCTCCCTCCAGTTATTGCCATGAAATACTAAAGCAGTATCATCTGCAAAACTAAAGATCTTACAATTGTTAACTTTTAAATTACATAAATCATTAATATAGATTAGAAAGAGGCTAGGACCCAGTACGCTGCCCTGGGGAACACCAAACGTAACCAAACAGTCAGAGCTGATCAATTTGCCAATTTTCACCTTCTGAATTCGGTTACTGACATAACTTTCAAAAAGTTGTAAAGGCTTTCCACGAATACCTATTCTTTCCATCTTATTCAGTAGTGCATAAGTATCAACTGTATCAAAAGCCTTTGCTAGGTCTAAAAACAAGCCTAAACATTTATCTTTCTTGTCTAATTTACGAATAATATATTCAGTAATGTCAGTAACCGCGTCAGAAGTGGATTTGCCAGCTCTAAACCCAAATTGGTTATCTGATATTATATTTTCTTTATCTAAATAGGCCAGAAGACGTTTGTTTATAACTTTTTCCAAAATTTTTGAAAGGGCTGGCAAGATTGAAATAGGGCGATAATTGCTGATACAGTCACTTGCACCTGATTTGTGTATGGGATGAATAATTGATATTTTAAAAACCTCAGGAAAAACACCGGTATTAATAGATAAATTAATAATGTGTGTTATTGCCGGAATGATGTAATTTTTACATGTTTTTAGCAAAATATTAGAAATTCCATCATATCCAGTAGTGCTATCATTTTTTAAACCTATAATGATATTTTCTATTTCTAACTCATCAGACTCGAGCATTACCATGGATTTAGTGGGAAATATATTGTTAGATATAGTCGGGAAGTTATATGAAACGTTACTGCATGGTATTTTGTCACTGTATGACTTACCGACATTAGCAAAGTAGTTGTTGACCAAATCTATAGATTTTTGTGCGGAGTCATTTATATTTAAAAGGTTTATAGGAGTTTTTTTAGGATTTTTAGAATAAACAATTGTTTTTATTGTGTCCCAGGTTTTCTTTGGATTGTTGGATAAATTAAAATCGTCCAATGACATTCGGTGGAAATTTTCAAATTCTCCTGATGGTTCTTGTATGAGTTCAAGAAATTGTTGTTCCATAGTACGTCTGTAAAAAAAAATACAGTTAATTAACTTGCCATGTAATGTACTTTAACTTATTAGAAATCCTAATTATTTAAATAAATATTACCTACCTAGTTCTGTTCCGATGCATTGCGATCATCCACCATCTTCTTTTTCTTCTTTTCTTTTTAGTCTTCTTCGTGAGATAAGTATGCACGTAGTTATAATACGCTAGAGAGCACATTGCTACGGCGGCTGCTACTTGAGCGTCCATTATAATAAACGTCCGCAGGGTACCGGTAACGCTACACGAATGCGCTCCTCGCGAAGTTGAACGAGTGTGTAGTGTAGCACCGCGGACTTCAGTCAACTTCGGCCGAGTACTTCGCCGAGGAACTTCGCGAGTAGTGTAGAGGAGGCTTTAAGGACGAAAGAT
The DNA here is from genome assembly GCA_036924255.1 of Apodemia mormo. NCBI lineage: Eukaryota > Metazoa > Arthropoda > Insecta > Lepidoptera > Riodinidae > Apodemia > Apodemia mormo. The sequence goes on along the minus strand of JAUPFN010000003.1, from coordinate 21,409,630 downwards.
TGACTTTTTCTCTGGCAACACTGACTCAACCTGTCAAAAGCTAATTAGATCAGCTGTTTTAATTTTTACTTAATTTATAAATATATTTATGTAATAAAAGTACAATAAAATAAAAATTGGCAAATAACGTTGTGATATAATAGATTTTAATAATAATTATCAAAAATTGAAGAAACAAAGTTTATAAAATTGATCGACAGTAACGGTAACCTTTTTTTAAACAAAGAAGAAAGTTTCAAATTCTTAAACGGAAAACCGGGGAAGTATTAGTTATATTTTTTTCCCCTTTATTACACTTTCGTAGTATTAATAACTTTTAATATATTTCTTTTAGTACCCATAAACGTTGCAAGATTTATTAACACTGAATAACTCTTCTGGAAGAGTCCGAAATTTTGGAATTACTCCGAGTTTTTCCGACTTTGTAAGACTTTTTTCGACTTTTTAAATAAAAATAAACATTCATAAACTGTTACTTTCACTTTGTAAGTTATTTACCTACTTTTATCCGAGAAATTTTTCCACAAGGGGTATTCTTCTTAAAAATATTTTTTTGATAGACCAATATTTAAAGAGCTTGATTTTTCGTTCTTGATCAACTTAGTTATATCAAGTTGTTTTCTTGGTCATTATAATTCACCTTTATCCTCCCACAAACTGGGTACGATACAAATACGGTTTTGGCTTCTCTCAATTGTTTTTATTATTTTATAAGGCATATTTCCCTGAAAAATAAAGTAAAACATGATTGAAATACATGTGTCATAAGTTATAGTTAACAATAAGTTGGTTTAGTTGTAAAGTCAAACGACCGACATCAATACAACACAATAGCGAAATCAAGTGACAAACATATGTTTTGTATTTAGGGTTCTTCAATTTTTGTACGCATCTCTAAACATAAGTGATTAAAAGCCAATTACTGTACAATAGATTTATATAGTACAGCCTAAAGTGTATTTGGACGGTAATTAAAAGCCAATAGCCGTATAATAGAACAAAAAAGAGATTCAATACAGCTATTTGCAGTATATCACCCTCCAAATACACTTTAGGCTGTATAACAAAACGCCGCCATTATTGTGTATTAAAAACAACATTAAAGAAATATATTGTTAAATAAAATATATATTTAGCAATAGCTAAAGCTATATCTTGACAAGCAACTTATATTATGATCATTATGCCTTTATATACAATATTGTACCATAAATACTTGTATATTCTAACCTTAAACACAAACACTTACCGTATTTTGCAATTATTTTATTTGTGTTATCTTGATTATTTCGTTGGCGCGTGAATATTTTGAGAGAAATCATATATAATTTCTCAATAAATTATAATTTGCACTTTGAATACACCGTTTCATACTGCTCCAAGTCCAAGAATTTATCGTTTATTAATATATTTTTAATTATGGCGTCTGCAGATACCAATATGTGATATAATTATAATGTTATACAATATCAAAAACCGATTGTTACTTTTTATCATTTTCAAACACCTATTAAGAACGTTTAGCTGTACAAGAGAGTATATTTAGTGTTATAGTTTCTTTATACACCGAATAACAGCCTTTGTACAGCCTATAACAGCTTGTACAGCTATTGTGCAGCCTATTTAACTCTTAGCTGTACAAGACAGTTACAAGAGAGTATCCTTAGTGTTATAGTTTCTTTATACACCAAATAACAGCCCTTGTACAGCCTATAACAGCTTGTACAGCTATTGTGCAGCCTACATAACGCAATAAGCTGTATAACTTGGGGCCCTTTTTGGTGTTATATCGGCTGTAGAAGCGCTTCTACAGCCTTTGTACGGCTTCGTATACAGCTTTAAGTTTAAAAATGAACCTAAATGCAGCCTATATACAGCTTAACGTGCTACTTGGGATATATATTATGTGTGGAATATAACATCATTTACATGTCCGTCGCGGTTCCCTGGATGGTGCGCATCTGAAATGTCCAATTTTCCTTTACTTTAGCGCATAAATCAGGATGAATTTGACCGATGGCATTAGTTATGTTGGCTTCAGGGCCGCTGCGGTTGCTGGTTTATTCGCATAGGTCTGCGACTGACAAAAACCCACAAGAAAAAGTCTAATGGGGTCAAATCGTACTATCTCGATGGCCATTTCACATCACCTTCACGTGAGAGGACCATGCCCTTAAATCACTCGTGCAGAATATCCAATGTGGCATGAGCTGCGTGGCACCTTTTAAAACCAGATGTCAGTCAGAGTTAGTACCATAAAAAGTTGGTAATCATCGACCTATAGCGTTTACAGTGACGATGACGATGGCCAACATTGTTTTAAAAAATAAATATGGACAAACAGTGACTTTTTGGGGATGTATTAGACGCTCTTGGATCTCACGTGGATTTGTATTTTCTCAAATACGACAATTTTGTTTGTTCTCATACTCATTCATCCAGAAATGAGCCTCATCGCTGAAGATTTTTGTGTAAACCGCATTAGAATTCTTTTAACAATACTTGAAATTATTCCGTTCAAGTCAGAGGGTTGGTTATTTCCACATACTACTCAGAGATGTAAGCATGTTACTATGCCGGTGAAAGTAGCTGATGATGTAGGTATACTTGGGAGAGGCTTGGCAGTAAAGGAATCGATCTATTTTCCCGTGGCTATCGATCTATTTTCCCGTGGCTATCGATCTTATTTCGTAGAATAGACTATCTGCCTGTTGTGTATCTGTTGACGCTTAACAGAACCTGCCACTGTTAGGCGATAGAGTTCCGCAACATCTCGCCCGAGTTTGGAACCACTGCTTTACCTATTCCTATGGCAATGGCATCAATGCTTAATGTTATCATTGTGATCCTGTTTGTAGGGTATGGTAGTCGGTAAATGTATAATAATAATAATATCGGAATAAATTTCACGAATTTATTTGACCCCAAAGTATGCAATTTATTTATACATACATATGTTCACGCCACATCTCTTACTGGGTGGGCAGAGAGAATCGAGTGCCATATGTCACGATCCCTGCAGATTTGTCTTGCTTAGGTACCTTACATTCATCACTCTATACAAACACGCCGGTTGTGAAGATTTTTGGCACCACCTTCGGACAGTACCTACCCGATTAATCTGATCATGGTATGTCTTAGTCTTCCTCGGTACCTACATTCTTCCACATTCGCATACAATACATTGTATATTAGCATATCGCATATATCTGTTTTGTTAAACTTTTATCTACCCTTTTAAAAATCAAAACCGAACCTTATTTTCAAAGGTTACAACTTTTCAAATATTAAAATTACGTTTTCTTTAGCAAAGTTACTTAATATTTTGGAAATAACTTTCAGGCTAATATACCGATTGACTTCAGAATCTTATCATCGTTTCTCCTTTAAAAACTGCGCCAAGTACCGTTAATTGGATAAAAATCGGTAAATTTGTTTGGGATCTATCATAGACGAAAATGTTTTTTTGACATTGCTTCGAAATTTTTGAACCTACCGATTTTTTAGCTAAAGCAATATTTAAATTGAGTTGAATGCCATTTGAAAGATCAAATCGATCATCGTTTCCAAAATATACAGCTTTTCAAAAATCAATACGTGCCAAGAAAACTTATCAAGGACGTACTACGTGCGTCTTCCCGGTTGAAATTTGGATGTTTTTTGATTTCAATGGCTTCTTTCACTAGCCGTGGAATGTAATATGGCGTTCTGTCGAAAATACCCCTTGTGGAAAAATTTCTCGGATAAAAGTAGGTAAATAACTTACAAAGTGAAAGTAACAGTTTATGAATGTTTATTTTTATTTAAAAAGTCGAAAAAAGTCTTACAAAGTCGGAAAAACTCTGAATTTGATATAAAAATTCGGAGTAATTCCAAAATTTCGGACTCTTCCAGAAGAGTTATTCAGTGTTAATAAATCTTTCTGCCGTGCAACGTTTATGGGTACTAAAAGAAATATATTAAAAGTTATTAATACTACGAAAGTGTAATAAAGGGGAAAAAAATATAACTAATACTTCCCCGGTTTTCCGTTTAAGAATTTGAAACTTTCTTCTTTGTTTAAAAAAAGGTTACCGTTACTGTCGATCAATATTATAAACTTTGTTTCTTCAATTTTTGATAATTATTATTAAAATCTATTATATCACAACGTTATTTGCCAATTTTTATTTTATTGTACTTTTATTACATAAATATATTTATAAATTAAGTAAAAATTAAAACAGCTGATCTAATTAGCTTTTGACAGGTTGAGTCAGTGTTGCCAGAGAAAAAGTCAATCTTTCGTCCTTAAGAGCATGTGTCAGAGGCCTAGTAGCATATCAAAGCAGTCAAGAATAACGACGTTAATAAGTCGGCGATTGCTAAACATCTACAGCTGTAGTCGGGCCGTAATCACTGGATGGAATTTCATAGGCCACGCGTATTTTCGACAGAACGCCATATTACATTCCACGGCTAGTGAAAGAAGCCATTGAAATCAAAAAACATCCAAATTTCAACCGGGAAGACGCACGTAGTACGTCCTTGATAAGTTTTCTTGGCACGTATTGATTTTGGAAACGATGATCGATTTGATCTTTCAAATGGCATTCAACTCAATTTAAATATTGCTTTAGCTAAAAAATCGGTAGGTTCAAAAATTTCGAAGCAATGTCAAAAAAACATTTTCGTCTATGATAGATCCCAAACAAATTTACCGATTTTTATCCAATTAACGGTACTTGGCGCAGTTTTTAAAGGAGAAACGATGATAAGATTTTGAAGTCAATCGGTATATTAGCCTGAAAGTTATTTCCAAAATATTAAGTAACTTTGCTAAAGAAAACGTAATTTTAATATTTGAAAAGTTGTAACCTTTGAAAATAAGGTTCGGTTTTGATTTTTAAAAGGGCATTCGACGTAATTTTTATAGTATTAAAATATCGTAGAATACCAAAAAATAATTGGTTGAAATATTTCGAAGTTATGTCGAAAAAACAATTTTTTCAAAATTTTCGTCAACGATTACTTCCAAACGAATAAACTGATTTTGAGGCAATTTATGCATTAGATGTATTTTTTTGAGGAATAGTTTTTGTACTCAATCGGTACATTAATCTGGAAGTTATTAAAAAAAAACTTGTTTCGTCACAATTTGTTTAGGGTATTTTCAAAATTTCTCAAAATCTCTTAGGCCCATTTGGTACAAAATTTCAGGAAGTATAAGTTGAGCGGAATCCAATCGAATGCCACCAACCGCGTTTCAATCGGTCCAGGCGTTCAAAACTTATGAGTTGTTGACACACACACACACTCACACACACACACTCACACACACACATACATACAGACATACTGACGTCATCGCGAAAATAGTCGAAAATGGTTCCTAAGCCCACAAAACGCGGACATATGGTGAAAACTCCATTTTTGAAAATCGGAGCAAAATCAGTAACCTTCCTATCTACATACGTAGTGGGAAGTTAAAAAGTACAAGTGTTTTAATAGATTAATATTGTATTAAACTGGAGTGAATGAAAATGAATTAAACAAAATAAAACTACCACGCCAAAGCTTAAACCTAAAAGTGCGATATTTTTTTAGTAAAATGTACCACTAAAGGGCACAGATCGTCGCCTAGTGTAGCTTTGTAGCATTTTTACTCGTTATTTGACCCTCCCGTTGGTCGAGTGGTTAGCGACCCTGACTACGCAATCAACGGGGCTCGGGTTCGATCCCCGACGGGGACAAGCATTTGTGTGATGAGCGTAAATGTTTGTATTTCTGGGTTTAGGTGTTTATTATATATATTCTGGTATTTATATATTATGTATTTCTATGTATTAGTATCGTTGACTAACACCCATAACACAAGCAAATATTTGCTTACTTTGGGGTTAGATCAGTAAGTGTAGTTTGTCCCGTGAATATTTATTTATTATTATTATTTATTTATTTTTATAATAGATGGCGTTAGCAGTAATAAAATTCTAATACAAAATGTATTTTCTATTTTTTTAATGTTTATGAAAGTAGTGTAGGGCCTAGTGTAGGGCTCGCTTCGCTCGCCATAATTATACTGGCTGTTGCCCAAGACTTCGTCCGCGCGGACTTCGTTTACTCCGCACAGCACCTCCCCCGTAGGTGACAGCTTGATAATATGTAGCCTATATGTTGACCCGACCTGTTACTAATAGTCATGCAAAATTTGAAATAAATCCATGTAGTACTTTTTGAGTTTACCCCGGACATACATACAGACAAACAGACAGACATAAATTCTAAAAACTATATTTTTGGCTTCGATATCGATTGTAGGTCACCCCCAAGTATTCTTTTAAAAAAAATTCAGTACAGTTTTGACTTTCCTACGATTTTATTGTATGTATAGATAATTTTTCATAGTACGGTCAATTACCTTAGTAAAAGACTATCTAATTACAACATTTCATTAAAACCAATAGAGCTGTTTTGGAGAAACAATTCAATAATACATGAATTACTCGTTTGGATGGAAATGGAGTTTTCACCATATGTCCGCGTTTTGTGGGCTTAGGAACCATTTTCGACTATTTTCGCGATGACGTCAGTATGTCTGTATGTATGTGTGTGTGTGTGTGTGTGTGTGAGTGTGTGTGTGAGTGTGTGTGTGTGTGTCAACAACTCATAAGTTTTGAACGCCTGGACCGATTGAAACGCGGTTGGTGGCATTCGATTGGATTCCGCTCAACTTATTATTATCTTCCAGATTAATGTACCGATTGAGTACAAAAACTATTCCTCAAAAAAATACATCTAATGCATAAATTGCCTCAAAATCAGTTTATTCGTTTGGAAGTAATCGTTGACGAAAATTTTGAAAAAATTGTTTTTTCGACATAACTTCGAAATATTTCAACCAATTATTTTTTGGTATTCTACGATATTTTAATACTATAAAAATTACGTCGAATGCCCTTTTAAAAATCAAAACCGAACCTTATTTTCAAAGGTTACAACTTTTCAAATATTAAAATTACGTTTTCTTTAGGAAAGTTACTTAATATTTTGGAAATAACTTTCAGGCTAATATACCGATTGACTTCAAAATCTTATCATCGTTTCTCCTTTAAAAACTGCGCCAAGTACCGTTAATTGGATAAAAATCGGTAAATTTGTTTGGGATCTATCATAGACGAAAATGTTTTTTTGACATTGCTTCGAAATTTTTGAACCTACCGATTTTTTAGCTAAAGCAATATTTAAATTGAGTTGAATGCCATTTGAAAGATCAAATCGATCATCGTTTCCAAAATATACAGCTTTTCAAAAATCAATACGTGCCAAGAAAACTTATCAAGGACGTACTACGTGCGTCTTCCCGGTTGAAATTTGGATGTTTTTTGATTTCAATGGCTTCTTTCACTAGCCGTGGAATGTAATATGGCGTTCTGTCGAAAATACGCGTGGCCTATGAAATTCCATCCAGTGATTACGGCCCGACTACAGCTGTAGATGTTTAGCAATCGCCGACTTATTAACGTCGTTATTCTTGACTGCTTTGATATGCTACTAGGCCTCTGACACATGCTCTTAAGGACGAAAGATTGACTTTTTCTCTGGCAACACTGACTCAACCTGTCAAAAGCTAATTAGATCAGCTGTTTCAATTTTTACTTAATTTATAAATATATTTATGTAATAAAAGTACAATAAAATAAAAATTGGCAAATAACGTTGTGATATAATAGATTTTAATAATAATTATCAAAAATTGAAGAAACAAAGTTTATAATATGTGAGTGGTTACGCAAAAAGGGACCTCAAGGGAAAATAATTGATTTCGAGTAAATCACGTTTAAAATGTTGAGTCGAAATGAGTTTCGCCACGAGTGCGGGAAAGAGGCGCAGGGTGTTTTATGTTAGTGTCGTTAGTGAGCGACTTCGTCAGTGAGAAATAGCACGTGTTTACGATAGCTGTATTATTGGTGACTTATTTATTCGTCTTTTACTTGTCTTTATGTGCGCGCTAGAAAAAGAAACTAGTGTGCGCTGTGTATAAGGTGTAATATTTTCAAAACTGCCTCGGCTTACATAAAAAATCATTAAAAAAAAACTACGTCACCTAAAATTATTTTGATTAGAACAAAACAAAGATGAAGGACCATAGAATCAGAATTTATCAAAGAAAAAAAAACCGTTTCCAATCCCTTCAGGTCCCTTTTTGCGTAACCACTCACATATTGATCGACAGTAACGGTAACCTTTTTTTAAACAAAGAAGAAAGTTTCAAATTCTTAAACGGAAAACCGGGGAAGTATTAGTTATATTTTTTTCCCCTTTATTACACTTTCGTAGTATTAATAACTTTTAATATATTTCTTTTAGTACCCATAAACGTTGCACGGCAGAAAGATTTATTAACACTGAATAACTCTTCTGGAAGAGTCCGAAATTTTGGAATTACTCCGAATTTTTATATCAAATTCAGAGTTTTTCCGACTTTGTAAGACTTTTTTCGACTTTTTAAATAAAAATAAACATTCATAAACTGTTACTTTCACTTAGTAAGTTATTTACCTACTTTTATCCGAGAAATTTTTCCACAAGGGACGCGTGGCCTATGAAATTCCATCCAGTGATTACGGCCCGACTACAGCTGTAGATGTTTAGCAATCGCCGACTTATTAACGTCGTTATTCTTGACTGCTTTGATATGCTACTAGGCCTCTGACACGTGCTCTTAAGGACGAAAGATTGACTTTTTCTCTGGCAACACTGACTCAACCTGTCAAAAGCTAATTAGATCAGCTGTTTTAATTTTTACTTAATTTATAAATATATTTATGTAATAAAAGTACAATAAAATAAAAATTGGCAAATAACGTTGTGATATAATAGATTTTAATAATAATTATCAAAAATTGAAGAAACAAAGTTTATAATATTGATCGACAGTAACGGTAACCTTTTTTTAAACAAAGAAGAAAGTTTCAAATTCTTAAACGGAAAACCGGGGAAGTATTAGTTATATTTTTTTCCCCTTTATTACACTTTCGTAGTATTAATAACTTTTAATATATTTCTTTTAGTACCTATAAACGTTGCACGGCAGAAAGATTTATTAACACTGAATAACTCTTCTGGAAGAGTCCGAAATTTTGGAATTACTCCGAATTTTTATATCAAATTCAGAGTTTTTCCGACTTTGTAAGACTTTTTTCGACTTTTTAAATAAAAATAAACATTCATAAACTGTTACTTTCACTTTGTAAGTTATTTACCTACTTTTATCCGAGAAATTTTTCCACAAGGGTACCATTCTTTCTACAATACGTCCGGACAAGCGGAGCATCCTTTCTCATTTTTATACCGACTTTCTTTCAGTCCTAACCTCTCTCACTTCAATATTACGAACCCTGTTCGCGAGTTTTATGCCACATTTTCCGTAGCGATCTCGACCGCGCTGATCCTACTTTCATGCCCTTTCTGACATACCCAATTCTCACTTTCATACAATAGCGTTGGGATAAGCACGTATATGCAGGTCAAAACGGGAAACGGCGCGGCGAGCGAGGCCACAATTCATGCGGCGCGGTGCGCTGGCCACGGGAAGTCGCGTTCTTACCGCCGCGACCAGTATAGTCCGAGAGCGAAATGTCTTTTTCAACTTTATCTCGATATTACTTGGAGGGGGGTAGTTTTGTACTTTAACATTTACTATTTTAGAAGGTGTAGCACATTATTTAATATAAGGTTTGGGGAATAATACAGGCGTTGATTTCACAAAGAGAGAAATACCAAGGAAGTTATATTCTACCCGGAATGCTTACACGCGCTTCAAAATCGTTCCGAAGAGTACCACGACATGAGTGGAGTGTGTCTCTTTCTACTAAATAAAGCGCCAATCGCCACATATAAGTGTGGCCATGCGTAGTTTGCAAATTACTACTTAGTAATTCTACTAATTTGAGAAACAGTTTTTGCATTGCATAAGTAATTACGTAATAATTAAAATAAGCACATTTAATAACTCACTATGTTAATTACAATACATTTTATGCTAATGTATCTATCGACGTGTATGAATAAAAGGGATTTAACGATTACCGAATATATAAAAATCTACCATCAGATAGTTTTATTTACACTGGCAATTGCAAGAAAGGGACTACATCCACTCATGTCGTTGTCTTGCTCAGAACGTTTTTCCCCTCCGTTAAGTAACAAACAAATGTCAACTTTATGACTAGCACTATAAAGTACATTTTTATTTTTCAAATATTGCTTTGTAACAATTCCAGTTATCATATATAAGTTCCTTGAGAAATACATACTTTATCCAAACAAATACAAAATCCAAAAAAAAACGCTGTAGTCATTTATACATTTGTTCTGCTCGCCCGCCGCGCGCGCGATTCGTTCGGCAAAATTTGCTGGTCGCCCCGCCGCGTGGCATGCTTAGTACATTCTCATACATTTGTTTTAGACGCTAGACGTTTCGCCGTTCGCCCCAAGCGAAAAATCGCGGATGCAAATTTCCCGTGGCCAGGCGGTAACGTTCCATTCACTCTGTTCCCTGCACACAATTTATGCATGTGGCATTACTATCCTCCACCGTACAGCAGTGCACTCTTAACATCTTCGCTGTTTCAGGCGATAGTTATATCTAATAGGTGACCCATCTGCTTGTTACCTTATAATAATATAAAAAGTGTTTTTATATGATTATAAAATCACTTTTTATATTCTAATTCTCTAACTCTCTCTATAATCCATCGATTCATATAGTACATAGTAAAAATTGAAACAAAAAAATGTACAAAATATTATTTTATTGTGATAATAATCATATTAACAATGTATATACATTTTAAAAAAAACTGTACATACATATGTCTAGATAAACAATAATATATTGGACCACACATATTCAGTCTGATAGTTTTCGAACTTTTCATAAAAGTTACATATTTTTGTGCCACAAAATAAGTATATCACAATGATTTTGAAAATATTATTTATTAAATACTTGGGAGCAGGTTAAATAAGTTCTTTTTTTTAATTTAGGAAAAGTCTCATTTAAAAAATAATAAACACCTCATTTCCAAGCCGACACATTAAACACCATTTTGCTGAATTCAGCAAATTGGAAATAATTCGCTGAATACAGCGATCAAATTAAAACCTCTTTTTCCTCAAATACTTACTAAGCTTGGGTATATCTTTACTAAGGTAACATAGGTTGGTTGCCTTAATTGTTAGTTTAACCCCCATTTGACTGTTTTTTTGTGAACAATTGTATGTATATTTACATCAATATAAATTCAATGGGAAAATAACACATTTCCTTAAGATTAGAATAATTTTTATTAGCAAATTCGCAATGAAAATAACTGATTATTTGATTTTGAAAAATAATTTGATTTGTTTTTGTTTAAAGTTTTAAGTTTGCCTATAATATATTTCTTTAATGATTTCTGTACATTCTTACAATACTGTCTCTTTACATTTAATTGGCAAGATATTTTTAGACGCAATAACACCTCATTTTATTGATACATCCTATACAAGAGTTGCTTTTTATAGAATATGTAGGCCATATCAATGGAATAGTTCTTAATATTATATAAATTCAACTGCATACAAACTGTAATACTATTTGGCTCAAGTATATTACATGTCAAAAACATAGGTAATTTAATGTATCCAGGCACATCACAAAATTTTGCAATGAATTCATGCGACTGCGACATTCAGTTGTAAATGTCAAATTGATTCTACTGTTAGACATGGATACGTGTGACATTTTATTAACCCCCGACGAAAAACGAGGGGTGTTATAATCAAAGCGAGTGACGTTAATATTGAGTACTTGTATGAAGTTGGGTATAGAGAATAAATAAATTTATAGAGCGCACTTTTTCTTACAGAAAAGAGAAAGAGAGCAAATGGGCAGGAAGCTCTCCTATTAGTAAATAATCACATCCTTCCGCGAAACCTGTATTATTAGAGATCTTGCATTGGCGTTGCTGGTTAAAAGTTATTAAAGAAACAACTATAAACCTTAATTGTGTTGAGCGGCCTCTAAGATGCGGCCAGGGGCTCTATTCACGTTACAAAAAAACTTCAATCGAATCGAAGGGTTAAGTCCTTTAACATATTTTCTTACACATTATGCCGCGTAGCATGGCGCGACTTTGTATTGACATTATGTGAGAGCCCTAAACGCCTCGATTCGATAGAAGTTTTGTTACGCGAATAGCACCTTCCACACAGTCCGTAGACGTCTAATATTTGATTTTCCGTATTGAAAGCATTCTGGCGACTAGCTGAGGTAAGATGAAGCGGGGTTGCAACGCCGTCATTGACTAACTCAAGGTCACAGCGAAAGATAGTTATGTACAGAGCATCTGATTGGTCGGCATTGGTTGAGTATTGGCGCGTGGACATTTATATCGGAATTATAAGTCAGATATGTTGGCAGGAGCCACCGAGCACACAGCCCATAGACACCTTATAACAGGCGAATGGCTATGTCAACATTTCTGGCTTAAAGTTCCGATGTAAATGTCCACCCGCCAATGAGTATTGATTGAGGAGTAATCAGTGTTGACTAATCAGATGCTCTGTACATCACTATCTTTCACCGTGGCCTTGAGTTAACCAATCACGGCGTTGCAACCCCGCTTCGTCTTACTCATTCAACAAGGAAAATCAAACATTAGACGTTTATAGGTTGTGTAGTCGGTGTTGAAGAGAGATGGAGGCGGTTTAGAGCTTGGCGGGGGTGTTGGCGAGCAGTACGTCGTGCATGTGCGCGAGCGCCGCCTCGAGCGCGGCGCGGTACTGGCCGCAGCCGGTGGCCGCGTCGGCGACGAAGGCGGCGGTGGCGAAGTTGACGTCGGCGGCGCGCGGGTTGTAGCACGTGGCGTACCCGTCGCCCACCAGCGGCCCGTAGCACATGAACCCGTCGCACGCGCACGCCACCTGCACTCACAAGCTGCCAATATACTAACTGCTTCCCGGGACTCACGGGCCGGGAGTACACGAGTTTTTTTTTTTTGAAAAAGACAAAGGACTTAATTTGCTTTTATAAGACTATTGGTTACCTACACACGTGCAAATGAATCACACAAATCTTTCAGAGTCTTCGAAACTAGAGTTTGTATGAAGAAAAGTTATGAATATTAACGAATCGAGCAAATTGGGGACTAGCCGGTGCGTATCACAAATATTGACCTAGATCGCTTATATACATTTCGGTAAATGCGTTACGGTCCGCCCCGCTGCGCTGCAGTATAGTGTGCTATGAAGAGCGAAATTTAAATTGCAACAACCAATTGCCAATCTTGTGCATCCCTGGAACCCTGGATCAGATATTCATCAAATTTATATGGGACCAGACTGGAAGTATATCCACAGAGTAATTAACATTCTACAATATATCCTCCCAAACAAAAGAATTTTCCAAATTGATCCAGCCACTTCGAATAATTAGGAACATAAAAAAAATTCTGACGAATTAAGAAACGCCTTTTTAATCAGTTAATAAAATTACATCCGGCGAGTTTACTAATACTAATGGCATTAAGCAAGCAAGACGAGGCATTCGGTTTTCTCTGCTGATGTCATAAAGATTTCGTGACATGCTCACAAAATCTTGCTGATGTCAAGGAATAAGTATATTTATTTATACAAGTAAAATGTGAGGTCTTCCCGCACCTCACATTTTACTTGTATAAATAAAGCTAAATCTATACATTTTTCTTACAAAAAGTTCTAATAAAGATAATCTTAGGTGATAAATAATGCTCATCTGCTAATTTCAGCTTTGAAGGGCGGCATCTTTGACACGCAGAATGTAACTACTGTAATAAAAACAACTCCCCACGGTTGATGCCATTCGATTGGGTTCCGCCAAACTTAAACTTCTTAAAATCTGAACCGATTCGCCCAGGAAATTTTGAGAAATTTCGAAACAACTCTTAAAAAAGTGTTTTTTAACATTAATTACAGATTTATATACCGGTTGATTACAAAATCGTCAGCTCTTTCCTTCAAAATTTTGAAAAAAGTGTTTTTTCGACATAATTGTGAGATTTCTCGACCAATCTATTTTTGACTTTCTATAATATATTAGAACTAAAAAAATGCGTCGAATACCATTTACAAAATCAAAATCGAATAAAGTGTTCAAAGTTACAGCTTTTCAAATGTTAAAATGATGTCGTTTTTAATAAACTTACTTTATATTAAAATAAACTATTACGAGAGTCAAAATGAAAATTTTTAGAACTGGCCACTTGTAAACAATAACAAAAAATAAATTTAAATTTTGAAAATGGAACTCTGCCAAAATTACTGTGTGGTTTACCTATTTTATTCATTTGTCATTTGTTTTAAAATTTGGCGGCAAATTGAAAATTGTCTGTGTTACGTCATGAATGATGAATTTAACGCGAGAAAATTTTCGTGCCATGATTTTTTATGACTTCCGATGTCATTTAAGTCAACATGAAAGTTATGATGGACTTCGATTGGCCTTTTACATTGAAGCCCCATCTTGTTCTACGGTTTACAACTAGTTTAATGAGCTTAAGCGTGGTCACACTAATCTCACTGATGATCTGCGTGAGGGACACCCTTTCACGACAACTACTGAAGATAACATCAGTATTACTCTCGTAAGTATACGGATTAATTTCAGAATCTGTAATGTAAGGTAGGCACGTATTAACAACACCGTAGCAAATTGCCAACTGTTTAATAAATAGTAATATGGAACTACTATCACATGTTCCCCTTTTACATTTGTTTAGCTCTCTTTCGGGTAAGCGGAGGCGAGTAAGGTCTTGGTGATTGCATACTTGGCTCTCCACTTGGTTCGTACCAGTCATCATCTTTACTACTATCGCCATCCTCACCATCAGTTTCAATGACTATATGTTTTTTCCCATAAATATACTGGTGGAATTTTCACAACCAAATACAATTGCTAACATTTCCTTTTCTATCTGAGCGTATCTTCTCTGAATGCCAGTGAGTGTACGCGACGCGTACTCAATCGGCCGGCCTTTTTGAAGTAATACCGCGCCCAACGCCACACTACTAACATCTACTGACAATACTAAATCACTATTTACATCATATAATGCTAAAACCGGAGCCTCCGTTATTATTTTTTTTTAATTATTAAAAGCATTTAAATGCCCAATTTCCCAACACCATGTTACATCTTTTTTCAATAATCTTGTGAATGGAAAAATGTACTCCATCACGATAATTATAATTTAAAATCGCTTTCGCTATTACTACGTTTTAAATACAGAATAAAACACTGATGTCACCATGTAATGTAAGGTAGGTACGTATTAACAACACCGTAGCAAGTTGACAACTGTTTAATAAATAATAATATGGAACTGCTATCACAGAATCTTATCTGCTCTTCTCCTTAAAAAAATTGCGTCAGTTGCTTTAAATCAAATCAATATCAGTTTATTTTTTCGGGATTCATTCGGGAGTTATCAAACACGAAAACTTTTGAAAAAAAATTTTTTTTCGTCACTTCAACATTTTTTAACCAATCGGTTTTGTAGCTATGACAACAGTTTAAAGCTCATTAAATTGCGTTATATGTGGTTTAAAAATCCAAATCGATCATGGTGTTCAAAATATACAGCTTTTCAAAAATGGAAATACAGTCATTTTGAGCAATGTTTAAGTATATTTGTTATACTTAAAATATCTCAATTTATCGGGAAGTTTTAGGGCTGGTCTGCTGGGTCAAGCAGTTTATAGATTCTTTTACCAGTATTATAAGTCCAGACGTGTATTATTTACCGCCGGGAAATAAACTCATGTTATCCATGAAATTGCTACCCTGTGTTATAAAAGCATCGACTAAAAATCAAATGTTGCGATCAGAACATGTGAAATTAGAATTTTTATGTTGAGATGAGATACTATTATGCTCAGATAATTAGATATTTGCCACTAATACCGGATTCCTATAATCAACGATCCGTCATTCGTAAGTATAACAATTATCAACCAATTTAATATTAACAAGGTTTACCACAAGTTTTTAGGACATTAGGAATTTGACATTTTTAGGAACTAATCCGTAACTAAAACGAGACCTTTTACTTATAAAGGAACCGGCCATAAATCACATGTTAAATAGATTTGCATGAAAATTGCTAGAGAGATAGATATAAAGAAAAGCAATGTTTCTCATTATTTAGATTAAAATTTCGTATTATTATTGGAGTTCAAAAGGAATAACATACGGTAAATACAAATTTATTACAAAAAATTTTAACTTACTTGACTGGTCGAAATTCTCATGTGAGCACTTCTTACATATCCAGGGTCAGAGTATAACTTTGGTAGTTCAATACCATTTTCAATAGCAGTCAGCTTCAAACCCAACAAATGTCTGTCAACGCCAAGCCCCTGTAGAGCCTAAAAAGGAAAAAAATATGTTTAATAAAATTAGGTACTTTTTCACACTAATTATCTTAGAATCTACATATCCTATCAAAATCGAATTAAAAATAATTTAATACGTTGTATATGTTGAGACTATAAATATGTGCCATACCAATGACAATACACAAATTTGGTTTTATTTAACTGATCTAATGATAGTGGAACTCTTTAATGACTTTCGGGAAACTCCTGAAATTTAGGCTCGTTTAGTTTCTTTCAACGAGTCAAATGCAATAACTTCTAGATGAAGATCTGGTCATGTACACTAGAATATTGTATATTGTGGATTTCTAATATACATTTTTTAAGATTATACTTGTTTAAGCTTGATAACTTCAAGTGAAAGAAGTGAGACTTCTTTAAAATCGTTGTGAATTAAAACTTGATTTAAAGAAATACACAGTAAAAAGAGAGACAAGCGCATTCCTAAATCTATAATATTAAGTATGCAAGAGAACAAAAAAATATTTAAAAAACAAGTAGACAAGTCACAAATCGCCAGACCGTCTGTTTATTATTAGTCTAATGACACAACGCAGTAAAGTCCATTTTTGTTCTTATTCCGGATCACCAACATGTGTCGGTTCTTGCTTGGACTATACCTTGCTTTAGACCGAGCGTTTTATGTGTGTATATTATACATTATCCTACTCTTAAGTTCTAATACCTACTCTGCATTCAGCTCATTCTTTCGAAAGTTCTGAACGTGTCACTTTCCGGAACAAGAAAGTGTTTCTTAAGCTACATATTGTTATTATTCAAATATTAGACTAGTATTAACGAGAGCATTCTATCACATACTAGCGACCTGCCCGCGGTTTCACCCGCGTAGCTTTTGTTCCCGTGGGAGTATCGGAAAAGTTTATATACTAAAACCTTCCTCAAGAATCAATCTATTTATTTAAAAAATCGCAACAAAATCTGTTAGTAGTTTAAAGATTTAAGCATACATAGGGACAGACAAAGAAAGCGACTTTGTTTTATAATATGTAGTGATCTAGTGATTATACGTTTAACTTTCACGGTGCGGTACTAGTGTGTGTTGGACTATGAGTATTGACGAGCTTGTTCTGCGCTAATACCTCGTCAAGTATGTGCCCACGAGGCGCACTTTTCCAAGCATTAGCGGGCGGTCTGTGTTGCAAGGGCAGATCCAGCCCTCGGTTCAGGGGTGGGTCACATACTTGAGGTTTAGTCAAGATAGGCTCTAATTTGTAATATATAATTTATTATTGCAATTGTAATAAATTGCAATAATAAATCCATACCTAGACCCCTGCTTAGGACCTCCGTGACCCCCCCCTGGATCCGCCCTTGCTGTGTTGCCACAGAATACTAGAGACTAACAGAATTCAATGTTACATACAAGTAATATTCGAACAACGCACACATAGACTCCTCTCCATTTTGCTATCCCAGAATACACAGGACATTCTAAGCATCTGTGATTTGGCTGTTTAAAAAGTCCAGAACACGGATGTTCAGAGGGGGATTCTCCACTGCTAACGCAAGTGGTACCACCCTGGAGTAAAATACCTTTAAATTGCGCTTTCATGGATGCTGGGGGAGGGGGGGGGGGGGGGTGTCTCCGCGACTCTCACAAACTGAACGAAACGCAACACTTCTGTTAGTCTTCAGAATCTGACCGCCCCGTTGGTCGAGTGCGACGGGGACCACGCATTTGTGTGATGAGCATAAATGTTTGTATTTCCGTTAGATCAGTAAGTGTAATTTGTCCCGTGAATATTTATTTATTGTGTGGTGTCGCTGTGTGTACACGTCACCTGCACGGTGTAGTCCTTGTGCGCGTTGACGGCGGCGCGCATGCTGGCGAGCTTGTCCCGCGGCGGCACGGCGGCGTCCAGCATGTCGCGCGCGAACTTCACCGACTCCACCGAGCACGAGCGAATGGTCTCGGTGCGCCCGCCCGCGTACATGCGCGTCGCCGCAGACTCGTAATGCGCGCCCGGCGTCTTATGAACGCTACAACCGAAAACGTTATATTTACGCTTAATTCATGCCGGACTGACAGCGGCGCGTCGAGCACTTTGTGTAAAGTACATATATCTTCGTTCTTTCGTGGTAGGCAGAGAGAATTGAGAGCCATATGACACGGTGCAGACTTATTTTAAAAATCAATATAGTTGGGACGTTCGAAAGGTCATGCGGTCGCTCGTGACGTCTCGAGCATCCTCGCGGCTACACAAGTTCCAATCGATATTTTTTGTGGTTTTTTTCAAAATTTCTCAAAATCTCCCAAGTCGACTTGGATCAAATTTTCAGGAAGTCTAAGTTGAGCGGAATTCAATCGAATGCTATCAATCGCGTTTCAATCTGTCAAGCCGTTCACACACACACAAACATACATATAGACATACTGACGTTATCGTGAAAATAGTCGGAAAAGGTTCCTAGGATCTCAAAACGTGGAAATCTGGTGAAAACTCGATTTTCGAAAATGGGAGCATATCTACATATATACAGTATGCCCCAAAATCCTATAAGAAGCCGGGACGTGGCGGTCTTATGCATTGAGTAGCTGATGTAAAAAATATTTTAAAAAATCTAAGTCGAAAAATTTTTTTTGTGTACTTAATACAAAATTAAAAAAGGTTATTACCTAAATGTTATCGGTATTAGCAACCCTAATTTATCAAACGCCGTCGTCATAACAAAGATTATGTTTCTATCTCACTCATTCATGTCCATTAATAAAATTTAATAACGTTTTTTAATTTAGTATTAATTAATTAAAAAAAAATTCGACTTACATTTTTTAAATATTTTTACATCAGTTACTCAATGGATATGACCGCCACGCCCCGGCTTCTTATAGGCATTCTGGGGCAAACTGTATAGCGGGAACTTATAAAAAAAAATGTTTAAGAGTATTTCTGCAACGTCTTGTGTGGATTTTTTCCTACACTAATTTTATCACATCTGCAAGGATAACAAAGCAATGTTTTCACATACATAGAAACAATATTTACACAAGGTACCTGTAAAAAGCATACTGCATGGCCATTTGCAAGAAACTGTCAGGGCTCATCTTGTGTGACTTGATAAAATCTTTACCATAACGATCGAATTTAAAGCAGTTTAGCTCCAAGTTGTTTGCTAGTCTGTAAAGAAAAAATTAAATTATTACATGTAAAATTTACGCTAATTAGATATTCATTCATTTATTAAGAAGTAATCTATATTAATCGATGGGACTTAGGTTCAATTCCCAACAGGGAAAAACATTTCTGTAATGAGTATAGATGGTTGTATTTCTGGGTCTGGGTGTATATTTATTACGTTACAGTATTTACATATGTATTTCTATGTGTTAGTATCGTTGACTAACACTCATAAGAAAAGAACATAATTTGCTTACTTTACGTACGTATTTATATATGTATTTCTAACGATACATAGAAATACATATATAAATACTTTTACATACATAATAAACACCCAAACCCGGAAATACAAAAATTTATGCTCATCACACAAATGCTTGTCCCCGTCGGGGATCGAACCCGAGCCCCGTTGATTGCGTAGTCAGGGTCGCTAACCACTCGACCAACGGGGCGGTCAAAATGAGTTGTTCCTGCGAGATTCACCAATTACTTTTATAATGCAGCGGGCTGCATGGTGCAGCTAGTACTTAGTAAAAACAATTATTTCATATTATAAAAGTAAGAAACTTTATTAATGTACCTTTGTCTTCAATTTTACCCTTGTCGGATAGTGTGTGAAAAGTGAGTTAAGGATATGTATAGTACCACCGCGATCACTACATGCTAGAATTTTGCTCAGCTTCGCTAGAAAATAAAAACACCTTACCAATTCTACCGACATCACGTCAACGCTAGTTTGGAGAGTTACGCCATTAGCAGTTCTTGACCAGGCTAGACTGGGCTTGACTAAACTAACGAGCCACATCAATAGGCAAAAAAATCACGTGCGTGATCACGTATTCTTACCGTATGCCAATTTACATCAAGATCGGTTCAGCTTTTGACGAGTTATAGGCATACAGACAGTCAAAATTTTCAAGATGGTGAATTGATGAAAGTGAGTTATAAAATGAATATTTATCACGAAATTTGATTAAAAAATTGAATATACAGACAGACGCTACGTATTTATTACAAATTGATAATTTGACTTACTTGTCCAAGTTATCCCGTGCAGTCTTGATCATCTTGGTAATGTCAGAGTTGACGTTAAATTGTAATTTTATAGGATCAATAGGCTTAGCCGAAGGTGCATCGGATGTCTTGTTGTTGTCGCTGAAGAAAAAGTTATTATTAATAATATAATTTGTTTAAAAAAAATCACTATAGAGTTCATGGTTTAGAGGTAAGCATAGGCTCAGATCATTAGATAGATATAAGCAGAGAGAACCGAGTGCCGTTTGCAACGGTCCTTGGGGATTTGTCTTGATTTATACACATTGATTAATCTCTTCAAACACACCGTTTGCGAAGACCTTTTTTGACATAACCTTTAAAACCCTTTAGGAGACCGGGACCAACACGCCGTGTTAGTCCCGGCCTCCTTTGAAGAATAGGCCAACTGCCGTTCTGCCAGGCAGGTCGTAAAAGGCGACCGATTGGCTATCGAGTCACGACCATCGTGGCTACTAGGTGGTAGAGTTCTGCATTGTCTCGCCCGGGTCTGGTACCACCGCCTTACCTATTCCTGCCGCAATAGCGTCAGTGCTTGTCGCTGTCGTGTACCGGTTTGGAGGGTGAGGTAGCCGGTAAACTTATGCATGTGGCATTAGACCTCGCCACAAGATAGCAACGCACCATTAACATCTTTGGTGTCTATAGGCGATGGATGACTCTTTCCATCAAGAGACCCATCTGCTTGTTTGCTATCTTATAATATAAGAAAAAAAGATAGAAGCATCCCGTCTGATCTTGATATGTCAGTCTTGACCTTCCCCGTTACCTTAGTCCTTCCACATTAGCAACACACGTTATTAAGAATGGTTTAGTTTATGAGCTGTTTATTATACAACTTTGTTAACTGATATCACTCCCTTAAATGGCTCCATTTCAAAGAACACGCTGTATCCATAAATAACTAGGCGGTAGAGTTCTGCTTTGTCTCGCCCGGATCTGGTACCACCGCCTTACCTATTCCTGCCACACTAGTGTTGGTGTTTGTCATTGCCGATTTCCGGTTTGGAGAGTAAGGTACCCGGTAAACATATGCATGTGAAATTTAGACTCCGCCACTAGGTTAGCAACGCGTCATTAACATATTTGGTGTCTATACACGCATGTTGTCTCTTTCCATCAAAAGAGCCGTCTGCTGTGCTATATCAAAATAATAATATTAAGTACCATCACACTAGTTCTCTTGTGGGGCTTAGCAATGGGAATCAAGCATGGTTTAGTCAGTTAGAACTTGTCGACTAGCACAATAGCCTACTGCCACATTTGCCATTTAACATAATACAGCCTGTTAGGTAAGTCGCCCTAAAGCTTGAAGGAGTTATTATTACCCCCTTCAAGCTTTAGGGCGACTTACCTAGGTATCTGATTCTTATTCCAGATACATTAAAAAATGGCATGGCAGTATTTACTTAACTACCTAATTATCTTTGCGCGTTACTTGCTTGAACGTATTGGTGCGTACGAATTATGAATTAATTGGATAATTAGGTTAAAATTTAAGGGTATGTTTTTTATTTATTTGGAATGAGAATCAGATACCCTATTACCCTCTTCAAAGTTTAGGTTGACTTACCTAACAGGATGTATATCGCTTGTTATTTTATATAAATCAGATCAACAACTGTACTTATTTGTCCGAAACATAGTACGCGCGTGCTTCAGATAAGCACGCAAACCTGTCACGCAAAGTGACCAAAGCTAACACTGTTGCAACAGGAAAACAGCGTACAAAGTCAGGGAGAGGTGTTGCAGAATTTAACCAATTTGATATTAACTATAAGTTTTTTCTTGCTATAACGAGGATCAACAACTTTACGTATCTATCCGTGGATAATATGGAAGTGTCATCACCACTAGACTTTGGGCTGTTTTAGTCAATTATCGACTACTATTAGATAAAAGATTATTACATAGAATAAAACTTTGCATAAACCAGGAATAGAATACAACAACTCCCGATCAGAGCCGAACAAGTTAATCACTAATGCCGGTTTCCTGTCAATGGGCCGTCATTCGTAGGAGTAACCATTAGCAACCAATTTAATAATAACAAGGCGTTCCACATGTTTGGATAATTCTTAAATTGATATTTATGGGATCAGTTTTAGCTTAGGTCTATGTCTCGTAGAGAATGTTACTACTCGTAACTAAAACGAGTTGTTTTACTGATATAAAACCAGGCATTAATCTAAGAGATACATTAATAAACTTATTAACCAAATTCACTTAAATTATGAGTGCCTATCTAACAGGCCTTACCCTGTTATATTTTATGTAGCACAAATTATGAATTATTTGTAGAAACCTAATTTAAACGCAGTAAAACAACAACCACCAACTTCAAATTACCTAATTCTCTAGAACATTGGATCAGATCTTCACCACATTTATATAAGGTAAAATAGGTACCCTCCCAAATAAAAATAACTTTTTCAAATCGGTTAATAACCTTTAACATATAGCCTTTATGAAAACCAATCATATGTTCTAAACTTATATCTTATAAATCTGTTCAACTACACGTCTATTTAAGATTTTAAATTGCACAAGCAAATTAAAATTAATTATTCTTTATGTAATATGTAATACAAATTGCGTATAAGGAAAGAAGCATAAAGTTTGTTTGTAACAGATAATTAATAGAGCTTACATGTAGTTGATAATGAAATCCGTGAGAACAGCGATGGGTTGGCCTTCAGCCGGTGAATGTTCATATGTGAGGCCAGTTATTCCATCAGCACCAACAATAAACTGTTAATTGAAATAAGACTTTAAAATTATAATCTAGTGATTTTAAATCAGTCCAACTGCACAATTAAAAGTTGAATGATTGTCTTAACGTTAATAAAAAAGAAACATAAGGGATGGTCAATGGTCATTGGTCATGTCTTATGGGGTTACAAAGTGCACACTGGCCTTTAGTGTGGGTAAGTACGGAATTGCCCGCGTTTAATAGGTATTTGCCTATTAAAAGCGGGCAAACCGAAATTTAAATACCAGCAGAATAATCAGAGGTTTTTAACCCAAAAAACTCTGATTGTTCTGCTGGTATTTAAATTTCGTGTCTTTATCGATATAAATATAAAATGTTCTAGTTTCAAATCATCAGGTTATTATCAGCCTTTGAAGAATTTATAATCTAATGTAATCAATATTTTTATATAGGCGAAATTGTTAAAAAAATATTTTACGCTTAATGTACACACATTAATATGACCGTATGATTGATTTTATTTTGTTTTTTACATCATGCCACGATATTAAACTTCAAAAAGTAAGAAAACTGAAAAATAGCCCACGAAGAAATGTTATTTTACATATAGTGTCAAAATCACTTAATTTTTGGTTATCTCTTTCCATTAGAATAGCTATCTGCTTGTTTGTTATCTCGTAATATACAAAAATGTTTCTAGCATGCGAGTAGTCTCAACGTGGTACCTGCCTTCCCATTCCCGGTATCTCAGAACCCTGCATCAGATTTTCAGCAAATTAAAAAGGGACTACACTCTCCCAAAAAAAAATCGGTTCATAAATGACCAAGTTCTGAGGTAACAAACATAAAAAACATAGAGCCAAATTGATAATTCCTCCTACTTTTGGTAAGTAGGTTTAAAATAGGCTATCTACTAAACCAGCCCTCGCCGTACTTTTTTAAATACGGCGATAGAAATCATCATTTTTCTTGCCAATCGAAACCAGTATATCGTGGTGAAACAGAATGTTTTTTTACTTTGCCTACCTGGCAATGGACGTGCAGATTAATATTTCATGTTTTTTATTTTAATTTTATTTCATAGGTCCGAAGATTACCGTCACCTATATACACCAAACAAGTTAATGGTGCGTTGTTATCCGTGTGGCGGTGTTGGAATGACACATGTATGAGTTATCTGGCTACCTTATCCTCAATACCAGAATGCGCAGTGGCAAGCACCAACGCTCTTGTAGCAGGAATTGATAAGGCGATTATACCGAACCAGTTGTAGATCTCTACCACCTTGTTAGTAACCTTTTAGATGTAGTAAAGCAATTGACATATTCTTTCAAAAGGGATCAACACAGGGACTTATTTTTTCTTTTTAATAGATGTACAGTATGTTTAGAACACCACGCGACTACTTCAGGTACGTCGTGTGACATACGAGTATTCATTTCTGATTATACTTAATATCCCACTTTTTGTTATATCGTGAATAGGGACGCAAACGATACATAGATTTTTTTAAATATCGACATATCGTCCATAAACATCGAAATTGAAATCCCAAATATCGAAGATACGTCGCTCTTCATGAGCGAAGTTGTATAAAAGATGTCTTCCGTCCCGTCTGTGATGAACATGCTACACAAATGAAGATATCACTCTCAATCAATATTTAGCGCTTGTTCGCTCTGTCAATACTAACGCACGCAAAACAAAATAGTCACTTTATGCCGTTTAAGGATCACCACATCATAGAAGAATCAAGCTAAATAATATGCTGTATAAAAAAATATCGAAAACACTAAACAATAGAAATCGATGTACCTATCGTTCATTAACTTCAATGTTTTCAACATCGATGTTTTACATTAGAAAAAATCGATGTTTTTTATGAATGTTGTTTCATCCCTATTCGGGAAATTAAGTGAAATGAAAAATATTTGTTCACAAGAATATGGATGTTGCCAGCATATTCTACCATGATATGGTACCGTAATGTAACTGACTAGGCTAGTATTTTAGACGAGTAGCTAGTAACTTAATAAGTAAACATGCCTAAACACCAAAAATGTAGTCAAGTAGATAGTGCAAAATTTGGTCAAGCCAATCAATTTCATTTTATTGTCCTCATGCGGGTAACGCCGCTCACTGGCTCACCAACAAAACAAGTGTGGGCTTCTCGTTTTAGTCGAGTTTATTAGTTGAGTAAACTAATTCATTTGATTTTTTATCTCATTTATCGGGTTGGCTGGAATAATCTCTAAAATAGAGATAAGCTAGCCCATTGTACTTATGTTACGCTTATTTTCTCCTAACTGTGCTATTATCTGTGCACAATAAAGTATTACAGAAACACATGGTTAATTCCTATGATACAATGAATGCGATGAGAGTATATTGACCTGCACAGTCTTGTCGAACCAGCGGTTGGCGCCATTGTGTTGGCTGCCCGCGCCGTGTATGGTGTGCGCGGCGGCCAGGCTGCGGCGGTGCTCGCTCGGCGTGTTCCACAGTCCGCTCGCCGCGTCCAGACACAGCACGCAAACACCACGTTCTATGTCTTGCAGACTAGCCGCGTTAACTGCATCTACGAACCAATAGATATTCTAAACCACTACACTTTGCGTATATGTATTTGTGTATATGTTTGTGTGTATGTATTTGTCGTGATACAAGGGTGGATTCAAAAGTATTCGGCCTAACCAAGAAAATAAACACATACTACATCAGTTATATTTTTATTTTTTATATATAATCACCATCAAGTTCGATGCACTTTAGCCACCCCCCATTCAAAGCATTTAGACCGTTGAAAAAAAATGATTCTTCCTTAGTGTCAAAATATGCGTCAACTGCTGTTTTGAATTGGTCGTTTGTCGAAAATTTTTGACCTCCCAAGTGCTTTTTTAGGTTAGAGAACAGAAAGAAGTCTAACGGTGCCAGATCAGGTGAATAAGGCAGATGCGGTAATAGTTCTAAGCCACAATTGTGGATTTCAGCCATTGATTGCAAAGACGTGTGAACACGGACGTTATCTTGATGAAACAGGACTTTTCTTCTGATCATTCCTGGACGTTTTTCTTTTATTTCCTCTCGTAAACGACGTAGTAAGACACAGTAGTAATCAGAGTTTATAGTCTGACCCCTTTTAAGATAGTTAATCATAATCACACCCTTCGAGTCCCAGAACACTGAAGCCATTACCTTATTTACCTTATATTTAAAATATGTAGTCAATCGCGTTCTTTTTTGTTTAACTGAAAACAGTCGCGGAACCCATCTCGCAGACACTTTGTGGAAACCCAATTCGTTGAATATGTTATTTTGAATATCATATCGGCTATCTCTCTAATTTTTAATCCGCAGTCTCCCATAATTAAATAAAGAGTTTTTTTTTATATTTCCGCCAATAGTGGACGTCGAAGGCCTTCCAGATCGGGGTTCATCTTTCACACTCTCTCTGGCACGCTTGAATTCTGCTATCCATTTTTTGACGGATGAATAAGACAGAGCAGAATCCCCCTATATACTGACCATATCATCATGGTTTTCTTTCGGTGATAGCCCCTTCTTATTGACGATTCATATCTTCCTAATGATGGCAGGCTGCTCAATTTGCTCCATTAGCAGAAAATATATCCGATTGCTTTGTTAAAAAACATATAAAATCACAACAAATTATTGCACACGTTTCGAACTACACACAATTAACTACTCTGAACTGAACCAAATAATGTGGGTAGATTTGATTTTTAGCGTTGAATGGATGTGTTAGGCCAAGTACTTTTCAATCCACCCTTGTACATCTACAGTCCGAGCCTAAAAACCCTTGTCATCACAGTTGTGTGACGTTCACTGTAGGATATATGACTCCTATTAACATTCCTAGTTTTTATAATTTCCCACTACATATGGAGGTAAGAAAGTTACTGATTTTGCCTAGATTTTTGAAAATCGAGTTTTCGCCAGATCTGAGGTCCTAGGAACCTTTTCCGACTATTCTCACGATAACGTCAGTCCCCCCCCCCCAGTCAGAGATATTTTGACTGTCATATTGAAATTAAATCAATATGTAATTCATATCTAAATAAAAATTCCAATACTCGCAATAGCAAACCGCTTCATACATTTAAGAAAGCAGTAACAGAACATTACTTTTCATGATAATTTGAAAGGCATTAGATATAAGGTATAGATTAATGTTATTTATGGTTATTATTGTTTGTTTCTTGTATTATATAATTCTAGTTGTAACTTATGCAATTGTACACTGTGTTCTACCTTTATCCGTGTATTCTCGCTTCTGGTGGTTTGCTGGTAGACATCTCTTTCAAAGATAAAGCTCGTCCTTTGTACATGTTTTATATTAACTTTTCAAAAATATGTATTTTGTGTACAATACAGTGTAAAATAAATAAATACATTTACCATTAATTTAAAAATATAATATACAAAGCTCATCAAGGCAATAATTAAAATAAGTTATAAAACAATGTATACCTTTGCTCAGAATTTGGTAAGCAGTTGCCCATGTATCTCTGTTTTCTGAAGTTAGTATTCCAATAGCATCTTCTGTTGGTGTAGCCGACATTTTCATTACTTTTTCTAATGCTTCAATAATTTGGCTTTCACTTAACCTCTTATCATCACTGCCCCATAGATCCACATGAAATATCTACAGATTTTTTTTATAGATTATGAGAGATTTGAAAAATGTACTAACACAATACTTGCTTGTGTTCACCAAGCATGAATCGGATGTATTTTATTTTTTTAATGATTAATTATTACGGGGAGATAACAAAAACCTAAAATATTAATTATAAGGGACTAATAATATTTTTAAAATATAAATTCGGAAAAAACTGATATTAAGTCACATGTCAGTAAACGCAAGTCTGGAAGTGTTACGTCACGTCGTGGTAATCCACGATCTTTTTTGTCGATATTACATAAAAACTAAAGTGTATTTAATGTATATGGTCTCGCCGTGATATTATTCAAGACGCCATGACAGTCCAGAGCATTTCCGTGGTAAATTTTAAAATGCAACATTTTTATTATAAATGTACAATATTTAAAAAATAAACAGTTTATTGGTTAATATACCTAATAAGGTAAAGTATTAAACAGTTTTTCAAATAAAGTCAACTAGCCTTTTGTTTGCTAAAAAATTAAATTAGAAAGGTCCTTTGTGTCCCTATAAGGTTTTATTTCAACAACAAGACCCAAATTTCGTCATAATTCCAAGGAATTAACCAATGCCAACATGCATTATAGATGTCAATCATGCCTGACTGGTATACTAGACTCATTTACAGTGATAACTTTCTTAAAATAATCACTTATATTATAACTAACCAGTAGAACTTAGACAAAGTTAGAATTTAGACAATAAATCTTGTAATTATGACAATGTTAATAAGTTAACTCTATACATTAAGTCATAAAAACTTACATGGTTATTATGAATTACTGTTACATATTTGCTCTTAGGATTGTAGGAAAGCCTATCTCGTTTTTCAGCAGGAATACGACAGGTGCCAAAAATCTTCTTATATTGTGTCATGTCAAGAGGGTTTTTGCCCATTTTTTCCAGAGGAATTTTATCACTGAAATAAAGTTAATATTTTGTGTAAGATATAATCTCCTAAAGAATCTACAGGGATAATAGAATGATGGTATACAAGAAATGCAGGAATAATGAGGTAATGGATATTAGAGATTAGTAAAACACTTACTTGTCAATCAATTCTTTATAATCCAGTGCAGCTAGTAATGTTTTGGCAGCATATTTCAACTGCTCATGCCTAGTATTAAATTTCCGAAAAGGAAATACTAATCCAGGACTAGAAAAAACTACAACAGGGTCTCGATATTCTAAATAAGCAGTATTCAGCCACCATTCTTCAAGCCAATTTGTGTGCTTTTCAGCCCTTTTCTCCAATAATCCCTGAAATGTTTTATAACAACTTAACTATCTTTTTGCTGCATTAGGTATGTCTATTGCCGCACACATTTATATTTTTAATCATATAAAAAACCCTTATGCATAAAAATACATGTACATGTTTCAAAGTGTTTTAACTACTTCATTGGTCAAGTGGTTAGAGTATAATACGCC
Source organism: Apodemia mormo (assembly GCA_036924255.1). Classification (NCBI taxonomy): domain Eukaryota; kingdom Metazoa; phylum Arthropoda; class Insecta; order Lepidoptera; family Riodinidae; genus Apodemia; species Apodemia mormo. Next base: position 21,380,166 of record JAUPFN010000003.1, on the reverse strand, counting down.
TAATGGCAATCAAAACAAGGCATATATTTGTATGATGAGATTAGATGTTTGCATTTCTGCATCTGAGTGTATCTATTTTTTATACCATAAAAGAGCAAACAAGCACATGACTCTCCACCATTTTTAACAATATTTTAAAATATTGTTTATTTAAAAAACAAAACTCCTTATCAGAGTATGTACCTGAATATTAATCGAAATACATAATAATCATCAAAAGTATTTTGTGAACAGGGTTAACAGAAATGACTATAAAAATATGCTACAATTTAAAAACAGTAACATTTTATGTTTTTTGCAGCTAAGTTTTAATATAACTCAGAAGTTACTGAAGGTTGGTATACTCTGGCAAAATCAATAAATAACAAGAAAATTAAATTTAAACACAAATGTCTATCAAATACTGGGACCACTTGATGCAAATAGATTCATTATATATTATTGTCTTTTACTCACTGTTTTCTTCCTTAATTTTCCACCACAACACTGATTTCTTAAATTTAAGTTTTTGACTTCTAACTATTTGTAACAAAAATGTAAAACCCTATATAAAAATCTGCATATATCTCTCTAAAATTTACAAGTTAACTGTAAGATTAACCAACAAAACTAAACAAAACATTCTGTGAAATCTTATTCAAGTGCTGAAAATGCTAATAGGCATTCAAAAATTTCCATATCAGGTGTGGCGGACGCCGATTGGCTCTCCTTTTATAAGACTGCTGCATCTGAGAGGAAATCGCAGTTTAGAGCGGCGCCTGTTAGCGGTTAATACATGAACAGCAAATATTTCATAAAGATGTTGGAACTGTAGCAGGACATACATATTTATTTTGTACTAGCTGTTGCCAGTGACTTCGTCCGCGTGGACTTCATTTACTCCGCACAGCTTCTCCTCCGTAGGTTATAGCGTGATAATATGTACCCTATATGTTAACCCAACCTGTTAGTCATATTCATGCGAAATTTGAAGTATATCCATGCAGTATTTTTTTAGTTTACCACGGACATACATACAGACAAACAGACAGAAATTCTAAAAACTATATTTTTGGCTTTGATATCGATTGTAGATCACGCCAAAAGTATTCTTTTAAAAAAATATTCAATGTACAGAGCGGTGAAAATAAGGGGCAATAAAATTTAGATTGTTTTTTTTAAAAATCACCCCTAAGGGGCTGAAATAGATGAAGTAATTTTTTTATGAAAATTATATCGAAGACATGTTACTCTATTTGCAAGTAAAGCTGTATGGGTCAGCTAGTACATAACAAAACATTAGGAATAGTGAAGTCATGACAGTGTAAAGGTCCACAAATATTATTTATGGCTAAAAAGGCTACATAGTTAGATCAGGTGTTGCAAACAAAATATATTTTTTCAATTCATATTTATTATACTAGCTGCATCTTGCAGCCCGCTGCATTATAGAAATTTTGAGTGAATCCCTAAAAATAACGATATTTTTACAAATAAAGTGTCCTATGTGCTATTCCAGATAATCTTCTACCTGTGTGCCAAATTTCATCCAAATCAGTCAAGCTGGTTTTTGCGTGATTGAGTAACCAACATTAAAATTTTCACATTTATAATATTACAAGCTGCATCATGCAGTCCTCTGAAACAACTCGTTTTACTCAAATAAAACATAACCCATGTGCTATTACAGGTCATCATCTACATGTGTGCCAAATTTCACCTAAATCAGTTCTGCCATTTTTGCACGATTGAGTAACAAACATCCATCCATACATCCAAACTTTTATATTTAAAATATTATATATAGATTATATTTTATAAAAAACCCATAATAGAAGGTTATTAGTGTTATAAATAGAATTCAAAGACTCATCAAATGATTTAATGTCCACAATGCAGCACATGTTTTCCTCTATCGTCAGTTTCCTTATTCAGCTTCTTGTATATTTATATTTAAGTTATTCTTGTTGTTATACATATTTGTATTGTTGTTACAAAGATTTCACTAAATGCAAAAGTATTTGGTTAGCATAGGAACTGCATCTTGTTACAGTTGATAATAGGGTATCGTCTAGTTTAGAGGGTAAGGTAACTTGAAAATTTATGCAAGTGGCATATAGACAGCAATGCACCATTTACATTTTTGGTGTCTATAGGCAATGGTTGTCACTTTCCATCTACTTGTATATTTTACTATAGTATAAAAAACTATGATTCCTAACAATCAAATATTTGTATTATTATATTATATTTAATATAATAATGATTGTATACCTATTGAACTACACAATACCTTATAAAAGTAAGTAGTGCCCCCAACTGATGATGATGCTTTTGTCTTCTTAGGGGAATATTTTTTAGGAATATATAAGTTTTTTAAGTTCCTTTAAGTTTTAAGCATACCTGCAACTTTCGTCCAATTCCTCCTTCGGAAGCAAATTCTTTAGCCAGCTTAGTTGTGACAGCAAACTCTTCATCATTTAAAAATGGTTTTACAGACTTTAAGTATTTTCCTAAAGTATCATTCAGTTTAGGCACAGGAAGCCTGGGTAAGTTTTGTACATTCACTTCTGGTTTTGCAGAAGTGTAATTACATATCAATTGAAATGAACTAATATAGGGTTCCACAGTAAATCCTCTTATTCCAAACTAAAAAAAGTAATCATAGTACCAATCATTTTTATAATTGTTAAAAATAAATATTTAACTCTGAACTCAACTCACAAGTTTGGCCCCTCGAAGCATTTTGGATTCCTTGGAAGAAAAATTTAAATATTAATTATGTACTATCAAAATACACTTATAAACAATTATACAATATAATAACATATGCTTGGTTAAATTTTAGTAACATCTAAGGAATCAGCAATTTAAAAAACTTACTTTAAATTCAGGGTTGGACGTTTGTACTTTGCTATTGATAGACATGAAAAATATTTCACTCAGATAAGTTATCACAAAAATATGAGATGGGCGAGGGAAAGTTATCACACACTTTATTAATTTTATTATATCTGCAGTTAGAAGAGTACCCTGAGCACCTACCGCTCACTTTTCAGTGACAAAGTTCACGAAAACCAGTTACAACTTTCGAGTTGATAGAAAGGACAATATTTGAATTAATTATATCATGAATATTTATCAATATAACACAGTAGCACGTCATCAAGCTAATAAAGTCCAATTGTTATTAGATCAAAATATTTTATATGCAATGTGAACAAAAATCAAAAGATAAAAAATAAAAATTAAATTAAATATTAAATCCAAATCTACAGAAATAAGTTAATTGACAATTGACATTGACAGGCAATGTTGCTGCCTAGGTAAAAAATTACTCACCAGACTTTTAATTTTTCACCAATTTAAATTCAAAAAGTCACTAGAAGTCACTAATTTTTTTGATCGGCCTTTGTAAACAAAATCATGTATTATAATGGTAATTAAAAATAAATACCTATGCAAAATCAGATGTTTATTATGATACGAAATACAATTTATATTTTCAATTATTCAAAAAATAATAATCCGAAAAAATATTCATCTATAATGATCATATTATCATATTAATTGTCTTCTGGCATAGTAAAAGTGGACGGTTGCTCTGTAATATAGAAGTAGAAGTTTCCGATCGCGTTGAGGAAGCAGTTGGTGCACTTCTCCTATTTATATTTTTAAAAGTTCCGACAGTAATAGTAGACTGTAGAGATGCATTATTCTAATTATTGTAGGAGAGATAGCAATATTACTCCTGGCATAGTCAAATACGTAATGATACATATAGTCGGACGAAATACTGTAACGTCAATTGTTAATTATGGGGGAATTCCCGGTTCGGTTAGCTGTTCTGTGAACTAGAATATTTCGTGTTGGCAGTATCCGTTACTAAAAACTACACAAATTTTAAGCTTTTCTAGCTAGCTACAAATATACATTACTGAGCGCATTAACAGAAAAATATTACAAAACTGCGTTAGTCATGAAAAAGTCACTAAAAATCACCAGAGTTTTTTTGTCACTAAATCATAAAAATGCCACCATAGACATCAAAAGCTCACTAGATCTAGTGACAAAGTCACTAAAACGACAACAAATGTTGACAGGTAAGATGATTGGTGCCGGTCATGGAAGTACAACAATGACGAAGATGATTGCTGCCAACAATGACGTAATATTATACACGTCAATCGTCATTGATGTACCTAAAATATTCATCCGAGTGCTAAGTGTGAGTTTTTCTTTTCGCATTCGATCGTGAGCGCGTTTGGAGTTTACTAGGAATTTGTATGTGATTTGTACAGCGCCACCTAGTGGTAAACGTGAGAAACAAGGTTACCACTAGGTGGCGCTGTACAAATCACACACAAATTCCTAGTAAACTCGAAACGCGCTCACGATCGAATGCGAAAAGAAAAACTCACACTTAGCACTCTGAACTGCCGGTTGTCACTGGGTGTATACAGCGAAACTCTAACCTCAGACTTTAAATAAACAAAATCATAGAATAATACGCATAGAAACCGAGTCGACCCGCGCAATATTAAGCCATTTCAAAGAAGCCTGAAAAGGCTTCTTACGTTCGCCGGCCCCTCAGGCATGCGACACGTGCCACGCGGAGTACAGCTCTCGCAATTTCAAAAAATGTGAGTTACTATGTGGTGAAATGCTGTCACCGTGCTTCACAAAAGCGTATTTAAGACTTGAAGATAACATTTCACCGATAAAAACTACTTGGCATCGGATATTTTTGTATAAAATCCAAACAAATAAATCATAAATATCTAAGTAGAACGATATTCAAAATGTTGCCAGCCAAAGGGAAAAATATTCTACTACGTATTTGTTTTTACCTATTTTCATTATAATTAATAATATGTGTATTCCTATTTTATGTGCTATATTACATAGCCTGGACTTTGCTTTTGCATAAAAAATAGTTTTTAAGTGTTGGGACTCACCCATTATACTGGCACAAATATTACAAATCCGTTTGTCAGACCAATATTATGAAGCATTTATACGTATATAATGAGGACTTTTAGAAGACAAAAAAAATGTTCCAACTAGCATTCTAGATGCCACAGTGACCATCAGAAAAAAACTCTGTCACTACCAAAGTCATTTTTTTTTTATTTTCTTATTAAATAATATGCCATCGTACTGCATTATTTCGTATTGCTTAGTGTCAAGTAGTTTTATTAGCGATATTTTCGACTTTTATCCACGAAAACATGTAGGGTAACGTGCCCTAAAATCGGTCTGCGCCTAATGTCGACCTCCTAATATGTTTATACTGATAATTAAGCTAATATTCCACATAACTTTTAAGAACGCGGGCAAGACTTCAAACATTGTTTTTTAGTTATTGTCTTAAAGTTTAATATGTTCCTTAAAATTCTATATCAACTGCTTAATTTATCCGTATTTAATAAATATTTAACTTGTGGAATAGTAGTTAAGTAAAGTTGGAATTTAGGTAAGGTTAACGTAAGCAATCAGTTCTCTCCTTAGTAGTCTGTGGTTAGATATTTATCTTGTCATTGGGTGTCTTCAGTACAACAGCTGTTAATCTCAGAAATCTAAGTTAGATTGACAGTATTCTAAGCTAAGTTTTTGCGAAGACACTTTATAGGTACTTAAAAGAACAAAAAATAAATTAGCTTTAACTATTCTTTAATACAAAAACAGGGAGAATTTTTATTTGATACTTATAATGAAAATTATAATATATAAACTTATTGCTGTTTTAATGAAAATGTAAATTAAGTTTTATACAATGATAACACTTAAATTTGATGATAGAATTCAATAAAATTTAAGTCTCAATATTTTTTATATAATTGTTCCTAGCGATATATTTTATTTAATTGATTTAACAATCGTAGAAAATTATTCTAGTTTTATTCTAGTAGTGAAAAATAAAACTTTGAATATCAAGTGCCTTTAAATTGTTTCCTTCCTATGACTACAACTTAATGAGTACCCTAAAATAGTTATATTGAAGATTATTTGATATAGACAAAAATAATTTATATAAATCGTTTTATTTAAAAAAATATCAAAATATTGAATATTTAATATTTAATAATATAAAAAGACGAATAAAATAAATGCTGAATTATCAAAAAGTACCCTCGAGCTAAATTATTTTCATAAGGCTTATAACACAAACATTTTTAATCTCAGTAATATTAATAAGTATAAATAGCAGTTAAAGCAAATACAATAATTAATTTTCTTAACATTAAGGTCTAACTAATAATATTGTGCGCAATTTTTTTTCCACAACTAGCAACTGTATAATGATAAGTTATGTGTTTCAAATTATCTATTTTTAGTCGATTTACATAACAGAAAAATTATAAATTGTAAGTACTTACCTGTGAAATGTTCACTTTTTTGTTTTTCTAAGGTGTTAGAACACTTCTTTATAATGCAATAAGTCATTTCGAATTATTTTTCGTGAACGGTGTCCGATATAACCTGATCTTATTAAGCATTGACAACTCGCAAAACGAATTGAGCCGTTTTTGGCTCAGTTTTATTTACTCGTTTTTTGTGGTTTCTAGGCGTTATTATTCTAAGATCAGAACCAAAACAGTTGCGGACGCTAGGTGGTGCTCAAGTCGTGCACAGAGCCAATAGTAGCCAATATAGTACGTTTAGCTTAAAACATTTTAATTTTTTAAGTTGATTTAAATAAATACTTGATTAATAAGTATCTTATTAATTTTTACCTTAAAACGTTCGTCTATAACTGATTCTGATAAGTATTGTTTCTGCTTGCCCACCCATTTGCTAATTTTCAAGCTAGTTTAAGGTTTAGAATCATGGCACGATTTGTATGAAAGTTAAAATAAAAAAGGTTCCAAGGTAATAGCTTTGAACAAACATACATACACATACACGCACACAGACACACACAAGTATTTGCCAAGCAATGTATTTCAAAAATTTGTATGATATAGGATAATATATTAGTAGATACATATCAATAAGGTTTTTTTTTGTAAGAATTACTTCAATCACTGTTTTTATAACTTAAATAACGTAAACTCGTATTGACCATATTTTTTATTTACGCTCGGTGCCGGTTGGTTACCGCTGTTTAATTACTGAAATTTAAAAAAAAACCTTGAGAAACTCTTAAACATTTTTCTGTAATTCTACTCATTTTACCTCACGAGAATAAAAATTGTAAGTTCTAAATTTTCTATATGACTAATAATACTATTGGAAAGACAGACAATCTTTATTTCAGTGAGGTAAAAATATTTTAAATCACAAATAAAAGCACAAAAACTAAAAAAATATAAGGTTAAATAGCTTTGGAATCATCTTGAGAACATCTAGAATATTTCCCGGCATTTAACATTTTTACCTAACCGAATAAAAAGTGTAAGTTTCAAGTTTATACTAAATGATTAATAATGTTATAGTATGAAAGATTAATTATTTGTATACTGGTCAGGTAGATATATTTTAAATACCGTCTTGGGAAAATATTTATTTACTTGCAACACTATTCGAGTCTTTGGAGTCTTTGTGTGCGTGACGACGCAAGTGATTACACGAAGCTTACACGGACATTGACACGGTTTTGGCCTAAAATATGAACGAAGCGTTGAATGCAATTATCACTCTAAGCGTTATTACTCTATGAACAAAATTTTATTCTGAGCGTATGAGCGATTGGATTATTGTTTGTTTTCAGCATGGAATTATTATTCAGCGTGGTTTTCAGCCAGGGGCCCGATTGTTATTAAATATATTTTTAACCCCCGACGCAAAAAAGGGATGTTGTAAGTTTGTCCGTTATGTGATGTGTGAGTCTGTGGAGCCGTTTATTAATTGTATACCTACTCTCTGCTATTTATCTTAAACGGACGAATCGACTTCGGTGCGGATTTTTATTATTTGAAAACTGCTCCATTAACGGTGCACAGTATGCCGCCTAATATAATCTGGCGGGACAAAATTATTTTATGACTTATTATAGGTGTATAGGTCTTTTCTAAATATAATATCCTGTATTCAAACAAAATTTATGACATACAGAGTTTTTTTTACGTTTACTAGGTTTATGTAAGGAAAAACTCCTTTCTCCCTACCTGTAGGTATAAAACCCGTAACTTAGTTAGATGTAAATATCCTTAGTAGGGTATAAATTATTCCTGTACATCTACCTTTGTTCCTGTAATGATCTACGTTTACCTAGGCAATTGTCTAGGTAATCGTAACTATGTAAATTCTAGTTATAACATTTACAAAAGTAAGATACCATTTATAGCTGGTAGCTACTACCCTTTATACCTTTTGGCCCCAGGATTTTTTTAAAAGAAAACATATAATACGGGAAATAAGAAGTATATTTGCAAACATTCAAGTATTTTATAAACAAAATTTTTACATAATACAAATTTCTTTTAATTTAATCAATCAACAACAATACAACAACATTTACAATGTATTCTTACATTAGTTAAATTAGTAATAACTATAAATACGAAGTACAATACAAGAGAAAAATATTTAAATAAAACATAAATGAGCAGAAAATTAATAGTTATCATCAGATAATTCGTTGCCATCACTCTCTCAATCAGTAGAGTCTGACAACAAGTAATCGTCCTTCTCAATTACGCGAACTGATGATGATTGAGATAGTAATGAAGGTGGGACAATCGACTGCAGAACCTCCGCTGGCAAAACAGTGATCTTTTTACGTGGCAACTCTCTATAAGCGTTAATTACAGGATCAGATGTAATCAACAGCATTCTCAAAAGATCTTTATTCTTGGCAACTCGAGACGGTTTTCTTGTGTTTTGCCGGATGATGTTGATGGCCGGTTTATAGATACCGTAAGTTCTATTCCACATCCATCTAACCAGTCTTTATGTTTTATCAAAAACATTTCTTTGTTACATTTTGTTGAATTACATTTCATTTAATTTCGATGACAGGCTAGAAATTTTCTTCCTAAGTTTTCTTAAAATTTCATCAGAAACATCTTTTAGACAATGTTTTTCGCATAAGGCGTCAAATATGCAAGTAGGTATTTCTTTCGTTTTTTCGTGTTTCACCCATTCTTCGAAAAAGTCAAGTTTCGCCATAGTTATGACTCGATCTGGAGAAAAGACAATACAATTACTCACAGGCCTTTCCGGGATCTAGAATATGTATGAAACTATACTCAAATGTCGTATTTACAACATACTTAAAAATTAAGCTGGATACATAAGGATAAAATAATCTGCATCCCTTTAAATTTCAAAAATATAAATAAATCTACAAATTTTCTCTGCATACAATAAACTCATAGCACGCAAATAATTTAAGATATTTTTGTAAAAAAAGGTACTTAAAATAAGTATACATACCTTCTACAGAATGTTCCGTCACAAAATAACTAGATTCACTTTGTAAATAATTTTGAGATATGTAATTACAAGTGTGCGTAAAATACAACTGATTTGCAAATGTAAAACAACTTTCCTTATCACTTACCTTACACCCGCAATTAAGTACCTTAATTAGGTGATTAGCGTAATCTATTGTATGTTTTTTGTCCTGGTGTATACTAGACAGAATACTGTGCGGTGGTTCTAAGACATGATTTTTGAAAATCGGTGCTGCCATTTCAAGCTTATCAGTTCTTTACTACTAGATGAAAGAAATTAAGCAACCAGCACAGGTCTGATCGATAGGTACATATAGTATTCTGTTAATTGTATTACAACGACTGGTAACTTTAACCTGAGGCTGCAGAATTCCTATTCCAAGATCATTATTAGCTCTTTCGTATTTTGCGCTGCAATTTGAATATGATGCGCATTAGGCAGGAAGGTGATCATATCGTAATGTGTTGGTTTTTTTATATCATAAGATAGCATACAAGCAGATGGCTCTTCTTATAGAAAGAGACAAACATCGTCTATAGACATCACAGATTTTAATGAGCCTAGCTGTCCGTTTTGCGGGATTGTAATGTTACATGCCTGTTTATCGGATCCCTTTGTACCTTTTAAGGCGAAACACGACAGAGATTGACGCTATTGCGGCAGGAATAGGTAAAACGGTGGTACCAAACCCTGGCAAGACGTTGCAAAACTTTGCTACCCAGTAGTCACGATGGTAGTGACATATTTTGGCCAACTATACGCATTTGATGAGCTGTCTCACAGACTGGCAGATAGTCTTCAAGGGGGCCCCGGACCAAAGCAGAGTAATTATGAGTTATCACATTTTTCACATTTTTTTTTTATTGAATTAAAATAAAAAGTGTTTCACGGCATAGCAAACAGCCGATTGTTTTTCTAATGGAAAGAGGTAACCATTGCCTGCAGACACCAAAAATGTTAATGATGTGTTGCCGTCTGTCGAGTGTCGCGCGGAGTTGAAAAGGGAATGCCACATGTACAAGTTTAGGGCCTTCTTTACTCTCCAAACTGGAAATAACACTTATTAGCCTTCTCTCATCCTTTACGAGATGCCTAACAGTAAGGCAATTGACTTCTTCTCCAAAAAAGGGCCTAAATTAATTTTTTTTTCTTATTTAAACGGGTTTAACTAAATTAAAGCATTTAGTTAAGTACTATGCGTTCCAATTAAGAATGCCAGCCAGTTCTACATTTTGCGAAAACTTCATTAATAGTATGTAATTTTTGTTGATTCTGGTTTACAGAAGTTACAGTGGTGGGAAAGAGAGGTGGGCCCATTGTTTTAATAATAATTGAGTATGGTCGGCAAAAAAAAGTAAGGTAAGGAAAACAAAATATCCTTACTAATATTATAAATGCGAAAGTAACTCTGTCTGTCTTCTTCTTCACGCCTAAACCACTGAAACGATTTAGATGTAAGGTACCTACAAAGATAGTTTGAGACTCGACAAAGGACATAGGATAGTTTTTATATCAAAAATCCCACGAGAACCGGAACGGGGAGCGGTTTTATTTTAGAAATTTTTAGAAAAAAAGACCTATTTGCTTTTTTGTTATCTTATGGTATAAAAAAGTTGAGGGAAACTACTATTACCTTTATATGAAATAACTAAGGAAACAACGTGTAATTTCGTCACCAGTTGGCGAACTCAGTACAACTGTCTACATAACGATTGACAAATTGTCAAGACTTTAAAAAATACCGATATTTTATCAATATCTTTAATATAATTTTTATTCAAATAAGTTTTAATAAAACACAGGTAAAAACAAAAAAAAAACAGAACACGAAGACGTTGTATTTAAGTATCAAATACATTTAAACAATACGTACCGGTGCAATGATTCATTTGGCGATTTCGTTATAATATATAATAGTAATGGCGATTCGGCCGCAAGCTGTTTATTTATTTTACGTTATTTTCTTAAATGATTTGAAATTAGAGCACTGACAAAGTTTCTGTAGCTTTGTCTATTAAGAAAATTCGAACTTGTTAGACATAAAACCATTTTTAAATATTCAGCGTAGGAATGAATGCTATTTTATAATTTTGATTGCATAAGTAAATTAATGCCAAGTCCTTATCTTCTCTCGTCAAAGTATTATCTACATATAATATTTAGGTATTTCAGAAAAGGTACCTACTGACGAAATTAGAATGGTAACCAAATCATTGGAATCCTTACAACTCTCTTGGTTGCTGTTTATACCTTCAGACTTAAAAGCTTTTACTATTTGTTCAACTGCAATTGAATTGAACTTTGTTACCTAGCATTTGTAATTATGATATCATTGATGATGCTCTTAGAGAATATCTCATCTCTGCTCTCCTCGTGTGTATTGTATTTTGTTTATGAACTATGTCATATGAATATTCGACAAGCACTAACGTGAGCGATATATCAAGATAGTGATTGCTATTTTTTCGCGATTAATAACATGGATACCTTGAAGAATGAGCTAACGTCAGGTAGATATATGGCGGACATCCGTGCGGAAGCACGGAAAGGAAAATGGGCCCTGTGCAATTCCATCGGTGCTAACTATTTAGCTTTTCCTACCATAACTGTCATCGCCCTCAATTTTGCATCTTTTGTGGGAGACGAAGACCAAGGCGAGATGTGACAAAATGTTTGCGGTACGGCGCCGCGCCACAACATAAACCATTCAATGTGGCTTCTCTCGCAGTGTACACACGTATAAATGGCGCCGCAACGAGCCGTGTGACATACCATTAATTTTTATATGCAAGAAGCCGTAGCGATTATGTTCCGGGGCAGCGCCGCGATCTCACCGCACCGTGTGGTTTATCTCTGAGATACGAGATTTTCATTCCAGGTATTGGTCGGATTCATAGCGCCCGCGTAATTATCTCGAACAAGCCGTTTATTTTGTGCGGTATGTGCCACATGATCGGACATACATTTCATATATATATATATATATATATATATATATATATATATATATATATATATATATATATATATATATATATATACAGTCAAAACCGTTTATGGCGACATCGTTTAGAACCACATACCGGTTAAATTGACCAAAATCAAAGGTCCTGGCTGAATGTTATATGACCGCCTTATCTAAAACATTGGTTTTTACGACATTGTTTACTACGACATACCGCATTAAGCGACCACATATGGTTAATGTTTTTGGAGAATTATATCTGTAGAACGACCGGCTCAGCTGTATTGTAAACAATTTGAATAGGTAACTGTATCCACATCTGGCACAGTATAATAGTCAATGGCTATTATCGTAAAAGTAAACAAAGTTTAGGGTCTTTTGTAATTCTTAGAAACAAAGCACATGCATGCCGTAGCCTCAAGGCCCGCTTCGTCATATCTCTTAAGTCAGTTTGTTACTTATCTTTACACAAGACGCACCAAAACATTATTGTTGAGTTAACTGTGAAAATTGTAACATGTCGCAAAAAAGAAAACAAATCAGTATCGAAGAAAAATCTACGTTGATTACTACGCGGATACGCTGATTAAAATCCAACGTGAATTACAAAATGTGTATGCACGACAGAAGTGTTTCAAACAAACTAAAATTACAGATTTTATGGATGGATGTTCAAAACATCACAGATTTTGAACATCCATCCATCCAAACTTTTGCATTTATAATATTAATATATATATATATATATATATATATATATATATATATATATATATATATATATATATATATATATATATATATATATATATATATTAATATTATAAATGCAAAAGTTTGGATGGATGGATGTTTTAATGTGTGAAGCGATTTAGATGAAAATCACAATATGTAGATGATGGCCTGGAATAATTCATAGGTAGGCCCGGAAAAATATTGTTCCCGTGGTTTCACCAAAAACTTTTATAAAGAACCGGGCTGTACGGTGCAGTTATTTTGAATATTTCTTTAACTATTTTTTTTAGAATAAGTACAGCTGTAGAGTATGAGAATAAATCAAATTATACGAAGTTAAAAAATACCAAAAAATCAAACATTTCCAACAGTTTTCATCTCAAAAGTCATGGTCCAAACACCAAATCTAAGATTTTAATTTTCGGTAAACTGTCCCTTGCATATAATTGTTATGTATGTCAGTTTATCATTAAATCTCTCTGATATGGCTGAACCCACAGAAAACAATAATTCCGTGGCTGTCAGCCACTGGCTGAATCGATTTATTTTTTCTTGTGTATGTTTGAGTTTAGATTCACAACTGCATCCGACGGATGGCGCTACTGTCAGTTTGCCACCGATCTCTTCCTAAACGCCAAGAGTGATTCGAGTGGATCCAAGCATGGTGTAAATTCAAACGGTTGGCGATCATTTTTACGATAACGACGACGAACAATGACGACGAAATAGGTAATTAACAATAATAAAACAATAAATATGTTAATAAAAATTATTAATAAATATAAGTGTTTTACAACTACACAACAAAAAGTGCAATAAGCCAATAAATAAACATTATTTAGGATACGTTACACATTCACCGAAGTGATGTTAAGGCATTGACTAGTTATATTTTCCATCGTAAAGCAAATACTTATTTTAACAATTTGAGAGCATTATAAGAATTACATTTGGATTTAATATTATTCATTAATATACAGGAACATTGTTTTGTAACTTTTCGTTTTCGAACGTCTTTCCAGATGCAGAATCTGCAAAACTCAATAGTTCATCGGAATGTTCTTCAAGCCCATTTCTGAAAAAAGTATGCTGATTACACGTTTTTCTTTATGAAAATATAAGTCTAAGTTATGAACCGTTAAAATAATACACTTTATTTTATATAGATTCTATAAAATAGAATGTCGTATTTTAAACTTAAACCTACCTGCCATTAATTCGATTGGTGTCAACTTCACCCAAGAAGCTGTCAGAATCCTCATTAAGTGATGTTTGGGAATCTATAAAATGTAATATAACATGATAATTGAAAATTTACATTGGCACCTAAGCATAAAAATAGTAATTTAAAAAAAAATAAGAATTTTATGAAAAACATTATTAACATTGCTCTTGACTAATCCTATAGTTTTCAAAGAAAATTGATAAAGATAAACAAAATTGTAAATTATAATTAGGATGCAATATTTAACTATTATTACTCTAGAGTTAGTAAGTGTAAATACCCTGAGGATGCTTCTGTGAGCGAAACCGGTTGGAAATTAAATATAATTACCTTATTGTGAAATAGTAAAAGTGTTATTTATACAAATAAATAAAATTGGAGTGTCTGTTTGTAATATTAAAATAACCGCTTTTTACTAAACGCATATGGATGTATACTGGATACATAGACCAAAATAACATTTTTTACAATTTTTGTCTGTCTGTCTGTCTGTTTGTTCCGGCTAATCTCTGGAACAGCTGATTCGACTTTGACGGGACTTTCTGCTGATGTGATAGGGAGTAACTTAGGCTACTTTTTTTTCTAAACTTTTTCCACGCGGACGAAGTCGCGGGCTCAGCTAGTTAATTAATAAAAATTGTATTAAAATGGAGTTACACCAAGTGCCGACGATAAAAAGTGTAGAATTATAATTAGAAGTAAGGAAATATCAGATTTATGAGGACGCTAGGAGGAGTTGTACGCACGCGAAAAAATTTACGGATATTTTATTCATGAATTAAATAATATTAGAATTTATATACAGGTTCTAAGATAAGGATCTAATGAAATAGAACCTCTTTGGTACTATTTTTAAAGCTATAAAGCCTTTTTAATCGGCGGTCAGTGAGGCAGGGTATACTCACTCGAGGTGGTAAGCCAGTGTGTGGTGAGGCAGTCTGTGGACCGTGGGGCGGGGTACACACACCCGAGGTGGTGAGCCGGTGTGTGGTAAGGTAGTCGGCGGACAGTGGGGCGGGATACACACACCCGAGGTGGTGAGCCGGTGTGTGGTGAGGTAGTCGGCGGACAGTGGGGCGGGATACACTCACCCGAGGTGGTGAGCCGGTGTGTGGTGAGGTAGTCGGCGGACAGTGGGGCGCGATACACGCACCCGAGATGGTGAGCCGGTGTGTGGTGAGGTAGTCGGCGGACAGTGGGGCGGGATACACTCACCCGAGGTGGTGAGCCGGTGTGTGGTGAGATAGTCGGCGGACAGTGAGGCGGGATACACTCACCCGAGGTGGTGAGCCGGTGTGTGGTGAGGTAGTCGGCGGACAGTGGGGCGGGATACACTCACCCGAGGTGGTGAGCCGGTGTGTGATGAGGTAGTCGGCGGACAGTGGGGCGCGATACACGCACCCGAGGTGGTGAGCCGGTGTGTGGTGAGGTAGTCGGCGGACAGTGGGGCGGGATACACTCACCCGAGGTGGTGAGCCGGTGTGTGGTGAGATAGTCGGCGGACAGTGGGGCGGGATACACTCACCCGAGGTGGTGAGCCGGTGTGTGGTGAGGTAGTCGGCGGACAGTGGGGCGGGATACACTCACCCGAGGTGGTGAGCCGGTGTGTGGTGAGGTAGTCCGCGGACAGTGGGGCGGGATACACTCACCCGAGGTGGTGAGCCGGTGTATGGTGAGATAGTCGGCGGACAGTGGGGCGGGATACACTCACCCGAGGTGGTGAGCCGGTGTGTGGTGAGGTAGTCGGCGGACAGTGGGGCGCGATACACGCACCCGAGGTGGTGAGCAGGTGTGTGGTGAGGTAGTCGGCGGACAGTGGGGCGGGATACACGCACCCGAGGTGGTGAGCCGGTGTGTGGTGAGATAGTCGGCGGACAATGGAGCGGGATACACTCACCCGAGGTGGTGAGCCGGTGTGTGGTGAGATAGTCGGCGGACAGTGGGGCGGGATACACTCACCCGAGGTGGTGAGCCGGTGTGTGGTGAGATAGTCGGCGGACAGTGGGGCGGGATACACTCACCCGAGGTGGTGAGCCGGTGTGTGGTGAGATAGTCGGCGGACAGTGGGGCGGGATACACTCACCCGAGGTGGTGAGCCGGTGTATGGTGAGGTAGTCGGCGGACAGTGGGGCGGGATACACTCACCCGAGGTGGTGAGCCGGTGTGTGGTGAGGTAGTCGGCGGACAGTGGGGCGCTATACACGCACCCGAGGTGGTGAGCCGGTGTGTGGTGAGGTAGTCGGCGGACAGTGGGGCGGGATACACTCACCCGAGGTGGTGAGCCGGTGTGTGGTGAGATAGTCGGCGGACAGTGGGGCGGGATACACTCACCCGAGGTGGTGAGCCGGTGTGTGGTGAGATAGTCGGCGGACAGTGGGGCGGGATACACGCACCCGAGGTGGTGAGCCGGTGTATGGTGAGATAGTCGGCGGACAGTGGGGCGGGATACACGCACCCGAGGTGGTGAGCCGGTGTGTGGTGAGATAGTCGGCGGACAGTGGGGCGGGATACACTCACCCGAGGTGGTGAGCCGGTGTGTGGTGAGATAGTCGGCGGACAGTGGGGCGGGATACACGCACCCGAGGTGGTGAGCCGGTGTGTGGTGAGATAGTCGGCGGACAGTGGGGCGGGATACACTCACCCGAGGTGGTGAGCCGGTGTGTGGTGAGGTAGTCGGCGGACAGTGGGGCGGGATACACTCACCCGAGGTGGTGAGCCGGTGTGTGGTGAGATAGTCGGCGGACAGTGGGGCGGGATACACTCACCCGAGGTGGTGAGCCGGTGTGTGGTGAGATAGTCGGCGGACAGTGGGGCGGGATACACTCACCCGAGGTGGTGAGCCGGTGTATGGTGAGATAGTCGGCGGACAGTGGGGCGGGATACACTCACCCGAGGTGGTGAGCCGGTGTGTGGTGAGATAGTCGGCGGACAGTGGGGCGGGATACACGCACCCGAGGTGGTGAGCCGGTGTGTGGTGAGATAGTCAGCGGACAGTGGGGCGGGATACACTCACCCGAGGTGGTGAGCCGGTGTGTGGTGAGATAGTCGGCGGACAGTGGGGCGGGATACACTCACCCGAGGTGGTGAGCCGGTGTGTGGTGAGGTAGTCGGCGGACAGTGGGGCGGGATACACTCACCCGAGGTCGTGAGCCGGTGTGTGGTGAGGTAGTCGGCGGACAGTGGGGCGGTGGGGCGGGATACACTCACCCGAGGTGGTGAGCCGGTGTGTGGTGAGGTAGTCGGCGGACACTGGGGCGGGATACACTCACCCGAGGTGGTGAGCCGGTGTGTGGTGAGATAGTCGGCGGACAGGTAGGGCGGCAAGTCGTCCCCCGCATCACCGGCACCGCCGTCTGCGCCCAGAGTCTCTACCACGGAGAGCCATTGCCCATTATGACAGCGGAAACGTTCCACCTATAAAGAAACAGTCTCTTATTATTGTTGCAACTAATCACTATATGCAGTGCACTTTAATCTATCGCACTTTACACCTAACGAATATTTTATTACAGAAATTTTAAAATAAGAAAAAATGTATAACTCGTTAGAATTATTATCGACCTTAATTTTTTTTTTACTGATTTAAATACTGATTCATTAAAAATATTTCACTCGTAATTTTGAATTTCTTTAACACTGTCTAATAATAATTAATAATAGTTTTGGAACATGTAAAAGAGATCCTGTGAAAAGTTG